>OY282643.1:74469615-76869615 GCA_958299015.1 Tetanocera ferruginea
GAATCGTGCGCTATTCCGACTTTGCCTCAATGCGTGTTGTTGTTTAGATACGTTTTGTTGTTGGTAATTTTTTGTAGGCATCGCTAATTTTCGACGCTTTTGCTTCTTCAGATGCTTACTTCATTCTTGCATCATTTCTTGGTATGTGTGTGAGTTGCACGTTTTCAATTTCCTTTGAATGCATTTTTTGTTGTTATGATCTTACGTTATTGATCTTTATTTTGTGCGTAGAATAAAGATAAAATATTTTATTTGTTGCTTTGTAGAGGATAGGTTTCCAACTTTTTTCGTTTTTGGCCTTAGGCCGCGTTCATAGTGGAAGCTGAAGCTGGCTAAGCTTTTTCAAGCGATATGATGACGCTTTTTCTTGCTGTTGCTGTTCATAGTGCGCGCTTTTTTTCGCACTTTTAGATACTTTTTCTTGCTGTTGCTGTTCATAGTGCGAGCTTTTTTTCGCGCTTTTAGATACTTTTTCTTGCTGTTGATGTTCATAGTGCGCGCTTTTTGCATGCGCTTGGTTTATGTTTTGTTTTAATTATTTGTTGTAGTTTGGAAAGTTAATGCATATTTTGAAGTTCTTCACAAAAATATTCAAAGAATAGATAAATAACAACTAAGATAACGGCGAAATAGCTCAAAAGCAACAAGTGTAGAAAAAAGTTGGAAACCTATCCTCCACAAAGCAACAAATAAAATATTTTATCTTTATTCTACGCACAAAATAAAGATCAATAACGTAAGATCATAACAACAAAAAATGCATTCAAAGGAAATTGAATACGTGCAACTCACACACACACCAAGAAATGAAACAAGAATGAAGTAAGCATCTGAAGAAGAAAAAGCGTCGAAAATTAGCGGTGCCCACAAAAAATTACCAACAACAAAACGTATCTAAACAACAACACGCATTGAGGCAAAGTCGGAATAGCGCACGATTCCATATTTTGCGCATCGCATATGCTGAATTTACTAACAACAAAAAGACATACCAACAACAACATGCAATGCTGGCAGCGCCTGCGATCATGTTGACATTGTTAAATAGACAAAAACAACAACACGTATCAACCGATAATGCGAAAATAAAACTAAAGCGCTGGGCATTGCTGCCGAAAAGTACAAAAACAAAATCAGTGCGGCAAAACATAAACAAGAAATAAAAAAAACAGCCAAGAAAAGCGTTAAAAAGTATGAAAATAACCTACATCACAAAGCATACGTACGACATGAAACAAAAAAATCAAAACTGTGTACACAAACGAGATGGAAGAAAAAGTGCCAAAAAGTATGTTAAAATAAGCTGAAACCCAAAGCATAAGTACGACATGAAACAAAAAATCAACACCGTGTGCCAAAGTGAGATAGAAGAAAAAAGTATCAAAAAGCCTCAAAACTGGCGTAACCTTGAATTTAAGCTGGCACTATGAACACTTCGCGCTTTTTCCATATGATTGTACACAAAGCGTTTTCAGCAGCTGTAAAAAGTTTCAGCTTCAGCTTCCACTATGAACGCGGCCTTAGTATTATGCTTAACTTATTTTCAATAAAATTTTTAAGTTGAATTTAAGACAAGCAAGCAAGCAAGTTTTTTTTTTCAAATTAAAAGAGGGTCAGGGAGATGTTCATTACAAGTAGCAGTGGCGTTGCTTTACAAGTGCAAAGAATTTGGTTGTGATCCTTGGCATAGTTTTCGAGTATTGTTGTCCACCGGTTTCAAACAGCTTTTTTCGAGAAAAACGCATTTATGTTTAAGAAGTAGTACATTTTTCACTTTTCTTCAGACTTTTGGGCAAATAACTACAACAGTGTTTATTCAATTGACTTTTTTAGTACATTTTTACATTGTTTTATATTCGAAAAATGTAAAAATAATTTATTGTTGGTCACCGAAAAACTTGAATGGGCCTTTAAGACAATGACTATATACAGCTTCAATATCTAGTTGTACCTTCAAAAAAGCAAATCTGGTTTAATCTTCGGAAAAGTACAAACCTATTTCGCGGGAGTTTCAAATGCCACTGAATTATATTGGAAATGGGTGTGCAAATACATTCTAAATCATGGAAGATCGATGCAGCCGAAAAATAAGTGGACACAGTTCAGAACTTAAGTTTCAGTAGAATAAGTTTTTAATTCTTTGCCAAAAGTTTACAAAGAATACATATTTGTGTACTGTGCTGAATCCACAAAATACTTCTCCGAAAAGACCAAATAGCTCAACCTCGAACTCACCTTTATCATCGCTATCTATTCGTCGGCAAGGAAATTACGTCTTATAGTCCAGCCTGTCACCCAAATCAAACTATTTGCCTTAATTTTGAATCAACACAACTGATTTATCCTGACTTTTGTTTTAGGCTTTGAACTAAAGACTTCAGGTGTCAAACCTATTCAGTCAAGTCTGTCTTGGTTCGGAAATGGGGAGATAGATAAGTAGGAGAGAAAGTGAAATCAAAAGAAACAAGTGTAGAATATTGTATGTGTGGTGCAGCGCTATATAAAAATGTGAATTTGAATCTGAGGCGAGTGTTATGCTTTAACCAAAGATCATATAATACCCTATCTATTATATGCTCAGTGCTATGGGCAAGGGGAGCACACAGCACGAGAAGAGTGAAAGAGCAATGCAGAGAGCAAGTTCATTCAAAAGTCGAAAACTTTTCTCTCAAGCAAGAATTTAAAGCTTTTTCGTTTGGCACTCACAAAAGCTTACGTTTTGATCTGAAAAATATTTATTACTTTTTAATGTTCTACGTAGCGCATCTTTATATTATATGATCTTTGCTTTAACCTCAGTAAATTCGAGTTATTGATGAATTTTTAATTTCAGTTGATTAGAAATGAGGAAAGAATTAAAGAAAGGTAAAAGCGTAAGACCATGGCATTTTTCAATAGAAATAAATTTTTCTGTTCGGCCCTCAACTCTCTGCAGACAATGGCTTACCTCAGAGAGTAAATAATGCCATGTTAAGCTTCTTAAGAGCATGAACTTTAGCCGTTCGGAGTCGGCATAAAACATGTAGGTCCAGTTCTTGGTCAATTGTGTGCCAACATTTAATAACACACACAGCACAATTGATTATAAAAATCTCGGTCAAAGTCCTTTCAAGGGCTCAAAGGGCCAATTTGCTTTTTTTTTGTATAAAATGGTCACCAAGATAAATTGGTTTTTTTTATAAATGGATTTTTCGATGTACTGAGGATTCAGAAAGGTAGTAATTTTGATTATTGGCAATAGTTTATTGTATGGTGTGATTTTGTATGAGCGTTTTAAAATAATTTGAAGTGACTTCTTTACATTAAGTTTTGATAAAGATTTTTTGTTAAGTGTTTTAGTGTTCTGTTATGTTTTTTACCAAGAATTATTTTTACTGAAAAAAGTTTCTTTTAATACTTAGTTTAGTGTGGCAATCTTTAGGATGCATGTAAAGAGGAAACTGTTCCCAAACAAAACATGTGATTGAAATCTACTTTGTTCTCAATATCAAAGTCGTAGTTCTTACTGTATTTAAACGTTGTTTTTCCAAATCTAAATATTCAATGTATCCATTTTTTCAATAGATAGCTCTGTGCGAGTTTAGGAAAATTTTATTTTTGCCTTAATGACGTAGAATTTAATAATTTGTGTAGAAAAAATAATATAAAAATTTGCGATTTGTTTATGAAATTGTTGAGATCGATAATATTGACTGCATCGTGTACGGTTTGAATTTTGTTTGGTCATAAAATGAAACTCGTTTATAATTCAAATAAATTCAATGCGTTTTATTCAAAAAAAAAAGAAATAAAGTTAACATTTAAAGCTTTTTGGTAAACTATGTATTTTGAGCTTTCCAACTATGCTTTCCGACACGCGAACAGGCGTCATACAGTTGCCCATGTGCGAAACACGGAAACTCCACCTTGATTCCGCAAACTTCCAACGACTGGCTATGTGATTTGTTGATGGTCATCGCGAAGGTCAGACGCACAGGGAATTGCAGCCGTTTAAAACGAAGGGCATGTCCGTTGGAACCATCGGGATGGGCGGAACCAAAACATCCTCTCCTTTGTACTTTCCTTTGTTAATCGTCGTCTCGATTACGTTGTTCATAAGTTTTTTGACAGTTTGACGGTTTTGTCAATCGATTTGAAGAACAACAGCTGTCCCGGAATGAAATTTTGAATAATCGCGTTGAGGTCATCGACATCTTTGTTTTTCACAGCCATTCTTTAACCAATTATGATTTTTGAAGTTCTGCTCTACGTTCGGAAATACACGCTGAGTGAGCTTCTCCTTTGAATCGGTCAACTGACAGAAATCAGTGGGCAGTATGATGAATCCAGTGGAGATGTCAAATGCGATTTTCCCATTACCAAGGTCCAACAATTGCTTTGAAAACACATCAGCACATTGATCTTCTTGCAAAAACACTCGCATGTTAGTTGTTTATCGGAGTGTCTTCACATGCCGCCACAAATTTGATGATTTCAAGCACGCGTTTATCAGCTACAGTTGACCGTAGAATGACTGGAAGAGTCTGACGAAAATCACCGGACAACAGAATCATGGCTCCACCAAAAATGTTTTGGTTGTCACGAAGATCTTTCAGCGTTCTGTCCAGCGTCTCCAATGATCTCTTATGTGCCATCGTGCATTCGTCCCAAACGATCAATTTGCATATATCTGTAGATATGTCGCGCGATTTTTTATAACAATGTTTTATTTTTTAGGTAAGTATTTACGATTAAATTGATTGTTTAATAGTGAATATTCGTTTAAAAACTATGAAGAAATCACAGATTTTTAAGAGCGATTTTTCAAACTTTGATGAATTGTATCTTCTTAACCAGAGAACAGCGGCTTTTTTTTTCTTGCACCATTGGATTTAGGAGGGCCAAATACATATAATAAAAAAAAAAAATTAAAAAGGGGCGTGGGCCCCAAACTAGAATTATGCCCTAGTTTTTATTAAGATCTACATATACGTATTTAACTGAAAAGTTTGATTTTGGCTTAAAGATATGGCAGCATCGTATTTTGACAGCATAGGTATGCCAATTTTGGCTGTCATTCTAATAAGTCCACCTGAGTCCTTATATCATGGCTAAAACGTAAGCTTCGGCTAATCCGAAAGCTTTACTTTGATCTAAACTCTCCACTTTTACAGCCAACAACTTTTATTGATCTCCCACACAAAATTTGTTAGTTTTCTCTCTGCGCTCACAATTGTGACATTTGTCTTGGTCGACTAGAACCAAATTAAAGGCAAAAGCTTTTATTTGTTTATTTTAGAATTGTTGGCAAAATTTAAACTAATGTTTTCTTTGATTAAAAACTTAACATAATCTTTCTTAATATCTTTTAAAAAATATTGTCAATCAAATTTATAATGAATAAATTTAATCCCCAATAGTCTAAACCAAAAATTTTATCTTAAATTTTATTAATTACATCAATTTATAACAATTTTTTTTTCTTCATGCACACACACAAAGAACAAAATAATTAAAAAAAAAACAACAAAATAAACTAAATTTCGCTATAATAAACGCATTCTTTTACATAACGTTTAAACATTATTTTCTGTCTTTATTAAAACAAATAATCATGTTAAATAACAATAGTTTATTCAATTTTTTTTTATTATCTATAAACTTTTTTTTATTTTTTTATAATGAATACTGAAAAATATATTTCTAACTTAATTCTTCATTAATATTTTAAATAAATAAAATTGGCATTCTAAACATGCATCTGTAAATTAACCTGCTTTATCCTTGGTGTGATTGAGGGGTGAAATAATCATGATTTAGGGACCTATTATAGAGTTTAGAATGGGTCAAAGGATGGGTGGGTAAAGACGAGGTATTGTGACAGTCATCAAAACAATATCTCATGTATATTTTGAAATTAATTGCTATTGCTAATATGTATAAGTGTTATTTTTCAGTACATTTTTTTTTGGGTTTTCACCTATAAATAATAACTCCATATAATTAATTTTTGTAGTGTTGCTGGGATACGAAATGACAACGAACCTCCTCATAGACCGTTGTGTAGCCATATTGATGGGTCCCAAACCAGTCATTTTTCGTTCCAGAAGATTTTTCAGGTGTTTTTTCTTTTAAAACCTGGCAAAATCACAACCATGCATTACATACTTTAAGTCGTTAAATTTTTGTCGTTCAACTTTAAAACCTAAAATAAATGAAATTTTTACTCAAAAATCGGGTTTTCAACTAACATTTTCGATTAAAAGCTGGAACAGTGTCAGGAGAACATAAATTATTATTTTTGTGGTTAGGAAGAACAAGTCCGAAATATCGTGTCTACCGCATATATCAGGTGCTTTACAAAACTACAGATTCCGGGTAAATTAATTTTTATTTTTGTCAAAAAAATAAAACATTTTACTTAAAACATTATATAACTTTAATGCAAAAACAAAAAACCACCCAAAATAAAAAATAACTTAAAAATAAAACTTTTAACGCAGGGTTTTTTTTTGAAAACTTTAATGGGCCCTTGATTGACAGAAAGTATAAATTAAACCAAGGATTTCATTTTTTGTGACGATGCCCAAATCGAGTATATGTGAGGAATAAGCCACACCCAGTAGTACTCTAGAATTTGGAGCTCATTTCATCATCTCCCAACTTGGAATTTTTAACTACACATATCAAATTTTAAAAAATTTCTGTTCAGAACGCGGATAAGTCATAAAACTATATGAATTAGTCAAATTTGTTGTGTTTTTATTCGGATGATTAAAATAATTATATATGTTGTATAAATCCTTATTTATTTTAAATCACCTTCTGAATTATAAAGTGAGACTTTTCTATACTTTTTAATAAAATTAAGTTTTTTTGCATTTTTGCTCTTTCTCAGCATTAACCCATTTGAATCCACGATCCATATCATCAAAATATATAACGATATGGATAGAAGGTTCAAAACAAGTTAATGTAGGAAAAAATTTACCCACTAAAGTTTGGGTTGGGCTCAAAGACAACACAGGACGTAAAACTAACCATGCATACTAGACTAAACCAGAATAGGTTTTAGTCTACTTTTGAGTTGAACTTTTGACAAATGAACATCTACAGCTGCAATTGTTAACAAAGGTATTCCTGCGGTTTAAAAGAGCAGTTAACATATAGTTTGTTCTTCTTAAAGGTATATAAATAAAAGCTGTAGCTTTTCTACTGCTTCAAAGGTAAGAGTTAAAATTTATGAGAGAAAGAATTTCTGAAGAATCGAATTCACCGGAAATGAGTTGATGTAAATATACGATATCTGCAGACCTTCGCTCACTTAATGATTGTATTCCTAATAGTTTTAAACGATCCTCGAAAGAATGCGGGTTTAAAATATAAGTTCCACTTAAGCCCCAAGTGCAAACAGAACAAAAAATTTTTGGATTCTTTCTATTCGGTCATTCCTTATTTTTGTATACGCTTAGGTCCAGATCACATGAATTATTTATATCGTATTTTTTATTCTCAAATGGATTTCCAATAACTTACCTCGAAAGCAAATTAACTGACAACAATTATTTTTTATTTTTCTTCCTATACACTAAGTGAGAATGTCCAACGTTTATAAATAACTACTAAAAATTCTCATTATAACTATTACTTTTTTATTTGAAATATTTCTTTAACTATCCTTATCCTATTTCCTTAATAGTTTTATTTTTTACGCACTCTTCTCTCGTTATGTGTAACGAGTCATTTGAATACTTTTCAAAGTAATTTTTATGCCTTCATAACACTTTGAATTTTGTTGCCAAAACATGTCACCGATTATAATTTATTTAGATTCAAGCCCTTCTTAGATTCAACATATTTTATTGGATTTTGTGCAAAAGGAAAACATTCAACACATTCAAAGTTATCCTGACCTCTGCACAAATGTGAACTGAGATGACTTCTTTCCAACAGAAAGCATGGTTCAGTTGAATGTGAAATTTAATTTAGGATAATGTTAGATTTGATGCTCAAGTGTTTGCTCAAAACAACAAGAGATGGGGGAAATGCGACATTTTTCAGAATTTTATTCGACACTGCAAGTGAAAGGATAATTTTCGGCACACAAGAGAACACAAACAAACACAGACAGCCAGCACAGGAAACATTTCTTATTGAAATGTTGAGGGTAAAAACTTCACGCAAGGTTCTCTTAATATTACATTTTTTGAATCGAAAATGTTATGTAAAATGTAACTTTATGTGTCAAAAAAAAAAAACAAAAAAAAGTAAGTAGCAAAAATAAGTTAAGCACTCTTAAAATTTTCTTAATATTGGTACTTTTTTTTCTTATTTCTAGGTTAAGATGACTTTGTGACAAATGAAATACCACAAATGAAATACCATAATACCATTAAAATTGATAATATTTAAAACTGTTATTGACTGTGTAAGCTATGATAAACAAAAATATTGGTTGTCTGAAGATCTTAGACCACTTTAATAAAGTAAACTGAAAACAATTTTTGAAAACATCGCTTATTGTAATGAAGAAAAAATATTTTGGCGATTATTCATTTCCAATTTTGTGGCGTAGATAGCTTTTGGTTCTAAGAGGGGTCCGGAAGAAAGTAATGACCTGTCCTACGGTAAGTTAAGGTACTTGTTAGAGTACCCATTAATTATATGGAATATTCACAAGTATCAATTTTTTCGCTCTCCGCGAAACTTTCCGAGAGAATGGGTGCTAAAAATAAGATCTGCAAAAATAAACTTGATCTGGTCTACACAGAAAATTCAATCCTAGATAGCAAATGTTTCTTTGTTATTGCAAAGACATAATAAGAGAAAATTGAAAAAAAAAGAAAGGAATTTGTTTGAACATGAAACACGGTTGTTTTAACTTTTGTTTTGTAGAAACGCAATTGCTTCAAATTTCTATTTTAAAATTTTTTAATTTAATTTGAAAACTCATATTTGTTACTCTGATTCCATTCAAAAATTTTATGAAAAATCAGTTATTTTTGTTTTGACAAAGTTATTATAAAAACATATCTCAAATATTTTCTAATCATAAAATTTTTTCGAAAATCGCAAAGCAACTTTTAACTTAATAGAATCAATTGACAACAACTTTCATATTTGGCTGGTGGCTCTAGGGGGAACGGGGTGTTCGGACTAGTGTACCCCCCATATCTACGCCACTGCTCCATATATAACATATAACAGCTCTTACACTTATGCTATGTCTACACAGAGAGCAAAGTTTGAGTTACCAGTACAAAGCTGAGTTATCCATTAATTTATTTATTTTATTTAAAAATAAATATACTAGTACAAAAATGTACGATTAATCTCAGGTCAACTCATTATATATTCCGAGTTTTTTATGACTCAACGTAAAAAGTGCCTTGAAGTATGCACAAAATTATATAAAAGTTTATATTTAGTGGTATTTTTGACGAAAGAGACTTTTTTATAAGAAATGTCAAAATAGAACAGCTGATTCGTAAATGATACAATTGATGTTTTTAACTATATGTTGTTATTTTCTTTAAAATATGAGCAAAAGAGCTTTGAAAAAGAATTGGGCAATAGTAGGTAATGAAGTATTCATTTAAATATGTGATGAAAAAGGCAGAGCTTTCGCATAGCAAGAAAAAAACGCATGTGTACGCAGAGATACCAGCAGCATTGTCGGCAAATTTAACTCAATACTGCTACGGTATCTCTGTGTAAAAAACGTCGATTAAATGCTAGTTTAAATTAACTTAACTCAAAGTGTACACATAGCATTTATCAATTTAATTCAGCGAACCAGGGGTTGACTATTAAACTGAAATACTTACTAACTGAAATTGTACACCCAGTATTTGTACACTATGCAATCTAATGCTATGTCAATACAGAGAGTTGAGTTTGAGTTACCAGTACATAGCTGAGTTTTCCCATTTAACGAGAAATAAACTCTTGCGTTACCAGCACAAAAATGTACGATTTAACTCAGCTAAACTCATTACATATTCTGAGGTTTTTATGACTCAATGTGAAAAGCTCCTAAAAGTATGGACAAAATAATATAAAAATATATATTCAGTGGTATTTTTGATGAAAGAAACTTTTTTTTAAAGAACTGCCAAAATAGAACAACTGATTCGTAAATTATACAAATTATGTTTTTAATTATACTAGAATTCGACGGTGGCCGAAAATCAACCTTTTCACATACATTCTCCGTTGATTCGATAAAAAAATTAATGTGAAAAACACACTTTCCTCATAAAAATTTGGCAAAAAAAAACATGTTTAAAAATAGTTGGTGAAGGACTGCACCCGCACTCTGATTCATTTTAAAAAAAGTTATGAAAATCGGTTGAGAAACACATGAGAAAATAGTTCTTAACTGTTTTCCCTACGCCTATATATATATATTAAGGCGTAGTGAAATGTATGGGATGAGATTTTTGCTACGAAGCGGGATTGAGAAACTGAAAACTAACAGCATTTTAAGTAATTCGGCCGAAGGATTCTGCTCTCCGATGAATTTCGAACCGCCAAATTTTTAAAAATAGCTTTTGATATGAATGCGTGTAAAAAATATTGGTCCAAGAGGTTTTTTTGCTCATAAAAGATGAACTATTGTTCTAGATCAATGCTAGATAGTGATAAGAAGTTACCATTAAAACAAAAAAGTGTTTGCAAAATTTTTGCAAAAATTTTTTTCATCCACTATGGCCCAATCCTACGATTTCTGAAAGCAAAAAACTGATTTTTAAGCTTATTGCTCCAGAACATGAGTACAAATAAAGTGCCGTCATTTCAATGCTTTGAAAGTTTAAATTAATTTAAATACAAACATTTTGATGTATTCATCGATTGTGTGATGTACCTACCCGGTTACTGAGATAAATATTTTTGAAGAACAAAAAACGCAATTTTTTCCTTTTATTGTGAATTTTAGAATTTAAAGTTCGATATTAGAGAAATCGAAAAATGTAACTTTTGATAAGCTAACAAATTTGGAATAACGATTGGAAAAAACGACCAGATGACAACAAATTCTGTATCCCGGAAACCAATCTCCAGTCCAACATGTGCTGCGTTACATAACTTAATTTAAGTGATGGGCACAAAAGAGATTTGAGGTGAGTTTGAGTGAGTTACTCATTTATCCAAATTAAGTGGTGCAATGTCCCACTTCAAAATAAGGTGTGTCGCGTGTAAAAATAAATTATTAGATGTAAAAGTGTTTGTGAGGTTTTTAAAGCGGCTATGAGAATAATGAGGAAAATGAAGAATGAACACAAATACTATTTAACTAAGTTTTGTTTTTGAAAATAAAATTGAGGAATAAAAAACTTATTCCAGCAAACAAAAATTTAATTTTTTTATTAAGTCGTTGTTCATTGTAATTAACGTATTAGAATTTAAAACGAAAAATTATATCAAAATGTCAATAGAAATTCAAAGAAAAAAATCAATAAAAAAGTAATATGAATAATATTACATATTATAATAATATATCATATTATAGTTTAAGAACAACAGTTTTGAAACTTTGCCATCAGTAAGTATTTATTTCTTCTTTCTACAATTACTTGTCTATACTTCAAAAATAGACGAAGTCAACAACAATGAATTGCAATTAAACGAACATTTTCGCCTTTTTTCGTCGCTACTTAACGACTCGTCTTTATTGGTTAGGGCTTCAGCTCTCAAATTGGAGTTGTTTTGTGAAAATTGAAGCCGTATTTTTTTTGAGGATATGATACACACAAAGCTCATGTATGGAACATTTGAGTTGCCTCTTGTATGAGCTACCCAACACTACTTAATTTGTACTCATGTTCCAATAAGCCTAAAAATCAGTATTTTGCTTTCAGAAATCGTACGGTGGTGCCATAGTGGGTGAAAAAAAATTTTGCAAAATTTTTGCAAAAACTTTTTTTTCTAATGGTAACTTCTTATCACTTTCTAGTATCGAAATAGAATAAAATTCACCTTTTATGAGCAAAAAACCCTCTTGAACCAATATATTTTAAGCCATTCATATCAAAAGCTATTTTTGAAAAGTTGGCGGTCGAAATTCGTCGGAGAGCTGAATCCTTCGACCATGTTGCTTAAAATGCTGAACGTTTTCACTTTCTCAATCCCGCTTTATAGAAAAAAATTTCACTACACCTTAATATATATAGATGTTGTTATTTTCTTTACAAAATGAGCAAAAGAACTTCGAAAAGGAATTGGACAATAGTAGGGAATGAAGTATTCATCAAAGATAACAAGATAGGAAACTTCTGTGGGGAATCCGAAATTACCAAAAAGTAAACACACGTATGAGAAAAATTTGTTCACCTCGAAAGTGAGGTGAATATGCCAGTTACTAATTTTAATCTTAACCCTTCCAACACATTTTATACTGATTGACTTCATAAGGACAACAAAAATCTGTAAAGTGCACTAAATATTGTCAAATATTGTAAAAATATTTACTGCTGTAGTTTAACTTCATGTTAAATTAAATTCTATTCATGAGAAACCATATTGTTTTCTTTCGAAAAGTACAAAATGATTAGATGAAGTGTAAAGGTTAATAATGTCAGCTGTTGAATTTATGAATGAAATAAATTCTTTCCATTCTGTTGTCAATTGTAGTGTTGCCAATTTTTTTTTTCGTGCTATAGCTTTTATCATGAAAAAATAACATAACTGCGACCACATGAGCAAGAAATAATAGTTAATGACAGTGACGGTTTTGGTTGGTTTTGTTTTTGGATATGTACATACAGTGGAATTCGGTTATAGCGACCCTGAAGGGACCGGATTATTTCGTCGTTATAACCGAATGTCGTTATATGCGAACATAATTTTTTTGTTGTTTTTTATTAATTTAAATCATTTATTATAAAGAAAATTAATTGAAATTGTCAATATTAAAAGCTAAAACATAAAACTTAGTGGAAATAAATACAAAGACGATATACGCTATAGAAGTATATTTATGAATAAAATAATTACATATGCATAAGTCATAAACTTAAATTTGCTTTATATAATCGGTAATATTGATTTGGCGTAAGTTGCTCTTTGCAGTGTAAATCCGCTCTGACTTTCGTTCAAGTTCAAATAGGTATTCAAGAGACAAATTTTCAGCACCTTAACCAAATAAAACAAACCTTCAAAAACTTTAGAATTAATGTATATCTTGTCTGTAATAAATAAAAACAAACCACACAACCAAATTGGCCATTTCAGCCCTTGAAAGGACTTTGACCGTGCTTCTTATGATCGATTGTTTGGACACAATTGACCGAGAACTGGACCTATATGTTTTATGCCGACTCCGAACGGCTAAAGTTCATGATCTCAAGAAGCTTTACATGGCATCCTTTACTCCAAAAATTTTTTATTGAACAAACTTTTCGCCGCGTCTGGTGATTGAACTCGGCTCCAAACATGCTTAGCCACACACTTAACCTGCATGCCACGGGCACCACATACTGTAATAATTACAAACCTTTTAAAAGAAGATAAAGCATTAAATGCGGCTCTGGCTGAAGGAATTTGATCCTTTAATGCAATCTTAGTTTGCATTTATTTTATAACGGCTATTTCGGTTTCAACAAAGCGAGAATTTCAAATATCTAGTCACTTTTTGATTTTGACATGCATTTGTCGTCGCTATATGTGAAAATATTTTACTATATTTTATGAAAACTGAGTCGCTTTATGCGAACTCGTCGTTATATCCGACGACGTTAAAAGCGAACTGAGTTTCTAAGAAATAATAAATTAAAATGTGCGGACTTCAAGAATACGACAGAAATGTTGTTATAACCGAGTTCGTTATAAGTGAATTCCACTGTATATAAAAAAATAATAATAAGACCAACATTACTGGGAAATTTGTGGCGTATTTTTAAAATTCATATGTGGGAAAAATAGAATTTTTGCGGTAATTTGGTTGGCAACTATAACTAAACGCGAAATCATTTGTATAGATATTAATTTGATCAAAAATTCATGCGAAAAATATTTGCAAAAAATATATATATATTTTTTTAAATGTATTAAAATATTGAAATCATTTGTATAGGTATTAATTTGATTAAAAATTCAAGCAAAAAATCAATACATTAATTAAAAACATATTTTTTTTAATTTTAGTGTCAAAAATATGTGATGGTTATTATACCCATTAAGTTCTTATATATAATTCCCACATTATTCGCACTCGCACTGATTTCTCACACGAAACTGGCATCTATGGTACAGGCTATAGTACAACAAATAAGGTAGCTGCAGCGCTGGTTGTGCTTTCTTTTCGTAACTGCGGATATTGTCAAAATCAGTTGTGTGGCAAATATATGGCTTGCAGTAAATTTCTTTAAATTATTAATTATTTTTAATTTAAGAAACAAGACATATTTTACTTCGTTTACAATTTGAAAATTCTTGCTTGCTCACGTCTTTCTCATAGCTTTGAGATTTTATATGAGTTGTCAATTTCGTTATGACATTTGTGCCAATACGCTCTCATCTAGCGAGTTTACCTTTAGTTTTTGTATCATGGTTCAGGCAATGTGAACGAATGAGTTGAACGTAAAAGCTTTTTTGTTTTATATGTTAAATTAAGTCTATCCGAACGTACAATAATACTAACTTGGGAAGAATAGAATATTGTCCACAAGCATGTTTAAAGACAAAGTTCTAATTGAATTAATCAAAATAATTAGAGTTCTCAGCCTTATTGCTTTCCGTATTTTTCGTGGTTAGACATGTCAACTGTTCTATCTTTTATATCTTCTTAATTTCTACATTAAGTTGTTATGTTAACTGAATTTTAATGACTGGATTCTAAAAATTTTATGAAAATACATGACTAATGTAGTTTTTTAAACATTAGAGACAAAACAAATGCCAATAAAGCCCAGAAAACACCAAAAAAATATTTATTCCACCCAAGCAAATTTTTAAGGAAAACATAAGTAGTTGACAACTCTGATGGCATGAAATATAACAGGACTTGCACAAATCGGTTGTGGTGAATATAAAAACACATTGACAAATACAACAAGTGCCAAAAATTACAAATTTCGTTTGGCAATAAAGAGTCAAATAAGAAAATGCATGCAATTATTTGAATGCAGAATATATTCCTGTAACTCAACTTAAAGATTAACACATTAAAACACATAATCCATACTGTATTTAACTTGCGTACAAACGATGTTCTAGCTTAAAAATGCAGGAGAAGAAGAAGAACGCTCCTTTTTTAAATTTCACCTCAAGTAGCGAGGGTTTGTGTAAAATAGCGGGGGTTTGTGTAAAAGCAAAATTTTTAAAAATGTTGACAAATACAACAACTGAAGAAATTGGCAAACTTTGCACGCTTGTATAAACAAAAATAAAATGACTTAAGAAATAGTTTAGGTTGCAAACAGCTTATTACAACTTAACTTAAATATTTATATCATAATAAATTGGGTATGGGCATTATTTAAAGGGGGTGCGAAGTGATTTCTTGGGCAGTTTGCGGCCGATGAAGAACAAGAGTGAATTTCAGGGTTGCTTTTCTTGGCACACTAATACATACAAACTCCTTTTGAGGTTATGTTTTTCAAGTTTCCCATCTTGTTATCTTTGGTATTCATCCAAATCAGAACAGAAAAAATACATGTGTACGCATAGATACCAGCAGCATTGTCGATAAATTTAACTCAATTTTGCTACGGTATCTCTGTGTGAACAACTTCGGTTAAATTTTAGTTACAATTAACTTAACTCTCTGTGTAGACATAGCATTAGGGAATCTGAAGACACTTTTCACTCAGGATTTATGCAAACAAAATAATTACGATTAAAAACATGAAATGAGTGAGTTTATGGTATCGTATATCTTAAAATATCACTGTTTGTTTTAGGCATTTGCAGATCATGTGCTGTGAAAAAAGCTTAGTTTATTAAACCTTCCGAAAAACGCACTGGAGATCCGTACGAGGAGAAGGTTCTCACCTCAACTGAAGAACTGCTAATGGAAGCCAGTGCATTCAAAATTTTAGTCAAAGGTCTCACCACTGTTGTATCTTTTGGGAAGTTTGCTAAAAGACTTGTATTGCCCAAATTTTCCTTCCTATACCATTTTTCTTCCTCTTTCGGTTAAGATGAACTCATACAAAATTAAACAAACGAAAAACTGTATTTTCATAATAAATTTAAATTTTAACAATAGTGTTTAAAATAGAAAAGCAACATGCAAATAACTTACATTGATTTCTTTTAATAACTAGAAAGTTATATCTTCGCCTTGGCCTCGACCACTTGTAATCTGAAATAGTAGCTTTTTTAAACAGAGTTTTCACAATTGTGGGTTCAATGGGAGGTGGGCGTGATTGCCCCAAATATAAACGTACAATTTTTTTTTTCCTGTAGCTTCATTGGAAGCATATTTATATAGTTCTCAATTTTGGGGTTGCATTGGAGGTGGATGTATTCGTAAATGGATGATGCCCATTTTTCTAACACGCCTTAGTTTTGGTATAAGCTACACAAATATCGGATATTGCTTTTGTAGCTTATAAAGAGTGGTTAAATTTTAAGCGCCGATGTTGAATGTGAACCTAAAAGTCAAGTTCAGACTCAATTTCAGACTAATTCAGTTTGAATCATGGACAGAAACACAATCGAGCAACGCGTTAAAGTTATTCAGGCTTATTATGAAAATGGGTGTTCAAATCAAAATGCATATCGTGCACTTCGTGATGTTCTTGAGGCACATTTTCACCTCAGTGGATTCGTTAATAAGCAGAATAGCCACAATTGGGCGAATGATAATCCAAGAGTGATTGTCGAAAAACTAATGCACCCACAAAGAGTGAATGTTTGATTTATGGACTGGCGGCATCATCGGGCCTTTTTTTTTCCAAAATGAGGCCGGTCAGGCCTTTACTGTGAATGGTGTTCGCTATCGTGAGATGATAACGAATTTTTTTATAGCCCGAATTGGTGGATATGGATGTGGGCAATATATGGTTTCGACAGGACAGTGCCACTTGCCACACAGCTACCGAAACAATGGCGCTTTTGTGCGACAAACTCAATGGCCGTGTTATCTCACGTGGAAGCAATGTCAATTGGCCGCCAAGACCATGTGATTTGACACCGTTGAACTTCTTTTTTGAGGTTATTTCAAAGAAAAGGTGTACATCGATAAGACAAGAGCTTAAGGATGATATTATTCGGCACATTAACTGCATAGACCCCCAATTATGCCTCAGTGTCATCGAAAATTTGGACCATCGGATGGAGGTGTGCCGCCGAGGTCGCGGCGGCCATTTGGCCGATATTTTGTTCTATACATAATTGAACCTGTTTGTTCTGGAAGTTGAAAAAGCCAGGCGATGTGTTGGATTTTCGAAAGAGAAATCTCAACCAAATGTATATATATGAAATTAAGAACAATGAAGGAAATGAAAGAAAGAGTAAATAAATTGTAAGATATGTGCAGAAACTTTATTCTTACCAATTTGACTGCTTTACAAAAAGTGACTTAAAAGAATAATTACTCATAGCTTGAAGGCTCGGTAGCGGAAAAACTTAAAACGATAATTTTAAAGAGATAACTTGAACATTCCCCATTTTCGAACTTGAACATTGCTATTTAAAAAGAAGCTCAAGTATCGAATTTCATTATGATAGCTTGAAAATTACCGCTGTTATCGTGTCCACAGACAGACAGATGAACATGGTTAAATCAACTCAGATGGTTATGATGATCAAGACAAAACTATGATATCCCTTGCGTAGTACGGGTGGGTTGTTGATATCTAGCTTACTAACAAAAAAAAAATTCCCAAACAACAACAAGGACACAGGAAAAGTCGAAACTGCGCACAATTTCATATTTTGTAACAACAAAAGGCATATAAACAACAGCACGCATGCTAGTAGTGCCTATGAACAAGTTCATTTTGTTGAAAAGTTACATTCCTTCAGAAAAGTTTACACCAAGTTACACAAGTTTACACCAAATATAAACTGGTTTCTTGAAGAATTTTTTTCTTTGTATTTTGAGGCAAAGATTAAAAACTAAGGGCCAGTTTTTCAGTGCGGGTTTAAACTCTAGTCAAATTAAACCGAGGTTAACTCACCAAAATTGGACGTTTAAGCTCAGATTAAGCAAAAAAAACACATCATATGATAATTTAAGTCAATTCAACTTAAACGAATGCTACAATATCTAATTAAACATAGTTTTAACGTCCCTTTTTGGTGAGTTAAGCTTGGTTTAATTTGACTCGAGTTTAAACCCGCACTGAAAAACTGGCCCTAAGAAACATTTCTTTTTTGACAGTTTTTCAGTAATTTTATATTAATTTTGAAGATAATTGTCTCTTCTTTCTAAAAGTAAAACAAAGTAATGTAACTTGAGTAAGGTACAGGGTAACTTTGTATAAAGTTTGTTGAACAAATAACTAAAATAGTGCAAAAAAATTTATTTTTTTGAGGATGTCACGAAAACTATTCTTAAGAAAACAAAAACTGTCATCAAACAAAACGAACTAACTATTTAAAAAGTCTATGAGAAACAAGTTCTCCAGGTAAGGCCAATATATGTCAACAAGTGTTATTGGTAAAGATTATGAATTTTGAGGGAAATTTCAACTATCGATTTTAAAAATTAAATTTTAAAAAATTTTAGTTGTCTTGGATATAGTGGTAAAATTTAAGAAAATACTGTTGAAATAAGTATAAATAATTTTGAATTTAAGAAATAATATCAGAACTAAAACCAAATTGACTCACTAGTTGAATAAGATCTCTTTTATTCTCAAAAGCGAGGCTCTTAAGCCAACACGAAATAGCGATTGGTGCGCTTATTCACTTTAAGACCATCAACAAGAGGCTATTTGTGATAACTGGTTAAACAAACCAAAATATACATTGAACTCATACCAGACTTCATGAAGACCACACTACAAGAGTTGCAAAAATCGAGTTTACATTTGAAACCTGTACAAACAAAGTTATTAAGAACACTTTTTGGTTTGGGTCCATTATACGGCGATCTGATTGAAATAATATATTCACCACATAAATCTGGTTTAATTTTTTTTACAAAAGCAACCACCACCAGGAACGGAACCACCAATGGACGTGCATTTTGTATATTTGATACAATTTTATATGAGTTAAAATTTGTATTTAATTCTTGCTATTAATTTTCAAACAGTCTTGGATTCGAATAAAAACATCGCTATCAATGGCCATTGTTAGGCAGCTTCTTTTTCTATTTATTCTCTTTTTCATAATTTTCGTTAAAATGTTTTTGGTAAGTAATTGATATTATATTATACGAAAATATAATGCATAACAAAATATTTTAGCTAGTAAACAAGGGATATCTAAGAGAAATTAATAACTTGGAATTAAATTAAATAATGACAACAAATCTTTTCCACATTATTATTACCATTACCATCATGATTATCTTGTAAAAATTAAGAACGTATTACAAAAGACCTTGCTGGAGTGCAATACAATATGGAAGTGTGAAATAACATAAGAACATGAAAAAAAGTTAACAAATTTCGTGTGAATCCAATAATTTATCTTCCAAACGAAGAAAATTAGGCGCAGCTACAGTATTGTGCACAACTAAGCAGCCAATCAAAGGCTGCTATATTTTTTACTGTAAATAGCGTTTTATTGTTTTTAATTTGTATTATGAATCTCTGTTTTAGTACAAAGTTAAACGTATCCATTAGTTTGAAGATTCATATCATATTAAAAAAAAATTCTTTTGGGTGAATTATTTGGATACAATAAGTCTTAGACTCACTATTATAAGTTCTTGCAAAAAGTTGTATATATATTTACACATTTCAAAAAAACTCTCTTTAAATGGTGTGTCACTCACGTTTTCGTACGATTTTAATTTTTCGAGTTCTTCTAACAAATTGCTTAAAAACTGCGAACTGTTTGAGTTACTATAAGAAATATATTAATTTTCCGTAACGAAATTGAGTAGAAATTTTAACTGCAGGAAAAAAATTAGTTTTCTCTCAGAATTTTAAGATTTTTTCATATACTGATTTTGTCACTCACGTTTCACGTCGATGTCACTCACGTTTCAAATTAGTTTGAATTGTCCTTTTTTTGTATCGTGGTTAATCTGGTTAACTTTCTTAAGCTTATTTTATAAAGAAATTTTTTCTTAATGTTAAGGACATTCTTATACAAAAAAATTTGTATGGAAAGAATTATGTAAAGCATAATAAAGTTAAAAAAATAATTCATAATATAAAAACAACAAAAAAACTATTTCAGAAATATATCATTTTAACAAAATTTATTCTGATTCTGCATCCGAATCTGTATGTATATTACTAAGCCTTATTCGTTGATCCTTACGCTCATTAAAAGCCATAGACCGCGCCAAAATTGACTATATGACTGGCCTTTTAGCAATTCCGTCGAGGCCAACGACTTAAAAAAATGATTTAATTGGATCTTTTTAATCTTTGTAAATTTGTTTTCTTATATGACTCCGGGTATAACTATAATTTTTCTCTATCTTCTTTTTCATACGTTCTTTTAGGGTCGGCTTTCATTTTTTCTTGATGTTTTCGTCATATTCTTTCATTTCTAGTAAATTTAAATGTCACTCACGTTTCACTTCTTCAAATGCTTTTTTAATGAAAAATAATTGCGTCTGCTTGATTTAAAAAAATGCAAAATTCACTTATCTTATAAAAAAAAAAAACAAAAAAAAACAAATTGGCCATTTCAGCCCTTGAAAGGACTTTGACCGAGCTTCTTATGATCAATTGTGTTGTGTGTGTTATTAAATGTTTGCACACAATTGACCGAGAACTGGACGTACATGTTTTATGCCGACTCCGAACGGCGCATGTTCTCAAGAAGCTTTACATGGCATTATTTACTCTCTGAGGTTTGCCATTGTCTGCAGAGAGGTGGTGACCGATCAGAAAAATTTTTATTGAAAAAACTTTTCGCCGCGGCTGGGGATCGAACCCGGGCTCCGAGCATGCTAAGCCACACACTTAACCTGCATGCCACGGTCACCACTTATCTTATATTAAAATAAAATCCGAGACATAAATTATGCCAGCCAATTATTTTCCAAGATAAACAAACTTATCAATAAAAATTGTCACTCACGTTTCACTCTTGAATGACTTTTTTAAATTTTATTTTTCGATAGAAAATAAGTTTTTTAATATTTACTTTTCAATTGTGAATATTATATAATGGTGCTTTGATATTTAAATCGCGAAATAGCAAATTGCAATAAATAAAAAACCTACAATTTTTTAACTTGCTACAGATTAAAAATACATTCAATAAAATCAGTTAAAATTAAAGGAAGCAATATGTTTTTTTCAAAATACTTTTACCGCAGGAAACCACAAACAATATCCTTTACGTTCCATGTATTTTTATTGAAATTAAAGCATTTTTATTTTTTAAGCTTTAGGTTTACTTTTTCTGGACTTGCCGCTTTCTTTACTTGTTTTAAGTAACTACATTTGTGAAGTCGTATTCTACCCCAATCACAAAAGCTATATATTTTGGAGGGTCTTGCATTAAAAAAATAACTAAAAATGTGAATTAAAACACTTACAAAATCTCAATTATGAAAACATTTTTTAATTGGATATATTAAGTTTTGTTAATTAAATTGGCTTTTGTTTAGGGCATTGCATTAAACAAACTATTTGAGAAAGTAAGTTCTTGAAAGAAATAATTGTAAAATTGGTGGAATAAAATTTGACTCAACGGGAGCACTAATATTTAAAGGCTTGGAGTCAAAATTGAAATATGTAGGCCTAAAACCGCTTAAGACAATAAAAGCATTTGTTAATCTTCTATTGCATATTTTATTTACAGAGAATAATTTTTTTCGTAATGAAGTTTTACGAAGTGATTCCTCTAATTTGGCATTTTTAAATTTCCAATTCCCAAATTTATGAAAAATCACGAGTAAATTGCATAAAAATTGCATAAAATAGCTTTTGGTGTTTTTGAAACCACATATAGAGCTAGGGTTCCCAACTGTCCCGGATTTCGCGGGACATCCCGCATTTCAGCTAATTTTTTAGCGTCCCGCGACGACCCCTTGCGGGACACCTTTTGTCCCGCATTTGAGAACTTAACGCAGAACATGCGACATGAAACACAGTTTCCTTAACCGTTTAATTTTATTATCAAAATAAATTTATAGCTCGTTTCAAAAGAGAGGAACATTTTTTAGTTTCATTTTTTGATGTGCAGTGAGAAATTATATCTAAAACTAGAAAATTTTTTAGAGCGTAGTTTCTTGCTCTTTTTGTACTGTTTGCTGAACTTTATGCTTTTTTTGAATGTTTTTACTGTTTTTCTTTATATTTAAATGCGCAAATATTTAGAAAAAATGATCGCACAAGTACGGTGTTGCACCGACGGCCTACAGCAACCTGCATATTGAGAGAGAAATAAAATAAAATTTACATAAAAAATAAATTATTTTTTCAAGAAAAAATTGTGAAGTGAAATTACGGATGACAAAATATTTTTTACGCACATTTTTTTTCAATTTTGATTGGTTGATTTTGAAAAATAAAATTCAGTACTTCCGCAGCGCAGTTGCGATGATCAACCAAATTCTGGAATATACATTAATTTTTTTCATTTATTTTTCTGCTCAGAGAATATTCAATTTTATTTTTAATGTCGACCAATCAGAATGAAGAACGCTCTCCAAATTATTTTCTTATTCTCAAACATGCGCGAAAATGTTCTTCTCTTTTGAAACAGGCTATATCATTTATTTTCCATACATTTTATTTATCAAAGCGATTTGGATTTATTTTTGGTTTTTTCATGAGTTGGGCAAGAGTTGTAAAGAGATCTAAACAATATCAAGGAACCAAGCGATGGTGTAAAGGCATCGTTGATACCCTTTATTTCTCAAAGAATAAAAGGAAATATTTAATAAAATAAAAAATTGCATCTAATGTTGTCCCGAATTTTTCAGCCAAGTCCCGCATTTTTGATGGCTCCGTCCCGATTTTGTACTTTTCAGAGTTGGCAACCCTATATAGAGGAAATATGTTTCCAATACTTTGTTTATTTGTTATAAATACAACTTAAACTGAAAAATAAGGTTTATTCTTAATCCACTAAGAGTGATTAAAGAAAATTCATGACTTCTTAAAATATTAAGACAGAGTTGATTTCGTTTTGCACAATACTGTATATCTAAAAGCAGACAAATTGCCACAAAACGTTTTTGTAAATGTAAGAATACTGTGTTAATGTAAGAATGTGATAGACATATAGCTGTTGTCGCAGTCATCGCAATCATCACAATGTTTTTATTTCTTTGCTGACATAAAAATATCATCCTATTTATTGCATTTGTGACATTGAGTAATTTATATGAGGTGGAGCAACGCCACTCTTACAAATGTGATGGACCTCATAAAAACATCTGTGTCGCATATATTTGCGAAACACGAGAAACTATTCAAGTTAAGATATTTTACACACATACACATGTAAGTACAGAAACCTTGCGTGAGAAAAGGAAAAAAACCAATTTAATATTGAAATTATATGGGATGAAATAAATTGCAGAAATTATAAAAACACGATATTTTTAAGTACTAAAAAGCGAATAGTAAGTTTTTTAGAAGCATTAGACAGTTAAGTTTAAATATAAAATTGCAGCTAATTAAAAAGCTTGAGAGCCTTTAGTGGACAAAATTTCTATAAAAAAAAAGTATTACAAAAATATTGCACACAAGACCAGATTTATAACCGGATCAATGGTAAACTTTTTTAAGTTTTACTGCCAAAAGTGGTAGGATATAATTCTCGACCAAATAACAAAGGTTAACTCGTCCTGTCATTAGTTCTGACTTAATACTTGATATTTATATGTAACACATAATCTTAATATATAAAAGACAAGCGTCCTGCTCCGTGCTCTATATCGTAAAACATGTTCAGCCTTGACCATTACCTGTTGTAAAATTATCCATTTGAAATCTTTGTACGTGCTATACTTTTTAAAACCTGTTCAGCCTGGACCAGAACCTGTTGTAAAATTATCCATTTAAAATGTTTGTACTTACTAAACCTTTTTAAACCTGTTCAGCCTGGACCAGAACCTGTTCTTAAATTATGTATTGGAAATCTTTGTACTTGAAGACTATCGTCATTTTCCTCAACTACTATACATCAAACATCATGTCTTGCTATTACAGTGCTTCTTAATTAACAGAACCAGAACCTATTCGGTCTACATAAACTGAAATTGGAATTGCTTGAATTAAATCACAATGTTCGGTCTTCTCATCCAAGTTTTAGCGATTGGCTACTCAAGTTAGGAAATGGAGATGAAGATATCATAGAAATTCCCGACCATTTTGTTTGTAAAGGTGCGCTTATTAACCCTTTCAATGGCTTGCCTAGAATAATCGTGGAAAATTTTTTTGAGCTTATATTCCCATCATTTAGGCAATAAAAAGATTAAAAAACATCCCTCTGATTTTTACATCAGCTGCTTTGCTTTTGGCAGGCTGTCTAATATAATGGACAAAACCATGATAACGTTGTATTATAATATTTTAGTTCAACTAAAACAATCGGAGACAAATGTAAATGCGTTATTTATGCAAATGTAATTATAAAAAAAAAAAAATTATACTTTGCACACCAATCACAATAACCACTTCTTTTTTGCAAAATTTATTAACACGCGATACAAAAAATTGTTGGCTTCTGTTGGGCATAAAATCGAAAATCTAACTAAGTTAAACGTTATATATCTCCCTAAAATTATTTTTGTCATGTTGGCACAACTTCATTTCATAGTACCAACCTTTTTGATTTTAGAAAAGACGTTAGAAAATAAAAAAAAAAATTTTTCCGAAGTGTCCAATATAATGGACAAATCCATTGAAAGGGTTAAATAGATTTTTGGCGATACTTTGAGTCCGAATAACATCAACCGTTATTTCAAAATTGCTATCCTGTGCCCAAAAAATTCCGATGTGAACGAAGTCAACGAGCAAGTTCTAAATATTTTAGTTGGTGACACAGTGACAGATCTGAGCACGGATTAAATTGAAGACAGTGATCATAACAATAAACAAAATTACCCTGCCGAGTTTTTGAATCAATTTTATCCTTCAGGAATGCCACTGCATAAGTTAAACCTCAAAATTGGATGTATTATAATACTTCTTCGAAATTTCAATACCAAAAGAGATATCTGTAATGGAAGGTGGTTAGTTTTGAAAAACCTGAAAACTTAATTAATCATCGTACAGGTATTGACAGGCGTACTGGTGAACATTAAATAGTTTTCATACCTACAATTGATTTGGCCCCGACAAACACAGATTTGCCTTTCACACTCCGGAGGCGACAATTTCCAGTTAAACTGACATTTTCAATGACCATAAATAAATTGCAAGGTTAAATATTGCAAAAAGTAGGAGTTTTTCTAAAAGAACTGGTATTTAGTCATGGGCAGTTTTAGCGGGCTGATGATGTAAAATTAAGCATTATAGATGGCAAGGGACAAGGTTAATTGGTTAAAAGTTCTAAGAATTTTTTTACTACAAATGTTGTATATAAGGAAGTTCTATCAAAATAATTTTACAAACATGTTCTCAAATGTTCTCAAAAACCTTTGTATATAAATCCAATAAATTTTTTGTCGCATTTTGTACTCTAAATGGTTCCCTCCCGTCGTAGGACGGGCTTTTACACTAGTAACATATAATAAAACTCTATATTAATTTGTCTGAAAACAGAATTTGGTTGTCTTTAATTTATCCCTCAAATTTTTTTTCTGTAGGGTGGACGGTCTTTGAGCAATTTGTAAAAAACTTATATATAAAACTTGAAAGTGGGCATGGCACTGAAGCTCACTACATAGAGTGGAACAAATTTAAAATCCCGTTATTCAAGACTAAATAAAGCGATTCAGACGATTTCCAGCTTTCCGCCAATTATTACCAAGCAGAATCCTTTTTTTACTGGCCTAACATACGACTTGAGATAAGTTAAAATTTATCAAAATTGCTATGCAATTTTTCAAGTGTTGGTTAAAACAAAAAAACAAATTTAAAATATTAATGTGGTAGCATCCCTGAAACGTCATCCCTGAATTGAAACTTTCGAATTTTTGAGCAAAACAAGTTCAATAATAAAGAAAAACAAATATAACAAAACAATCTAAAAATGTATCTTTTGAGAAAAAGACGGAGTTTCGTACTGATGATACTAAAAATGTACCTCAAAAGGTACAATTATACCGCTTGTAGCATCGCTGGTTTGCAGATTAGACATCTACATTTTACCAAAGATCATATACAACCCAACTAATTCCAAATAAGCTAATGTACCCAGCACTAGCGTCGATTTGAAGATTGAAACTGAGAAAATATTACATTAATATTAAAAGAAAAAACTTTCAAACTTAAAGTAAATGTGCACGATATCCAGCCGGCTAAAATTTCTTTTAAACTAAAAGGAAATGTTTTGAGTCTTATTTATAAAGAAAGCTTCATTGGTTCTAATTTTTATTATTGGTTATTTTTAAATAAAAATAAATTCTTTTGAAATAAAAGCAAATACCTTACATCTTATATCTGCAGGAAGTACTGTTATTTTAATTGTTATGACTTTCAAATGACTTTTCCAGGAAAGATCTTGAAATGAAAAGTAATTACTTCCAACTGCATTTTAAAAGTTAGTAATATGCAATTTAATAAATTTAAAACCAATGGTTTAAATTTACAAACGAACAATTACAATGTTATTAGAATATCCGATCGTTTACTTTTTTTATTGTCTCTATGACTTATTTTTTACAAGCTTTCATTTTCTTTAACATTTTTTTAAAGATTTGCAATTAATTTTAGTCCCCTATAATTTATTAATGCTTAAGAAAACGGAGCATTAAAAGTAGCAGAAAATTAATTAAGTACCCAACAGTATGTTATTTAGGCGACCATGTGCTCTTTTCTCTCAAATAACATTGTTTTCATGCTCTCATATGTGTTATTGTATATTCGTACATCATCTGCAAGCAACGATTTCGTTTTGTGACATCAAAAAGGAAATAAAAAGAGCATTATTTTAAGTTTTCTTTAAAAGTAAAGCATATTTCTTTCAAATAGCTTTGAAAACTAAATTACATTAATTTTAAAAGAAAATGCAGTATATTTTTTTCTCGTTGAAGTGATCAGAGACGCACCAATTCGATGCGTGGCGCGACTGTTAGATTTTACGCAGCAGGATTGTATCAGTCGACTATTGACTACGACAGCAGCAGCTGCATATCGACTACGACAGCTCATTCATGAATTGTGCTTTGACTGTGAAATTTTACGCAGCAGACATCAGCAGCCGAATATCGACTACGATAGGCGGTCGTGAACTGCTGCTTTGACTGTCGTATTTTACACAGCAGACAGCAGCAGCCGATCATCGATTACGACCAGCGTTGCCATATGGAAGTTAAATACTTCATTTGGAAGTATTTTCAACCCAAAATAAGATTGAAGTATTTCATTGCTAAAATGAAGTATTTTATGTCAGCCAAAAAATAATTTTTGTATACTACGCATAAATGTATTTCAACTCTATTATATAAATTACTAGAGAATGCAACCCGGTGTTACCCGGGGTTGTGCCTCGAAGTCAGAAAAAGGACGATTTTAAAACTGCTCTCATTTTAACATTTTTTAAATTATCAATTAAATTTTTAAAATTTTATAAATTATCGTTTTTTGGGGTTTTGACACCTCCCTCCGTCGATGTGTTTAGTCAAATTTCCGTAAAACTGTACCTTCCGGACATGATAACAAAAAATTATGACATCTTCAACTTCTCGATCTGGCGGTTGGTTTCTAAGGAAAATGTTCACCCAGTTTGAAAGAAGTAATTTCGAGAAAAATGCGTTTAAAGTTTTTCTTAGCATGCATTTAAAATGCATTTTTATCTCAAAAAAAATTCCAATTTAAAAAATCCTTTTGGCATCGATTCGATTTTTGGATTGTCTTCGTTCAACTTCGGTTTTGGTCGATACTGTTCGGTTGATTTTTGTTCATCTTTATATAGCTTCTGCTCGTATTCGTTAAACTTCTTTTTATTCGTTAGTCTTTGGTTCTTGACTTTGTTTGCCTTCGGTTCTTTCCTTGATTTTTGTCGAAAGAACTTTTAAAAGCATAATTAATTTTGTCACGATGTGTGTAACGCCCATAAGGAAGCGTGGTAGGTATAGAAAAAGTATATATATTCTTGCTCAGCATCACCACCTGAGTTGATGTAGCCATGTCCGTCTGTCTGTCCGTCTGTGGACACGATAACACCCGTAATTTTGAAGCTATCGTACTGAAATTCGATATTTAAGCTTTTTTCTAAAAAACTGAGATCAAGTTCGAGAATGGGCTAAATCGGATTTTAACCACGCCTACCTCCCATACAACCCCAATAACGAAAACTCCATAAAGAAGCAAATATTTAAGATACAAATTCGGTATTTGTGTAACCTATGACAAGACTCAGGTGTGTTAGAAAAATGGGCGTCATCTACCCACGAACACGCCCACCTCCCATACAAACTTAAAATTGAAAACTATATAAATAGGCTTCTGTCGAAGCTACAAAAGTAAAATTAGACATTTATTGTTTTCATATAATAATTAAGACGTGTTAGAAAAATGGACTACATCCGCCTACGAACACGTTCCTCCCATACAACTCATAATATTGAAAACTCTATGAATAGGCTAATGTTTAAGCTTCAGACCAGAAATTGAGTATAGAGTGTATATTATATCAAAATTGAGGCGTGTTAGAAAAATTGGCATCAACCACTCAAGAACACGCCCACCTCCAATACAACCCCTAATTGAAAACTTTATAAAGAGGCTTGTCTTTAATTTGCAGGAAAACAATTTGATATGGATGTATTTTAGACGTCATCAAAATAGTAACATTATTTTAAATCTTATATAAAAAGAGCTGCAATATAAGATTTTGTACCATTGCGCATCGCCCGTGGGGGTATTTTAACTTCGGCCAAGTCGAAGATATACCTTACTAGTTATTTTAATTTTACCGATTGCACCAAGCCGTTGGGAGAACTCTGTTTTACAAACCTTTTGATATGCTGTTAAATTTTAGGCTGGGTCAGAGGGGAAACGATGAAATATTAGAAAAATTCCATGCGAAAATACAAGAGTGGAAACTTTTGCACCATTCCAACAACAAACGCATTGGAAGCATTTTTGCACCTCTTCTAATGCTTGGTTTTCATTTAGTCATTTTTTGTTTGACATGAAATTTAAAAGTTTAAAAAATCACATAAATTAATTTTTTATTGCAATTTTTGCTATAAACATGTAAAGAGATCAGTTTTTTCTATTTGTCGGCATTGTCAAACAGAAAAAAAATGACAACGTGTTGGCATTTTTCATGTGACTGACAACAACTGACCATTGAAATTGACTAGTGAAAACCAGGCTTAACTCTTCTTTAATTACGTACGCACTGCTTAAACCTATTGCGAGAATGGTGGTTTTGCAAATGTTTTGGTAGTTTTTGAACATAGTTAGAAAAGGTTTTAACTTTAAAAAGGTCAAATTTGTACTTTGACTTAAATTCCAATTTATGTTTACGAGTTAGTGAGAAAAATTCTCTCGCATTTTTACATTCTTGCAATTCGCATCAACCCGTGAACTCCCATTATGATGACTAGGTATGAAATGTAACTTATATTAGTCAAAGTTATAAAAATGTTTTTACTAATTGTATAGATCAAGCATTTTTAGAACAAATTATGAAAAATCATTTGATGTGGTTGTCGAGGATTTGAAAAATTTTGTTTTTTCTGATATTGTTATGGTTAATTATATGGAGCGTTTTTCCAAATAGGAAGCAGCAATATTCAAATTATATATTTTGAACTTAAAAGCAGACAAGTTTTTACAGAATTTTCCACAGGTTACATAACTCAATAATGTTTTAAGAAGCATTCTTTAAACTCACTCCGAAAGCATGCCTTTTGATTAATATGCACTTTTACACTTACGCACAATACACGCTTTAGCGTTGAGCGAATTCCGATAAGCCTATTATAACACTCCTTGAATCCATGATTTTATTCAAAACTCCGATGCATTTTAATGTTATAGAGGTCACGTCATTAATGTGTTATATATGGACCATAGTACCTCCATTTATTACAAACAATATCTCTGATAAGGGTAGTTTGGCTGTTGTTTTAATTTTCCTCCCTCTAGTGAAATCACCGCTATGCTGATAGACTAAACTATTAGAATTTTAATTGTATATTTTGCTAATTTATAAGAAACATCTTAACAATGTGAACAGAGGAATCTAGGAAGAAATTTTTTAATTGGTAATGTTTAATACTCTCCTTTGTATTCTCAAATACAGAATTACATTTGGCCATATAATGGTTTTGAGCGATCGTCATTGCTGTTATCATTAATTGTTAAAGTTTATTAAATTAGTTTAAAATTGCAGAGTTATTCAGCCTGGATTCTTGAAGAACAGAAATTGGGTTTAAGAGATTATTTAAAAAACTTAAAGATTGTTTTATACACATGCAATAACAATAGAGTCCAGCTACTACAGCTTTATCGCACTTTCTCAGCATTAACCCATTTAAAACCACGACCCATAGCATAAAAGAAATTTTATGTTAAGGATTCCAGTGGCTGAAAACAAGTTAATGTGGAAAAAATTTACCATCCAAAGTTTGAATTGGGCTCAGGGACAACACAGGACATAACTAAAAACCATGCATACAAAGATCTATAATTACATAATCTCTTTTAGTCTACTTTTGAGTTGACCTTTTGACAAGTTAACATCAAAAACGCTACAGTTGTTAACAAAGGTACTCATGCGGTTTAAAGGAGCAGTTACCATATAGTTCGTTCTACTAAAAGGTACATAAATTAAGTTAAGCATAGTACTCTGTTCGGCTTCACGTGAAATTCCACTCAAATCTCCATACAAAAATGTCAGCTGTGAAACAAGCGTGAATATTTCACAACTTTTTCATCAAAGCTGTACTATGCTTTGCTGCGGAAAATCTAGTACTATATTCCGCAACATGCATCTAGCAACATTATTTTCACGGCAAATTAATTGAACCGACCATTTATTTTGCCGTGAAAAGCGGCAGTTGTCATATAATTTAAGAAAAAATGCAAGCAAAAGAACAGTTTTTAATTGAAATTATATTTTTTGTACTGTTTCTAAAGTTTTGCAAATAATAATTACAGTTGAAATTGTAAATACGAATACAGTTGGCGGTCGCAAAACCCGCAGCTTGCAAACTGCCATAAACTAATGACTTGTTCTGCTACACAACAAAGGACATGCATACTTGTATAAATATTTATTTTGTATTTATATAATCATAAATATGAAAATTAAAGAACTTAAATGATTTTCTGCTTTTCCTCTAATAAATTGTGGCTGTTTATTTACATTTTGTGGAAATTTTTAAGCTGATCATCAGCTGTTCGTTCGCAACAAAATATCTGTCAAAATTTTCACGCAACAAATAAATGGCTGTTGCCAGCGAAATTTCACGCAATCGAGCATAGTACTAGGCTTTAGTGTTAAAATTAATAAGAGAAAGGAGTTCTGGAGAATCAAATACACCGATTATAAGTTGGTGTAAATAAACGATATCTGCAGACCTCCATCGCTCACTTAGTGACTACAATCTTAATAGTTTTAAACGATTCTCATAAGAAGGAAGGTTTAAAATGTCAGTTCCACTTAAGCCTCCCAGAGCAAACCGAACAAAACGTTTTTGGATCCTCTCTTTTCGTTCAACATGCATATTATAACTTGGGGACCAGACTTGACTTGCGTACTCCAAGTGAGGACGCACTATTGCATAATATAACGTTGTAGTTGTAATCATGCTATTGAATTCTTTGGCCCAGCGTTTTATAAATCCAAGCATTGAAGACGCTTTTTTACAAATATTATCAATATGAATGTTGAACGATAACTTAGGATCCATGCATATACCAAGGTCTTTGACTGCATCTACACGACTTAAAGCAGTATCTTTTATATTGTAATTTAATAATAAATTATTCCTTTTTCGCGAAAAGGTCATAGTTTGGCATTTACTAGGCATTTATTTAAAAACTGTAAAAACAGCAACGAAGAGGGTTAGTACACTCTACATATTTCATTCTAACTGCTTTAAAGTTAAATTTATTCGATACAAGTAGTTTGCTTTAGCTATAATACGATTCAGTTGAGCAATTTTTAATGTATTCAGATGAACGCTCTGAAGTTTCTGTTTTACCAATTGATGCTGAGGTCTGCAAAGTGTTGCCAACTCATCAATAGTCATAACGGCATGGATGTACAACCCCAAGAAGAATAAAACCACTTAACTTCGATGGTACTTCCTCTATGCAACAAAAGAAAAAAACATCTGACTTTCATTTACAGATGAAACCGGCGTTTCGATAAAGTCAGCAACAACAATCGTATTGGTAGATACATTTTTACCATATTTCAAAATTGAATTTTATTTGCTCCATTTCAGTAGGCAGAAGGCAGCGTGCCTGGAATCCAATTAGAAAATAGCAGTAAAAGTCGAAGAAGAGCTGAAGAGTATTAGTTTATATGTCAGTTGCACTCGAAAAAGAACTCATGATATTGGCTCTAGAGGAAGCTTAAGCTTTCATCAAATCATTCTTGCTGTGGTTAAAGATTCAATTTTGCATGTTTCTCAACTGCGGTTTCTTTATTAAATTCCATTAAAGACGTATTTATGTGATTTACGAAAAACGAGAAAAATAATATCTTTAAATTATAAAGGAAATGTTCCAAAAAATAAGTTTCTGAATTTAATGGAATTCATGAACGAAGAGCAGCACTTAATTATTTGTACACAATATTTCTTATAAAAAGACCGTGTTTAACTCTTAAATATCATCAAAGTTGAATTAGTAATAAAAAAGTTAATAGTTAATTGATACAAGAGCCTACTTTAACTTTTTTAACCTCTGTAAAACCCGACCTAACGACGAAAACACAAACTAACTAATACTGAATTATCTTCGAATTGGCCAAAGTTAAGATACCTATAAGGATATACATATATTTTAAAGTATATTCGAACTTATTTATTTAATTTTCATCCGTAATTTCCTATTCCGTGTGAAAATTTTGCTATTTAGATAAAGTCACTTTGTATAGGAGGTAGCGGAGTTTTCAAGCGGATTTGTTAAATCTTGAACTTAGAGTGTCTAATATACAGTGAACCAAAAAAAAAACTTGTACAGTATGCTTACTTTCGTTTATGTTGCATTATCTCTGTAAATATGTATACTAAAAATGGCAACATATTCTCTATTTTATTCACTTTTCGAATAGTTTCATCAAAAATTATGAAAATTAACTGTACCTAAAAAAATTAACAAAAAACAAAACAGGCACTTTTCATTAAGCCAAAAAAAAAGTTGTACTTTCAAAAATCATAAAAAACACGGCATTCTTTTTTAAAACTAATATTTTTGTGGTGGTCCTTTAGCAGTTATAATTTCTTGTAACCTTTTTGGCATTGATAGAGGCAAACTTTGTGTGATGTCAGGGGGTAATTGACGACCATAGGTTTTGGAATGAATTTTTAAGCCCATTTTTGTTTTTAATGGTTTTTTATCTTAGTTTTTTCTATGAGCCCAAAAATGCTCGGTTGGGTTTTAATCGGGACTTTGGGGGCGGATGGTGTAGCACTTTTTTGAAGTTCTATAGAAGCCATTCTTTAACCACATGCGAGAAATGCTTGGATTGTTGTCGTAAACAAAGTTACAACTGTCGGCAATTTCTAATTTTACAGCTGTTTGTCCCTTAGAATATTTAAATAATCAAATTTTTTCATCATGCCTTTAAAAAGCTGAAAGTTTCTTACCCCATTAGCTCCCATCGCACCCCATACCATAACTCTGCCGCCGCCGTTTTTGACCGTTATATTAACATTTTTGATCCAATGCTGTGTGTTTCTTTCTTCACACAAAACCATTTCCATCGGATCCAAATTTATTGAATTTTGACTCATCTGTAAATTTCACTGAATTCCAAAACCTGAAAAATACCGTGTTCATTAAATTATTTTGCTACATCTACTTCAGATATTTTCGGATTTTCGTTGATTATTCGGCCTATTTTCCTTTGCGTTTAAAAAGATGCATTTTGTTTTGGCCTTCCACTTCCAGTTGTTCTACTTGAGAGCCCATTTTTCTGGTACATTATAATTATATATTAAACCGTGGAGTATAGGTTTTTTACAATTTCACCAATCTCTTCTCTTCCCAAAGTTTTATTATTAATTTCATCAATTCAACTGAAGTATCTTACCATAATTTGAAGTTGTGGTAAAGTTCTTGAGCAATACGAAGGGTGTATAAGTTTTTTGTTGGCTTCAAGAAATTTGCTTTTTTTGTTGCTTGTTAATTTTTTTAGGAATATAATATTTTCATAATTTTTGTTAAATCTATTCGGAAAGTGCGTAAAATAAAGAAAATTTTACTATATTATTTTATATGGTTGGTGTACATTAGAGTGGGTCGAAAAAACAGTTTGAAAAAACCACCCCCCTATTTTAAAATTGACCTCCAAAGATTCCAAGGATTCCAAATACAAAAAAAATTTTTTTTGACCACCGGAAAAACAGCCAAAATGGTCTTTTTTGCATAACTTAAGCATAACATGTCAGATCTTAAAAAGTTATGTGCCGTTGAAAAGGGCTTAATATTTACTATATTGCCTTATTAGATTATTTTGACTTTTGAGGTCATATTCAACTAGTAAGCCCCGTTAGCCCGATTTACCCCCCTTAAACTAATTTTTTTTTCTCATAAGATTAAACTTCTTTAAATATGTTTAATTTATGTCCAAAAAATTATTTATTAAGTTTAAAAACAAAGAAGATGTAAAAGTTCAAATATTTGATGTAATCCTTTTTTTTTATAAAAAATTAATTTTTTCTTTTATTCAACCAACAATTACATAAATTAAACAAAATTGCAAAAGTTCCTTTTTTTTAAACTAAAGGAGTGGATTTTCTGATAAGTCGTAGGGCTTCATTACAATTCTTCAGCCTGGCTAGAAGTACGCTCTTGCAATTTCTATCCGATTGAGTTAACATTTGAACTGAAGTTTCGAAATAAGATAATAAATTAGTATTTATATTACTATTATATGAATATATTTGTATATGTTGTTTAAAAATTGTGTATATTTCCAGATTTATTCACTTTAAAAGTAAATAGTTCGATTTGCTTGCAAATTGAATGATATAAATATATGTTGTTGGTTTTGGTTTACCAAAAGTTGATTTTAATTACTACAAGCTTCTTTCAAAAACATATCTTGAAAATTATTATAAAAACAAACAAATTTGAACATAATGAACCCTATTTAAAAATGCAATAAGCAATCAATAAAAGCAAACGTACGGTGCATATATCTTTGTTCAGACTTTGAACTTAAATATGTGCAATCATAAAGACATTTATGCAGGACTATCTCCCAATCACTTTATTTTCCATTTTCTCCCATTTACGAAGGCGTTTTACTAAATCGATTTTCAATAGACGGATAAAATATTCCATCTTTGCGAAGAAAGCAAGGGAGGAAAGAATCGTTTTTGCATTAGTTAAACGACAATTTCATCGTCCTCTTTCACAATAAGGCTTTTTATCTTGCAGGATGAGGTTGAGGTTTTAAAGGTTTTTTCCGCAAGGTTAAATCAATTAAAAACTCAAATCAAGAAATAGGTAACAAGTTCTTTTTGTTTTTGTGTTTGTGCATTCTTATTTCGAATAACACTAAGTATACGTATGCCATGCCAAAATGAACAAGTAGAGAAAGTCTAAAGTCGGTCTAGCACGACTATGAAATACCCTAAACCTACTTTTCAAAATACAATAATATTATTGAAAATAGGCGAGTCCGTTAGCGGATGAAGCCCATATTTTATAAACATTGCAATTTTGATGAAAAATTTGCAATTACTAAGTTTTATTCCTGTGACTCACATATTATTGCTTTTATAGTGTTTTCGGTATTTTGGGTTGTGTTGGAGGTGGCCGTGTTCGTGGTTGGATAACGCCCAAATTTTAAACACCTTATTTCTAATATAAAATTTTTACATACCAAATTTTACTTCTGTCGGACAAATATACAGGGTTTAAATTGCTTTCGATACATAGCGCGACTGTTAGATTTTACGCAACAGGATTGCATCAGTCGACTATCGATCACTGTTGCCAGATTGAGGTAAATTTCCCTAAATGAGGTAATTTTTTACTCATTTTTTTGGCAGAGGTAAAAAAGGTAATTTTGACTAAAAGTGGTAAATTCTGCAATATAATTATTATTTAGATTTCCAAATATTTTAAGTTATTTCCAGCTTTGTTACCTCTTTGAACGTTCTGACAAGCAGTCCCTTATTATTGGGAACCCCCTTTTGTACAAAAACAAAAAAATAATAACAAAGGCAGGATTATTTTGATATGTTGCAAATTTTAACTTAAAAACTAAGGATTTCAAATGTTTTAAAAATGCATTGAATATTACTTAAAAGAATATCGTTTAAAGAAAGCCATGACCAGTTCCTACAAAAAGAAGTTAATGAAAAAGTGGATAAAAGAAGTCCCTTACAAATTATGAATTGGAAAACTTGTTGGCAATAGCAAGAAACCAATTGTTCAATGCCAGCAAAGAAATGTTTGATTGTGGAAGTAGTGAAGTGAGTTATAACGGCTGTTAATCATTTAAAATTTCGTAATTTTTTTTTAGAAAAAGGTTAATTTTCTTAGAAAGTGGTAATTTTTTTTCCAAATAGTCGTAAATTTTAGTTCGGCTCTCTGGCAACACTGCTATCGACAGCTACGACAGCAGCAGCTGCATATCGCTCATTTATGAACTGTGCCTTGACTGTCGTATTTTACGCAGCAGAGAGCAGCAGCCGAATGTCGACTACGACAGTCGGTCGTGAACTGCTGCTTTGACTGTCGTATTTAACACAGCAGACAGCAGCAGCAGATCATCGACTGTGATAGGTCTTTGTGAACTATGGCCAGTGTTGCCGTTTGGATCCAAATGGATCCATTTGGATACTTTTATTCTTCAAAAATTGATGGATACTTATTTTTTAGCCTTAGTGTAAATATGGATACTTTTATTGATAAAACTTTTTAATATGGAAATATCGTCATTACCAAGTTTCCAAAAATTCAAAATCGAGTTTTTGATTGATTATAGTGCACCGTATCCAAATACATGTTTCCGCAAAATGATTCACTCCTACTACTAGAAACAACAATTTTATTAACAAAATTAGCCTGAACAAATGTTGAAAAATTATGTTTGTTTTTTCAATTTAGAAAGTTTTTGCTTCTCTTATAAAATTTTTTAAATAAAGCTTAGGGCTTTTTTGGTTTCATATGGCAATATGCTGTTGTTTGTCAGCATTGCCATTTTTGTGTGTTTTTGTAATTTTGTAGCAATGCGTACAATTGAATTGTCACTTTTTGCTCCAACTAACGCACAGTCGAAAATAAAGGTCTGTTACGGATCAAATATCGATAACTTTTTCTACGTAAAAATAGAGTGTTGAAATTTTGTACAAATAGAAGCTTGTATATTACTGTGTTTACATGCAGAGTTGACTCGTGGTTACGGTTTTTGACAGATAGTACTCAGCTAAATCTAACAAATTTCGTGCAGTTTTCTTGGTTTAAACGAAACTCAACTCAACCCTCGTTTACATGCAGGGTTAACTACGAGTGAACACCGAGTTAACTCTGCATGAAAACACAGTATGTATATGATGATTCTAGATAAATACTTTTTGTAAAAATTGATTGATTTTAAAGTCAAAAACCACTTTTTGTGTATCAATATCGTATCAATATCGATATGAATACAATATCGTTTTTTGCAATTTGATACGTGGAAACTTGTTTTTTTTTAAGTGGATACATTTGGATACATTTCTGACCTTTAAATGGATACTTTTTTTAGAACCGTCGCGGCAACACTGACTATGGCTGTGGCTTTGGATCTTTATCTAAATCGCAATACCGCGTTAGGTCAGTCGTGCGTTGACAGCTCGAGTAGAGATCAACGTGTTCTTATGGTGTAAATCTAAATTCCACCTCAAGCGTTGGTCGTATTAAAATCGTAAAACAAGAAGAAGAGATAATATACGACCAAAGTACGCTCTAACGAGATAAGTAGAAAAATGTTCTACTTGGTCGAGCATTTGACACTTCTTCATATAGCAGAGTTACATTTTCGTTGAAAGCGCTTAAAATGTGGGTGTTTTATGGTTTCACTGGCAAAGATAGATTTTCGTGGGATTTATTTTATTATCGCTGGAATTTATGTTTTATATAAAGTTTTTTAATAACTCATGCTTTTTAAGTAATCAAATGAAAATTTTGATAAAGTTAATCTATTTGTATTATTTTTCTTCAAATTATCTTTGTATAAATATGCGTTGGCGAAACAGGTAAGAACAACTTTTGTGGGCATTTTTGTATAGCTGCTTTTATTGGCATCGCCAAAATGACAGACGCACGATCTGTCAGCGCAACATTGAGTTTTGTTAATTTATAGGTCGTGCGTTCTGACAGCTCATCTCGTAAAGTTTACGCAACGTCGATATAAAGTACAATCGGCGCTCGACCGACCTTACGCAATATTGCGATTTCAGCATTACGCAGCTCGCAGCAATTGCTGACTATCGACTGCAATAGTTTTACAGCAAATTCAAACGCTGCAAACAGTGTTGCCGTTTGGATCCAAATGGATCTATTGGATACTTTTTTACTTCAAAAATTGATGGATACTTATTTTTTAGCCTTAGTGCAAATTTTTATACTTTTATTGAAAAATCATTTTTATATGAAAATATCGTCATATGAAATCAAAAAAGCCCAAAATTACCAAAAATTCAAAATCGAGTTTTTGATTGATTATAATGCACCTTATCCAAGTATATTTTTATGCAAAATGTTACACTCCTACTACTTAAAACAACGATTTTATTAACAAAATTAACCTGAAGAGATATGGTTTTGTTTTTAATTTAAAAAGTTTTTTGGTTCTTCTGAAAAATTTTTCAAATGAAAGTTAGGAATTTTTTGATTTTATATGAAAATATGCTTTTTATTGTAAGCCATTGCCATTGTTGTGTATTTTTGTAATTTTGTTGCAAAGCGTGCAATTAAACAGTCACTTTTTGCTCCAACTAACGCACAGTCGAAATTGAAGGTCTGTTACGGATCAAAAATCGATAACTTTTTCTTAGTAGGTACAAGCTGAGTTAACCCGTGGTTAGGGTTTTCGTTGGGTAAAAAAACGGCGACGCTTATTCGATGCAACTTACATGGAAGACTTCGAATTGAGTTAGATTTGTCAAGTTTGTTTAGAGCAAATTGTTTGCTGGCAGCCCAATAGACTCTTGTTCAACAGACTCTTGCAGCTACTATTTTTAAGTGAAAAATACGATAATAGATTTTAACAGATAGTACCCAGCTAAATCCAACAAGTTTTGTGGAGTTTTCTTGGGTTTAACGCAACTCAACTCAACCCTCGTTTACAATCAGAGCTCACTACGGGTAAGCCCCGAGTTAATTCTGCATGTAAACACAGTATATTCCGCTTCTAATTAAATACTTTTTATGAAAATTGATTGAGATAAGAATCAAAAACTCCTTTTTTGTGTTTAAAAAGTGAATACAATTTAGGTTTTTGCAATTTTATACCTGGATACTTATTTTTTTTTTAAATGGATACATTTGGATCCATTTCTGACCTTTTTATGGATAGTTTTTTTAGAACCGTCGCGGCAGCACTGGCTGCAAATATAAGCTTGCTTGTGGAGTTTTCAATTTTATGGGTTGTATGGGAGATAGGCGTATCTGTGTAAGGATGGCGCTCATTTTTCATAAACATGTTAGTTTTATTCAGGCCTCAGAAAATTTCACTCATGAAACAAAAAACTCAAACGAAAATGAAAATAAACACTGTTTGAAGCAAACAACACACAATTCTATTTTCATTTAATTTTTGTGTGCGGCCGAGTTGGCATGCTCTCGACCATCCTTCATAAATTCTTCATGAACAAACCAGGGATGATAAATTCAGTACAAAGTACTGAATTCAGTACTTTTCACTTTTCAGAAGTACTGCAGTACCCCCGCGATAGTTTCAGTACTTTTTACAAATATTGTTTGAAATATTTTTCACTTGACGGAGAAAATAACTTGCTTGTGATTCGTTCATAGTCGGCTCATAAATATAGATGGAACCCCTGTTTTTCAGTTAACACGAGTTTTCTGGCTTTAACTCACGTGTAATGGCATTGTTATGTATCATTAGTGAATAGCCTGGCACATAAAGTTATGCAAAATATATAAAAAAAGTATGTATTTGCCCAAATTGTCTGATACTTTTTGAGATGAGCTGTTCTTAAATATGTTTTTATACAATTAAATAATCATTACCAACATCTCAGTGGAAGTAAGCTAGACTAGCATTCGGAGAACGTGGGTTGGTGTCCTAATTTTAAAGTATAAAGATGTTTATTAAATTATTGGTATTTAATTTAATTTTTGGAATTGCCAATGATATGTCTCATTAGCTGCCTATACAGAAATAATATCCGATACAAGTTTGCACTTGCATCTCAAAGGTTGTTTGTTTAATATTTATAATTATTTTCTATTAAAAAAAAAATAATTATTTCAAATAAAAACTAGTAAGGTATATCTTCGACTTGGCCGAAGTTAAAATACCCCCACGACCGATTCTTAAGGGTTAAAGAATCTTAAATTGGAGAGCTTTTCGTTTGAGATTTTAGAAGAGTTTGTTATTTTTATGTGTCTAAAATAAAAACATATCAATTGTTTTCCTTAAGCTTAAATATAAGCCTTTTTATAAAATTTTCAATTTTGGGGTTATATGGGAGGTGGGCGTGTTACTGGGTGGATGACGCCCATTTTTCTAACACACCTTAGTTTTGACATAGAATATACAAATACCGAGTTTCAGTTTTGTAACTTTAATATTAGTCTCTTTATAGAGTTTTAAATTTTGGAGTTGAATGTGAGGTGGGCGTGTTAGTGAGTGGATAGCGCGCATTTTTCTAACACACCTAAGTTTTGACATAAAATACACAAATACCGAGTTTCAGTTTTGTAACTTTAATTTTAGTCTCTTTATAGAGTTTTCAATTTTGGGGTTGTAGGGGAGGTGGTTGTTTTTGTAGATGGATGACGTCCATTTTTATAACACATCTCAGTTTTGACATAAAACACACAAATACTAAGTTTAAGTTTTGTTACTTTAATATTACTCTCTTTATAGAGTTTTCATTATTTGGGTTGTATGGGAGGTAGGCGTGGTTTTCAGCCGATTTAGCTAATTCTCAAACTTGATCTTAGTTTTTTAGAAAAAAGCTTAAATATCGAATTTCAGCACAATAGCTTAAAAATTACGGCTGTAATCGTGTCGACAGACGAACATATGGACAGACGGACAGACGCTGATCAAGTGATGATGGTGATGCTGATCAAGAATATATATACTTTTCTATACCTACCACGCCTCTTAATGGGCGTTACACACGTCGTGACAAAATTAATATGCCCCTTGCAAAATTATATCATCTTAGAATTGCCACGAATCATGCGATAACACTGGCTTACAGCCAATATGTACTTTGAATGCCACTATCCTTTTCTCATGTAAAATTGGTCGCTAATTCCGAAAAAAAAATTTTTTTTTTCTGTCACTCCGTTTTCGAGATATTGCCCACTGTAGGGTTTTCAACGAAAAAAAAAGTTGGTTCCACTTAATTGCATATATCTCCAGAACCAACAACAGTAATGAAACAAGTGATATATCAAATAAAAGCTAATAAAATTTCTTACAATCAATGCCAACATCATTTTTTGGTCGAGTTGTTAGTTTTGGCGGAATAAATTCAAATTTCGGGGTTTTTTTTTATTTTTCAGAAAAATTTCCAAAAAAAACACAAAATAGTTGCAAATTTCGTTAAGAAATCAAAATATTTTATTACTTTTGATATTTTTTACTAAAAGCCCTTATTTTTCCAAAAAAAATAAGCTAATGTTGAAGAAAATCTATTGAGAAATGAAAAAGTTGTGTTTAATGGAACGAAATCACCCAAATTGTGTGATTATCAATTTATGCATTTGGACTTATTTTATTGCCATAAAAAAAAGAGAACTAAAGGTTGTTGTAATTAAATCATATATTCTTAATTTTTATTGTTCTTTTAATAATTTACATTATTTTAACATTATTTAAATTGTATATAATTATTATTTATAATTTTTATTCTTCCCTTAAATCATTTATATTGTTATTTACATTGTAAATAATTTTTATTTATCATTCAGAAATTCAAAATGATTAGAATTCTTGTTTTGTCGTTTATTTAATTCGGGATCGGTTTCTCTGATGAGAAACCAACAATAGTCGCCCATCATTCCTTCGTCCCAAAATCCTTGGTACCGATTCTCAATTGCTTTCATCTGTTGGTGGAATCTTCTCGTATATAACAATTCAACTTTTTGAGACCCAATGTTAAAGTGACATACTTCAGAAATCGTGAAAAACCGTTTGCTATACACTTTACTAAGAATGACAATATCTGCTATTGCGTAGTCATTCCTGGCTTATTTGATACCTTCGGTCAGCCGTACATTCCCAAAGAGTGGCGTTTGTTTATTGATGGCAGTATTAAATATGAACAACACGACTGGAAAATATGTTCTGATATCAAAGTCGTTGGTACACCACGTCGTTGGTAAACCACTATTACAAAAAGGACTGGGCAGAAAGAATTGAGTCGAAAGTTGGAGAGAGCAACGTCAAAAACGTTCCACTCGTCAAAAAGAAAACATAATTCTCCCACCGCTGCACATCAAACTTGGACTTATGAAAAACTTTGTCAAGGCGTTAGAAAAAGAAAGCGAAGCATTCACATATTTGAAAACGATTTTTCCAAATCTTTCTGATGCCAAGACAAAAGAAGGTGTCTTCGTTGGACCGCAAATAAAAAAGGTGTTTAACTATCTTCAATTCGCAGAACTATTGTCACCAGTTGAGGCAGCGGCGTGGGATTCTTTTAGGACGACTGTTTCTAGCTTCCTCGGGAACAATTAAAGTGAATCTTACGAGAAAATAGTCAACGAGTTGCTCAAGAACTATAAAAAAATGGGAGTAAATATGTCTCTGAAAATTCACTTTCTGCACTCCCATTTGAATTTTTTTTCGAAGAATCTCGGTGACGAGAGCGACGAACGTGGGGAAAGATTCCACCAACAGATGAAAGCAATTGAGAATCGGTACCAAGGATTTTGGGACGAAGGAATGATGGGCGACTATTGTTGGTTTCTCATCAGAGAAACCGATCCCGAATTAAATAAACGACAAAACAAGAATTCTAATCATTTTGAATTTCTGAATGATAAATAAAAATTATTTACAATGTAAATAACAATATAAATGATTTAAGGGAACAATACAAATTATAAATAATAATTATATACAATTTAAATAATGTAAAAATAATGTTAATTATTAAAAGAACAATAAAAATTAAGAATATATGATTTAATTACAACAACCTTTAGTTCTCTTTTTTTTTATGGCAATAAAATAAGTCCAAATGCATAAATTGATAATCACACAATTTGGGTGATTTCGTTCCATTAAACACAACTTTTTCATTTCTCAATAGATTTTCTTCAACATTAGCTTATTTTTTTGGAAAAATAAGGGCTTTTAGTAAAAAATATCAAAAGAAATAAAATATTTTGATTTCTTAACGAAATTTGCAACTATTTTGTGTTTTTTTGGAAATTTTTCTGAAAAATAAAAAAAATCCCCGTAATTTCAATTTATTCCGCCAAAACTAACAGCTCGACCAAAAAATGATGTTGGCATTGATTGTAAGAAATTTTATTAGCTTTTATTTGATATATCATTTGTTGGATTACTGTTGTTGGTTCAGGAGATATATGCAATTAAGTGGAACCAACTTTTTTTTTTTTGTTAAAAACCCTACAGTGGGCAATAGAGTGGACAATTTTTATATGGAATTATTTTTGTTTTTTGTAGGAGGTGGTTCGCCCCCTAATTTTTTTCTTTTGGGCACAAATAACAAATTTCCAAAACTGTAGACTGTTTGGTCAACGTTAAGGCGTGGCACATGCGCCCTCAAGTTGACAAGAAGGGATTTTGCACAATTTAATAAGAAAAAAGTTATAACTTCATTATTATTTATCAAAATTTATGTTAAGTATCGATATTATATTTAATTTTGACTATTATTTTAATGCATGCCCCTAAAAAGGCGTGGCACCTTATATAATTTAAGTAATATATACGAAAATATGTAGTTTTTGCTTCAAAATATGATGGAATCTTACATATGTATGTAAAATTTATTTCCTAAAAGTCATTAAATAAATGCCGGCAAATTGTTTCTGCTACTAACAAATGCAGCTCTGTGCTAATTAGTTGCGATCAAGCAAACTTATATTTACATAGAAGTAGCAACACTGGAATAACGATCAAGCAAACTTATATTTACATAGAAGTAGCCACACTGGAATAATGGTATCTAGTACACATGTGCTTTTGTTAAGCTAAGAAAGAGCGTTGATAATGCGTTGTTATACATGCAAATGTGAAAATATTAATTTGATTTGATTGAAAGATAAGGTTTATAAAATTGGTAAGTTTAAACAACAAAGTGCTCGATATTTTCAAAATATAATAAAATATTAAATATTATTAATGTAACTCAAACAGCAATGGAAACAAGAGCAAATGAAAAGTTATTTCTGCTTGGGCACGACGAAAGTCAAATCATTGGGTGCAAGTTACCATCAAAAGGGCAAATATTGAAAGTTCTTTTTTACAATATGCGGAAAATTAAGCTCAATCTTCGTCGGAGTGCATATCTTGTAATTAAAGAAGCAGAAGTACTCTGGGATAAAGCACGTATTCCTAAAGCCAGAATATTCGTAGCGTTCAGAAAGTGGAAGCTCTATATCATCAGTGGAAGACACTTCAGAAAACTTGTAAGCGCCGTACAGCTCTACAGGAGAAACGTGAGCACGATTTTGTGGAAGAATTAGACGATTTGTTTGATATCGCTCATGGTGATGCGTTAAGTATTATTCAAATCGAAGAAGATAGACTATTTCTACTTATTCAACGGAAAAAAGGCAGACCAGGTGGTATGATTGGAAGCGATCGAGCACTTTTTGAAAGAGAGAAAAGAAGAAATATGCGTGAAGAAAGAGAACTGATAAGGCAAGAAAAGTATCACCAGGAGCAATCTCAAAATTTGGTTGCAAGTCAGGACTACTCAGATGATGAAGGACAATTGGCTGAAATAGACAGTGATGAGCTTCAAGACAATTTTCAACAAAAAATTCGATCTGAAACAGCTATAAATTTAAAGGAAAAATTTCAAAACATTTTACCGCAAACCATTACAGTACATTGGGATGGAAAGCTGTTACCATCATTAACTGGAAAGGAAAAAGTAGACAGATTGCCAGTTGTTATTACATCTACAGAGACAGAGCATCTACTTGGAGTTCCTGCATTACAGGCTGGTACAGGAAGGCAACAGGCTGAAGCAATAATCCAATTATTAAAAGAGTGGAATTTGACAGACAAAGTTCAGGCCCTGTGTTTTGATACAACAGCAACAAACACGGGAAGACTTCAAGGTGCTTGCGTGATATTGGAACAGGAATTAGGAAAAGATCTTTTGTACTTGCCCTGTCGTCACCACATCTACGAAATTGTATTAAAGAGCGTATTTGAAAAAAGAAATTTGTCTTCAAGTGGACCAACTTTGTCAATTTTCCAAAAGTTTAAAGGGTCCTGGGCGATGATAAACCAAGAAAATTTTAAATTTGGAGTTGATGACGAGAAGGTAAGTCAGCATATTAGCGTTTTCGAATTAGAAGATCTAGCCACGTTTTTCCGCCAATATTTAAAAATAAAACAGCCTAGGGCTGATTATAAGGAGCTTCTGGAATTAAGCCTAATATTTCTTGGGGAGCACGAAAGGAATTATAAATTCAAGTCACCAGGAGCATGTCATCACGCTCGTTGGATGGCCAAGGCGATTTATTCATTAAAAATGTTTTTATTCAGAGAAGAGTTTGTCATGTCGTCAGATGAAATAGACGCCATACGCGATGCTTGTGTATTTATTGTGAAAATGTATGTAAAAGTCTGGATAGAAGCGCCAATAGCTGCCAAAGCGCCTAATCAAGACCTTCTTTTTATTAAATCTCTTTTCGCCTACAAAAATGTCAACGAAAACGTAAGCAATGCAACTTTGGGAAAATTCCGTAACCATTTATGGTATTTAGCAGCAGAAACAGTAGGTTTTTCGTTTTTTGATGAAACCATTACTTCTGAAACAAAAACTCGTATGATAAAGAGACTTCGTGTAGAGTTAGAAAATGAGAGCAAGCGGCTGATTACTGATATACAGGACTTACAATCAAAATCAATTGAGGGCTTCGTAACCAAAAATACACTTCACTTCTTTGAACGTTTTTCGATTGCAACCGATTTTTTCCAAAAAGAACCCTCCCAATGGCAGAACGAGCCAAGCTATATACAGGGCGTAAATATCGTCAGTAAAATGAGGGTAGTTAACGATACTGCCGAACGAAATGTTAAATTAATGGAAGAATATAATAATTCATTATCAAAAAATGAAGAAGAAAAACAATTTATCTTACAAATTGTAACTGATTATCGAAAAAACTATAAAGGTATTAACAAATCAGATCTCATGGAACACTAATCAATTTGTGTTTTATTTTAACTTGCCGGCATTTATTTAATGACTTTTAGGAAATAAATTTTACATACATATGTAAGATTCCATCATATTTTGAAGCAAAAACTACATATTTTCGTATATATTACTTAAATTATATAAAGTGCCACGCCTTTTTAGGGGCATGCATTAAAATAATAGTCAAAATGAAATATAATATCGATACTTAACATAAATTTTGATAAATAATAATGAAGTTATAACTTTTTTCTTATTAAATTGTGCAAAATCCCTTCTTGTCAACTTGAGGGCGCATGTGCCACGCCTTAACGTTGACCAAACAGTCTACAGTTTTGGAAATATGTTATTTGTGCCCAAAAGAAAAAAATTAGGGGGCGAATAACATGTTATTCAAAAAAAAAAAAAAATGTCCACTCTAGTGGGCAATATCTCGAAAACGGAGTGACAGAAAAAAAAAAAATTTTTTTTGCGGAATTAGCGACCGATTTTACATGAGAAAAGAATAGTGGCATTCAAAGTACATATTGGCTGTAAACCAGTGTAATTTGTTTACTTTGTTTTAGTTTTTTGTCAATTCAATTATTGCCTACTTTTGGAAAAGGTGGTAACCCATGAAAAAAAATACTCAATCAATCTACCCAAACAAGTCAGGGGGTCAGCTAGATTAGATTGGTAGATGGGTACTTAGGTAGAATGGCACTTTTACAAAAACAAAATGTATGGCATTTCCCAATCTACCCAAGTACCCAAGGCAGTGTGAATACCCCTATTATGTTTGCATAATTTATATATCAGTGTTTTGTACTGTTTGTTGATTAATTATGAACTTTTATAATTTTCATTAATTTGGAAGGAGTCGAAGATATTGCTAGCCATCTGGCAAAGAGACTGCTTTCTAGAACAGAGGTGTTGCGGCAGTAAATTAAATTGCACATTAAAAAAAAATAACTTCGATGGCGACGAAAAAAAAAAAATTGAAAAATAGCAAAAATAACAGCCTGTTCCCACGAGCTAATATGGTCCTTAAAGAAATTGCAAAAATGACAACAAAAAAGTAGTAGTGGATTGAATGTGAATACCAACAATGTACACAAAGCAGCAATAAATTTGATATCTTTCAACGCGAGAAAACAACAACAATGCAGAGCGATGCGCCGGAGAAGTTGTTGTAAGTGAGCAAAAAGAGTCAATTGAGCTAGACATTTACAACTCTGTTCAAGAGCTACTTTAAAGCATGTCTCTATAAATGAGAATTTTTTTGTGCGAGAGAAATATTTATCATTATAAGAGACATTGAAATATTTCCATTTCCTAGAAGTGAAAATGTAATTGAAGAAAATTTTATTTGAAAAAGAGAAAATTGCTGTTATCGAAAATGGAGAAATTTTTCACCGGAGAAAGATGTGTTTTTTCTGAGTGTGGATGACCATTTTCCTCAGAAACCATACGTCAGATCGAGACGATGAAGATGTGATCATGTGTGGCAGGTCAGTTTTACGGAAATTTGGCTTAACACTTTCGACGGAAGGAGGGGGCAAAACCCCAAAAAAACGATATTTAAAAAATTTTAAAATTTAATTGATAATTTAAAAAATGTTAAAAAGAGAACAGTTTTGAAAATCGTCCCTTTTCTGTGCTCGAGGCACAACCCCGAGTAACACCGGGTTACATCCTCTAGTAATATATAATTTTAATTTATTATAAGCTTAATAAAAAGTTTAATCGGAATTTTTTTGTGATAGCTATGCACAATTGGTTAAAAAATACTTCAACATATTAAATTCATATTTTGTTAATACTTTAGTAGTTGCTTTTAGTATAAAATGTTTACCATTTTCGTATAAAAGCACTACAGCAAACCTCTGAAATTAAAAGATTTCTACCAAATCGACTTACAACAAAAAACAAAAAGGATATCTCATTTATGAGAAACATTTGTTTTAATTAATTTTCGGTTATATTAAATTCAAAACATAAGTTGGTCCACAGTTGTTAATTTTTATGAATATAAAAAAAAATCGAAAAAGTCATTATATTTAAACAGGACATTATTTTATTATTAAAATTTGAAAGTCCAGACTGCAGCATCATTTAAAGTAATAACAGGCTCCAGATTCGCTCTCTTGAGACTAAACCTTCCTACGTTTAGGCTATAAATAAAAACTTGCCAAAAGGTCATAAAATATGATGATAAAAACGAGGAATAATTTTCAATGAAGAAACCATAAAGCACGTAAGGAACACAGAAGGACGACGAAATAACTCATATCTTAAAATATGCACAGTTGGAAGGCAATAACTGTGAATGGCAGCAGGTAGGTAGTGTTGTTTGAAAATCTTGAACATAAAGTTAAAGATGTTGAAATCAGTGTTGCCGTTTGGATTCGAATGTATCCATTTGAATACTTTTTCTTTAAAATATTGATGAATACGTTTTTTATCCTTTAATATATGGGCATTTCCATCGTAACTCACGCGACATGCGTACGTCATTAAGCTTCGTTTTCTCGGAATTTTATGTAATAAATGAAAATTTCTAATGTACATATCGCACACTAAATACAAAACAGTCACAACTCAAAAAACATGATTTTTCAGGAAAAGCGAAAAATAAAACTCTTTGGTTGAAACTGCAGAAGAAAAACAATTTTCATTTAACACAAAAACTTCATTCTTCCAGTTAATGAAGGAAATAACGAAAAATATAGTCAGATATGTGTTTTATAAATTGATTTATAACAAAAATTCGATATAAAAAATTTTGAGTTGTGACTGTTTTGTATTTAGTGTGCGATATATCTAATAGTACGTTCACTTGAGTATTTATTTATGTTAATCGGGTTAATGAAGTTAAGTTGAAAAACAAGTTCTCAAATGAAGTTTGATGAAGTTAACTGCGTACAATTGTTGTGGAAAATGAAACGTGTTTTATCATTTAACATGTTTAATAACGAGTTTCAACAAGTTCAAATGCTGTTGTGTGTACTTGCTAATGACAGAAAAGCTTTTGTTTTTTTTTTTTAACACTCCGAAATCTGAAAGAAGCTTAAAAGGCTCAACCAAGTTATGCGTAAGCATACAAAAGTTTCAGAGAGAAGTCAACGATAAGTATGCAAAAGTTCAAAAACACACTTTTCCATACTTAATTACAAAACAAAGTAAGCATGAAAAAAAATTTCAATATAAATCGATTCAAATGAAATGACAAATAAAAAATAATTTGTTTTTGTCGAAAAAGATTGCCAACTTAAATTATAAAAAAATATTTTCTTGAAGTTTTTAAATTCATCCATGCTTTATAATTGAAAATAGCGGTTAATTTCAATACAAACCTCGCTTAATAAATAAATCCTGTCTAAAACATGCATTTTCTACTGATTTTTAACAAAATTTCGATACATAATTGTTTAAAATCGAAATTTAAATTACACTACTCAACAAGGTTTCCCACAACGAATTGCGATACCATTTTCAATAGTAGAATTTTCCATAGAATCCGAATATCGTAATGATTTTGTTCGATTATCCCCCATTTTTTATGTAAATGGCAAAATTTAAAAAATCCACTTTTGGGAACACATACTTCACATAAATTTTGATTTCATTGCATGCAGTAGAGGAAAGTCAGATGAAAATTTTAAGGTATAATATGTGCCAATTGCATAATTGAATAGTGTTATTTATTAAACAGGTTGCAACCCTTTTCTGCTTAGCAATATACGGTGTCGAACGCTCACTCTCAAGTTTTGAAAAGTAAACGAAAATTGAGAAACTGAACGAAAAAATGCTTACGCACAACTTGGGCGACCCAATATATTGCTGAGCAAGTACGTTCTTTTGCTCTCTAGCCTTTGTATGCTTACGTATTACTGTCTGAACAGAATCATGTCGTTGTCGTATCGGTGAGAGAGAATCGCTTAGAGTTGGCCCAGATTTGAAGCGTTGGCTTTGTCGTTTTGCTTTTGATCAATGTGTCATTCGATTTTTATGTCAGTTCGTTTTTTATTTAAAAATTTTTTTTTATTTATTTTTATTTAAAATTTTAAAAATGTCGAATTTAAGAAAAATAATAAATATTTTTAAATTAGTTTATACAGCTTATCAAGCAAACGTTTTGTTAAGGAGGAGAAGATGGTGGGCACGACCGGTCAATTTAAGCCGTGAAGAATTGGGTTTCTTTAAAACCTGCATTCAACAACTGAAATCAATGGATGAAGAGCACTTTCACAAAGAATCTCGAATGAGTATTTCAAAATTTAATCTTTTGCTTTCATTGCTGAAAGAACGTCTACAAAAATACTCCAGGAGACAAGCAATTGATCCTGAAACTCGGCTTTCAATAACAACATTGTAAAAAATGAAAAGAGTTAGTAAAATTTTTTTTATAAATAAGATTTTATAAATGCAGGCATCTAGCTCAAGGATGTTCCTTCCAGCTTCTAGCATGGTCGTATAAAATTGGCGTTTCTACTGTTCGAGAAATCATTTATGAAACATGTGAAGTGATTTGAAGTCAATTGCAAGAAGTTTATATGCCAACTCCCAATATTTATGACTGGAGTCACATAGCTGAAAAATACTACACAAACACTGGAATGCCGCACTGCCTGGGAGCAATTGATGGCAAACAAATAAATATAGTGTGTCCTAAGAATACTGGATCTCTTTTCTTCAATTACAAAAAGGTATTTAGTGTAGTACTTTTGGCAGCTTGCGATGCTGACTTCAGCTTTACATTTGTTGATGTGGGAGCTGTCGGCAGTCAAAGTGATTCTGGAGTCTTTCACCGAAGCGGTTTTGACAAACAAATTTTAGAAAATTTATTGCAAGTTCCAGCGGACAAGCATTTACCACGCTCAGAAACAATGTTTCCATTTTATTTTGTTGGTGACAATGCGTTTCCACTTAAAAGAAATCTCATGAGGCCTCTCCCAGGTAAAAATTTGCCGACATATAGAAGAAACTTCAATGAAACTTATCAAAAGCTCGAGTTAGTATCGAAATAGCGTTTGGTATTTTAGCAAATAGATGGAGAGTTTTGCACACCACAATTTCTGCCAGTCCCAAAAATGTAGACAAAATTGTCTTGGCTACCGTGGTATTACATAATTTTTTAATGGTGCAGAAAGACGTTAACTACTAAAATTGCAACGAAGTTCAGTTTTCAACAAATGCAAACTCTCTACCAAATATGATTCATCAATCGTGAAATCGTTCATCACAAGAAGCATTTCATCTCAGTATTGTTCTCAAAGACTACCTACTCCAATCTGCCAACGTTTAAGTTATCACGTCGCAAAATTATAGTTAATGTTCTGAAGACATCAATATATCATCTTTCTTTTAAAAATTAATAATTTTACTGTTTCACTTCAATAATATATTATAACATTACAATAAACAAACATTTTATTTTAAACAAAAAAATATTTTTTATTTCAATATCAGTTTTCTAGTTTAACAATATTTTTATACCAATTTTTTTACAAACTAAAAACATTTTTAAATATTTCTCATTTTATTAATATGAATTTTAAGTGCAAAGAATACAAAAACTATATAATAAAATAAGCTATCTGAACGGAAATGTTATGAAAAATGTTCTCCAGGGAATTGTAAAAGGGCTTTTATTTTTTTAAGATAACGGTCGAAAAGTTTTTCAAATTTTTTAATGCAAATTTGTTCATCAGCCTTTAGTATTCATGATTATTCAGATTATAGCAGATAAAGACATAACACTTTTTATTTTACATTCACGAATATTAAAGGCTGATGAACAAATTTGCATTGAAATTTCCAAACACTTTTCGAGTTTAATCTTAAAAAATGAAAATCCCTTTTACAATTCCCTGGAGAACATTTTTCATAACAGCGCTGAATACTACCACATTTATGTTTTTTTCTTAAAAGTTGATAGCTTACAATAAACTAGGTTAGTTATACTTATTTCTATATCCATGTTTTCCTCTTCGTTTAAGTTAGCCGCTTTTATTTTGAGTGACAAAACTGAAAAAAGTTGATCCATTGAATCCATAGACACTTCATCGTTAGACAACTTTTTTCAGCCGTTTGAATAAACTGAAATAGTTTTTCCTCCACTGCACTGCAAGCTTTTCGCTTTTTGGTAGCTGATACTGGGAACATCATTGAATCTTCATTTTCTGTCGAAATTTCAATGATGTCCTCAGTAACAGAAGGACACATAACCAATTGTCCTAAAAAGGGTTTAAAATTATTTAAGGTTTCTATTGAAATTTATTGTAATCTTAAACTGTACCTTCTGCAGCACTGCACGTCATTCAAAAATTGCTCTGAGCATGCTCTTGTAGTGGCTCCAATTTTGTAAAATATCTTCAGCCTGGCTTCCTGAAGGCAGCATTGAAGCTTGCTTCTTTTTTTTGTAGGTATCCTTCAGACTCTTCCATTTTTTTTTTGCATATTTCACCTGCAGAAAAGGATATAAGAACCAAAATATATTATATTATATTTTAATCATTATAATGCAAATATTGAAAATACGCACCAGTTGAATTAAGACGCACAGCAATTTCCGCCCAAACAGCTTCTTTTTTTATATAGTTTTTATATTCTTTTGATTTTAAATTGTATATTATTTCGTTTTTTTTACCTCTTCTATAAATATTCAGTAAAACTCATTTTATTTGATTGTTTTATTTTTCAAATTGGGAAATATGTTAATTTCTAACGCTGCAGCTACACGTTCAAGAAATTGCTTTCAAGTTGATCACACAAAGTGTTTGTTAAAATTCATTCGAATTGATAGCTGTGACGCAGGCTGTGCGCAACTTGATAATCAATTTTATTTTCAAGATGCCATCGCCAAGGCAACAACTCAATTTATTTACAAAAACTGTGATCAGCTGTTTAACTTGACCGTCAAGTTGCCTCACGACTTGAAAGGAAAAATTGATATCAAGTTGGTTTTCAAGTTCGAGTGTGTTAGTAAAAAAGTGTGAATGTGTTGCGACTTGAACGGCAACTTGAAAGAAAAATTGAACGTGTAGCCACCAAGTTAGCAGTTTTTTCTTGTTTTTGACAACTTGCTTCAGTGTTCTCATCGTACTCCGATTGAAGTGATAATTACTCCACTTCCATTTATTCCACTACTTTTTACAATACTTTTCATATAAATTTACTGCATTTTCAACTTCAGAATACCCTTTTCATTATTAGAGCAACTCGCTACATTTGTTGACAGATTCTTCAAGTTTTGTCATAATATGGCAACATTTTTAGAGTGAAGCTGAGAGAGCTGTCAAATAAACGACATAGAAAAATAGAAAATAGAAATAATTCTATCTTGGCGTTTTCGTTGTCGTTTTCTGCCACAATTTCTCCCATAAGGTTTTCATTGTCTCTGTTAACGCTCTGCCTGCCGACACGACAACGACATGATTCTGGTCAGACAGTTACTTGGTGGAGCCTTTAAACCAAAATTGAGAAACTGAACGAAAAATTGCTTACGCACAACTTGGGTGACGCAATATATTGCTGAGGAAGTACGTTCTTTTGCTCTCTAGCTTTTGTATGCTTACGCATAACTTGGTTGAGCCTTAACTGTTGTATGCTTACGCATAACGTGGAATTTTAATTTTATGAATTTTAAAAAAAAACTTTTAAAAATTTAATGTTATATAGCAGGTTCTCCTCCTAGGGATGTAAGTGGGAAAAATACATCGATGTATTTCTGTGATTCAGGTCAAAAACGTTTTCGTTAAACCACAAAAATCATAAAAGATTAAATTTTTAAGTCCTCCAAAACTCTCCCTAAATTTTTAGTGTTTTTATGAATCTATATTTTAAAAATCTATTAACAATTTGACTTACAGACAGAGTTATAATAAGAAAAAATGGAAACGGAAGTTCGCTGCACTAGTGATGTCAGTTTCCGATATTTAAAAAACATCGATGAACCGATGCATCGGCTATACAAACATCGAGTGAAAATTTTTCGATGCATCGAAGCAAAACATCGATATTTTCGATGCATCGATGTTTTTCCGACATCCCTATCTCCTCCTTTGCTCTTTTTTGCGAACGTTTCCATATGAGCACACGATTGTTTAGGAATGGGAAGCGTTTGTTCACGAAATTTGTGATAAAAATACAACAAGTCAAGCCCTAACCAAAATAGACGAAACGAGACGATTGCAACTCGACGAGGCTCAACTAAAATAGACGAAACGAGACGATTGCAATCTGCGAGAGTTTGCATTCGTTACGGCTGTTTTGGCATTTAACCCAAAATAAAACGTTGTAGAACACGTCTGACCTGATAAACTGACAACCGAAATAAATACATGTATATTACTTTTTCATCTTTCACTTGCACTAACTGATAAAAATGCAACAAAACTTGATGCAAACATACTCTACACAGTTGTTGCTGACGAGTTGAGACAGTAAAAGTTCGGTTCTTACGGAACAAAGCGTCTAGTCAAACGTTTCGATCAAATACGTTAGACCATTTTGGTTGGCTTGAATTTACTCGTTACGTCTCGTCTCTTCTATTTTGGTTGGCCCTACGAGCGTGTACACTCGTTACGTCTGTTTGACATTTAATCCAAAATGAAACGATCTTGAACTCGTCTAGGCTGGTCAGCTGCCAACTGATTTAAATGCATATAAACGCCTTGTTCATCCCTAACAATTGCTATTTATTCATTAATATTGTTTCTTGCACTAATTTATAAAAATGCAACAAAACTTGATGTAAAAATACTCTGCACTATTGTTGCTGACGAATTGAGACTCTTAAAGTTCGGTTCTTATGGAACAAAACGTCTCGTCAAACCGTTTCGTTCAGTTTCGATGTGTTTGCCTTTGCTTATTTTGGGCAACAACATTGAATTGTATTTAAGCGAACATTTCCGACTTCGCTCGTTATGGAGCAAATCGTCTATTTTGGTTAGAGCTTTTGGCCGCGGTTTAAGTGAACGTCGAGTCAGACAGACAGACAGGCAAATATTTAAAAATATTTAGAGTTTCCAAAAAATCTTGGTCGTAACTCACGCGACATAACTCAAGCTAAATAAATTTTTCAGCTGTGGTTGACATTTTCCTGGAAATGCCCATATATCATATCATTTAATATGAATACATAACAGTATACAAAAAGTGTGGCACCTCGTTGTCTTGGCTTGATTTTGTTTTACTGTCATTATTGTGTGCTTTTGTTTTTTTAGTTTGGCAGTATTGCACACAACTTACTTCATATCTAAAAATGTTTCAGCAACAAGCCTAGAATGTATTGAAATTAATATAAAGAATATTCAAATATTGTGACTGACATTTTAGGTCTACCTCACAGCTCTGCTGCAGCTGGACGTATATTTTCAGACTTGAAGCTTACTATCTATTGAATAATAAACTTTCTTCGGTGATGGTGGAAAATTTGCCAAAATACTCAAAAATTAATTATTTAAAAATTTCTTTTTTATAAAATTACAGGGTGTTTAAATTAACTTTAGTCATTTTACTAAATTGCAAGCCTTAATAAAATTACTCAATACTATGTTACTTTTTATGACATTTTAATGAATACTTTTTTCTTATCGTCGCGGCAACACTGGCTGAGGTATGGTATAAACAGGGTGCTTGGTATTCAAAAATATAAAAGCCAGCACAGATTGTGAAAACAGACGTTATTAAAATGTACTGCGTTAGGATATTTTATGGGATATTTGTAACAACGTTTGTAATGACCATAAGTAGGCGTGGCACATAGTAGTTTTGAACACATTCATATATACTTACTTACTTAGAGGCGCATCTGCTTCGCGCACGCTTTCACCAATTTATTTCATCCAGCGCGGTTAAGGCTTCCTCGGCTTGGTAAATCCATTGGAGACATGATTTTCCTCTTTGTCGTCAACCCTCAGTTTTCTACTCAAACAGTAACACACCAGCCAGCAAAGTCGCTGATTTGTTATGGCTGAACTAAGTCGTTATCGCCAACTCAAACAAGACCAAAGATTTTGCCTTTCCTTTCGACTGATCCCAAGAGCGACTGCATCAGGCTGCGATACCACCCATGCATCAAGCACAGACATGAAGAGCGTTTTGTAGAGCGTCAGTTTTGTCAATCAAGAGGGAGTTCTGCAACCTAATTGCTTACTAAGTAATTAGGTTTCAGAGCTATCCCCTCTCAACCCAATTGCTTACTTTGTAAGTCGTAGTAGCAGCTATTCCAGGCTGTTTAGACAGCATATTCTTTGTCTTGCCCTCGTTCAACGTTAAACCCATTTGCGCTGATTCCTTTTTGATAGCGGAGGAAGCAGCAGTTACATATCTCTTGGTTCGACTTATAATACTGACATCATCAGCATTCGGAAGGAGCGGGACACGTATGTAGAATATAGTGCCATTGCGATGTATACCTACCTTTTGTAGTATTGCCTCCATGATAAAATTGAAGATTGAATTGAAGGCGGGTCGCCTTGTCTGAAACCTCGTTCAGTATTAAAAAATTCGGAGAGATAATTTCCTACCTTGACGGAGCTAAATGTCTTACTCAACGTCATCTCTAACGTCAGAATCTTACCAACTTTGTAGGTCTAACGAACTCCGACCTTGTTGCTTATTGGCAAACCCGAATTGAGCTATCAAATGCAGTTTTATAATCAGCAAAGAGATAGTAGGAGTAGATTTGGTTTTAGTGGGTTTCCCAGAATTTGGCGTAGTGTTAAAATCTGGTCTTTGGTGGACTTGCAAGGACGAAAACCACACAATATAAGGTACAATCAGTGCTTAGGGATACAGCTGCTATCTTTCACACAATACGCTCAAAAGAATCTTGTACTCGAAGGAAATAAGACTGATACTTCGGTAGTTGGCGCAGATTGTCGGGTTTCCTCCCTTTAGCTGGATATCAATTTTAACCTCATCCATCAACGTCGATTGGTGGTGTCGGACTGCACTCTACAAGGGCGGAAGTGTTGAAATCGTCGCCCGCCAGCAGAAAAATTCTGCGTCCATAGTCTCAATGCTCACTGCGTATCTGTAACCAGATTTCCATTTTTATCTCGACAAGTGGATGCTTCGGGCTTGAAACCTTGGTTTAACGCTAAACTTGTTGATCAAATTTTCGCGCATCCTTCTTGGCCTGGAACACCTCTATTTCTCACGGTCCCTTTTTTCCGTCTGAAAAGGTGTCACTCTTTCTTCCTCTTTTCGGGGTAGTTTTTGCACATGGCTCATGTTGCCACTGACTACAGCGTCTTTTTAAATGCGGCGTATTTTGCTGCCATTAAGTCGTGACACTCCTGGTTATACCTGGTTATTCTGGTTAAACCAATGACAGTGCGCATAGAGTGGGATATGTGCTCCCAAAATTGAACTTAAGAGGGTTGAGCGGAGTAGGCCTTGACAGTCCGTTGTAATTGCAGCTAAGTGACATTCAGCTTTTGTTGGCTAACTATGTGTAGTTTCTTCGCATTTCACAATTGCATTTGGTTCTGGGCTACAACAAGATAGTGGTCGGAGTCAATATTGATTCCCCGAAAAGTGCGCGCATGCAGTAAACTGAAAGCTTGCCTTCCGTAAATCACAACAAAAACAACCATGTTTCGCGCGGCAGTGAAGGCGTTTTAAACCGTTGTTCGCAGTGGAATCTTGGAGACTGAACTGTCCGAGAGTGGAGCCAAATATGCCAAAATTACCAAAGATATTCATACATTAATAGATGTATATATGTTTGATTAGCATAACCAATTTGAGGTGATATTGACATACCCGTTGAAATATTAAGGGAGGTGAATTTACCGGAACCGGAGTTTATAAATATGATTTATGGAATCTGTTATCCGTAATGACCCAGAAAAGTTTTTCGTAAGGCCTTGTTTCTTATTTGATTCTAAAATGCATTACATAAATGCTAATGCAAAAATTTTAATTTAGTCTTTAATAAATTCACGGCATTATCTTCACCATCAAATTTAAAGTTTTTTATTCATGTATTACTATCGTGAAATTCGTTGTTAACCAACCGTTAACGACATGCCTGTATAAAAATAATGGGTTCCGTAAGCGAGAAGGTAAGTGATGGACAAAATTTTCTTTTCGATAGTTTTTCGATAACATGTAAGCGAGGATTTTGCTGGGAATCAATGGTAACAATCCGTAATGGAATGCTCATGTAAAAAATATGCTAAATCGAAAACCGATGCAGTTCGATTTGTAATCAGAGTAGAAGTTGGAAATTGAAGGAGTCAAATAAATCAAGTTAATATCTTTCGAAACCAAACTTGAAGTCTGCTTCATCCACAGTCAATACTATAAAAGCCGTAATTTTGAAGTATTATACATATGCCATTTCAGCCTTGAAAGAGCTTCGACCAAACTTCTTAAGATCAATTTGTGTTGTGTATGTTATTATATGTTTGTACACAACTGATCCAAAACTGGACCTTGATGTTTTATAACGACTCCGAATGGCTAAGTTCATGTTCTCATGTTCTCAGAAGTTTTACATGGCATTATTTCTAATATCTCTAATATCTTAGATATACATATGGTTTCCGTACTACAATATGCACTCCAGTGAATGCTCAAGAAACCACGTTCTAGCATAGTGTAAGACATGTGGTATTGTACTAAGTTGTACACTCATCTGCTGATGCAAAAATTTGTAAATATAAAACAAGAACATTGATGCAATCAAATTGATAATTGCTCTATGTAACTAGGGAATAAAATGCACCCACTCCTAATTGCAGCGTTTCCAATATATTTTTTTAACTTTTCCATTATTTTTTTGTTTATACTGATAAACTGGTTATTAAGCCTAGAACCCATACGGGGTGCGTAGGAACCCCATTTAAAATTAAAAGTGCCTGTATTTTTTGTGGGAAGGTGCAAAATTTTAACGGTTATTCTTTTTTAAAATTAACTCATCATAAATAAAAAAAAATATGTATTTGTATCATTTGTTTCTTAATTAAACGAAATACGGCTTTTGAGTTAGTGGGGTGTAGAGGAACCCCAAATAGATAAAAGTAATAAAAAACAAGATATGGTTACTAGGGTTAAGTGATATTCTGCTAACTGATCAATTTGCTAACGCTGTAAGATTGCAGCGAAAACATATGATTCTGACAGAAGAGCTTAAAGTTTTGGCTGTGTTCAATACGATTCATCGTAGTACATTTCAGAACACCACTGAATTTCAATGGTTTCTTGTATGCTATTGTAGTACAGAACTCTAGTTGCTTTGGAACAAAAATATGGAATACCGATGACACACATATTGCTTCCATATCTAGTATAATTTGTACTTCATGTCTGTACAGGATATAAGGTTGCATTGTCTGCAGAGAGGTAACCCCCACGCATACTGCGTAATGGATATATTTATTTTGTCAAGCTGTATGTAACGCCCATTTGGAGGGATGGTAAATATAGTAAAGTATATATATTTTTGATCAACATAATCACCTGAGTTGATTTAGCCATCTTCGTCTGTCGACACGATTACAGCCGTACTTTTCAAGCTAACCTAAGGAAAGTCGAAAGTCGAGCTTCTTAATAAGCGATCTTTAAAAATGGGCTAATCAAATACAAACTATGCCTATCATCTATACTACCCACAATAGTGAAATCCTTATACAGAGGCTAAAAATTGAGCCACAAAAATAATCCCACTCCCCATACAATACCAAAATTGAAAACTCTATTAAAAGCTTATCTTTAAACTGCAGGAAAAAAATTCGATACGTTTCTAATTTACATCATATCCTTTATGTGATTGCCAGACGTCATCAAAGGAGTAAAATTTTTAAAAGACCTTCAAGTTGTTAAATTTATTTTAACTTCGGCCAAGCCGATGATATACATTATTGTGCAAAACCTAAGCAACTTGTCCTTCCCATTTGAATAAAAGTGCCCAGAAATAAATATAAGAAAAGATTTTCTTTTACAGCTCATGTAACTACTTCAAAAAATAAAAGAATCTAAGACATGTTTCCTTTAATAACGGTATGCATATAATCAAAAACCCAAACGCAGTCCCAAAAAAGCTGTGCAAAACCTAAGCAACTTTTGCTAAAGCTTTGAATAACATTATTTTTTGTTTAGGGATCCAGCGAAATTTTGAGATTTTGATTTTGTCTGATATCAAATTATATCTTTAAATTGGCTTTTTTTGGCACAAAGTTTTCAAGCGAGCTTTGATTATTTCAGATAAGATTGTAGTTTTGTAATGATGGCAGTCAATTAAGGACAACTATTTCTAAGAGAACTTTATTGTAGTTAAACAGCCACTTAAGTAAAACGTACTCCTCAGTTTTAAGTTACATTTAACATTTAACTTGTGGTGACCGTGGCATGTAGGTTAAGTGTGTGGCTTAGCATGCTCGGAGCCCGGGTTCGATCCCCAGCCGTGGCGGAAAGTTTTTTCAATAAAAAATTTTTCTGATCGGTCACCACCTCTCTGCAGACAATGGCAAACCTCTGAGAGTAAATAATGCCATGTAAAGCTTCTTGAGAACATGAGCCGTTCGGAGTCGGCATAAAACATGTAGGTCCAGTTCTTGGTCAATTGTGTGCAAAATTTAATAACACACACAACACAATCGATCCTAAGAAGCTCGGTCAAAGTCCTTTCAAGGGCTAAAATGGCCAATTTGTTTTTTTTTTTTTTTAACTTTCAAAAACAATCCTGTGGACTAAACTTTCCTTTAAAATGAGTTTTTTGTGGTCCAAGCCTGGACCAAATTAAGATAAGAAAGTTTTAGTCATTACCTTTATCCCTGCGTTTTTTACAGACCCTTCCAAAACTCGACTCAAGCTAATTTTACTAGTGCTCTACTATGTAGAAGTCTTGAACACTGTTGACCAAGTAGAATAGTATTTATCGTTACAGCAACAATTTTTCTCGAGTTTATAAGTCAGTTGCATTGCTTGCAAGTATTATTTTACCGTTATAACCTTGGGTCTTACTCTAATATCCTTGCATTCAACAAACTTTGTAAAGCAGTGATTTTGTGAAAGAAATAATTGTTTTGGTAGTTTACTATTTTACTTAACCATATTTTACCTGTAAGCGAATGTTTCGCGAAATGGTTGAAGTCTAAATTTAAATATGTAGGCCTTTGGCTTCTTAAGAAAATAAAAGTATTTTTATAAAATTTTATTGTCAATTTAATTTAAAGAGGGATATTTTCATAAATTAAATTTTTCGAAATTATTGTTTTTTCATTGCGTTATTAACGAATAAACTATAGATTCATAAATTTTATAACTTGTTTGTGATTGTTTAATACAATTTTTATGGTTTTTATAAAAGCTTTAATTTTATTTTAACAGCTGTATTCATAAAAATTTATGAGACTTTTATAAGGCCTTTATAAGAAAAATATCAAAAACGTAATTCATAAACGTCCAATAATAACAAAAACCTCTAGTACAAGCTTCATAAAAGAGAAACCCTCAATAAACCCTTGATAAAGCCCCAGTAGCAAAAGAAAGGAGTAAGAAGTAGAGGGTCTTACCAACTAGATTCTTTTCTTAATTATTTTTATTATGACAACATGCAAGACATTGCACTCTCGCTTCTTCAAGAAGAGGTTATATAAGTTTTTATATGCAACGACTTCAGGAATGCCCTTACAAGAAGTATTCCCATAATGCTTTCCAAAAAACAGCACTCCGAAGTGGTTATATTCAAGCACTTCTACAAAAAGTTATAGAGAAGTACTTTCGTGAGAGGTTATATGGAATCTATTTCGTAAAACCAGCTTACATAGAATTAAAACACACATTTAAAATAACTAATGTTATTTAATCATTTATAACAACGTTTTTATAAGCTTATAAATGAAATTATTTATTTATATTTTAATAAATTTCTTCAAAAGACAGAATTGAAATAAAGTACTTATAAAAGGAATAAGCAATAAATCTATAAAAAAACAAGATAAAACTATGATAAAAATAAAGGAATTATAAAAAAATATACTTAGAAAAACAATTATAAAAAATAAAGTAAACAATGTAGTACTAAGTATCTTCTATAGCATCCAAAGCATTATAAAGCGTCTGTCGCCATCAATCTATTTGTATCCAAAACTTAAATTTTATTGCACGGCTGATTATATATTGAATTATTGAACACAGCACTTTCGCTAAGTTTTTTTAACATTTATTTTATTAACACTTATTTTAATTTCTTTTTCAACAATAAGATTTACAACTGCTGCTTTCAAAATTAATTTGACAATGATGCTCAAATCACAATTTTTCAATATGACACTTTTTCGATGAAAATTATTTGCTGAGTTGTTGCTTTGAAGCAGTTATATCAGTGCTTCTGATAAGAGGGCTTGGCAATTATTCTACTGGGGCATTTTTAAAATTTTGACTCTCATTTGAGCACAAAATTATCAAAAATACTTCAAACTATTTCAAAAACATGAACATATGGCAAAATATTTCAAAATATTGAAAATAAAAATTATAAGTGACAATTTCTTCACAGCAAAACATAGATTACAAAATTTGTTGACTATTCGAATGTCAAAATATTGAAAAAATTGTGACAAATAAAGAAAAAATGATTGAATTTATCAAATTCCAAATCATTTTTGCCACTGTTACCATTTCAAATTGAAAGTGTTCCTATTTTAACAGCAAAGCTGATAAGGCAACAATTTTATGAATAACAAATTTTAAAAAGCATTTTATCTCTAAAAAGTTTTTTAATATTGAACATTTTAAAGCCATTTTAAAATTTTTTATGAATAAGACCTTAAGTTTTTATCATATTTAATACTCATGATAAGAAACCACAAAAATTGATCAAAATCAGAAGCAAGCAATAAAAAAACATGTTTATCTATAATTAATATACCACAGATGAAAAGATTTAATTGAAAAAAGTACCGAAATAATACATAAGTATAACCCCAAAATAATCGTGAAACACGTAAAGTTGCTAGGTTTTGCACAACGTCTTTTGAAGTATATTTTAGTTTTGGAGTTTTGATTACAGTAAATAAAACATTGTCGTGGCCGTGGCATGCAGGTTAGCATGCTCGGAGCCCGAGTTCTATCCCCAGCCTTGCCCAGTTCTCGGTCAATTGTGTGCAAACATTTAATAACACACATAACACAATTGATCATAAGAAGCTGAGTCAAAGTCCTTTTAAGGACTGGATTTTTGACAAGGATTTTTTAATAAAACAAAATTGTTTCGAATTTTTTATGTTTCTTAAGATTAATAACTAAACTAAAAAAACTCAATTCTTTATCAATTCGGGGTCATTTAAATAAATAAATGACATCCTTCAAATGTAAATACAGAGTTGCTTAGGTATTGCACAATACTGTATGTACCTTACTTGTTTCTATTGAAATTGGCTTACGTGAGAATTGAAATCGGGTTACCACGCTTCGATAGCTGGCACGCCACGCACTTAGCACGCAAGGCCACGACTGCCAAACTTTTATCATTTTGATGTTTATCTAAAAATAACCCAAGATTTAAAATGAGCGAAATCGGATAAAATCACACATACCTCGCATACAAAATGATTTCAGCAAACAAGTAAAATTTCTTTTTATTTCACATAAATTAATCTCATGACATGAAATTTTGCATATAAGCTTTGATCTCAAATATGCACTCTGATTTTGGAATTTAATCTTAATCGAATGAATACTTCAGCTACGTCTTATACAAAGTGACATCATCAAAATATCAAAGCTGTCATAAATTCAACAAAAAAAGAAATGTATTGATTTTGACATTTAAACACAACATAAGATATTTTAAACACAATCTGAGTTCGAAATTTGAAAAATTTAATGCAATTCACACCAAAGAGCCCAATTTTTTTATTCTTCAATAGTTAGTTATTCACAGTCAATAACTTTATAGCAGTTTGACTAGAAAGCACCGTATCATTGACTACTACATCAATTCATCAGAAGTGTTGCTGCTCGAGAAATTTAAATCGTAGTGAGACACGCTGCAAGACGAAACGCTTTCAGAGTTTTCGTGTTCAAAAAGTGAGTATTTTTTCTTTTAACATAAATATTTATTATGCATACCATATTTATAAACAGGTTCACATCTTTTAAAAATTGTAAGATATCTATTGTCTTCTTCAAATAACACAAAGACCTTCGTTCGAACCAATGCTATTTGTCCCTTGTGCAAAAAAAAATTTTGCTTCACAAAATTTCGAAATTTATCACATAAACCAAAATTTCAATGCATTAAACAATAATGTAAGCAAATTTATTTTTATTTCAAAGAAATGAACTCTATAATATGTCATTGATTTTTACCGTTTATGACCATTGGGACGCAAAAGTCCTGACAGATTGGGTGGTCGCGTGGATGAACGTAGTGAGTAACTTTATTTGTGATTTCCTTTTTTGTTTTGTTGGAAAGAGGAATGTTGTCCAAAACTTCTCTAATAATGTTGTACTTGCACCTGCTCTCCCTTCCAAAATATTGCCGCAAGAAGGGGGAGAAGAAAGAAAAGCTCCTTTTTATTTTGGTGTGGTCTTATAGACATATTCGAAAAGTGTCACCGCTGTCCTATTGGTATTCAAAGGGTTAATATAACAAATATATAAAACAAATTTGTGTGCTCTTGTTTTATAATAATATAATATAAAATTACTCCGCGAACAAAATTAAATTTCCACTGAAAAAACAAAAGCAAGAGAAAAGCATATTAAATTTTTTATCTGAAACAACTGGATGACCTCAACACAAATGCTATGTAACTTTTTTTATAAGAATTTAAAGCAAAATAAATTTCACTTTAAGTACAATTTACGTCGTTGACTCAAACACAAACTTATGTGTTTTTGGTGGACACATTAACCGTCGTTATCTTTCTCTCTGGTGGTATACTCAGAAATAAAAAAATCTGGATTTTTATGACATTGTGTTCTTATTTGTAATTATATTATGTTTTTCAGAGTTGTGCTGTTGATGTCCGCAAATTGATTTTTTTTTATATTTTACATATCCTTTTTATGTATGTGTCATTTTGTAGTTGCATAATCCAGGGTCAGACATCTTTATTTTTTAATTATTTTTTGTTCTCCCTTCTCAAATAAGCTTCATTCGTTACTCATAGCATTTTCTTTAGCAATATTTTCTTTGCATGAGTTAAAAATTTTTTGCTCGATCTCAAGTTTAGCCATTGAAAAATATTGCACTTTCACAAAGTTGTATTCTATTTTATTAGAAATCTTAAAAAACATTTTCTTTTGCAAAACACTTATGAGTGCTGGGCCGTCCTTTAATAACAATTTATATTCTCAGCTCTATTAATTTTAGTTCAGTTATTAATATTTTACCTACAAACATTTTAACTAAGCTATTATATTCAATTAATTTTCGCGCCGAACTCTTAATTGCACTCGGTACCAAATATTAAAACAAATGTCAAATTATATTTTCAATGTCCATTCCAGCAGACACAATGTAGTTTCCGCTCCAAAATTTGTATGGTGCACCGAGCGTATAATTAAAATAAACATTCATTTCAATATATTTTGCAGTGAAAGTCGTTGAAAGTTTCGCCAACAAGCGCTTCACTCGACCTAGTTAGAGATGCTAAAATTCATTTTTAAATTTTCATTATCCATGGTGCCATTTGCTGGTTCATGTGCTTGGGTCGTATCCTACTTTTGTTAGTATAGGAGAAAGTGTGCTCGCTATTTCACAATGCTTTAGCTGTTAAAGTAAAAGAAATAAAAAAAAAATTCGTAAAGTTGAAAGAAACTTTCGTATGCTTTAAATGAAATTGGAATAGTTCTTATGAAATTATAAAGTGTATCTGTGGATATTTGTCCGTTTATATCGGGTTGAATTCTAAACTTATCGGTGGATTCGAATAAAATGTTTGCACAGTGGCACCAGGTTCTATTAAAGGCTACAAGAGCATCATATTGAACTACTAAGGAGCTTGACAACTAGTGTTGACCAAATTTTTATTCCATCAATACGGGACAAATGCAAAATGTATATGAAAAAATGAGACTTTGAAAAACTATACGGTACAAAATTAAAAAAAAATCCGTGAAAAAACTAATAATAATTACAAAAAAATATTTATCGAAGTACCAAGTTGTATTTTTATTTTTTATTTGAATTATTGTTTGTTTGCTAAGTCTTATTAGGTTTTGTAGCACTATACATATGGCGTTTTCGTTTCTACCAAAAAATGTTGCCTTTTCATTGGCCTTGCCTTTTTTCGTGTTCGATTCTAAAATAAGTGCAAACGGGTGAGTAAATTCTGTGTTCATTTCTCAAAATGTCCCACTCACAAAGTTCAAAAAAGGCGTATTTTCTGCCCTGCGAAACTTTCTCAGGGTAGAATGTTGCCCTGCATATCAGCTGTTAAAACGACAATATTATGAAATGCGTGCGTTAGACAAGGATGGCTATATTCGTTTGGTATGTGTTGACATTTTGAGGAGGTAAAAACATGCACTTTTACAGGGTTGCGGGCAACATTGAAAACATTTTGCACCGCTACAAGGCAACATTTTTTGGTAGAAACGAAAACGCTAATAATTTAAGAGCTAAAAATTTTAATTTTTATTATATACTAGCGGACCCTGCGAATGTTTGACAGTCCATAAGTTACCCACAATTTACTAATAAGATAAAATGCAAATTTAAAGGATTTTGATATTGATTTAATAAAGGCTTTCAAAGGAAAAATTGATAGAAAACTAATTAACATGATAGTTTGTAAGAAAAAATTTAAACGATTTTAATATTAATTTAACAAAAGTTAGCAAAGGAAAAACTGATGGTGCACCAATGAACAATTTAATTTTTAAGAAGTGTAAGAAACTAAAACTAAGAGTAAAATTTTTAAAAATATTGACTTTGAATACTAACACAGCCAAATTTAATTTTGTTTTTATCTTAATGCGAGTTGATGTACAATGTTCTTTGTCAGTCCTTCAGGAGCATAAATGAACAAACTTGATGGCTTGCCAACCCGAGAACACGCGACATATAATTGGCCATGTGAGAAGCACGGGCTTTCAAGATCTAGCCCACAAAAAGACAATGTTTGGCCTTGTGACTTATTAATAGTCATTGCGAACGCCAAACGAACTGGGAATTGCAGGCGTCTGAATGGAATTGGCGAGTCTGAAGGTATCATTGGGATCCTTGGAAGAAGAACAACTTCACCTTGAAACTTGCCGGTCAAAATTGTAGCTTCAAGAATATTTCCTCTAATATTTGTTATGACCAATCGCGTGCCATTACAAAGCTTTGGTGCATTTAAATTTCGAAGTAATATTATTGTTGTGCCAATTTTTAAACGCAAGTTGTGTGGTGGCATTCCCGGTAAATCCAGCGAATTTAAGAATTCAACAGGATAGTTTACGGCTTCATCAGAATCGACAACAGTGTCGATCGATTTAAACAGGATCTCATTGCCAGGTAATATCTGTTGCACTTTGAAGTTGATAGCGTCAACATCGATATTTTTTACAGACAAAATAGCTCTTAACACCATAAAAACGTTCTTACCTGAAACACACAAAAAGTTTTTAGTACCTACTAATTTTATTTTCTGGTGAAAAAAAAAAAACAATCAACCAAAAACTAAAATGCTGGCTTTGAAAGTAAATAACTCGGTCATGTTACAAAGGATTGCATTAATTTTTCTTTTGTTTAAAATTTTGATTAATTGTCTGTACGATAGTATTTCAATCTTTTTCATTTTTGTTTCCCTTCTAATTTTAATAATTTTTAAAAAAAAAACCTTAACAAATTTCTTTATTTCGCAAAAAACTTTGATAAAATATTTGTAGTTGAAAAATATTTAAAACCAAAAATGGCATTTTTAATGTTCTTTTATATGGTATGCATAAATAGGTTTCTTTAAAGTTTCTATCATAAAAATTTAAATACGGTTTATACGATCGAAAAATCAAGCCTAACTATCATAAAAATTTAAGGTTTTTTTGTTTGTTTATTTTTATTAATTTTGCATTTTTGTAATTTTGTATGCATAAAATATAATGGTGTAGTGAAAGAATCATGACAATTTATCAACTCGTTTCTGAGTTATAATCCCGAATACCCCTTTAAACACTCCCACAGCAATAACAGCGCCACCTACCGGGTCATACTATAGATACAAACCATCTACAGACCCAGTTGCGTGTACTTACCAAATTTCATTCAAATCGGTCCAGCCGTTTAAGAGGAGTTCAATGACAAAGCCATGTACAGAAGAATTTTATATATAAAGATGACAATATAAAATGAGAATTATGTGAACAATCCAAATAAAACAATAATAAAAGTATATAATATTTTCAAATAAACAATGTTCCAAATGTTCCAAGCAACCCATCAAAGTACCAATGACCCACCTGTGACCTCAGATAATCCCACTGCATCCGATTGGCCATAGAATCATTCATTTTAGTCCAAAGGTTCAATGAACCCATAAAAGTGCAAACGACCCATCTGTGACATCAGATAATCCCACTGCATCCGATTGGCCATAGAATCTTCCATTTTGGTCCAAATGTCCTGTGTAGTTGTGTAGTTCGAAACACGTGTTTGAGCTGAAGCTCTAATACGAACCAATCATTTCGTGCAAAATAAAAACAATACAAGCATAAACAACGAAACAAAAACAAAGAAAGCAGCAGGCACAGCAGGTAAATTATAAGCAGCTGATGATCAACTTTCTTATTTAAAAACATGCATTTTTCTTCTTATATTGAACTATTTTGTGTCTTTAATATAATAATGACAAAATCAAAAATTAAATATTCATTCAGCGCAGGATATATCTGATATTTAAGTATATATGTATATTATCTTTGAACGACAAGTATTACAGGCTGTAGGTATACCCTAAAGTATTAGCCAAAAACGTTGCATGACCTTCAAAAAATATGTTAAAACAACCCCATACAAACTGCGCTGTAAGACGTAATTCTACGTCAAAAAACACAAATTGGCCATTTCAGCTCTAGAAAGGACTTTGACCGAGCTTCTGCTAATCAATTGAGTTGTGTGTGTTATTAAATGTTTGCACACAATTGACCGAGAACTGGACCTACATGTTTTATGCCGACTCCGAACGGCTAAAGTTCATGTTCTCAAAAAGCTTTACATGACATTATTTACTCTCTGAGTTTTGTCATTGTCTGCAGAGAGGTGGTGACCGATCAGAAAAATTTTTTTATTGAAAAAACTTTTCGCCGCGACTGGGGATCGAACTCGGGCTCCGAACATGCTAAGCCATACACTTAACCTGCATGCCACGGTCACCACCATATTGTGAAATCTAGCCATTTATTTTTTAAGTTATTCATGGCATTTGTTGAGAGGGTGATGTTCAATACATGAAGTTATGAACAAAAAATATTTAATGAATACATTATGTATGTTCTTATAACACTAAATATATGTAATGAGTTAATTATGTATGTACTCATTTTACAAATTTATATACTACTCTCAGAAAAAAAAGTACATTAAACAATCGTAAAATTGACATTTTTAGTTGACAAAAGTCGTCCGACATTAAAAAATGTTAAAATTGATATTATCCTAATGTACTTTTTACATTACGAAACCTACATTTAAAAATGTAGAACTGTCAGATAATAATGTTATTTTAACATTTAAAATATCAAAGAGTATCAGTACATTAACGCACATAAAAAAAATTGTATTGAAAAATAATTCGCTACGAGTGGGAATCGAACCCGGGCTCCGGGCATCCAAAGCCACACTCATAACCTGTGTGCCACGGTCACCTATATGTCTCAACGGCTCAGCTCTTAAAGAAACATTACATCTGCTTGTTGTTGACATCTACATTTATAATGTTAAATGGATATGAAATACTATCAATTGTACAGTAAAAAATGATGAACTTAAAACATTTGAAATGTTATTTTAACATTAAGAATTGATATTGCAACGTAAAACATTATTACATTAGCAATTTGATATTTTTCTTATCAGTTCAACAAAATACATGTTAACTTAACATTTTCTTACGTAAATTCCAAATTTTTTGATTTACATTGGAAATAACATTACAAAACGTTAATTTTACATGACAGCTTTTTTTTGAGTGTACATATGTTCACGGAATAAATTCCGTATGTACTTATTACATAAAAATACGTAATGAGTAAATTATGTATGAATATTCTATGTAATACACGCAGAGAAAAAAAGCGTTTATCGCCAGTTTGCTGCAAACGAACTTCGTTCGTCATAATTCAAATCATTGTTTGTAAACGTTTGAACAGTTAGCATAATAATTGTTAGTTGCGGGAAACACGTTATTTAGTTGCAAGAAATTAATTTTGTTTGTCATAAACGGCAGTCATTTTTAAATTGCAGCAACCGAAAAATTTATTTTTTCCAACTGAAAGCTTCGTTTGCAGGAAAAAAATTAATTTGTTATAAGCGAGTAGTTCTCAATTGACAAAAAAAGTTGCTTGATTTCGGTGTTTAATATTTGCCATCAACGAAAAGGAAGTATTTTAAGAGTGTGAACAAGCAGATACACAACTGTGAATTACAAGCGCAGTCACACAACTGCTACACAGCTCGCTTTCGTTGATGACAAATGTAAAATATTTGCCATAAACGAAGAATCAAGAATGTGTTACAGTTTAAGTAAGCGCAGCCACACAAATGGCATCTCGCTTGTACCTTTGCACTTTGTCTTAACAAAAATTTTAGTTGTTGTTTTTATAATAATAGTCAGTTGCGGGAAACGCTATTGCATTGCATTAACGTAAGTCGATTGCCATTAACGTAAGTCGTATTTAAATTTCGGCAACCGAAAAATTTGTTTTGTTCAACTGAAAACTTCATTTGTAGAAAATAGATAAATTTCTTATGACATACACATTTGTAAGAAAAAAATGTGAAAAAAATCTAAAAAAATTCATTCTTGACAATATCTCGATTCTTGGCTGTGTAAGTATCAACAATTTTAATTGAATTATTGAAATTGTAATTCTGTTTCATTAACTGCTAGGTTAAAAGGAACCGTCAAAATAAGAATAATAAAAATAATAATAAAAAATATTTATAAAAAAAAAAAATATTTAGTGTTCCTGTTGGGAATAGAACCCAGGTCACTCAAATTCCTAGACTCGAACGCCAGCACGCTCGGTTATATAAGGCTGCGGTAACGGTATAACAAAAACAAATCATGTGCGTTTTGTGCTACACATGTACAAACATTTCAAGCGCAGCGCAATCGAGTAAGGCTGCGATTATAGTGAGCGCCGAGTCAGACAGACAGGCACGCAGGCAGGCAGGCAGGCTGAAATCTGTGTGAAAAAACGAGATGCAGATAGCTATCTATCTCGCTTGTTCACATTGCCTGCCTGTCTGACTCGGCGCTCACTATAATCGCAGCCTTACTCGATTGCGCTGCGCTTGAAATGTTTGTACATGTGTAGCACAAAACGCACATGATTTGTTTTTGTTTTGCTGGTTAATTTTTATTTTTGCAACGATGAGCAAAAGCAAATATAAGGATAATTTTGTGTTTGTTTTATAAACAAAAACCTTGGCTCATGACTGCTTTAGAGTAACGCCGACGTTTAATCGGTTAATTGTTCGTTGTTTTTTAATTTGTAATTAATTTTCCTGACCTCAACAAAAACTTTTTTATTTAAAAAACATGACCGATCACTCCACAATTTTAATTCGCAATACATACATACATACATACATAATCTTAAGTTTAAAATATTCAATTCAATCGAGAACAAGCTTTCTATGAGATGTTTTATAAATTGACTTTAAATCATAAATTGATTAATTAAATTGAAAAAAAAAAACCAAAACAAAGCAACAAAGGAAAAATCATTAATTTGATAAGCGTTAGTCAACAACTTTCTGGCTCTACTTAACTTAAAAATTAAACCAAAGTACAAAGTTCAAAGCAGAAACCATTGTAATGAACACGCATTTCTTGAAGCCATCGAAAATTTAAACGACGCTAAATGGAAGTTTGCCAAAATAACAAAAGAATGAAATATTCGGTTGTTGTTCCTCATACCAAGCTCTGCAAACAACTCGAGCGCTCCAAGATATAATGAGCCAAAGTATGAGCACTTAAATCAGCCAAGAGCAGTGATGAAGAAAAAGTAAATAAATAAAACAAGTGTAGGACTTACGTTAACCCTTAACGTTAGCTTCTGTTGGTTAATAAAATAAATAGATTAAAATGCCAAAAATTCCAAGTTCTAATGAATTCTGAGGTCTGAAAATAAAATATTAAACAGTGTTGCTAATTCCAAATCAAATAATGCATGCCCACAAACATTACTTTAACGTTTTTTATAAATTTCGCTGTTTTTGCTTACGATGGGTTAAATACGGTTGAATACATTTTTTAGTTTTTGTTTTTTCTCTGACTTTTTTATACAGTTCTTAGCAAGTTAAAAAAAACCCAACTTCTATCTGGAAAAAAACTGTACGAAAACTACAATCATAGCAAACCACAAGCCAACGATGAGTATGCTGCATTTCAAGGACTTAGTCTCTCGTTCTTAATCAGCCAAACAAAAAAGTTATTCAGGATTTCTTTTGAAACATGTTTATGTTCTTTATTCAATTTGGAAGTTTGCATGAAAGCTGCTCGAAACTCATCAGAAATTCACTTGGCGCCAATGCGCCTTTCGAACATAGGAAAAAAATAATAATAATGAAGCTTAGCAACGCGCGGAAGCGGAAATGAAACATTCTCTGCGTAACGAGCTTACTGTAAGATCTCAGATAGTGTTTCTGTTTGAATGTAAGCATGTTAAATGTAGTATCTAAGCAGAAATTGCAGGGCTGGAAAACATAACAAAAAACAAGCTAGTTTCAGAGCACTAACATGCATTTAAGATAATTTAGTGGGACTGCATGAAATCCATTTATTAGCAATTTTAACTTTATCATACCGCACAATTCGCTTACATAACCACAGGCATGCTGTGAAAAATTCCCCAAGATAAGAAAGAATTAATCGAAAAAGTGTGAAATAACGCAATGAATCTTCTGATATTAAGAGTGTCTGTATTTATAAGGGATAAAGATGCGAAAAACCATAGGAAATGCAAGTAAAATAAAACTTATATTTTTGAAAATCAGCAGAAACTTTACCTCAAAAAGTATCGAACAAATTTTGATAAATGCTTGACATATCTATTGTGTTTTAAACCATCGTACAGTGAACAAAAGGAATGTTTGTCCAGGGGACAAAAATCATAAAATGATGTGTCGCGAAAACCTGAAAATTGTATAAAGTAACATAGGTAATTGTCTTATTGTTAATAATCCAAAAAGTTAGAGAAATAAAATATGCTTTGATTGTGCTGCACACTGACGCCAAGGCGCCTGTTAAAATAAAAATGCAGTTAGACCCCTTTTTACATCTATCAAGACATGACATCAAGTTTTATTGACGTATTCTTCTGGACTTGACGAAACCTTTAACCTTAAAGTGCAACTAACTTATAAATAAAGTGAAAACCATAATTTAAAGGTAAAGATACGTTAAATTTATATTTTAAACATCCTTAAAATATTATTCTGGCAATATGGAGCTCTTAGGGAGTGTTCCTTTTACTGCAGTACAGAGTTGCAGCCGTCAGGACGCATCGCACTAGCTCTTTTTTGTTGGTGGTGATGTTTTTGCATTTAATATTGTATTTACGTTGCTCCTGAGGCATCTGGACCCACACCAAGGCATTTCAGCCTTATCTCTGCTGTTTCTAGTGTAGATTCCGATGCTATTTGCTACTTCTTTGGTCCTGAGCTTACATTTATACCTCGGCTAGATACGCTGTTTTTGTATTTTGTTAAGGAAATGGACTCGATTGCATTGCTTTTCGCCAATGCGACATTATGTAAGAAATGCGGCTCCAGAAAATTGGCGTTGTAATCTAAAAATATTTTCGTGAAGGTTTCATAAAAATTTTAGATAAGCAAGGCAGCTTTTTATTATGTGCTGGGAATATTGGAAGCAAAGCTGCCACTAGTTTTGCGTTCCTCGAAAATTTAAATAATAAAAATAATTTTTTTTTTTTAAATTTATAAAATTTTAAATATATAAAAAAAAATATTTTTGAGTAAAAAAAATTGCGACATGTAGGAATATCGGATGTATTAAGAATCGGATTCGAGTTCAGCTGCCTCTTAATATCCGCACCAATTTTGTTGCGGATGAAAAGTGAATAAATTTATATGAAGTGCGGAACAATTGCGTTTTCAACAATAGTCTTTTTTCACTCCGAATCCACAAACATCATTATCGATACGCAACGAACTTACTCACTTTTTTGACAATAGGTTAAATAACGGGTTCGAGTAATTTTTCCGCCGCAACTGATCCACCGTTTTTCATAATCAGCAATATTAATGTTGATGGTGTAACAAACATTTGAGAAGTTAGATGCAATAAGAGCACTTCTCTTAAAACTGCATTTTGAGATATTCAAAAAGTTTTAAAAACTATTTATTGTAGCTCACATAGTTTTTATTTCCCAAAAAAATGTTTTATTTTAATATTCCCCCTTTTATATTCGAACGTTGTTTATGAATCAGTTTCAGAATTAATTTTTGAAGTGAAACTTCAAGGTCTCTTATTCGTGACGCTAGGCTAACGTTTTCAATTCATTTGAAAATTTTCAAAAAATTATAGCCGCTAGCCAGAATTGAACCCTGACCATTGGTGCCCAAGAGTCGGAAACTTTTTCAGGCCTATAATTTGAGACAGTTTATTTATTTATATCTATTACACTGGCCAGTATATATACGGAAAACATGATTAATGGAGGCTTTTGCAAAATGGTTTAGCTCACTGACGGATGTTGTTATAGCCAAAATATTTTCGGAATGATCATAGAATACATCAAGGTTCATTCTAAAATGGGTACAAATGGAACTTTGTTTTTCTTCATACAAGTCGAGGCACCATAGTGTACATATGTAGTCGTGATATGGTTTGTTATCAATTTGAATTGATAACTGTATTTGATGTTACAGCGTTTTGTCCTGATAAGTTTTCAGAGCTTCTGTGTTATTGGTACGATACTTCTTCTTATTTACTATTACTATTTCTCTTGGTCTTACTATACAGTACCCCGCTATTGAATTATGAACACTGCAAGAATTTAGAATTTTTTTTCTTGTTTTATTAAAATTACCAGTAAAACATTCGAAAACAAATTTTTTTTAGTTTGAATATTTTATTTATCATGTCTTATTTTATTAACAGGTGAAAACAAATCCAAATAATTAATATTAAGTCAGCCCGCCATTATTCATAATATCATCCCTTAAATCTAGATCATTTGTCCAAATATCTTTATTGTTTTGGCGAAGTGCTTGTAAGTTCGTGTTCTTACGAGCATATACCTTAGATTTAAGAAGCGCCCAACTGTTTTCCATAGGGTTAAGATCCGGCGAATTACCTGCCCAGGGTAAAATAGATATATTACTGTTATTGAGGAAGTTTGTGCATTTTCTCCAAGTATGGCAAGGGGCTCCATCTTGCATAAAGGTGTAGCCCTCTGCAGGACAATTAAGGCCTTCCTTATAAGGCAAAAAAACATTAGGGCTCTTGATTTTCGAGTAATTCGAGTACCCGGGTAGTTCGAATTACCCGGGATATACCCGAAGCTTTTTTTCCTAATACGAATTTCAAAAATTCTTAACTAGTAGTTAACGAGTAGTTCGATAACTAGAAACTACCCGGGTATTGTTTATCGAACTACCCAGGTAATGTCCGATTACCCGGGATTTAGGAAAGTGGTCAGATTGGCTCTTCAGATTTCGAGTATCGAGTGTCCGGGTACCCGCAAGCCAGAAAAAAGCTGAACTAAATGAGAGCCCTAGTTCATATATTGTTCGCTTTTCCGCCGCACAAATTTCACTGATTCGGTTACAGCGTCCAACTGACACTCGTCACTTAAAATTACCAATGAATATATAAAAAAATACACTATTGATATGCAACAAGTAAAGGTTTTGCACGATTCTGAAGAGCCAATCTGACCACTTTCCTAATTGTCCGCTCCTGTATTTTAGGTTTCCGACGGCAGTTTTTCCTGTTATTTGTCAGAGATTCAGAATTATTTTTAGTTTTTGATTTGGTTTTCGCAATATTGGCGACAGAGGCAGTGCTAATTTTGACTTTTTCAGCAATTTGGCGATAGGATAGGGTTTTGTCATCTAAGTATGCAAAAACTATGGCTCTTGTTGTTGTTGAGATATCTTTTTTCTTCCCCATTTTTAATTAAAAGAGCTAAAAGGATTTTTTGTTAAAATATCAGGCAAGTTTTACTTTAGGGTAAAATGTACAATCAAAAGAACTTTGTTAGAACAAAACGTAACATTTGCATTTATATTGACCACGTCAAGCAAATGAGTTAATTTTTTGTCTGAAATTTGTCGCAGATAGAGTTCTGTCCATGCCTCTAATTGAGAAAAACAATTTGACTTAAAAACCAAACGAAAATCAAACAACGCTTGATTTATTCAAAAATTTTGAGTAAAAAGTAAGTGTTCATAATTCAATGGCGGGGTACTGTATATGCTGCAAAATTTTGATTTTTGAAATTTTAAAAATTTAATATTGAATATGTAATCAGCTCCTCGATACCAAGTTTTATTAAAATCTATTAAGTTCATATGAAAAATATAATTTTGATGCGTAATTTGGCATTTCATCCCTGTTTGCGTCGAGTGTAACGCTCATAAGGAGGCATGGTAGGTGCACACGATTACAGCCGTAATTTTAAAGCAATCGTAATGAAATTCAATATTTGAGCTTCTTTTTAAAAATCGAAGGTTAAGTTCGCAAATGGGCTAAGTCCGATGACAACCACGCATACCTGCCATACAGCCCCTAAATTGAATAATCTATAAAGAGGGTAATATTCGAGCTTCAAAAATAATATTTGGTGTGTGTGTAGTTTATATTAAAAAAAGTCATGTTAGAATCATTGGCCTACGAACACGTCCACCTCTCATACAACCCCAAAATTGAAAAATCTATAAAGAGACTACTCTTGAAGCTACAGGAAAACAATTTGGTACGTTTGTATTTTACATCAAAAATAAATAATGTTAAAAAAGTGTGCGTCACCTCCCATATAAACCTAAAATTGATACGTTTGTATTTTAAATCAATGCTTATGCGATTACTATATGCTATAAATAATATCATACAAGAAGAGCTACACATTTAGTTTTTTTTTATCTTTACAAATCGGCCGATACTTGAACTTCGGCCAAGCCGAAGATATACCTTACTAGTTATACCCTAAACCTGAAAGGTCAGGGTATATTAACTTTGTGCAAACGTTTGTAACGCATAGAACGAAGCGAGTCCGGTATAGAAAAGTACATATATTATTGATCAGCGTCATCACGTGAGTCGAGCTATCCATGTCCGTCCGTCCGTCCGTCCGTCTGTCCGTCTGTGCACGGAGAAAACTGTTGTGCATTATTAATGCACAAGCTGTTCATAACTATAAAATGTTTAGGTACATTTTTGAATATGCAGCTTTGCGCATAAATTATGCCTAATTATCATAAATTCTGCACAATCTATTAAAATTGTGCATAAGTTATACACAAAAAATGTGCACAGTTTGTGAACATTGTTCATAGCCTAATTATTTGGAAATAAAACTCAATTGATCATAATATATGAACATTGTGTATGAACGACTATTAACACTTATTGTTCATGAGTTATGCCTTCTTGTGCATAGATTTTGCCCAACATTTTGATATGTGTGTATCTTGTTCATAAGTTGTACCCATTTTTGCATAGATTATGAACAATGCGTACACATATGGATAATGAATGGACTTATGTTCTATGTGTCAAGAGTGCTGGTTATGCTTAGAAGCGACAGTAGTGTGTTATATATCATTTAATATTATTTAGAAATATATAATTGTGTAAATTAAGAAAACCAGAGGTAAGTATTGAGTTATTCTCATATATTTATCACTGCAGTTATGACATTTAACGATGGTTCTTTGAATGACGAAATAGTGTACATACATAGAAGTTGTAGAAATCTGCATTGGCACATAATACAAAAATGTGAGACCATGTGGATGTTGCTAGACAATATGCATGTGTGCGAGTCCGTGTGGTCGATTCTTAAGGACCGAAATGATATCAATTCATATCAGTATGTTCTAGTCGTGGAAAGTCTCATTTATCTTTTTGCTGACGCTTTTAATGCTTTTGATTTCTAGTTTCAAGTGCTTTTTCGTCTTCAACCTAGATTACCCGTTTGAAAACACAATTTTCTGGAACTTTGTTCTAAATGTTTTTTATATAGAAATGTAAAAAAATCAATGACTTTATAAATTATATAAAATAAGCATGTTAATACTGAAATATATGATTTATTGAATTTTAATATGTATATATATAATATTAGTTATTAAGTAATTGTACTTTGAAATAAAGACATTTGAAAATAAAATGAAATTTTGTTTCTTTAATATTAGCAGGAGGTGTAAATATTTTTTCCTATTCGTTCACAATCTATGATAATGTTGTTCATAACGCATGCCCAGTTGTTCATAACCAATGCATAGTTGTTCATAACCTATGCATAGTTGTTCATAACCTATGTCCAGTTGTTCATAAAATATGCCTAGTTGTTCATAGTCTTTTCCCAGTTGTTCAGAATCTATGAAAATGTTGTTCATAATCTATGCCCAGTTGTTCATAAAACATGCTCATAGTGCTGAACTTAAGTGATGAACAAGTGTGCATAGATTATGAACAACAGTTCTTGGTCATTTTTCGTGAACAATTTTTGCATAAGTTGTGCCCATAGCGCATAATTTCTGCACACAATTCTCTCCGTGTGTGTTGTCCGTATACACAGGATAAGAAGAAGGAGTTGAGATAATTGGATGAAACTTGGTACACATGGTCACATGTACCCAAGGATCTGCACTATTGAATATTTTTGGAATCCGCCCACGGACACGCCTACCTTCCATACAACGCAAAAATTGAAAACTGCATAAATAAGCTCATAATTAACCTACAACAATAAAATTTGGTGTGTATGTGTTTTGTATCAACACAAAGATGTGTTCGAAAAATGGCTGTCGTCCGCTCACGTACACGCCCACCTCCCATACAACCTAAAAACTGAAAACGCAATAAATAAGCCTCTGTTTAACCTACAGAAATAAAATTTGACATGTGTGTTTTTCATAACAAAACAAAGATAGTTTTGAAAAATGGACATCATCCGCCCACGGACACGCCTACCTCCCATACAACGCAAAAATTGCAAATTGCATAACTCAGCTCATAAAAAGCCTACAACAATTAAATTTGATATGTGTGTGTTTTATATTAACTCAAAGATGTTTTTGAAAAAAGGACGTGATCCGCTCACGAACACGCCCACCTCCCATACAACCCAAAACTTGAAAACGCAATACACAAGCCTCTGTTTAACCTACAGAGCTAAAATTTGGCACGTATGTTTTGTATGACAAGACAAAGATGGTTTTGAAAAATGGACTTCATCCGCCTACAGGCACGCCTACCTCCCATACAACCCAAAAAGTTTAAAACTCAATAAATAAGGTTGTGTCTGTCAAAGAGAAATAAAATTTGGTATTTATGTATTTTATATCAAAACTAAAGAGTGTTCAAAAATTGGGAGTAATGAACACGCCCACCTCCCATAGCGAAAGCACAATAAAGGCATTAACTGTGAGGTACAGGAATAAAACTTGGCATGTGTAAATTTTTCATCAACATTTAAATGCTTAAAAAATATAGGGTTCATCCACCCACGGACAGGCTTATGTACAATAAAATTTTTTTTTTGTTTTGAAAAGTGGGTTTAGGGTATTTCATAGTCGGCCTAGACCGACTTTAGACTTTCTTTACTTGTTTTTATCTGAATTTACTGTAATTTGCAAGCGTTGCTAATTATTTGTCACAGGCATATTTAAGATTTTTTAATAAAAGTTCATGTTAAACCAACTGTGCCATTAAAAACTGTCAAAAAGTTTTTTGTTTTTAAAAAATATTCGTATAATTTAAGAAAAACGAAAGCCCAAGTACTTTGACCGACCTGCTTACCAATCGACAACCGATCGAGAAAATAAATGGAACTCCGAAAATATTATGTAAATGTTCTCGAAAAGCATTACATGGCATTTTTTTACAAAAAACTCTGAAGTTTACCATGGTTTGCAGAGAGGCGAAAAAAATGTTCGTTCGAGGTGAGGATTGAACTTGGGATAAATTGCCGATGTCTTATAATAAAAACATCGTAGTTTATTAGTTGACAATGGCTCTATTTATGAAATATATTGCAATGAGTTATTTTATTAATACGGCTTTGTGTTTAACCGTAGTTTTTTTAACTTAAATAAAATGAGAAGTTTTACTATAAATAAAATTCAAAATTTACTTTCAGTCTGTTTAAAGAAATTGTATCACTAATACTTTAATAGCATTATTTTGTCCAAGCTTACTAGTTTATACTCATGCTGCTCAGGAATACAGGAATAAAATAAATTTGATGTGAAGGCATTTTTTTTTGACACTAAAAATTCTTTTAAATTTCTTGCACAAAAGAAGCTTTTGCGTAATAATTTAAACCTTATAAAGTCATCCAAGTCACGTACTTCTCATTAAAGCGGCTAGCACATTTTTCTTGCAAAGTTCTACCCACAGTTCTACCTACCTAGCTACACACCCCAAACACTGGGTGCTTCATAAAGTGTTCTTATGAATTTTTCATGGCTTATGACTTCTTATAATCGCCAGGAGTGAAATTAAGAACGAGATGAATGGAATACATAAAAAACGTATGGTTTTTCGACTTAAAGAAATAAAAATACATAATTTTACAGCACACTCAGATTTTAACTGGCCTTGAATGTGTTTATTTAGAAACTACACAAACTAGCATTTAGATGATCATTATTTTAAAAATCACCTTTATGAGTAATTTTTGAGTCGTTTTTATGACCAAAAAATGATAACAACTGAAGAAGAACAAGGAAATAAAGTATGCCAAAAATCACATTTTAGTATACAAAATGATCTAAAAATGATTGCAAACGCTCGTTCAGGAGAAAAAACAACAATGATCACATTTCGATCAACGTAATAACTAAAATGTGATTTAGGAATTCAACTGACTTTGACTGTACCTTGCATAGCAACCGTTTATAGTGCCGTTTGACCGTTATTCTGGAATAATATTTCCTTTGCTTGGAACACAATTTTGCGTTGAAAAGGTTTTTCTTGTGTATGTTTAGTTTCTTTATAAAGAGTGCGAGGTAAAGTCGAACTTTTAATCAGTGGCATTACGAGCATTGCAAATCAAATAAAATTTCAACAAAATAAACAATAAAAAATAAAGCGCGCAGCAAAGAGAGAAGCGGAAAAAATAAGCTCCCCGAAAAATTTTAATTTAAGTGTTTAAAATATAAGGGGGCAGATTTAATAAGCCAAAACAGTGATAATTATTTTGACAATTATTTTGAAAATGACGAATGTGAAAAAAATTGTGCTAGTAGTGAAAAAAAAATGAAAGTGAGGACGAATATAATCTGTCCGCAAATCTGCGCACGCAAAAGAACCAAGCGAAGGTGATTTTAGAATTAATAAATAATTTTTAACCTTTTTTGAATTGTTATATGCAAGTTTTTAAAAGAAATAAATTTAATAAATAAAATGTATGCTTTCAATAAAGTTTAAAATGGTTTCATATTCAAAACTACGATTGAAATAAGACGGACAGACAGGCGGATATTAAAAAAGCGACTGACTGAAATAAACAATCAAAATCGACTACAAAATCAGGTGCAAAATTGCTTAAAACAGAAATCCTAATATAGTCAAAAATTATTTTTATATAATAGCCGAAATTCACTAAAAAAGTGAGTGCATAATGACTGGAAAAAGCGATCATATTATGGTCAAAAATACCTAAAAAAATGAGTAACAAATGACTAAAAAAGGCAATCACATTATGGTCAAAAATGAGTAAGAAATGTCTATAAACAGCAATCATATTATAATCACATATCACTTCAAAAATGACTGAAAAATTATTGAAAAGAATGATCATTAAAGACTATTCATGTGGAGTCATCTCTAGGGTACCGTTTTCTCCCGACAACAGAGTAATATTTGATCATAAAATGAGCGCAAATATGACTGTTTTCAATCATTATGTAGAGTCAAATGTGACTCAATTATGATCGAAATTTTCACAAAATACTGGCTGGCTATATATAGTTAAATGAAAAAATGGCGCTGCCAGATATTAAGATCTTTTTGAGAGTGCATGTGAGTATACAATAACGTAGAAATTAAATTCGTCATCAGGAATAATATTTAGATTTCAATTGATAAATTTTATGATATATTGTTTTTTTATATTTTCAAAAGCAATTTGACAGGAAAAATAAAGAGTAAAAAATTGTACTCAGAAATTTGCATGTTTAATCATGTTGGCAGAGCTTCCAATTCAAGCGCAATATTTTTGTTTTAATATGTGTGTACAAAAAAATATTCAACGGAACTATTTGCGCATAACATCATTACTGACTGAAGTATGAATTACCAACAGGGGCGGATCTGGAAAAAATCTTGGGGGGGGTAAATTATCAAAGACACACATTTTCGATTTGAGAAAATTTTGCCCTTTTACAAATAGATAAATTGTACTTTTTTGAATTGAAATTATTGAATTGTTTAAGAACAATTTTTCCCAGACACATACACGCACATTTCCGTATTTATTTATTTCTCCCTTTTTCTGGAATAATATCTCAGAGCAGCCCACGTAAAATTGTGAAATTTTTTCGTCTTTGAACGTCGATATCTTCGAAACTGTCGAATATATTGTTATTGAATGTGCAAAAATTGAAAGGTCTAGTATTTCTTCGTTGAAATCAGTCATAGTAAAACAAATCGGTAGATCAATATAATAGATATAGCAATATTATCAGAAAAAAAACTGATTATCATGTTTTTGCCAAAAACTCGAACTGATGGAGAAAAATAGAGTCCATATTTGATATCAGCAGCCAAAATTCATTCGGGATTGTTTATCAAGATCTCTGCACCTTTCATAAATCTTAATTTTGTTACTGACAAAATCATATGACAAAATCATCGCAAAATTATCAATAACTTCGTTAATATTTATTTAAATGTCTCTAAGTATATGCAATAATGCGAGTCCATTCAATCGTTCTCAATTCGAACGGAACCTATTTTTAATCGTCGCAGTATAGAAAAACTTCGCTCAGCTTTTTCTACACTGATAGGAAGCGTGGCAAAGATAGCAAACGTTATAGAAATTAGTGGAAAAATGTCATTATTACAAAGAGTAAAAACGCCGTTAATATCATTAACATTAGTGTCGCTCTCCTATGTACACTGCCAAATTTTAAGTTCATGAAATAATTGAATTTGAATTAGTTCCTTACTAAAAATGGACTAAAAGTGGCAGTTTTATTTCATGAAAGTCGGTTGTGGTAATTTGGTTGGTTTGTTGCAATTATAATTACTATTACCGCCCTGGGGTCGCAAATTGCCCAATTTTTGTTTGTTTATTTATAGTTGTATAAAATTGTCAGTGCACTCCTTCTCCGCACTCTAATTCATTTAAAAACAGAATTATCAAAATCGGTTGAAAAACACGGGAGAAAATGGTTCTTAACCGTTTTCCCTACGCCTATTTATATAAAGATGAATTTAAGGTAGGATTGAAAAATTTCGGAATTCCAAACAATTTAGAATTTACTTAAACAACAATAATTGTATGCAACAAATTATTTGCGCAGTTGATACAATTTTAGCAACTTTAACGTAACATTAATTCACTTCAAAACAACCCTGTTATAAAGAGTGTTTTTTTAAGAGCTTCCTGATTTGAAATTAAAATAAAACACATGCCAAATTATGAAATAGCCAAAGATAATAGATAAAAGATAGTAGATAATTTCTTAGCAGTTAACATTTAAATATAATTTCGGGCATATGGCCAACACGACTATTTTGCACAAAGGGCATTCTGGAGGTCCGCTTTGCGACCCAAAAGTCTTTGAGGGCGTATTTCAACATCCATATCTTGAAGATTAGGCAACAAAAATTCATTGATCATGGTTCTGTATCGATTTCTATTCACGGTAACGCGTCGTCCTTCCTCATTTTCAGAGACAAATCGATAAATTAACGTTTTCTTTGACACTGGCCTCAACGACAGCAATATTTTCTTCTGTACGCACTCTTCTCATTCTTATCGGTGGCTTGGAATCCAAAAGAGTGAATGTAGACCGAAATTTGGTAATTACGTTCTTAATGGTGGTCTCAGACGGACGGTTATGTGCACCGTCTATTTATGGTAAAATTCGTTGGCACATAAGGTTGCAAAAAAGTTTGGCAGGTTTTCAGTAAAAATTTAGAAGAATAAAATATTTTAAGTGGCAACTCTTGTCTGCATTGCTCAATTACTACTTGTTACTTGCTCAATTATTTCATAAAAAGGGCATTTTTAAACTAATTGTTAATATTTTGCAAAAATATAATTATTATAAAGCAAAAACTTACGCTGAGGTAGTGACTTCAAGTTTTTTATTTGTAAGAAAATAACGCGTCTTTAAAGTTGATTGTTTAAAAAATGGCTGTAAATTTGAGAACATAACGATCTGTTACTTTATTTTCAAGCTCATTTAAAAAAAAAAAAGCGAAGTTGCTACCTTGACGTAGGTGTTTGCTTTAATATAATTATATTTTGGTTTGTCATACAAGCAAAGGTTACAAGGTTACAAGCAAAATGGTCATACTCTTCTCGCATCGCTTCATAAAAACGTCATCTACACGCAAATGACGTCACAAAACAAAAATAAACAAAATTTTTTTTATATACTTTAATAATTGTTGAAATCAATAAAAAAACTAGAGTTTAACAATGTCTCTGACCATTTTTTTTTTAGTATTCTTTCAAAACACGCCTTCAGAATCGCTTATGTATACATAAAAGTACCCTTAAGCTGTGGGCATAATTATTTTCTTCAAATAAAGTATGAAAAAAAAAGTATTTGAAAGTTCTTGGGGGGGGTAATTACCCCCTTTACCCCCCCTTGTATCCGCGCCTGATTACCAACTGATTGTCTGCTAGCATCTATGTATGAAGTTCGGTAGCTTCGAAAACTCGACCTGCACGTGAAAGCCGAGTGGCTCCGTGAGGTTCTCGTGTGCATAACTGGAATATATATGGCGCATTTCATGTGAAGCGGACAACGAAACAAATTTTATATTCAGAAATTCGTTCATATTTGGCCCAATTATGCTTCTGGAAGGTATAAATGTTATTACAAAAATTTTTGCTCCTATGAGGCTTTTTTGTCAAGTTATGGGCTTCAATAGAATTGGCGAATATGAAAAATGATTTTTTTCAAAGAAATTTTTCAAATAAAAAAACGTTTAAAAAACATTAATAAAAATAGTGATTTATAAAGAAATTTGGTTCTTCTTTCTAATTTTGAATTAGATTTGAAATTTGATTTTATTTTCTTTAAGAAGACCGGAAGTAAAAATTTGATATTGAAATTTTCTTAACTTCGACGGTTTTGTTTTTTTTTTTTTCATTTTTTTTCATAACTCTAAAATATATGTTAAGGTATAAAGATAATGCACACATAATTTAAGAGTGGGATCTTTATTAGTTTAAGAGATAGATAAATTTAAGTATAAGCTTGTCACACTGATCGTGGTACCAGATGCTTACTTAGGTCGGCTGGTTTGCAAAAAACAACTTTAAAACGCTTCGATATTAATAATCGCTGTAGTGTATTATTTATTAACATTGATTATATTTTACTTTGTATTCTTAAAATGCTTATACAAACTTTAATTTAAAAAAAAATCAATCAAAAACATATTTGTTTCAAAAATTTTCAATATAAGCTCTTTTCAATATAAACCCGAAACGTCAGGGTATACTAACTTTGTGCAATCGGTTTTACCGCATAGAACGAAGCGATCCCGGTATAGAAAAGTATATATATTCTTGTCACCTCGTGAGTCGAGCTATCCATGTCCGTCCGTCCGTTCATCTGTCCGTCTGTGTGTTGACCGTAAACACAGGATATGAAGAAGGAGTTGAGATAATTAAATGAAACTTGGTGCACTTGGAATCCTTTCCATTGGTGTACTTTTTTTTATTTGAACTATTTTTAGTGTCCCCGAATTGCATTTTTGTGCATTTTTTATCAACTTTTGTACTGGAGACCCATTAATAGTTATAAAAACACAGAACCCATATAAAAACACAGAACTGCAAAATTTCATCCCTGTTGACAAATGCTCTGACGATATAAAATAGTTTTTTCAACGTGAATCTACTTGTTATTTAATATTGAATATGTTTCTATTTTATGTATGAAAGTATTTTTAAACTTTTAGCAAGTTTAAGCATATTAAGCTCGTCTCAGAGGCTTCAGTGGCTGCTGCTTCTGCAGAACGAAGAAAAGAAATAATATTTTCTATGTTGGAAGGCCGTTCAATAAGGCCGTAATTCGAAACAAAAACAAAGAAAACAAAGTCCTTTACAGGATCTAAATAATTGTTGTTATAATTTGGTTTACTGTAACAGTTTTAAAAAATATGGTTAACTGTAACAATTTACAACAAGCAATTAAAAAAAATATTATTTAACAAGTAGATTCTTACTTACTTACTTACTAAGATGGCGTTTACAACCGTTGGTCGGTTTTGGCCTGGTCTAAGAATTTGCGCCAGCCTCTTTTGTCGTGCGCTTGCTGGCGCCAGTTGGAAACTCCAAGCGTTGTCAGGTTATCCAACGCCTGGTCTTTCCAACTAAGATGCAGTCTTCCTCGTCTGCGTTGGCCACCGCTGGGTACCGAATCCATTATTTTTCGCTGGAGATTCGTCGTTCGTTCTTTCGACATGACAAAGCCATAGATCTTGCGAAGGATTTTTCTCTCGGTCCCAAAGTCCTTTCATCAGAGTCTTTCAACGTTCAAGTTTGAGATGTGCATTAGTGGAAACAAAGGGGGGTTTCGGGGCTTAAATCCCTCCAAAAATTATTGAAGAAAAAATGATTGTGTATTAAAATAGAATTAAATCAAAGTGGTTCATATGAAAAGCAAACACACATCTTATCAAATGAGTAAAAACCCCAAATGTATATTTCAAATCGATGCTGTTTGATGTACAATCTACTTAATTTTCATGTTTGTTTCCTTCAGACTGATTCTGACCTCTTGAGGGTTCTTGACATTACTTAGATTTTAGTTGTCTCTTCAACTTCTAGCTTGGAACCTACTAAAACGACTTGAAATATTTGGATGAAAATTAATTCAAAAGTAATACAAAATACGGAAGCCTGAATTTGAAGAAGAGCGGTCGAGTCCCTCGCCACCGAGGTAAACAAGGAAATTTCCTCTAAAATTATTATTTTCCGTTCTTTTTTTATAATTATTTTTTAAACATAAACTAATCCAAACTCTGTAGGCATTAAGTTTATAGTGAAGTCATGTGATTCAATAAAAAAATAATTCTGATTGATTTCTGCAACTGAACAAAATTTTAAATTCATAATTTTCCATTGCATTTTCCCGAATCTGTTTCATAAATATTTCTCTAAATTGTCAAATATTATTCGATTTTAAGAAATATAGGCTTATTAGAAAAGAAGATGTTGGCTTCATTTTGCTTCTGTTCGTCCGTTTATCAGAGATTAAATAAAGTTATACCAATGAGCATCAGTGGCGTACCGAGAGGCTAAGCCGCCCGGTGCGGATTCCAAATTTGCCGCCCCTCTCATATGTAATACAAAAAACATCTTTGATATTAATAAAGGGTTTTGTATGCATAGTTTTCACTTTAGAATGTGAACTTTCATTGTTCTCAATTATATAAAAAAAAAATTCTAATATACATATCATCGAGCTATTTCTAAGAAGACGCACGTTGGGAAAAAATGGAGCAAAACGCGCGCATGAGCCTATTTTTGCTCTCATTTCTATAAATACTAAAATAAAAAGCTGATATCGCACACTTAATACAAAACAGTGACAACTCAAAATTTTTCTTTATGGAAATTCTCAAAACACATATCTTACTAATTTTTCATTATTTTCTTCAGTAACTGGAAGAATAAAGTTTGTGGGCTTAAATAAAAATTGTTTTTCTTCGGCAGTTTCGACCAAAGAGTTTTATTTTTCGCTTCTCCTGAAAACTTATATTTTTTTAGTTGTGACTGTTTTGTATTTAGTGTGCGATATATTGACACCTGAACAAGTATTTTTCAAGGAATAACCTGGCATAAAAAAATTTTGTCATTGCATATACTCTACACTTATACTCTACAGTTGAATATAAAATTTATTTATGATATATTAAATGGTGAACAAATAATTTAAAATGCAGTACAATAAAAAAAAAACATAGAATTAAAAAGATATCGTTACACTTAAGAGGCGTGGCACCTCCTATGTAACCCAATTTGCAATACCGCTTGGCTTTGAAATTACAGGTCGTACAATCTCATAACAAGGAATTTAATCTCAATTTACACGTGCCGCTCCATTGGTAACATTTTGTAAGCTTTATACAAGAGGCGTGTCACTTTTTGATCAGTTCAAATTTTAGGTATAAATTTAGAACTATAGGTATGTACACATCAAAGAAACTTTAAGCCCCATACAAAAACTTGATCAATTATTTATTCCATACTGAGTTTTGTTATCATCCGACATTTTGTTCCAAAACTTTTTTATATGAATATTTTTTATTGTATGGGCGGTGACACGCCCCTCTGACCACAGATTGCTCACTTTTGCCAGTCAAAGGACACGATAAATTAATTTAATTATATTATCGATAATTTAATTTATCGTGTCCTTTGACTGGCAAAAGTGAGCAATCAGTGGTCAGAGGGGCGTGTCACCGCCCATACAATAAAAAATATTCATATAAAAAAGTTTTGGAACAAAATGTCGGATGATAACAAAACTCAGTATGGAATAAATAATTGATCAAGTTTTAATACTGGAAAACTGGAACGAACATCGGAAGACTGGGCGTGGCTTCGCCCATGTAAGTCAAATTTTTGAAACAGATTATCTATGAAAGTAAAATAAGATCTCTCATATATATTATAGTTGCCAAAGATCTCTAAACTGTGCAACAGTTTTTAAACTTTAGTTTAAGAATTCTGTATAGCTTTATTGGTTAAATCTGTAATAAAAATAATAAAAAAGGTGTTGAAACGAGAAGCAAACAGACTTTGTGACATTTTTTATAAATCTTTATATTTTCATGTTGCATTTGAAGTTGCATTTGAAAGAAAATTTATTATTTTTTTATATTTCCTTAAAATTTATGCCATTTCAAGGAAGTACATCTGCTTCTTTTGTCACAAGATCAAGCTTTTAGGGATACAAATTTAAAGTCTAGTTTTTTGTGATTTATTGTTGAAAATTTAATTTATTTTGACTTTAGTTTGAAGTTTTTATGAGCATTTTTGTAAGGTGATACGTTAAGTGAAATTTTTGATTAAATATTTTTGAAGTTAGGCATGACTTTGGAGGTCATTAAAAAAAAGTGGTAAGGCCTTAAAAAAATGGATTTCATTCAACATATCCAAAATCATTAAATCATTGTAAAAAACCATGAAAAAAGCGCGCGTTTTGCCTGATTTTTCCGAACGTGCGACGTAAGTCAAAATTATCTAATGTTGATGAGGCAAAGAAAACGAATTTCAAATGTATTTAAATATGTATTCAAGCATTAAAAGCGTTGAAAATTAAAAAAAGGCAAAAATGTGGTTTTGATCAATCTATCTTAAACGTTAATAATCGCTATTATGCCAAATGTTGACTTACGTCATATTAGAATTAGGCCAACGATAAAAAAAGTTTATTCTTAAATGACACCGAAAAAGAAATTCATACAAATACAATCGTTTTTTATTTAATATTTTATTAAATTGTTATTTTTCTTGCGTTTTCATTAGCGTTAATTACATTGTCAAAGTCTATTTCATTACTTAACTTGTATTCTATAGATAATATGGCAAGTTTTTGTAGGCGCGACGTACTCATTATAGTTCTAATGTAGGTTTTTATGAGTTTTAACTTGAGAAGCTCCTCTCACAAGTGGCAACGCCAATAGCAATGGTAAGAAAGATGCGTAAAAGTATAACAATGTTTGGAACTGCGTTTTCTAGACTTAATTTAAAAATATATTGTGAAAGTTCAAGTGGAGCTTTCATACAAAAATCAGTTTCTTTGTGCGCAATAGAAAAAAAATTCTGAAGTATTTTTCTCTCAACGAGAAACTCTTCCTTGTCAATATCTTCGTGACAGAGTTCATTCAGTTTACATTCCAACTTATCATTCAGGAAAATCAAAGGAGTAAGAACTGCGTATTGTTCAGCAAGAGCATGAAGCTGCTGAAACCTTGTGGTCATTTCTCAAAATTATTTCTCCAAAATTAATAATTTAATTATTAAATTTGAAAATGACCCAAATCAGTATAGACCAACCTAACTCCCCTCCAAAGTGATTTTATTAAAACAGTAAAATCCCTTCAAATTCACACAAAATTATAATAGATACGACTTAAAATTGTACGCATAAGTCTTAATTTTTAATATGCACTCTGAACTTACAATTCGCCATAATCAAATGAAAATTCCACTACTGGGTACTTCCACTGATAAGTTAAAGCATTCAAAAACTCGAAAAACTTCGAGTTACTCGAAAACACCAGTTATTCAAAACGCTTAATTTAGCTTCAGTGCCGCCCCTAAAATAATGCCGCCCGGGGCGGACCGCCCCCCTCGCCCCCCCCACGGTACGCGGCTGATGAGCATGAATTAGGAAATGCTGACTTAAATCGACATAATATCTTTTCAACAAAAGTCTTTACGACACTCTTCCAAAAAGACATCATTCATTAAAATCGAATAATATTTGTGCAATTTTGAAGGATTTATATGAAACTGATTTTGAAAAACCAAACCAAGATGATTAAAAAAATATTGTTCATATATTACATACAGAAAGAGTTAGTATGTTAGTGTTAAATATGACGATATCAAAAGTCGATTTTAAAGCAAATTTCATCGTTTATTTTGATGTCGAGAGACTCAAACGATTTTTTTATATTTCGGCTCTTAGTTTTTCATCCCAATGATTCCGAATTTTGTGTTTTATATATTCGGAAATGAGCTCCGTTAGTACTCATCTAAGGACGAATTTTAAGGCTAGCATTTTTCCCTAGAAAAATTGAAAATATTGTAGCTCAAGCCTTAAGACCTTCGTAAACCTGCCTAAAACCTTCATTTTACATTCTTAGAACAAGAAAAAATATCAGTAAACTGTTATTGTTAACTGTTATTATAACTGGCTTATAAACTGGCTGTAAAACTGGCAATTTCAAAATATTTTGGCCGATTCAACGCAGAAGCAAGTTCATTTTAAAATGACCACAAACACTGCTGCACAGAGTTCTGTACGGCCAAAATGTCCTGAAAGTGCCTGTTGTACATCCGTTTTACAACTTCCGTTGTACGGATGTACTTCTGTACATCCGTTTTCTTCTTTTCGTCGCTTGGCCGTTGTACAGTTTGAACTAAAAAATGTTAACTTTTACTTGGCGAGAGATGAAATTTTGAGAAAGAAACTCGATTTTTATATACATTTATTATGTTTTATTTTCTTGCAAAGCTTTGGAAACAATTAAAATGTGCATTATTGCGATAAGTATTCGTATCCAAATAATAAAAGCATTTTTGGACAAACAGATTCCGATATTCAATCTTGATTGCAAGACTTGCATATTTTGGTGGAAAAAGTATACAATTATAGCAATTTTTGAAATATTTTTTAATATTAATAAAAAACTATTTATAAAAACTTAACTTGAATTTTAAATATGACTGGTTTTTTAAGGGGTTGGGTCGGTTTGAAAATTAATTTTGTTTTTTCCTTATGACATTGTACAATATGTCCAGAATATTCTCCCTAAAGCTTGAGTCCAAACTTATTTTTGCAAATTAGCTGCCATGATTTCCCAAAAAGTTATAACCAATCTTGTTAATATTTGGAACCTTCTTCAAAATACATTATCTAGTGCTTCAAATATTTAGTTCTTATATTAACAAAAATTAGTTATCATATTCTTTGGTTGAGCCTTCGAAACCCACCTAGCCCATTAACTTAACCCATTATCACCCAAGAGTTGAAACTTATTGTTGTGATTTGAAGCTTTTGTAAAATTGATTTTACATATAAGTCCAAAATTTGATAAAAGCCCCAAAAAAAAAAAAAATCCTGGTTGTGCTACTGGTTTTATATAGTAGGACGGGCATTATTATCGACTTATTGACATTGAGCGTCAGTTTTGTTCGTCGAGAGAGCTTCTCAATTGCCTACTGAGTCCAAAGTAACACCTGATGGCAAGAGTTATCCTTCGTTTAATCTCTTTAGATTATTAAAACAAGTAGATTCACTTTGAAAAAATTGTTATATCTCGTCAGAGCATTTGCCAACTGGGATGAAAATTTGCAGTTCTGTTTTTATATGACAGGAGTTGATTGTAAGTTTGATTTTCTTTTTAAATAACCATTAATGGGTCTCCAGTACAAAAGTTGATAAAAATGAACAAAAATGCAATTTGGGGATGCCAAAATTGGTTAAAATAAATAAAAAGTACACCAATGGAAAGGATTTTTCATGTACTATTTAATTTTGGCACCGGAATTAGAGGTAAGATTTTTCCCATACAAGCCGATGCACTCTAATGCCTAACCTACAGAAATAAATTTCGGTATGCGTGTATTTTCAAATTTTTTCGAAAAATGGACCTCCCATACAATGCAAAAAATGTAAACTTCATAAATAAACTTATGTTTTCTCTACAGAGATAAAATTTGGTATGTATGTATTTAATACCAAAACTACGATGTGCTTATAAATTGGGCGTAATCTATTCATAAACACGCCCACCTCCCACACAAGCCTCAATAGCAAAAACACTATAAAGACATTTTTTACATGTAGGCTACAGGAATAAAACTTGGTATGTGTGAATTTGTCATCAAAATTTAAATGAAAATAAAATATTGGCTTCATCCGCCTACGGACACGCCTATTTTAAATAATATTATTGTATTTTGAAAAAGTAGTTTTCAGGTATTTTATAGTCGAGCGAGACCGACTTTAGACAAAAATTTAGAATAAACCTTGGAATGTGTGAATTTGTCATACAAATTTTAACGTATATATGTTATATATATTAAGGGTATTCATGCAACTGGGCAAAACCCTTATAAACGGTATAAACCGTATAAGTTTATTCCCCTTATAAATGAACTGTCAAAGTTTGTATGAAGAAGCTTTTGCACAAACCAGATATCTTTGCTCAACGATTTAGCTGGGCAAACGAACAGGCAAACTTATAACATCAATCAGCTGATTTATTTTATTAAAGCAAAAGAAAAAATTAGAAGCAGGAGAAGATATTGTCAAAATTGTAAAACTAATTAAATAAAATGGAAGAGGTAAGAATGGAAATTTTGTGAATTGAAGGAATTAAAAAATATTTATATACTTAATTTGCAGAAAGCAAACCCTGAACTTGCAAACAGAAAATGCTCAATCGACTTTTAAGGGATGCTCATGCACCTGCCTGATAAAAATAACTAATTGCCCAAATTATATTCTTGTCTCTTTGCATGAATACCCTTATTATATATGTTCTTCATTCGCCTATAACTATATAAGGCGAATATAAATTTTGTCATCATGTTTGCAACAGCCAAAAGTAGGCGTGGTAGTTATAAACCGTGCAGTGTAACCAACTGCCTATTTATATATACCCAACTGGTATTTATAACATGGCGAAATATGAATATCATAGGAAATAAAAACTGTGAAAAATTGAACTCTTTGAAAGTAGTTTACATTTAGTATGTTTATGACAGTTATCTGGTAAGTTCGAGATTCAAATACACAATAAGAGCTCAGCAAAGGAGTGGTTTATTTGTATGTTTGTTTATTAAAATTTATTCAATCAAATAATTAATGAAAAATTGCACACAAAAAAAATGTTTTATACTGTCACAAATTGCCATTTTTTATATAATTATAAATTAAATTAATTCATTTGATTCGTTCAAATCTTTAATTAAATATTTGTTTTTTTTTTTATTTCAAAATCCAATAAAATAAAATTAAACCTAGAGAAAACTTTTTTCGATAGTTGTACCTTCATCCTGCATATCAACCTGTTGCAAGTGCTAAGAAGTTACTCTTCCATGCTATGCTACGATTGTAGAAATAACGTGAGAAAGTTTTTTAATTGGATAACTTCATGATGCTGATGGTAAAAAACGAATGCTTTTTAATCCATTTCGAAAGTTTAAAGTTTTCAATTAATTGCTTAAAATTTAAATGTTGTACAAACTGGTGCAGAAAGAAAACAAAAAATCATTTGTGTGTCACCGAAACTAAAATAAATGTGAAACAAAGTTTTAAATTGTTTTTGTCTATGATGTGCATTTTACTTTTGTTTTAATACATAGACTATAGACGTTTAAGACGGCTATAGTATTTCAAATAAAACATCTATTCAAAGCATCCAATATGTTAAATACTATGAGTTATATTTGATGAGAAGGCGTGTTAGCAAAATTTTCAGTTTTGGCAATAAAGTTAAGATTTAATTTTTTCCATGAACTTTTTTTTGTTCGCTAACACTGTTCTGGAGCTAAACTCATCTTAAAATTTAAATTATATTAAATCTTTGTCTTCATTTAACCGTAGTCGGAACTTTTAGGTCGAGAACGATCTCACACCGATAATTTCGTTATTAGAAAAAAAAATTTGTTTGCAGATTTTTGAAAAGAATGGATGTGACCGATATAGCTAGGATAGACGTGGTTTCTTTAGCGAATGAGGGTTCTTTCCAACTACTTGGTTTTTTGTTTTCGTTGAATGTATTTATTATTAAAAGATTTTTGTTGCTTTTTTTTATAACTGGGAAGCTTTGCCCTTTTTTTAAATAATCTAAAAAGTTGAATGCAAAAGACTGAAATGAAAATAAGAACTTGAAACCCAGTCGTGTACACTTTGTTTTGATGCTGACTGTATATGAAAACGATATGACGAAAAAATGTAAGTAAGCATTCTTTAAACACATACATAGTTATTTATCCTTCTTCTTATCCTGTGTTTACGAACAGACGGACATGGATAGCTCGACTCATGAGGTGACGCTGATCAAGAATATATATATATTTCTATACCGGACTCACTTATTTCAATGCGTTACAAACGTTTGCACAAAGTTAATATACGCTGACCTTTCAGGTTTAGGGTATAAAAAAAATTAACATTAATATGAGAAGCAACAACACATCCTAAGGAATAAACTTATCCGACCACGCTAAATCAACGCTTTATATGTGGTTAAATGTCTGCTAACTTTAAAGGCAAGTTTTAAATCGAGTTTAGTTGAATTTCATAAATATCTTAAAGTATCATCCAACTTATGCAATAGAGATACACATTGAGAAATATGTATGTAAGAAGACATCAGTAGCCAAGAAGCAAGCGGGGCATGTGGTTCCGTTTACTGCCATTTGTAACAAATTTTATATTCATTTTTGATGCTGAGTCCCAGAGGATGTGCTTCCACACCAGTAAAAGCAACATTCCGTAACGCATAGTTGAAACGTATTTGCTCAGGCACCAAGTGACCCTGATTTTGTGTGACACTTGCTACGCAAACATTGAGCTCAAGTTAATTTGTTGTTGGAAATTGTTAATGGACCGAAAAATGTTTGCCATCTGTACGAGTTCTGAATTCATCTTAATGTGAATATGTTTACACTTAATCTGAATCCGCTTAAAAAGAGCAAAAGCTTTTGAGTTGTGTGGAAAGCGACTCTCATGTGAAGCAAATGCTAAAACTAAATTTAAAATTAGCAGATTCCATTTGTGAAGGAGTGTTATTTCAATAGAATTACCACGATTGGTTATTGGCTTATTGGTATCAGATAATTTATTGGACTTAACCAAGAAGTTTGTTTTAAACGTCTCTTGGACGAAAACTTTTAAAGTCACTTATATAAAAAGTCACCCAAATGAATAGATATAAATGCTTGTAATTTATGTGAGCTCTGCAGTATGCGGTATGCAATCAATTTAACACAAGTCACAAATGTTGACATTAATGCCAAGAAAATTATATTTTATATCAAATGCGAATGCTCTGCATTCGTGGATTGTTGTTAGGACCAAATAAAAACCAAATGCTATGCATTAAGTTGAGAATAGTTTTAAATTAGAATAGAACTGCTGTCACTGCTGAAGTAAAAGTTAAGTCGATTTCCATCGATTTGTTCAATAAATACATACGTGTATTTAGTGTTGGTTACTTGAAATGGGTTGCTGAAATTTAAAGTCTATGATAAGGATTTCAATGCAAATGTTACAAATGATTTCAATGTAACAAGTAGACTACGAAACCGCTAAACCAATAGTTATGAAATTTTCAGGAAAACTGTAGCAAAGACTTGAGAATGTTTGTGTGAAGTTTGGTACCGATAGAACATGCTTGGCACCTCCCATATAATCTAAATTTTCAATATCGAATATCTTTGGAAATTCACGTTTCACAGCCTCAAAATCCGAAGAAAAATATAAATAAAAATAGTATTGGAAATAGTAGATAGGATTTCATATAACTATAAAAATACAGATATATAGATAGGGTGATTCAATAAGAGCTTCCAACTTTGTTTTCTAAATCTTAATTTGGAATGATAGTTCGGTTGTGAAAAAATAGAGGAGTGCCACACTCAGAAAAACGTGTCTCGGAATATGATAAAAAAGGCATCATATTTAGAGAAAAATGGTATAGACTTTGCTCCAGAGAATGCTTTTCTCTAATTGCGATACTAAATATTCTCTAAAAATGATAAAAAGCTACCATGAAATAGAAAAATATATCATTTTTAGAGAAAAATACTTTTTTTTTGAGAAAATATTTATTTTTATTGAAGAAAATACTTCTCATAGTGAATTTTTTTATCAAAATATAAGAAAAGTTTTTTATTTTCATTAAAATTTCTCTAAAAATGAAAAATTTTTTGTGCGAGAAAAATACTTATAATTATTAGAGACATTGAAATGTTTCCATTTCCTAGAAGTTAAGAAATATTTCTACGAAAATGTGAAAATTTATTCTAATTGAAGAAAATTTTATTTGAAAAAGTGAAAATTGTTATTATCAAAAATAGAGAAATTTTTTACCGGAGCAAGGTATGTGTTTTTTTTTCTCAGTGCAGGGATGCTCGAAAATTCTACCAACAAGTTAAGCGTCTTACCTAAGGTTTCAAGCACGGAGCATCCACTTGTATCTTGTATTGATGACAATTGTGATCTGGTTCCAGAAACGCAGAGCGGATTGAGATTATGGAGGTAGCATTTTTCCAATCTGCTTGCGGACGACGATCCCAAAAATTCTTGTATTTGATCTTAATATATGGAAAAATCAACTAAATCCAGAAATTGGAAAGCAATCTTAGGATCCCGAAAATCCCGGGATTTTAGGCCTTATAACCCCGGTACTCTCCGGACTTGAAAAATCCGGGATCATGGGTTTTCTGGATCCCAAGATTGCGGATTAGAAGCGCTAGCGACGACTATCGCGTTCGAATTAACCAAGAACTGTACTCTTGAAGCTCTTCGACGACATTGATTTAGTCTAGCGTATAACAATTCAGCGACTACGCTGGACGGGTCATGTCTTTCGTATGGATGAAGTAGCTCTAGCGATGAATTTGTTTGAGGCGAAAGCCGAGGGTCGACATCAAAGAGAAAGACCCTGTCCCCAATGGATTGACCAGGCCGAGGAAGCTCTTACCGCACTTGATGAAAGAAATTGGAGTAATTCGAAAAATCAAGAAAACTTCTTCAAGACGCTATTTTGAAAAGAACTGTTGAGAAAACGCAACACTTGCTAATGCCATGCAAATCATTTGTTTAATTTTTTTATTTTTTTATGTGACCGGGAAATGCTTAAGTTAACACAAGAGTTCAGAACGATATCTAAACTGAATCGGGTTGCGGTACAAAATGTGTTAATATGGTAACCCATAAATAGCTTAGTTCATCCATGATTGAAGTTTGCAAATTATTGCATGCAATATATTGTCAGCCACAACTTTTTGTCTTCAAAGATAAATACCTCAATACTTTCCCAGCATGCTACCTTTTTGACAACCAACGAACTTCAGTGTGAAAAGAAGGGTCTCAAAATCAGAGTTGTTTTTTAAAAAGCCGTATTTTTAAAACATTTTATAATATTGTCCACATTTATGGCTATATTAGCTGTGTTTTTTACCAAGCGAGTAGTCAAAAAACGACTGCTTACTCGCTTAAGAATTTTTTTAAAACTTGGAAGCATTTTCTGAAAAGTCAAAGACGTTGTTTATGTTCTGATCAAATTTTTGTAAACAATTTTTGACAAATTTATTTTATATATCAAAGTTCTGACAATTAGTGATGCATAAATTTTCAGATTTTAAGCATTGGAGACTCGGTTCTGAAAACAAACCCGATACTCAAAATATTTTCAGTGCTAAAAGCTTAAGCAAACAACATAGTTTTACATAATGAGTATATTTGATAAATTTTGTTTATCTTACCTGTTAAATTATTATGTATTTTTATTGAAATATTGATCTAAAGCAAATTATGAGTATTTCGTGAAAAGTATTTGGTTCAAAAAATGTTCATTTCATACATCACTATTGACTATCAATCAGATATAGTTGCCACCTTTGTAGGAAATTTATACAATTATTGAAACATAACTTGGAAGCATTTTTTTTCGTTTGGTCGGTAAACTTTTAAGCGACTAACAGTTTCCTGTGTTATTTAAGCGAGTATACATATGATAAGCGGTCGTTTTTTAACTACATACTCGCTTGATAAAAAACACAGCTATTATTGAATTGGGAAGATAAACTGAAAGAATTTTTTGTTAACGCCTGGTGATGAATAATGCAATGAGTTGTTAATGCAGACGGTTTCTTCGGTTTCAATAATGCCGCTAAGCCCTAATTGGACGTTAATATAGCTAGTGCTGTATTCGTGCAGTAGTGATAATCAAGAAAAACAGCCCCACCACTTATAACAACACTCCTTTTACCTACGAAGAGCCGCAAACGGATATATGCACAAGCAAGCAGAGTTGTGATCTGTAGTCGGATGTGCTTTCAAGCGACCTCGGTTTCAGCAAGATGTTTTATGCTTGACTTTGGAGGTTATTTATAAAAAAAGAGTTATTCGAAATTTGTATTTTTTCCATTCAATATTTCTAATCCATAGACCTTTGCAGAACATTTTGCATTGTCTGCAGATATTTAAAAAAACTTTCAGCGTAAAATGGAAATAAGAACTCGGATGTGCCAAGATTCATTGGCTCGCACGTAAAAACTTATAACGCACATTTACGCCCTTCACAACAAATTGTTTCTGTTTTGTTGAAACATAAAAGCTATTATATAAAAAAGTTGATAATTTTTGCACTTTGCTGAACTCTTTTTATTGAATTTCGTTTATCTTAACTCAATATTAAGATAAGTTTCAAAAATTATGTTTTCACCGAAATGAGATGTTTCGAACATAGAACGTAGTTATTTTTTATTATTATATGTCAGATATTTTTTATTAATGCTTACAATAAGCATAATTTTGTTGTTTATCTAGTCATGGCTTGTTATTTTTTTTCTTTTTTATGGCCATCATAAATCATATTTAATTTGTAATTCCGAAAGCAAGTTGAAAATTCCCCTTAAAACCGAATAAAATGCTGTGCAAATATGCGATAAAATCGAATTTCCTCTTCAATGTCAAAATACGCCTTGACCATTTTTAAACCACACCATATAAACCATTTTCCAGATAAATATAGCTTAACGCTGCACTTAACACTTAATACAATTTAAGAATATAAATAAAAAGATTTAATATGTGAATAGAGAATATTAACTAAAATCTAACTCAGCAATATGTCAATTTATGCCATTTATTGATAAATTATGGTTCAGTAACACTCGCATGCACTATCTTTGATTTATCTATATTTGCTAAACCAACTTTTCTCATTCAACTTAAAATGAACTGTTGTTTTTGTTTGAAGTTAGAATCGTTGCCTTGTAATATGTAAAGAAATACATGGTTCTAGTTATGGACATATTCAATATTATTGCTTACAGCCAACCAACATAAATTATATAACATAACAAGTCAACGCCGCCCACTATAACCACTTCCATTCGGATATATTAGAATCATAAGCAAATGTTCTAGCTTTATGCAAGCCGTATACTATAGTATTTAATGTATTTGTCTACTATAAACATACTTTCATAATGTGTTATTAAAAAAAAAGAAAAAAAAAAAAAAAAATAGAAAGTGCGTCACGTTTTGGCCATAATTGATAGCCGCTACACAAATATATTTTACAAAGTAAAATCTCTCCTGTAGATTTTAAAGGATATAAGTCATGTTTTGAAATTTATTCACCGTCTAACGTTTTTTGAATAGTTTTTCTGAGTATTTCTCAAAATTTTTGATTTAAATAAATGAAAAAAAAAAAAAACATTCTGAAAAACCAGGTAAGACTGCAGGAAAATTTTTTATACATATAACAAGAATTTGTTTAAAAATTTATCAATAACATGTTACTTCCTTTTGCTATATGATGGTGGAATATTATTACTGTCTGTGAAGCCAAAACACCCGCGTGAAGTCTGACATGTTTTTCAACTTTGTTCTTATTTTTTTTTGTTTTTAATTCCTCTGGGTTTGTGTCGGGTGTTAAATTGTTTTTGGTATTTTTGACATATGCGAGGAACGTGCATATTTGTTATATTTATGTTTGCTGAAATAAATTTCATGTCATGTTTCTAGTTCAAAATTAAAATAAATGCTTTATAATAAATAAGGCACAATTGAAGCAACCCTAGACTTATCTTTTTATAATGGTAGGTACTTATATATTCTCTGCACTTCTTAATCTCTAATATAAGTTGATGGTTTTTTATTGGTTCTCTTGAGCTATGCGTTTAGATCTTGAAAAAAAAAAATTATAAGGAAGTTGTTAAGATATAATTCACGGTTGCTGGAATAGTACATAATTCATGTTTTTATTTCCAAAAATAGTTTATAATGTTCTAGAAATCTGGAAATTATTAACTTAATAACTTTCTCTAACTTAAATAAATGTATTATTGTGTATTTTAAGGTTAAATTGCCTATAATTTTTATTGCAGTCTTTTTATATAATAAAAACTTACACTTTTTTCCCAAAGTTTCGTAAATTTTTTGGCAACTTCTTCGTCTTGGAGCAAGACGAGAAGCGGAAGCCAAACCTCATCATGGATTATAATAGAAATAAAGGCGGTGTAGATACGCTTGATCAAATGGTTGGCACTTATCGATGCAAGCGAAAGGTTAATCGATGGCCTATGGCATTGTTTTGCAATTTACTTGATATAAGTGGAGTTAATCGTATGTTACTTTCACTTCGATTTTTCCTAAGTGGAATAACAAAAACAGTAACAGGAATAAGTATTCGTCGTAGACTGTTCTTGATTGAGCTTGGAGACGCTATGGTTAAGCCATTCATTGCGAAGCGAATACGTGGTCCAAGAGTGGCACAACCCGAAACACCAATAACCTCAACAAATGTCGCAAGTGTTCCAATTCGGCATGCGTCACCAACACGGAAGCGTGGTCGATGTTACATTTGTATTAGCAAAAATAATCCTAATGTGTTTGCAACAAGATGTGATAAATGCAAGAAATTCATCTGTGCAGATCACAAATTCAATGCATGCTTGAATTGTGCTAATAAAATATCTTAAAATTGTCTCACACTTGCCAAATCGACAAGATTTTATCTTTTCGTTTACTTTTTTCGAAATATTTCCAATTTTTGTCCTGAATATCAAATTTTTTATGTATTTTTAACTTTATACATAAAAGGAATAAATAATCTTTAAATTTTTTCATAAAATTTGTGATATTTTTATTTCTTTTTAATGTTTTTTTATGTATGTGCGCGCATACATAAAGAACCTTTTAGGGTTATGGGTCTGAGGGACCGATGAGGATTAAGTCTAGTAGGGTAAACTGGGATACCCTTGACTTTCGGTCACATTTGACTAGACTTTTTCGGTATGAACCAACCGTTATTTTTCAATAATTTGTTTTATAAATTTTGCATCATTGTGTTTCAGTAATCGTCACGAAGTTTGACGATTCTTGCATTACATGAAGAAAAGTAACTGAAAAGTTTTTGTGTTTTTGCGCGCGTAACTGTTATTTTCCGGCACTGATACGTAAGTACTTCCTGACCGAGTAATAAAAGTTAATCAAAGTACCTTTTACAAAAGGTAAAAACTATTTATGTTTTTGAAAATATAAGTGAATTTCAATAAAACTAAATATAAACTAAAAAAATTTAAAAAACAAGAAGCCGAGAACATTTTGGTACATTTGACATTTTTGATTGGGATACTTTTGACAAATGTTAGTTGTACGAGTACAAAGATCGAGTAACATCGAGATGTTAACAATTCATTTTAAAGTTTTTTAATATATTTCTAAATTGGTTTTAATAAAAAAGAAGTGGTTCAAACATCAGAAATATGACTATCATTAGCCGAAGAAACTAAAGGACATGAAGAGAACAGAACGTTGGTTAACGATTTCAGTTATGCTGGTCTAATTTTTTTCTTGAATTGTGAAGTAAACTTCACTTTTAAATTATTTTTTCGTGGAGCATCAACATCAGTAGAATTCACAAACGCATTAAAGAAACTTGTGGTTATCGTTAACTGGCCCTTAACTACCTAACCTATTAACTGGTATCCATAACGTCTTTGCTAGCAATGTTTATAACTTTGACACTAACTGAAATAATAAAGTTTATATTTTTTTTTTATTTCAATTAAGTAAATTTTACTATATTTAATTTTGACATCAATTGTATCGAACTGATCATAATAAATTCGATATTTTAACTCTTTTCTACTCTTACAAACACGAACTAATGATATATTGAATTTTTTTTTAATAAGGCTGGTCTATTTTGAGAAATAAAGCATGACTTTCTCAAATTTTTCAATTTCTTCACAACAAAATATTTGTCAGAATTTTCACGAAACAAAAAAATGAATGTTGCGAGTGAAATTTCACGTAAACGGACACAGTATTAGGATTTACGCGTTTTTTAAAGATTTTATATGATTTATAAGATTTTTAAAGTTTTTCTCACTTTTTTCAAATATAGTCGCATATGTTGAAATATATCTTGTACACTTCTTGTTCAATTTTAATAATAACGCTAAGACGAATAAAATTTCCAATTTTCTTCAAGTTTGTTCAACAAATTTTTACATTTGTATGAATAGTTTTTGCGCTATCATAATTAATAAAAAATCGAAAACTATTTTCATTTTTAGTGGGGGAATATAAGCTACCGCCGAAAGAAATGCGTGCAAAAATACGGTCAGGAGATACATTTCAGTGAAGACGCTTAAATTCGACATTGTACTGTATTTTACATATTTTATTCAATTTTTCATGGCAGAAATGGACTAAAGTTATGATATTTAAATTCGGTTTAAGATAAAGATTGCAGCATTTCTGGTGTACCACTTGTGGCAGTATTTTCATCTGCTAAGTTTTCTTATAGATCTACGTATTCTTCCAGTCCCTCGACAATAAGGCTAACTGTTTGCGCTCTGGCGCTCCATCGTGTTACAGATTCTTTAACAGATTTTTAAAGCATTTTTAACAATTTCCATCGTAATGTTGAACGTGAGAAAAATAGACGTATGTTATCAATTATTCCAAAACATGTTACAAAGATTGAATATTGGTTAGCTGTAGTAACTCCTACTAAATTGAATATGTGGTTATCATTCTATTATTTTTTTTCTATTATTCTTTGTTGAGCGTCAGATATGTGATTTGACAAAGGGCAGCATTATCATAGCATTATTGTACCCTACAGTTGGCTAACTTAATTATTGAATTAATTAATTAAAATAAATTGTTTGCAAAATTTTGTTTGTCTTGAGAATGATTTGGCGCCCCTCTGCGAGTGGCCCCCCTTCGCTACGGCACTGCCCCCGCTCAATAATAAAAGATCAATAGAGCCATAGAGAGATCAAAGCCAATCAATAAAAGACTTTTTATAAAGTTTTTAATTTTGGGGTTGTATGGGAGGTTGGCGTGTTCCTGTTGGTTTCAATTTCGTAGCCTAAATATTAGCATCTTATAGAGTTTTCACTTGTATGGGTTCTTTTGGAGGTGGGCGTGTTAGTGGATTGCTGACACCCATTTTTTTTTAACACACCTCAGTTTTAATATAAAATACACAAATACCTAATTTCAGTTTTGTAGCTTAAATAGTAGCCTTTTTATTGAGTTTTAACTATAGTGGATTGTATGTGAAGTGGGTGTGTCCATAGGCGGATTACGCTTCCTTTTCTTCCATGATTTAGTTGTGATATAAAATGCAAACGTATCAAATTTTTAGTTAAGTAGCTGTGTTGTAGCTTAAAGAGAAGCTTATTTAAAGAGTTTGAGGTTGTATGGGAGGTGGGCGTGTTCATGGGTGGATGATTACTATTATTTGCAGTCTCTGAAAGACGAATCCAAATCAAAGATATATTCCATACATTCTATTTGCTATGAGGATTTTTTGCATTTTTTTTTTCGCAGCCAAAGTACATTCCTCAAACGAACAAAGTTTTCTTTATTATATTTTTGTACAATGTTTTTATTTTGCTGATTTGGTGTTTTCTGCTGAAATGAGGTAATGGAACCACAAAGAGTATTTTTTATTTGCTTTAGTTTAAGGTGGAATATAAGTTCATTTTCTTCTTTTATCATTAAAAATTAAAAGCTAAAATTAAAACACTGATTTTCAGAAATTCTATGAAATAAAGTTATACATTACATTGTTTCTATTGATTACATACAACTTTTTGTGTCAATGAAAACAGCTAAATAAATCATATAAATGCGAGTTACGTATTGTTTTTCAACAATATGGACATTTATATTTATTGGTAAACGGACAAACAATGTTATACATGCACACTGCAAGACTCAAGTGATTCTTCCCAACGTTGTGAAAAATGTAAGCAGCTTAAGGAAGCGCGCCTTTTTTTTCTTCCGGAAGCTTAAACATTCCGGATGATGCTCCTGCAGAGCTCCACAGCTGTGGATGCAGTAGTCAAAGAATACAATTTACTTGGAAAATGTATATTTAAACAATCCCAGTTGAAACTCTAGAAGCACAAAACTGCAATTGAAACAAATGTAATTAAATTTATTTATTTAATTTTAAAAATTTTGCATGAAGCTAACAGGTTTCAAAATATTTCATTATTACTTTTAAAACTAAGTTTAATGAAGTATTACTTTTAATACCGTGTTTAACTTGTTATTTAAATTGTTTATGTTATTTGAATTTATTATTATTGAATTGAGTTTAATAAAGCAAAATAGAAAAATAATATACGAATTGAATTTTGAATGGAATACATTAAAAAAAAAATAGAATAATACGAAATATATTAAAGCTTTTATTGTGAGTCTTTATTGGCAATCCTGCATTAAGGAACGTGTAATCAGAAGAACAAGCAATAATATTCATCATTCCGAAACCTTCGACGATCAGCAAGCACTCCGACAATTATGGTACACTCCTTGTCTCTCCGATGTTTTCAACAAAAAGTTCAAGCATACTAATGAGCCAACGGAATCTAAAGAAGAATAAAATGAATAAATGTTTCCGAATACCCATGATTTATTAAAAGTATTTTGCATCACTTTTAAACCAGATATTGTTGTAAATTTTACTGAAGTGAAACTTCTTTGGCGACGAGTGAAATTTCAAGGTCCTTTTTCGTAACGCTAGGCTAACGTTTTCAATTCATTTGAAAATTAAAAATAAATTACTGCCGCTGCCGAGAATTGAACCCCGAACACCGTTGCTTATGAGCCGGAATCTATTCCTTTACGCCACGTAGGCACATGATAAATAGCCAAACAAAATGTAATAAGAACTGAACGCGTAACATACAGAAAATAACATAATTAACATTAGCATTAGATTAACATTAACATTACATTATTAACATAACCGTAACATTAATTTTCATCCTACAAGTATGCACGGAAAAAAAATAGAAAAATAGCTTAAATAGGAGCAGAACGCGTTCGTGAATATAGAGAGCGAATTAGACCTCTTAAGAATACAGCCGCAGCTGGGTCTGCAACTAATGATGAAGGTAAGGTGATTGCAACAACGGCTGAGTTTCAAAATGCATTTTTACGAAACATCAGTGTATTTTGGTGAATCTACAAAGAACCAATCCCAAAAAACACACTGATGCATCTCAACAAAATTTTAAAGCCAACCAAGTTGATGCACTCAACAATCAACGTTCGCTGCTTTATGAGGCCTTCTATCAACATAGCAATTATTATGATCAGGAAGCAGGAGGTAATAATGAACAAGATTTGCCTCTGCTTTCGGAGGCTCCTTCGAAGAGTGCTATGCAAATGCAATCCAGCATTCAAAAAGTAACAATGTTGAGAAGACATTCGAAAGCAACTAAAACACAAACTGAACTAAAACAAGGAACGAAAATAACTGTTATTTTACAATTTTCAAATGAAAAAAATGTTGCAAGACTTTTTCAAATATATCTTTATGTTACAAATGTCCTCAGCCTCATGAATATTGAGTTCGTTTTAAATTTAAGACTGATTCTTTAAAAGTTAATTTCTTGCCTAGTATATTTCGAGGAAAAATAAAGGTTACTTTTGACTTTTATTTTATCGGTCAAAAATAGCAGTTATTTTGTGACTTTAATTTTTTCGGTCAAAAATATCAAGCAATTTGTGTTTTCTTAAAGGCCACTTGACAGATTGAACTGTTGACACCATGTGAAAATGTCTCACCGATGAGATGAAAATAATAATATCAAAATTTTTTTATCGGTAAAATGACTAGAACAAATATAAATTACCTGATATTTTTGACCGAAAAATAAACGGCAGAAAATAACTGTTATTTTTGCACAAAAAAACTATAAGGCACAAAAAACTGTTATTTTTGTCGGAAAAAATAAAAATTAAGAGATAAAAGTTAATATGTGACACTTTCGACAAAAACAATATTCGGCACGGTCCCTGGATGCAAATATTGAATCAACAAATTATTATTCCATTTAATATTGATTGAATTTCTTTTCAGATACTTTCTCTCTCTATTTCACACTAAAATCTCTCTTATTTCTTACTGTTAAAGAAGTTTTACTTCTGCCACGTGTACGTTGCTACACGCGAGTTTTTTTTTGTAATTAGATTTAAACATTATACATTTGAGGAGTTTACATTCAAAACCAGATAAGTCACACAGATCGAATTGCTGGAAAATCGAAAAAAACGTCTTAACTTTATCAGACATTTTTTATAAACAATTCAATTAGCAAAATTATGCTTCACAGAAATTATGCGAAAAAAAGAAATAATCTCATAGTGCAAAAAAAAAAATCGTATTTTCAATTTCAAATTGGGACTTGTCTGGTTTTGAAAGTTAGAAAGGAATTAAAATTAAAATTCCGCCGTTCGGGGTCTTAAAAGTGAGAGGAACTCATTAAAATGACTTCTGCATACTTTTTTTTCAAATCGGAGGAAAACCGCCGAACCAATTTTGATTCTCCTGAAGGTCCTTTTTGTAAAAAAAATGTTTTTGCTTTTAACGTTTTGACATAAAAAAATTTGAATGAAAACTACATAAATGAAAACTTACTTGGGCTTATCTTATTGGATATCTGGTTTGATTTTTGATATTTACAGTGGACATGTCTGCTTTTGATTGAAAAGGAGATTTTTTAATGCATTTTTCTCGAGATTTAATGGATTGACGTGATAGAATTTTTTTTTCCTGTGACTTATCTGGATTTGAATGTAAACTCCTCATTTATATATTGTTGAAATTTATTTGCATGTTTAAATTTTGTCAAATTTTATTTTATTCCAAAGTTTACATAACTGTGTTGCTTTCCAGTAAAAATTTATATAATTACTTATAAATTTATAATCGTTCTTAGATATGTCACGTTATCCAAAGAGACAACGGTTGTCAACTCGTAATGATCCAGTAGTAACTAACTCAGAGGAAAATGACCTCACTTCACCAAATCCACCCAATTAATTATTAAATTTACCCTTACCATAACCAAACACACCTCAAATTCTTCAACCAATTTCAGAACAGCAAAATTTTCAAGATCTAATTCCTCCGACATTACAAAATATAAATTTTACAACATCACCTATATAAACAATGAATCACAACACTATGTCACCACTGCCATTTGTCAGGACTTATCTAATCATTTTACCGCAATTCTGAGAAACACAACCTGAATCATATGTGATGCACAATTTACACTTAAGAACCTTTCTAAAGACACTCTTAAATACCAAAATATAGTAGCACTTACTCCGGATATTTTCAATAAAATTTTCGTCATTCAAAACTAAATTTTGAAAAATGTTCTCTAAGTGAGCAGTCGTGATTGTAAGCACTGATTTCAGAAACTCAGATAGGGGACCGCAAACCTTCTGAATTTTGTTGCGATTTATTGCCTTTAAATAGTTCAATGTCAATTACAACTTCGTATTTGTTTTACATACTTTGGTAGAAAAAATTTCCTCAATAAATTCAAATACACTTCGACTTTTACCAATATAAATGACAAGTTAAATTTAAGTGGTGACCGTACAACGGACAAGTGGTGACCGTGGCATGCAGGTTAAGTGTGTGGCCTGGCATGCTCGGAGCCCGGGTTCGATCCCAAGCCGCGGCGAAAAGTTTTTTCAATAAAAAATTTCAGACAATGGCAAACCTCAGAGAGTAAATAATGCCATGTAAAGCTTCTTGAGAATATGAACTTTAGCCGTTCGGAGTCGGCATAAAACATGAAGGTCCAGTTCTCGGTCAATTGTGTGCAAACATTTAATAACACACACAACACAATTGATCATAAGAAGCTCGGTCAAAGACCTCCCTTCGAGACCGAGCTTCTTATGATCAATTGTGTTGTGTGTGTTATTAAATGTTTGCACACAATTGATCGAGAACTGGACCTACATGTTTTATGCCGACTCCAAACGGCTAAAGTTAATGTTCTCAAGAAGCTTTACATGGCATTATTTACTCTCTGAGGTTTGCCATTGTCTGCAGAGATTGACCGATCAGATCAATTTTTTTATTGAAAAAACTTTTCGCCGCGGCTGGGGATCGAACCCGGCCTCCTAGCATGCTAAGCCACACAATTAACCTGCATGCCACGGTCACCATAAATTTAACACCTATTTAAAAATGCTTACTTACTTACTTAGATGGCGCTTCAACCGCGCCAGTCTCTTTTGTCGTACGCTTGATGGCTCCAGTTGGAAACTCCGAGCGTTGTCAGGTTATCCAATGCATGGTCTTTCCAACGGAGATGAGGTCTTCCTCGTCTGTGTTGGCCACCACTGAGTATTATCGTGGTTCCATCGTATTCGGTACTCGCCATTGACGCAGATTGGAAAATAGATTTCTCTCGAACGCTCCAAAAGTCATTTCATCAGAGCTGCAATGTCCAGGTTTGTGATGCGTATAGTAGGACGGTGATGATAATTGACTTATGGAGCGTAATTTTTGTTCGTCGAGATAGAGGTTTTCTTCTCAATTGCCTACTGAGGCCAAAGTAACTCCTGTTGGCAAGAGTTATCTGTTTTTTAATCTCAATACTGATATCTATGGAGGAGTTAGTGCTGGATCCAAGATAAACAAAGTCCTTCACTACCTCAAAGGAGGTGTTGTCAACAGTGACGTGGTTTCCAAGACGCTGGGACTGTTTGTTTGTTGACACAAGATACTTCGTTTTATCTGCGTTCACTGCAATACCAATTCGACTCGACTCTTTTTCTAGCCTGGAGAATGCTGCACTGACTTCGCGCGTATTATGGCCAATGATGGCAATATCATCAGCATACGCCAGCAGCATAACACTCTTATAGAAAATTGTGCCGCTGCGTCTCAGGTCAGCAGCTTAGATGATCTTCTCCATGACTAAATGAAAGAAGTCGCACGATAAGGAATCACCTTGTCTGAAACCTCGCTTGGTATCAAACGGAAGGGAGAGGTTCTTCCCGATTTTCACAGCGCTGCTGGTTTTCTTCAGTATCATCCTGCAAAGACGTATTAGCTTCGCAAGAATACCAAATTCAGACATGATGGAGTATAGGTGACTCCTTATTGGACTGTCGAAGGCGGCTTTGAAATCGACAAAAAGATGGTGTGTGTCGATTTTTTTTTCGAGGGTCTTTTCCAAGATTTGTCGGAGCGTGAAGATCTGGTCAATGGTGGACTTTCCAGGTCTGAGGCCACACTGATAAGGTCCAATCAGTTGGTCGACAATGTGGTTTAGTCTTTCACACAATACGCTCGACAGAACCTTATATGCGATATTAAGAAGGCTAATCCCACGGTAGTTGGCGCAAATGGTGGGATCGCCTTTCTTGTGGATTGGACAGAGCACACTGAGGTTCCAATCATCTGGAATGCATTGATCCGACCATATTCTGCATAGAAGTCTGTGAATGAATTTAAACAGAGCTTTGCCACCGGTCTTAAACAACTCAGCCGGTAGGCCATCGGCTCCTGTGGCTTTGTTGTTTTTAAGCCGAGCTATAGCTGTTGAGACCTCGTTATAGTCGGGAAGCGGAACTTCAACGCTGTCATCCATAATTGGAGTTTCCGGGATATCATCTTCACTGGCTGGATTATTGTCAGCGTCGTCATGTAAAAGACTAGAAAAGTGCTCCCTCCCTATCATCAGTGTACTCTGGATATCTGGCACTAGATTCCCATTTTCATGCCTGCAGGAAGAGGCTCCGGTCTTAAAACCATCGGTCAGGCGTCTTATTTTTTCGAAAAATTTTCGAGTCTCATTCCTGTCGCCATATATCTCAATTTTGTTCCACTCACGCATTTCCGCCTCTCGTTTTTTTGCCTGAAAATGCGTCTCTCTTCCCTCCTCTTCTCTCGGTAACGCTACATAACAGCACGCGTTACAACCGACTGCAGGGTGGCTTTGTAGGCGGTGTTCTTCTCTGCAGTGGCGTCACGACACTCCTGGTCGTGCCACTGGTTTCGGCGAGGGTGGTGGTAGCCTATCACCTCTTCGGCAGCCGTACGCATGGAGTGGGATATGTGCGTCCACTGTGCGCATATATCGTCGATCGGAGGAGTGCTTTCTTGAAGCAGGAGTGAGATTCGAGTAGCGAAGGCTTCGGCCGTCCGTTTTGACTGCAGCTTATCGACGTCTAGCTTTCTTTGTGTAGGATTTCGAGCATTCTTAGCTGCGCACAGACGTGTGCGGATCTTGGCTGCGACAAGATAATGATCCGAGTCTATGTTAGCTCGGAAGAGTGCCCTCCGTCAATCAAAATGTGATCAATTTGTTACATGTTTTTTGATCAAAGGACAGCCAGGTTGCCTTAAGAATATTGAGATGCTTGAATCTAGTGCTACTAACGACCATGTTTCGTGCTGCGGCGAAGTCAATCAACCTCAATCCGTTATGGGATGTGTTGTCGTGAAGGCAGAACTTTCCGACTGTTGGACCACATATGTTTTTCTTACCCACCTTGGCGTTGAAGTCACCAAGTACGATTTTTATGTCATGACGGGGGTAGCGCTTATATGCGTCTTCAAGGCGCTCGTAAAAACTTTCTTTGGTCTCGTCATATTTTTCTTCTTTCAGAGCGTGCGCACATATTAGGCTTATGTTAAAAAATTTTGACTTGATGCGGATTATGGCAAGTCGTTCATAGGAGTGAATCGCAGGACATTATGCCGTAGTCTCTTGCCAACTACAAATCCGCATCCAAACTCATGCTTCTCCACATGGCCGCTGTAGTAGATATCACAGGATGCTTGCCGTAACCAACCCTGTCCCTTCTATCGCATTTCTTGGATTGCAATGATATCAGAATTATATCTTTTCAAGATATCAATCAGTTGGATAGAGGTACCATGCCAATTTTGGTAGTTTGCGATAGTTGGGGTTTCAAACCCAACGCACAACCTTTGCTTGATGGCCAAAAGGATAGCCCGCCGCTCAAATTAGCCGCCAAAGTTTATCGGGCGATAGTTTCTGACGTTTCCAGGAGACACCACACGGAGGTCGGCATGCGTGTTTTTTCATTTTTATTTTGCAAGACAATAAATAAAGATGTATAGAAAAGAAAAAAATATTTGCACCATTATTTGTAATTAATAGTCTTATTTTCAATATTTTCCCTTTTTTAAAACATTTCCTTTTTGACAAACTATACAAATTATGAGTAAATTTATGGCAATCAACTGAATTTGTTTTAAGTTTGTTTTACCAACAAATTTAGGAATACGAATATATAAAGATGATTCAACAATGTCGTAAAATGACACAAAAATTAATATCGAGAAAAGGTCAAATGGTCTGTCATTCACATTCAATATTTCACGGCATAGCCGTCCACTTTTCGACGCCACAAGAAACATTAACGCTGACCTTTCCCACACAACTGTGAAAAGCTTGACGTATCATCCTGGCATTTATTGGCTAGGTCGTGTTTGTCTTGCTTTTTTTGTAATACAAACATTTGTATTCATGAAGCGATGGTATCTTCAATCCGAAAATGTTAAATTCAACCACTGCTGAAAGCACAAAAATATTTGTGATTCGTTATTGTATGTATTATCCCCTGGCATCATATCTTGGACAACACATTTGACAGCTTTATTGTGTATCTTAGTTTTGGGAAGGTGAACTATTTTTTTCGATTAATTTTTATTTTCAAACTAAGAAGACGAACAAAAACAAAACTCAACTTACGTTCAGAACTAAATTTTCACTTTAAACCAAATTGCTTTTATACACCTACGTAATCGTATAAAAATATTTATAGTTTTTCAAACTCATTCAATCGGTACTGGTAAAATTGTATTACTTGCCATATCATGTCATATTCGGAAATTGAGTTTACCACACAATGGTTTTTGTGTTCAATGAAGAGCTCTTTATTAACGAAATGCTCATTTCATGGAGTGCAAGTTGTAACTTAAACAACAGAAATGTTTTACAGCTGAGTAAAGGATGTGTGAAGAATGCTTCAGGAAATGTGTCAATGTTGGCCATCAGAAACCAACAAAGCTTTATGTGTACTTTGTAGAAGGTTTAAAATTTCTGTTGATGTGACATGTTTTGTTTCAAACACACAGATTATTCAATGCGTGGAAGAGTGTCACAAGTCAAAATTATAGTTTTAAGGGAAAATATAAAATTTTATATAAGAACAAGATATATATAATAAAAACATGGAAGTTATATATTCAAGAATAAAATAAAAATTGGATTTGATAAGCCTGACATTTATTTAACTCTTCCTTTTAAAGGTAAAATACACTAATGCTCAAGTTGTTGTTGTTTACAGGAAAATAAGCATAAAATCTTTCTATCATCATTTATTTAGATTAAATTATTTGAACAACATTTTCCGAGCAATAATCGAATCATATTTTTTAGTGGAAACCAGTGTGACAAGCAAGGTCAAGACTTATAATAGAAAATATACTGAGTGGAGCGAGATGATGTCAATAATTCATAATTAAAGAACTTGGTAAGAAACACTTATTCAACCAAGTGAAGTGAGAAGTAGGTATAGCGAAATCCAGCTAAATTCCATAAACTTAGAATATTTTCAACTCATTTGATAAGAGTCATGCTGAAGCAATTTAAAAAGCCTTAAACCGTAAAAAGTAGCTTTCACTCATTATATCCTTTTCGCGAACTAATGCGCATGCGCTAATTTTGAGTGGAAAAGCGGCAATGGTGAATTAATATTGGTCCTTATAGAGCTATGCCTGCAGGATAATATGCTTTTTGGCACAAGAAAGCAGTGCTATTTAGGAAACACGCTCTATCGACACACACGCGGAAAGTCATTTAAGAAATGTTCCAACCCTTGAGGACATAACATTATATCGGACTTTCTCTGACGTAAATACTCGCCTCAAGACAGACTAAGGATGAATGTTTCTAATAATGCTGCTGAGGTTGAGTTCGTCGTGCGTTCGTGTTGTTCGGTAGGCGCCTGTATGAAGAAATTATTAAATCAAAAAAATTCTCACTCAGTGAAAACAGTTCTAAATAAAACTTTCTTTTGCAAATTATTTAACGAGTACAATTTAAAACTTTAAATTGACCTAAATGACTTTAACGGCCTAACTCAAAAGACTGCTTTGAGGCAGCTATTGTCCTTATCTATATAAAGATTTAGTTATAATTTTATCAACGGTAAAACTTTATTCCAACCACGGAGAAAGAATCAAAATCAATATTTTTGTATCGGCCGCTGAAAATCTCGCATGATAATAAAATTACCGCATTTAATTGTAGTTTGTCAAAATTAGAAAAAAAAAATATTTGGTAATACTTTTACAAAAATAAAATAAATTTATGTGTTACAACTTAAAAGATTAAAAAATTAGTAACATGTTGTTTTTGATTAGTTTTAGTGAATTTTTTTTATTTGGGATTACAAAGTTATATATTATTTTAATAAATTAAGAAAAACATAAACATCTTAATTTTGAGAGTAATTAGCTTTTGTCCTTTTTAACTTAAAAATGCTCGAAGGGTAATTCTGAGCTTGTTTTAAGCAGCATCGTAGCAATTATGTGGGTTTCAAACGTTAGCAGAGGTAAAGGTTTTGGATGTTAATTTGGATATTAATTTGAAAATGTATGGATGTAGCCAGGATTTCAACCTGGGGGAGGGATAAGTTGTTCGTTATATAAGTAGATAGGTGCATTAATATACATATTTGTCTACTCTAAAGCTGAACAGGCTAGGGAATCTTAACTTTGTGCAACCGTTTGAAGCAGAAAACTTTAAAATGAATGAGTCTTGCATTTAGAAGGATAAACATATATTATTGATCAGCGTCACCTTTTTTAACTATGTAGCTAGTTTAATAAGCTTCAATTAAGCAGATTTAAAAACAATTATAAAAAAAATTCTTCAATTTTCTTGTAATTTCATGGGACATGGGTGTTAAAGGTAACTTTTTAATGTCACTTCTAATAGAGCCTTTACTGAAGCACCGATATAGATAATAAAAAAATATAAGAAAGTTAATACATAAATATAAATAAGTATATAAATAATATAAATACATATTATTTCTTTTAACTGTCTCTGAGTTCACAAATAGAAAATAAAATTGAAAAATTACACTTGAGGACCAGAGGGACACCTGTGTCACATGTAGTTTCTGTTTAAAAGTCTTAACTATTTTCAAAATTTCCGGGAACAGGGCTGCTTAATCACAAAAGCTTAATTTTACTACTTTAAGTAGCCCATAGTTAAATAAAAAACATTTTTCGACTTAAGGATAAGTTATGAGGAACGAAGATATTTTTGGGACAGCGACAGTCCCTTGGTCCTGAAAGGCTTAACCTGTTTGTCTGTTAGTATGTCTGAGTGTATGCTTTGTAATGTTGAATATTTATATAATCCGACTCCGACCACGTCTACCTCCCATTGTTTTCAAGTTTTTTCATACTTGCAGAAAGAACATAAAATCTTGGGTTTTTATGTTGGATTTTTATGTTTTCTTCAGTAACTCAAAATCCGTTGGTAATCCAAAAAAAATATTTAAAATAAATTGAAAACCATACAATTTTACACCGAATAATAATCATTTCGTTAGTAATTGACTAAAGAGAAAGTGAGATATTAAAAAGAAAATAAAAATAGGTATTTTATTCAAACTTTTCATAAAAAAAGACCTTGAAAGGACTTTGACCGAGCTTTGCGTTGTGTGTGTTATTAAATGTTTACACACAATTGACCGAGAAGTGGACCTACATGTTTTATGCCGACTTTGAAGGGCCAAAGTTCATGTTCTCAAGAAGCTTTACATGGCATAATTTCCTCTCTAAGGTTTGTCATTGTCGGCAGAGAGGTGATGACCGATCAGAAAATTTTTTCATTGAAAAAAAAACTTTGCCGCGAGTGGAATTCAATCTCGGGCTCCGGAAATGCAAAGCCTGCATGCCTCGGTCGCCACTTGCCCGAACTTTATGAAACTTTTCATAACAACTCAGAAATATGATTAAGTTGATTATTTCTAGTGTTGTCAGCTGGGTTACAAACTTTATTGAACAAATGGTTGATAGATGGATCACTTTTCAGAAAAGTTAGAGTACTTTTTTAAACATTCATAGGTCGCTAAAAAGCAAATAAAAAATATTATAAAGTGAGGAATGTGAAGTCACATGTGACTTCTTCAAAACCTATGACTCAGTTCCAACCTTGTGCCATTTGCTGATTAATATTAGCACATAGAAACAGAAAAACTCTCCACTTACGTGCCAATATTAGAAAGTTTAAGCCACGGTAAAGTAATTGTTTATTTTCTTCAAAGTGGCTTAATAGATTTGTTTTTTAAATAATATTTCTTCATATTGTGTTTTTATAATTATTTATTAAGTATTTAATATACTATTTATATTTAATATATTTATATTATATATATGTATACCCTAAACCTGAAAGGTGAAGGTATATTAACTTTGTGCAAACGTTTGTAACGCATAGAACGAAGCGAGTCCTGTATAGAAAAGTATATATATTCATGATCAGCGTCACCACGTAAGTCAAGCTATCCATGTCCGTCCGTCCGTCCGTCCGTTTGTGTGTTGTCCGTATACACAGGATAATAAGAAAGAGTTGAGATAATTGAATCAAACTTGGTACACATGGTCACATGGACCCAAGGATCTGCACTATTGAATATTTTTGGAATCCGCCCACGGACACGCCTACCTCCCATACAACCCAAAAATTTAAAACTACATAACTCAGCTCATAATAATCCCACAACAATAAAATTTGGTTGTGTATGTGTTTTATATCAACACAAAGACGTTTTCGAAAAATAGTTGTTATCCGCTCACGGACACCCCCACCTCCCATACAACCCGAAATTAAAACGCAATAAATAAACCTCTGTTTAACCCACAGAAAAAAAATTTGGCACTTGTGTTTTTTATAACAAAACAAAGACGGTTTGGAAGAATGGATATCATACGCCCACGGACACGCCTGCCTCCAATACAACGCAAAATTGAAAACTGCATAAATAAGCTTATAATTAACCAACAACAATAAAATTTGGTGTGTATGTGTTTTATATCAACACAAATATGTCTTCGAGAAATGGGTTCATCTGCTCACGGACACGCCCACCTCCCTTAGAACCCAAAAATTGAAAACGCAATAAATAAGCCTCTGTTTAACCCACAGAGTTAAAATTTGGCACGTGTGTTTTTTATAACAAAACAAAGACGGTTTGGAAAAATGGATATCATACGCCCAAGGACACGCCTACCTCCTAAACAGCCCACAAATTGAAAACTGCATAAATAAGCTCATAATTAACCTACAACAATAAAATTTGGTGTGTATGTGTTTTATATCAACACAAATATGGATTCGAGAAATGGGTGTCATCCACTCACGGACACGCCCACCTCCCATACAACCTAAAAAGTTTAAAACTGAATAAATAAGATTATGTTTGCCATAGAGAGATCAAATTTGGTATGTATGTATTTTATACCAAAACTAGGGTGTGTTCAAATATTGTGAGTTATCCGTCATTGAACACGCCCAACTCCCATAGCGAAAGTATAATAAAGGAATTAACTGTGAGCTATAGGAATAAAACTTGGTATGTATACATTTTTCTTCAACATTTAAATGCATATAAAATATAGATTTCATCCGTCCACGGAGACGCCCATTTTCAATAATATTATTTTGTTTTTTTTTGGAAAAGTAGGCTTATGGTATTTCATAGTCGGCCTAGACCGACTTTAGACTTTCTTTACTTGTTTTTATTAAATTATAATACCGCATTTCAGGACACTAAAAAATTTTTCTTTTCATGGCTTCATTTGAAAGTTTCATCTTTTGTCTAGCGTGTCGTCACGGACATGTTTAGGACATGACTTTTGATGTTGTGTTATATTTTGCAAACTTTCAGCAATTTTTAGTATGTTGTCTGATGTATAAAGGTTAACAAAATAACATGGAATTCTTCTTCTTACCAAGAAGTGATTTTTAGGATTCTGTATAAAAATTTGTTGTTTTTAATCAAAATAGATTTTATCTATTAGTTTTAAATGAAATATTTTATATATTACCTTCATCTAAGAATTTAACAGTTGCAAGTTGCAATTATATGGTGCCGAACTACAAAAGAGGACCCATTCTTAGCACGGATATCACGCATTTTTGCAGATTAAGACTGCATTTAACATGGATCCAACGCTAAAGTATCTGATCGGCACTGTTATCTAAATCAATCTTTAAAATAAAAATTATATCTAAGTTTGGACACTTTTCTTTAGTATATGACTAAAGTCATTGGCAGTTCTTATTTTCTGTTCTTATTTCCACCACACCGTTTCTTTGACGGTAAATTTGTAAAAACCATCTTCAATGCTTGAGTTTATTAAACAAATCTAACGGCATGAGGAAAACTTTAACGTTGAATTATATAATAGCGCGTCCTTACTTGAAGCCACAAGTCAAGTTTGGTTCCAAAGTTACATTCCTACGGACAAAAGAACCGGTTCAGAACCTATCACGTGTTAGGTTCCAAAGTGATAGTAACCGGTCCCAATTCTGCCACGAACATATGAAACCAACCGGTCCTTTTTACATGGCGTTGTCATTGACAGGGGTTAATTGACACCGGCAAGATACCTTTGCACAAATCCTAGAACCGGTTCAAAAATATATCGGCAGGTGTCAATTGACACCTCATAGATATCTTTGGACCTATATGAGTACATAAATTTATGTACTGAGTCTATAGGTTTTCCCCTCTGTGTAATCAGTAGCCGGTCTATTCATAGAACACGGCACAATTATACGCACGTTGATAATGAAATTGAGTCAATATTTTGTAAATTTATGTTTAGCCAAGCTTGCTAGCGTTCACGTTTAGTACTCGACTGAGCTGGGTTCAATCCCCGGCAGAACCTAAAATTTTTTTTTTTAATTTAAAATAAATTTTTTTTTAATCAAAAAATGAAATTTACATTTTTTTCAAGGTGTTAAGCAAACTTATTTTGAATCTTATTTTTGATTAAGCAGTTAATGAAACGGAATTAGGAATTACTTACACAGACAGGGTTCGAACCTATGTCCACCGCGTGACAGTCTAGCGCACTTCCACTGAGCTATTTGTAACGATAAAATAAATATAGTAAAACACATTTAAAAAATATTGGTCTCGTTCTGAGTTAAATCGAACCTGTCCTGTGATAGGTGAAATAAGAAGTGTCACAGGACCGGTCACTATTGGGAAATTGACCCAGTTTTTGCCATAGGGAATGTGCATGTTGAACGAATAGAGAGGATCCAAAAATATATTGTTCGGTTTGATCTTAGGAGCTTAAGTGGAACTAACATTTAAAAACTTCCTCCTTATGAGGATCGTTTAGGAGGTTTGCAGATAAACCATTCCAACTTTGGTGGGTAAATTTTTCCCACATTAACTTGGTATTCATAACATTAAATTTTTTTATGAAATGGGTCATGACTATAAAAAAAAAATATAAAAAATAGCTTAACTCTATTAATATTGTTTGAAATTCAACACAAAGGTTGCGATTATAGCGAACGCCGAGTCAGACAGACAGGCGCAGACAGCAAACTCAGCTCTGCCCGTCGCCTGCCTCACCTCCCTTGCCCAAGAAAACTAAAGCATTTCATTTGAACCAGGCCTAATTAGCGAAATTAAGGGGGGACATGACATTGGCCGTTTTTTTAATCGGATTTTTTATTATTTATAAAATATAATTATAATTATAATTTTGTATTTTAGTTAATTTTCTTAAGATTTTAAGAAAAAAATTTCCTACGGGTTCAAAAGTTACAGCCGGATTAGTGAGAGCGCATTTTTATATTTTCTTGCATTTTTCTTTGTTCACAAACTTTGAACGCGTTTATTTCGAAACCATGTTTTTCGTACTGGCGGCGGCACTAGCGTGTTCACTTTTTGACGAAATTTTTTTTTTTTGTATTTTTTAATCTGGATTTTTTAATCGCTATCGTAAGACACGAGCTTTTTTTAATTTTATACGATTTTTTATGAATTTTTAAAATTAATATTTTTTTCGAAAAAACACACTTTCAAATTTGGAACATCACCAAAATTTGAAAAAAAAAAATTACAAAAAAAGCTCATGTTATTCGATAACTAATTTTTCTTGAGATTTAAAAGTAATTTTTTTTCCAGATCGGACAATTTTTGCAACCCAAGCGCTGCAACCACGAAGACCCGTTTTTTCTCTGCTGCCAGCTTGGAGCTCTATAAAACCATGTGGAGTGCAAAATATATATATTTTTTTTTTTAAATTTGGAATAATGTTTGTTTTTGACTGAGTTATGAATTTTTAAAACAAGGTCTGTTTTATTTACCGCGAATATTATGTATAATATGTCCCACCTTAATAAAAGAGCCAAAGCCTAATTAAGAAAGATAGTCGCCTGATTAAAATAAACAACAAAATACATTACCAACAACAGAAGCGAACATGTTAGAGCTTCTAACTGACGGCAATCGTACTTTGTTGCTTTTTGAAAGTGCAAATAATATGTTGATAAAAGAATAAAAAATACATACGCGACAAGCTCATCAAGATCGTTTGAATTTCTATTCCACTAACAAAACACATACGCACAGCTTTAAAAAACGCTGTTTTGTTAAAAATATTAAAAAACTACTCAAAATAACTTAACCTGCTCGTAATCAGCTGCGAGAAACCTGAGCTAGCCTGCTTTCACGTCTGATCTGATCTGCATGCTGTCACTATGCACACTTTGAGCAGGTTTATATGAAATTATATGAAGCCACTTTTGTCGCGCTGGCCTGCCTGCCTGTCTACCTGAATGCAGCAACCTTAGGCTGCGGTTATAGTGAACGCCGAGTCAGACAGGCAGGCAGACAGGCAATGTAAACAAGTGAAATAGATACCTATTTGCATCTCGTTTTTTCACACAAATTTCAGCCTGCCTGCCTGCCTGTCTGAATCACGTTCACTATAATCGCAAAATGGCGGATATGCGCAATATTTATAAAGGTTTTGAGCGTCTAATCAAAAAATTGTAAGAAACAAAAATCTCCGGTACAAAAAGTTTGGTTATGAATTGTCATGTTACTCCGATTTAGCGTAATGGCTATAGGACAAAAAGTGTGATTTTTTCGTGACACACGGACAGTTTTTGCTTAAAAGGTTATGATAATTGTTTGAAATTAACTAGGTCGTAGCAATCGCTTAGCAAATGCATAAGCTGGCCACATAAATAGGTTCGTTGAGGATACAATAAGTTGGGTCGCTCGTTTTAAAAAATGTTTTTTTAAAACTATAAAAGAAAAGATATATCTCTTCCGATTATCTTAACCCTCATCGGTCCCTCAGACCCATAACCCTAAAAGGTTCTTTATGTATGCGCGCACATACATAAAAAAAACATTAAAAAGAAATAAAAATATCACAAATTTTATGAAAAAATTTAAAGATTATTTATTCCTTTTATGAATAAAGTTAATAATACATAAAAAAATTTGATATTCAGGACAAAAATTGGAAATATTTCGAAAAAAGTAAACAAAAAGATAAAATCTTGTCGATTTGGCAAGTGTGAGACAATTTTAAGATATTTTATTAGCACAATTCAAGCATGCATTGAATTTGTGATCTGCATTTATCACATCTTGTTGCAAACACATTAGGATTGTTTTTGCTAGTACAAATGTAACATCGACCACGCTTCCGTGTTGGTGACGCATGCTGAATTGGAACACTTGCGACATTTGTTGAGGTTATTGGTGTTTCGGGTTGTGCCACTCTTGGACCACGTATTCGCTTCGCAATGAATGGCTTAACCATAGCGTCTCCAAGCTCAATCAAGAACAGTCTACGACGAATATTCCTGTTACTGTTTTTGTTATTCCACTCAGGAAAAATCGAAGTGAAAGTAACATACGATTAACTCCACTTATATCAAGTAAATTGCAAAACAATGCCATAGGCCATCGATTAACCTTTCGCTTGCATCGATAAGTGCCAACCATTTGATCAAGCGTATCTACACCGCTTTTATTTCTATTATAATCCATGATGAGGTTTGGCTTCCGCTTCTCATCTTGCTCAAATTGTAGACTGCGATGGAAACTGCTAAGCAATGTAACACTGCGGTATTTTCTGGGCACGTAAGAGACCATTATCATTTGGAGATTGGGTTCATAGACATATTCGGTGGAAAAAACGGGCTTTTTCCGCATTTTTCTCAAAACCGGTGGAATTTCAATTCGATTCTGTCGAATTGTTCCGAGAATGGTCATTCGTCGTTTGTGTAACTTCTCAGCCAATTGATATGTGGTGAAGAAATTGTCACAAGTGACATTTCTATCTGTAAGGCCTTCACATAAATCGAGCACAACTCTTTGGCCTTGGTTTCTCTCAGGTGCAGCATTTCTAGCACGCCCCACATACACTTGAGCAGTGTGAACGTAATAAGATTTCGAATCACAAAGAACCCACATTTTTATTCCATATTTTGCCGGCTTAGACGGAATGTACTGACGGAAGCTGACACGACCACGAAATGGGATAAGTTGCTCATCCACAGTAACGTGTTTTCCAACAGTGTAAATAGTTTTCAAGTGTGCTACCCATTTGTCAAATACAAACCGAATCGGCGCAAGCTTATCCCGTGCTGATCTATTCTCTCGGTCATCAAATCGAATACACCCTCTGATCTTCTTGAAGATTTTGAGACTCATTGTTTTTCGAAAAATGTAACGGCCATTGCTTTCGTCCCATAGCTGTGTTATGCATTCCCCGTATGAACGATAGACACCAGCCAACAAAAGCAAACCAAAAAAAGCACGAAGTGCGTCAATGTCGAGGGGATCCCACTTGTCGCCATATTTTCTTACACCATATAGATTTGTACTCGTAAGGATATGCTTTTCAATTGGTTTCAGGAACATCAAAAATGCTGACAAAGGGTCTTTTATATTTGCAGCAGCGCTAGCAGATGGACCTAAACATGTTCAAGTAAGATAAACCTGGAAAAAAGTATTGTAAAAACAGTATACAAACCAGCTTGCACATACAAGTTATGTGTATAGGAGAATTGACGATTAGTTTGAAATGGTTGTTTTGTGTATTCAATGCGTTTATCTTTCGATAAAACTACATTTTCCGGATAAAGGGCCAAATCCACCAAAGTTTCACTCGACAAGGGCTCGATATGATATGAATCACTCTCACTAGAATTATCGCTGCGACTTTCATTCGGCAAAAACACACAATTGTCCTCTTCGCTATCTCCATAAAAATCACCATCAGATTCACTTCCCAATTCTTCCTCATCTCCCAAACGAAGACTTGGATCCATTTTGCTGAAAACTGCATTTTTAATTTCAAAAATTTCAAGAATCCAAATTCAAGAATTTGTGCACAAAGCGATGTTGTTGACAGCCATTTACATGCATAGTAGAAAACTTTAGCACCATATGTAAGCATTCATACTATAATGTATGCAAGAACAGACATGTATGCGTGCACATACTAGGGACCTGTACGTCAATAAGTTTACTCGAGCATATCCAACCGTGAGCGCCACCTGTAGACGCGCGAAATTAGTAGATTTTATCGAAAAAAGCTATTTGCCAAAAACTCATGTCAATTGGTTAAGGTTTAATATCTTTTTTACTAAATTTAATTTTGAATTTGTATGCGCGCACATACAAAGGACCGATGAGGGTTAAACGAAAAATCCATTATTATGGGCCAAAGTCACGTGTGAGGTCATTGCTATATATAAAACAAGTATTGGCTCTAAAAAGGCAAACAGTTTTCTTGAAGATTTTGTATAAATATCTCAAACGGTATAAAAGTTATGAACGATAAAGTGAAATGCATATCAGAAAAAGATATTGCGAAGAAACGTAAAATTTGGCCATCGTAATTCTATGATGGTGAAAAGTTTATTTTGTTTTTAAAATTAAAAAAAAAATCACTTTTTGAGGTATAACCAAATTAAAATTTTTTTCAAAAAAATGGCAATTCTAGCATACAAATTTCAAAAATATTAAATTTTTCTAAATCGCTTTTCTATAGCTTTCTAATGATACTTCATTTACGAAAATAAGGTAACAGATGACGGAGATATGATTTGTTGTAAATGTCTGATTTTCAAATGATTTTTAAGATTGTTTCCTTTATAAAAAATTGATATCTCCATAATTTTGAAAAAATTGCTATAAAAAAACAAATAACTTATATTCTTATAAGTAGAAAAGGAATCTATAGACGAAATTTCAAGTATATAAGACTAAGAGCATGTGATAAATTTTTGGAAAAAAACTTGCAATAAGCTTGTAATGGCCGCATATTTTTTGCTGCAATTAATATGATAATTTAAAACAAAAACACTTACATATAACTATTTCATTATATAACGTTTTCACAAGTTGACAGACTAACTAACACTACTATAATTTTTTTTCAACTAAATCTAAAAAAAAATAATTCTTTACTTTATTTTACTTTTGAACTGCTCAAAGCTTCAGAAATATGTTATTTAAGTCAACACTCAAATCTAAAGATGTTTAAAAACACTTAAAGGCATTATAAATCCAATTGAATTATTTCGATTTTTTCACATAATAAAAATAAAAACAACGAATGTTCGTTTGTTATCACTTATTCAAAATGAGCGTTTGAATTAATAATTCAGGAACTTTTTCACTACCGGCACTTAATTATCTTAATGTTTCTTCCTAACAGATTTCCTTACTTTTTTTTTCCTAATTTCTTAAAGCAATATTCAATGCAATTTCAACATTTGATTATTTCTTATGTCTTGGTGTGTTTCAACAATTTCCTTAGTTTTTAAGTTAAAATTTGCAGCAAATCAAATATTAAAACAACCCTGCATTTGTTATTTTTTGGTACAAAAGGGGGCTCCCAATAATAAAGGACTGATTGTGAGTACGTTCAGAGAGGTAACAAAAGTGCAATAAACTTAAAATATTTGGAAATTTAAAAAATAATTATATTGCAAAAATTTACCACTTTTAGTCAAAAACAACATTTTTTAGCTCTGCCAAAAAAATTGCCAAAAATTACCACATTTAGGGAAATTTACCTCAATCTGGCATCAGTGGTAACAGTAAAGAACAAAAATTGATTTGCATGCGCTGCAATTTTCTTTAGCAGCGCTGAGCTGAAATTTATGAAACTAAAAATGTCTGTCAAACAACAACAAATGTTGTTTATGAAAGAAAATAAGCCTAAAATAAGAATTAAAACTGCAAATTTATTTTATTTAACAAGGTTCTCTTACATATGCAAATATAAACAGATTTCATGTTTTGTGTTTTATTTTCTAACTAGCTATTTTCCTTCATAAATAAAATTCGTACTCTTATTTTTTACTATTTATTGATAAATAGCTGTTGCAGCGAAAAACATTTGCCGCAAGATTTTTGCTGTCGTTCGGTTTGTTCATTGAATGATACATACACAAGCATGTTAGAAGAAAACTATTTCAGCGAATAACAACAACAAAACTCACGGAAATATTATTATCAATTAACTTTTAAACTAAATGGAATTTTAAAAAACTTTCTAAGGAAACAACCTTAGTAAGGAAGCATAGAAAGTTCATAACAGTTCAACATAAATTTTAAGATCGGTCAATCCATTCGAGAGTTTAAGGTCTCTAAACAGCTTCAAACAACCTGTTCCATGGGAGCTTAACTCGCTCGCTCCAATAAAGTACTTACATACTAGGGATGTAAGTTTTCGGGGTTTTCTCGATCTCGGGATTTTTGGGATATGAATATACAATCCCGGGATCCCTCAACATGCATCTAGCAACATTGTTTTCACGGCAATTTAATTGAACCGACCATTTATTTTACCGTGAAAAGTGACAATTGCCATTTCGTTTAAGAAAAAAGTGCAAGCAAAAGAACAAAGTTTCTAATTGAAATGATATTTTTGTACTATTTGTAAAGTTTTGCATTAATAACTGTAGTTGTTGGAAATTGTAAATACGGATGCACCTTTCCGCGGTGTTGGTGGTCGCAAAACTTCGCAGCTTGCGGACTGCCATAAACCAATGACTTATTCTGCTCCACAACAAAGGACATGTATACTTGTATTAATATTTATTTTGTATCTATATAATCACAAATATGAGAATTAAAGAACTTAAATGATTTTCTGATCATCAGCTGTTCGTTCGCAACAAAATATCTGTCAAAATGTTCACGCAACAAATAAATGGCTGTTGCCAGTGAAATTGCACGCAATCGAGCATAGTACTAGGCTTTAGTAGGTGATTTTGCTGCAAACCTAAAGTCAACTATGTACTCAAAACAGTGTTAAAAACTCGTAAAGCACTGCCAATGTAACAAATAAACTCAATAAATACAACAATTCGATAAAAGTTTTATTAGAAAAATTCTATTAGCTATTAAAAAAATTGTTTTTGGCAGTTCCGGGATTTAAATCGACTAATCCTTGGATTTTCAGGACTCAAAAAAGATCCGGATCCCGGGATCCTGACATCTCTAGTACATACAATGTACTCACAAAAGCCCCAACTCGAGTTGGGGCTTTTGTCTTTGATGTCGAGTTAAATCATCAAAGACATTGTCAAAGGTTAAAAATAATTTCTTGCAGATGAAAAATCGAAAATATTAAAAGCAGATGAAACATCATTAGTAGATAAGTATTTGAATAAAAATCCAGTAAAATTTTTAAATATCGATATTTTATTCATATTCATGTTCATAAGCTCTTGAAATGGTTTATTGCGTAAACATGAAGATAATATTTTAATGCAAAATTCATTTTAAATGCATTATTTTATAAATGTCAGCATGAACACTTTATTTTATCGATTTTTGTTTCTTTTTCCATTTTCACATATTGCATATTAATTATGCAAATTTAATCACATAAAAACATGTATAAACATGAATTATAAAAGGTTGCATTCGCTTCAATGCGCAGTTTGAACTGTGTCAGTCCTAGCAGAGCAGGTGCTCAATTGTAGGAAACAACTCAAAACCAATGTTCTTGAAGTGTTTTCAATTTTTATTTTCAAACCCCACTAATTTAAAGCAAAATGTCAGAAACAATTTTTATTGGTAGCGAAACCATTTCACAGGCAATAACAAGACGCATTGACGTTAGCAAAATATGTTTGCCCAATTTTGTCGTTTGCGAAAACATTATGTTCTATGATGATTTGATTATTTGATGTATTTGATGTTTTCTGAAACTTGATTTGTTCCCATTTATACACATTTTATGATTGAAATCTAAAAATTGTTTCAGATTAAAGTGTACGTTTCATCTTGAAAGTAACAATATTGTTCGGATTACACGGTGTCATAAGCAACAAGGGGCGCAGACAGAGAGAGTTTTGGCGGTTATAACCCCTAATGAAAGATAAAAAATATTAAGCAAATCGATTAGAAATTGTAAAGCATTTTTTATATATGTATCTACAATATTATAAGCTACATATTTTCATTATGTCATATATTGTTTTGCTTGATTATCGTTATAAAGTTGCAAAAAGCACTTCTACTATATGTGCTTGAATTTATGCATCAGCACATATTTGCGAGGCATATAATAAAACCAAGCTAATCACTTTCGCCAAGAGGAATTGCTCCTTGGTCTTCCAATGTTTGGTAACATTATGGATAGTGAACTGTATTTATTTGACGCCTCCTTGAAGGCATATTGCGTGTGTGACCAAAAGTTTAGCCTGCCGTCGGTCATAACACCACAATATCTTATGGATACCTTTGATGAAATATTACAGTCATCAACTTTGATATTAGGTATCTCCCTAACTTTTCGGCCCGAATTTTTTAGTACCTTTTTTACCTCCTTTCCATTTTTTCCATTGCATGGCTTGATTGGCTAAGGAAGCTAGTTTATTTATGACATCTTAGGTTGCGAAACCCATATTGGTATTCCGGCAACCCGTAATAATTTTAGGTGGTTGGGAAGAGTCCTTTTTTGATCGCGCGCTCCATTTTGTCCGTTTTTGGCAAAAGAACCAGCTTTTGTCTTTTCCATCTGCTAGGGAAAACTCCTTTATTCAAACAAAACTGAAAAATGTTGACCAAAGGGTTCGGGATGCATCCGAGAACCACTTTAAATTTATTTGCGACTCTAACCGCCCCAGGTGTTTATTTTCTTTATTCGATGACTTCCTTAGTTGTGATTGATGTAATCGACGTTGGATCCAGTTCTTGCTCTGGTTCCCTGATAATGATGTGGTGCTTCGGGAACAGTGTAGACACTATTTTTAATAATAGTTGCGGGCATGATTCTTGTGGAGCTTTATAGCCTTTTATTTTGCCCATTACGACTTTGTAAGCGGCTCCCCAAGGTGGTGACCGTGGCATGCAGGTTAAGTGTGTGGCTTAGCATGCTCGGAGGCCGAGTTCGATCCCCAGCCGTGGCGAAAAGTTTTTTCAATAAAAAATTTTTCTGATCGGTCACCACCTCTCTGCAGACAATGGCAAACCTCAGAGAGTAAATAATGCCATGTAAAGCTTCTTGAGAACATGAACTTTAGCCGTTCGGAGTCGGCATAAAACATGTAGGTCCAGTTCTCGGTCAATTGTGTGCAAACATTTGATAACACATACAACACAATTAATCATAAGAAGCTCGGTCAAAGTCCTTTCAAGGATGGCCACTTTGTTTTTGTTTGTTCTTCCCCAGGGGTTGCTATCGGCTTCATTGCAAAGCTGTTAAGAGAACTCTTTCTTTTTTATTCTTATTTCAGCGCGGAAGCTTATTCTAAGAATTGTTTACTGCAGCTTCAGATCCTCGTTATTGTGTGCACCGAGTGACCTCTTAAATTTTTTTTGGCGCTTACAAATTTTGATCTCAAATCCTTAATCATGTTGTTCACCAATAAACCAACCATCTCTTTATTATTCTTTTGGACATAGATGGGTCGCACGCTTGAATCAAGTGCTTCGTGACCTATTGACCTTTTCTTCTGCGCATCCTGTCGGGGCTTCATTATTGACAAACAATTTGCGAAATACATTTTCATCGAATAATTTGAATTCCAGCCTTTACTGGCTATGTTTCTTGCAGCCTGCTTTAGCTTTAATTTAACCTCTATTATTATGGCCTGATGATCGCTATGAGTATATTCCTCACTAACGTGTCAGCTGAAGTCTTTCGTTAGTTTGGTGATTGCGAATGTTATTTCGATAATGTCTCCCGTTTCTATAAAAGGTGCTTTTGTTTCCCTCTTTTAAAAGGGTCATATTTAAGTAGGCGAAGGTGTCCAAGAGCGATCTACCTCTGCTTGTGTACCTACTTCCCTTTTCTGTTGCCTAGGAAGTGGAATTCGGTTATAGCGACTCTGAAGGGACCGGATTATTACGTCGCTTTAATCGAATGTCGTTTTATGCGAACATAATTTTTTTGTTGTTTTTTATTAATTTAACTCATTATAATAAATGAGAAAATTAATTCCAATTATCAATATTAAAAGCTAAAACATAAAACTTAGTTGAAATAAATACAAAGACGATATAAATACTTTATAGAAGTATGGTAATGAATAAAATAATTACATATGCATATGTAATTAACTTAAATTTGCTTTAAATAATCGGACTTGGCGTAATTTCCTCTTTGCAGTGTTAATCCGCTCTGTCTTTCGTTCAAGTTTAAATAGGTATTCAAGAGACAAATTTTCAGCATCTTCACCGAATAAAGTAAACCTTCAAAACTTTAAATATTAATGCATACCTTGTCTGTAATAAATACAAACCTTTTAAAAGAAGATACAGAATTAAATACCGCTCTGGCTGAAGGAATTTGATCCTCTAACGCAATCTAAGTGTGAATTTGTTTTATAACGGTTAATTCGGTTTCAACAAACCGAGAATTTCAAATATCTAGTCACATTTTGCTTTTGACATGCATTCGTGAAAATATTTTTGCCATATTTTATGAAAACTGTGACGCTTTATGCGAACTCGTCGTTATATCCGACGATGTTAAAATCGAACTCAGTTTCTAAGGAATAATCAATTAAAATGTGCGGACTTCAAGAAGACGACGTTATAACAGAAATGTTGTTATAACCGAGGTCGTTATAAGTGAATTCCACTGTATATAGATAACTTGGAACCACGTGAATCTGTCTTCCTGATGTGTCATGAGTCTTTGTAGGGGTTGTTTTCCAAATGCCCAAATGGCTGCTCCTCCAGTTTTATCTGGAACCCATACACGATTCAGGAATTGTAGAGGAATTTGTAGAGCTCTGAGAGAATCGCGACGTCTACTTCCATTTTTTGGATCATATCTTGAACGAGATCCGGAGCAGCTTCGCAATAGGTTCTTGCGACCGCTTTGACTTGGCGTAAATTTTAATTAAAAGGCACCTACTACTTCCTGCGGTATGGTTGTTACGCTCCTTTTTTTCCTTTTCGCAGATAATGCACCTTGACTCGCTATTGCAGTTTTTTTTGCTATATTACCCTTTTCTTCGCATCTCATACAGAGTTTAGATCTGTCGCAGTTTTTGTAATCTTTTGTCAAATGCCCTAATTCCCAACATCTAAAGCATTGTTTGGGCTTAGTTAGCTCTTTAAGTCGGCATACGACCCACCCGATTTTAACTATTCCTATCTTAAGGACTTTACTTGCTGTTTTTGCCGTTAGAGTTATGATCGCGGTCAGAGTATCGCCATATTCCTTCCTTAAGCTTTTAACTGCTGGATTGTCTGCAAGTCAAATTCTTAAAAAAAGTGCCTGGCAGATCTCCGCTTTTATTGTGAGCTCATCTTAGTCCTTACACTCCTTCGCAATTGCATGCTTTATGGTTTAAATTTGATCTTCCATATCAGTTGCTCTTTCTGTCAGGATTAGTAGACTAGAATTGTAGCTCTATTTTTACACTGGTTTTCTTTGAAGTTTTCGACTTTCTAGGTTAAACAGTGGTCCATTTCCCCAAATAAATTTTTGATAACTCATTATTTTCCCTTTCCAAAGGATATAGCCTTATTACGGTTTGAATTACAGTCATTTCTGTCTTCAAGGTGTAAATTGCTATTACGCTTGATAACAATACAATAGAATACATTCCACTGTTGTCTGTCAACAATACTATGTCTTCAATATACTTATTATGATACACAACAGTTGTTTTGAATTGTCTTCATATACCTCAAAATAAAAATATAGCTGATTTGGTATTGCGTTGAAGAAGCAACATGGATTTATCGAATTCTCAACGAATTTTACCACTTCCTTTAATATCTTTGAAACTGTGGGATGGCCTATCCAACCCAAAAAATCATTGCAGTGTTCTTTTGGTAGCTGCCATCGGTAATGATGCGGTATTGGAGGGATTGCAGTTGATTTTTCGTCCTTTTCTTGAGCTTGTCTGGAACCGTATCCTACAGAACATTGAATAAATCTTTACTTGAAAGAACAAATTAACTAAAAGAAAACAGTTCAAGATTATTACCAGCTTACGTTCGTTCGCATAATTACAATGAATTGGAGTGGTCTCGAAGCTGTCTTCTATCTCTGCCGTGTGGGACGTTCAAGTCACTTTATAACAAATATGAGAGAAAAATATCCATCGGGTTCTTTAATTTTTAACATTTTTCAAATTAAAGGAAAATTGTTTGTTTATTTTTATATTTTTTGAGAGCGAAAAGTCAAAGAAATAAATTCTAAAAAAAGGTTCAAATTCAAATTGAACCATTATAGCTCGAAACTGCTGTGTGTTCTTGGCCTTTGTGTCTACTCCATAGAAGGCACAAGAGTTTGTTGCTGTGAATCGTAATTGGCCTAATAGTTTTTGCCCATGCAGTTCTCAATGCAACTTCAGTGCTTAATTCCCTTTTTTCTTCTTTGAAGATCTCCCAATCGCTCCATCATAGTTTTCTCTTCTTCTTTTAGCTGGATCTACATTTCCCAGCTCTTCCTGAACACTAACTTCTTTGCTGTTTGGAACGTGGTCAGTTTGCATTTTCCTCGAGGTACGTTTCATTTTGCTTATGTCATCGGCGGTCTCCATTGATTTTTTTGCACTTGTTGAACTGTCTTTCATACTCAGAAATCCACTCTTTTTTCCCTCTTTGAAGGATACTTCAATCTGCCGAGTCATCCTTTTAATTTCGTGGTGCACATTATACTTGTATTTCATGAAGTGTAACATGTTGTCAATGTTTTGTCGGTCGTGTGATGCATAACAACTTTAATTTGTGTTTGTTGCTGTTGTCATATATTGGCTGTTTTGTTATACCTGATTTACGTTAAAGCCACACACGTCAATATTGTCAAGACAATTGGGAATATATATCAACTGTCAAAACATTGTCTTCAGCCAAGAAGTTTTCGATTGTGACGTAGGTGGCCTGACAAAAAAATGACAAACAGAGACAATTAATGACATTTCATCATTTATCACTTGCCTTTGTACTTGCAATTTGCAGACATATTTTATACTTTAAAATCAGATTTTTCATTACCTGCATTAATATTTTTGGTATTGAGAACATTTGCAACTGTATAATTAACTTAGCAACTCAGATAATTATTCACCAAAAGCAGCACTTATACTTATTCTAAAGCCCCAGCTGTTCCAGACAGGCAGCCTCAGTTGAGCATTGAAACTTTTAAAGTAGATCCTTGTTAAAATTTCAGAATTATTATGGCATTGTGGCAGAAGCAGGTTGCTGGAATTTTCCTTTTACGTGAATTGCACAATTTGAAGATGGCTAGCGATAAAAAGAAAATAGAACGGAAATTTGAGACCATTTTTAATAACAAGGACGGAACATGATTTGGAAGCCTATTTGTTAAAAGACCTATTATGGAATGAAGACGACTTCAAAAATTTCACTCGCTTTCTTGTAACCGATTTTGAATTTGGTAAGTACTGTGAATTCCGTAAGTTATTTTATAAATAAATAATGAATGTAAAACTACCATTTATTAATTGCACTATTAACTAGGCAAACTCTCACTTGAAAAAGCAGGATACGGTGATGCGGCTATCAATTACTCCTAGGACGAAATTTGCAATAACTTTAAGACCTTGCAACAGGAGTTTCGTATAGATCCTTAGAATATATGACGAGAGCTTCAAAAAACACAATTGGTGCTTTTATTCCGCAGGTCTTAAGATCTCTATTCGAAAGTCTCCGGCCACTTTATTTAAAGGTAAATTTGATTTTCACTACAAATGTTTAAAAAGTTGCAGTAAAAGTCAGCTTATACTACAAACTGTGTCAAACAACTTCACCTATATAGGCCAACTTCCACCGCTTTCACAAAACTGGAGCTTTTACGGAAAATCAAACATTACTTTATTTATCAATTTATAGAATTTGGAATTCATAAAAATTTATTTATTAGATAAAAATTCTTCTCATAAAATGTATCACATCCATTCCGACTGTTTTGGATCATATATAATGTCTGCATCAGTCATCGCTTCATATATTATATCAAACTTCTTGTATCCGGTGGATAAATCTTGAGGTACATGAATTTCTCTTATTCCCAAATTTAATTTTGTAAATCAAAGTCTGCATGTCGGTCATGGTTCGATAAGCAATTTCCTCGGGCATAGATCTAAGTTGCAGAGCCATACTCTCTCTAAACGAATCGAAAATATCCCTCCTAGCAGGTTCTACAATGTTAACGATTGCACTTAACGCTTCATTGAACTTTTCTGTTGAATCATCCATTTTTGCCTTTTTAGAAGTGGTTGGTGTAGAACTACAAAGTTCTTGTGATGTGCTTGTCGAATCGTCATAGTTTTCATCACAAGTTCTTTTCTTTCCCGTTTGTTGGGATTTGGTTACAGGAGGTTTGTAGACTTCGTCGTCAGTATTTTCATAGAAGCTTGAGTTCTAAGAACAGAAAGAAAAGCTTATAAATTCATGTCAATTAATGTACACTGAGGAAAATATGTGCTAAAAGAAAATTAAATTACGTTTATATCAAACAAATTTGTTTTTGAAATAGAGTTTTAAAACAAATTTGAAACAAAATTTTAAAATATAAATCAAATATTTTGAAGTATAATTTTTTCGATGCCATTCTTTAAGCTTTTCCGAATTTTTTGCATCAGATTCATAATCAGCTAACCTTGGGACCCTCGGAATGCAAGATGTTAACTCCATTCGATGAAATATACATATAATTATTTTCAATATTGAAATAATTAATTAGTTTTTATTTTATCTAATGATCGATGGCGTTACTAATGCAAAGGTGTTAAGTTTCTATTTACAAATTTTTTGTTTAATTTTAAAGTATGTATTTTTTCTCAGTGTGTTTATTATTTTAATATTTATATTAAATTTTAAATTTCTGTCAAACAATATAAAATTGAATTTTTTTTAGGGTACCACAAACCTAAGAAAATTGGCTAGATATTGCTTTAGATTTCGAGAAATTATGGCAATTGCCGCACACTCTGGGTGCACTCGATGGAAAGCACATACAAATTAAAGCTCCAGCTAACACAGGATCCCAATTTTACAATTTTAAGGGATTTTCTAGTATATGCAATCAATATATATACTTTTTTTACCGGACTCGCTTCTTTTTAGGTGTTGCAATCGTTTGCACAAAGTTATTATAGCGCGACCTTACAGTATAAAAGTATCCAGTATTTTAGGGTATAAAAATATCCTTATATGAAAACTATAAAATACTTACATTGCTAATGTTATTTGTTGCTTTTCTAATAACTATTGAATTGTTGAGAAATGCCATTTCCTGGAACCAATATAGATTTGGCTCGTAAATGCTATCAGCATCGCACCCTGATTTCTTGCTGTTTTCAATTTTTTTATTTTCAATGATGTATGTGCTTCTCAAAGACTTGATTTTTTTTTTTGTGTCATCCACCGATAGCTTCATTAGGCCAGCTATTTCTCAAGAGCCTTTTGCTTCAGATCGGTTCGTCGATACGCGAAGCAATTCATATTCCAAGAGCACTTCGCGTTCGCGGTATAATCCGATAATTTTTAGTGTTTCTTCTCCATTTCCTTAAAAAGATTACATTGTAAATAATTACTTTATAAATTATTAATCAACTACTTACTTACTGATGAAATATGTAGAACAATTTTTGAAATAAACTTTATTTATAGTTTTGTGTAATAAACTTATTATAAATTTAAAGCGAAACGTCAAATTATTGTCACTGTATGTCAAATTATTGTCAGCAATTTGTCATGCTGACAATTGCCTAACACCCAGCCAGTGTGGCCACGACCTGAAAAAAAAAGAAGCTAAATTGGCCAAAAAAAGAAGTCAAAAAAAGCTAAAAATTTTGAAAAAAGAAGCTAAAAAAAATCCAGATTTTTCATACAACTTTAAGTTTTATTTGCGTTTTAACATAACATTCATTTTTAATATAGGTACATCAGTATCATAGGTACAAATTTGTAAAAAGCAAAAAATCATATGGTATATATTTATGAAGCAAAATATTACCAGCCTTTTTAATTCAGAATGACTTACTTTTCTTTCACTAAACTAACTTTTCATTGCATTAACTTTCATTTCATCATTTAAATATAAATGAAAATAATATGTATATTGAAATGATGTATATTGATGTATATGTATATTGAGTCATATTAAGAATAATTTGCTCGAGGGAATTGTAAAAGGGAGTTCTCATTTTTAAGACAGCAGGATACAGACATCACATATTTTGTTAAAGTTTTTACTTAAAACACTCATGAATATTCACGGTTGATGAACAAATTTGTTTAAAATTTTCCAAAATTTTTTGAGCCTTAAAAATGGGAATCTCCTTTTTCCAATTCTCGGGAGAAATTTTAAATAAAATTGAAGGTTTAAAAAATTTATCACTGTCGTGCTAGGAACTTATATTATTTCAACATGGTTTATATCTCAGATATAATTATTCCCTCTTCATCAGATAAATCGGAGGAACTGCAGCTTGCATAAGCACTACGTGAATCTAACAGACGTATGAGATCATCAGTTACCTCAAAGTCATGACAACATTTTTGTAATCTTTTCAGTGATCATCGAATATTAAGCAACGAGTTAGGCATTTTAATTTTAAATCTATTTCTTTGCTTAGTTTTTAAAATTTTCATTGCACTAAAAATTCTTTCAACTTCAGCGTTACTAAGTGGTTAAACTAAGAAACTGAAAACCAAATTGACGAGCTCAGAAAAAGGATTTTCAGGTAACTAGTTTTTAAAGTGCTTTACTTCTACCCAAAACTCAATTGTAGAGGACAGACTTGATCATTTACGTGTCAATAGTTTTCGCCATTGAAGCTCAATCGAGGTAACTTCGTATGCGGAATATTTGGACTTTTCATTTGCAAAATGAGATAATATATTTGGCTTAATAATGTTATGAGAATTTTCAATAGAAAAAAAATCGATCTAACATTTATCTACATGTGAAACAAGAGAGCTCTTAAGGGCCAGGCGTAGTTGCCAGATGCAAATTTTCATGACTACACACTAAAAAATTTGTATAAAATTTTTACACCGATCGGTGTTCCAGGGAGTCCTACACCGTTCGGTGTTAAAAAAAACACCGTGTCAAAATGCTAGAATTTTATATCCGAAAGGGGACATTTTTTCACACCGATCGGTGTTAATATCTAAATATACGAAGGATGTTTGTGTCAAACCCTGTCAGGTGTTTATTTAGAATACGCAAAATTATGATTTTTTTCAACACCGAAAGGTGTAATTTTTTACTATTCGGAAATATGTGTTTTTAGAATTTTAATTTATTCATTCAAATAAAATAATGTTATACCAAATATAAGGGCATTCATGCTCGAAATTTGGATTTTATTTAATTCTATTTAAACCGTTTATTTTATTTTATTACTTTAATGTCAATTTTGGCCAGAACTGATTTCACGAACATGACTTATAATTCTGGACTTTTATTTTCAGTCTTGTGAAATTTGCTTTTCTTCAATGCCTTTCTTATTTTACACCGATCGGATAAGTTTGTCATATCACACCGGGTAAGCGGTGTAAATAAACACCGTTCGGTGTAAAAAATGTAAATATTCGCTCACCGGTGTAAATTTATTTTGGAAATTTTTTAGTGTGTACTTATTTTTGCCTTACAGTGTCTCATTTAATTGGCAAATTTTTAAATTGTTAATAAATCTAAAAAAGGCTGTTTTCAAAGTAAAAAAGGGCTAAAAAATCACGAAGCTAAATCGTAAATTTCGAGGCTAAACCGCAAATAAAAAGGCTAAATCTAGCCTCGAAAAGGCTAAAATGGCCACACTGCACCCAGCTAGCATTTGGAAGACTGTTTTGCTGACAATCGCCTAAACGAGTCTTTTTCGACGATCAACAAAAACAAAATACATGTCCTGTGCGAAAGTATATTTTACTCCACTCAACGATCAAAAACTGACTGCATTTTTTCAAGGCAACTTCTTGGAAATTGAACAAAGCGTGTGCAGAAGCATATTTTGATCGGCGAGGCGATAGAAAAGTAACTATTTTTTTTGTGGAAACTAACGGGAAATTGGACAAATTCAAACAATCATATTTTTCATGCCATATCGCTCAGTTTCGACAGAGCAATCTCGGAGTAAAGTCAACCTTTCTGTTTGTGAAATTTTTTAACAAATTCAAGTAGTTTTCGATTATACTAACTTTAAAATAAACACAAGATCTCACAATATTAAAAATCACTTGTCCCAGCCAGCATTTTATGAAATTTTTGAACATATAATCATATTTTGGTATTTAAAGATCGAAAAATGACACGAAAATGACTCGAACAGTGATGCCAACTACACGGAAATTACGGATTTCTACGGATATTTAAGCCTTACACAGATAAACGGACAACAGCGACAAAATAAGGTAAATCTACGGATTTGTAAGAATTTCACACGGATTTTTGAGGATTTTCAAGGATTTTTAAGTTTATGTCAATTTAAGGTCAAAATTAACTTGAACGGTAAAAAATTTGTGTATCACTCAAAAATATGTTTACTTTATTTGTTATAACTTTGCGTTTATAGTTGTTTAGGGCGGGGTAAGTGTTTCAGCGTAAAAAACACTTTGCTTGCGAATTTTTTTTAAGAGTATGGATGTAGTAAAATCATAAAAACCTTGTGTTAATTATAAAGAGTAGTTTTTAACAATATCATGTAATTTTTTTGTTACGAAGTATTGAAAAACAAGCCGGTGACAGAGCTTTTCCTAGAACGTCTAAGAAAAATAGAAATTTGCGGTGTTCACTGTATCTCGGTCGGAAATTATCTGAAATCAAAAACCAGTAAAATTTAGTCAAAGTATCATCAAATCCAGCCCCCCCCCCAAAGTTCTTATTTTTTTTCATTTAAAAACTTTGGTGCCCATCAAAATTGTAAACTATTATTTTCCACGAAAAATTCCGACATTTTGTGGGTGGGAAACCCTCTTAATGTAAAAAAAGGACCTAAACTTTGAGGGGACGTATTTTATATGTAGAAAATGTGTACGTTTGAAATGAATCGGTGAAGTAGTTTTTAAATGGCAGTGAACACGGACATTGAAAACACAACTTGTGGGAAAATCGCTTTAAAGTTTTGTACACGTAGGTTGTTGCGTTCGAGGTACACTTACTTAAAAATTCATATTTCCGTTAGTTTTACCCGATAGTCTTAATCGACTTCAAATTTGGATACAATATTCTTGAGATGTTGTGCAATCATATAAAAAAAGGTTGCAAAAAAGAGTTAAAACTTTACCCAGCCCTTAAGTTGCACATGTAAACAAAGATGGCAACGATTTAGTTTTAAGGTATAAATTTTATTTTTCGTTCGATTTTTTTTTTATAAGAAATAGTTTTTATTTTATAAACTACAGTAGATGAACATTTTATTCAAAAATTGGTTTGTAACTACCTTGTTAGTTAAAATCAGTACTTTTCAAAAATCTTCGGATTAAAGCTCAAAAAGTTTCAGAGGAACAACAAGTTTTTATTTTTGGATTAACAAGTTCCGAAAATTTGTGTCCACCGCATATTTCAGGTGCTTTAATAATTCTCTGTTTTTAAGACATTTTTGTTTTTTATGATTATAATATGTTTAATCATTAAAAAAAGTTTTTAAGTTTTTAGAAGATTAAGTTTTTAGAAGTTTTTAGAAGATATGTTTTAAGTTATATTTTTACTATTAATTATGTTTTATATTATTTGCGTTTTTTTGTAAGTTCCATGCAATTTCTAAAAAAAAATACAAACAATTTTTACAAACGGCTTTAATTGTGAAGCTGCTAGCTTTAAAATTGAAAAAAAAAACTATATAAATTTGCTTACACGGATTTACACGGATTTTTAATGTCGAATATGCGGATTTTTACTCTCTTTTGGGTGGCATCACTGGACTCGAAAATAAATCGTATTTAAATCATTTTTAGATCATAAATGATCAAGAAGAGTCGCGTTGAGGGTACCATTTTCTCCCGAACAAACAGTCTTTTTTGATCAGAAAATGAGCGCACACGCGACTGTCACCATCGCGGAGGAGAGTCGAAAACGACTCTTATATGTTCAAAAATTCGATAAAATGCTAGCTGGATATACGTATTTTCTCGCTATATTTTAAAAAATTGAGCAAGAGATTTTATATCAACAAATGCTGAACAGCAACCAAAGATAACAAGATAGGAAACTTCTGTGGGGAATCAGAAATCACCAAAAAGTAAACACACATATGAGAAACATTTGTTCACCTCGAAAGTGAGGTGAATATGCCAGTTACTTATTTTAAACTTATGGCGTTTTCGTTTCTACCAAAAAATGTTGCCCTGTCGCAGTGCAAAATGTTTTCAATGTTGCCCGCAACCCTGTAAAAGTGCATGTTTTGCCTACTCGAAAAATGTCAACTTAAATAAACGAATATAACCATCCTTGTCTAACGCACGCATGTCATAATATTGTCGTTTTAAAAACAGCTGATATGCAGGGCAATCATCTACCCTGAGAATGTTTGCAGGGCAGAAAATGTGCCTTTTTTACCCTCTGTGAGTGTGACATTTTAAGAAACGAACACAGAATTTGCTCACCCGTTTGCACTTATTTTAGAATCGAACACAAATAAAGGCAAGGGCAATGAAAAGGCAACATTTTTTGGTAGAAACGAAAACGCCATTAACCCTTCCAATACATTTGATATTGATTGACTTCATAAGGACAACAAAAATCTGTAAAGTGCACTAAATATTGTCAAATATTGTAAATATATTTACTGCTGTAGTTCAACTTCATGTTAAATTAAGTTCTATACATGAGAAACCATATTGTTTCCTTTCGAAAAGTACAAAATGATTAGATGGAGTGCAAAGGTTAAGAATGTCAGCTGTTGAATTTGTGAATGAAATAAATTTTTTCCATTCTGTTGTCAATTGTAGTGTTGCCAATTTATCTTTTTTCGGGCTATAGCTTTTAGTATGAAAAAACAACATAACTGCGACCACATGTGTAAGGAATAATAGTTAATGAGAGTGAAGTTTTTGTTTTTGGACTTGTACATATATTAAAAAAATTACATTACTATGGGAATTTGTGTGGTATTTTTAAAATTCATATATGGGAAAAATACGAGTTTTTGTGATAATTTGGTTGGCAACTATGACTTTACACGTACTTAAGTCCTAAACTGCAATTCCTCAGAAAATAAATAATTTAATATGTCATAAATTAAAAAAAAGCTTCAAAAAATTTAATGTAATAAAGCAAGTTTTGCTTCTTTCATACATCTTTGCGAATGCTTTCATTGTGCTAACGAATTGTGCAAGAATGGGAAGCGTTTGTTTGTGGAATTCGTGATCCAAGAGTCGGTTCACATTGGGCTCACTCAACCGACTTACTTTGATGTGAAGCCGCTCTCAAATGTTCACACACATACCTTGCCTCACTTTGAGTCTGATAAACTCGAACCAAAAATTCTTTACTCTCAGAGTAATATCTACGCTAAAATTTGCGTTTTATTCCAACTAGGCATATTTATTTAATATTTAAATTGATTTCACATATAAACATTGCGCTAAAATAGTGCAACTCAACAAATAGACCAAACAATGACGAAGGTCACAACAAAGGAATAGAAGTGGGTCGCCAAATTTTTACAATTTTTGAAACTCTTTCCTCACGTAACATTTCATCTTCCCACATCCTCATCTCTTCTGTAGACGTCAAAGTGAGTCGGTTGGGTGAGGCCAATGTGAACCGACTCCAAAAAGGATAAGTTAGTAATCTGAAGAATGGCGCAGCAGGTGCAAAGCAGATTTTTTTTTTGTCATATCAAAACATTTCTGTTTATTTATAAACAGAACACAATACACTAGTACAGGCTATAGTACAACAAATAAGGTAGCTACAACAAGGTAGCTGCTGGTTGTGCTCTCTTTTCGTTACTGCCGATATTGTCAAAATCAGCTGTGTGGCGAATATGTGGCTTGCAGTTAATTTATTTTAATCAATTTGGACTTGGAACACTTTTTAATTGCTTTAATTGCTTAAATAAAGTCTATCTGAACGTACAATAATACTAAATTGGGAAATTCGAACAGAATATTGTCCACAAATGGACAATTTTGAAGTAAAGCATGTTTAAAGACAAAGTTTTAATTGAATTAATCATACTAATAAGAGTTAAGAGTGTGGCTTAGCATGCTCGGTGCCCGGGTTCGATCCCCAGCCGCGGCGAAAAGTTTCAATAATTTATCTGATCGGTCACCACCTCTCTGCAGACAATGGCAAACTTCAGAGAGTAAATAATGTCATGTAAAGCTTCTTGATAACATGAACCTTAGCCGTTCGGAGTCGGCATAAAACATGTAGGTCCAGTTCTTGGTCAATTGTGTGCAAACATTGAATAACACACAAGGAAAACATGAGTATTTGACAACTCTGATGGCATGAAATATAACAGGACTTGTACAAATCGGTTGTGGTGAATATAAAAAGACATTGACAAATACAACAAGTACCAAAATTTACAAATTTTGTTTGGCGATAAAGAGTCAAAGAAAAAAATGCATGAAATTATTTGAGTGCAGAATAGATTCCTGTAACTCAACTTTTAATTAACATATTAAAACACATAATCCATACTTTATTTTACTTGCGTACAAACGATGTTCTAGCTTAAAAATGCAGGAGAAGAAGAAGAGCGCTCCTTTTTAAAATTTCACCTCAAGTAGCGCGGGTTTGTGTAAAATAGCGGGGGTTTGTTTAAAAGCAAAATTTTTAAAAATGTTGACAAATACTGAAGAAATTGGCAAACTTTGCAAGCTTGTATAAACAAAAATAAAAGGACTTAACAAATAGTTTAGGTTGCAAACAGCTTATTGCAACTCAACTTAAATATTTATATCATAATAAATTGGGAATTGGCATTATTTTAACGGGGTGCAAAGTGATTTCTTGGGCAGTTTGCGGCCGATGAAGAACAAGAGTGAATTTCAGGGTTGCTTTTTTTTGCACACTAATACATACAAACCTCTTTTGAGGTTATGTTTTTCAAGTTTCCCATCTTGTTATCTTTGACAGCAACAGACTTGATTTGCTGCCATAATAAAAACAAAGCAATAGCCGAATTTACACGATCGTAAGCAACACGAAGTAGCTTATAGTGTAGTAGCTGTGTCGACGACGCGCAAGCAGCATTTTGCTTCCAATTCCATGGGATAGGAAATTTAATTTGTGCCCTTCTCTGCTTTACAGCTTATTTAAAATCAGAAAAAATTTTGTGAATATTTTTGTTTGTTTCGACAAGTTTTTTTTTTTTTTCGGTAGCTGAAAAGTTTTGTTAGTAAAACATTTAACCAGCAGAAACTTGTAGCTACCTTTTCTCTCTCACATTTTCTATTCTTTCTTTGTCCTCTCTCGTTGCAAGTTTTTCGAGTACGTGAACGCTTTACAATTAAAAATATTTGTAACAATCTGTAAAAACTTTTTGTTAGTGAATTTTGTTTACGTATAAATAAACATACTTAAAAATTTTCGAAAATTTTGGTCTCCGATGATCGGATATTTATTTTTAAACACCTTTGTTGACGAACTCCGATTGACTGGAGTTTAAATTTTCAGCTATCCAAACTGAGTTAAAATTTAATTTATAACCAAAATCGGACACAGTGGCTCAAAGTAATAATGGAAAAAATTTAAAAATTTCATTGAAATCCAACTTTAAGTTATTTTGATGGTCCAACTAGCAAGTTTTTCATTGATTTAAAAAAAATTTTTTGTTCATTGATTTAAAAAAATTAAAAACAAAATTAACAACGAAAACCAACATCAAAGTAATAATGAAACACGACGTTTATTTATAAAATCATAAGCAAAATAATTTTAAAAAATGCAGAGTAAATATTTAGTTGGTAAGCCATTCTGTTTAATAACCGCTTCCAAATGATTTGGCTTTGATTCACCACTTTTCGGCAGTAGGATGGCTCCATATTCTTCCACTCCTCAATAAGGTCTGTTTTTGGCTGATCACGAGTAGAAATTGTGTGATTTTTCAATTTTCCTTCGGATTACTCTATGTGAGCTCAATAGGATTGAGGTCTGCAGAGCAGGTTGGAGTTTCCAGACATGTGGTCAATTTTTAAGTAGTGAGCTTCTTACATGTGTCTCGGATCGTTATCCTGGTCAAATGATTTACAACAATACAACAACAATATATGTATATTAGAGCGTATCACCAAAACTAACCTATTTTTGACCCCGTCTCAATCGTTAGATATTTGAAAGACATTTTCGAAAAAAATATTTTATTTTTTTAAAGTGGTCCCTATGGTGCTATTTTGGTTTTTTCGTTATATCTTCGGTGTTTTTTGTTCGATCCGGAAGATTTTATACCCGTGTGTTTGTTGGTGTTATCCAAATATTTTCTGATGTTTTTTTACCTCAAATGTTTTTTTTTTGACTGATTACACAATCGATCTTCGTTCCTACCATATCATCCTGCTCCAAAAAGTCCAACAAATTAAAGCTTTGAAAAAATCATTAAAACCATGGGAAGAAGTGAAATCGAAGAAATGGATTTTAGAAGCACTTCCGACCTATTTTGCAAAGAATAACACTTTGGATCATAAAAAAATTTTTTTTGAATTTTCACACAGATATAAAATCTTCCGGATCGAACAAGAAACACCGAAGATATAACGAAAAAACCAAAATAGCACCATAAGAACCACTTTAAAAAAAAAAAAAATTTTTTTTTGAAAATGTCTTTCAAATATCTAACGATTGAGGCGGGGTCAAAATAGGTATATTTTTCTGCCATACAAGGTGATACGGTCTAATGTATATGTAAAACATCGAACATAAACTTCAATCTCATTCTTCAGCTTTTTGGGACTTTGTAAAAATGAAGGCGAAGACGAATGGATTCCTTTCAAGCTTAAAATACTTAGATTAAAAGTCTTATAACACTCTTAACTCTTATAATCTATTTGCGAAATATTTTCAAAGTGTTTATGAAAAACCTAATAATAATACTCAGAATATCGTGTCTGGTCATCCAGTTTCTGGTCAATTGCAAAATTTTTTAGTCAAGGAGGAATATGTGTTAAATGCCATCTCGAACTTAAAACCAAGTTATAAATCTGACCATGACGGCTTTCCACCCATGTTATTTAAACTTTGCTTGGTTAATATAAGTGCACCGCTTGTAATGCTTTTTCAGATATGTTTTAATGAATGCACCTGTTTAGAATGTTAGAAAACTTGCACGATAACACCGATTTTTAAGTCAGGCGATCGATGTAATGTAGTTAATTACAGAGCGATTGTCAAACAAGGTTTATTATTAAAACTAAGCTTCTATCTTATATTTATAACCACAAAAGTGCATTACAACATGGGTTCCTACCAAGAAGGTCTACATGTACTAATTTAGCGTTGATGACGAATCAGATAATCAACAGCTTCGAGCAGCATAGCAAGTTAGATGTTATCTTTACTGACTTTTCAAAAGCTTTCGATAAAATTGACCACCTCATTATTTTAAATAAGTTGAAACAGTTTGAAGTGTCTGACCATCTCATTGAATTCTTTAGAAGTTTCTTAACTGACAGAAGCCTTTTTGTAAAAATAGGCTCTTTAAAATCCGATATTTTGATTGATGCTTTATCCGGTATACCCCAAGGAACTCACTGTGGACCGCTTCTATATTTAATTTTTATCAATGATTTACCGCAGCATTTTAAACACTCAAAGTGTCTTATGTTTGCGGATGATGTTAAATTATTTTTAAAAATCTCTAAGCTTTCAGACTATAGCTTTCATAATCTGCAGTATGATCTAGATGTTTTAAGCAATTGGTGTGTTTCAAACAAACTTTTATTAAATATTAATCTACTGAACTATCAAGTTTATTTCGTGTTTACAACTCACCTAGAGTTTTAAGAAATAATAGATTAATAATTGGCCCCTTTCATACGACAAGTTACGCTGCAAATGAACCAATTGCTAGGTACATCAATTTGTGCAATAGTCTTTCTGAATTAATTAATTTCGATGTAAATGAGTCAAGATTTAGATTTAATTTATTTACTGTATTTAGTTGAATGTATTAGTCTGCAAGATTATATCCGTAGACTTAATAAATAAAAAATTAAATAAATAAATTAATAAATAAATAATTAAATAAATAAATAAATAAATAAAAAAATAAAAAATAAATAAATAAATAAATAAATAAATAAATAAATAAATAAATAAATAAATAAATAAATAAATAAATAAAAATTAACTCTCAATGTCAAACTTTCTCACACTTTCCTTCAAATTATTCTTCAATATATTAAAGTATACGAGTCGGTCTATAATACTATCGATGATGTGGAGCTTTTCATGACCTGCAGCTGACATGAAACCCCATACCACTACTGAGCCCACACCGTGCTTTATTGCTTGTTGAAGTTCGTTTTTCTCAAGTTTCGCATTATTTTATTAGTATAGTATTATGATATTATTATGGTATTATTTTAAGCTTTGAACCAAGGATTTTAGTATCAAACCTATTCAGTCAAGTCTGCCTTGGTTCGGAAAATGGGGAGATAGATCAGTAGGAGTGAAAGGGAAATTAAGTGAAACAAGTGTAGAATGTTGTATGTGTAGCGAAGTGATATACCAACTTACGAATTTGAATCTGAGGCAAGTGTTATGCCTTTATATCAACAATTCGAGTTATTAAGCAACCTCATTCCACAAACATCTCTACCACCAACTACAACTTCCAAAGTCGTATATATTGATGAATTTTTAATATCAGTTGATTAGAAATGAGGAAAGAATTAAAAAAAGATAAAAGCGTAGGACCATGGCTAGACCGGGATTCGAACCTGGAACCTCTGGGTTGGCAGTCAAGCACGCTTACCACTCAACTACCTCAACAGGCCCCAAAAGTTGGGCTTTGAGAGTTCATTATCATTTGACCAGGCTAACGATCCGAGACACAAGGCCTATAATGTGAGAAGCTGACTTCTTAATAATTTCCCACATGTCTAAGAATCTCTACCCCAATTTGCAGACCTCAATCCTGTTGAGCAAACATGGAGTAATCTGAAGGAAAGTTGAAAAATCACACAATTTCTACGCATGATCAGCGAAAAACAAACCTTATTGAGGAATGGGAGAATAGGGAGCCGTCCTACTGCCGAAAACAGGTGAATCAATGCGAAATCATTTCAAAGCGGTTATTTAACAGAAGGGCTTACCAGCTTAATATTAACTCTGTGTTTTTTAAAATTATTTTGCTTATGTTTTTATAAATTAACGTCGTGCTATTAATTTTGTTGTTATAAATTTTGTTTTTTTAGTTTTTTAAATGAATGAACTGTTAATTCAATATTCTTATAATTATTTTATATCAACCACATCAAACTCTTTTGAAAATGTACAAAAACTTGCCAGTTGGACCGTCAAAATAAATTAAATTTGGCTTTGAATGCAATTTTTAAGTTTGTTCCATTATTACTTTGAGCCACTGTTACTTGAATCTTTTGGTTTTGAGAAGTTCTTAAAACGCAAATAAATTGTTCTTTATGCATACTTTTTTAACAGCGATAGGATAAACAACTTGAACACCGTATGGTTTGAACTCCCTTAAATATAACCGTTTGGAGTTCAAATTCCCAAGTGTGTAGATGTTATTATAATCTTTTGTGAAATAAAGCTGTCCCCATTCCCCCGATTACGCTACGCCACTACAGCAGATATGTATATCTGCCAAGGAAAATTAAAAATAATATTACCGTGCTTTATAGCTGCATTTTATTCAGTAGAAAGATATTAAGGCAGTATTACCGTGAACATTCCTTGAATAATAACCTTCATTTGCATAGTAAATAATAACAGACCCTGCACAAGTCACTTTCAACATTAGTTTAAAGCAACATTTTCATCAGAAGGCACTACGCTTGCCCCTTTACGTTGAAACATACTTTGACATACACACACAAAAACATGTGCTTGATAAATACTAAAAGCACAGCCTGCTCTCATATTCTATCTAGTTTTCATTGCTCCATGGCGAATGTATTTCCAAGTAAATCTTTTGCTTTCAAAAGATTCAGATGAAATTCTGTGTCAAAGGCAACCGTTGTACAAAAGCAAAATAGAAGCATTTTAACCTCTATTTACATATCTGAAAACTGTGAACTTATTATTTAAAAAATTAACAATATAATATATTCCTGAAATTTTATTGTTTTAATCACAATAGCTTTTAATACTACTTTGTTTAGTTATATAAAAACTAAAATGTAATAAAATAAATAAATAATATAAATAAAGGTAAATGAGTTATGCTCGTATCTGTCCCGTTTTTTAGAGTCCAAGAAGTTGTCCCTTGAAAATGATGAAAATGTCATATTTGTCTCTTAAATCCCTTATTTATCTCTTAAATTCCTTATTTGCCCTTTGAAAACATTTTTATCCTTTTAAAACTTCCAACTAGGTTTATTGGGATATGATTCATAATGATATATGATATAAAATAAAGACACGAAAAGCAAACAGTGCAAGCTACCAATTTTAAAAAATGGTAGCTGCCTATTCTGTTATGAATGGCAAACAAACAGTTGCCCTAATTTTTTGTTTTTTTATACCGCAAAAAGAACTGTCGACAATTGTGAATTTCTTTTTTGCATAAGTTGGATCCGTGGGTCTTCGGTTTGACTTGTTTATTTGTTAAAAATACATTAAATGCCGAAAACTACAAAACGAAAATGCATATTAAACGCAAAACTTCAAGAAAAATATCCATTTATAGAAACAAGTTTTGTAGTTTTATGTAACAATTCCTACATCAAATTTTCCAATTTTTCGAATGCTATGAAATCCAATTTCTTTTCGACACTGGATACACAAAGAGGAACTCTCGAAGGCGTCTGGGCGTATCACGTTATAAACTCTAATCAAAATTCCAAATCATCAGATCAAAATTAAATTTTCATGTTCTCAAAAGAAATGTCAAGCGATCGATACCAGAGTGTTTGCGCCGTACTCCAGACAAATGCTCAAGGATAATTTGAATCAGTGAAATATGTGTCCATTTATGCATCTAACCATTAATACGTTCAACTATTTACAGTTCTTGTCCGATACTTCTTACCAACGGTAGGCGTTCGCCTTAAAGTATAGGACACCAGTTCTGAAAAAGGTGAAACATCCGAAATTAAATCCAATCGCATATCGTCTATCGGACGAGCGACACAATAAAAAAAAAAATAAACTTTGCTGGATTACTTCGTAGTGGCGAAAATAATAGGGGTATTCTCGCTGTCTTGCAAAACCCATGCAAGGTGTAAGAATTGCAAAAGTTGCAGAATCTTGCAACCCGTGCAACGACACAACAACAAAATACAAGCGATAAAAGTTTTGCAATTCGTGCAATTTGTGCAACAGTGATACCCATGTTTTGAGTGGATGTGCAACCGTGCACTCTGATTGAGACAAATTTGTTCATTTTAGTTCGTGTGAGTTAGCGTAAGTTTTTAAATTTTTTGTTTTCGCCTGTTCGCGGCATTTCTTTTAATATTCACAATATTTATGATTTTGTGCGCTCCCGCAGTGTTGTATATTTCAGAATTGCAAGGTTGCATTTTTACAAATTTTGCATCTTTGCTATACTGCGAGAATACCCCTAATGCTTTCTGCTTGGCTTTTATGCTTACCAGCAACTACAGCATCGGTGTGCGATTTTTTTTGCAATGAACAAATCTTGGACTAATGAAAAAACCCGATTGAAAATCGATGTCTTAAAAGGGACTCTTACGGTTAAATGTAATTTGCAGTATTCTTGCATTGAATTGTAAAATTTTTTTTAAACAAGCCCAAAACTGCTTTGATCTATTGCTGCAAAAAATAAATATCTGAAGAAAAGTGGCGAAACATCGGAAACAATTCGAAAGATGACAGCGTCGATAAAAAAGCATTTATTCTATATTAAAAGCAATTTATATTCCCTTTTGAATCATTAAAAAATATATGAATTTCTGTACATTTAGACAAACATTTAAAAAATGTGTCCCGTATTTGTCCCTTTTTTTAGTTGCGATATCCCTTAAAAACTTCAAAAATCAAGGTATTGTCCCGTTTTTTGTCAAACAAAAAAATATACGAGCATTATAAATAAGTGATAATTTCTTTGCCAATAAATGAAATGGATATGAAGTTATTTTAACATTATATGAAAAACGTCAAATTCTGCCTCCACACATGAGAAAATCCACTTTATTCTTTAGAAAGTTGTTCAGTTAAAATTTTTGAAACAATTATTTTTCCACAAAAAATGAAATCAAAAGTGTTTTTAAAAATTTATAAAAAATCTAAAACTTCAAAAAGTGGTTAATTTTATATTTTGGTCTTAAAACATTGACGGGCAACTTTGCACACCTATACTTTCTTATCTTGAGTATGTATTAAGGAGCGCTTTAAAGCTTACACTGAAAACAAAGCAGTGCTAAAGCTCTTTTTGTAGTATCATTGGGTGACTTTTTTTTTGTTCTTCGATTTATATAACGAATTTAAATGAACTTGCAATGGACGGACTATGAAATGCAAACAGACCGACAGATGGATAATATGTATTATTAGAATATGTATACAGAAAGTGAAGTTTTACAAATATTTTCAATTTTTATTTTTAATTCGTAGAATTTTTACAACTCTTAATTATTTCTTTTTACCAAACGAAAGTACCAATATATTTTAATCAGGAACGAAAATTGGCATTTCTACTAATATGTTAACATTTAGTAACATTAATATTAAATAAAATTAAAACAGCTTTTTGCTAATCAAAATTGTTTGATTAGCAAATTTTACTTCCTTATGACACACCATGCAGTGCGCCATGCCGTTATTTTCTAAAAATAAAAAAATTTTGCTTAACATAAAATTTATTCAGTGTAATATCTCGCAATTTTTTTTCATGCATTCAAGGAACACTCAAGCGCAGGTCTTGTCTGCTTGACGTTTGCTTGGGTACTGAAGCTTTGATCGTTCTATACGTGAGATGAATACATATTTTCATGCACTCATACAATCACAAGTGTGCAAAGCTGCCCGTCAATGTCTTAAAACTACATTTAAAGGGTGTGGTTTTTTTTATGAGGTTTTTTTTTCAATATGGATTACTCTTTTGTCTGACAGTTGTTTTGACAGTTTAAAGTGACGTCTCTACTCATTATTGTTTCGGAAATCATCATGAATAGGTTAACTCCAGAACAACGCTTCCAAATCGTGGAAATTTATTGTCAAAAACAGTGTTCAATTAAAAATGTTTTTAGAGCACTTCGTTAATTTTATGGTGTACATAATCGTCCGTCTGAGACCACCATAAAGAACGTAATTACCAAATTTTGGTCTACATTCACTCTTTTGGATGCCAAGCCACCGAGAAGAGTGCGTACAGAAAAAAATATTGCTCACAATATCAAAGTTGTGAGTTCAAATCCCCGCCATGCACATTAATTTTTTTGTTTTTATTTTTAAGCTTCAAAACAGTGATTTGGTGAATTTGTTATATTTTTCATTTATTTTTTTTTTATAGAAACGTTTTTAGTACAATTTTGATGTACCAATTTTTGATATAAAAAGAAATTTGACAAATAGAGTAATTTACACCAAATCTTAAACAAATTTTAAAAAGGAAAATATTTTTTGTAAGGCCGCGTTCATAGTGGAAGCTGAAGCTGAAACTTTTTACAACTGCTGAAAACGCTTTGTGTACAATCATATGGAAAAAGCGCGAAGTGTTCATAGTGCAAGCTTAAATTCAAGGTTACGCCACTTTTGAGGCTTTTTGATATTTTTTTCTTCTTTCTCACTTGGGCACACGGTGTTGATTTTTGTTTCATGTCGTGCTTATAGCCTAGACACATTGACTGCGGCTGCAGCATTGCGTCAAACGTCAAATTTTTTTTACATGCTTTTCTTATGGAGGTGAATGTGGTGAAAATGTTGCAACGACAATGCGTCATTGCAGCAATGTTGCTGTCGTCGATTTAGAACTTTTTCTATTTTGACGTGCGACAAGAGTAAGAACATCGGCATTTGTTAATGTTTTCGTTTAATTTCGTGCTTCTTTTGTGTTTTTTATTGTTAATTCTCATTGTGTTTGTGTTAAATGTTTGTTTTTAAATGATAATTCGATGTTTAATAATAAAAATATATGAAAATACGGCTTATCGCGCTGCATCCAAAATAATCAAGTCGTAGACAACATGCCAACATTTTCGTTTTCACCTCGTGTTGTTGTGTTGCAGCCGCAGTCAATGTGTCTAGGCTATTATGCTTTGGGTTTCAGCTTATTTTAACATACTTTTTGGCACTTTTTCTTCCATCTCGTTTGTGTACACAGTTTTGATTTTTTGTTTCATGTCGTACGTTCGCTTTGTAATGTAGGATATTTTCATACTTTTTAACGCTTTATTTGGCTGTTTTTTTTTATTTCTTGTTTATGTTTTGCCGCACTGATTTTGTTTTTGTACTATTCGGCAGCATGCTCAGCGCTTTAGTTTTTTTTATTGTTTTATTTTCGCATTATCGGTTGATACGTGTTGTTGTTTTTGTATATTAAACAATGTCAACATGATCGCAGGCGCTGCCAGCAATGCATGTCGTTGTTTGTATGTCCTTTTGTTGTTAGTAAATTCAACATATGCGATGCGCAAAATATGAAATCGTGCGCTATTTCGACTTTGCCTCAATGCGTGTTGTTGTTTAGATACGTTTTGTTGTTGTTAATTTTTTGTGGGCATCGCTATTTTTTTATTTTTTCTTCTTCTGATGCTTACTTCATTCTTGTATCATTTCTTGGTATGTTTGTGAGTTGCACGTTTTCAATTTCCTTTGAATGCATTTTTTGTTGTTATGATCTTATGTTATTGATCTTTATTTTGTGCGTAGAATATAGACAAAATATTTTATTATTTGCTTTGTGGAGGATAGGTTTTCAACTTTTTTCTGCAATTGTTGCTTTTGAGCTATTTCGCCGTTATCTTCGTTGTTCTTTATTTATTCTTTGAATATTTTTTGTGATGAACTTTCAACCCATTGTTATGGTAACTAACTACAAGTAACACTATGTTTTTTGCACTAAAAAAACTCTTTCCTTACTTCTTCACACTCTTTCCACTTCAAAATATGCATTAACTTTCCAAAATACAAGAAATAATAAAAACAAAACATAAGCCAAGCGCATGTAAAAAGCGCGCACTATGAACAGCAACAGCAAGAAAAAGTACCTAAAAGCGCGGAAAAAAGCGCGCACTATGAACAGCAACAGCAAGAAAAAGTATCTAAAAGCGCGAAAAAAAGCGTGCACTATGAACAGCAACAGCAAGAAAAAGCGTCATGATATCGCTTGAAAAAGCTTAGCCAGCTTCAGCTTCCACTATAAACGCGGCCTAAGAGTTTCCTATGCTAGAGTTTCCTACTTTTGAAAATAAATCTAATTTGCTTACATCTCAAAAAAAGCACTTCTTTTTTGTTATTTAAGAAATAAATTAAGTTTCCACCAAAATAAAATTATAATGGCCAAATGATATGCGTTTCGTAATCTCAAATTTTTCTGATATAAATTTCAATTAATCGTTCAGAACTTCTAAACCGTTTGAGATATTGTTTTAAAATCTGGAGCAAAAATGTTTTTCTTATTAGGTCAAATAATTATTTTGTATATAATAAAGGAGTCTTGGACCATAAAACTGTAAAAAGCTTGAACAAAATTTTTAGTTCCTTCTTGTTAATTTGCAGTAAGTTTACAAAATTTTAAATGCCTTATAAAAATTCGAAATAAATTAAGATCAAATTTAAGAATTTTTTAATCGGTCTTAAAACAAAACAGTTTTAACATTTTTCAATCGGCCGTCTGGGGCGGATGAAGTGACAAATTCACATTTTGTACATATCTTATGGTGTGAACAGACCACATACTGTACTGTGAACTAAGTGTGAACAGACCACAATAGTACAACCACTATACGGTTAAAAATCTTAAAGCAATTTTTAAACAATACATTGGATATTTTAATCCTTTTTTTATTAGATTTGATACGATTAAAATACTAGATATATTTTTAGTCAAAGCTGTACGTAAATTCAATAAATTGGGAATGAAATTTAAATTATAGTAACTAAGGTTAAAAATTGAAAACAAAATAACTAAAAGAGTAGGTAATAAAAGCTGTATTTTGCTTACATTTTGTTCATGCTATCGCAGGCAACAGGATGTGGAAAAAAATAAAAATATTGCACTATAATTGTTACATTTAAATAATTAATAAAATAAGATTATAATAACATAAAATTTAAAAAAAAAATGTTCGATAAGGCTGAGGATCGAACCAGGCTTCGATGATTCACAAAATCAATTCGACAACAGCTTAACAGACTAAGCCACTTTTACTTTTACTAGCCGGCACTATGAATAAGTAGAGTCTGAGTTTCGTTAAGCATAAGTATATTATCGAAATAATTTAGTATTTGTCTAGGGATAAAAAAAACTAAAACAAATTTCGTTTAGTTGAAAACCGAAGTTATCATAAAATAAAAATGCATTTCAAGTTTATTGAAAAATATGATCTTATATGCTGTTTTTAAGATAAAGTTGGTATTTTTGATGCATTAAAAACCGTAAAACATTTTAATATTCTGTAAGAATCTGAGCGAAGCTCGGTCGCCCAGGTACTATTAATTATGTCTAACTATTCGAATAAACTATTTGAAGTAAAATATGATTGAGATTTAAAGGATCGATAAATTGAGATATGAAGAGTTAAAATTACTAATAAATTAATTTAACCTAAACTAATTTCGAAACAAACCATAAAATAATATTTGTCCCCAAAAAAATTAGGCCGTCAATTTTGACGGGAAAGAACTAATTTTAACCATCGTAACCATCAGTCTTGCTGGTTGCACTTGAGTAAAATGTAGATAAAATCAAAATACTTGCGCAATCTACAACTTAAGTGTAAATACTCAAGAACACTAAACATTTAAACATAATTTATGCACTTGCATGGATAATTTTACTACGCGTTATTTACCTTATTGCACTTTCCAGCAAGTCAATGTGAACTAATGAACATAACTGTATGCAACCTCAGAAAGTTAATGTCAATTCAAGAATGCACGATAAATGCTAGATTTCTTGTGTAAATAACGCAATAGGATTATTATTGATGATCATATGTATTACAAATTTGACGAAATGAACGCTGAACACCGACGAGTATAGAGTATATCCAAGCTTTAAAATCTGGAAAACAGTAGGTTATAACATTAACGCAAAAGCATTTAAACATTTCGTCGACAGCAGTTTTGTCGACATAATCTTCTGCTTGCATATAATTTTATTTCTGTACTTGATGTGCATCGGTTTTACTTGCTAAATAGCACAAGACGATACAAATGTACGAGTTACTTTCAAGCATGGCTGTTAAATAAGATAAGTGGGTACTCACTCGTATTCATAGTTTATTAGATTATTTTTATTAAACTTTGAAATAATTGATTAAGTGCGATTCCTTTCTGTTTGGCACAGTAATCAAACGATTATGATTACAAATAATTAAATTATAATCATAATTACTTGAAATTACGAAAATAATCAAAAGTAATCCTCAAAAATAGTGCGATTATTTTTATACCCCCACGCGTACTGCGTAAGGGGTATATTAATTTTGTCACGACGTGTGTAACGCCCATAAGGAGGCGTGTTAGGTATAGAAAAGTATATATATTCTTGATCAGCATGACCACCTGAGTTGATTTAGCTATGTCCGTCTGTTTGTCCGTCTGTCCGTCTGTCTGTCTGTGGACACGATTACAGCCGTAATTTTGAAGCTATAGTGCTGAAATTCGATATTTGAGCTTTTTTCTAAAAAACTAAGATCAAGTTCGAGAATGGGCTAAATCGCATGAAAACCACGCCTACCTCCCATATAACCCCAATATTGAAAACTCTGTAAAGAGGCTAATATTACAGTTACAAGACTGAAACTCGGTTTTTGTATATTCTATGTCAAAAATAAGGTGTGTACGAAAAATGAGCAACATCCACCTACAAACACGCCCACCTCCCATACAACCATAAAATTGAAAAATCTATAAAGAGGCTAATATTAAAGTTAGAAGACGGAAACTCGGTATTTAAGTATTCTATATCAAAACTAAGGTGTGTTAGAAAAATGGGCGTCATCCACCTACTAACACGCCCCACTCCCATACAACCCCAAAATTGAAAACCCTATAAAGAGGCTAATATTAAAGGTACAAAATGGAAACTCGATATTCGTGTATTCCATGACAAAACTGAGGTGTGTTAGAAAAATGGGCGTCATACACAAACTAACACGCCCACCTCCCATACAACCCCAAAATTGAAAACGTTATAAAATGACTTATATTTAAGTTGTAGGAAAACAATTTGATATGTATGTATTTTAGACACATAAAAATAATAAAATCTCTCAAAATCTCATAAAAAAAGCTCTCCAATTTAAGATTCTTTTACCTTTAAGAATCGGCCGTGGGGGTATTTTAACTTTGGCCCAGTCGAAGATATACCTTACTAGTTAAGATTACTTTTGATTTTTTTTTTTTGATTATTTTAAAAATTTTGGTATCAGGCTCAAATTCTTTTTACTTGGATGCAGAGTGATAGAAAGTAAGTGCTCGTATATTTAGGAAATGTCTTGAAATAGCTTTCGGATATTCTCATGTAGATATCTACTTTCGACCACTAAAAATATGCATGTAAATTTAAAAAGACAAGAAACCTATAAATTTGCACCACCAGCAAAATCAGACCAAAAACATTTAAAGTTGGTTGAAACATTTTTTTGTAGGTCACAAAAGATACAATATTTTGAATAAATATCTAAACGACTTTTTTTAATTTTTTCTTATTTTGTGCATAATTTTATTTAGAAAGTATTCGTTTTCTTTTTCCATGCAAAGTTTGAAAATAATCGGAATCTTCGAAGTCAATTTTCGACTAAAAGCGTCCGAATCAAGTATAATTCGAGGAAAAGTACTGTATAATTTGTAACTGTTTTATGAATTATAACGGTACATTTAAAAGAATTATGAGTATTCGAGGAAAAAGTTAATCTTTTCCACTTAAACTTAATATTCTTAATAATCATAGTAAAGCATTTTGGTTTATCTGATTGATAACTTTTAAGGAACCTAAAAATTCAGTTACTCAAAAAAATTAATGAGTGCCTTGTTCGATAAAATATAGCTCATAATGTTTATTTATTAAAATTATTCTGAGTTACTTTGTTGTTTTAATCAAGTCGCAAGCCTCTCCCATGAATCTGTTATCAAAAACTTTGTAATCTCTTTAAATGCTAATGCAGCAGAGTGTTCTTTTAATTACCGCTTTTAAATCTTAATCAAACAATCATTCCACCCCATGCTCAAGGTCTACATGAACGCTTGTTAAGATATAACCCACATTAGCTGAATATGTAAGATGGCGTATGGCGCGGCACATCTTCATTTCTTTGAATTCGTTGACGCCTAAAGTAATCTGAATTAAGCGCAACAAAGTTTTTAATTTATTCAAAATGTTTTAAACTTATTTTTTTATGGTCATGTTTTTAATGGGAGTTCTGCCCTTATAGTATGGAAATGTTAACACTGGGAATATTTAGTTTAACTCTCAGATAATCATTGGCCTTAATTTGTTCGTGTTCATAAATAAATTTTTGTAATTGTGTTTTTAGGGTTAAAAAATGTCCGTCTGTCTATGCATCTATCTGTCCGTGTGTTGACACGAGTACAGCCGTAATTTTCAAGCTATCGTAATGAAATTTTAAACATATTTGAGCAACGCTTTTTTTTTAAACAGAAAAGATTGAGTTCGGAAAAGGACTAAATCGGATGAAAACTGCGACTATCTCCCATACAACCTACACTAGTGAAAACTCTATTAAGAGGCTAATATTAAAGTTACAAAAATAATATTCGGTATGAGTGCAGTATATATCAAAACTAATGCGTTTTAAAACAAGTAAAGAAAGTCTAAAGTTCCGTCTAGCCCAACTATGCAATACCTCCAATACCCTAAATGGGCGTGTCTGTGGTAGGATGTAGCCCATCATATGTATATATTTAATTTTTTAAGCAAAAATTTACACATAGCTACCAAGTTTTATTTCTGTAGCTCACAGGTAAATGTTTATAGTGTTCGCGTTCGTGGACGGATAACGCTCATTTTCTTCACACATCTTATTTTTGATACAAAAAAACATACATAGCAAATTTTAGCTCTCAAGTTAAAACATACACTTATTCAAAGAGTTTTCAATTTTTGGCTTGTCTGCACAAAAAATAAAAGAAATATATAAATGTCAATGAAAACAATTTCTTGATCATAGAAAGCTGGGCTAAAATTAAAATTAAACAACAAATACAAAAACCTATATGTTTTTGTTTAAATTTACTGACAGTTTTTGAGATGAGCAGGATTTGAATACGTTTCGCTACAATTAAATTATCGTCACCAACATCTCAGTGGAAGTGTAAATAATTGGCATGCGAAGAACGTAGGTTCATATCCCGATCCATATATCCATATTATTATTGGAATTCCAAATCTATGAGTCATTGGCTGCTCGAACAGAAACGACCACCGACATAAGTTTCTGCCTACATCTGAATCAAAAATGTGTTGTCTTAGAAAAAATATTTTTTTCTATTTAAAAAAACAAAAACTTTTGTTTTATATTTTACTTCGAAAACTTTTTTGTTTTACTTAAAAGAAATTCTTTCAAGCTCTATTTCAAAACCAAGCTCTATTTCGTTTGACCTGAACACAATTTCATTTAATTTTAACACATATTACCCTCAGTGTAGTGTTCGATTTCTAAGCGAAAATACTGAATTCATCATTACTGATATGTAAACTCACTTAACCTATCGTAATATTTTTTTGATTACATAAAATTTGCAAGGATATTTTATGGACAACAAAAAATTTTTTATTGTAAATAAACCTGAAAGGTCAGGGTATATTAACTTTGTGCAAACGTTTGTAACGCATAGAACGAAGCGAGTTCGGTATAGAAAAGTATATATAATCTTGATCAGCGTCACCTCGTGAGTCGAGCTATTCATGTCCGTTCGTCCGTCCGTCTGTGTGTTGTCCGTAAACACAGGATAAGAAGAAGGAGTAGAGATAATTGGATGAAACTTGGTACAGATGGTTAATGCACCCAAGGATCTGCACTATTGAATATTTTTGGAATCCACCCACGGACACGCCTACCTCCCATACAACCCAAAAATTGAATTGGTGTTTATATGTTTTATATCAACACAAAGATGTCTTAGGAAAATGGACGTCATCCGCCCACGGACACGCCCACCTCCCACACAACCCAAAAATTGAAAACGCAATAAATAAGCCTCTGTTTAACCTACAGAGCTAAAATTTGGCACATATGTTTTCTATAACAAAAAAAAGATTGGTTTGAAAAATGGACATCATCTGCCCACGGACACGCCCACCTCCCATACAACCCAAAAATTGAAAACGCAATAAATAAGCGTTTGTTTAACCTACAGAGCTTAAATTTGACACGTATGTTTTTTATGACAAGAAGAAGATGGTTTTGAAAAATGGACGTCATCCGCCTACGGACACGCCTACTTCCCATACAACCCAAAAAGATTAAAACTCAATAAATAAGGTTATGTTTGTCATCGAGTAATTAAATTTGGTATGTATGTATTTTATATCAAAACTAAGGTGTGTTCAAAAATTGGGAGTAATCCGTCCATGAACACGCCCACCTCCCATAGCGAAAGCACAATAAAGGCATTAACTGTGAGCTACAGGAACAAAACTTGGTATGTGTAAATTTTTCATCAACATTTAAATGCATATAAAATATAGGCTTCATCCGCCCACGGAGACACCCATTTACAATAAATTTTTTTTTGTTTTTGAAAAGTGGGTTTAGGGTATTTCATAGTCGGCCTAGACCGACTTAAGACTTTCTTTACTTGTTTTAATTAGGTAAAAACAAATCTTGCGACGAAAGCACACGGGCCATAATCGTCCAGAAGCACAAGGACGGGCAGTCTTACGGCGAAATTGCAAAATCTTTAAAAGTATCTAAAAGGATGGTATTTAATGCTGTGCAATATTTTTAATAGAATAAAACTGAAAAAACTTATCTCGCAAACGTAGAGCCCATAAAACTGCTGCCAGAGAAAACGGACTGATAGTGTGCGAATCGAAAAAGTGGCCTCAAAAGGCAGCCAATGAAACCTGTGTGTCAGTTTTTGGTGAAAATGAAAGCTCACCTCTTCTGCAGATATTATCAAAATATCGTATCGAGTAGATTCTATAATAGATTCGCCACTGGACAGTAAACGAATGGGAAAAAGTTTTATTTTCTGATGAAACTAAAATAAACAGAGTATACTCAGATGAAAAAGCTTATGTTCATCGTCCGCGGTCCAAAGAATTTGACCCCACTTTTAAACATGGTGGCGGAAGCATTATGCTATGGGGTGCAATGTCATGGCGAGGTGTTGGCCCCATTCACAAAATTGAAGATCGAATGGACTAGTTCCAATACATGTCCATTCTTAACGACGTAATGCTACCATTTGCCGAGGATCACATGCCTCATTATTATGGTGACATTATTGGATTGGCCTTCATGTAGTCCTAACCTTAATCCAATAGAAAACTTGTGGGAGCAGCTAAAAAGGAAAGTTGGACTGCATAAAATAGGAAACTTCGGCGAACTTTACGAAAAAGCTAAGGAGGAGTGGAAAGCGCTGCTTACAGAAGTTTGTAAAAAGTAAGTGGAGTCAATGCTACGCTGATGCCTTGCAGTAATTGAAAATAATGGTTTTGCAACAAAACATTAACTTGTTTTTAAGGAAAAATATATTTTTTTAATTACGTGCACGGACGTGCACTTTATTTTGAAATAAGGTCATTACAGACTTCTTGGAAGTGGAATTCTGTAACACATTTCGGCCGATATTCGGTGTCGTTAAGTTCTGCTTGCGATAATTTTCGAAAAATGGTATTCAGTAAACACCTTTTCCGATTTTGTCGGTGAAAGTATCGAAAAGTTTGTCGGAAACTTGCGACGAATATTTTGTTGACGATAAGTGAACCGAACAAATTTGTAGGCAACCGAATTTCGTCGCAAAGTACAAGTTAGTGAATACCGTTTTCGGTATGACAACCGAGAATAGTCGCAAATTGCGATTCCGATCTTGTTCCGAAGTTGAGAACAAGTTACAGAATCCCACTACTGATAAATAATATTCATAAGGCCACCTGCTTGTGCCCTGGCCAAAAAACACGCAACCAAAATTATCACGTTTTGATTGACTGGAAGGTACTCGTCTGGAGTGTGATACATTCGCACGATTCATGATGACAACACAAACTCGGATAATTATTTTGACGCAGCCAAGATCCGAACGCGTCTGTGCACAACTATGAATGATATATTAATATTTAACAGTAATCGAGTAAGAGATAGATGGTATTAGTGACATAAATTAGTTTTGCTTATTTTTGTTCCTATCGCTCTTAAGAAGTCAATTGAAACTTTTTCATATAGTAAAACCAATATTTTCGATAACACTATCAGTTCAATAACCACTTTATTTCCCAGTTACTGCAGGAATTTCGTCTAAGTAAAAGCGTGCCCAAGCGTGTGAAATGTACAAAATGTAATCTAAACCAAAGTTCTCTTAAAAAGACATACAATTAAGTTAAAAGCAGAACTCTTAATTTATCTTAAAAAATCCAGCAACACTAATTGTAAGTGGAACCACTACAGTACGCTAACAGCACGACCTACTTCTTTGACTTCTGGTACTTGTTTGTTGTTGGTTGGGTGTTGGGTTCACTCGACTTATCGTATCGTTTCTTGTCTACCCAAGGAAACATGACAGTTCAACGCTGCAGTGCAAGTTATCAGCTTTCAACCCAGTATAAGCTATGCAACGATGTCACAACTTCAAGCTTAAAAACTTTTTGCTTTATTTTTTTTTTATGTCTTTTTGTTTTTCTAAACTCATTTTTTTTTTTTATCTTGTGCGTGATTCGAACTTCTTGTCTTCACAAAGTTGCACAGTCTTAAGTAATTTCAACAGCTTCACGATATAAGGTGAAAGGGCAGCTGAAAATGTATGAGTTCACAACTCAAGCATGTGAATCGTTGGAAAAGGACGTGATATTGTTAGCATACTGCTAGTGAAGAAGTACACAGTTAACAATTTTGTGCTTCATTATTTGTGTTATTTAATAAAGCTGGTTTTTCATTTGGAAATTTTTTCGAAGTCTACGGACAAAATTCTCTAATTTTTTCAATATTTAAGAGAAACTAAATGTAAATAAATGGCTATTTAAAGTTAATTTATTAAATTTTAAGTATGAAATCGGAGGCAGACGAACATAGTTAAATCAGCTCAGGTGGTTATGCAGATCAAGACTATATATTTTTTTCTATACCTGCCACGCCTCTTTATTTTATAATTTTAAGCGATAGGGTATGCAAAAACAAGCAAATAATTTAAGGAAAATGGGGGTCTATTTGACCCCCTTGTGGAATTATGGACTAATTTTTTGTTTTCCGGAAGTTGTTTCACTAAAAATGCTCTTGCAGCGAACATTTTCACAGTAAAGCTTTGTTCAAAGATGATTTAGAAAGATAACTTCTTGGATTTTCCAACGATATACAATTTCGAAAAACTTAAGATCCATTGTTTTTGATACCACAAAATCAAACTCTGGGCGAAAAATTGGAGCATGCGTGCACCTTGAAAAACTATTCGACAACTCCAAACACCTAAAGTCCATGCTCTCAAGAAACTTTACATGACATTTTGTACTCTCCGAGTTTTTCCATCGTCTGCAGAGAGGTTGTGACCGATCTAAAAAACTGTTTATTGAAAAAAACTTTCGCCGTGACTGGGGATCGATCTCGGACTCCAGGCATGCTTAGCCACACACTTAACCTGCATGCGACGGTCACCACCCAAGAACCAACCCAGAATTCATGACACCTAAGCGCAAATTTTGTCAGTTTTAATTCTGACTCCAAGAGCTCTTGACTTCTACAACAACCCCAAATAAGATAATATTTCAAAATTCTATGTTAAATGTTATATTAGTATTTTAAATGCCTTGTTACTGTAACGTTGAACTGAGTTTCTCTACAGAAACCACCGGCCAGATTTAAAGGTCACCATGTCATGTACGGCGGGTATAAGAGAGTAATTGAAGAAAATATAAGGTTTGTTAAAATAATGTAAGTCTGCCGGCCACTCGCTCTTAGACTATTAAGCAATTGAGAAAAGAAATTCTTTTACTCTATTTTTCTAAATAAATGTCATTAACAACAGAACAACAAAAGATCTGCTCATAATTGTGTAATAAAATAATAAAAGATATATCATCATCAATTGCATTAACTTGGTCAAGTTCGAAAGCATTTTTCACTTGATATAACAAAAACAAGTAAGTACTAGTTGGTACTTAGTAACCAGTTTATTTGGTTTTACATTGCTAATCTATCTTATTTTATTTTTTTTTTTCTTAAATCCAGAACAACAACTGTATTGCACCTGACATCACTTGCTTGACTATTTGCCTACTTAGCGTTTTTGATTTAAAATTAACTTAATAAATTGCTTGACGAAATTATAAAAATTTAAATTAAACTAAAGTTGCTTAAGAATTTAATTGGAAAACATTAAAACTTTTTATACTATCTGCTACTTAATAAAATACAAGGGCCGAGTATTGGATATTATATATTACATGAACATTTTGTCAAGTTTCATTTCTATGAAGAATTTTTATCGATAAAAAATAAAGCAGGAAATATCATAAAATGCATCATTTCATAAAAAAGGAGTTTTCTATAAATTTATTACATACATTATTTTAAATATGTAACCAAAATTTTAATTTTTCACAATAAACAAATACGAAGTTATTTAGTTTTGCTGTATCACGGTATATTTCTGGTATTACTTTACTCAGAACAGAAATAAATAATATGTTATATAAATGTTTCTATACTCTAAGGCTGAATTACTGAACATTGAACATGTGTTCGCAGACCATGACTTGGGAAAGTGAGATATTTATTCAAGTACTAAGAAACTCACATGAGTTAATTTGGATTTAAGTAAGAAATCAGTCGTGTAGAAAATCAAGCAATAAGTTTGGTGTATGTGAACTAATGCTATACATGTTATTTATTCTCCCATTACCTGCATTTAATTCCCAATCGGTACGAAAGAAATCGAGGAGAAATTTCTTTCGCTTGCTAAACGGTTTAATCTTGAAAAACTTCAGTTTCCATCCCATCAAGCTTTCAAAGGTGATTCAATTCACAAATAATATTAAGAGAGAGTCAATCGAAGTAGGGCAGTACAATTATTAGTCAAATTTTTTCGCAGTTGAAATGCAAAAGTCAACTCTCTCACTTATTAACAACAAACGGTTATGTAATTGAGTGTATCCATAAATCCTTGTTTTAAGGTTATTACAAATTAAATACTTTCATTTGAAAAACTCAAAAACATTTAGTCTAAAACAAAAAAAAACGTGAGTGTGGCCGCCACGCACGCACAGTGTGGTATTTTCAATTAAAGCGAAAATTGAAATCAACCGAATCACCAAAATTGAAATCTGAATTTGATGAACAGATATATTTAAACGGACAGAATAAAATACTGCGATCATGTCTTATAATCACGTCAGATCGGACGAGAGAAAGTAACATGTCTCAGATTTTGACCAAATTTGTGGGAGCCAAGCAATAATAAAAATTTTATTTTTATTTATTTCATTTTTGAATTTTTTTTTTAAGGAATTTTATAGATTTTACAGTACAAACAACAAAAAATTTCCTTTTTTTCTTTTTCAAATAACTCTAAAAAAAATAGAGTGAAAATTTTGAAACAAATTACATATACTATTAGCGGCTTTGTCCTTTAAAATAAATTGAGAGAACAAAATTTTTCTGAAAATTTTTGAAAATGACACACTTTTTGAATTTTTTTTTTAATAAAAGTTCTGTCTCAAAAGACCCGGTCTTCATTTTTTTTCAAAAATATATATGATAAAGCTGTGATTCTTACGAAAAATTTGCATATTCAACTTTGAGGGTCCAGTAAAAATTGTGGAAGTTATGGATATTTTTGTGAAGTATTGATATTACTTTGTCAAAACTAAGGTATGTTAGAAAAATGGACGTTATCCAGCAACCAACACGCCCACCTTAAATACATCCCCAAAAATTTAAAACTTTAAAAAGAGGCTAATCTTTAGGCTGCAGGGAAAACAATTCATTCAAGAAGTCATCAAAATAGCAAAATCTTTTAAAATCTCATACCAAAAGAGCTACAATTTAAAAAAATTTTCCTTTACGAATCGGCTGTGGGGTATTTTAACTTCGGCCAAGTCGAAGATACACCTTACAAATTGATATTATGAAAGGTACTTATTGGAGAAAAAAATTAAATGTAGGGGAGATCGGGGTGTTGTGAGACAGGTTTAGTTTTTGGGCGATAACTTCTTTAAAAATTAATATATTATTTTCTGGAAACATTTTTTGTCTAGCTTATTCAATAACCTAACAACCTGCTATGACATTTTTTTTAAATTCAGAAGTTTAAAGAATTTTCTTGAAGCCTGAAAAAAAGATTAGAGTTTTGGATTTTAAAAAATTATGGGGTGTTGTGAGACACTACTATAAATATAACAAAATGGAATTTTTTCTTAAAAGTCTTTATTGAAATAGGAAAAAAATTAAAACCCAGATAAGAAAAATTATTCGCGTTAATCTGATTCAGCTAACAGTTAAAATATACGGTTTTCATTTTGCACACTGCAAATGAACAGTTCGATCACATTTATTGCAACTAATGAAGTTGTTTCGTTCGAACTCTTTGGCACGTTTACTCTACAAAAGATGCAAAAGTCTAAATCTTCTTCATCTAATGACAAAACTCTTTCCGGTACGTCTTTTGTATGACGATACAACGCTTTGCTGGTTCCTTCAGCGATTTTTTTTGTTCTCGTTTTTTTTTCTTCTTTTGATCGGCTATTTTTTCTTCAATAACGCCACATTCTCGGATGATTTAATACGGTTATACATTGGCTTCGGGCCTCGTTTTGATTTTTGGAATGGGGAATGAGACTTCAGAGAACTTACCTTCTCTAGTGCACTGCTCAACTCAGACGCCTTGAAAAACCAATTTAATTTGTAAAATATTGGAAAAGCTGGTTTCCTGCCAGTTTTGCCTTTTTGCTATGCAACAAAATCGACTAATTTATCATATGACTCCGATGTGGAAGAAATTTTGTCTTCAACTTTTCCCATATAACCGGTTCCATACACTTTCGATTTATCAAGATTATATGATTTGCAGACAACTGGAAAACAATTATTTTTTTATGGCAATTTCTTTGATGGCTGCCACTAGATGGATGGATGCCACGTTTCCTTTTGGCTTTGTCGATATTTTATATGCATAACGTGGCTGATGGTTATAAAAATAATGAAATAGAAACAAAACTGAAATGTCTCACAACACCCCATATTTACTGTCTCACGACACCCCATATTCGACATTTTCAAATGGCCACTGCGCCATCATCACCCTCAATTTTTCTTGCAAAATCACTTGAAGTGGACTTGAAGGCAATGGAAGAGATATCATTTTAATAAATATTTACCTTCACGTTTAATTGGCAATGTTTCTGGAAATTCCACAAAGGCAAACTGTACAAAAAACTTTTAAGAGCGCGATCAAAACTCAAAATTGTTACAGACACTAGGAACACGTGTCAATGCGATGAGTGCACATAATAAGTGAGATCCCATTGAGAAAATATCTTACAGTTGTTGTGAGCATTCATAACATTACCACTATGTCAGATATTGATGGATCTCACAACATCCCACTCTCCCCTACCTATATAATATTTAAAAAAAAATTAAAAAATTGTTTTAGAATTTTTAAAAAAATTTTTAAGAATTAAAAAACAATATTTCATGTAAAAAAAAAATTAGATTAAAAATTAAGTGGCTCCAATATACTTAAAACGTAAATATTTAGTTAACAGAATTAACACTTTTCTTCCTTGTTGCCGTTTTCCTAATTGCGATCCAAAATGCGACGCCACATAAATATCCATATCGTTTACAATTTTAACGGGACCCCCAAAGTTGAATATGTAAATTTTTTGTAAGAATCGCAGCTTTTGATTTTCGCAGATTTTTTTTGAAAAAAAATCAAAGGCCGGGTTTTAGTCGAATAAAACTGCAAGACCCATTCGACTCGACTCTTTCTATCCTGGAGAATGCTGCACTGACTTCGCGCGTATTGTGGCCAATGATGTCAATATCATCTGCATACGCCAGCAGCATAACACTCTTATAGAAAATTGTGCCGCTGCGTCTCAGGTCAGCAGCTTGAATGATCTTTTCTAGTGTCCGACCGAATGTGAATTTTTGCCGAAGCCGAAGCCGAAGCCGAATAAAAATCAAATGTTTTCAAGTAAAAACAATGATAAAAATTATTCTTTGCTATTGTTATAAAGGATGGTTACATTTTAAGGGCCGATGTTGATTCGGAATAAAATACAAATTATTTAGGAAATTATTGTCATTTCTTTTTATTATGACAATATTGGTATAGTTAAATTTTGTATGGAACAAAATATTGGCCAAATGGCCGGCGCGACCTTGGCAGCTCACCTCCAACCTATGGTTCAAATTTTTGATGACGTTGAGGCATAATTGAGGTTCTATGCCGTTAATGTGCCGAATTATCTCATGCTTTAGCTCTTGAATTTTTGCTGGCTTATTGACGTAAACCTTTTCTTTCAAATAACCCCATATATCTCACGATGATAACGAACACCATTCACCAACACCATTCACAGTAACTGCATTACCGGCCTCATTTTGGAAAAAGTACGGACCGATGATGCCGCCAGCAATATTTTTACAGGTCGAGCTGTACGAGCATGCACTGGTGTTTTCACATCTCCTACAGACATGGTTTGCTCAAATTTTTGCACGATTTTTCCGATATGCATTCGGATATGCATTTTGATTTGAACGCACATTTTCATAATAAGCCTGAATAACTTTAACGCGTTGCTCGATTGTTTTTTTCCATGGTTCAAATTGGATTTTTCTGTAATTGATTTATTGACGTCAGGATTAAGTATTCACTATTTCAGTCCATAACAAAAGCAAAAATTAAACAGTGGCTGCATTCATCTTTATGAATTAAATTTTCAACGAGTGACCACCAATTCATGAAATAACAGAAAAGGAGAGAAACACAAAACGAGCAATGAAAATGTTTCAAATGTGGAACTTTTAATGGAGTTCACTGAATTATTCAAAAAATTCTAAATACTTATAAAAAAATTTGTTCAAAAAAAGCAAAAACATTCGGCAAAAACAATCGGCTATTTCGGCCGAAGCAGAAGCCGAAGCCGAAGGTCAAAATATTGGCCGATTATGCCGATTACCGAAGCCGAAGCCGAATAATCGGTCGGACACTAATTTTTCCATTACTATATTAAATAAGTCGCACGATAAGGAATCACCTTGTCTGAAACCTCGCTTGGTATCGAACGGAAGGGAGAGAAGGAGGGAGAGAAGGGAGTCCTTCCCGATTTTCACTGCACTGCTGGTGTTGTTCAGTGTCATCCTGCAAAGACGTATTAGCTTCGCAGGAAAACCAAATTCAGACACGATGGCATATAGGTGACTCCTTATTGGACTGTCGAAGGCGGCTTTGAAATCGACAAAAAGATGGTGTGTGTCGATTTGTTTTTCGAGGGTCTTTTCCAAGATTTGTCGGAGCGTGAAGATCTGGTCAATGGTGGACTTTCCAGGTCTGAAGCCACACTGATAAGGTCCATAAGCGCAACCAAAGGGGGGGTTTCGGGGTTTAACCCCCCCCCCCCCCAAAATTATTGTAGTACCAAGCAAAATAGTATTCAATCAAAGTGAGTCACATGAAAAGCAATCACACGTTTTATGAAATGAGTGAAAACCCCAAATGTATATTTCAAATCGATTCTGGTTGATGCATAATCTGCTAAATTAGTCATATTTTATTCCTTTAGACTGCATATTAAGCCGGATCGATTTTGTATGGAGAAAAAAAAGTGAGCTGGATACCGACTTAAAAGTAAGAAGTACTCTTAAAAACTAGAAAATATTTTTTTAAACACCTATAAAAAATGTATTCTTCTTGATATTCAAATGCATTTAAGATTATTGGGAAAGTACTGAGCTCTTCTTTCTTTTGGTGTATCGTATGGTGTTGTTTAATCAAAACTGAGTACTATGTAAAATGCCGTGAGTACTATGTAAAAGTGTTAAAAAATTTAAATATTCGAAAATTCTGAATTTTGTGCTGGAGCGCTATCTGGCGCACATTTAACTAAAAAAAGGTTAAAGAAATCGATTTGCGTAGCTAAAAACTCATATGTACCCACTGATATATATATCACCACCCACCCACCAAAATTTGCCAAAATCAAACAGAAATTATGGCAATTAAATAATAATTGAGCTGAAGGAAGCTTTTGAATATCGATTTCTCCCATTTTATATAATTGTGGCACTTAGTTTTGGTTAAACCGCACCATAAGATATATCAATGAATAGAAGAGCTCAATAATTTTCCAATATATTTAAATTCATGTGAATATCATGAAAAATACATAATTTACACGTATTTAAAACAACCTCTTTTCGAAAATGACAAAATATGGATTTTTTGGGGTCTCAATAGAGTTTGTAAACACAAAAAAATTCCTAAATTTTTTTAGTGTGCCATCAAAATTTGTAGTTTTTTGCTTATCTAGGGTATGTATTCTGAAGAAAAAAGTTTATGCAAAAAAATTTGTTTTCTGCAGAGAAGACGTTCAGAAGAACCAAAACCGCTCCATGGGGATTTCTCCAATCCAAACAAAATTATACAGAAATTGTTTTTAAGAGTCCCTCTAACTTTTAAGTCTGTGTCTAGTCAGTGTCTTTCAATTTCAATCCGGCTTACAACACATGTTTAATTTTTGTTATATTCTGATTCTGACCACTTGAAGGGTTGTTGGCAATACTTCGATTTGAGTTATCTTTTCAACTTCTAGCATGGAGGATACTTGAAATATTTGGAAACAAATTAATTCAAAAGTAAGACATAGTAAAAAATCCTAAATTTGAGGAAAATCGGTTGAGTCACACGCCACTGAAAAAATCAAAGAAATTTCCCGTTAAATTGTGATTTTTCGTCCTTTTTTAAAGTCATTTTTTAACATCGATAACACAAACTCTACAGAATTAAGATTATAGTGAAGTCATGTCATTCATTATAAAAATAATTCCGATTGACTTCAGAAAGTGGAGAAAAAAAATTTACAATTTCTAATTTTCCATCGTTTTTTCCAAAATCCGTTTCATAAAACTTCTCTAAATTTTTAATATTATTCGATATTAAGGAATTATGGCTTATTAGGTAAAAATATGTTGGCTTAATTTTAATTCTGTTCTGTTCACTGTTTAAATCCAGTGAAATAATATAGTTATACGCCTTATTCATAATCTTTCATTGGATTTTCAAACTCAGTTTCATGAAAATCCCTCAAAATTACGCAAATATTAACCGATTTTGGAAAAGTGTAGGAAAGACCTTTCTTTAAAAATATATTATTTCGATTTCGTCAGCATTTGCGCATTGGACAATTAATACCAAACGATTTTTTCAAATTCAGACTCTTTGTTTTTCATCCCAAGGTATCAGAAATTTAGCGGTTTTTACTTTCGGAATTGAGCATAATTAGTGCTCACTCAAGGTCGAATTTCAAAGCTAGTGCCAACCAATTGGGTATTTTTACAACGAAGTTATGTATGGATAAAAAATTGTCACTGCACTCAGAAAAAAGTTTCTCAGGACGAGAGACATAATATTTAGAGAAATATGTTATACACTGAGCTAAAAAACAACGTAAAATCAAAGAAAACCACTTCGATTCAAATATTTTTCGGAACAATTTGGCACCAAACAGGAAAATGTTCAATTCGAAGTGTTTCCACTTCGAAAAACACAAATCTAGTTTGATGTTATTTCCACTTTAAACTAAAGTTTAAGCACCTCGAAATGAAAAGTATTCCACTTCAATTTAACGTGGATTTAGAATTAATTCAAAGAGGAAACTAATTCAATTGAAGTACTTACATATTCATTTTAAATGCTCTACAGCTTTGATTCCAAATCGTCATATTAATGAATCAAAGTGAAAATCACTTTGAATCAAATCCTCAGCATGTTTGATATCATGTGGATACACACAAATAAGTAAAACAATAATATTTTTTTTTTCAGAAATTTTCTTTTATTGACAAATATGAAAACATTTGGTAAATTAATTAAACTAATTAATTGTTTGGCAATACTAAAATAAATAAATATAAATAAGTATTATATTTATAGATTGTATGGTGTCGAGATCCAAACAATAATTTTTTTACCTTGAATATTATTAATATGTCGCGACATGTCGCCTTGTTTCCTCCATAAAAATAACTTCTCTCTGAATTCAGCCCAGAGTCCAATGTTATCAATTACTTCTTACTTCTTTTATATCGTCTTTGTTTGCACTGTCTCTGTTTTACACGTAAACTTAAGCAGGATTTACTTTTTAACCTCCACACTTTATTTCAGAAACTCAAAATTATTTTGATATTTTATTTTGAAACATGAAAGTATGTAGCTTCGAAGTGTCTTCCACTTAAAGACAAATATTTTTTGCTTCGTTTTCACTTTTGACGACTTCAAATCTAAACAATATAATTTTTCAACATACTTTCGAAGTGGATATACTTCATTGAAAATAAGAGTAAAGTGTATCATCATTATTTTGAAGTTTTTCTACTTCTTATTGAATATAATAATGTTTTCATATTTGATTTGAAGGTTTTCATGGTGATTTTAAAGTTGATTTTTTAAAAATGGAACAACGTAAAATTGATACGATATTATTTAATTTTAAGTTGTGATTTTTCCCTGAGTGTAGAGTTTGCTCCAGAGAATAATTTTCTCTAAATGTGGTACTAAAAAATCCCTAAAAATGATAAAAAGCTTCTATGAAAAAGGGAAATATATAAAAATATAGCGTTTTTAGAGAATAAGACTTTTTTATTTTTGAAAAAAGATTTAATTTTATTGAAGAAAATACTTCGCACAATGAATTTTTTATCAAAATTTAGTAAAAATTTTTCATTTTCCTTAAATTTTTCTCTATAAATGAGAATTTTTTGTGCGAGAAAAATACTTATCATTATTAGAGACATTGAAATATTTCCATTTCCCACAGGTGAAGAAATATTTATTTGAAAATGTGAAAATTTATTCTAATTGAATTATCGAAAATAGAGAAATTTTTTATCGGAGAAAGGTAGGTTTTTTTTTGAATGTGTGGGGAGAAAAATATTGAATTTTTGCTGACCTTATTGAGACCCGAGTAAAAATGAAAATATTTTAGCTCAAGCCTTATAACCTTCGTACAACTGCCAAACAAGAAAAAAATCCATTTAACGGCCTACAACTGGAAAATAAAAAAATATTGCACAATATTTTGGCCGAACAGATCCTAAACAACGTTGAAGCCAGTTTATTTTAAAACGACCGCTACCACTGCTGTTCACCTTCTGTACGGATAGAATGTCCTGATAGTGACCGTTTTAATTTAAAAAAAAAGTATGGTGTTGGTCATGCCTGAAGTTTGAACAAGGAACCGTTAGTGCAAAAATTGAACGCACTACCGCTACAACTCAGCCGCTGTAATTACGTAAAATTGTTTTTATATATAAGTTCTACATTTGATAAAAGCCCCCCCAAAAAAAATTCCTGGTTGCGCCCCTGATAAGGTCCAATCAGTTGGTTGACGATGGGCTTTAGTCTTTCACACAATACGCTCGACAGGACCTTATATGCGATATTAAGAATGCTAATCCCACGGTACACTAAGGGAAAAAGTTATGTAGTCAGTACATAGACAGCTATGTAAAATCTATGCACTGCAACTTGTATGAGAACGCAACGAGAGCAGTATTTACTGAGTAAAGGGAGCGTGTACTGACTACATATCAATTTATTCACTTTTTAAAATGAATAAAAAATGTATTCAATACATCATGTTATGTGTTGAATACATAGCAGACTTCAATAGATACATGCAACGTGTACTCAATCAACGTGTTATGTAATTTTTTACAAAAACTTTACTCAATACCACTGAGCATATAATGTATTGAAAACGGAGTGACAGAAAAAAAAAAAAATTTTTTTTCGGAATTAGCGACCGATTTTACATGAGAAACGAATAGTGGCATTCAAAGTACATATTGGCTGTAAACCAGTGTTATTGACGAGTTGGAAGAATCTGAATCTGGGAGATAAGGGGGCGATCTTCACATGGCAACGTGTCTGACTGCCTCAACTTGGCGAGGCCAGCATTATCCATGTCGAAATCATCACAAGTCGACTCAAACCTCCGCGTGGTGTGTCCTGGAAACGTCAACAAACTATCGCCCGATAGACTTTGGCGGCGAATCTGAGCGGCGGGTTTCCTTTGACCATCAAGCAAAGGTTGTGCGTTGGGTTTGAAGCCCACCACGTAATAAAATTATTTCAATGAAAAGTCCAAGAATATTAAGCTTACAATAGTAATTTATTTAACTTTAAATAGTAAAATGTTCCTTAAAGTGGTGTTCAAAATAATCTCTTTATTTATTATTTTATAGTTGAACTTTAATATTCAAAGAATATGTATCGTATATATACTCGAATTGTCTGTTCCGTGAAAGTATAACTCATCACATAAAAGCGTATATTTGGTACTATAGCGTAATAAAACTAAACGCTATTCTATATTTTTTTAGCGTATTCCCTTGCTACATAACGTTTCAGAGTAACGTAATTTTCATTCGATTACAGTTTCATGCACTGATCAGACAATTCACTCCCTTTGAATTGTAATGTTTTTGTAACCTTTTAACAAAAAAATAAAAATGTTTTTTTAAAAAAATGTTCATGTAGCCTTCAGTTTTGGTTTCGGCCGAATATTACAAAATGGCCGAATTTTGGTTTTGGTTTAGGCCAAAATTTTAGTTTCGGTCGGAGACTAGTTTTAACGTGATAGATTTTCATGGTATGTGTTTGAACGAATATTAAAATATGAAAGAAAGATACCAAAACATATGTGATTCAATTGATGAAAATATTGAGTGATAATAAAGTAGTAAGAAGGAGTTTCAGAGTAGTAAGAAAAAAAGTAATAGAGTAATTTAATATAAATATAAGAATAATTTTTAAAATTATTTCTTGTTAGTTTTAATTTATTTCAAAAACCTAGAAGGGCATTTTCGGCATACCAAATTTGGCAATAAACTTGTTTAACAGCATTACATGGTAAATTGCCGCCCCTATAACATTAAGCATAGTTATATTGTTTCGGTTATTTATTAGAGGTATAAATCAAAATCGGCTGTTCTCTGAATAAACTGAACAAGATTATGATAGGCTATAATTAAATCAAATCGAACTAATAAGTTTATTCTTGCCGAAAGAAGAAACATATTAATTGTAACACGTTTAGAAATGGACTTTGTTTCATGAAGATTAAATCTCTTGAATTCGTGTTAGCTTTCATGCGGATTCCACTGGCGGATTTGATAAGTTCAAAGATTAGTGTTGAATAAAAAAACTTTAGCTTTCTTGTCACAAAATCAAAAACTTCTTAAATATATGGTAATTTTTATGTGTGTGTACTTTTGTTGTATTAGTAAAGCTATGAATGTCAAAAACGTGACAAGGATTTTAAGAGTTCATTTGAAACAAATTCATTATAAGCAAAGAAGTTCAGAAACTTTACCAAATTTTTTTAATCAAAAATACAATGAATGGTAGCCTCCTGCTACCTATCTACAGGTAAAAAAAAGACAACAAAATAAAAAGAATTCGCCATTTTAGCCGTTGAAAGCACTTTAACCGAGCTTCTTATGATCAATTGTGAAGTGTATTTTATTAAATGTTTGTACACAAGTACCTAATAAAGAACAGGAAGCTAGCTATACATGGCATTTTTTGTGGAAAAAACGAGTGGTGACGACTGGCCAGAAAAATGTATTTTTATCTAATAAAATATTTCTGTTAGATGTGAGGATTGAACTTGGGCAACCGCAGTTCGCTGCAGCTCGCAACTCGATGCAGATAGACAAGAGCAAAATAAAGAACACGCCCAATTTATATTGAAGTGAATATAAGTTGCACTCACTATCTCCGATTTGGTTCAATGTTTCGCGGGCAAAATGTAGTCTATTTTGAGACGTGGCATTGAACTTGATAAATATAATATAAAAGAAGCATTTTTTGCCACTTGCGTCATTTCATCCCCATTCAAGCGGACACACTCATCTCATACAAAATAGGTTCAAATATAGAAGAAGCACTTTTATGATAATGAAATTTTGTTTGATTGATTATTTTAAGCTAATTAACCCATTTCTTCCCAACGTTGCGTTCACCCAACACTTTTAGTTTTACTTCACAAAATGCAGTAAAAAAAAAAATTATTTCCAAAATTCTTCATGCTCGTATTAAAAAGCGCTCACGAGCTCTCTGTCTTTGTGCTTATTTTAATAAGCTTTTAACATTTAGTGCAGGGAAAAATGTGTTAGAATTAAATGAAATTGTGTTCATATCTAACGAATTTGTTTTTGAAATAGAACTTGAAACAAATTCTTTAAAATTAAACACAATTGTTTTTAAAGTTAAATTCAAAACAAAAGTTTTTGTTTTTAAAACAATGTTTTTGTTATGAAAAACAAATTTAAAACAAAATTTTTAAAATTTCAAACATAAAGCTACCCCGGGACAGTCCGAATACAAAATGTTAATTCCATTTGATAAAGCTTGCATTTGAAATATTTTAATATATAATTAATTAGATTTTATTTTATCATATGTTCGATATTTGTCAAACCAATTCAATAAATTCAAAAATTATCATTGTATTCAAATTTTTGTTTATTTTTTCAAAGAAATAATAAGAGAAAATTAAAAAACGAAAGAAGTTTATATGTAGTTGAAAATTAAACACACTTGTTTAAATTTTGTTTTGTAGAAACGCAAAGGCGTTAAATTTCTATTTTAAAATTTTTTGTTTAATTTTAAAGTATGTTTTTTTTTCTCAGTGAACAGTTCTTGAAAAAAACGGACAATTTTTGAAAATTTTTTTTTATTTTTCAAACTTTTTAGACATAACACATGGTCCAAAAAGTCCCGAGACTAAGTAATAAAAACTTTTTTTTGCAAATATTCTTCTTTATTCATCAACAAAGGTTCCTTCAACACTCATTCCATCGCTTTTCTAACTTTTTAATACCGGTTTTGTAGAACGATTTGTGCTTCGCCTCAAAATATGCTTCAGTTTCAGCCATCACCTCTTCATTGCAGCCTAGTCTCTTGCCGGCAAGCATTTTTTTGAGGTCAGCAAAGAGCCAGTAGTCGCTGGGGTCAAAATCTGGCGAATACGGTGGATAAAGAAGCAATTCAAAGCCCAATTCATGGATTTTCGTCACCGTTTTCATCGATTTGTGTCACGGTGTATTGAGAAAACGCGACAACCATTTGAAAAGCAGCTGTCTCATCGGTAAATGTTCCTGTAATATTGTTTCCTTACTGCCTTTCGATATCTTCAGAGCCTCAGCGAGCTCGCGCACTTTCGCTTTACGGTCGGCCAATACCATTTTGTGTACTGCCAACTGCCTCATTTGGGCGGCCTGAACGTTCAGCATCATTTGTGTCTGCACGACCAAGTAAGTAAACTCAGCATACCATCGGCAATTGGTTGCTTTTGACGAAGCAGAGTCCGAATAACACTTTTGAAGCCATTGCTCAGCTTGGACGGTAACACTGATAATCAACACACGGAATTGCTTTGAATCCATTATTTTGAAAATATCAACTGCAACTTCTGAACTAAACGTAAGATTGTCGTGAAATTTTGACACGTATTGTTTGCAGTTTGTAACTATCGAAATATTATATCGATATTTCGTTAGAGGTGCCACTTAGCAGTTAGTCTCGGGACTTATTGGACTATGTGTTATTTAGTTTTACTTTTATGTGTATATTACTGAATGTTTTAAATGTGAAATTCATTTGGATATTATTTTTTAATAAATTATCCCTATGACACAGTAGTGAACGATTTATTTGTACGTAGAGCTGCCCAACGGGAGGAATTGCCCTGCTCAAGTTCGTTCTGTGATGCAAATGGCGATTCAATTGTTCAATTCATGAAATAATTCCATATATTTCACTATTTTTATGTTCGGGAAGAAATGGGTTAAGAAAAATTGCAAAATAGTAAAAATCGATCAGTTCCAAGGGGTACCTTCCTTGGACCTATATTAATTTAACCCCTAAACCTGAAAGGCGAGGTTACATTAACTTTGTGCAAACGTTTGTAACGCATAGAACGAAGCGAGTTCGGTATAGAAAAGTATATATATTTTTGATCAGCGTCACCTCGCGAGTCGAGCTATTCATGTCGGTCCGTCCGTCCGTCCGTCTGTGTGTTGTCCGTAAACACAGGATAAGAAGAAGTAGTTGAGATAATTGAATGAAACTTGGTACCACATGATCACATGGACCCAAGGATTTGCACTATTGAATATTGTTGGAATCCGCCCACGAACACGCCTAAATCCCATATAACGCAAAAATTGAAAACTGAACAAAAATTCTTCGGAAAATGGATGTCATTCGCTCACGGACACGCCCACCTCCCATACAACCAAAAACTTGAAAACGAAATAAATAAGCCTCTGTTTAACCTACAGAGATAAAAGTTGGCACTTATGTTTTTTATGACAAATCAAAGATGGTTCTGAAAAATGGACGTCATCTGCACTCGGACACGCCTACCTTCAATACAACCAATACAACAAAAAGTTTAAAACTTGATAAAGAAGGTTAGGGTTGTCATAGACAGATACAATTTGGTATGTATGTATTTTATACCAAAACTAAGTTGTGTTCAAAAATTGGGAGTAATCCTTCCACGCCCACCTCCCATAGCGAAAACACAATAAAAGCATTAACTGTGAGCTACAGGAATAAAACTTGGTATGTGTAAATTTTTTTTCAACATTTAAATGTATATAAAATATAGGCTTCATCCGCCCACGGACGCACCCATTTTCAATAATATTATTTTTTTTTTTTTTTTAAGTAGGCTTAGGGTATTTCATAGTTGGCCTAGACCGACTTTAGACTTTCTTTACTTGTTTTTTAACTATCGTTATTTCTCATGTAGAGTAACTGGATTTTTCATTCTCTATAACAGAAAATATTTTGATTTTAACCATTTTAAAAGTATAATAAGAGCAATACAAGGCTAATATTTTCAAAATTGCATGCAATAGTAAGAAAATTTGGATGTGGTAATGCGTTTTTAAGTAATATATTAAAAAGGCTAGAACAAAAAAAAAAGGCTTCAAAAAAAGCTAGAAGCTAGATGATAATTTTCGGGGCTAGACGACAAAAACTAAGGCTTGATCTAGCCCCAAAAAGGCTAGACTGGCAACACTGATCAAAAGTCTTTATTTAATTATTTAAATTCTAATTTAAATTGTTTCATTAACTCATTAGTCAGAAAGAACCCTCGAAATAAGTTCGCCCTTACAATCTTAAAAACAATCTATCAAAATTTATTACAAGTAAATGTGTTTTAAATAAAAGCAAATTCTTGCAGGTTTCGTCAGTTATTGAACCCTGGACGGTTGAGTATTAAACTCGACCGATAGCAAGCTCGGCTAAACTTGATCTTTTTAAAAGGTGTTGTTGTTTTTGTGTGTTCAACAATTTAACTTGTGCGCTTGGGCACGGTCAGCATAAGTGGTGTTGTTTGTATGTCCTTTTGTTGTTTTGCTTGGACGCTGCCAGCATTTGTGTTGTTGTTTTTAACATGCTCTTTCCACTCTTTACAACAACTTCAATATTGCAATGATTGTTGTAATTCGCAGAATTAAGTTTTCAACTTCACCCTTACGTCTTATTACTTTATTGTTGTATTTGCGCACATTGAAGGATTCGTGTTGTTGTTTTGTGTGTTCAATATTGATGAACTTTTGCACTGGCGCAGATGTAGGTTTTATGCGCGTTGTTGTTATACCCCCACGCGTACTGCGTAAGGGGTATATTAATTTTGTCACGACGTGTGTAACACCTAAAAGGAGGCGTGGTAGGTATGGAAAAGTATATATATTCTTGCTCAGCATCACCACCTGAGTTGATTTAGCCATGTCCGTCTGTCTGTCCGTCTGTCCATCTGTCGACACGATTACAGCCGTAATTTTTAAGCTATCGTAATGAAATTCGATATTTAAGCTTTTTTTAAAAAAACTAAGGTGAAGTTCGAGAATGGGCTAAATCGGATGAAAACCACGCCTACCTCCCATACAACCCCAAAATTGAAAACTCTACAAAGAAGCTAATATTAAAGCTACAATACTGAAATTTGACATATGTGTATTTTATGTCAAAACTGAGATGTCTTAGAAAAATTGGCATCATCCACCCACTAACACGCCCACCTCCCATACAACCCCAAAATTGAAAAAATCTATAAAGAGGCTAATATTAAAGTAACAAGACGGAAACTCGGTATTTGTGTATTCAATGTCAAAACTGAGGTGTGTTTGAAAAATGGGCGTCATCCACCCACTAACACGCCCACCTCCCATACAACCCCAAAATTGAAAAATCTATATTGAGGCTAATAATAAAGTTACAAGACAGAAACTCGGTATTTGTGTATTCTATGTCGAAACTGAGGTATGTTAGAAAAATGGGCGTCATACACAATCTTACACGCCCACCTCCCATACAACCCCAAAATTTAAAACTTTTTAAAAAGGCTTATATTTAAGCTGCAGGAAAACAATTTGATATGTTTGTATTTTAGACACATAAAAATAATAAAATCTCTCAAAATCTCATACAAAAAGCTCTCCAATTTAAGATTCTTCCACCCTTAAGAATCGGCCGTGGGGGTATTTTAACTTCGGCCAAGTCGAAGATATACCTTACTAGTTTTTATGTGTTTTTGTTGTAAGAAAAATAATTGTGCCACGAATCCAAAGATTTGTTGTTGTTGGATTTTTGTTCTGGGCATCACTGCTCTATACCATTAAGAAAATCAAAACATCCATGCAAAACAGCCATTTAGAAATAGTGCTTGGATTAAGCTTACATGCAATACAAAAAGCAAGCCTTATCCAAGCACGCTTGAAAAACACTTGCCCAGGTAATAAATTTCCAAGTTGTTTTGTATAACTATTGCGTAAAACACAAAAAGCAAGTGATGTACAATAATACTTGGAAAGGCTTGCATTAAGTAAGTGTTTTGCAATCATACTTAGAAAACGCTGACAACGGTAATAGTTTTACAACTGTTCAAAGTTGTCCCAATCAGCCACTTAGAAATAGTGCTGGGATTAAGCTTACATGCAATACAAAAAGCAAGCCTTATCCAAGAACGCTTGAAAAACTCTTGCCCAGGTAATAAATTCGCAAGTTCCTTTGTATAACTATGACGTACAACACAAAAAGCAAGTGATGTACAATAATACTTGGAAAGGCTTGCATTAAGTAAGTGTTTTGCAATCATACTTAGAAAACGCTAGCAACGGTAATAGTTTCACAACTGTTCAAAGTTGTGATGCTCTCATGTATACATACATAAATGTATTCTATTTTCATTTTGTTCGCTCAGCAGCCATAAGGCTTACGGCAAGCTGTTAGAGTGTCCGACTCATATGCGGTGGTTCGCGAGTTCGACCCCTGGGGTAGCAAACACAAAAATTTTTGAAAGCATGCAATTTATCATATAAATTTATGCTTCAATTTTAACAAACGAAAATAAAAAATAAATAAAAATAAAAATGTTCCGGTTGGGAATTGAACCTTGGATGTCCAAATCACAACAAATCAAATAAACAAGTGGCTTACCAACTGAGCAATTAAATAAAAATTTTTCGCGAGTGCTAATTGATTTGTTGAATGTAGCACACTTTGAAAAAGCTTATTAAAACACTTATATCCAATTGTAAAAACAACACTTGGATTAAGCTTGAAGTAAGGAATATTATTCCAAGAGTTCACTTTCGTTTATCCTACAATGACATGTAAGCGTTCTACAATAGTAAATGAAAGCGTTATCCAAGCTTGAGGCTTACGTTTGTAAGCTTGTTTAAAGCTTATTCCAAGCTTGTTTGGCTGATTGGGATAGTGCATATTCTTCCTACTTCAGATTTGTTAACAAGTTCCAACGCTTGAATGTTATATTGCTTGTTCGTGCAGTGTTTGGTTAAACATCAAAACATATCTTACTGGAAAGCTTGGTTTGAAATGCTGCTATTGCAGTAGGTTGATTGTATTTGAAAGGTTGATAGTTCGAAATTTGGTGATGGTCTTACTAATAGTGCGTTCAGACGCTCATAACGACTAAAATGATGTTGAGGAACTCAATAATATTCTCTAACAGATGACTGATTTTGGTAGTAAGTTTCCACAATTAATAAACCATTTATGATTGGGTCGTATTGAATACTGAACGCAAACGTCATATGGACAAGCCATTTGTCACATAATAGCTGTCAAAACAACCCAGTTGGAAAAGGGACCTCGTATTGGATCACCTCGTATTGGATAATACAGTAAAATTAATGTTGAAATTTTATTAACAAGTCGTGTTTACTTTCTTCGTCATATGTTTGCGCTCGATTATAATCAGTAATCAATTTCATCATTAAGAGGTTGAGATTTTGATAGAGAAGTATTCTCTTTGTAAATGTAAATAAATAGCTTATTTAACATATTCCTAACTAACACAGGTTTTATACACCGAAATGGACGTTTGAAGTCTACTTAAACTTTACTTACGATTTTTAGCAGTGCATGATTATTAATGCACAAACCTTACCAACTTAAACAATGGAAATGTGTATGAATAACAATTTAAGCAAGGTTGCGTAGAGCCTGCGTAAGTTTTTAAACAGCGCTTAAACGGATGTTGAAGAAAAATATTGAATAAAGACCTCTGCTTACTTACGGCACGTAACGAAACGCCTGTCGAACGGCGACGATAACGAAATGCCTGTTTCACGCACATTTAATGGAACGGCGTACAGTGGTTACAATGACGAAAAAAAAATGTGGCTACAAATGGTACAGGTATATATATCAATTCGTAAAGTTTGGAAACTTGCAACCATGTTCTCGAACATTTTCTTAACAATAATAAGGATTAGTTAAATGCCAAATTAACTTTTGAAATTGAAAGCAGTTTTTCAATTGGTCGACCACAAAAGACACTCGCGGAAAGTTCAGATAAAACTCGAAAAAAAAAACTGAAATCTTTGTTGGAAGCGCATACATCATCTGAGATATCTTATGCCGCTGAAATGAGCCTGAGATTCGCAGGTAGGAGTGATGCTGCAGAAATTGTTGGACAGGTATCCAGTTTTTCTCCTGAAAGAGCAACAGCAATTAAAAAAAATATCTGTCTTTAACAAATAAGTTGCCCATTCGAATGGATTGTGACGAAGCGTTTGCATTTTTTGTCTTATAAGCAAAGCTCACAATGCTGACATATATCCAAATTATAATTTGCTTCTTGACGCATAGAATATAGAACATAGAATGTTTCGAATAGGAACCTCAGATATGGCTGGGATTTTGGCGTAATTGGTGAATGACCACTCCCATTTTTAACACAAAATCAATAAGAGATAAGAAGTTGAAATTGGTATATATACCAATATATACCAATTTCATGACAATCGGAAATCATTTATAGACTTTTGTTCAGCTAGATTCGTCATTGGATCCACTGTGCGGCGCAGAGTGTCACCAATTTCCGTTGGAGAGCTCGAATATATAAAATGCAAAATTTAAAATTTTAACCTTTTTTTCAATCTTCTAAAAAGTTAATAAACTATTTCAAATTCTCTGTCATTTTTTATATATATAACACTTTTTTGGATATATGAGGTCTGTTCCCGTACTCTAAAATTTTAGTCCAATTTACCAGTTTTACAGATTTTAGTCCGAGAAACGTTCTTGTACACGTAAAAAATGTAAAAGAGAGTACTATCGAGAGAGTACAAAATTTCTCCTCCTTGTCAAAAGTTGCAAGTTTTAGTCCGACAAATTTCTTCTGGTTAAAAATGGTTAAAGTGTCAAACAGCCTAAAATCAGCTGTTTTTACAAATTAGCTAAGAAATCGCAATAGATCAAAACTTCTTTGGATCTATTAAAATGGAAACTAGAAACATGGGAAAATGCCTAAAAACTAATATAATTGCTAAACTTGAGAACTAATTTTAATATTGTTATTGTAAGATGTACTTTCAAAGGGTTCAGAAGTTCAAAAGGGGTATTCTCGCTGTCTTGCAAAACCCATGAAAGGTATAAGAATTGTAAAAGTTGCAGAATCATTTTTTTTTATTTTGTAAAAATATAAAAAAAAAATTAATAAAAAAATGTTTCATCATATATAAACACGTTATTCAATTATCTGGATTAATTAAACAAGGTCGATAAATTGTTCTTGTTGCATATAAAAATGACGTCTTAATAGTTCAATAGTTAAAATAATATTCAATATGATGCTAAGACCTCGTCACTATGTATAAAATTTTATTACTCATTCATCAATATCAATATTTTTTTCCACTCAAAACACTGTGTGGTGTTGTGTGAAAAACAGATAATTTTCCTGAGCCATGGCAGTGAGAAAATGTGTTCTACGAGTATCTCGGCATTTCGTTTAGCTGTACTTCACTTATGTTATAAATTACTGTGTCCTCCATGATAGCGTCTGAAGCACACTTGCCGAAAATTTTTACGTATGTGTTTTGCTGATTGCGCAATTCGTGTAATCCGCACAAGCCAATAATACGTGTCGCAACCTATAATTTATGAGCAATTCATAGTCATGAAAATGCCAGTTGTATCGGATTATTTTGGTGCTTGCGTGAGGCGGCCTTAACATGTAACAGCCCTTTTTTTTTTACTTTCGTGAAAACATAAATCATTGAAATCTGACGGCAATAACAGCAATAAACTGATATCAGAATATTCAAAACATCAAAATCTTATTATATTTTGTGTTGCCTAGCGTTTGCGTTTAAGGATGATTTTTTTTCTTATGAAATATAATTACAGATGCTAAGAAAATTAATTATAATAGTTCTCATGAACTTTAGCTTGTAAAATTCAAATTTTGTTTCATGAATTTATATACTATACTATATTCATACCGAGAACTTATACTATATTCATACCGAGATCAAATTAGGTAATTTCGAGCTTTTGTGTAATTTCGACTGAAATGATCTAAGAACTATGGTAATTTCCCATACAATTTTTTGATTTGGAAATTACCTCAAACAAGGTAATTTCGTTTAAATTACTCACGAAATTAGGCAAAAATGCACTGCAACCCCGAAATCTAAATATAGTGTGAATTAAACATATCCTATTTTGACGTATTAACAATCTTGCTATCCATTCCAGCTGAGCCGTCAAAATTATACATGACACATGATAATGGCCACATTCAGATACTTTACTTCTTTGACCCTTCGGGCAGCAACCCATTCAGTGAAACTTGGGGTGAGCAATGTTTTCAATGAATTAAAGTTGTACAATTGATAAGATGTACTGTTGTGTGTGAAATAGTTTTGCAAACTTACTTCGAGTAAGAATTTTCTTTTTTAATTGAACATTTAAGTTGACAACTGTTGAGACTGGCCTGCTGAATATGGCCAATAATGAATTGACAAAAAAATTAATCAAACGTCAAACGAAATTATCCAAGCCCAGTGTGAACACTTTTGTGCAATTTCGAAATTATCAAATTAAATTACTATGAAATGTCAACTTTTCCGATTAAATATTTAAACATGAGAATAGACCATGAACAAATAAAATTTTTGATACCCATATTGGGTACTTTTAATGCAATGAAATTTTTTCTGTAAGGAAAATAAATGCATTTCAATAAAACAAAAATTTCATTATAAACAGTAACAAATTTAAAAAAAAAACAAAAAAAAGGTAAGTTTAAAAATTGCCTAAAATCCAACATAAATTAATATCAAATAATTGTGTCAACATACTTCTTTGATATCGACTAAAAATTACAACAACAAAATTACAACAAAATTTTCTTATAAAAAATTGATGCCATCACAGGGGCGGATCTGGAAAAAATCTTGGGGGGGGTAAATTATCAGACACACATTTTCGGTTTGAGAAAATTTTGCCTTTTTACAAATTGATAAATTGTACTTTTTTGAATTGAAATTATTGAATTGTTTAAGAAGCATTTTTCCCAGATACATACACGTACATTTCCGTATTAATTTATTACTCCCTTTTTCTGGAATAATATCTCAGCGAAAAGTAAATAAAAACTCTAAATCTAACAAGAGCAGCCCACGTAAAATTGTGAAATTTGTTCGTCTTTGAACGTCGATATCTTCGTAACTGTCGAATATATTGTTATTGAATGTGCAAAACTTGAAAGGTCTAGTATTTCTTCCTTGAAATCAGTCATAGCAAAACAAATCGGTAGATCAATATAATAGATATAGCAATATTATCAGAAAAAAAACTGATTATCATGTTTTTGCCTAAAACTCAAAAACTCGAACTGATGGAGAAAAATGGAGTACATATTTGATATCAGCAGCCAAAATTCATTCGGGATTGTTTATCGAGATCTCTGCACCTTTCATAAATCTTAATTTTGTTACTGACAAAATCTAGCAAAATTATCAATAATTTCGTTAATATTTATTTAAAATTCTCTAAGAATATGCAATAATGCGAGTCCATTCAATCGTTCTCAATTCGAATGGAACCTATTTTTAATCGTCGCAGTGTAGAAAAACTTCGCTCAGCTGTTTCTACACTGATAGGAAGCGTGGCAAAGATAGCAAACGTTATAGAAATTAGTGGAAAAATGTCATTATTACAAAGAGTAAAAACGGCGTTAATATCATTAACATTAGTTTCGCTCTCTTATTTAAACTGCCAAATTTTAAGTTCATGAAATAATTGAATTTGAATTAGTTCCTTACTAAAAGTGGACTAAAAGTGGCAGTTTTATTTCATGAAAGTCGGATGTGGTAATTTTGTTGGTTTGTTGTAATTAGAATTACTAGTACCGCCCTGGGGTCGCAAATCGACCAATTTTTGTTTGTTTATTTATAGTTGTATAAAATAGTCGGTGCACTCCTTCTCCGCACTCTAATTCATTTAAAACCGAATTATCAAAATCGGTTGAAAAACACGGGAGAAAATGGTTCTTTACCGTTTTCCCTACGCCTATTTAAATACAAATGAAGTTAAAGTAGGCTTGAAAAATTTCAGAATTCCAAACAATTTAGAATTAACTCAAACAAAAATAATTGTATGCAACAAATTATTTGCGCAGTTGATACAATTTTAGCAACTTTAACCTAACATTAATTCACTTCAAAACAACCCTGTTATAAAGGGTGTTTTTTTAAGAGCTTGCTGATTTAAAATTTAAATAAAACACATGCCAAATTATGAAATAGCCAAAAAAAATTTTATTTGGTAGATCATTTCTTGGCATTTAACATTTAAATATAATTTCGGGCATATGGCCACCACGAATATTTTACACAAAGGGCATTCTGGAGGTCCACTTTGCGACCCAAAAGTCTTTGAGGGCGTATTTCAACATCCATATCTTGAAGATTTAGCAACAAAAATTCATTGATCATGGTTCTGTATCGATTTCTATCCACGGTTACGCGTCGTCCTTCCTCATTTTCAGAGACAAATCGATAAATTAACGTTTTCTTCGACACTGGCCTCAACGACAGCAATATTTTCTTCTGTACGCACTCTTCTCATTCTTCTCGGTGGCTTGGAATCCAAAAGAGTGAATGTAGACCGAAATTTGGTAATTACGTTCTTTATGGTGGTCTCAGACGTACGATTATGTTCACCATAAAATTCGCGAAGTGCTCTATAAACATTTTTAATTGAACACTGTTTTTGAAAATAAATTTCCACGATTTGGAAGCGTTGTTCTGGAGTTAACCTATTCATGATGATTTGCCAAACAATACTGAGTAGAGACGTATTTAACTGCCAAACTGTCAAAACAACTGTCAGACAATAGAGTAATCCATATTGAAAAAAAAAACCTCATAAAAAAACACCCTTTATATCATATATGTCAAAAAGTATTACAGATGTATATAATATTTTCATAAGTACTGAATATAGCTGAAATATTTCTAAGAAATAATTTAACTGATGATGAAATAATTGAAGTAAAAAAAACTATTGGATTTTACATTGTTTGAAATTTTTTTTTGAAAATTTGTAAAGTGAAAACTGAAAGTACAAGCACGTATTGTTTTTTATGGTAAAATTCGTTGGCACATAGGTTGCAAAAAAGTTTGGCAGGTTTTCAGTAAAAATTTAGAAGAATAAAATATTTTAAGTGGCAACTTTGGTCTGCATAGCCAAAATCTTAATTGCGCTCATAAAAAATCAAAATCAATGTTGCTTGTTCAATGATTTCATATAAATGGCATTTTTAAACTAATCGTTAATATTTTGCAAAAATATAATTATTATAAAGCAAACACTCACGCTGAGGTAGTGACTTCAAGTTTTTTATTTGTAAGTAATAACGCGTCTTTAAAGTTGATTGTTTAAAAAATTGCTGTAAATTTGAGAACATAACGATCTGTTACTTTATTTTACAGCTCATTTTAAAAAAAAAGCGAAGTTACTACCTTGACGTAAGTGTTTGCTTTACATATAATTACACAGAGAAAAATAGTTCACATAAAAATAAGAAGTTGGTCGTCTTAAAAAGTTTTTAGGCTCGGGGGAAGAACAGAAGCGAGAAACGAAGAAATTTCAATAAGAAAACCTTCTTGTTATTATGATGAAATTCTTATTGAATTTATTAAATAGGAAATCGTTTTGAAATAAGGTGATAACTTCTTATTTAGAAGAAAAAAATCTGTTTTAAATGACAATCTTCTTATATTTATAGAGAAAACTTATTAAATGCTAGTAGACCTTATTTTAGAAGGAGAACTTCTTATTTGTATGAGGTTCCTTATTAATTTTATTAAATAGGAAATCTTCTTGATATAAGAAGATCACTTCTTATTCCTTTTTTTTTCTTAAAGGTTTTTTTTAAAATTTATTTTTTAACGAAAAAAATTGATTTAAGATGTAAATCGTCTTGTTTTCAAATGAAAACCTAGTAAATTTTTTTAAGAGTAAATCTTTTTATTTTGATTAGAATTCTATTTAGTTTTATTAAAAAGGAAGTCTTTTTAATTCTACTAGTTACCCTTATTAAAATTATTGAAAAGGAAATCCTTTTGAAATAAGATGATAACTTCTTATTCGGAAGAAAAAAATTATTTAAAAAGATAATCTTCTTATATTTATATGGAAAACTTTTTAAATGCTAGTAAACCTTATTTTAGAAGGAGAACTCCTTATTTGTATGAGGTTCCTTATTAATTTTATTAAATAGGAAATCGTCTTGATACAAGAAGATCACTTCTTATTCCTGTTTTTTCTAAAAGGTTTTTTTTTTTTAATTTATTTTTTAACGAAAAAAAACGATTTAAGATGTAAACCGTCTTGTTTTCAAATGAAAACCTAGTAAATTTTTTTAAGAGTAAATCTTTTAATTTTCATTAGATTTCTATTTAGTTTTATTAAAAAGGAAGTCTTTTTAATTCTACTAGTTACCCTTATTAAAATTATTGAAAAGGAAATCCTTTTGAAATAAGATGATAACTTCTTATTCGTAAGAAAAAATTATTTAAAAAGATAATCTTCTTATATTCATTTGGAAAACTTTTTAAATGCTAGTAAACCTTATTTTAGAAGGAGAACTCCTTATTTGTATGAGGTTCCTTATTAATTTTATTAAATAGGAAATCCTCTTGATATAAGAAGATCACTTCTTATTCCTTTTTTTTACTTCTACAGCGCCGGCTAACTGTTTATTTTTTGCTTCGCTCTTTCAGCTTGCAGCTGCAACCAGTGTTGCCAGAAAGTTTTGAGAAAAGAAGCTAGATGGCCTTTAAAAAATGGCTAGAAAAGGCTAGATGGCTTTAAAAAAAAAGCTAAAAAAAGGCTAGATTTGTTAACGCTATTATACCCTAAACATGTAAGGTCAGGGTATATTGACTTTGTGCAAACGTTTGTAACGCATAGAAATAAGCGAGTCCGGTATAGAAAAGTATATATTCCTGATCAGTGTCACCTCTTGCGTCGAGCTAACCATGTCCGTCCGTCCGTCTGTCTATGTGTTATCTGTTAATATAGGTTAAGAAGGAGATGAGATTGGTACACATGTTCACATGAACCCAAGCATCTACACTATTGAATATTTTTAGAATCCGCCCACGGACACGCTTACTTCCCATACAACTAACAATAAAAATCGCTGTATAGATGGTTGTAATTAAGCTACCGAAATAAAATTTAAATGTATTTATTTTGTATCAAAACGTAGACGTACACAAAAAATTGGCGTGCTCTACCCATGAACATGCCCACCTCCCATACAACTCCAACATTGAAAACACTATTATAAAGACCCTTTTATTTGAACTACAGGGATTAAACTTATCAGATATGTATTTTATATTAAAACTTAGATGTGTACTTAGATGTAAAATAGTCGTCATTCGCCCTTAAACACGCCCACCTCCCATACAACCCACTATAGTAAAAACGCTATAAAGAGGTTTATATGAGCCAAAAATATAAAACTTGGTATTGAGATTGTTGTATCAAAACTAAGATGTGTTCACAAACTGAGCGACATCCGCCCATAAACATGCTCATCTCCCATGAAACCCACAATATGGAAAACACAATAGAAACGTTTATATTTGGCCTACAGAGATAAAACTTGGTATGAGATCATAGTATATAAAACTAAGGTGTGCTCACAAAAAAAGGCGTAATCCACCTACGAACGCGCTTTCCTCCCATACAACCTTCATTAGTAAAACCTATATAGTTCTATAAATACAGGAATTTTAAACAAAAATAGGAAGTTACTTCTATTTGTTTTAGTATTTTAATATATAGTTTATTTAAATATAAAAGGAGGTCTAGGGTATTTCATAGTCGGACTAGACTTTCTTTACTCGTTTTCTTTTAAGAACAGTTGAATACGGTTTCTTTTCTAGTTTTTTTTTTGAAATTTCGTTGTACTAAGAATTCTTTCTACCTCAGCGTTGCTTAATGCTAAAATAATAAAACTAAAAATCAAATCTGATAGCTCTTGGAACGGATCTTCATTCAATGAATCTCTAGCTTCTGCCCAGCTAGATTCCTATTCTACTTGTGATTTACAATTTTTTGCCATTATATTTCAATTATAGTTATTTCTTCTGTAGAGTAACTGGAGTTTTCTTTCTCTATAACAGAAAATATTTGGGTTTAACCACTTTAAAAGAATAAAAAGAGCAATAGAAGATTTACACTTTCAAAATTGCAACGTCAGAAAAATTGGATGTAGTAATGCATCTTTAAGCAATATATTAAAAAAGGCTAGAAAAGGCTAGAAAAAAACAAAAAAAGGCTAAAAAAAAGGCTAGAGGCTAGATGGTCATTTTCGAGGCTAGACAACAAAAAAAAAGGCTAGATCTAGCCTCAAAAAGGCTAGATTGGCAACACTGGCTGCAACCATGCTTCTTGCTGTTTTGTTGTTACTACGCTACCGATTTTCAATCTCGTAAACATGTGTGTGTATGTATGAGAAGGGTTGAACAGTAGGCAATAGTTATCGAATATAATGCTATAATTCAACGTGCGTATTTGCATATTAAAAGCAAGTTAAAACTAAAATGATTAATTTTAAGACTAAAATTAAAAACCCAATTTATACTTGTAAAAAGTATTGACAGTGTATAGAGACTCCTTCTTGCTATAATAAAAGCAAACAAATAATAATATATTCAAACTTCAATCCTTTGCTCAAAAGCAAAATTGCAATTTTTTTTTCTTTTATAGAAAAATAAATTTTAAAAATTTTTACTTAACATTCAAAATAAAATGAAAAATAAATAAAAAAGTATTATGTCAATTTCTGGCAATACATTCTTCATGTATGAATTGGCATCTATATTATTTTTGCCCTACCATGCTTTTAATAGGCAAATATGTACGTTGAATTATAGCAATAACTTTGATTGCTATAACCTACTGTTCAATGCTTCTCATACATACACACATACGTACACGCGACTGAAAGTCAGTATAACAACAAAGCAACAAGAAGCATGGTTGAAGCTGCAAGCTGAAATAGCAACAAAAAAATAAACAGTTAGCCGACGCTAGGCGTCAATGCTTCTAACGACAATTGCATCATATTTCATTGTTGCGTGAAGTGTTGTGCGGTGCAGGTCGTTTTAAAAGTGTTTCATACGTAATTAATTCGTTAAATGTGTTAATGTGTTTAAAAGTAATATTTTTTTAATTGGAACTTAATATATATATATATATAAATTGTAAAATTTGTGTTGTGTCGGGTTAGTGAAAACCTTCAAGGCAAGAAGGTGAAAAAATTAATTTCAGCGACCGTGACATATTCGGTAAGTTTTATTATTTTGTATTTTTTAAGACATGACACCTAAAAACATTTTTGGTGTTTTAAAATGCGTATAAGTTGAATTACAAATATGATATCATTTAAAAAATTGCACATTTATTTCAAGGTAAGGTAATTTGTCATTTCACAAACAAATTTCTTTCATTTTTTTAATCACAAAAACACTAGAATTTTATTTAAAAAACATTAAAAAATCCTTTTGGAAATTGATTTAGGAAAATCACGGTTTTATTTTATTACATTTTTTAAAGTTTTTTTAAAATAAATTGCAGTGTATTTGTGATTAAAAAATTAAATAAATTTGTTTGTGAAATGACAAATTACCTTACCTTGAAATAAATGTGCAATTTTTTAAATGATATCATATTTGTAATTCAACTTATACGCATTTTAAAACAGCAATAACCAATTATTATTATTATCGCACACTAAAACAAAACAGTCACAACTGAAATACATAACTTTTCAGTAGAAACGAAAAATAAATCTCTAGGTTGAAACTGCAGAACAAAGGCAATATTAATTTAAACAGAAGATAGTGCGATATGTGTTTTGTGAATTGTTTTATAACAAAAAGTCGATGTCGAGAAGTTTAGAGTTGTGGCTGTTTTGTATTTAGCATAACTGGTATAACTGGCGCTCGGGGTAAAAACATTTTTGGGCGCCTCCTATGAAATAAACGTGTTTTTTTTAAGATTTTCTCGCTTTTTTCCAATATTGTCGCTTGTACTTTAATATATCTTGTGCACTTCTTGTTATAAATAATTACGCCTATCAAACTTAACCTAATAAAATTTCATATTTTTACATTTGTTGTTGCGCTATCATAACTTAAAAATTCATAACAAATCGAAAACATCAAAAAGTGGTTATTTTTACCATTTGATAATAAAATTTTATTTTTAATAGAGAATATTTTCAAAAGAAATTCGTGCAAAATTCGCTTAGGAGATGCATTTGAGTAAAGACACTACACTTTTAAAACGTTCGTTTGTTATTTTAAAATGAACATTTTAAAAAGAGCTTTTAATTGCGTAGATTGTCCAAACGTACCAAATTAAATTTAATCACCTTTATAAAGTTCAATTTTAGCCGAGATTGCTAGCGGTCGAGTCAACGATAAGTAAACAAAAGTTCAAAAACACACTTTTCCATACTTAATTAAAAACAAAGTGTGCATAAAAAAAAAGAAATTTCAATATAAATCGATTCGATTGAAATTACAAATAAAAAATAATATGTTTTTGTCGAAAAAGATTGCCAACTAATATTACAAAAAAATATTTTCTTTAAGTTTGTAAATTTATTCATGCTTTATGATTGCAAATAGATTATTATATAATATAAAGTGCGAAATTATTTCGAAGATTTTTTGTGACTAATGAGTTAATGAAGTAATGAAAATTAGAATTTAAATAATTTAATTAATAGTTTCGATCAGGGACTTATTTTCGAAATTTCAATTCAAAAAGTCAGACAGAAGGAATTTGTTTATTCGATATACATATATATATTTTATCAGTCAAAAATAAAAGTTAAAATATGACTTCTATTTTTCCGGTCAGATATATAAGTTGAAATTTGAATTATATTTTTTCAGTCAAGAATAAAAGTTAAAATTTGACTATATTTTTTAAGAAAATTTTCGAAACGCTTTGAAAACGTTTGCTTAATATTTTGAAATTAACATTTTAAAGAAAGGTTTTAATTGCTACGGTTTCTTAATTTTTTAACTATCAGAAATAATAGCAATAAAAAAGTTCTTCCAATCTGCATCAAGAAATATTCAATTTTTTCCATGGTACCAAAGATAACGCGGATTTTCATGCATTTATTTAACTTTTTTCAAATTGGCAATAGCTAATTAAGTTTCTAAAAATGTCTTTCTTAAAATGCTTCCTTAAAAAATAAAGACATGTAATAAAAATTTTCTTCAACAATTGTTAGTTTGCTGTAAGGCTCGGTAGTCTGTTTTAGTTTTTTGAAATTAGCGGTCTAATGGTTTCTGTACGCTCGGCAAAGTTCCAATATGCTACTTATGAAACCACCGCTTATAATTTCAATAAAACAAGGTTACATGTAACTGGCAGACAAACGATAGCGGATAACTAATCAATTGAAAGAACAAAGAAATTATATGTTATTTTTTAGAAAGTTACAACATTAAAAAGAATTAAGTTATTCGAATTTTAGTGAAAATAATACTAATAAAGTATTCAAAATCCCCATTATATTCAGTCCAATGGAAAAAATTGAATATTTTTTGATGCAGATTGGAAGAACTTTTTTATTACTATTACTTCTAATCATTTTTTATTTGGAACTGAAACACCAGCCAATATTTTTATAAAAAACTCGATTTTTATAGGTTATTTCAAACCATTTCAGCTCACGGTTGGTTATCGCTAAATTATTTGTTAAAATTTTTGGGGAATCATCATAACATAAAGCAATGATTATTTATAGCAACTTTGCCAATCAGACTTAGCGTGCATGGGCAATAACTAATTACGTTTGAACTGTTTAACAAAAATTTGTTCTTTATACATGGCTCTTTTAAAAAAAGGCATTAAATAAAGAATGTTCTTATACAATTGTTAGTTTGCTGTAAGGCTCGGTAGTCTGTATTAGTTTTTTGAAATTAGCGGTCTAATGGTTTCTGTGCGCTCGGCAAAGTTCCAATATGCTACTAATGAAACCACCGCATATAATTTCAAAAAAACAAGGTTACATGTAACTGGCAGACAAACGATAGCGGATAACTTTTCAATTGAAAGAACAAAGAAATTTTATGTTATAACATAACAATGATTATTTATTTCCTTAGTACATGTTTAATGATTTCGAAGTATTGACTTTTATCATAATGCAAGATACAACATAGTGTCTGACCAACAATTTGACAATCAGCCCTAATTAATAAACATTTATTAATGCTTTACAGATTGAGGGGGATTATGTTGTTTTCTTCAGAAGAAAGCGATAGTTTCCTTATATCGCAAGAGAATTTGAATTTTACTGGAAAAGTAGCATTTTAGCATCAATGAGCACTAATTTTTGTTTTCTTGTTTTTAGAATAATCCTCCAACTTGCGACAAAGATACATTTTCAGCAAACAGTCGGATACTTGAGTGGCTTGAAAAAATTTCTGATGATTTAAATAATGCACTTAATATAAATACCTTGATATCATTATATTTCTTCCAATATTTTCATAGGAATCGTATTTTTTAGAAAGGAAGGATGGATGCAAAAACCCCTCTGGAAAATTGTTCTCACGTTGGGCTAACTGCTCAACAATAAAAGCATACCCATCTATTGTTCAGTCTTTTCAACAACTGGATATCTTTATGAAGGTTTGAAATTCGAAGTTAAGGACCAAGGAAGTCGAGAAATGCTACTGCCCAAACTTTTTGATGACCAAATTTCAAATGGTACAGAAAAAAATAAACAGTAATTGTATGACTTATGATTCCTTACATTTTATTTTGTTTTTTTCAGACTTGAAATATTACAGCACGACACTTCTTTTGCAATCAATACTTCAACCTCAACGAATAAGTTATTAATAAGTTCATTATTATTATTTAATAACGTTCATTTCATAATGTTAAATGTACTTTCTGTTGTATTACATTAACTTAACAAATTTAAAAATGTAAAAACAATGACAAAATGGATTGAAAATTAAAAAATTTAATTTTGTTGAAAAATAAGTTTGTTTGTTCTTATTTACAAGCTTAAAATTTATAATTTAATGAAGATGGAAATGGTAAAAATTTCAAATAAAATTCTAATAATTTAATTCAAATGGTTCTCAAAATAATTACTTAATATTTTAACAGGAATCCCTCAAACTTTAAAAAGGTTTCTTCTGGATTTGATTGAGAAGGAAAATATATAATTTTAATAAGTTTTCTTCTTAATATTATTAAGAAGATAACAATCTTATTTTAATAAGATTTCTTCTTGAATTTAATAAAAAGAAAAACTTCTTATTTTTAAAAGATTTCTTCTTACTTTCATTTAATAAAGGGTGATTTTTTAAGAGCTTGATAACTTTTTTTTTAAAAAAAACGCATAAAATTTGCAAAATCTCATCGGTTCTTTATTTGAAACGTTAGATTGGTCCATGACATTTACTTTTTGAAGATAATTTCATTTAAATGTTGACCGCGGCTGCGTCTTAGGTGGTCCATTCGGAAAGTCCAATTTTGGGCAACTTTTTCGAGCATTTCGGCCGGAATAGCCCGAATTTCTTCGGAAATGTTGTCTTCCAAAGCTGGAATAGTTGCTGGCTTATTTCTGTAGACTTTAGACTTGACGTAGCCCGACAAAAAATAGTCTAAAGGCGTCAATTCGCATGATCTTGGTGGCCAACTTACCGGTCCATTTCTTGAGATTAATTGTTCTCCGAAGTTTTCCCTCAAAATGGCCATAGAATCGCGAGCTGTGTGGCATGTAGCGCCATCTTGTTGAAACCACATGTCAACCAAGTTCAGTTCTTCCATTTTTGGCAACAAAAAGTTTGTTAGCATCGAACGATAGCGATCGCCATTCACCGTAACGTTGCGTCCAACAGCATCTTTGAAAAAATACTGTCCAATGATTCCACCAGCGTACAAACCACACCAAACAGTGCATTTTTCGGGATGCACATTCGTGTGGTTGGTTTAATGTCCAATAAAGTAAACTGAGTGCGAAACTTGGTCACAATCGCATTAATTGTTTGCTCACTTTGTCGATTATGTAGACCATAAATCGGACGTAAAGCGCGAAACACATTTCGAACCGAACACTGATTTTGGTAATAAAATTCAATGATTTGCAAGCGTTGCTCGTTAGTAAGTCTATTCATGATGAAATGTCAAAGCATACTGAGCATCTTTCTCTTTGACACCATGTCTGAAATCCCACGTGATCTGTCAAATACTAATGCATGAAAATCATAACCTCAAAAAAATCACCCTTTAGGTTCCCTCTTATTTTAAAAAGATTTCTTTTTGTTTTAATTGACAAGATTTCCGTCTTATTTCTATACGATTTCTTTTAGTTTTTTTTAAAATGGAAAACTTCTTGCTTTTAACTAATTTCTTCTTAATTTTATTAAAAAGATTTCCTTCTTATTATTCTAAGATTTCTTCTTAACATTATTAAAAAGATTTCCCTCTCATTATTCTAAGATTTCTTATTGATTTTATTAAAGAGGAAATCTTCTTATTTTTCGAAGGTTTCTTATTGATTTTATTAAATAGGAAATCTTCTTATTTTTCAAAGGTTTCTTATTGATTTTATTAAATAGGAAATCTTCTTAATATTCTAAGATTTCTTATTGATTTTATTAAGTCGGGATTCCCTCTTAAAATCAGACGCACTTCTTCTTGGGTAAAAACCATAGAGAAATCTTCTTGACCTTGTTCTAGTTTAATAGGTTTTTATGTGCCGATTTTTCTGTGTGTATATTTTGGTTTGTCATACAAGCAAAGGTTACAAGCAAAATGGTCATACTCTTCTCGCATCGCTTCATAAAAACGCCATTTACTCGCAAATGACGCCACAAAACAAAAATAAAAAAAATTTTTTTTATATACTTTAATAATTGTTGAAATCAATAAAAAAACTAGAGTTAAACAATGTCTCTGACCATTTTTTTTAGTATTCTTTCAAAACACGCCTTCAGAATCGCTTATGTATACATAAAAGTACCCTTAAGCTGTGGGAATAATTATTTTCTCCAAATAAAGTATTAAAAAAAAAGTATTTGAAAGTTCTTGGGGGGGGTAATTACCCCCTTTACCCCCCCCTTGTATCCGCGCCTGTGCCATCATGGGTGGTTTTGTAAGAGCTTTCGTTTGGTATCAAATTTCTAAACGTTTCCATGGAAAATAGCGAAATTATAGCAAAAAAACGAAATTTTCGCTGATTTTTGAACGCGAGTTTGAAACCCTAAACCATCGATTGAGCACGTATAAAAAAATACTTCAACCTTAGATTTTTGTCTTCTATCACATATCCGAAAATCATTCAAATCGGAGACTGTCACCTGGGGACCTTTCCTTGTAAGTAAAAAAAATTAAAATCAAAAAATCTATTTTTATTTTTGTGGCAAATAATAAACATGAATAAGTTGTTTTTATTTTTAACGCTTAAAAAATAAAAAAGTTATCATTATGTCAGTCCGTGGTTTGAAACATATGTAACTCTTAAGGTACTATTACAGTGTGAAGCTATTAAAAACAACACCTTTTTTATTAATTTTTTTTACATAGTATTATAAAATTATTCAATTCAAATTTATTTACGTTGTGTACAGTTAAAGTTGAAGATATAAAAAAAATGTTTTTTTTGTTTTTGTATTTGTTGTTTATTTCTAGAGGTCGTTGAAGTTGGCGTGTTTAAAAAAGGTTGTAAGTTGGTTTCTCATCTCCAGCATTTCGAAGGCGTCTGAAAGTAAAAAGCACTCCCTTCCCCTTCAGTAAAGGGTTGTAGTTGAGCACTCTACCTACGCAAATAAAAAAATAAGGCAAACAAAAAAAATGGCATGCGTTGAAAAACAAATTTACAAAAAAAACCTCTTTTTGGCAGATATTCTTAGCAGTAAAAAACAAAATATAAAAGTTTCTCGGCTTTTTATAGGTAGAGTGCTCAACAGAGTCTATGAAGATCACAATAAATCAAGTTTCATCGAAATCGATCAAGCAGAACTCGAGATATCTTAGAAACCAATTCGTAAAAACTTGTTTCGAGAAAAACGCGATTAGATTTTTTTCTATGAACGATAATATATGAATAAATGCGTGACATACGAATATAATGTATATTATATCTTTTTTTTTTATTTGATATTTTTTTCTAAAATTTCGTACACGTATTCTTAAGACCTTAAGGAACCAGATTCTAAAAAAAAAAAAAATTTTCATTTTTTACACACTGTAATAGTACCTTAAGTACTGTTGTTGGTCTCTGAACCATATCAAAATATTCAAGTCTAGCAGCTCTGTTTTTTTCGTATAAATTCACTTAGGGAAAAAGTTATGTAGTCAGTACAGAGACAGTAAAATGAGACTATGTAAAATCTATGCATTGCAACTTGTATGAGAACGCAACGAGAGCAGTATTTACTGAGTAAAAGGAGCGTGTACTGACTACACATCAATTTATTCACTTTTTAAAATGAATAAAAAATGTATTCAATACATAATGTTATGTGTTGAATACATAGCAGACTTCAATAGATACAAGCAACGTGTACTCAATTAACGTGTAATGTAATTTTTTACAAAAACTTTACTCAATACATAAAATATAGACTCAGTACACGTCCTCCTTATACGATTGAACTGACACATTTATTCAGTACATAACATATGGACTCAGTACAGTATCTTTTGCACATCGGTACACGATTTTGCTGTTTTATGTCATTCGTTTCTTGATTTTCAAATAAGCAACACCTCTAAAGCCTGTAGAACATCAGGGCGGGAATGAGTTTCTCCACTGTACTCTAGAACAAAAGCGATGATTGGATAAGAAATAAATGGCTGGGTTTCTATAAGTAGCTAATTGCCAATTATTTTGTGAAATCTAGTCAGTTCTTTATTAAGTTATTTACATAAAATATGTAATGAGTAAATAATGTATGTACTCATTGCATAAAATTATGTACTCCAAATATGTAATGAGTAAATTATGTATGTACTGAGTACATGCAAATTGTTCTAACATACTGTACTCATAGCAAGTGTTCTACATGACTTTATGTAAAGAGTCATTAATCTATGTAATACGTACATAAGAACTTTACTCATTACATAAAATTATGTGTAACAGTTTGCGATGAGTACAGTGTGAATGTATTCACCACATACATCCATGACTTCACGAGACATATGTATGCGTTGAGTACACAGTTAAAAATGTTGGACTAGTTTTTAATCCAAACTTTGGTTTAAAGTCATTTTTAATCCTAAAAGTACTATTTTTTATTCCATATTTTAGTTTAATTTTTTTTTAATCCGAAAAAGTTTAAATTTAAAACTATTTTTGGACTACAAATTTGCATTAAAGTAGTATTTTCAGGAAAAAGTATTTATGTTATTTAATAGCTGAACTACAATGTAGCAGTGGCAGTGGCAGCAGCTGTGTTAGTGGCAACGGCAGCGATCAGCTGTTTCGTTTTTTACTGCCTGCAAATTACAATTTAGCAGTTTCAGCATCAGTATCAAAAGCAGTGAATGTGGAAGTTTTCTTAGTAGTTAAATTATTTGCATGTTGGCAGTGAATTTAGAAATAGGACTAACCTCGGCAGTACTGCTTTCTGCCACTGCTGCTATTTAAGTTTTACCATTGAACAACAGTATTCCTCAAATAACAGCTGATCAATGCCACTGCCCCTACGCTGCCACTGCCGCATTGTAATTCAGGTATAAGATTGAAAACTACTGCTACTACGAAATTTAAGCTAAATATATTTCTAAATGTTGTTACAGCATCCGAAATTTATTTTTAATTAAATGAAACAAATTGTTTATTAAAATCTGAACCAAAATATTATATACATTATTTCTGTAAACAGTGTTTAAACCTATGTGGATTAAATAGTAATCCTTTTCGGATTACAATATTTTAAACTTTTTTGGACTAAAATGTAATCCTTTTTGGATTATAATATTTTAAACTTTCTGTGGATTAACAATTATTCCTTTTTGGATTAAGAAATTTTAAACTTTTTGCGGATTAAAAATAAATTCTTTTTGGATTGAAAAATTTAAAACTTTTCATTGGATTAAAAAATAATCTTTTTTTGGTCGTGTCCTATATGTAATCCAAAAAAGTTTAAAATTTAGTCCAAGATTTTTAACCGTGTATATAAAATTCTTTATTGACTACAGAACCGCTTAAAACATGCTTAATCAGCGAAATTAATAAAAGGGCCAAAGCATAGTTAAGAAAGATAATCGCCTGATTAAAATAAACAACAAAGTAAATTGACAACAACAAAAGCATACATTTTAGCGTCACCAACATCGACAGCAATCGTACTTTGTTGCTTTTTGTAAGTGCAAAGGACGTGTTGATGAAAAATTACAAAAACAAAATACATATGTGATAAGCTCGTCAAGATCGTTTGAATTTCTATTCCACTAACAAAATAGATACGCACAACAACAAAGCTGTATATTTGGTGGTCGCGCCGACAGCTTGTGCGCTTCGAAGCGTATGTTGTTGTTGTTTGTTATTGTTGATTTTCGCGAGTGGATTTCTTCATAAATTTGGCGCAAGCAAAATTTGAGTTTTATTTAATTTTAATAAGAGAGTCCATAGGTTTTTTCCTCTGTGTTGACTTATGTTTTCAGAAGCTTTCAGTATTCAGTGCTGATTGCTGACCATACAATGAATTCGGAGAAGCCCGAACGCGAAAAATCATAATGAGTTAAAAAAGTTGACAAAAATAAGAGTAGATTACGATATAACTGAACGGTTCAGAGTTAAACTGGTCCGAGCTATAAAATCTTTTTGTTTTTATAGACAATATTTAAGGGGGCGTCCATAAATTACGTGAGGTGTTTTTAAAATTTTCTGTACCTCCCTCCCCCCCTGGTGAGATGTCGTGAGATTTTATTCAACCCCCTCCCCAATACCCCAATCTCACGTGAGAGGAGAAAGAAAAAAAAAATTTGCTTCGTACTTTTATTTACGACTAGTTAAGACCAGTAATCGATATTGCTGAGAGTTATAAGTGTAATAAAAATTTAACAATAGAATACTTAAATCGTAACTACTGTTATTAAAAAAAAAATATCTACTCCAATTCAGTCCATGGAGAATCATGTGCGGTCTCAAGAAAGACTATTGGGGCCAACATGTCCATATGATGTTCAGTAAAATCATCTGCTCCTTCAACTTCGTTCTGATCTAGCCACTCTAAGCCGTTGGCGCTTGCGCACAGTAACTCATTAGCTCGTCTTGTGACAATCCGTGAGGGTCGCACTTTGCAGAACATTCGCGCTTGCTTAGCTGGTGCAATGTGGCCTGCTCGCCTGTGCTTTGCAGCTCTTGTGATAGATGCAAAGTAAATACCGCATGTACTGCAGCATCTTTTCTCTAAATCATCACGTACACTTGGGCAATAAAGATCATAATAGATCAAGACCAAAATAGTATAATTTTTTTTTGTTTCAACCAGAAAAAAAATTGCGTGCTATTTGCCGAGACCCCCCCCTCTCTCCAACGTAAGATTAGGTGAGATTTGACTCGACCCCCTCCCCGCTTTAAACATCTCACGTAATTTATGGACGCCCCCTAAGGACAAAAAGTTGACGGCATATCTATATCAAGTTCATGGCATAATTATATCAAGTCCTAAGAAGTTTTTTTATTCCATTTCTATCCCTAATAACGGTATTGACATACTTCGGGTATAAAAAAAGAAATAACAAATAATTACAGTTTGTTTTGAGTTTAAGCTAAAATTAAAATTAATTTTTAAATTTAAGAAAACGCAAACTTTATTTTTTAACATCTTAAATCAAACTTTATAATAACTAAGCAGCCTCATAATGGATTTAATTTCCGTTTTAATCAATATCATGAATAATTGCATTATATTGTTGGCGTGTTGGTACTGAACGTTGAATAGATAGATTTTTGTAAAAGTTATATACAGTGGAGGTACATATATAAACTTTATCAAATTCATCATGTCTTTTTTTCTTTACTTCTGTAACAGCACGACGCGTCGGATACAGGTCAGAGACCTGCAATGAGTGATTCAGATTGGAGCATACTCGCCAGCAGTGTTGCCAGTCTAGCCTTTTTGAGGCTAGATCTAGCCTTTTTTTTTGTTGCCTAGCCTCGAAAATTACCATCTAGCCTCTAGCCTTTTTTTAGCCTTTGTTTGTTTTTTTCTAGCCTTTTCTAGCCTTTTTTAATATATTGCTTAAAGATGCATTACTATATCCAATTTTTCTGACGTTGCAATTTTGAAAGTCTGAATCTTCTATTGCTCTTTTAATACTTTTAAAGTGGTTAAACCCAAATATTTTCTGTTATAGAGAAAGAAAAATCCAGTTACTCTACGGAAAAAATAACGATAATTAAAATATAATGGCAAAAAATTGTAAATCACAAGTGGAATAACTTAAGTTCCATAACAGAATTCTCGGCAGAAGCTATAGATTCATTAAATGAAGATCTGTTCCAAGAGCTATCAGACTTTTTTTTTAGTTTTATTATATTGGCATTAAGCTACGCTGAGGTAGAAAGAATTCTTTATACAACGAAATTAAAAAAAAAAAACAAGTAAAGAAACCGTATTCAAACTGGCATGCTAAATTTTCTTCTAACGATAAGACATGTTCTTAAAAGAAAACGAGTAAAGAAAGTCTAGTCCGACTATGAAATACACTAAACCTCCTATAATATTTAAATAAACTTTATATTAAAATACTAAAACAAATCGAAGTTACTTCCTATTTTTGCTTACTTCCTATAACTATATAGGTTTACTAATGAAGGTTGTATGGGAGGAAGACGCGTTCGTAGATGGATGACGCCTTTTTTTGTGAGCACACCTTAGTTTTATATACTATGATCTCATACGAAGTTTTATCTCTGTAGGCCAAATATAAACGTTTTATAGTGTTTTCCATATTGTGGGTTGCATGGGAGATGAGCGTGTTCATGGGCGGATGTCGCTTATTTTGTGAACACATCTTAGTTTTGATACAACAATATCAATACCAAGTTTTATATTTTTGGCTCTTATATAAACCTCTTTACAGCGTTTTTACTATAGTGGGTTGTATGGGCGAATGACGACTATTTAACATTTTAGTACACATCTAAGTTTTAATATAAAATACATATCTGATCTGAAGTTTTATCCCTGTAGTTCAAATAAAAGCGTCTTTATAATAGTGTTTTCAATGTTGGAGTTGTATGGGAGGTGGGCATATTCATGGATAGATCACGTCCATTTTTTGTGTACGTCTGCGTTTTGATAAAAAATAAATACATTTAAATTTTATTTCGGTAGATATATGGGCGATTTTTATTTTTTAGTTGTATGAAAAGTAAGCGATTCCGTGGGCGGATTTCAAAAATATTCAATAGCTTCTTAGCCTATTTTTGCAGACAACACATAGACAGATGGACGAACGAGGTGACACTGATCAGGAATATATATACTTTTCTATACCGTACTCGCTTATTTCTATGCGTTACAAACGTTTGCACAAAGTCAATATACCCTGACCTTTCAGGTTTAGGATATTATAACGTTAACAAATCTAGCCTTTTTTTAGCTTTTTTTTTAAAGCCATCTAGCCTTTTCTAGCCATTTTTTAAAGGCCATCTAGCTTCTTTTCTCAAAACTTTCTGGCAACACTGCTCGCCAGTACATTCATGATTTGCTTGTACGTACACTCACTCATACTCATCAAAATACCCACCATATTCATACGCATTCAACCCTTCTTTTTATAATTAGACATAGGTTACACTCATACTCATTTGGTTATCCCTACACGTTTAAAAAATGTGGACTAGTTTTTTTTAATCCAAACTTTGGTTGAAAGGAATTTTTAATCCTAAAAGTACTATTTTTTATTCCATATTTTAGTTTAATTTTTTTAATCCGAAAAAGTTTAAGTTTAAGACTATTTTTGGACCACAAATTTGCATTAAGGAAGTATTTCAGGAAAAAGTGTTTATGTTATTTAATAGCTGAATAACAATGCAACAGTGGCAGTGGCAGCAGCTGTGTCAGTGGCAGCGGTAGTGATCAGTTGTTTCGTATTTTACTGCCTGCAAATTACAATCTAGCAGTGGCAGCGTCAGCATCAAAAGCAGTGAATGTGGAATTTTCTTAGTAGTTTAATTATTTGCATGTTGGCAGTTAATTTAGAAATAGGGCTAACCTATTGACGTTGAAACTGCTAAATTGTAATTTGCAGGCAGTAAAAAACGAAACAGCTGATCACTGCAGCTGCCACTGACACAACTGCTGCCACTACGACTGCTGCATTGTAATTCAGCTATTGTAATTAAAAAATAGTCTTAAACTTAAACTTTTTCGGATTAAAAAATATTAAACTAAAATATGGAATAAAAAATAGTACTTTTAGGATTAAAAATTCCTTTAAACCAAAGTTTGGATTGAAACTAGTCCAAAATTTTTAACCGTGTAGGGGAATAGGGTTCAGTCTCCCCTTTTGCCCGAAAACCTAGGGTGACCCGAAAGTTCTGACTTCAGATTCGGATTCAGCGAACCCAAAATCTTAGGAAACTGAAACTGTGAAACCTCTTGGGATTTTTAAAAATACCAGTTTTGTTGTACAGTGTAATTGTTAAAAACCAAAAAGTAAATTATTTTTAATAATTTATAAATCATAAAAACTTGTTATTATTAAGACTGAAATTGAGCTCTAGGTAACATTTAATCACATCCAAATAGGCAATAAAACCAGCCCTCTATAAACGAAGGCATGCATTTGACGTACTTCTTTTAACCATTCTTAAGAATTGCTTCTATCGGACCTCTTGAGTCCATAAAAAATATTGCATAAAAAGTTTTGTATCTTCTTTTTATTGTAAAGCTAAATGACTAGTTGCGTAAATGAATTTTACTTAATTTTATAGAGCAACAAAATAATTGTTTTCAAACAGACCAACTTCAGTATTTACGTATTTTTTTCACAACACTAAAACAGTTCAAGGGTTAAGTTTAAAGTTCAAACAATTTTGAGATTTTTGTATAGAAACTACAAATAGAAATTATGTTTTGATATAAAAAGTATTCTAAATTGCTGTTAAGTTTTTATGAATCGTCTTTTTCAGAAGTTTTCGATATAGACAAAAGTTTTATCAAATATTTGAAAATTGCTGAAATCATACATTTTCATTTTTAATAAATGTAAGTTTTTGTTGCTGCCAAAACAACGTTAATTAATGTTTTTAACTTCTTGCAAATTGCTGCTTATAGGCTGCATTCAAATAAATTCTTTCCTAAGATATTTTAATTAAATATGGGTCTTTCACTTGAAACCCACTTGAATAAAATAATATATAATGCTGTGGAAAGATTTTTAATATTGGGTGTATGTATATTCAGGCGTAATATTTTCTTTTTATTAAAACAATTGTATTTATGAAAAACGTGTCACATCACCAAACAACGACTTTGGTGAACAACAACAACAAAAACAACAAACTTTTTATGATCCTATTCCATTATTTCTCTTACTTATTAAAAAAAATTCGGCAAATACGGAATAACACAAAATTATTCCCTTAGTAGCCCCCCCCCCCATCCTCATTGTTCATTGTATTCAAGTACACGGACACAATACATATTTAACGGACGCAAACGAAAACATAAAACGGACTCAAAATATTCATCAATACACGAAATACAAGGGTGTTAAAATGGCGAAACCCCTTTATTACAGAGCTGTTTTGTTTAATCAAATTGTTGACGTAAGGCGTGGCAGGGCTGGACGGGTGTATTTAATGTTTCGTCATGACTGTTTTTGTGGGACTCTTTTGCATTGCTTATCAAAGAATTGAAGTGAGAATCTTTTGAAACAAGAGCCAACAAAATTACGGCCTCGAATTGCGGTGTGGCACAACAATTGAACAGACTGGAATGTAAATGAAAAACAGGCTGCGTCAAGGCTCATTTCTTTTATGTTGATAATTACCGTTGTGGCAATTAGCATTTTGTGAAAACATTTAGACTAGCACCCACTCGGTCCTTATTACCTTTAATATTTGGTAGCAACCTTTGTTAAAATGTCAAAATTAAAGTTCGAGAATCAGCTGTCTTGAACGCATAGCAAAATGATTACTAAAAGGTGTGCACAGGTTGATTTTGTTGGGTTGTGTTATGCGTCAGATGGCAATGCGTCGAAAATTAATATGAAAAAAATCAGTTTAAACAACATCCTGTGGCTTCTCTGTACATCCAAACAATGTCAATGTCAATGTCAATGTAAACAGGTAGACACAAAACAAGCATTGAAGTCATGGCAAATTATGTACTTAAATAGTTGTTAAGTCTTCAAATGTGTTCTATAACTTTGCCATTTTGGAACATTGCACAGTAGGGCAGTAGGCAGATGTCAAAAATCCAAATAGAAAATAAATTCGTAGTCTTAACCTATTATCTTAATCTTTTCCAAAAATTAATTATGAAGCAGGCAAAGAAAAACATTTATCTGGGTTTGTTTCGTGGAAAAACAGCATTTAAAATTATTATATAACAAAATTTAAATGATTTCGATTTTCTAGTGGATTTTAGAAGGATGTAGCAATGGGCTACATTGGGCTATTATTATACAATATGAAAAGCAATAGTGTGCAAAGAAACTTTTCATCTAATCAAACTTTTCTAGATTTACTTGTAATGAAAGTTTATATACAATTGAGGTTTTGTAATTATTTTAATTTTGGTTTAAACTTGCTGCAGAACTACAATAAAGCATCCATGCTTAACATAGATATCATGCATCATTTGCAGATTAAGACTGTATTTTTAAGTATCTGATTGGTACTGTTGTCTATATCAATCTTTACAATGAAAATGATATCTACGTTAGGACACGTTTCTTTAGTACATGACATATGTAAGTCGTTGGCAATTCTTATTTTCCACCATACCGTTTCTTTGACAGTTAATGACACTTGACACTTTGAATTCTGAAATTCTATGTAACAAATTTAATATTTATCGTAAAGATAGCAACTCTATTCCTGGTAATTGCTCTAATGGTGGGGGTGTGCTGATTGCGGTTAAATCAACACATTTCTCTCAAGAAATAGTTATCCTTGAAGCTGCAGACATAGAATTATGTTGTGTGCATGCAAAGTACGGTTCTTTGAGTCTTTATATTACATGCTCATATATACCTCCCTTTTCTAACTTGAAAGTGTATAGCAAACATTCGGCTTCTATTAGTAAAGTTTTCTTATTGCTACATCCTAATGATCATATCTTAATAACTGGTGACTTTAACTTAACCAATGTTTTTTGAAGTTCATCTGATAATTACTTTTTAAATGAGCTTTCAAGTCAAGGTCTTTTCCAACTCAACTGTCACTTGAATAAGAATAACCGTTTGCTCGATCTGGTATTTTTTGATGAAAGCAACATTGCTTCAGTGTAAAGGTCCGATCCTCTGGTCTCTCCTGAAGATTTTCACCATCGAACCATTGAAATTAGTCTCAATTTTCCTAAACCATCTATACAGAATCGTGCTAGTCAACCATTCATGGAATTCAACTTTAAAAAAACTAACTATGTTATGCTAAAAAATAGTTTGTCCAGTATAAATTGGTCATCTATACTGCATCTTAATACAAACGTTTTATCTTCACAGAATCTGGATGCTGCGCGTTTAATACAACGCTCATTGACTGATTTCCTAGATCTATTCGGCAAAGAAAAGCATCTATAATTTCAGGCCCTGTGTGGTTTACCAATGAATTAAGAAAATTGAGAAACTTAAAATCTATCTAAATCTTCCAATCTAAATATTATAAAAAATATCAAAGAACACATAGCTTGATTGATTTCGGCCGTTATACTTCTACTAAATATAGTTATCAGCTGTTGTGCAAGCAATCCTATAACATATACCTAACAAAACTAAAATAAAACATTAAGTCTGATGCAAAATCATTCTGGAGTTTTGTAAATGCAAAACGTAAGATTGATTCCTATCCTTCTTTTATGAAATATAAAAATGTGAAATCTGATAGTGATTAAAGCATTTGTTACCTTTTTGCTGACTTCTTCAAGTCGACTTACTCGTCGTCATCTTTTGATAATAGTAGCTATCCTTTTAATGTTCATTCTGGGGATATTTGCCTCCCAATAGTTGACAACAATACAGTTTTATCTTATCTAAAAGACCTTAAAACTTCGTATAAAAGTGGTCCCGACAACATTCCTTCTTACATTTTGAAATATTGCTATGAAGAATTAGTGACTCCAATCACTCGGCTTTTTACCTTTTACCTTTTTCCAACCGTCTGGAAGTCCTCATTCATTATCCCATTGCATAAATCTGGTAATAGATCTTTAATTGATAACTATCGTGGAATTGCGAAATTAAGTGCTTTGCCCAAACTTTTTGAGGCAATTATTACTTCACAATTATCACATAGTGTTAAGTCGTTGATGTCCCCATGTCAACATGGATTCCTCTCGGGAAAATCTACGGTCACTAACCTCCTTGAATTTACATCTTAAACAATAGAAAATTTTGGAAAAGGTTTTCAGACTGATGTTATCTACACGGACTTTATCAAAGCTTTTGATGTTGTTTATCACAGGCTTTTGATTCTTAAAATATCTTTGATTGGATTTCCCACAAAAATGGTGAGATGGATCGAATCGTTTCTTAGTAATAGAACACAATCTGTTCTATTTTAACTCGTGAAATCATACGAGTTTCCTGTTATCTCTGGGGTACCCCATGGGGTACCTTGCAAGGAAGTCATCTTGGGCCACTTTTATTTCTACTTTATTTAAACGATTTGCCATCGGTCATAAAGCATTCTAACATCTTGATGTATGCTGACGACGTCAAACTATTCCTGTCTTTTAAGAATGAATATGATGGTTTATTCTTGCAAATTGACATCAACAATCTTCATAGCTGGTGCAGAATAAATCTAATGAATCTTAATATGAAAAAATGTAAACACATGAGCTTCTCGCTAAAACCATTCTTAAAGTGTAATTTCAAAATATGTGACTACACATTAGAATCTTTAGATAGTTTCCATGATCTTGGAGTTACCATGGATCCTAAACTACGGTTTCACATTCATATAAATAAAATAATAAATAGAGCAAATAGTATCCTAGGATTTATTTAACGTTGGTCAAAAGAGTTTAATGATCCTTTTATTACTAAAACTTTATTCACTTCTCTAGTTCGGCCTATCTTAGAATATGCTTCAATTGTATGGTGTCCACGATATGGTTGCTACATCGATGACATTGAATCTGTTCAGAAAAAATTTCTTTTGTTCTGTCTGAACTATCTTTATTGAAATATTAACTTTAATCTGCCACCTTATGAATATCGCCTACAGCTATAAAATCTTCCTACTTTGAAAAATAGGAGAGTTATGCTTAACGTTAGTTGAATTGTTAAGCTTTTACATGGACATGTAGACAGTCCATATTTATTGAGTAAAATTTATTTTAATATTCCACTTCGTGATCTTTTAAGTTAATTTTTATGAACTTTTGTAGAACAAATTACTTGCAAAATGAACCATTACGAAGCGCTTGCGGAGACTTTAGTTCTGTTTCAAATGTTATATCTTTAATGAATCCATGTGCTCAATTAAACATAAAATAATAGATTATTTGCAGTACCGACAATGATCATGATCTTCCAATGGCACATAATTCTCACCTGGTTATGGATATACATAATACAACATATACATCTGAATGAACCTGACCTGAACCTGTTTTGGATCTCCTATTTAATATAATCGAACATGCTTGGTGAATGTAAATGCATTTTTTCTGTTGTGCTCTGCTGGTTGTATATTTTGGACTTTGTCCTACAACCAGCGAGAACGATTTGTCTGACATATAATAATACGACAGGCCATTGAGACCTCGTTGTCTCAGTGCTAGCGTTCGCAACCATTTCTTTGTTTCTATGGAAGTTGGTGTGGTAAATATGACCTTGTTTGTCGAAATACCACCTTGCTGTGAACGATATGTATTATGTATATGGTTATACTTATCAGTGTGGCGTACAGACCTTGCTTGTCTTGATACCTCCCACCGTTCTAGGCCGACACCATGATGCTTTACATACACTACCAGGTTCCACAATGTTAATATGTATAATTTTTGAAACATCGAATTTTAAATTACGTCAATGTTAAAAAATCATTATTATATTTCAGTTATTATGCTTTATTCTAAATTGTTATATATACTTATAATAAATTGTTTTGTAAATGTCTAAATTTTAAAAGCTATAAAGCCTCAAAGGCTTAGCTTATAATAATAAATAAAAAAAAAAAAAATTTGTAAAAAATCATCTTCAATGCTTAGATTTATTAAACCATGGACGAAAAAGAACAACTATAACGTTGTATTATGTAACAGTGCGTCCTCACTTGAAGTCGCAAGTCAAGTTTGGTCCCAAAGTTAAAATGTGTCAATGAATAGATAGGATCCAAAAATGTTTTGTTCGGTTTGCTTTAAGGGGCTTAAGTGGAACTCACATTTAAAAACTTCTTCCTTCTAAGGATCGTTTAAAATTAATAAGCATAAAATAATAAAGTGAGAGAAGGAAGTTTGCATATAACTCAACCCAAATTTGGTGAGTAAATTTTTCACACATGGTTTGACTCATTGGCAAGGTTTGCCCGTGCGGTGAGAAAAAAAACCCCGATCAAAAAAACGGTGAGAATCAAAATCTTCAGTACAAAAAATTGGCTTTGGTTATGAACTTTCATATTACTTCGATAAAGGGTTATTGCTATAGAACAACAAGTGTGGATTTTTCGGAACACTTTTGATTTACAAGGTTTTAATTCTAATTTGAAATTAACCAATAGAAGAATATGACAAGAGTTAAGTCCGGTATATTATTCAGGAACTTCTTTATAAATTTTCAAATTAATCCCAAACCTCTGGTTTGACATGAATTATAAATTAAGTTGCTTAAAACAAAAATATTTTCACTGATGACTTACTTCATTGAATAATAATGCTTATAACTGTTACCTTGGAATTTTGACATCCTATTTTATTGTAAATCCATTAATTTCAGAGTCTCACCTTTCATTGCATATACATAGTTCATATGTTAACCTTAACTTGATGTATAATGCTGGTAACGAATTTCTTAAATAGTTTAAACATTCATGTCAAATATCCGCCTTCATATGGCATGGTTTGGTAGGACCACATTTAACAAAACGACTTCTATTGAATAATCAACGCTTATAGGGAATTAATAAAATTTTAGATTCGGTCATGCATTTCAGCCCTTGAAAGGACTTTGACCGAGCTTCTTATGATCAATTGGGTTGTGTGTGTTATTAAATGTTTGGACACAATTAACCGAGAACTGGACCTACATGTTTTATGCAATCTCCGAACGGCTAAAGTTCATGTTCTCAAGAAGCTTTACATGGCATTATTTACTATCTGAGGTTCGCCATTGGCTGCAGAGAGGTGGTGATAGATCAGACATTTTTTGATTGAAAAAAACTTTCCAGCGAGTGGAAATCGATTTCTACCTTCGGGTATGCCAAGCCACACACTTTACCTTAATGCAACGGTCACCACCACGGTCATCACTACTAAATATGAATATATCTTCAAATAAAAATAAAACCATTAAGGAAACCCTAAAAATTGTATAACAAAATAATAAAATTTTTGAATGAATTCATAGTTTTTTTCGTTCATAAAAATGTTATGTGTGTTATAAAAAAAGTACATATCGACTCCTAAAATGCAAAAAGGCTAACTACACTTTTAATATTTTTAAAGAAGAAACCGAAAACGTTATAAAAAGGACCATATTTAATATTTTATTAGAAAATATTTTTGCTAGAAAATATCTATTATTTTGAGTTTGAAATTTAGCTAGACGGCCTAGTTAAGACAAATTAAATATTACACAGTACGACAAAATCAATTTTTTTTGAGTACACATGAGAAATGTTAACAGAATATGAAAATAGGCTTAAAATAAAGAAATACGTGTCTCGGCGATTTGCTGTAGCACGTCAGAATTTTGAGAAAATCGATTTTAAAGATTCGAAGGATCGTGGAGGTTCACTTGTAACGTAGTACTATTATAAAAAGTTCTATAAAAACAGAATGGGTGAACCGATTTAAGTGCTTGAGCCAGTTTTGAAAAGGGAATTAAATTTGGATTTGTTTTTATAAAAAAAACAACATTTTTTTCCGCTAGATGGCGCTTTAATTTTCATGTAAAATTAAAAAATATCCAAAAATGTAATGTAATTCAATGTAATGTAAATGTAATGTAAAAATGTAATGTAAAAATACAAAAATTAATATCCAAAAATGTAATGTAATTCAATTTAAGGTAAATGTAATGTAAAAATACAAAAATTATTATGATATCTTAACTATTATTTTGTGTCAAAAATGTTGGTCGTTTAGTTTTTCGTGTGTTAACTTCAGGTTTTGTATCACGGCATAAATTCCAACAATATTCAGCAAGCATGTGAGTCATGTCTTTTCCTTTGAAACGATTTTCTATTGTAACAATATATTTATGGAAGCGTTCTCCATGCTCATCGCTTAAATCACCCAAATTTGAAGGAAAAAAGTATCTCATACGTGAGAGAGAGAGAGAAGGAGGAAAATGAGAGAAGACTGCAATTAGTGACAAAGTAAAGAGGTTGGTCGTTGGCTTAGAACGTTAAGGCGCAGATAAAAGTAACGACAATCTTCGAAACAATCGACCGCCATATGGTTGAAATCCCAGACGACTTGTTTTAATTTTTTCTAATTGCAGAAACCCCGATCTGTAAGCTAGTTGAAATTGAACAATAATATTTTTAGTTTGATCTGGCTCGGAGCCCCGAATCGCTGAATCAAGCAATTCCCGGCCAGCGAAAAAGATTCTACTTAAGTTATTGGATTTCAAATCAACAACATTGTATTTTTAATGAATTTCGTACATTTTTTGGATATTTTTTAATTTTACATGAAAATTAAAGCGCCATCTAGCGGAAAAAATGTTTTTTTTTATAAAAACAAATCCAAATTTAATTCCCTTTTCAAAACTGGCTCAAGCACTTAAATCGGTTCACCCATTCTGTTTTTATAGAACTTTTTATAATAGTACTACGTTACAAGTGAACCTCCACGATCCTTCGAATCTTTAAAATCGATTTTCTCAAAATTCCGACGTGCTACAGCAAATCGCCGAGACACGTATTTCTTTATTTTAAGCCTATTTTCATATTCTGTTAACATTTATCATGTGTACCAACCACTGTCGTACTGTGTTATAAGTCAAAAATTAAATTAAATTCTTTTTTGTTGTTATGTCTTTTTGCATTTTAGGTGACGATATGCCAAACCAAAAGTATCACTTTTGAAAACTTAATTAAACTATTTAAATAAAAATAACAATAATAAGTAATAAAAACGCTTTCATTTTCTTAAGTGGCTTCAGACCTATATATATATAGCAATATAGTCTCCAACCCATTAAGCATTCGCTTGTTCATAGCTTAAATGGAATTTTATATCACCAAAACAATCATTTCTTTCATACTCTCAAAACATTTGAACATTTTCTTTAGTAGAAATTTACTTTCATTTTAATTGTGAAGTTTTTCATAAACCGTAAATATCATCATTTTTAATTCGGTGTAGAAATTTATTTATATATTAACTTTAGTTAGGTTTCATAAAACTCGCGTGGTATAAGTACCAGAAAAAAATATGGTTAAATATTGAATTCATTTTCTTTTCAGCCCTTCTTCCTCTTTAAATTGTGCGAACTAACAAAAGCAAACGGGTTAACTTAAATTTTCAAAATATTGATTCTATTTTATATGTAATTATAACATATTCTGCTTTATGTAACGAACAAGGTTAGGTTAAGGATTTAATAACACCAAAATTTATTCGTCGTAAATGTTTCAATACAAGATGGGACCATAATAGTATCAATATAAAGTATAAATAATGATTCCATAGAGATGAGCTTGAATGCGTACTTTTGTGTGTGGTTGTGCTTCTGGTGGATACTTCCCACAAGAATGTATCTTTTATTGTACGTACAGCTAATACATAAGACTGGGTTCGTTATTGTCGAAAATATTCGCATGTTTCAGCAATAAAAAAAAAGCAAACACAAAATAAAGTACGACAAATAGCAAAGTTGGATAACAAAGTACAAATAATTTATCACTGAAATTTGAAACTGTTAAAAGCTGCGTGGAGTCCATGAAAAGTTATGTGAAAATTTCTTAAAACAGCAACTTGGAAAACTCGTAAATTAAAAAACTTCAACATTAAAAATAAAGGTTTTAAGTATTTACAGTTGGCAGCAAACATTGTAAATTGAGCTCAGCGAAAATATTAGTATGAAATATTAGGATATAGTATATAAAACAATAGTATATAAATTACTATTTCATAGTTGGCCTAAACCGACTTTAGACTTTCTTTACTTGTTTTAAAATAATTCCAGTAGCAATATATGTGATTATAATAATTAAATAAATTTTTTTTTTTAATATTGTTTTTACTAAAAAATATATATTTAATTTTTCAAAATGATATCTTATTTCCTATTCGTCCCCTTAAGGTCGTGTCACGTCCCCTTATGGTACTACTACAGTGTGCAGCTATTAAAAACAACACCTTTTTTATTAATTTTGTTTGCATAGTATTGTTAAATTATTCAATTCAAATTTATTTACATTATGTACAGTTAAAGTTGAAGATATAAAAAAATTTTTTTTTGTTTTGTATTTGTTGTTTATTTCATGAGGTCGTTGTAGTTGGCGAGTTTTAAGATAGGTTGTAAGTTGCTTTCTCGTCTAAATCATTTTCAAGGAGTCGGAAAGTAAAAAATCAAAGTGCATTCTACAGTAAAGGGCTGTAGTTGAGCACTCTACCTACGCAAATAAAAAAATAAAAAAATGGCATGCGCTGAAAAACAAATTTACAAAAAACCCCTCTTTTTGGCAGAAATTCTTAGCCGTAAAAAAACAAAATATAAAAGTTTCTCGGCTTTTTATAGGTAGAGTGCTTAACAGAGTCTATGAAGATCACAATGAATCAAGATTCATCGAAATCTTTCAAAGAGAACTCGAGATATCTCAGAAACCAATTCGACAAAACATGTTTCGAGAAACACGCGTTTAGATTTTCTTCTATGAACGATAATATATGAATTAATGAGCGATATACGAATATAATGTATGTTATATCTCTTTTTTATTTGATATTTTTTTCTTAAATTTTGTAAGCATAGGTATTCTTGAGACCTTAAAGAACAATATTCTAAAAAAAAATTTATTTTTTATTTTTACACACTTTAATAGTGCCTTAAATTAATGGTATCTTTATAAAATAAAGCATCCCTGATTTAATTTTTTTTTATTTTTATGAATTATTTTTATTCAAACATATTTCAAATCTAATTTCCTAATCTTATAAAACAATGTCCTCCCCCATCAAATGTCAAGGGTACACCGTGGAAGGAGCACTTTTATACAAGCTTCTTTTTTTTAAATGCTTAAATAAAAAATATTTAAGGACTTTAATAATACAATATCCTATGTATTTTCAAATTCATATAATCAACGTTTATTGGGCATTAAAAATTTAAACTTTTGTAGCAATAACACTTTGACAAAGAGCTGTTAAATCTAACCCTGATTACACTATTTACTTTAATTTTCGCTTAAAAGCTTTTACTTTCGCCTTTTCGTATCCTTGCTACCGGCACTTGATATGTACAAACCTCGACACGAACTAAAGCTTCTAATTTATTTCATGAAACATTATTAATTGCTCTTTAATGACAATAAATTTGTTTTCAGTTCGATTTAAGCAAACATAATATTATAAATATTAATGAACAACAACTTTTGCCCTTTTTTCAGGTGTACATTTATTCTGACAGCTCGAAAAACAAAGGTTTTATCTAGACAAAAACATCACTAACAATGTAACATAAACATCCTCATCCTGAAACTCTTATAAAGCGACAGCTCACAAAGGCCAATTTAATAGAAAAATTAGCTGAAAATAGAAGTAACCATCAATATCGGAAGAGATAAATCATGATAAATGAACCAAATTGGATAGAGCCTGTTTTGCTAAGTACGGAAGTATTGTGCCAACGACAAAATTTAAAGATTTCAATTTCCCTGATGTTTGTGCAAATGTGGTCCAAAACATAATATCCAAAACATGGCCTCAATTGATTACTTTAAAGATAAAAAATGTGTAGCACATAAAAAAAGGTCACCAAATTACACGTAGGCAACTTCCAATGTAGCACACGGATGCACAACTTAACCAAGCTGTTTCAACCAGCCACGTGTTAAACATTACAATCAAAATGACACATTCATATGTCAATCGTGTCTACTACCACTTTGAAGGGCCAAATAACAGTTCATGACGAATGATACTAATTTAGACAAGCAATGAGTTATAGACTTATATATATTGAAAGGATATTGAAGTTAAAAAGAGCTTGCGTGTCATAAACTTACTGCAGAGGAAACCTTGAGGATATGCTGCAAAATGAACAAACTACTAAAGAAAAATTCATTTAAAGTGATACGCATTGGACAAAGGGTATTGCGTATAAAAGGGTGACAGCTGCAAAAATTTTAGTTATATCTGGATGCTGACATCGCAGTCTGCGACATTAAACACAATACCAAAATCATGCTTATTCAAAAGGAACAATAGCCAAGATATTATGTACATGATATGTGAAATAAAACCACTTTCTTTTCTTTGACATTCTTATAAATATAAAGGACAATAGTTTCGTTGCTATGTTTATCTATCATATTTGATTTGAACGGGTTCAACTTATTCCTTTCATATTTTTTTCAATTTTGCATTTTGCAAAGTTTCAATATAGTATAAAAAAGTCACAGTAATAATAATATTTTGTAAATGTGCACAATGGTAGCTTCGTCAAATTTTGACAGCCAGAAGTCAATTTTATCAAACTGCAATTTAATTGCAAAAACCAGTAGAGATTTCTTACTTTATTACTTAGAAGACGCTTACAACCGTTGGTTGGTTTTGACCTGGTCTAAGAATTTGCTGGCGCCATTTGGACACTCCATGCGTTGTCAGGTTATCCAATGCCTGGTCTTTCCAATGAAGATGCGGTCTTCCTCGTCTGCGTTGGCCACCGCTGGGTACCGAATCAAATCATTTTTTCGCTCAAGCTTTGTCGTTCATTCTCTTGACATGACCAAGACAACGAAGCCACTCTATTTTAATACGCTTGACTATATCGATGTGGGCATATAGCTCAAACAGCTCGTGGTTATATCTTATTCGATACTTGCTATTGACGCAGATTGGACCATAGATCTTGTGAAGAATTTTTCTCTCGAACGCTCACAAAGTCCTTTCATTAGAGCTGCTCAACGTCCAGGTTTGTGATGCGTATAGTAGGACGGTCATGATAATTGACTTTTAGAGCGTCAGTTTTGTTCGTCGAGAGAGAGCTCTGCTTCTCTATTCCCAACTGAGTCCAAAGAAACACCTTTTGGCAAAATGTACCTTTCACTTAATCTCAATACTGATATCGTTGCTGGAGTTGATACTGGATCCCAGGTAAACAAATTCCTTCACCACCTCAAAGAAAGTGTTGTCAACAGTGACGTGGTTTTCAAGACGCTGGGACTGTTTGTTTGTTGACACAAGATACTTTGCTTTTTCGACATTCACTGCAACACCCATTCGACTCGACTCTTACTAGCCTGGAAAATGCTGCACTGACTTCGCGCGTATTATGGCCAATGATGTCAATATTATCAGCATACGCCAGCAGCATAACACTCTTATAGAAAATTGTGCCACTGCGTCTCAGGTCAGCAGCTCGGATGATCTTCTCCATTACTAAATTGATTTCTTTAATACGATGGATAAGGAACAGCACGATAAGGAACCACCTTGTCTACGAATGTTTCGTAGGAATACCAAATTCAGACATGATTAGTTTTTCGTTTGGGTAGTCTTCATCAGATTTGTGGATTATTTTTTTTTCATTATTCTTATTGGTTTCATTGAAATGTGTTTTTAAGTGGTGGGGTTCAAACCTTACGTACAACCGTTGTTTGAAGGCCAAAGCTGCAGCTCAAATTAGCCGTCAACTAACGGGTGTTAGTTTGACATATCCAGGAGACACCACGTGGAGGTTTTTAGTCTGCTTGAGATGATTTCGGCATGGATAATGCTGGCCTCGCCAAATTGAGGCGATCAGACACGTTGCCATGTGAAAATCGCACCCTTGAAAGAGATTCATCTTGCGTTTTATTATATTAACGACGTTTCTTTGCATGACGTTTAAAACTAAGTGTTAGTTTTATATATACAACCAAATGTATGAAAATACTTCCAAATTACCCCCAAGTGGTGTCTCCTGGAAACGGCAAACTAACACCCGTTTAGTTGACAGCTAATTTGAGCGACGATGTCTCCTCTAGACTTAAAACTTTAAGGGTCTCTACAAGACCTTAAAAATGGAATGTACGTAAGGTTAGGGTCCCAACCACATTTCTAATTTCCCAATGAAAACTAAAACATCCTCTGATATGAACCCCTACTACGTTGACTATCACCGCAAACGAAAAACGGACAATGCTTTATGGATATGCACCTGGAATGTCCGGACCTTTTATAGGGAAAATGCCACTGTCCAACTATCTACTACAGCTGCCATGCTGGGAAGCGCGAATAAGGATGCGGATTCATCTGAAACTACGCCATCTTGTTTCCCGGTTCACACTTGTGAACGAAAAGCTAGCGACAATCCACGTCAAGGCTAAATTCATCCACATAAGCCTAATTTGCGCACATGTTCCGACGGAGGAAAAGAACAATGCTGTCAAGGACACCTTCTAGACGTGTATGGACGTGTATGGACGGTGACTTAAACGCGAAGGTCGGAAAAGAAGGCATTTTTGACTCGACTGTCGGTCAGCGGTCTAAGACTGATAAACTTCGCCGTGGCGCGAGACATGGTAGTTAGTAGCACCAGATTCGAACACCTCGATATCCATTAGGCAACCTGGCTGTCCTCGGATCAAAAACCGTGAAACCAAATTGATCATGTTGTGATCGACGGAAGGCACGCTCCGTGTACTGGTTGTGCGCACATTTTGGGGAGTCAATATTGACCCCGACCATTGTCTTGTCGCAGCCAAGATCCGCATACGATTGTGCAATGTAAAGAATATACGCACAGGTATGCAACGAAAGCTTAATGTCGAAAAGCTGCTATCACAACGGACCGCCAAAGCCTACTCCGCGCAACTCTCGGTTAAGTTCAACCAACCTTACTCTTGCCTCGACGACGCTGACGGATTTTGAGCGCATATATTCCAGTCTATGCGCACTGCTGCTACAGAAGTCATTGTTGTTGGCGCCCGCAACCAATGGTATGACCAGGAGTGTCGTGACGCGATAGCAGCAAAATACGTCGCATATAAAAAGACGCTGCAGTCAGCTGCAACGCAAGTCATGCACGAAAACTATCGCGTTATTAGGAAGGAATCGCAAAAAGGCCTTTTCAGACGTAAAAAAAGAGAGCAAAAAAGTAGGAGCGTGAAAAAATTGAGGTGTACCAGGGCAAAAAACATCCTCCAAAATTCTCCTAACATGTTAAGCGTCTAACCCAAGGTTTCAAGCCCGGAGCATCCACTTGTAAAGATGAGAATGGTGATCTGGTTACAGATACGCAATGCGCAATGAGATTATGCAGAAAGCATTCCAATCTGCTTGCAGGCAACAATTCCAACAAAAAATTCCTGGCAAATCCACCATAGACCAGATTTTTACACTACGCCAAATCTTGAAAAAAATTCACGAAAAATAACCCAACCCAGTCGACTCAGAAGCTAAAAGAAGAGTTCGACATGGTATTCAATGGCCAAGCCGAGACGAGAGCCCTTACAGAGGAGATGCCGGTCGAAATTAAAGACCTCGACGAAGTGACAAAATCGGACGATGTGCGAAACGCCGTCCAGAAGTATCTGGGTGAGCCTATAGTGGTGAGCGTGAAGTCACTTCGTAAAGCCGATGCTGGCACACAAACGGAGTTTGTAAGTCTACCTCTGACAGAGGCAAGAAAGATGACCGAAACTGTCAAACTTAAAGTTGGCTGGGTCATATGTAGGGTTTGAGAAAAATTTGCTCAAACCAGGTGCTTCAAGTGCCTCGACTTTGGTCATAGCGCAAAAAGCTGCAACAACACTGACCAAAGTAAGTGCTGCATGAAGTGCGGTAAAGAGGGCCACAAGGCGAAAGAGTGTAGTGCGGAGGCAAGCTCATTTTTATGCTTGGCCAAGAAAAGTTCAGAGACAAACCACCGTGCCGGAAGCTGAAGATATCCATTCTTCAAAAAAGCTACGAAGCCTAAGCGAAGATGAGATTCCTGCAGCTTAACCTTAACAACTGCCGGGCAGCGCAAGACCTATTAGCGCAAACGGTCAGAGAACAGAGCACCGATCTTGCAATTCTAAGCGAAACGTGTGCCTGCAAAAACCCAGGATTTTGGGCCTCAGACACTGGCAAAGCTGCTAAATGGTCGTGCGGTAGGGATCCTCTATGTAAACACCTTCGTGCACGTGCAAATGGCTTTGTTCGAGTCTAGGTAGAGGGTGTTCAGGTTGTGAGCTGCTACCTTGCCCCAAGTTTGTCAGTTGAAGAGTTTGGCGAGACCATAGATGCCATAGTTGAGGACGTACAAGGGACTAAGCCAATTCTAATAGCTGGCGACTTTACCGCTTGGGCTGTAGAATAGGGCAGTCAAAGTACAAGCCAAAGAGGCTTCATACCCCAGAAATCGCAGAAGCACGCAGAGAATGCTTTCAAGCTAGAAGAAGATACTACCGCTCAAGATGTACCGACAGATTCGAATTTCTTCGCGAATCCTACCGTGTATCCAAAAAATCTTTGAAAAAAACTATTAATAGGAGCAAGCGCGAGTGTTTTCTGCAGCATGTGATGAGGCAGAAGCTAGCCCATGGGGAACCGCCTACAAGATAGCAACAAAAAGCTGAAGGGGTTTAGACAGCCCACTCCTACGGACCCACACCTGATTGGTAACGTAGTAAGGACTCTATTCCCGCCACAACCAGCGATTTTGCCGCCCGATGCAGATGAAGACGATCTGAATCAAATAGTAAGGGTAAGTACTGACGAGGTGGTGACAATTGCCAAATCCGTGAAGAACGAAAAGACACCAGTGCAAGATGGTATTCCTAACCGAGCATTAAAACTCGCCATCATAGAGCAACCTCAAACATTTGTGGAAGGCCCAGCGGAAGGTCCAGAGACTAGTGCTCATACCAAAAGGCAGTGCCTCCACGGAAGATCCCTCAAGCTACTGCTGAGGGATCTTGTCTGCTTGATGCATTAGGGAAAATCTTTGAGCGACTGTTGTGCAACCGAATTGAAGACGCGATTCAAAAAGCCAGAGGGCTATCCAATCGTCAGTTTGGGTTTCGGAAACTGCACTCAACGACAGAGGCCATAAACCTTGTCACCACAACTGCGCAGGAAGCTATCGCAGGCACTCGATGGAAGAATGGTCCAAAAAAATATTGCCTTGTAGCAACGCTTGATGTACGCAATGCGTTCAACTCAGCTAACTGGAGCAATATTTTGAAAGCTCTTAGGGAGTTTAGAGTACCAAGCTACCTCACGAATGTTATTGCGAATTATTTCCATGAAAGAGTGCTGCAATATTCAACCGATAGCGGCGCAAGGACGTACAATGTCACTGGCGGCAGGGGTCAGTTCTATGGCCCCTTCTGTAGAACGTCATGTATGATGGTGTTCTAATTCTCGAGGTTCCTGCAGGTGTCAAGATCGTCTGATTCGCGGATGATTTAGCGGTTGTTGTAACAGCTAAATACCTAGAAGAAGGCTCTTAGTAGTGTTGCTATTAGCGCTATCTACGACTGGCTAAAGTCAGCTGGGCTTAGTTTAGCAGAACATAAGACGGAGGCGGTGCTTATAAGTAGCCGTAAAAAGTCCGAAATCGCAGTTATAAACGAGCGCGGGACGGAGGTACACTCAAAACCATTTATTAAGTACCTCGGTGTGCTAATCGACTCTCGACTCTGTTTCAAACAGCACCTAGAGTATGCCCATAGAAAAACAGCCACTTCATGCCTAGCGCTAGCAAGAATGTTGCCAAACACACGAGGACCAAAGCAAGCTCGCAGACCACTTCTGCTCAATGTCGTGCGTTCGATTTTGATGTACACATCAACGGTCTGGGCTGCAGCGATTAAAGTTAAGTCCTACCGACGAGGAGTAGAGTCGGTGTACAGACTTGGCGCTCTTAGAATGTGCTGCGCTTTCAGAACAGTGTCTGAGGATGCAGCTCTGGTGCTCGTTAGCTCGATCCCCATCGACCTCTTGGTGGAAGAAGCCCATCCAGGAGCTGTTAGCGAGTGCGCATCCTCTCGTAAAAAACTGGTGCGAGAGCGAAGTATATCCCAGTGGCAGGCACGTTGGGATGGATCGGTGAAGGGACGCTGGACCCATCACTTCATCCCTAACCTTTCCATGTGGTGTGGTAGAAGTCATGGTTCAGTGAATTTCTACCTCACCCAAATTCTGAGCGGGCACGGTTGCTTTAGAGCATAACTGTATAAATTCAAGCATACAAGTGACCCCAATTGCACTCATTGCCCTGGTAGCATAGTAGAAGACAAAGCATACGTCCTCTGACACCACAAAACTTGGTGAACCTCATGTTGAGAAGCGAAATCAACTTGTCCGTGGTAAGCTCTTTGACCAAACGCACAATCGACGAACTTCGAAGAGTCGAACGTTTGCAAAATAGTTCAGCGTGAGATAGGAAACTATATTCGATGTTTAGGGTTCTCCCCGACCCAGAATTGACATCAAGTTAAGGAGAAAATTTAGGCTCTTAACTTGACAGTCATCCCACAGACAAAATTAGTCCTTCAGTCTTCAGCTTAGTGCTATTCCCCCATCCCACGAAGTTATGCCTTACGGGGTCAAAGATTCAATGGGGCGGTTTAGGTTTAGTGTGTAGGAATCGCACACTCCCACCTGCACGGTGGTTCGGTATACCTGCAAAGTTGATAAGGCTCTGAAGGATGACGTTGAACAAAAAATGCAGCTGCGTCAAGGTAGGAAATTAACTTTTCGAAATCTTTACTACCAAACGAGGTTTCAGACAAGGCGACCCGCTATCATGCGATCTCTTCAACTTGGTACCATTTTCTACAAAGGTGTCCAGCTCCTTGCGTATGCTGATGATAACGATATTATCGGCCGAACCAATAGAGATGAAAATGCTGCTTTCGCCGCTATCGAAAAGGAATCAGCCAAAGCGGGTTTGACGGTGAACGAGGGCAAAACAAAGTATATGCTGTCTGCAAATAGGGAATCGCGGCGTCTAAGCTCCTATGTTACAGCAGGCAAAAATAACTTTTAAGTTGTCAAGGAGTTTACATACAAATAGCAACAACAATGTCAACCTGGTGATAAAGCGAAGAATAACAATTGCTAATTGGTTGGTGCTACTACGGGCTAAGTAAGCAATTAAGTTCTAGAGCCCTCTCTCGATTGACAAAACTAACACAACAAGACGCTTATCATACCTGTGCTTCTCTATGGCGCTGAGGCATGGATGCAGCCGGTCGTTCCGGGGTGTTCGAGAGGAAACCTCTTCGCAGAATGTTTGGTCCTGTTCGAGTTGGCGATGACTTCCGCATACTAGACTAAGATTTTCCAAGGTTTAAAAACATGTTCGGACCCATGGAAAGGATTTACCAATAAAGTAACGCTCTTCCCTATTTATACGGGAAGTATCGTAACAAGCTGGATCAGTGAACAAAATATTCAACTATTCTCATGGACTCTTCGGAACTGAACATTATTGAAAATGTTTTGGGTTGGTTATTTTGGAATGTGAACAAATCCAGTAGAGAATTTTAAGACCAAAAGTCACTCATTTCTGCCATTAGAGTGGCTTGGAGTGAAATTTCATTATAAATGATATAATTCATTATAAATGAATGAATAAAAAAATGAATAATGAATAAGAAATGAATAAAAAATGAATGCATTAATGCAAAATTCATAACGATTCTTTGTGAATTGCATTCTTTGTGAAAAGCATTCTAACGACAAATGAATAATAGAAATGAATAATTGATAAATTTTTAAAAATTGATTGTGAATTCAAAATTTTAGTTATGGATCAATTTTGCATTCATTGAATGCATTCTTATTTCGTTATTCACTGATTCAAGATTTTGTAGAAGCAATCAAATTGAATGAATTCTTTTACAGCTCTGATCGTTTTCAATTTCATCAGCTGTGGCACATTTTCTAACAATATAGTGTCGAAATTTTCCACAACCTACAAAAGTTGAAATATAAAGAAAAATATGTGCTCAGCAAAAAAATTAAAAGTGATTGTTAAAAAATAATAAGTAGTCTCAAATAAAATAGGTCTACTTAATTTCAGCCACAGAAACTAGAATATAATTTTCCAAAGGATTTCAACTCGCTGAATCTGAATCCGAGGTCCAAATCTCTCCACTATCAGATTTTCGAGATATTCTGACCTATAGTGCAAAATGGATATCGTAGAGTTTGCTTAAATATCTTTTATCTACGTTGATATATCTCAGTGAAGAATAAATATTTAATCAAACATGCGCGTATTTTTAAGGTATTTTTAAAAAAAGAGCTCAGCGAACCCATGTGCGACTCAAAATTTAATTATAACATTTAAAACTAGCATTAAATTTTGAACATAAAAAGCTTACCAAACAATTTTACAAGCTATCACAAATTATATTCACAAGGAAATCACCGGAGCAATAAGCCTAAAAATCAGTATTTTGCTTTCAGAAATCGTAGGGTGGGCAAAAAAACATATTTTGCAAAAACTTTTGTTTTTCTAAAGGTAACTTCTTATCACTATCTAGCATTGATCTAGAACAATAGTTAATAAACCCACTGATGAACTTTGCCTATTTAAAAATCTTTGCCGTAACTCACGCGACATAACCCCCGTGACATAACCCCCGCGACAAAATTTCCGTTAAGAAAATGTGTAATTAAGAAGACCAACTAAGTCCTTTAAACATAGTTTTATATTATTAAAAATAAAAAATATGTATTCTGTTACAACAAATAAATTCTAATTTCAAAGAGTTTAAAAAAAATAAAATAAAGCATAAAATTAAAGCTGAAACGTCTACACTTAAATTATATATATATTCGATTAATACGTTTTAGCGACTTTAATACAAGTTGTATTGACAAATGAAAAGAATTGATAACTTTTTATACCCACAATATTGCGAGTATTCGACCATTATTCAACAGTATTTTGCTAGATTCAAAAATTCGACTTAAATTTTTAATTGGACAATTGGACAGTGGAAATGTCCATATATTTTTCTTTTTATTTTCACTACTCCGATAAATTTTTCTTAATAATATAAGTGAAAATTGATTGGCCAACTTTAATTTATTAACTTTAAACTATCAGAACAATCAATTAAATAATTAACCAATCAATTCCCACTTTTTTTCGAAAACTGTTAATTCGTGGTTGGAATTCAGCCGCAACGCAAATTTCCAAAGTCGATCTTATCTGCACAGTTTTTGTCGAGGTTTGGCAATATGAATATAAAGATATACTATTATCAATGCAGGTTGCATACAATATTTGTTGCATCTTTGTTTGGATACAGTAAAGAAGTATTTTCGAAGAATATATTTAGGTGTGTAGTACTTGGGGAGTGTGTTTCCCACATAAATAAGTTATATAACAAGGGTACAAATACTATTTGTGGGTGCCAAACATACACACGTTCATGCCGCCATATTGTTTGCCATATGAGTTCACGGATGTGAAAGTCACTAGCACTCCCAAACGTACAGAAAACAGAGGTTAGGGCATCAAAATGGCGCAATAGAGCTAATTTGCAAACCACCCTAACAAACTATTCAATCAAGCATTAAAATAATCAGAAAACAGATATGATATGAAATCCAAAGAGATAACAAAAATCAATTTTAAACTAAGAAGTATTTTAAATGAATGACATGAATGCTAATGTCGGAAAAATTACTTACAATGTAACTATTTGGACAGTAAAATAATTATGACCACCTACATTAGTCAAATACTCCACTACGACACGTTCAAGAACAGCCTTGAAAAAAGTATTAAATTTTTGTAAACAAAGCCAAAAGTTAAAAATATGTGTGCATTTAAAATAAACTTTAAAATGCTTAACGCATTGTGTGTTTATTTTTAATCTTTGTTGGAATCTTGGAAGGTTCAGTTTAGTAACTTGATATAATTAACTGGAGCTTATAAATGACAATGTAAAGTATAGCCAAAGGGCGTAATAGAATTAATGCAAAGGGTAGCAGCTTAAATCACGCCAAAAAATTTAATATAAATGGAAAACTTTATCACCCCGAGTAGGAACAGCCATGAGCCAAAAGTGTTGGTTTGAAATTGAATTTTAATTGTGAGGGAGAGAATATTAAAGTTGAATTGGTCTCTTGGCTTAAATACACTATGACTTTTTTTTGTCAAAATATTTAAGAAGCTTTTACTCTTTGTTTAACGCATTTTTATTTTATAGTTCACTCATGCGCAGAAATTGAGTCTGAAACTTAATTTGGTGAATATGTTGATAATTCGACATTAATTTAATTTTTGACGCCAACAGAAGAATGTGGCTACAATGCTAAAGTTGTTTCAACAACAAAAGTAGTTGTGCATGACGAAATTAAAGAGAAATTAAAGCTGGTATTTAAGATACACCGAAAAGAAAACACTTTCGTAACAAAAATATTGAACTTTAGATATGCAATTACTTTCAATTTAAGTACAAAAAATATTTATTGTCTTGACATAAATTATAAACAAATCAGAAGGTGATTATTTCCAATCCTTGAACAATCTGTAACTTATAAAGCAAATAATGAGTTAGGGTACACACTACTCATCAGGAAAGTTAAAAAGGTATTCGACAGATTCGAGCTTTTATTTAGCTTGGTTGAAAGGATTTTACGTGTTACACGTATTCATAGCGTCGCACATCCCATACAAAAAAAGGAATACAAATATAAGGAATGCTCCTATGATAATGAAATTTTTTTATGGTTGGTAAGATTGGGAAGAATATAGAACTGTTAAGAAATTATATAAGCAATCAATAAGATCCAAAAAAATCAATAACTTGATATATAAAATAAGAAGCAATAGCCACGATATTAAAATGATGTGGAAGTATTTGAAACAGGCTAAGTATGGTAGACATGAATTCATCAATCAGGAAAATAAATACACTGCGCACCAATAAAATTTTTTGGATAAGAAACCGACAACTGCCACCAAAATTTCTCCATGACGTCAGGATTTAGAGAAAACCGTTATTCAAAGTCAAAATATTCTCTTAAGAGAAATCAACTTTAAGCTTCGAAACTAAAAGTGACATCTTTCGTGATAATAAGCCCGGGAGCGATTGAAAACAGTATGTCGTTTTCTTTCTTACATTTTAGCTGTCGCACAGTGCAATGAAATAAAAACAAAATTTAACAATAAACCTCTTTTAAAGTATTTAAGCCAAAATGATCCCTTTGTAGAAAATGTAAATACATTTAATTGTTATGAAATTTGAAACGTAAAAAATTCAACATACGGTAAGGTACATCGAAACTTTTTGTATTGCTGTTCTATAAGACCGATAATATTTCGGCTCTCATGACTACTGCTAAGAGATTTTGGGAAAAATTTCTTTCAGAAAAACTTGGCATTAGCAACTCCATTCGTTTCTAGTTACTTTAAGTGACATGACAGCATAACTTTAGATGTGAGAACTATAAGGCCGATACTACTTCTTAACACAGACTGCTGTCTTCAATTAAATATTAATTACAAATGAAGTAAAATTTTATATTTAACAATATACTTAAAGAAAACGCCATAGTAGAGTTTGAAAAAGGTCAGGATTTATAATCTTAAAAGAGGAAGGAAGAAGGAACTTAAAAAAATTTTAAACTATCTACAGCAATAAAAAAAAACGTGGAAAAAAAAGAAATTTAAGTCCGCACGACGAAAGAAACATATGCAGAGCTACAAGAAATTCAAGAAAAACCTTCGCACCCTTTTTGAGCTTTGCAGAGTTTTGAAAGGAAGTGATTACATAAAGCCAGCTAAAATTAATCTTGGCAATAAACCACCCGACTTATTTTCGCCGAGCGGAACTTTTCATTGAAAATATTGATAAGCGGGTCTTGGTTAGTGCAATATTTGTGAATTAAAATACATAGAACCCTATGAATTTTGAAATCCATATGAAATTTGTTTGTAAATTATATTTTCAGATGAAAAAATGTAACCTTATTCGCCTAGACCGTTACCATGGATACTCACATGATATTCGAAAAGAACCACAAACAAAATTTTGACCTTTTTTTGTTTTATTGAAAATTTCAAAATGACACCATAAAAAAGCATTATCGTAAATGATCAAACCAAACCATGATCAATGATTAAACCAAAAATGAATTTTCTGGAAGAAAATGTGGGAAATTTTAATAGCAATTGGAGCTACAGATTTCAAACTTGGTATATCTGTTTCCTACATCAAAATAAAGATGAACTCCATCCGCCTACGAACACGCCCACGAAGCATGACAAATTTCAACCTGACATTTAAAATTTTGTAAACTTACTTAAAAAAAAGTGAATAAAATAAAAAAAAATTCAAATTTTGTAATTTTTTAGGTTGCTTCCAGTTAATGGGACAAGGTCACGCGTGTGGTCATTGTTATATATAAAACCAGAGACCAGAGACCTGAACTACTTTTCTCTAAAAAACTTTTTAAGCTGATTCTAGGCCTTTACTCAGTTTTTACCTAATAGGTCGAATTTTTGAGATACAAGGTAATTTGTATTTTTTAGACTTTGATCCAGTTTTTTTATCTCTAGAAACTAAACTGTTTCATGGGAAGTTATCATTTGTTTGTCATCTGACAGATAATTAAATAAGCTTTCTAATACTGTATTAACCATTGGTATGTCATGTTTTTCCCCGATATATTGAAGTCTAAAGTTGAAATTTCCAGTTTTTGGTTAAAAATTTTGAACTTTGACCGTCTTTTCCATAAAGTTTGAAACTACTTTTCAAATATGTTTAAATTTGATGTGTTTTTATATTGAATTCCCTTCATCAATATGCCAATAACAATATTATACAGTTCGGAAAAAATTACAAAAATTAAAATAAGTTTTAAGGCCATTCTACTTAAATTCCCTAAAGAACATTTTAGAGAAGAAAAACTGGATCAAAGTCTAAAAAAAACAAATCAGCCTGTATCTCAAAAATTCGACCTATTAGGGAAAAACTGAGTATAGGCATAGAATCAGCGTAAATATTTATTATAGAAATGTAATTCAGGTCTCTGGATAAAAATTTTTTCGTGAATTTGTGAACTAGTGTTATTGGTCCTAAATAATATCTCAAACGATATAGAAGTTATAAACACTAAAGTGATATATATGTCAGAAAAAATTGAGATTGCGATCTTTACGTATCATTTGGGCAACGTATTTTTTGTTGGTGGAAAGTTTATTTTGTTTTTAAAATTACAAAAAAAAAATAAATAAATAAAAATACTCTTCTGGAGATATGAGCAAATTAATTTGTTTTTCAAAAAGTTGCCAACTCTAGCGTAAAAATTCCAAAAATATTTATTTTTTTTTAAAAATTCGCGTTTCAATAGCTTTCTAAAGCCCTTCAATTGGACTTAATTTTTTTGTCCAATTTTTCTTACTGAAAACAAGTGGCGCGTGGGCAAGACAATAAATGTATCAAACAATTCTAATATAATATGCGAGAATAGGATAGAGCGACGAATTGAGAGAAAGGTCAATAACAATGCAAAAATACAGTCCGTCCCACATTATTTTCTCCAATTCGTACTATTTGAATATCCACTATATCCACTATTTGAGCTATATTTCAACTCTTCTCAAATCATTTTCAATGCATTAAATTGGAAAAATATGAAATATCATACGGGCGTAATGATACTTCCTTTAAAAAAATAGGGTGGCAGATGAAGGAGATATGTTTTAATGGAAATCACTCCATTTTCAAAATTTTTACTTTAATCAACAATTGGTATCACCATCTGAAAAAATAACTTTTGAAAGAATGGCAATAAAAAAAGAAATAACTTACCTGAAAAACAATTTGTGTCCGTTCGAAAGTGCTCAGGCACAAAAGTACGAGTAGCAACGAACAACTGCGAAGCTTATGAAAAAAAAAGAATCGCGCATTGATATGAAGCCCAACGCAAATGAACTCTAGCACACAGGACAGTATTATTTTACTGATTGGTTTGCAAAAAGTACCTACATACTTGATTTTTCAACTGAAATTTGCTCGATATTTTTACTCAAAATTCCCTGAAAAAGTTTTAACTACCAATTGGACCAAAACATATCCAACAAGTACCTGTAAAGTCACCTGAAATAGTATTGTAGTTAGTCTATATTTGCCAATAAAGTGTTAAATAACGAGTGACTATATTCGGACACAATAAACCGACGAGTACCCGATTCGGTCTTCGTTTGTGCACTGTGCCGTCCCAAGGTGTTCCAAAACTAGCACTTTTTTCGGTAAAGAGGTCGGACATTTACCGACACGGCCACAGGACATTTATCAACTACTTTATTGACACAAAATCTGAAATTAATTCTCGGGTTATATTCTTATAAGCAGAAAAGAAACATATAGCCACTTGAGTTAGGCTTGGAATTACTTTTCACATTCTTCAATTAGTTAAATTCATCTTGTCCGGTCTACGTCTCGTTTTTGACTGATCTTGAGTTGTCCGCTTCGTTTTGTCTGTTGGTACTTTACCTTTCAGTATTGTTCTTTCAGTAATGATATCCGTTCCTCGTCAAACGTCCGTGTCACACTTCACATGTTTGTCAGTCAGACTGTCAGGTTGCTTTTCCACATACATACCGAATTTCAAAAACTTTAAATGAATGGCAACCGTGGCCTTTTATAACCTTCTATAAGACTCTGGTTATAATCTTCTATATAAACCTTCTGACACAGAAGATTTTTTTCAATAGAAATGAATTTATTTGATCAGTCGTCACCTCTTTGCAAACATTGGCAAAACTCAGAATGAAAAAAATGTCATGTAAAGGTTATTTTGAACATGATCTTAACCGTTCGGAGTTGTCACAAAATATGTAGGTCTATTCGCACCAATTCTGAATATGTTCGAAATTAAGCCTTAAACGTACTGTAAGTTTTCACTTATTTCTGGCATGCAAGTTGAATTTTGAGCTTTGTTGTTTTTAGAGACGTGTTATAAAATTGAATGGCAAATATTTGTGTAGCACATTTTAACCTTGTAGGGCCCTGTTTTATGTGTCCTTTTTGACCTGTTTTTACTACGGGACAAAAAAGACTCATATAATAAAGAGTTTATTTATTTATTTATTATAAGCTAAGCCTTTGAGGCTTTATAGCTTTTAAAATTTAGCCATTTACAAAACAATTTATTATAATTATATATAATAATTTAGAATATAGCATAATAACTGAAATATAATCATATTTTAACATTGACATAGTTTAAAATTCGATGTTTGAAAATTATACATATTAACATTGTGAAGCCAAGGCAAACATGGTTGTTTATGTAAAGCATCATGGTGTCGGCCTAGAACGGTGGGAGGTATCAAGACAAACAAGGCCTGTACGCCACACTGATAAGTATAACCATATACATAATACATATCGTTCACAGCAAGGTGGTATTTCAACAAACAAGGTCATATATACCACACCAATTTCTTTAGAAACAAAGAAATGGTTGCGAACGCTGGCACTAAGACAACTAGGTCTCATTGGCCTGTCGTATAATTATATGTCATACAAATCGTTCTCACTGGTTGTAGGACAAAGTCCAAAAGATACAACCAGCACAGCACAACCGAAAAAAATGCGTTTACATTAAGCAAGCATGTTCGATTATATTAATTTAGGAGGTCCAAAACTGGTTCAGGTCAGGTCCATTCAGATGTATATGTTGTATTATGTATATCCATAACCAGGTGAAAATTATGTGCCATTGGAAGATGATGATCAGAATCACTGTCGGTACTGCAGATAATCTATTATTTTATGTTTAATTGAGTACATGGATTCATTTAAAGATATAACATTTGAAACAGAATTAAAGTCTCCGCAAGCGCTTCGTAATGGTTCATTTTGCAAGTAATTTGTTCTACAAAAGTTCATAAAAAGTAACTCAAAAGATCTTCTAGGACGAAGTGGAATATTAAAGTAAATTTTACTCAATAAATATGGACTGTCTACATGTCCATGTAAAAGCTTAACAATCCAACTAACGTTAAGCATAACTCTCCTATTTTTCAAAGTAGGAAGATTTAATAGCTGTAGGCGATATTCATAAGGTGGTAGATTAAAGTTAATATTGCAATAAAGATAGTTCAGGCAGAACAAAAGAAATTTTTTCTGTACAGATTCAATGTCATCAATGTAACAACCATATCGTGGACACCATACAATCGAAGCATATTCTAAGATAGGCCGAACTAGAGAAGTGAATAAAGTTTTAGTAATTAAAGGATCATTAAACTCTTTTGCCCAACGTTTAATAAATCCTAGGGTACTATTTGCTCTATTTATTATTTTATTTATATGAATGTGAAATCGTAGTTTAGGATCCATGGTAACTCCAAGATCATGGAAACTATCTAAGGATTCTAATGTGTAGTCACATATTTTGAAATTACACTTTAAGAATGGTTTTCGCGAGAAGGTCATGTGCTTACATTTTTTCATATTAAGATTCATTAGATTTATTCTGCACCAGCTATGAAGATTGTTGATGTCAATTTGTAAGAATAAACCATCATATTCATTCTTAAAAGACAGGAAAAGTTTGACGTCGTCAGCATACATCAAGATGTTAGAATGCTTTATGACCGATGGCAAATCGTTTATATAAAGTAGAAACAAAAGTGGCCCAAGATGACTTCCTTGGGGTACTCCAGAGATAACAGGAAACTCGTATGATTTCACGAGTTAAAATAGAACAGATTGTGTTCTATTACTAAGAAACGATTCGATCCATCTCACCATTTTTGTGGGAAATCCAATCAAAGATATTTTTAGACTCAAGAGCCTGTGATAAACAACATCAAAAGCTTTGCTAAAGTCAGTGTAGATAACATCAGTCTGCAAACCTTTTCCAAAATTTTCTATTGTCATAGATGTAAATTCAAGGAGGTTAGTGACCGTAGATTTTCCTGAGAGGAATCCATGTTGACATGGGGACATCAACGACTTAACACTGTGTGATAATTGTGAAGTAATAATTGATTCAAAAAGTTTGGGCAAAGCACTTAATTTCGCAATTCCACGATAGTTATCAATTAAAGATCTATTCCCAGATTTATGCAATGGGATAATGAATGATGACTTCCAGATAGTTGGAAAATAGCAAGCCTTTAGAGAATAGGTAAAAAGCAAAGTGATTGGAGTTACTAATTCTTGACAGCAATATTTCAAAATGCAAGATGGGATGTTGTCGGGACCACTTTTATACGATGTTTTAAGATCTTTTAGATAAGATATAACTGTATTGTTATCAACTATTGGGTGGCAAATATCCCCAGAATGAACATTAAAAGGATAGCTACCATTATCAAAAGATGACGACGAGTAAGTCGACTTGAAAAAGTCAGCAAAAAGGTTACAAATGCTATAATCATTATCAGATTCCACATTTTTATATTTCATAAAAGAAGGATAGGAATCAATCTTACGTTTTGTATTTACAAAACTCCAGAATTATTTTGCATCAGACTTAATGTTTAATTTTACTTTTGTTAGGTATATGTTATAGGATTGCTTGCACAACAGCTGATAACTATATTTAGTCGAAGTATAACGGCCGAAATCAATCAAGCTATGTGTTCTTTGATATTTTTTATAATATTTAGATTTTAAGTTTCTCAATTTTCTTAATTCATTGGTATACCACACAGGGCCTGAAATTATAGATGCTTTTCTTTGCGGAATAGATCTAGTGAAGCAGTCAATGAGCGTTGTATTAAACGCGCAGACCGCAGCATCCAGATTCTGTGAAGATAAAACTTTTGTATTAAGATGCAGTATAGATGACCAATTTATACTGGACAAACTATTTTTTAACATAACATAGTTAGTTTTTTTAAAGTTGAATTCCATGAATGCTTGACTAGCACGATTCTGTATAGATGGTTTAGGAAAATTGAGACTAATTTCAATGGTTGGATGGTGAGAATCTTCAGGAGTGACCAGAGGATCGGATCTTGACACTGAAGCAATGTTGCTTTCATCAAAAAATACCAGATCGAGCAAACGGTTATTCTTATTCAAGTGACAGTTTAGTTGGAAAAGACCTTGACTTGAAAGCTCATTTAAAAAGTAATTATCAGATGAACTTTCAGACGATGGTAAATATATTGAAGGGTTTTCAGAACAATAGTTCCAAGAAACATTGGGTAAGTTAAAGTCACCAGTTATTAGGATATGATCATTAGGATGAAGCAATAAGAAAACTTTACTGATAGAAGCCGAATGTTTGCTATACACTTCCAAGTTAGAAAAGGGAGGTATATATGAGCATGTAATAAAAAGACTCAAAGAACCGTACTTTGCATGCACACAACAGAATTCTATGTCTGCAGCTTCAAGGATAACTATTTCTTGAGAGAAATGTGTTGATTTAACCGCAATCAGCACACCCCCACCATTAGAGCAATTACCAGGAATAGAGTTTCTATCTTTACGATAAATATTAAATTTGTTACATAGAATTTCAGAATTCAAAGTGTTAGGTCTAAGCCAAGTCTCACTGAAAGCAATTATATCGTAATGAATGTTGTGACTCATAATAAATAAATTAATCAATTTAGTGTTAATACCACGAACGTTTTGATATAAGATGCGGAACTGTAGGCAGCAATCTAGTTTTTTTGGTTCATGTCGCGAACAGGTAAAGTAGCAAGTGTAGTTCTTGGCTGCGACCTGGGAACATATTCATGTACTACGGTATATTTAGGCCAAAAACTTTGATCGATAACTTTATTGTAGGCTTCAGCAGACAAAGATATTTTAAAAGATGAAGTGACACGTTCATGAGAGAACTTGAATTTATAAACAGAAATATTTTTATTCAAAATATTCAGGTTTGTATTTAAAAAGTAAAGGATGTCATCTTCAGACGTATCAGCTGCAAATCGTGAAACAAATATAGATCTTGCAGGCGGAATTACTACAAGATTTTTGTGCTCTGGCTGATTTGAGCTACTTAACGATATTAGTTTAGGTATTGCACCTGTATTATTTATAATAGGTACCGAACTACCATCACTTGATAAAACGCACGTTTTAGCATAAGATAAAGCGCCAGAAGTAGAAGGAGAGTTAGTGCTTAAGTTAATTGAAGGAATAACAGGAGAAGCCTCAGCCAAAAGTAAATTGGTGTCGGCAAATGCTGGAGATTTTGCAGTTGCCACATCATTAGTATTATGAACTTTGGCTACAACCTCAATTTCAGTTGCTAATGCTTCACCTGAAGTATTTGAGTTGGGTGAAGGCTCAATATTACACCCAGTAGTGGGTTGTGGAGTTACATTGGCAGACGGAGAGGCTGCTTTAGCAGTAGCATTGGTCAGGCTCCGGAGATTCTTTTTGCTACGTTTGCGCTTAGGAGAGACAAAAGCCTCATCCATGCACTTAAACGATTTAAACAAATTTTCATACTCCGACAATCTATTCTGAGCCGCCTCTAGGTCCTTTGAGACCTCCAAGAAGCCCTTTCTTGATTGCCTAATAAGCTTTAAAATGTCAACATCCGTTGCTCTGCATTCTTCGCATGCCCAACGTAAACCTTTGTTTTCGTCGAAAACACGAGCATTTAGTGCTGCACACTTAAAGTGAAAAAAGGATTCACACAACCAGCAATTCACAAAACGGTCGGATTCTCCTTTAACAGCACAGTTCCGGAATTTGCAGTACATAATTACTTTTATTGAATTTTAATTTAAGTTTAGTTTTAAGTTTATATTGAATTAAATTTTTAGATTGAAAAGCAGCTTTGGCAGAGGGTTAAAATATTTAAAATATTTATAAATATTTATAAATATTTTTAAATATTTATAAATAGTTAGAGGGTTAAAATATTCTACAAAAATATTACTCGTAGTTTCTTACATAAATATCTCAAACATACTTATAGCTTAAATGTAAAGGTGACATGGTTTCCTGTTACGATTCACCATAATAACTTGCAAAAAAGGGGAAAATTAAAACTCCTCTAAAATAAAACTCAGACGTAAACTTTCAAAACGATACACGTATATTGTTTTTTTGGTCCCATTTACCAGAATCCGTTGTCTGAACCATGTTTTGTTTTTTAGTGTCGAACAATATATTTAAGCTAAAAAAAAATTCGGTATTAATGTAGTTTATATCAAAACTAAGGCGTGTTAGAAAAATGGGCTTCATCCACTCACAAACACGCCGGCCTTTCATACAACCCCAAAATTTTAAACTACAGCCACGAATACGCCCACCTCCTATACAACACCAAATTTTAAAACTCTATAAAGAGGCTTATCTTTAAGCTGCAGGAATACAATTTAATGCGTAAGTATTTTAGAAGTCATGACAAAATTAAAATCTTTTATAATCTCATACATAAAAAGCTACAATTTAAGAGTTTTACGCTAACTAATCGGCTGTGGGGGTATTCCAACTTCGGCCAAGTCGAAGATATACTTTATTAGTTTTTTCTGTTTTTGTTGTATGAAATGAAACCACTGTATGGAGTCTCGTTATACATGATTTTTACTAACAAACTTGACCAAAAGTACCTATTAAAAGAACACGTGTTTAAAAATCATAAGCACTTACTACATTGATTATAACGGTAATTGCTGAAGCAAGTATGATCAAACTTTTAAGCTCAAGGATACAAAATGACTGTAAACTTACTTAATAAACCTAAATATTTGGATTTAAATTTTAAGTAGAGCAGTTTAAGTAGCATACCTTTTTATTATTTAAACACCACGGATAATTCCCTCATTAATTTAACATTCATGCAATAATGCCTATTCCAATATTGCAAGTTTTTATAGAGTTAATTATGTTACAATATATAAAGATTAATTCTGCTGGGTTAATTCTTTGAAACAAGCTTGTTTTTCAACCATTTTATTTATTCATGCAAACAACTTGCTACAGATACTCTATTTGGGATCATACAGAAAGCTTGTTATGCACAGAATGTTCAATTCTCCTTCTGCGCCACGTTAAGATTCATGATTATTATGTTTTTTTTTCATGATCTAGGAACAAGCTGGCTCCAAGTGAATCTGATAATTTCCGAGAGGTTTCCATACAAACTAACAAATTGAATAGAAACCATAAATATGTTTCAATAGAAATCCTGAGTAACTTTTTTGTTCTCTTGTTAAAGGGTGATAAACTGAGTCCTTGGTATGCAACATCCTCGTCGTTTGTTGATATTGACTGTAGTTTTTGTAAATTTTCCTTTGTGTCAGGAATCATATAAAAAGAAAGTGAAAAGATAAAAAACGAATTTATGATATTTAACCCATTGGAAGTCAGCAAACATTTCTTAAACAAGCGAAAACTATATTTGAGTGTAGACTGGTATGAGTTCGGATGTTTGCTGTGTTCTAGATGAGAATTTTTTTATTTCTTTTTTCATTAGAAACAGGGTCGTAGCTAGGGGGGCAGCCATTATAGGGCAATGCCATATCTTAAAATACCATCCTCCTACCATAAGAAACTCCATCAACTATGATAATATACAATTAAACTGTTCATTGTTTAATATGATTGAAAACAAATATGGACTATTTTTTTATTATTATGATACATGCATTTTTTCCAACATGTCAAAATAGCTGCCTTTTACGATGGAAACAAAATTGGGCGGCTCTTTATAACTGTCAATAACTTTGGTCAGGACCCTTGGCGGTTACAAAAGTTGTAAAAGATAATTACTTTTCGGTTTTGACGAGTTCAGGTGAAATTAAAACTGACAAATTTAACGGTGAAGACATTGCTAAGAGTGTCGGTGTTAAAAAAGTCATGCTAAATTTAGAATTTCAAATGACCATGGATGTGGCTAGAAAAATTGTATCCATGCTTCAACCTCCACACGCAGCTTTTAAACGCTCCCGAAAAGCAGGATTGAAAGAAGCCATAATAACAATAAAGTGTGTCCGATATGAAATAACTAAAGTTAAATCAGATTAAAAGTATTATTCAATTTTAGAAGAAGCTAATCAATATACAAGTTACCATTCCGAAAGTAAGAAGGATCAAACACAAAAGAAGTAATTAAGACAAGTAAAGAAAGTCTAAAGTCGGTCTAGGCCGACTATGAAATACCTTAAACCTACTTTTCCAAAAAAAAAAATAATATTATTGTAAATGGATGTGTCAGTGGGCGGATGAAGCCTTTATTTTATATGCATTTAAATGTTGATGAAAAATTTACACATACCAAATTGTATTCCTGTAGCTCACAGTTAATGCTTTTATTGTGCTTTCGCGATGGGAGGTGGGCGTATTTATGGACGGATAACTCCCAATTTTTGAACACACCTTAGTTTTGGAATAAAATACATACATACCAAACTTCACCTCTCTATGACAAACATAACCTTAATTATTGAGTTTTAAACTTATTGGGTTGAATGAGAGGCAGGCGTGTCCGTGGGCGGATTCCAAAAAATATTCAAAAGTGCAGATTATTGGGTCCATGTGATCATGTGTACCGGGTTTCATCCAATTATCTCAACTCTTTCTTCTTATCCTATGTATGAAAATGTTCATCAGGTTGATTCAGGTTTATCAAAACGAATGGATGATTTCAGCGAGTTTTACACAGTAATTGCTAAATTATAAAGAAGGTTTTCGAAGGTTAAATTTAGAAAATGTGGGTAGATTTGAAATGAAACAAAACCACCTCCCATAGAAATAAGTGAGTCGAGCTATCCATGTCCATCCGTCCGCCTGTAAGTTTGACCGTAAACACAGGATAAGAAGAAGGAGTTGAGATAATTCGATGAAACTCGGTACACATGATCACATAGATCCAAGAATTTGTACTATTGAATATTTTTGGAATACGCCCACGGACACGCCTACCTCCCATACAACGAAAAATTAAAACCTACATAAATAAGCTCATAATTAACCTAAAAATAATAAAATTTGGAACGTTTGTATTTTATAATACAAAGATGTCTTCTAAAAATGGACATCATCCGCTAATGGATGTGCTTACCACCCATACAAACCAAAAAATTCAAAACCCAATAAATAAACTTTTAAACCTTCAGAGATAAAAATTGGTATGTTTGCATTTTATACCAAAACTAAGATGTGTTTAAATTTAGGACTAAGAAAGTGTAAGACTATTTTTGGACTACAAATTTTGTTACTGTTGTCAAAGCATCCGAAGTTTATTTTTAATTAAATGAAACAAATTGTTTATTAAAATCTAAGCCAAAATATTATTATATTCATTATTACATTAAGCAGTGTTTTATAATGCATAACAGGGGTATTCATGCAAAGCGACAAGCTTATATTTTGGGTAATTAATTATTTTTATCAAGCGGATTGTGTAAACGTCCTCTAAAGTCGATTGTGCACAAAAACCATATATTATGAAGACATTTCATCAAACCAAGTTCGTCTACAACCAAATTCTTGCAAGACGCCGAGATGGGCACGGACCAAGTGAAAATGAAACCTTCGTTAACATGAGCTGCAAATGTTAAATTCTGGCAGCTTATTTTCTCATGTTTGATTAGTCTCTAAACCACTGTTGTCAGATTGAGGTAAATTTCCCTAAATGAGGTAATTTTTGACTCATTTTTTGGGCAGAGGTAAAAAATGTAATTCTTGACTAAAAGTGGTAAATTTTTGCCATATAATTAATTTTTAGATATATTGTGATATACTGTGATATCTACTACAGCGGAGAAGCACGAGTTTGGATGCGGGTTTGTAGTTGGCAAGAGAATACGGCATCATGTCCTGCGATTCACTCCTGTGAACGAACGACTTGCCATAATCCGCTTCAAGGCAAAATTTTTTAACATAAGCCTAATATGTGCGCACGCTCCGACAGAAGAAAAAGATGACGAGACCAAAGAAAGTTTTTACGAGCGCCTTGAAGACGCATACGAGCGCTGCCCCCGTCATGACATAAAAATCGTGCTTGGTGACTTCAACGCCAAGGTGGGTAAGGAAAACATATTTGGTCCAACAGTCGGAAAGTTCAGCCTCCACGACAACACATCCGATAACGGAATGAGGTTGATTGACTTTGCCGCAGCACGAAACATGGTCGTTAGTAGCACTAGATTCAAGCATCTCAATATTCATAAGGCCACCTGGCTGTCCCCTGATCAAAAAACATGCAACCAAATTGATCACGTTTTGATTGACGGAAGGCACTCTTCCAGTGTACTAGACGTACGCACGATTCGTGGTGCTAACATAGACTCGGATCATTATCTTGTCGCAGCCAAGATCCGCACACGTCTGTGCGCAGCTAAGAATGCTAGTAATCCTACACAAAGAAAGCTAGACGTCGATAAGCTGCAGTCAAAACGGACGGCCGAAGCCTTCGCTACTCGACTCTCACTCCTGCTTCAAGAAAGCACTCCTCCGATCGACGATATATGCGCACAGTGGACGCACATATCTCACTCTATGCGTACGGCTGCCGAAGAGGTGATAGGCTACCACCGCCCTCGCCGAAACCAGTGGCACGACCAGGAGTGTCGCGACGCCACTGCAGAGAAGGACATCGCCTACAAAGCCACCCTGCAGTCGGTTGTAACGCGTGCTGTTATGGAGCGATACCGAGAGAAGAGGAGGGAAGAGAGACGCATTTTCAGGCGAAAAAAACGAGAGGCGGAAATGCGTGAGTGCGAGAAGATTGAGATGCATGGCGACAGGAATGAGACTCGAAAATTTTTCGAAAAAATAAGACGCCTGGCCGATGGTTTTAAGACCGGAGCCTCTTCCTGCAAGGATGAGAATGGGAATCTAGTGACAGATATCCAGAGTACACTGATGCTATGGAAGGAACACTTCTCAAGTCTTTTAAATGGCGACGCTGACAACAATCCCGCCAGTGGAGATGATATCCCGGAAACCCCAATCATGGATGACAGCGTTGAAGTTCCGCTGCCCGACTATAACGAGGTCTTAACAGCTATAGCTCGGCTTAAAAACAACAAAGCCGCAGGAGCCGATGGTCTACCGGCTGAGCTGTTTAAGACCGGTGGCGAAGCTCTGTTTAAATGCATTCACAGACTTCTATGCAGAATATGGTCGGAAGAATGCATTCCAGATGATTGGAACCTCAGTGTGCTCTGCCCAATCCACAAGAAAAGCGATTCCACCATTTGCGCCAACTACCGTGGGATTAGCCTTCTAAATATCGCATATAAGGTCCTGTCGAGCGTATTGTGTGAAAGACTGAAGCCCATCGTCAACCAACTGATTGGACCTTATCAGTGTGGCTTCAGACCTGGAAAGTCCACCATTGACCAGATCTTCACGCTCCGACAAATCTTGGAAAAGACCCTCGAAAAACAAATCGACATGCACCATCTCTTTGTCGATTTCAAAGCCGCCTTCGACAGTCCAATAAGGAGTCACCTATACTCCATCATGTCTGAATTTGGTATTCCTGCGAAGCTAATACGTCTTTGCAGGATGACACTGTACAACACCAGCAGCGCAGTGAAAATCGGGAAGGACCTCTCCCTTCCGTTCGATACCAAGCGAGGTTTCAGACAAGGTGATAAATGATAAATGATAAATGATAAAGCGTTAAATTAAATGATGAGCGTTCGAGAAAAACATCCTTCGCAAGATCTATGGTCCAATCTGCGTCAATGGCGAGTACCGAATACTATGGAACCACGAGTTGTATGAGCTATATGCCGACATCGATATAGTCAAGCGTATTAAAATAGAGCGGCTTCGCTGGCTAGGTCATGTCGAGAGAATGAACGACGAAGCTCCAGCGAAAAAAAATATTGGATTCGGTACCCAGCGGTGGCCAACGCAGACGAGGAAGACCGCATCTCCGTTGGAAAGACCAGGCATTGGATAACCTGACGACGCTTGGAGTTTCCAACTGGCGCCAGCAAGCGCACGACAAAAGAGGCTGGCGCAAATTCTTAGACCAGGCCAAAACCGACCAACGGTTGTAAGCGCCATCTAAGTAATTAAGTAAATATTAATTTTTAGATTTCCAAATATTTTAAGTTTTTTGCACTTTTGTTATCTCTCTGAACGTACTCACAAACAGTCCTTTATTATTGGGAGTCCCTTTTTGTACCAAAAAATAACAAATGTAGGATTGTTTTAATTTTTGATTTGCTGCAAATTTTAACTTAAAAACTAAGGAAATTGTTGAAACACACCAAGACAAATGTTCAGATGTCTTACAATTGCATTAAATATTGCATAAAAGAATATCGGTTATAGAAAGCCATAACCAGTTCCTACAAAAAGAGTTAATAGAAAAGTGGATAAAAGAAGTCCCTTACACATCGTGAATTGAAAAAGTTGTTGGCAATAGGAAGAAACCAATTGTTCAATACTAGCAAAGAAATGTTTTATTGTGGACAGTGCCTGTTCGAGCGCCTCCGGACATAATATATGGCTTTTGCTTTAACTCCACTTAAAAGCAACGCTGGCTTTATTTTAAACTCAGATGCTGAATCAGCAATTATAATTAAAATGTGCCTGAAAATCAAAGATCGTCAAACGTTTAAGTTTATACATATTGGTAGTGTTGATACGGACGGGCTTATTTCGGATGAAATACTTTCTTCAAGTAAGTATTTTAATGTATTTTTATATGAATGCACATTGCAATTGGAAAAGACAATGCAGCTGAATATCTGATCCATTTTTTGTTTTGCTGTGTGTTTCTTTTTATACTTTTTTAACACAATTCTTTTTGTAGTTGCATCAGACATAGACAAAGAAGTCTTAGATGAAATAACTCTGAAATATCGCGATGGTGCTCAACTTCACGTTGACGATTTTCCGCAAGAGTTTAGGAACTGCAGTTGCTTCTACATAGAAATAAATCGAAAAGGTAATTTTTATTAATATCGAAACTTAATTTTTCACATCCAAGCAAAAATTAAAATTGTTGAACTCAGGCGGAACAAGGCCTAATTTCAGCACAAATGCATGAAGAACGGTCAAACAGCGGGCACTTGCAGGAAGGGTGAACAGAGTCAAGCAAGGCCGTACAGCAGCCATACAAGCTAAAAAAACATAACTTTTTGTAGAATACTCTAATTGTTGATATCATAAACAGTGATCTAATAAACAGTAATATTCTTATAATGAAACAATAAAATAAAATTAAAAATAAAAAGTTAATGTTTTCTTTTAATTGCATCTTCAACACAAATTTGGATTATACATTTTTACTTTCTGTGGATTAAACATTATTCCTTTTTGGATTAAACAATTTTAAACTTTTTTCGGATTAAAAATAAATCCTTTTTGTATTGGAAAATGTAAAACTTTTCATTGGATTAAAACGTAATCTTTTTTGGTCGTGTCTTATATGCAATCCAAAAAAGTTTGGGTCCACCTTATATTCACACCAAGTATTTGCGTTGTGCTCCAGTTTTTGATGTTGTTTTTTGGTTCTGTTGGACCCCCAAGGTGGCGTTAGGCTAGCTTTTTTCAAAAATTCTTACTTAGACTGATTTGGCTCAATTTCACTCCATATATTCTTTAAATAAAAATAATGTTTTGGCAAAATGTTAACCCACTAGGTGGCGCTGGGGTAGTTTTTTTTCGGAAACTCTTATTTTAAGATAGATTTTGCTCAAATTAACACTTAACAATATTTAAATAATGATAAAGTTTTGGCAAAACTACCTGTACATTTGCGCTAACCTGTATTTACAAAAATGTAGTAGGCGGTATGTGGCAGGGCAACGTCTGCGCTGGAATATTAATACTCCTATAATTTTGGAGAAAAGCATTGCTTGACTAACAGATTTTAGATTCAACACCAGCATTATGTTATTCGTATAATGCATATGGGCATCTCCCAAAAAAGGTCCACGAAAAGTGAAGAAAAAACAGCTCTAACAGCTTTTAACTTTATTTTTATACCCTAAACCTGAAAGGTCAGGGTATATTAACTTTGTGCAAACGTTTGTAACGCATAGAACGAAGCGAGTCCGGTATAGAAAAAATGAACCCAAGGATCTGTACTATTGAATATTTTTGGAATCCGCCCACGGACACGCCTACCTCCCATACAACGCAAAAATTTAAAACTGCATAACTCAGCTCATCATAAGTCTACAACAATAAAATTTGGTATGTGTGTGTTTTATATTAACACAAAGATGTCTTTGAAAAATGGATGTCATCCGCTCACGGACACGCCCACCTCCCATACAACCCAAAAATTTAAAACGCAATAAATAAGTCACTGTTTAACCTACAGAGATAAAATTTGGCTCATATGTTTTTATAACAAAAAAAATATGGTTTTGAAAAATGAACATCATCCGCCTACGGACACGCCTACCTCCTATACAACGCGAAAATTGAAAATTGCATAACTCAGCTTATAATAAGCCTACCACAATAAAATTTTATATGTATGTGTTTTATACAAACACAAAAATGTCTTCGAAAAATAGACGTCATCCGCTCACGGACACGCCCACCTCCCATACAACCCAAAAATTGAAAACGCAATAAATAAGCGTCTGTTGAACCTACAGAGCTAAAATTTGGCGCGTATGTTTTTTATGACAAGACAAAGATGGTTTTGAAAAATGGACGTCATCCGCCAACGAACACGCCTTCCTCCCATACAACCCAAAAAGTTTAAAACTCAATAAGTAAGGTTATGTTTGTCATAGAGAAATTATATTTGGTATGTATATATTTTATACCAACACTAAGGTAATTGGGAGTAATCCGTCCATGAACACGCCCACCTCCCATAGCGAAAGCACAATGAAGGCATTAACTGTGAGCTACAGGAATAAAACTTGGTATGAGTAAATTTTTCATCAAAATTTAAATGCATATAAACTATAGGCTTCATCCGCCCACAGAGACGATCATTTACAATAAAAATTTTTTGTTTTTGAAAAGTAGGTTTAGGGTATTTCATAGTCGGCCTAGACCGACTTTAGGCTTTCTTTACTTGTTAATTGAACACTTGTGTTGAAAATAAATTTCCACGATTTGGAAGCGTTGTTCTGGAGTTAACCTATTCATGATCATGACAGAATAATAAGGTAGGCTTTTATTTTTACGGCTGCTCAAATGTCTTATTTTACACTAACAAAGCTGTGAGGTGCTATAAACGTCAATCGAAAAGGCAACAACAACAATTAGAAAACTTAAATTCGAACAGCTGAGTTTTGACATCTAGCTCACTTTCTCTCCAATATGCGCCTACCTTGTTATTCTATCACTAGTGTAAAAGCCCGTCCTACGACGGGAAGGAACCATTTAGAATACAAAATGCGACAAAAAATTTATTGGATTTATATACAAAGGATTTTATTTGAAAACATGTTTATTAAATTATTTTTATAAAACTTCCTTATATACAACATTTCTAGTAAAAAAATTCTTAAAATTTTAACCAATTAACCTTGTCCCTTGCCATCTATAATGTTTAGTTTTACATCATCAGCCCGCTAAAACTGCCCATGACTAAATACCAGTTCTTTTAGAAAAACTCCTACTTTTTGCAATATTTAACCTTGCAATTTATTTATGGTCATTGAAAATGTCAGTTTAACTGGAAATTGTCGCCTCCGGAGAGTGAAAGGCAAATCTGTGTTTGTCGGGGCCAAACCTGTGCGATGATTAATTTTAGGTTTTTCAAAACTAACCACCTTCCATTACAGATATCTCTTTTGGTATTGAAATTTCGAAGAAGTATTATAATACTTCCAATTTCGAGGTTTAACTTATGCAGTGGCATTCCTGAAGAATAAAATTCATTCATAAACTCGGCAGGGTAATTTTGTTTATCGTTATCATCACTGTCTTCAATTTAATCCGTGCTCAGATCTCTCATTGTGTCACCCACTAAAATATTTAGAACTTGCTCGTTGACTTCGTTCACATCGGAATTTTTTGGGTACAGGATAGCAATTTTGGAATAACGGTTGATGTTATTCGGACTCAAAGTATCGCCAAAAATCTATTTAACCCTTTCAATGGATTTGTCCATTATATTGGACACTTCGGAAAAAATTATTTTTTTATTTTCCAACGTCTTTTCTAAAATCAAATAGGTTGGTACTATGAAATGAAGTTGCAAACATGACAAAAATAATTTTAGGGAGATATATAACGTTTAACTTAGTTAGATTTTCGATTTTATACCCAACAGTAGCCTTCAATTTTTTTATATCGCGTGATAATAAATTTTGCAAATAAAGTGAGTATTGTGATTGGTGTGCAAAGTATAATTTTTTTTTTATAATAAAAAATATAAAACAAATTGGCCATTTCAGCCCTTGAAAGGACTTTGACCGAGCTTCTTATGATCAATTGTGTTGTGTGTGTTATTAAATGTTTGCACACAATTGACCGAGAACTGGACCTACACGTTTTATGCCGACTCCGAACGGCTAAAGTTCATGTTCTCAAGAAGCTTTACATGGCATTATTTACTCTCTGAGGTTTGCCATTGTCTGCAGAGAGGTGGTGACCGATCTGAAAAATTTTTTATTGAAAAAACTTTTCGCCGCGACTGGGGATCGAACTCGGGCTCCGAGCGTACTAAGCCACACACTTAACCTGCACGCCACGATCACCATAATTTTTTTTTTTTTTAATAACATTTGCATAAATAACGCATTTGCATTTGTCTCCGGTTGTTTTAGTTGAACTAAAACATTATAATACAACGTTATCGTGGTTTTGTCCATTATATTAGACAGCCTGCCAAAAGCAAAGCAGCTCATGTAAAAATCAGAGGGATGTTTTTTAATCTTTTTATTGCTTAAATGATGGGAATATAAGCTCAAAAAAATTGTCCACGATTATAATCGTAATTATTCTAGGCAAGCCATTGAAAGGGTTTATAAGCGAACCTTTACAAACAAAATAATCTGGAATTTCTATGATATCTTCATCTCCATTTCCTAACTTGAGTAGCCAATCGCTAAAACTTGGATCAGAAGACCGAACATTGTGATTTAATTCTAGCAATTCCAATTGACACCAACGTCACTAAATGTAATAATTGCTGTTCAGTTTATGCAGACCGAATAGGTTGCGGTTCTGTTAATTAAGAAGCACTGTAATAGCAAGACATGATGTTTGACGTATAGTAGTTGAGGAAAATGACGATAGTCTTCAAGTACAAAGATTTCCAATACATAATTTAATAACAGGTTCTGGTCCATTCTGAACAGGTCGTAAAAGGTTTAGTAAGTACTAACATTTCAAATGAATAATTTTACAACAGGTTCTGGTACAGGCTGAACAGGTTTTACGATATAGAGCAAAAGGTTTAGTAAGTACAAAGATTTCAAATGGATAATTTTACAACAAGTTATGGTCCAGGCTGAACATGTTTTACGATATAGGGCACAGAGCAGGACAATTGTCTTTTATATATTAAGATGTTCATGATGATTTGCCAAACAAAACTGAGTAGAGACGTCACTTTAAACTGTCAAAACAACTGTCAGACAATAGAGCAATCCATATTGAAAAAAACTTCATAAAAACACCCTTTATATACAAGAAACCAAACAATTTGCCCATTTCAGCCCTTGAAAGGATATTATTAGAGCTTCTTATGAGATATTCTGCAGTGCGTTTTAGTAAATTTTGTACACAATGGACCAAAAACTGGACCTACTTGTTTTATATCGACAGCGAACGGCTAAGCAGCATGTTTTGAAGAAGCTTTTCATGGAATTTATAATTCTCTGGGGTATGGCATTATCTGCAGAGGGGGAACCAAGGCCACACACAGTTAGTGCCTCAACCGCCATATTTTATACATATTTTACCATTTATACCCAAATTTTTGACATTTTTTGGCATCTTCAAACATACTAAGGTCCTCATCCAATTCAGATTCATCCAACACCTTAAATATTTAAGGTAAATAATTTGCCATGCAAGAAATTTAAAAGTAATGCTATTGCAATTTGGTAGTTGCATATCTTTGTGGGAAATAACATTCTTGGTTTAGATGTTCTTTATTAGACAAATTTCGTTTTCTAAAGAACATGCAAGTTGCTTAAAATTTTCAAGAAATTGACTCCACAAAAACGTTCTTACCTGAAATACACAAAAAGTTTTTAGTACTTATTTTATTTTCTGGTGAAAAAGAAAAAAAAAATCAAAATGTTCAGTGACAAAGCCATGTACAGAAGAATTTGATATATAAAGATATATTATTAATAGTCGTAAGCGAAAAAGTTAAGAGCCATTTTCTCCTGTGTTTTTCAACCAATTTTGCTACCACCTCAAGAACCATTTATTATAACAATTTTTTTTTATGAGTGTATCTAATCTAATCGCATTAAATCACATAAAAAATAACACAAAAGAACAATCAAAAGTTGCAGCTTAAAAGTTATTCAATTCTGAATTAATTTTAAAAGCAGATTTGTTATAAATGCATTTTAAAAATTTAGAAGCGCGTTTTTTTTTTAAAGCGCATTTTAAAAAAAATTTTAAAGTAATTTTATTTTACTAAGTGGCAACGCTTAATTTCTCTTACATAATTTCTTCTAAGTTTCTCTTCTAATGAACGTATCCTTACTTTGTCAAATATTTTGCTGACTACATTATGAAAGAAAAAAAATAGGTCATTTAAGTCAATTTAAGTTAATGATGTACACGAATGATGTTGGTAGGAAACACGAGTAAAAAAGGGTACGTTGAGCTGTACTTATGTACGCAAATGATGACCACTGCAAAGGATATTCTCGTAATCTAACAATTTGGCACTTTTTAATGGGCTTACTTAAAATAGCAAACGCTGTTTCATTGTTTTTAATTTCTGAAGAACTTGTGAACCCTTTTCAGGCCATTGTTTACACTTGTGCTTAACTGTAATCTCATTTTCGCCTGTTAATTTTGCTGACTGTAAAATAAATAAATAAAATCTTTACTGAAATAACGACTCATGAGTTTTGCTGCTGGGCTATAAAGACTTTCAACTCTTAAGGAAGATGCTTAAATATAAGTTAACAAACTTAGAACCAAACTGATTATGCCTTCATAAAGTGTAGCGGTTGCAATTTTAAATAATCATTTGCTCCATAAAATTATTATTATCAGCTAAATGTGTAAGAAATTAAGAAGATATTCTCTATAACCGGTTGTTTTTTTAATTGTGGCACGCTTTTAACTAGTAAGCAAAAAATAATTTAGAGGTTTCAATGCCAGACAACTTTGTTCTGTCAGCAATATCTAGTTTAATATTTAGTTCATTTAAATACTTTGCTACATTTCTATAAGACCGATCATATTTTGACTGTAAGAATTATTCCTTAAAGATTTTGGGAAAAGTTTCTTCCATAAAAATTTAGTATTGGCAAGTCCATTAGTTTTAAGGTACTTTGAGTGTCACAACGGTAAAAATATAGATGAGAGAAAATTAAATGTATTAAGTATGTGTTGGAAATGAAATGTATTAAGCATGTATTGCAAAACTTATAATCACTAGTTTATAAATTCTATTATTTTTTTTAATTTTTTAAGAAATAGCTTTCTAAATAATTCCACTCTTCTTATATGGCGGCCGTGCTCGTGGGATACGAACCAACGAATCCCAAGTTCAATCCTCACCTCGACTTTTCAGTTCTTTTCATTAGAAATACAATTTTATATTCGGCCGTCACCTCTTTGCAGATAATGGCAAACCTCAGAGAGTAAATAATACCATATAAATCTTCTTGAGAACATGCACTTTTGCCGCTCGGAGTCGACATAAAACACGTTTATCCAGAGTTGCCAGTATTTTTTTCAGTTTTTTCTCACAAACAGTTGTGAGTGATCCCTTTTAAAATATAAAATAGCGGCGAAAGCAGCAGTTACATCTCTCTTTGTTCGACAGATAATATCGATATCATCAGCAGACGCAAGGAGCTGGATACCTTTGTAGAAAATGGTACCATTTCAATGTAAACTTGCCTTTCGTAGGATCCCCTCCATGATGAAATTGAAGAGATCGAATGATAGCGGGTCGCCTTGTCTGAAACCTCGTTCGATATTAAAAATTTCGGAGAGCTTATTTTCCACCTTGACGGAGCTGCATGTATTGGCCAACGTCATCTTGCAGAGCTTTATCAACTTTGCAGGTATACCGAACTGAGACATAGTGTAAAAATCTGGTCTATGGTGACTCGCAAGGACGAAAGCTACACTGATAAGGTCCAATCAATGTTTTGGTATGCGGCTTCAATATTTCACACATTACGCTCGAAAGAACCTTGTATGCGATGTAAATAAGACGATACTTCGGTAGTTGGCGCGATTGTCGGGTCTCCTTTTTTAAGTATAGGACTGAGGTTCCAAGAAATTGTTGGATCGTCGCCCGTAAGCAGATTGGAAAAATGTTGCCTCCATAATTTCAACGCGCACTGCGTATCTGTAACCAGATCACCATTTTCATCTTGGCAAGTGGATGCTCCGGGCTTGAAACCTTGGGTTAGACGCTTAACCTGTTGGTAGAATTTTCGAGCATCCGTCGTGCCCTGGAACACTTCAATTTTTTCACGCTCACGCTTTTCATGCTCCCTTTTTTAACGTCTGAAAAGGCATCTCTCTTCCTTCCTTTTATCGCTATAGTTTTCGTGCATGGCTCGCGTTGCAACTGACTGCAGTGTCTTTTTTATGAGACGTATTTTGCTGCTGTCGCGTCGGGCCACTCCTGGTCAAACCATTGGTTACGAGGTTGATGGCGTCGAAAACCAATGACTTTCTCAGCAGCAGAGCGCATCAGTGTTGCCACAAAAATATTCCAAAATTTCACAAAGGTTTCCCAAAATTACACAATTCCTATCAAATGACACAAACTTTTTATTTAATTTTCTTTTATTTTCGTATTAAAATAATATTAGCAAAACAATAAAATAAAAATTATTTAAATGAACTATTCAAGAATTAAACATAACAAAACAATAAAAGAGTATATAAAATTATATCGGATTGCATACATTTATAAATGGTTATCAATTATTTCCATTTTAATTTATACATATCAGCCTCTGGCTCAAACACTTCTCCTCCACTGCTATTTAATCCTTCCTCGACAAAAATTAAGGAAATGTATCAGTCTTTAGTCTATTTTCTATGTCTGTCTCACAATTCTTTAATATTGTTCTAGCGATCTAGCAACCAGGCCAGAAACAAAACGACAGAAATAAAATAGCAAGCGAGCGGGGCGTGTGTGTTTTTTTCATAATTAAAATTTCTTCTTATTGTTCAATAAAAATTAAAATAAAATCAAATAAAATATAATTTATTGCATCACTTCAAAGTTATTTACATTTTTGGTCCATTCGAGCCGGATACAGTCCATTTAAGTGCAAAAATTGAAACAACTCGATCTCAACTTTTCCATGCATTGATTGCCCTTTGCTGAGGGCGAGTGTATGTGTGAAGCATTTTGTGCATTTCAGTGCGATTGCGCTTATCTGACGCTTGTGAATAGCGGTCATAGCAAACAAACTGTGTCAGCGGCCATAGGTGCTCTCTGACGCGGCGTCAGCTCGAAATACCTTCGCCGCCGTCTGTCAAAGAAGATAACAAAATAATTTTTTTCAAAATTTTTCATTTTGAAGTGAAGTACGAAGGCAAATAATGCCAAATATATTTTTTTATAAAGTTATTTTTCGAAAGCAAACAATGTCAAATAATTTTTTCTATAAAGGCTTTGAATCAAATGTTAACATTCATTTATTTTCAGCGAACAAGATGCCAAGAGCTAAGCGTGCGATGGTTGATAAAACAACCACACAAAAAGTAACAAAAGCAGCAAGAACAAAAATAAGAGCAAATCAAAATAATAAGGCAAAGACCGCAAATTCTGACGGTAATTCAAGGCTCGCAAAATTATTGATTTATGCTATTGAAATTAAGAAAGAGAGCAAACTTTAATCAAGGTAGCGATTGAAAAATAAAAGAAGAGCGACATAAATTTTGAAAAAGGTATTTTAAAAAAAAAAAAAAGTGACTTAAAAGGAGAGCCAAATTATAGAAATTCAAAAATTAAAGGTAAATGATAAATTTATTGAACAAAGAGGTGCGATTTTCAGCTGTTTTGATATGTGATAATTTGATGTTCTGAAAATTTGTGAATTTAGCAAGTTCATAAGAACGACACGTGCAGAAAGTATGATACAGCGACTTATCAAGTTTTTTTTTGAGCGAATTGAGCAAAACTTTTGTAATTTTATGAACTCTTATGGTTGAAGTCATATGAGAAAATTAAAAAAAAAAAAGAGCTAAATTTGAGGTTAAGAATAATACAAGGTTTCGAATTAAACAAGGTTTCCGACGAGCGAATTGAGTGCAACTTATGTAAGTTTTATGAGCACAATTGAGCGAAGTATGTTAATAGAGCGAAGTGCAAATTCAATGAGCGAATTTTAACGTAAAGAAAAATAAGAGCGAATTACAAAAAAAAAGAGCGACTTGAGCGAATTACAAAAAAAAGAGCGACTTGAGCGAATTACAAAAAAAGAGCGACTTGAGCGAATTACAAAAAAAGAGCGACTTGAGCGAATTTCATTGAGCAAAATAAGATTATTTGATAGCGCACAGTGTACTAATTATACTTTTATTTTATTAGGTTTGATTCAAAACAGCGCAGACCGAATGGCCGAAGAAGTGGTTTTAAATGAAATGGCTTCAGAGAGTGACCAATCTGATACAACGGGGTTTGGTACCGATAATGGAATGGACGGAGTACAAAGCGACGTTAATCAAGCAACGAATCAGATTCAACGTCAATCAGAATGGCTACAATCAGTTCGAGATGAGAATAATAGCGTGGAGATTATGCAAACGCGTCTGGAAATTGTAACCTCGGCTTGGCAGAAATTCGAGATCAATTTCGGCTTACTGCAGAGGCAATCGCGTGATCGGGTATCACAAGAGGCTCACAATGCACTTTATGCACGTATTGAGGATGCATATGTAGAAGTTCGAGCGACGTTGCTTCAAAAAATAGCTGCATTGGAGCCAAGCTCATCTTTGGTAAGGGGGGGTAATAACCATGAGTCAAATGCTTTGCAGATGCAGTATGCTGATTTGCCACTGGCAGATCGATTACCAACCTTTAGGGGTGATCATAACGAGTGGATTCAATTCAGAGATGTTTTTAATGCAGAGGTAATTCAGAATCCGCATTTCACTAACTTGCAAAAGTTACGACGACTACAAGGCTGTGTTAGGGATGGCGCTGCAGGTGTGTTAGGTTTTTGGCCTCAGCGAGAAGACAGCTTTATAAAGGCATGGGAAACTTTGTGTTCATCATTTGATAATGAGTATCTGTGTCATGCAGCACACTGCTCGTCAATTTTTGATCTTCCAATTTGGTCAAAGGCAGACTACACTTCAATTCGTAGAATGCTTGATACCACCCGAAACAGTATGAGAATGTTAGCACAACAGCTAACTCCAGACGAGCAACGTGATATAATGATCTTAAAATTTTTGGAATCTAGACTTGACAGTACTTCTCGTAGTCAGTGGGAGATGGTGCGACCAACGGAGCGCATACCGAGTCTCAAAAATGACTTCTTCACTTGGCTCGAACGTAGAGCCAGTGGTCTATTAGGGCAGGGTTGTATGCAAAGAATGCAATCCATGGATGGTAACAATGAAAATCGAATGGTAAAGAATTCATTGCGTGAGCGAGCAAGGACCAACTTTCCACAGGCCAGCAACTTCACTCCATGTCAAAGCTGCGGTGGTAACCATAGCATTCATAAATGCTCAAATATTTTACGTAAGTCTCGCGATGATAGAGTTCGACGAATTATAGAACTAGGATTATGTCAAAACTGTCTTCGTCGAGGACATATTGCTAGAAACTGCCTCAAAAGCAAATGCCCCCGCTGCTTACAGGCCCATAATAGTATTATATGTCCAAAGGCATTTTTTGATTATGGATTTAACAACGCTAAGCCTGGTGCCGATAGAGCTGTGATGGCGGCTACAAACAACGATACCTTAATGGAAAATCAATAGCAATCAGAGCTTATAGGTGAAACCGGCCTCGGGGTTATTACAGAAAGAAGTTATTCTCCACCAAAAAAGCGTTTGAAATCTTCAACATATTCTCAAAACCAAACAACTGACCTATACTTCGATTTACTTGCAACTGCGTTAGTAAGACTTTTGACGAACAATGGAGTACTGATAACTTTAAGGGCAATGTGCGATACTGGAGCCCAAGTAAACTTAATTAGTAAAGACTTCGTTGCGCAATATCGAATCCCTACATACCGTACAACTATGCGCATCTTTCCTGCAGCTGGGGCAGAAGTTAAAATATTCGATAAATCTATTTCAACTGACTTGATGTCCATTTATAGTGAAAATCCCTTGATTAAAATAACCTGCTTAGTTGTGCCAGAGGTTTTAGGTGGAATTTCGTTGCCTCAAAGACCATTATGTCATCAAAATCTTCCAAATGACATTTCTGTGCGACTGGCCGACCATACGTTTAATCAACCTGGGCCAATTCAAATTTTATTAGGAGTAGGTGTATGGGCAAAACTTATACAAGGTAATATACGACAATTGACATCTGGCATTATAGCTCAAGAGAGTCGCATAGGATGGCTTCTATTTGGAAAAATTTCAACCGGATCAGAAGTGGCTGCTGCCGCATCTATTCTGAGTGAAGCTGAAGAAGATCCTCACCTCGACCAATTAGTCCAAAGGTTCTTTGAATCAGAGTCATTTCCAGACGACAATTCAAGGTGGACAGAAGAACAACATCGATGCGAAAAACACTTTTTAGAAACACATCGCTACGACCAAACTTTGAGTCGCTATGTTTTGCAGATTCCTCTCCGTCCAGATTGGTGTCGTATAGGTTCTAACCGAGGAATTGCACTGCAGCGTTTTTTGCGTCTAGAAGCTCGGTTGAAGCGTGAGCCTGAACTTAGCGAAAAATATCATACATTTCTTAAAGATTACATTAATAAGGGTTGGTTAAAGCTTGCAAGTAAGGAACCAGTCAAACAGGCTTATTACATTACTCATCACGCGGTGCTGAAAAAATTTCGCGTGGTCTTTGACGCCTCATGTTCAACAGATACAGGACTGTCTCTAAATGATGTCCAAATGATTGGACCTAAGCTGCAAAAGGATTTAATAGACTTAATTTGGAGTTTTCGCCTCAAAGCTCATGGCATATCTGCAGACATCAAGCAAATGTTTCCACAAGTCAAAATTGCACCAGAACACTGGGACTTGCAAAGAATATTTTGGCGCGACAAATCAGGAAACCTCTCTGAGTTTTGGTTAACAGGTGTTACATTTGGGATGGCTTCAGCTCCATTTTGCGCAGTAAGAGCGATGCAACAATGCGCAAGAGATAACGCTTCTAAATGGCCTCTTGGTGCGCGAGCAGTATTAAGTAACTTCTACATGGACGATTGTTTGGCCGGAGCTGAGAGCGAGGCAGAGCTACTGCGGCTGTGCTTAGAAATGCGGACACTTTTATCGTTGGGAGGATTTGAGCTGACAAAATGGCGATCAAACTCTACCAGCACTCAAATTGCTCTGGACCCGATGTCGGCAAATGAGGATGTAGATATCAATTCGAGTACAGAGGCATCAGTTCTAGGACTAAAATGGGATACAAAAACGGATGAGCTAAAATTTAAGGTTCAATCACTGCCAACTGTTCCGTCCTCGGGGTGGACCAAGCGTTTGATTTTGAGTGTCACAGCACGACTTTACGACCCAGATGGACTAATATCACCATTTGTGGTTAAGGCAAAAATTCTTTTGCAACGAATTTGGAGCTCTAAAATTTCATGGGATTCTGTTATTCCAGAAGCCCTAAGACTTGCATGGGAAGATATATTTGTTCAAAGTGTTGACATTGAGCGCATAAGAATCCCGCGTTGGTTGGGCTATGACCAACAGTCTAAATTGACACTGCATGGTTTTGCCGATGCATCTTCGCAAGCTTATGGAGCAGGAGTATACTTAGTCGTTGAAAGAAATGAAGCAATCTTATCAAATTTAATGTTATCGAAATCTAGGGTCGCACCCCTAAACAAGGAATCCATACCACGTCTAGAATTACGCGCTGCCACTCTTCTCGGCGAACTAATGCAACGAGTTTTATCCGAATTTGATACTCAACATAATATAAAAATTATCTCATCCACTTGCTGGACTGACTCGATGGTTGTCCTATGCTGGCTTAAACGTGAAACTGGAACACTCAAACAGTTTGTAGCAAATCGAGCTGGAAAAATCAGAGACAGCACACTGAACTGTGAGTGGCGATACGTGCCAACCGATAAAAATCCAGCCGATCTTATTTCCAGGGGTGTTGTTCTAAGAGAACTTATTTCATCCAGTATATGGTGGCATGGCCCTGCATTTCTTCGACAACCAAAGACTTCTTGGCCGCCTCCACCGGAAAACTTTTCAGTAAGTTTGGAGGAGGAAGTACGGAAAGAATGTCGCCAAGGCTCGAAAAAAAATGTACTTTCAAGCTCATTAGAAACTGTTATCGCGGCCGGAGTGCGGCTCTTCCCTAACCAGAAATCTAATGAAGTTCAATTAATTGCCAGCATTAATGCAATAGCCATCAATCAACAATCGCTTTTGTACCGCTATTCAACAATAAGTCGCTTAACTCGGGTAACATCGTGGGTAATAAGATTTATTCGGAACTGTCGAGCACCACTATCAGAAAGAAGGACAACTGCGCTGAGGGTTGAGGAGTTGAATGAGTCATTAAGGCATTGGATTCAGCAGGAACAGCATGACCATTTTAAGGAGGACATACGTGTATTGCAGCGTAAACACATGCAAGAACAGTCAGAAAATAGTTCCCGACTATCTAATTCTATTGGCATGTTGACACCTTTTATCGAAAATAATGTTCTTCGCATGCGGGGGCGATTACAGAATGCAGACCTACCCTGGATTCAACGTAATCCAATTATATTACCAAAAAAGAGTCGCTTGGCTTGGTTACTAGCGCGAATGACGCATCTTCAGTTGTTACATTGCGGCCCACAACAGCTTATCAGCGCCTTGAGGCAAAATTATTGGGTCATTGGTTTACGATCGCTAGCGCGAACATTACTTAAAGATTGTGTAACCTGTGAACGGCTCAAGGCAAAAACGAGTGAGCAAATGATGGCAGACTTACCACCATGCCGTGTACGTCCAGCACGCCCTTTCCTTCATGCGGGAGTTGACTACGCAGGGCCAATACATGTAAGACCGGATCGACGACGTGGCAACGTTGTGATAAATGGCTACATAGCGGTATTTGTGTGTATGGTATCAAAGGTGGTGCATTTGGAATTTGTGTCTGATTTAACCACTCAGGCATTTCTGATGGCGTTTATCCGATTTACTTCGCGCTATGGACATTGCCAGCATCTTTGGAGCGATAATGGGACAAACTTCGTTGGGGCGGAGAGAGAGCTAAGTCGTATGCTACAGTCTTGGCAGACATCAGATCTTTTCGATCAACTCTCACAAAGACAAACGCAATGGCACTTTATCACACCATCGGCCCCACATCAAGGAGGCTTGTGGGAAGCTGCAGTAAAGTCCGTTAAACATCATCTGCGGCGTGTTATGGGAAATCATTTATTGACAGTTGAGACAATCCAGACTCTACTAGCAGAAATCGGAGCAATCCTTAATTCGCGCCCTTTATGTGCACAGAGTGCTGATCCACATGATTTAAATCCCTTGACACCTGGACATCTTCTGATTGGTGAGGCTCTGGTGCCATCATTAGGCGAGCAAGTACCAATAGAACGGCCGGAAAACCGTTTAAGTTATTGGCAAATGCGACAGAAAATCGTACAAAGGTTCTGGAGGCTCTGGAGCGATAGTTATCTGCATGAACTTCAGCATCGCCCCAAATGGCGTACAGCCCAGCAAAACCTGAAGATTGGCGATTTAGTAGTCATCAAAAACGAAATAACTCCACCCAGTCTTTGGAAAATGGCTCGCATTACGGAGTTGCATCCAGGTCCAGATGGCCTTGTGCGTAATGTGACACTTTGGACTGGAAGCGGTTATAAATCTCGACCTATACAGAAACTGTGTGTTCTTCCTCTTGAAACTGTTGAGCCTCGAGATGCATCGAGCCCCAAGGCCGGAGGATGTTCTAGCGATCTAGCAACCAGGCCAGAAACAAAACGACAGAAATAAAATAGCAAGCGAGCGGGGCGTGTGTGTTTTTTTCATAATTAAAATTTCTTCTTATTGTTCAATAAAAATTAAAATAAAATCAAATAAAATATAATTTATTGCATCACTTCAAAGTTATTTACAAATATACTTAATATTTGTTCTACCGAAACATTTGAAAATGGAAGTATTAAAAGCAGGCATGCACGTGCCGATAACCAAAATATTTTTTGTTTCGTTGTAGCGAAATCAAAAAGTAAAAAATAACGTTAATTCAAAATTCGGAAAAAATGTATATCGTTTCGGAGAAATCGATATAAAAATATTTCGTTTTTGTGTTCAATCAAACGTTAGAAACAACGTTTTTAGCATCGTCATTTATGGTGCTGCAAAAAAAAAAAAAAACAAAAAACAAATTGGCCAAATTGGCCCTTGAAAGGACTTTGACCGAGCTTCTTATCATCAATTGTGTTGTGTGTGTTATTAAATGTTTGCACACAATTAACCGAGAACTGGACCTACACGTTTTATGCCGACTCCGAACGGCTAAAGTTTATGTTCTCAAGAATCTCTACATGGCATTATTTACTCTCTGAGGTTTGCCATTGTCTGCAGAGAGGTGGTGACCGATCATAAAATTTTTTTTTATTGAAAAAACTTTTCGCCGCGACTGGGGATCGAACTCGGGCTCCGAGCGTGCTAAGCCACACACTTAACCTGCACGCCACGGTCACCTACTTCAAAATCACAACATAGTAAAAAAAAATTTTAAATTTCTTTTCCTATTAATCGCGGCAAAATCTGATAATTTATTTATATACATCATTATATTGGAAATGTTATTATATTAATTTTTCCTAATTTGTTTTATTTTGATCATAAATTTATTATTTTTTTATGATAATAAAAGCTTTGTAGTCGGCGCTAATCTTTGTCATTAAATCATGATATTTTACCATCCCTGCCCTAATTTCAACTTTTTTTATTAATTTTAGTTTAAAAGTAATTTTAAGCTTCGAAGCTTTTGTTATCATAAAAAGTAATATATATTTGATGAAAATAAAAGAAATAAGGAAAAATTAAAATAATACGGTTTCTAATATAATAATGTATATAAATAAATTATCAGATTTTGCCGCGATTAATAGAAAAAGTAATTTAAAATTGTTTTTTACTTTGTAGTGATTTTGAAGTAGGTTTTTTTTTTGTTTAAAAGGTTTTATTTCTTCCTTTTTAGAGAATATGATAAATTTTAGAAAAAGTTTGTAACACAGCGTCTCCACGGGCGACATGTCCAGGAATGGCTATATTGCCACAATGTGATTGCTTTGAATATTGCCCGTGGAGACGCAACATTGCCAGCAAGGAAATATGAAGCAATTGAATAATGCATTCAATATCCAGAAATCGTATTCGATTACCGAGAATGACATGCCCATGTTAATGTAATGCGTTCTGTAATCTAGAATGTAATTGATGGTTCAAGCTTTCTGGATTATTTTCTCGATTACATGTAAGCGAAGTTTTTGCTGGGTATGTCCGGCAATATTGCTAAACGATTGCAGAGCAATATTGCTCCGCATAGAATATTGCTTTTGCGGGCAATATTTTTTACGTATCAATATATCATCTCATTTAAATATGGATGTAAGTGAAGAATGGTGGCAAGACAAAATAATAAAATTATTAAATTTGTATAGAAGTAAAGAGTGTTCGTGGAAAATGAGTTGTAAATGATAAAAAAGGAAAAATTCAATGTTAATAGCATGAATGTACTTCTCTTTCAACGGTATTTCAATAATAGCAAATTGCGGCAATATTTTGCCCACCATCGATATGTTGCCAGTTGAAGCAACAAAATATTTGTTTCATGTTGAAGGCTCAAAATATTGCACGAAATATTACTCATGGAGACACAGCGTAAACTACGTAAACACAATTATTTAAGCTCATAATTTAAAAAATGTTGTTTTCTATCATACTTATTGATCATACTTTATAATAATTTAATCTTTCCCTGCACCAAATTTCAGTTCTCTAGCATCAGTATTAACCGATATACAGTAGTTTCCTTAAAGTGCCTCACGCTATTTATAATCTCTCCCACCTTTTTAATTATTCTACCTATCCACCTACCAAATATTAGTACTAAAGTTTCAATATTAACTGAAATGCAGAGTTTTTCTAATTGTGACACGCCTCTTTGTTGAATCTAATATACTTTCTTGATAGTGTTTTTTTATAATTCTACTCATTCTTGTATTGATTTCAGTACCCTAGTGTCAAAATTCACTGAGATAAAGTGTTTTTTCTAATAGTGACACGCCTCGTTGTCGAATTTTGCCCACTTTGTCATGTTGTTTTCAATAATTCTAACCATTCTTACAATGAATTTTATCACCCTTGTGTCAATATTATAAAATTTTTTCAAAAACTGCCACACCTCTTCATCAAATAACGCCCATTTTATTCAAATTAATTTTTTATACTTGGGCCTAACTCTGTAGTAAGCTTTAGTACTCTAGTGTCAATATTATTCGAGATACAGAGTTTGTCTAATATTGCCACACCTCTTTGTCTAATAACGCCCACTTAATTGACCGTAATTTTTCATAATTGTACCTACCCTTGCATGTTTTCTGTAAATGTCAGTACCTTAGTGTCAATATTTACTGAGATAATGTTTTTTTATATCGACACGCCCCTTTGTCGAATACCGCTATCTTTTAAAGACGAGCACCTCTGCGTTGATAGTATCTATATGTTGACAAAAAATTACGGCAATCGGGCAAGTACTTTAAGAGTTATCGATGTACATACATTAAAAAAAAAAAAAAATAAACAGAGAAATCAACCAACTTGAGAACCTCCTCATTTTTGAAGGCGGTTAAAAATATAAACATTTTATTTTAAACATATACATATACTTGTATTCTACACCATTTTTTTCTTTTAGTAAAATTTACTCTAAGTTTGTTTTCCAAATTGAAAAAGTGATTTAAATGATGATTAAGTTAACAGCAAGTTGTAGTTCCGGTTAGCTGCTACTCGAAAGAACAGCTGAGTAGAGTAAACAAAGGATAGAATCAAATTTAAGTTTAAACCAAACCAGACAAATTTTTTGTTTTTGCAATTTTGGTTTTCAATTTTAATATAAAAATTAATTAAAACAATATAATTTTGCATTTTAATTTTTGTCTAAATTTACACTTTGCCCGGCACATAATCATAAAGCAAAAATCATAAGACAAAGTTGTATGCGGTTTTCGCGTATTCACAATTGAAAAAATTCACAATTAATGATCTAACCGGCTCTTACTTAATCGACTCTTGGTGAAAACGAAATTGATTTTTTAGCTATCGGTACTGTCAGCTTTCTGCTGATTAAGAGCTAGACAAACCGGACAGAGTGAAATCGGCTCTGAATAGCACAAACAACACAATTTGACCAAATGAAGTTCGGTGGAAGTCCTTTCATAGCCTGAAATGGCTAATTTGGTTTTTGTTTATATAACTGAGTAATCATTGTTAAAATTAATTATCCCCTTACATATTACCGCCCTGAGCAACTACCTTCCTGTGCCATCTGCTGAGCATGGCTCTATTTACCACGGCTTATTTTAGAAATTTGTGCTCAAAATTAATTTTGAATACAGTGGATCTTGCATTTAAGTCCTCCACTTCTATGATATATATCCTTCTATTCCTATGGAAAGCAAACTTACGAACAATTACAAATAAATAAATAAAACTTGCTAAATACTCTCTGAAATAATCTGCGAAAAAAAAATCTTGCATACGGCAACATGTTCACTAGAGACAAATTAATGTTGTATAATTATTTTGTAATTTGTTACTTTATTCGTTTTTGCGTTGTGGTTTCGTGTTCGTGCCATTCAAGACAATCCGTTTTTCTGCCTTAATTATGTAGAATTTGCTTGTCTTGCTACTTTGTACTCGAGACAAAATAACATCATTTTGCCATTAAGGAATGAGTGTTATTATTAACCCATTCCTTATACAGGATTATTTTCCTGAGGATTTATAAAAACAGCTCTTTTTAAGTGCTGACCAGGACAGCGCACAAAACCAAGACGTAAACGCGTAAAAAAATATACGTTTTATGTTTCGGTATCAAATATCGTTGCCTCATGAACTTAAGCTTTAATGACTTGTGTGGGCTGTACTTACTTTAATTAAAATATTTGTTTTCATGTTGGTTTGTGTAAGAATAGCCAAGCAGAATAGCCAAGAAGACCAATAATATTATTGTTGCTTGATTTTAATTTCTTAATTAACCATTTTAGCGTGAAACTTAGTGCAGAGTTTGCTTCTGACTATCTAGAAAGCACGAAATTTCAGATATATATTCTAATATAAATCGTTAAAAACTGTTTAAAAAAACTCTCTCAATTAGTTTCGAAATATGCTATTTGAAGTCGCTAAGAGTTTTATTTATAATACCTCTTTATTTGTTTGTTGTTTATTGAATTAATTTTGGTCTAAAGGTAGTGTAAGTTCACCGGTTTTGGGCATTATCTGGTTGTGGGCACCCCTGTATAACTTTTGACAGTGAGAACATGCAGTTGATCTGAAAATTGTCGTTTGCTGACACTGAAGCGAATAGATGCATATGCGCAGCGGCGTAGCTAGGGTTGGTGGCACCCGGGGCGGAAACTAAATTGTGCACCCTTTGAGAAGATTTTTTGTAAAAAATTTAAAAGAGATTGAAAAAATAAACAAAACTATGCTATCCATGAATATTTCATAAAAGAAGCTAGAATCTAAAACTTTCAGACTCTTACAGAATTTTCTCTGAATTGTTCCAATATTTTTGTCTACCGGGCTTATAAGTTGTGAGAGAAAAGTTTACTATCAGTAAACCACTCAATATCACACACACTCACACACACACAAAATTGGCCATTTCAGCCCTTGAAAGGACTTTGACCGAGCTTCTTATGATCAATTGTGTTGTGTGTGTTATTAAATGTTTGCACAGAATTGACCAAGAACTGGACCTACATGTTTTATGCCGACTCCAAACGGTTAAAGCGCATGTTCTTAAGAAGTTTTACATGGCATTATTTACTCTCTGAGGTTTGCCATTGTCTACAGAGAGGTGATGACCGATCAGAAGAATTTTTTTATTGAAAGAACTTTTCGCCGCGACTGGGGATCGAATTCGGGCTTCGAGCATGCCATGCCAAACCACACAATATCAGTTTTAAATAATTGAAGTATTGAAATATATTTTAAATAATATGAAGTTGTAAAAACTTAAATTAGTTAAATATAGAAAACTTTGAAAAATTTACGAAAAATTTTTAATAATTGAAGAAAAAATAGGACCTGGAAGCAAAACGTTGAAAAATGTTCCCTAGTGACCCTGAATAACAGTTAATATTAATATTTTTTCGAAATCAACCCCCATTTTCTACATAAAATTTAAATGAAAAGTTAAAATAAAATTTTATATTCAACCAATATTTCGACTTCCATCGGAAGTCATCTTCAGGGTTACTGAAATACATACAATAATATTATCAACTAGCGGATGTTACTCGGGGTCTTGTTTCGAACACAGAAAAAGGACGATATTCAAAACTGCTCCCATTTTATTTTTTTTTTAATTATCAATTAAATTTTTAAATTTTTTAAATTATCGTTTTTTGGTGTTGTGCCCCTCCTTCCGTCGAAAGTCCAAATTTTCATAGAACTGTACCTGCCGGACACGATAGCAAAAAATTACATCTACAACGTCGCGATCTGACGTCTGCTTTCTGAGGAAAATAGTCACCCAGTTTGAAAAAAGCCATTTCGAGAAAAATGCGTTTAAAGTTTTTCTTAGCATGCATTTAATATGCATTTTTATCTCAAAAAACTTCCAATTTTAAAAAATCCTTTTGGCATCGATTCGATTTTTGGATTGTCTTCGTTCAACTTCGGTTATGGTCGATACTGTTCGGTTGATTTTTGTTCTTTACATAGTTTCTGATCATATTCGTCAAACTTTTTTACTCGTTAGTCTTTGGTTCTTGACTTTGTTTGCCTTCTGCTCATTCCTTGATTTTTGTCGAAAGAATTTTTAAAAGCATAAATAGGATTTTTTTAGTAACAGATACAAATGCTTACCAAATTTCATCAAAATCGGTTTATCCGTTTTGACGTGAATAAGCCAGACATAGTTGGTTGAATAAAGCGCCCTCTCATGGAAGTTTTCTGAAATTTAAATAGCCTCGATTCTTTTGCAGGATCAGGTTATTTCATGTACCAAATTTTAGTACAATCGGTCAAGTCATTTAGGAGTTATTGAGTCTTAACAATGCACTACTGAAAGCGCCCTCTTACGGAGTATTTGGAATTTTTTATATTTTATGTTTCATCTTGGGTGCAGTTGAACGTTCATACCGAATTTCATTGAAATCAGTTCAGATGTTTAGGAGTTATTATATAGTGCCACGCCCACATACTTCCGCCCAATTTTTTACCTATGCTTTTTCTTGGGTGAAGTTGCACCTTTATACCAAATTTCATTGAAATCGGTCTAGACGTTTAGGAGTTATTGAGTCTTAAATATGCACTACTCAAAGAGCCCTCTTGCTGAAGTCTTTGGAATTTTTTATAGCCTATGTTTTATTTTGGGAGCAGTTGAACCTTCATGCCAAATTTCATTGAAATCGGTCTAGGCGTTTAGAAGTTATTACAGAACGCCACGCCCACATACTTCCGCACACTTTTTTACACCACCTATGTTCTTTCTCCCTATGAAAGGTACTCGGTGTCCAAATTTCAGCTCAATCGGATAAGCGGTGTGCGAGCCTATACGGAACAGACAGACAGACAGACAGACAGACAGACAGACAGACAGACAGACAGACAGGAGGACAAACATTTAATTTTATATATGAGAAGATAATATTCACAACACTTTAACAATTTTAAACTTACATTTAAAAAATATTATTTTAGTTTACATTTAATTAAAAAATTTGTAAACACTTTTACAAACAATTAGAACTTAGAATATAAACATGACTAATCCAAACATTTAAACACTGTAGACTAAAACAGATTATCTCCTCTCGTCGTCGGTTTACTCTTTGATTATCCACATAAGTATAGTCTGTATATGTGAGCGCAGTTGTCCGTGTCTGTTTTGAAGTTAAGTCTTTTCTCTGGAGGTACATTTATAATATGTAGCATTTCCAGTGTGTACCTTCTATAATAATTAGCCTCTTGTTGCAGGATATTCACATTGTCAAAGTCGGGTGTATGTTTCAGTTTTTTGCAGTGTGCCGCTAATGCGATTTTTTGCTCAACTGGTCTTGAATGTGGTTTTTGGTCCGATTTGTGAGCAGATATCCTTGTCCGATGTTTGTTTTTTGTTGTCCCCACATATGCCTGGTCACATACGTGGGAGCCGTCTCCTTTACAAGTTATCTTGTATATCACGTTCGCTTTGTTTAGTTTGTTTATTTTCATCTTCATATTGCTATATATAGCGGTAACCGTGGCATGCAGGTTAAGTGTGTGGCTTAGCATGCTCGGAGCCCGAGTTCGATCCCCAGTCGCGCCGAAAAATTTTTTTCAATAAAAAAATTTTTCTGATCGGTCACCACCTCTCTGCAGACAATGGCAAACCTCAGAGAGTAAATAATGCCATGAAAAGCTTCTTGAAAACATGAACTTTTAGCCGTTCGGAGTCGGCATAAAACATGTAGGCCCAGTTCTCGGTCAATTGTGTGCAAACATTTAATAACACACACAACACAATTGATCATAAGAAGCTCGGTCAAACTCCTTTCAAAAACCTGGGATATATGTCATCGATTTATACATTTTTGTTTCTGTGTTCCTTTGTTTTTTAAATTTTCCCTTCTTGTAGTTCTTAATTAAATCCTCTGTTGTTTTCTTTGGGAAATCATTCTTGCGCAAAATTGTTTTTATTTTCTTTACGTTTGCTTTGTGAAATTCCTCGTTACTTATGTCAAGTACTCTTCTTATGAAGTTGTTTGCTGTGTTTATTATTATTCGTTTTGGATGTCTTGAGTAAAAGTTTATTAGACGTCCTGAGGCCATAGGTTTTTGAAACAAGTCAATTGTTAAGAAGTTTTCCCCTCTTATGATAATTGTGTCCAAGTATGGTAGCTTTCCGCCTTTTTCTTCTTCTTTTGTAAATTTTATATTTTTGTGGAATTTGTTGAAAGCTTCCAATGTTTCGTTTATTTTGTCAGTTCTTACAATCGCAAAAAGGTCATCTACATATTTGGTTAAAAGTCTAGGTTTTATTTCTAACGTCTCTATTGCTGTGTCCAAAAGTTCTTCCATAACTATGTCAGTTATTACATGTGATGCTGGTGATCCCATTGGCATTCCTTTTTGTTGAGCATATATAATGTCTTTTAGCTTGATATATCGATTGTCCTTTATGCAGAATTTTAACATGTCCATAAATTTTTATACCCCCACGCGTACTGCGTAAGGGGTTTATTAATTTTGTCACGACGTGTGTAACACCCAAAAGGAGGCGTGGTAGGTATGGAAAAGTATATATATTCTTGCTCAGCATCGCCACCTGAGTTGATTTAGCCATGTCCGTCTGTCTGTCCGTCTGTCCGTCTGTCCGTCTGTCCGTCTGTCTGTCGACACGATTACAGCCGTAATTTTGAAGCTATCGTAATGAAATTCGATATTTAAGCTTTTTTTAAAAAAACTAAGGTCAAGTTCGAGAATGGGCTAAATCGGATAAAAACCACGCCTACCTCCCATACAACCCCAAAATTGAAAACTCTACAAAGAAGCTAATATTAAAGCTACAATACTGAAATTTGGTATATGTGTATTCTATGTTAGAACTGATATGTCTTAGAAAAATGAGCGTCATCCACCCACTAACACGCCCACCTCCCATACAACCCCAAAATTAAAAAATCTATAAAGAGGCTAATATTAAAGTTACAAGACGGAAACTCGGTATTTGTGTATTCAATGTCAAAACTGAGGTGTGTTAGAAAAATGGGCGTCATCCACCCACTAACACGCCCACCTCCCACACAAGCCCAAAATTGAAAAATCTTTAAAGAGGCTAATATTAAAGTTACAAGATGAAAACTCGGTATTTGAGTATTTAATGTCAAAACTGAGGTGTGTTATAAAAATGGGCTTTCTCCACCCATTAACACGCCCACCTCCCATACAACCCCAAAATTGAAAAATCTATAGAGGCTAATATTAAAGTTACAAGACAGAACCTCGGTATTTGTGTATTCTATGTCGAAACTGAGGTATGCTAGAAAAATGGGCGTCATACACAATCTTACACGCCCACCTCCCATAAAACCCCAAAATTTAAAAATTTATAAAAAGGCTTATATTTAAGCTGCAGGAAAACAATTTGATATGTATGTATTTTAGACACATAAAAATAATAAAATCTCTCAAAATCACATACAAAAAGCTCATCAATTTAAGATTCTTCCACCCTTAAGAATCGGCCGTGGGGGTATTTTAACTTCGACCAAGGCGAAGATATACCTTACTAGTTTTGCTTGTTTTTGTATACTTCTCAATAATTGTCCATTTTTTATCAATTATTTTTAAAGTTAGGTCAATTGGAATATTTGGAAAGAGTGATATTACGTCAAAAGAAATTATTGTTTGATCATCATATATATATGTGTTTCAAATTAGGTTTTTGAAGTCTGTTGCATTGTTAATGTTGTATTGGGAATCGTTAGTCAAATTTTTTAATATATTGGTTATATATTTGCAGAGTCCGTATGAAGGCGAGCCAATGCATGTTTTCCTTATGAACTTTTGGAAGTCCATATATTCTCGGTGCCGTTGGTGTATTAGTTCTAATGTTACGTTTTTCTCGTATTGGTATGTCTTTGTTATTAAATAGAATTTCAGCAAATTCATTATTTTTCTGCTGTAGTGTAAGTGTTGGATCTGTTTTTAAAATTTTGTATGGTGCTATATCCCTGACTATGAGCCTCATCTTTTTGTCATATTCGTTTTTATTTATTGCAACCGTAACGATTCCTTTGTCTGAATTTAATATTAAAATATTGTCATTTTCTTGTAAAATTTTTTTGTGGCTTTTACTAAATGCAACACTGTTTTATCTCTCTCATTTCTTTTTGTGTTTTTTATGTGTCTTTCTATAAGAGGGAGAAGACTGCATTCATACAATAACAAAAAGAGAAGAGCAAGACGTAGCCAGATCAAAATTTACAACGCTTAGTCTCAGAACTTGGTGACCGTGGCATGCAGGTTAAGTGTGTGGCTTAGCATGCTCGGAGCCCGGGTTCGATCCCCAGCCGCGGCGAAAAGTTTTTTCAATAAAAATTTTTCTGATCGGTCACCACCTCTCTGCAGACAATGGCAAACCTCAGAGAGTAAATAATGCCATGTAAAGCTTCTTGAGAACATGAACTTTAGCCGTTCGGAGTCGGCATAAAACATGTAGGTCCAGTTCTCGGTCAATTGTGTAGAAACATTTAATAACACACACAACACAATTGATCATAAGAAGCTCGGTCAAAGTCCTTTCAAGGGCTGAAATGGCCAATTTGTTTTTTTTTTGTTTTTAGTCTCAGAACTTAGTAATCACAAAATCATAAAGTAAATTTTTATTTTTGACATTTATGACATGAACATGTTATTCTGAAAAGTTATGGAGAAATGTATTGCTTACAAAACAACTGACGCCTCCATTCATCATACTCGGAAAATCATGCAGGTTTTCGAAACTTAATGGTTTTAAAAATGTCTACAATGTCCGAATATAAGAAATAAAAAAGTGCGTTTTTATAAAACTTAATGGAATATAAAAAAAAATGTTTTAAATTTTTCCTTTTGTACTCCATCTTAATATCATGAAAATTTTAATATAATGTGTTTGGAAATTGCACCCCTAAGCAATGAAAAATTACATATGGAATTGACTTGGGTTTTAGTGTGAGCGTTAATATTGAACAAAATTTAATATAAAGTTAAAGTTTGTTTCAATAAAAACGAAGTTCTGGTGGTGGTAAAAAATATTTTCATTCACTTTTGCACCCTCTTGATATTCAAATAAAAAAACCGAAGTCATTGAGGTGTGTTCTTTTTATTAAAAAAATCAAAAATTATGTAGTAAATAGTTCTTTTGCCAAATTTTTGCATTTTGGCGTGCACCCGGTGTGCAACCCAAGGTGGACCCGGGGATATTCGCACCGAAAAATTTACTGGTCATTTTTTGACAGCTATGAGTTTTCCAGTTTTGGGCACCAACATTTTACCCGTTGTTGGCACCTAATTTTTTCAGCTGAATGGGTATGTTTAGCTTAGAAACTGTTAAATATCGTTGCTTATTCTAACAACAACACCCTCCCTTATCATAACCCTGACGAAAACTTACTTACTTACTTAGGTGGCCATGACAACCCGTTGTCGGGTTACGGCCGACTTCATCAGCTCCCACCAGGTGTCTCTGCTTCGCGCGTGCCATCTCCAATCTCTTTCACCAAGCGCGGTAAGGGCTTCCTCGGCCTGGTCAATCCATCGGAGGCATGGTCTTCCTCTTCGTCGTCGACCCTGGGCTTTCGCCTCAAACACCTTTTTCGCTGGAGCTTCTTCATCCATACGAAAGACATGACCCAGCCAACGTAGTCGCTGAATTGTTATACGCTGGACTAGTCAATGTCGTCGTAGAACTCCTACAGTTCGTGGTTCAATCGAATGCGATAGTCGTGGCCAACTCGAACAGGACCAAAGATTTTGCGAAGAACTTTCCTCTCGAACACTCCAAGAGCGGCTGCATCTGTTTGCGATACCACCCATGTCTCAGCGCCATAGAGAAGCAGGTATGATGAGCGTCTTGTAGAGTGTTAGTTTTGTCGATCGAGAGAGGGCTCTGGAACCTAATTGCTTACTTAGCCCGTAGTAGCACCAACCAATTAGCAATTGTTATTCTTCGCTTTATCTGCTGACATTGTTGTTGCTGTTTACGGCGGTGCCAGACAGCGGTGCAGACAGCATATACTTTCTTTTGCCCTCGTTCCCGGTCAAACACAATTTGGCTGATTCCTTTTCGATTGCGGTGAAAGCAGCAGTTACATTTCTCTTAGTTCGGCCGATAATATCGATATCATCAGCATACGCAAGGAGCTGGACACCTTTGTAGAAAATAGTACCATTTTGATGTAAATCTGCCTTTCGTAGAATCCGCTTCATGACGAAATTGAAGAGATTGCATGATAGCGGGTCGCCTTGTATGAAACTAGTTCGGTATTAAAGGTTCCGGAGAGGTCATTTCCTACCTTGACGGAGCTGCATGTACTGCTAAACGTCATCTTGCAGAGCCTTATCAACTTTGCAGGTATACCGAACTCAGACATTGTTGCGTACAGGCAATCCCGAATCGGGCTATCGAACGCAGCTTTGTAATCAACAAAGATGTGATGGCTGTCGATTGGTTTTCGTGGGTTTTCTCCAGAATTTGGCGTAGTGTAAAAATCTGGTCTATGGAGGACTTGCCAGGATGAAACCCACACTGATAAGGTCCAATCAGTGTTTTGGTATGTGGCTTCAAGCTTTCACACAATACGCTCGAAACAACCTTGTATGTGATGGAAATAAGAATGATACCTCGGTAGTTGGCGCAGATTGTTGGGTCTCCTTTTTTAAGTATAGGACTGAGGTTCCAAGAAATTGTTGGATCGTCGCCCGTAAGCAGATTGGAAAAATGTTGCCTCCATAATTTCAACGCGCACTGCGTATCTGTAACCAGATCACCATTTTCATCTTGGCAAGTGGATGCTCCGGGCTTGAAACCTTGGGTTAGACGCTTAACCTGTCGGTAGAATTTTCGAGCATCCTTCGTGCCCTGGAACACCTCAATTTTTTCACGCTCACGCTTTTCATCCGACTTGTTGGTATTTTTGAAAAAAATCCTTTAAAATAGCAATCGTTAGAGATAGAACTTAAAATTTTGCGTAAAGCTTAAGAATGAATGCCTTAATAAGATATTATATTAAAAAGGTAAAAAAGTTGTTGCGCCGACTGTGAAAAATATGATGGTAAATTTCCGGATAAGAAAAATAAACTTTTTTCTATTAAAAAACTATAAACAAATGACACCACCAGAAAGATAAATTCAAGGTACCTAAACAATACCTGAGTTTCTTGTCTGTGCGACTTACAGTTTAGAAGATAGAGCCGTTTAAATACACGTACTTACTTAGTTTTTTTATAATTTTTAATGTTTTTGAGAGTGTATAATAAGCCGTATCGAAATTTAGATATCGCCGGACACCAACTCAAAAGTTAGAGAGGCTCTTAAAAACTATTTCTGCATCATTTTTTTTTTGGATCGGAGAAATCACCATGGAGCGGTTTTGGTTCTCCTGAACCCTTTTTTTGGCCAAAAAATCAAGTTTTTTGCCTATAACTTTTTTTTTCTTCAGAATGCATACCCAAGATAAGCAAAAAAGTTAAGATTGTGATAGTACACAAGTATTGGTTAAAAAAAATTTTGAAATTTATTGTCCTGACAAACTCTTTTGAGACCCCAAAAAATCGATATTTCATCATTTTCGAAAAGGTGTTTTTTTTAAACACAATCTTTACTTTTTTACTTATCTTGAGTATGCATTCTGAAGAAAAAAAAAGTTATAGGCAAAAAACTTGATTTTTTGGCCAAAAAAAGGGTTCAGGAGAACCAAAACCGCTCCATGCAGATTTCTCCGATCCAAAAAAAAAATGATGCAGAAATAATTTTTAAGAGTTCGTCTAACTTTTGAGTTGGTGTTCGGATGACTTTTTTTTTCTCCATACAAAATCGATCCGGCTTAGTGTATAACTTTGCAAAAAAATTAACTTGCAAAAAATAAGTACGTAGTTGTTATATTTTTCAGATGAACAATCCACCAAAAAAGTATTAAAAGTTTCAGAAGCCTTTTGACATGGAATCACCGATATGTGAGCGCAGTAGAAATAAGGATAGATAGTTGGATAGTCGAAAAGTCGACTGTTTGATTATTCCTTCAAAGTTTAGTTTTTTTGAAGTCGGTTATTGTTCGGTTATCCGTCCCTGAAAACACGCAGCCAACTTTGAAAAAAATATGTTTGTTGGAAAACTCAGCCAACTTTGAAAAAGCAAATTTCACTTGCTTTGAATCGCATCCAAAACCACATTTTAAAGATGCTTTAGCCCATATGATACCTCCTTTTTTTCTATTTTTAACAACTTTAAAATATAAACTGAGCAGCATATCAAAAAAGCAGATATATTTTTTAATTGGTGTGAAAAGTTGTTCTAAGAAAATCTTGAAATGTCACTTTCAATTGCAAAAAAAACTAACAAAATTTTACTTTTTTATCAGCTAGCAGCTTAAATTTTATAAAGTGAACTTCAAAATTGTTTCAAATTATGTTTTGTGGTTCTTTAAATTTGCTGTAAGAATTGTTCATCATGCTGTGTTACTTAGATTTTTTTGATAACTGATACTTATATCTTGTCTCTTCATCCGGAGTTGTTTCAAGATACGAAAAAAAAACTAGTATAATATGTGCTTGTGCAATGGTAATGATAAAGAATGGAGCAAAAAGAAGGGGCGAAAAAAATAGACTTCGGAAAAACCGTTCATTTAAAAATTAAAAAGAAAAATAGGTCGAAACCGATTATTCAATTCGGGAATATCCATACCAGCGTTTCCAGTTCTGCACTATAATTAGTGCTTTCGGTATTTTTTGAGCTCTTGCGAGATGCTGCGGAAGTAGGTAAAGATCATCGCTTTATGTAAGAAAAATTCTCATGCGAGAAAATTTTTACCACATGTGCGATATTTTCCAAGCGAAAGATTAAAAATACCGAAAATTACCACAAAATGCATCACATTACCGAAAATAGATTTCTACCTGCTGTGGTAGAAATACGCGTGAATGAAATATGTATAGAAAAGGTTTACTGAGTGAATCCGCTTGTTGATGCATTCTTCATGTGCATTCTTGTTGGTAGTTTGTTTGTGTTTAAACTGTTTTCGATATTTATCAACAAAAGAACGTTAATAATTTCTGATAGCAAAATGAAAAATAAAATAATTATTTCTGGAAGAAAAAGATCAAAGAGTTATTCAAAAACTTTGCAAGTTTTAAGTATTTTTACATTTTAGACGCATTTTAATTTTATGAATGTGTTAATAGAAAAAATTATGATAAGCAGTGCAAGGACTGATATGAGGCTGGAGAAAATATATGCCTGTGTATAAAAGAACAGTAGCTGCAAACATTTTGCTGGAGTTAAATCGTCAGAATTAACGCAATTATTCTGATGATGTTTTCGGTCATATTAGCGGAGATATATCGTCCAAAAACGATCTCATAAGTGAAGATGTCTGCGAAGATGGAAGACAGTTGTAATTCGAGAGGATCAACAATAAAAAAGTAAGTTTTTTTCTTTAATCAATGATTCGATTAACTTCTAATGTTTAATTCAGGCAGCGAATCAAAGTTTTCTAAGAGTACTGGCTATCCGAACCATTATTTCAGGACTGGATGGAAAAATATGCAAATTCAAACCGTCATTTTATATGTAGACCCTGCGGTAAAAAACGGCAGGCAGATAATGGGCAGGCATATGTCTACATCTAAACACCTAAATTAGATGAAAATTGTCAATCCAAAAGAGACAACCAGTGCTGCCAGTTTAGGGGTTTTCCCCCTAAATTTAGGGAGTTTTTCCCTCATTTAGGGGGACTTTTGGGGGAAAAAAGTTTTAGGGGGAAATTTGGAGGGAGAAAAATAAATTAAGGGGGAAATTTAGGGGAATAGAAAATTTTTAAAAATTTTAATGCGTTTTGGGACAAATGCACTTTAAAGCGTGTCAGAAGAACATATTGGTAGCTAATATTCCATGAAAAAGTTTGCAACTCTGTAATGTGCGATAATTTTGTAAATGCATCGCTGTAAGTATATCGAAATGGAAATAAATGTAAAAAATTAAACACGCACAAATAGAAGTGTAATAGAAGGCTATTATTTAACAAAATGCCTCCCGTCGTAGCTACCAAAAATTATACACAAAAATATTCAAAGACCTGGGAGAGTGATCCACTGTTTAAAGGTAATATGAATATTGTGTACACTTGCTTCACCAGTAGGGTCAATGACCGGCGGAAAATAATGAAAATATATAATTTTAGGTTGGTTACAAGAGCAGGTTGGAGATGCAACACGTGCGTATTGTGTATACTGCTCAAAAACCATATTAGCTCATAAAAAAAGCCTTATGGATCACGCAAAGACGAAAAGTTGCTCACGAAAGCAACTGCAAAAACAGGCAGGAATGCGTCAAAACACCAAAAATGACGGAATTCCTTAAACCAATGATTGGAGAAAAAAAGAAACGGGTGGAGTTAAAAATCGCGACTTTTATAGCAGAACATTGTTCGATTAATACAGTCGATCATCTCAGCGAGGTCATTAGTGATCTAGATTGTGGTTCTGAGACATTATCAAAAATCAAATTACACCGCACAAAATGCACTGGTAAAATTTACATAAAACTTAGAATATGTAAATTTTTAGTTTTTATCACACTTTCAGGTCTCATTCTCAACATTCTTTCGCCTTGTTTTCTTGAAGATTTGTTGGAAGACATCGGCAGCTCGATTTATTCTTTGATAGTTGATGAAAGCACTATGATCGACGACGAAGGTTATGTGTATCATGATTCGATACTTCAGCAAAAAATACAGGAAAGTCTGCACGAAATTTTACCACTTGCTAGAACTGGAATCAGGAACTGCCGAAGTCATGACCAAAAGTATCATAACGCAACTAGAAAAAGATCATTTGAAATTGGAGAATTTGATCGGAATTGGAATTGACGGAGCCAATGCTATGGCCGGTTCTGAAAACTCAGTATCAGCTCATCTAACTAGAAAAGTGCCTCATTTAATAACAATTTAATGTTTATGTCATTCATTACATCTCTGTGCTGAAAAATCGTGCGATATACTCCCGAAACATTTGGATACGTTAGTTAAAGACAGTCATGCTTGGTTTTCTAAAAGTGCGAAACGAAATATCAAATACGCAGACTTGTACAAAATTATTAATGAAAAAATTCCAAAGAAAATAGCTAAATTATCGGGCACTAGATGGTTAGCACGGCTTAATGCAATCAATACAATTTTAAATCAATGGGAAACTCTCAAGTTACATTTCGAAGAAGCAAAGTTATCAGAACGCGGGGATCCAGGGTTTAAGGCAGATACACTCTATCAAATGTACCAAGATGTTGGCAACAAATTTTACTTATACTTTCTGCGATTTTCCTTGAACGATGTTATCAAAACAAATAAATCTTTTCAGTCCGAATCAGCCGATCCCCTTAAAGTTTTGAAAGACCTGAATGACACTCTCTATTCTGTTCTCAAAAAAATTGTAGTTCCACAGCAACTGCAAAAGGCTTATAAAAATGACTTGTGTTCATATCAATTTCGTCGGTATTTGATGCCCGTCACATGTATATATTTTGGGTATGACTTCACATATGCTTGTTCAAACTTGAATTCGGCGAATCAGTTGCTGGATATCAAAAATCGATGTCGGGAATCTCTCATTAAATTAGCTGAAGAAATTCAAAAAAGGGTACCACAAAACATAGCAATTCTTCAAGAAATTTGTGTTTTTAGTCCTGAAATAGTTTCAAAAGAATTGAAACGGGATGTTACTGACATAGCCTATGCGTTTGATAAAATTATTGGTGGCAATGTTGATGAAGTTGTGTGGGAGTGGAATCTTCTCCATCGGTTGGATACCGACAACGTACAAATTTCAGCAGACGAATACTGGGCAAAAATCATGGAACATACTGATGCCAGTGGAGAGGGCAGATTCCAACATATCTCGAAACTAGCAACTTCAATGCTGTCGTTGCCTTTTTCCAACGCAGCAGTAGAAAGAGCATTTTCAATTATCAACATAATTAAGAATAAATTACGGAATAAATTGGCAATAAAGACGGCGGATGCTATAATGCGCATAAGGTCCCTTAACGAAAGCTGTACAACTTTTGAACCTTCTGAAAAAATGTTAAAAAATTTTAATAATGTAAACGTATACAAAAGCGAATTTGTAGATGAAGTCCTGGATGCGTTTAAAGAAGTTAAGAATGGTTAGAGACATATTGTTCAGCTATGGATATCTTTAACCAGTGGATATTTGCTGGTTTTCTGAAACTACTGAAAATCTAGAACTTTACCCACTGGTTAAAGATATCCAGAGGTGAACAATACGGACTTAAACCGATAAAAGTATCATTAAGTAATTGCAAAAAATCTAAATATATAGGGGAGAGTGGGGTGTTGTGAGACATGGGGTGTTGTGAGACACGTCAATATCTGACATAGTGGTAATGTTATGAATGCTCACAACAAAAAAAAAAAAACAAATTGGCCATTTCAGCCCTTGAAAGGACTTTGACCGAGCTTCTTATGATCAATTGTGTTGTGTGTGTTATTAAATGTTTGCACACAATTGACCGAGAACTGGACCTACATGTTTTATGCCGACTCCGAACGGCTAAAGTTTATGTTCTCAAGAAGCTTTACATGGCATTGTTTACTCTCTGAGGTTTGCCATTGTCTGCAGAGAGGTGGTGACCGATCAGAAAAATTTTTTATTGAAAAAAACTTTTCGCCGCGGCTGGGGATCGAACCCGGGCTCCGAGCATGCCAGGCCACACACTTAACCTGCATGCCACGGTCACCACAACAACTGTAAGATATTTTCTCAATGGGATCTCACTTATTATGTACACTCATCGCATTGACACGTGTTCCTAGTGTCTGTAACAATTTTGAGTTTTGATCGCGCTCTTAAAAGTTTTTAGTACAGTTTGCCTTTGTGGAATTTCCAGAAACATTGCCAATTAAACGTGAACGTAAATATTTATTAAAATGATATCTCTTCCATTGCCTTCAGCCCACCGAAGTGATTTTGCAAAAAAAATTGCGGGTGATGATGGCGCAATGGCCATTTGAAAATGTCGAATATGGGGTGTCGTGAGACAGTAAATATGGGGTGTTGTGAGACAGTTCATTTTTGTTTTTATTTCATTATTTTTAAAGCCATCATGCCAGTACATGCATATAAAGTATCGCCAAAGCCAAAAGGAAATGTGACATCCATCCACCTAGTGACAGCCATCAAAGAAATTGCCATAAAAAATAATTGTTTTCGAGTTGTCTGCAAATCATATAATTTGGATAAATCTAGAGTGTATGGAAAACGTTATATGGAAAAGTTGAAGACACAATTTTTTCCGCATCGGCTTAAAATGATAAATTAGTCGATTTTGTTGCAAAGCAAAGTGTCAAAACTGGCAGGAAACCAGTTTTTCCAATATTTTACAAATTAAATTGGTTTTTCAAGGCGTCTGAGCTGAGCAGTGCACTAGAGAAGGTTAGTCCTCTGAAGTTTGATCCCCTATTCCAAAAATCAAAACACTGCCGGAAGCCTATGTATGCAACCGTATTTACAACTTCCAAGAATGTGGCATTATTGAGGGAAAAAATCCGACCAAAAGAATGAAAAAAAACTAAAACAAAAAAAAAATCGCTGAAGGAACCAGCAAAACGTAGTCATCATACGAAATACGTGCCGGAAAGAGTTTTGTCATTAGATGATGAAGATTTATACTTTTGCATCTTTTGTAGGGCAAACGTGCCAAAGAGTTGTCTTTTTTGGATTCGCCAAGGGAGTGTGAAATCTCATGAATACGTATAGCCCGTACTATACGCATGCACGAATTACATTCTAAAATCAGTTCGGACGAAAACAATTTCATTAGTTGTAATAAAAGTGATCGAATCAGATTAACGCGAACAATTTTTCTTATCTGTATTTTAATTTTTTTCCTATTTCAATAAGGACTTTAAGCAAAAAATTCCATTTTGTTATATTAATAGTAGTGTCTCACAACACCCCATAATTTTTTGAAATCCAAAATTCCAATCTTTTTTTCAGGCTTCAATAAAATTCTTAAATGTTTTGAATTTCAAAAAAATGTCATCGGAGGTTGTTAGGTAACTGAATAAGCTAAACAAAAAATGTTTCCAGAAAAAAAAATATTAACTTTTAAAGAAGTTATCGTCCAAAAACTAAACCTGTCTCACAACACCCCACTCTCCCCTACATATTAAGGCGTAGTGAAATGTATGGGATGAGATTTTTGCTACGAAGCGGGATTGAGAAACTGAAAACTTACAGCATTTTAAGTAATTTGGCCGAAGGATTCAGCTCTCCGATGAATTTCGAACCGCCAACTTTTAAAAAATAGCTTTTGATATGAATGCGTTTAAGAAATATTGGTCCAAGAGGTTTTTTTGCTCATTAAAGATGAACTATTGTTCTAGATCAATGCTAGATAGTGATAAGAAGTTACCATTAAAACAAAGAAGTGTTTGCAAAATTTTTGCAACATTTTTTTCATCCACTATGGCCCCATCCTACGATTTCTAAAAGCAAAATACTGATTTTTAGTCTTATTGCTCCGGAATATGAGTACAAATTAAGTGACGTCATTTCAATGTTTGGAAAGTTTATAGATATTTTAAATACAAACATTTTGATGTATTCATCGATTGTTTGATATACCTGGTTACTGAGATATATATTTTTGAAGAACAAAAAACGCAATTTTTCTCCTTTGATTGTGAATTTTAGAATTTGGAATAACGATTGGAAAAAACGACCAGATGACAACAAATTCTGTATCCCGGGAAAAAATCTCCAATCCAACATGTGCTGCGTTACATAACTTAATTTAAGTGATGGGCACAAAAGAGATTTGAGGTGAGTTTGAGTGAGTTACTCATTTATCAAAATTAAATGGTGCATCGTCCCACTTCAAATAAGGTGTGTCTCGTGTAAAAAGAGGTTATTAGATGTAAAAGTGTTTGTGAGGTTTTAAAGCGGCTTTGAGGATAATGAGGAAAGCGAAGAATGAACACAAATACTATTTAACTGAGTTTTGTTTTTGAAAATTAAATTGAGTAATAAATAACTTATTTCAGCAAACAAAAATTAAATTTTGTAAAAAGTAGTTGTTCATTGTAATGAACGTATTAGAATTTAAAACAAAAAATTTTATTAAAATATCAATAGAAATTCAAAGAAAAAAAATCAATAATAATATATCACATATTATAGTTTAAGAACAACAGTTTTGAAACTTTGTCATCAGTAAGTATTTATTTCTTCTTTCTACAATTACTTCTCCAGACTTCAAAAAAAAACGAAGTCAACAACATTGAATTGCAATTAAACGAACATTTTCGTCTTTACTCCTTAAGTAGCGACTCGTCTATATTGGTAAGGGCTTCAGCTGCCAAATTTGAGTTGGTTTGTGAAAATTGAAGCCGTACACATTTTTTTTTTTTTTTAAGATATGGTACACACAAAGTTCGTGTATGGGACATTTGAGTTGCCTATTGTATGAGTTACCCAACACTACTTAATTTGTACTCATGTTCCAGACAATAAGCCTAAAAATCAGTATTTTGCTTTCAGAAATCGTAGGGTGGGGCCATAGTGGGTGAAAAAAATGTTGCAAAAATTATTGCAAAAACTTTTTTTTCTAATGGTAACTTCTTATCACTTTCTAGTGTCGATATAGAACAATAATTCACCTTTTATGAGCAAAAAACCCTCTTGAACCAATATATTTTAAGCTATTCATATAAAAAGCTATTTTTGAAAAGTTGGCGGTTCGAAATTCGTCGGAGAGCTGAATCCTTCCGCCATGTTGCTTAAAATGCTGTAAGTTTTCACTTTCTCAATCCCGCTTTATAGAAAAAAATTTCACTACGCCTTAATACATATGTATACTTGTGTATTAACATGTGACTTAACTGATCTCAGAAATATATTTTTAAAAAAATTTAAAAAAAATTAGTTTTTCAAGTGTTTTTGCATTTTATTACTAATTTATTACTTAAATTTAGGGGCAACAATTTTTTAGGGGGAAAGGCGTGAATTTAGAGGGAAATTAAGCTCCATTTAAGGGGAAGGCGCTCAGAATACCTGGCAACACTGGAGACAACTGTGAAACAACTTGTCTCCACAAACGAGCGAAAATCAAGGGAACTGTTGACGGCACTATTTATAGTTCATGACAATTTGGCTGTATCCATTTCAGAAGACCTGAATAATTTTAGCAAAATAATTGGAGGCGAGACATTAACACTAGGATGAACTAAAGTGACATATTTAATAAAAAAAGTTTTGGGAGAAGAGAAAGACACATTTTTCAAATACTGCGAGAACGTTAATTTAACATTATTTGCGACGAGTCGACTGCTATAGATAAAACCAAACAATTGGCAATAGTTGCTAGATCTAAACGTTCACGACGACATTCTTGCATTAATCGAACTGGCGGAAGGAAAAGTTCAATATTTGTATAAAGAAATAGTTGGTAAGAATAATTATAATTCTTAAAACTTTTTCTTGCTAAAATTGATTTTATATTTTAAAAAAGCTTTTTTAACAACAATTCCATTTTCTATAAAAATAACATGGTGAGCTACGGTTCAGATGGAGCGGATGTTATGTTTGGTGTCAATAATTCTTTATACACTCTTCATCAGCAAGATATTCCAAGTAATACAAAAAAGACACAATTATTTTTATTGTGCCACTCTTACCATCTACATATGTGCATCACATGCTTGCAAGAAATTGCATGATCATCTTGAAAACTTTTTAACTTTTATTTCTGCACTGCAAAAAGAATTAAAAAACTGAGCACATTTCAAGATTTGCATGTATTACACAAAGAAAAAATACTTCACCCTACTTCAACCCGCTGCTTATCTCTACACAAAAGTATTAAAAAAGTGATTAAGCAATTCGAACCATTAAAATAATTTTTCCTTGAGGAACAATTTGATAATGAAAAGGGATCTAGCATTTCAATGGAGTTGTGCAACCCATTTACAAAGATGTATCTACATTTCTTAGACTATGTCCTTCCAATATTCATAGAAAGAAATATCGAAATGCAGTCAAGTAGTGTAAAAATTCATAAAGTTTATACAGAATTTAAAAAACTTATGAAAATCTCCTGAATTATTTTATAAATATACCAAAAACTATTAATCGAGCAATTTTATTTTCTGAAAACTTCATAGAACTCCATTAAAATTACTGTTTAGGGAAAAATTTATAGACCTTAGATTTGGGTCCTGCGGTTCAAATTGAATTGCAGATTTTAGGAGAACATGAAGGTGTTTTTAATTTTAAACATAATTGTTTGAGTTTTTTTAAAAAAGGCATCTTCTAAATATTTAAATTTATGATATGACAATATGATACTATTGACGGAAATAATAATTAAAATTTTTTTTTTTAAATTTAGTATTTATTTTTATTAAAAAACTTTGTGTTGCAGAAATGCAACATTGCATTCAAAGCAGTGAAAAATTAAACTTATTTTAAAGAGGTATGAAAATTTTTAAAACAGTTATTTTGCTTATTATAACACAAACTAATACCACATTTTTCGCAGCTTGTTTGTGTATAACCCTTGCAGTCCGGAAACTTGCATCGCATCCTTTTGTCCATCCAAACCGGCCAGTGCCCGTATTGGTCCAACCTGACATCTTTTGGAGGAGCATGTTGTGCCGGACCCTTCCTCTTTTTGTCTTGAATTTGGCTTTCAATATCACTCTTGCGTTTTAACCTGTTAACAGTTTTATATTTGCATAACGTCTCTGCTACATCAATTCTGAATTCAGCAGAGCTAAGGATTTTACTTGAACATCCTTTTTCAGCTTTTATTCGTCGATATAAGAGCCATGCGTTACACATAGCCATATCTAACAGGTGGTAAAAAATACGTATATACCAACGCTTGCTTCTTAGTTTTATTTTGTAGTGGCCCATAACCGAGTCTAAAAGATCTACACCACCCATATGTCGATTGTATTCCGAAACAACAAAAGGGCGCTCAATAAAAACGAATTTCTTTCCCGACTTGTCCCATCTTTTAACTGTAGTTGTTGGGGTTTTTCCTGCAAAATTTGATGCTAAGGTGACGATTTTATTATCTCTCCAAGCAACCAGAGCTACATCAACCCCATTGTAATGTACCGCGTTGTTCTTTTTTAAAAGCTTTTTCGTCTGGCAGCTTACAACTGGGAATACGGGGTTTTCTTATAGTTCCTAAAGCTAAAATGCCACGACTTGACAAATATTCAATAAGAGGGATTGAGGTGTAGTAATAGTCGAAAAAAATGCGGTGGTTCCGATTGGTAGGCACTTCACGAGCAAGGCGGACTACAACATTAGATGATGCCCCTAAGTCCGGCTCATTAGTTGCGCACCTGTTTTCTTGGCCACTATAAACTTCAAATTTATAACCGTACCCAGATACACCACATATAACAAACAGCTTGAATCCCCATTTATGAGGTTGGTCAGGTAGATACTGTTTTAGCATGCTTCGGGCTTTTGTTGAACACATTTGTTCATCAACAGATAAATGGGCTTCAAATGGAACTTTTTTGAAGTTGTGGTTGAGTGCCTCTAACATAGGCCGAATTTTATATAATCGATCAGAAGCAACATGATCGTATGGTAGCATTTTACTATTATCGTTAAAATGAATTAACTGTCTAATTAATTCGAATCGTTTCGACGGCATAGTCTCTCGTATCGGCTCAAAGCTTATGTGTTCTGACCAATACATTTTTACTTTTGGCATATGAACAATTGACATAAAATATACTATACCAATAAACTGACGTATTTCCTGACCAGTTACATCTATTGGTTTATTGGCATCTTTCTGTACAGAATAAAGATTAGTCTGGTCAGCAAGTAGATTGATGATATCGTCAGTAATAAGATATGAAAATATCTCAAATGGAGTGTCTAAACAAAGTATCTCTGGAGGAAGCTTTTCTGAACCATGAAACCGAAGTTGCTCATCATTTAACTGTAAAATTTTCGATTTCCATGTGATACTAGTCTTAGTCTTACGATCAGACAACTTTGAAGCTAATGCAGAACTTGTGCTTGGAGAATCGGAGCTTAGATCTGGTTCTATTGCAGGACTAATGACCATAGCAGCGGCGGATGTGGTTGCTACATTGCTGGTAGACTGCAAATAATTTTCCAATTCTTCATCGGAACTTTCATGCTCGTTCGGCTCGAACTTATATGCCGGATCGATGACATCGTCGTCATCAGAAAAGTCAAGGCCATCTTCGCTGTCTTCCCATTCGTCAAGTATATGTTTTAGGTCTTCAGTGGTCAATTTACGACTCATTTTGATCTTAAAATAAAAACACTTTACTTTATGTGGTGACCGTGGCATGCAGGTTAAGTGTGTGGCTTAGCATGCTCGGAGCCCGGGTTCGATCCCCAGCCGCGGCGAGAAAAGTTTTTTCAATATAAAATTTTTCTGATCGGTCACCACCTCTCTGCAGACAATGGCAAACCTCAGAGAGTAAATAATGCCATGTAAAGCTTCTTGAGAACATGAGCCGTTCGGAGTCGGCATAAAACATGTAGGTCCAGTTCTCGGTCAATTGTGTGCAAACATTTAATAACACACACAACACAATTGATCATAAGAAGCTCGGTCAAAGTCCTTTCAAGGGCTGAAATGGCCAATTTGTTTTTTTTTTTTTTACTTTAAAAAAAATGGGGAAAAAATCTATCGCAAAACGCAGTGTTGCATAAATGCAACAAAGCAAAATCAGTCCACAAATACAAAACGAACTGATTGTGCAATAAAACTTTTACTGATTATTGAATTATAGATTATTACCTTTATTACACAGAAATTTCACAAACGTTATACATGTATATTACCACTTAAAATGTTTTTGTAAACAAAATCAAGAATCGCGAAACTGGTTTGCACACGTGCGTCTCTAAAAATAAATAACAATTCAAGTGTTGCCAGATAGTAAGATTATTTGATATTAAATCGTTTGGGAGCTTTGTTGCTAACCTACAACACCGCGTAAAATCGTTCAATTAGCATTTACTGCATTTCTATATCCCCTTGAATGGTATGTTGCAGAAATACAACATGGCGTCACAAAGGGTTAAGTCCAGAAAATATTAGCAAAAACCCAATTAAACCTTTCATTCAACTAATTCTACATATTATTCCGATATAAAATATCAAGAGTATTTATAGGGAATTTAAGGAAATTAATAACAAGGAAAACAACTCCTTCTTGCCCTTTACCAAATTTAGGTCCGATATTTTAAATGAAAAAGATGAACAACATTTCATATATCCAGAAATGAGAGAAATTAATTTCGTACGTATCTTGTCTTCCTTATTCCTCGGCTAATGTGGAGCGAATATTTTCACAAATAAACATTAATAAAAATGATTTGAGAAGCAGAATTTCTACCGATTTACTTTCAGCCATTTTGTACGCCAAGAGTTTGTTAGATTCAAAAAATATTAGCGATTATAAATTTAACAAAACTCACTTCGAACTTTATTCAAGTGAAATGTATCATAACTAATTTTTTTCCCTCATTTAAATATGTTTTCAATTAATTTTTAATGGCATTTATTTTTTTAAATGGCCTTTACCAAATTTAGGTCCGATATTTTAAATGAAAAAGATGAACAACATTTCATATATCCAGAAATGAGAGAAATTAATTTCGTACGTATCTTGTCTTCCTTATTCCTCGGCTAATGTGGAGCGAATATTTTCACAAATAAACATTAATAAAAATGATTTGAGAAGCAGAATTTCTACCGATTTACTTTCAGCCATTTTGTACGCCAAGAGTTTGTTAGATTCAAAAAATATTACCGATTATAAATTTAACAAAACTCACTTCGAACTTTATCCAAGTGAAATGTATCATAACTAATTTTTTTCCTCATTTAAATATGTTTTCAATTAATTTTTTAAACTTAATTTTAATTTTTAATTTTAACTTTATGTAAATATAATGCAAATATTTCTCTTATTATTAGAATGTAAGAAAAATTTATTAAAAAAAATTAATGGGAGACAAGGGGGTGATCCTTACATGGCAACGTGTGTGATTGCCTCAACCTGGCGAGGCCAGCATTATCCATGTCGAAATCGTCTCAAGTCGACTCAAAACCTCCGCGTGGTGTCTCCGTGGTGTACTTGCGGTAAGCGCGAATTTGCAGGAAGCAAGAAAAAAGAAAGTAACCAGGCGGAAAAGAAAATTGTGGAGTCGAAAATGGCTCTTGCGGAGAAACTCAGGAAAGGATATTGCCCATCTGGCCATGAATGAGTTAAGACTGGAAGATAAAAGTGGCTTCTTCAATTTTACCAGAATATCTCGGAAATCATTTTCAAAACTAGAAATTAAAGTAGAACCATTTATAAAAAACAAAACACAGGTCTACGAGAAGCTATTTTGTTTCAAACACGGTTAGTTTCAAGGAATTTATTTTGAAATTTTGATCGAAATAAACATTATTTAAAACAATATTTTAAATTTTTTAGATTATCAATTACTCTCCGATTCTTGGCTACGGGATCAACATTTAGTGAGTTATCTTACGAGTTCCGCGTTTCTGTTCCGGCGATATCCCTCTTGGTGCCAGAAACTTCAGCCGCAATATACTCTGCGCTAAAGGACGACTACTTAAAAGTATGTGTATTGCAATTCCACAACCCAAAGATAAACTCTTTAGGTCTACTGATGCATTTTTCTTGTTCGAAATATAATAGTTTCAATGAAAATTTTCAAATCGTAGATGTGCAGAACTGAGAATGAATGGAAGCAAGTTTCAAATGAATTTGAAAAGAAATTGAACTTTCCAATGTGCCTTGGAGCTATAGGTAATGACTTAATAACTAAATGTTCTATGTTTCAATTCATGTTTCCAGATGGTAAACACATTGCGATCCGTGCGAAAAGAAGCGATGGCTCATTTTATTATAATTATAAAGGGTTTCATAGCGTTATCTTACTTGCTAATGTCGATGCCAACTATAAATTTATTTATATCGATGTCGGAACGAACGGAAGGGCAAACGATGCAGCTGCTTTTAACGAGTCTTGTCTATGTGAAGGTATTCGCACTAACGCACTCAACTTGCCTGAAGCCGAAAAATTGCCTAATTACAACAAAAAGGTGCAAAAAATATTTAATTCTTTCACGGAATGCTACAATTTTATATATAAATATTACTTCTTCTTAGGTTCCTTACGTCTTTGTTGTTTTCCTGCTATCTTTGATTTTTGTATTTCGCGGCAGTATTGGCTTCTTAAATAGTTCATTGTTGTCTGAAAAAAAAAATGGTTAATATTATTGTTACTTGCTGTCACACTATATTCTTGAACAAACGTAAGAGTACGACTGATTGCTCATTATTCAAAAACTAATACTTCAATTAACATATACTTTCTTTTTCGTTGTTTACACCATTCCACATTCTATCACATGAAAATTTTAACATGTCGTAACACACAGTAGGACGATGTAAAGCGGCTTTAAGTAAGTAAGAAAAATTAATGTTAATATTTTTTTTAATTTTTACACTCATTAAAGAATTGAATTATTATGAGAACTATTGTTTTATTTATTAATGTTAGTTAATATGTTGCAATTTAGGTCTAATTTCGTTAAATAATTTCCTACTTTGCTATAAACACCGCTTGTGATATTTTAAGCAACTTTGAGGTATTTTTGGCGTGTGGTAATTTGTGAGAATTCAATACGAGAAGAAGGTAATTTTTGAAGTATATTCATCTGACAACGCTGATCCAACCCTAGGTACAAAGGGCAAGGCAAGTGCTACGGCCCTAATATATTAAATAGGGCAATTGAGTGCTACCAGTTTTTTAGGTAATTATTAAGTACCTGTTAAAGTCTTTAATTAAATAGTCTAATTATAAATTGTTAATGTTAGTGAAAAATTATTCACTTCACGATTTGTGATGAAATGAAAAAGTTAAGCTTCACTATGCATTAGTGATAGTGAAAGTTAAAATTTTTCACTAAAATTCATATAAGAATAGTGAACACAATATTCTACAGCTAAGTGAAACTTTTTTTTGGCACTAAAATTCTTTTGTTGAAATTAACGTTATTTTACAAAACAAAAACGAAAAATTTTATATCGTTTTCTCCGAAATGTAATAAATATTTTTCGTTTTTTGAATTAACGTTTGTTTTTAATTTCGTTTTTGCACATTTAAAAATTAATATTCTCATTGTCGATTTTTTTTCTTGTCTGGTTTTAAGGAATTTCAAAGCCAGTAATATTTTAAAGTTGAGTGCAAATATTTTTAATTGCAGCTTTCATGCAGCTTTCAGTGTAGTACAGATTGAGTCACTACTACTAAATTTAGTTATAATGCAGTAAAATAACACTATCACTCTTAAGTCTCTAGTGATAGTAAAGAGATGTTTCACTATCACTTAGCTGGTAAAAAATACATATTATGAAAATTAAAATTGCTTTCAATATATTTAGTGCTAGTAAAATTCACATTTCATAGTGTTAAATTCGAAGTGACACATGGAATGATGTAAGTGCTTTAAAATTAATTTACCATATGAGACTTGTTGACAATTTTATGCTTAAACTCAGCACATGATGGAGAAGAAGTAGCAAATATGTCGAAATGATATACAAAATGCTAATTAACCTCATTGCATAATTATCAAACATTATATTTTTTATGAACATAAACAAGTAAAAGGAAAGTAAAACAATTTGAATTCAGAGATGCATTTAAAGAGAAAAATAATGATTTCAAGAGGTAAAATTAATATCATAGCCCATGGGTAAGAATCGACGCTTCACTAACAAAATGTTTTGTATATTTGTTATGCATATCACGCAAATGCCTTGATTGCGAATTTCAAGAGTAAACTCCTCAAGTTGATAAACCAAAATAGAACTAGGAAATCGGCAATGAACAAAAATCACGTAAATTGTTTATATCAGCCGAGTTTATTGCTTTACTGATTGGCTTATGCCTTTAAATGCTATCAAGGGTTCTAAAAGAAAATCAACAAGTAGAATCTGAGAATGTTTACGCGTATGTTACTGTAAATTCGGATAAGTGAACGGATGCTACTGAATTCCAAGTGGCTTCAAGCAGCAAAGACCGTCGAACGTGTATGATACATATCAATAGCGGGTTAGAATAAATATTGATTTTAATTGAATTCATAGGCAGTTTATTTAGTTAATAGTTTAATATCATTTAATGTGCTCAATAATGTAAGAAAATATTCAGCTGGCATCTAAACCTATTCTAGGTGCTAACAGTATACTTTTAGCCTTCGTCTAATTTTGGAAAGAGATTTTTGTCACTTGAGTTGCAAAATAACTTTTATCACGTAGGTGATAAAAGGCTTCTCATTTTTCTTGTAACTACTTATTAAATTTTAGTTACTCTTTAACTTATACAAAACTACATGTTTACCTACCAGGAATTATAAATTCAGTAATGTTCACTTCTCAAAAGTACCGCTGTTACATAATTTAGTTACCGCTGTTTACTTATACATTATAAATTATGTTTGTTAATATAGTTATATAAAATTATTGAAGCAATACCCTAGTAACACAAGGGGAAGTTATAAGTGCAAAATCCAGCTTACAAAACAGCAATGTCTTTATATGAGCTCTGGTAGAATAATTTAAAGGATACAATACCTGTATAGTGAAATATTGATTTTATAAAGTCTTGCTAGAGCATATATGAGATCATTATAAAGAGAGACGTTAGAAATGTCTTCAATATGCATTTTTAAAGCTCAGATTGTAGTGCTTATAAAGACATGGCGACATGTAGCTTTAATGTCTTTTTTAAAATTATTATAAGGATTGCGATACCGCATGCGTCATATGTTTTTATTCAAAGTGAATTTGTCATTGGTGACCGTGGCATGCAGGTTAAGTGTATGGTCTAGCATGTTTGGAGCCCGGGTTCGATCCTCAGCCGCGGCGAAAAGTTTTTTTCTTTAGCCAATGGCGAACTTCAGATAGTAAGTAATGCCATGTAAACCTTCTTGCGAACATGAACTTTAGCCGTTCGGAGTCGGCATAAAACATGGTAGGTCCAGTTCTCGGTTAATTGTGTGCAAACATTTAATAACACACACAACACAATTGATCATAAGAAGCTCGGTCAAAGTCCTTTCAAGGGCTGAAATGGCCAATTTGTTTTTTTTTTTAATTTGTGCTTAGTAAGTATTCGGGCATCAGGAAACATAAAAGGTAAGATATTTTTTATACATAAGTGCAGTGTATACCGCATCACGTGCTTAGAATATGTTTATTTTTTTAAATCCGGCATTATATGCAAAATACGTGATTTTGCATTGAAACCACAATTCAAGGCATGTGCGCGAACTCATCATCAACTTATGATGCGTTTAGGATCCTTATGATCCTTTATTTGTTCATGTGTGTTTTTCTAGATGGCAAAAGCAGTATCGTCCTCTACTCTTTACAAAATTGTAAAAACAAAAGAAGGAATAAATCGATCCTGAGGCCTCGTTCCAGCTATTTGGGAGAATTCTGTAGTGCTAAAATGGCCAAAACTTAAAAGTGACAGCAAGGATAATAAGTTCATTGAGAACTATGTTGCTCCTCGGACTCTTCGCGAAGAAGATTGGATCAAGTGTGCAACAAAAGTGGTGGCAACAAACATTGTAAGCTACGCTGTTGGAAAAGAAAAATTATCGGTCCTGCTGAAGCAAAATGATACATCGTTCACCAGCGATATAGAGAACATTGATCCTCCTAAACGCCGTCGTACTTCAAGAGCGAACGTGAACGAGAAAAATTTCCATAGCGTTTTTCCATAGCGTATATTGAACAACACAACAACAACTGGTGACAAAAATTTTGTATCGATGCAAACTGCAGGAGGTTCTGGTGTTGGTGAATCGACGAAATGATCCGAAGGTCCAATTCCAATTCGAACCAATCCACACGGTAGATGACGCAAAAATATTCAAAAATCTTCTTGAAAATTATGAATATGAGGAAGAACTGGTTGGTGCGTATAGAACAAATGTATGAGTTGCTTTTGTTCTCAATTGTGGCAAATATATTTTGTCTCTTCTCTAACGGCTCAAACATGGATGGCTCATTTTACAGAAGATCATGCGCGCAGCTCTCATTTAAGAGGAAACAATGTGACGTTTGATCTCGTTGAAAAAGTTTTTACTAGAGCATTTTTCGATTGTGTTTCTTGGGCGGGCATAGTAAAGAAGTTATCCAAAAAGAAGGAATGCTTCAGCCAGTTTGTCCGCATCCGGAAATTCTTCTTCAAGCTGGCACAGCTTTGGTTGACAAAAACTATTCAATGGCCATTGGCCAGCAAAACCAATGACGATGATACTAAAGATGATCCGATGGAGTCGAAAATGGGTGGAGAGAAAATGACAATGATAGTGATCTTTCTAAAGAGACCGGAATTTCCGCCCCCAACATTGCCATTGCGAAGCCGTATATAGTAGAAGACATGTAAGAGCAGTTGGAGGTACGTGAAAACTTTATTTTTCTTGTGAAGTTCCTTTGCTGGAGTTTGATTATTTTTCCTTTATTTTTTTGGACTTCAATTTATGCGAAGGTTACGAAGTTACGAATGGCTTGACCAATCAGCAAATGATTACAAAAGCCGCAAAGAAATGGTTAGAAAGTGATTGAAAAGTCACGGTCGAAAATATATAATTTTATTGAATATGATCTCATGATTTAATCTTGCTTTCACCTAATTTGAACGCAGAACAAGAAGCGCAGTCATCTGAGTCTGTCAGTGATGACAAAAATACTAATAAGATTGTCTCTTCAAATGTGCCTGCAACAGCTGACATTATTTTACAAACAGCTGAAACTCCTGAAGTGGCACCAACTATCGTCGTAAATGATTCTCCAAGTCCTTCTGGTAGGAAAAAAACTTACGCCGAAGCCTGTGTTGCTCCAATTTCGGCTCCTTCGTCTTCTAGTATCGCTTCTAGTTCTACTGGTGCTATACCTAAACAGATATCAAAAAAAAGCAGTAACCAGCCTATATATAAGGAGCTTGTTATTGTTCAGCCTGTTAGATCTATATTTGCCTCACGCTTCGCTCCTGATACATCCGAAGAAGATGTTTTACATCACATAAACTCAAAGTTAAAACTTGTTAATAAGAACATTTCGGTTCACAAATTCAAGTTTTCATATGAGCGGTTCTCTTCTTCTTTTAGAATTAATTTACCAGGTGATCTCTTTGGTAAAGTCATGGATCAACGTTTTTGGCCTGAAAATACAGTGGTTCATGAATTTATTCCTAGATCACCTCCTAAAATGTCTTTAGCTACTTTACCTTCCCACAGCACTAACTCAAAAAACTAGATTGTTGCCATCAGTTCTTAGTCGTATATCAGAATGTCCGAGGTTTAAATACCAAGTTGACAGATTTGTTCATTTTAAGCCATAATCTGCTTTATGACATTATTGCTTTCAGTGAGACTTGGCTTAAACCTAATACTTTAAATACTGAAATTCTGTCTAACAATTTTAATATATACCGTAAAGATAGAAACTCTATTGCTGGTAATTTTTGCAATGGTGGTGGCGTTTTTATTGCCGTTAAGTCTTCACACTTCTCACAAGAAATAATCATATCTGAGTCTTTAGATATTGAATTTTGCTGTGTTCTTGTGAAGTTTGGTTCTTTAAGAATTTATATTACATGTTCGTATATTCCTCCTGCTTCCAATGTCGAGGTGTATGGGAAGCATCTGTTGTCGATTGGTAAAATTTGCTCACAACTGCAGCCTCACGACCACATCTTAATAACTGGTGACTTCAACCTTCCTAATGTTTCTTGGAGCCGTTGTGCTGAAAATTCTGCAGTATTCCTACCATCTTCAGAACATTCACCTGTTAACTCATTTTTAAATGAGCTTTCGAGTCAAGGACTTTTTCAAATCAATTATCACTATAATAGAAGTAACCGTTTGTTAGACCTTATATTTATTGATGATAGTAATATTGTTTCAGTTAATAGGTCTGATCCACTTGTGTATCCTGAGGACTCTCACCATCCGACTGTTGAAATCACTCTGAATTTTCCCAAGCAATCTATACCAAATCGTTTGAATCCTCCTTCAGAGTTCAACTTTAAAAGAACAAATTATGTAATTTTAAGAAATAACTTGTCAATTATCAACTGGTCATCACTTCTTAATATCAATACTACAAAAATATTGCCACAAACCCTTGATTCTGCTGTATGTGCCTTTAACAATGCTCTTAATAATTGCTTTTCAACTTCAGTTCCTCAGAGAAAAGCCTCTCTAATATCTGGACCCACTTGGTATACCAAAGAACTGAAAAATCTGAGAAACTTAAAATCAAAATATTATAAAAAATATTTAAAATCTCATGATATTTGTGATTTTGCTTCTTATACCTCAACTAAATATAAGTACCGTCAATTATGTAGGCAATCTTATAGCATATATTTAACAAAAGTCAAATTAAACATCAAGTCTGATGCAAAATCTTTTTGGAACTTCGTTAATACTAAACGTAAGATAAATTCATATCCATCTTTTATGAAATATAATACATTTGAGTCGGATGTTGATATTACTATATGTAACCTTTTTGCAGATTTTTTTAAGACTACTTATTCATCTGCTTCTTACGATGGTTTAAGTTATTATTTAAATCTGCAACCTGGCGATATTTGTTCTCCAATAATTGATATTAACACTGTTTCAACCTACTTGAAAAATCTTAAGACATCTTATAAAAGCGGTCCTGACAATATACCTTCTTGTATATTGAAATATTGCTGTGAGGAGCTTGTGGTTCCAATTACTATGCTTTTTACTGCATCGTTGCAATCTTGCTATTTTCCAGTGGCATGGAAATCTTCTTTTATTATTCCGCTACATAAATCTGGCAATAGGTCTTTGATAGACAACTATCGAGGAATTGCAAAGCTCAGCGCTCTACCTAAGCTTTTTGAGGCTATTGTAACCTCACAATTATCGCATAGCGTTAAATCTTTAATATCTCCATGTCAACATGGATTCTTATCTGGAAAATCTACTGTCACTAATCTTCTTGAATTTACATCTAAAACTATTGAGAACTTTGGAAAAGGTCTACAAACAGATGTTATTTATACAGACTTTAGCAAAGCCTTCGATGTTGTTAATCATAAGCTCTTAGTTATAAAACTGTCTCTTCTTGGTTTTCCAACGCATTTAGTGCGGTGGATTGAATCATATTTATTAAATAGAACACAAAGCGTTATATTTAACCTCGTAAAGTCAGATGAGTTTCTTGTTACTTCTGGTGTACCTCAAGGAAGCCATCTTGGTCCTTTATTGTTTTTACTTTATGTAAACGATTTACCATCTGTGGTAAAGCATAGCAATATCTTGCTATACGCTGATGATGTTAAACTTTTTCTGTCATACAAATATGAGCAAGACTCTTTATTCCTACAAACTGATCTTGACCATCTCTGTGACTGGTGCGAAATTAATTGCATGAAGCTCAACTTGGGGAAGTGCAAACAAATGACTTTTTCTCGAAGACAACCTTCTCGAACTCATTACAATATAAATGACTATACACTTGAGTTTTTAGAGGTTTTCGATGATCTCGGAGTAACTATGGACACCAAACTTCGCTTTCACATTCACATTAATAAAGTTATCAGCAGAGCTAATAGTACTCTAGGATTTATTAAACGATGGTCCAAAGAGTTTAATGATCCTTTTATAACTAAAACCTTATTCACATCGCTAGTAAGGCCCATTCTAGAATACGCGTCAATTGTTTGGTGCCCTCGTTATGGGTGTTACATTGACGATATAGAATCTGTTCAAAAGCAATTTCTTCTGTTCTGCTTACGTGATCTATATTGTAATTCAAACTTTAATTTACCTTCTTATGAATATCGTTTACAGCTAATTAATCTACCTTCTTTAAAAAATAGGAGAACTATGCTAAATGTTAGTTGGATTTTAAAACTCTTACATGGATATGTTGACAGTCCATATTTACTGAGTAAAATTTACTTTAATGTTCCTCTTCGACCTAGAAGATCTTTTGAGCTACTTTTTATGAACTTTTGTAGAACTAATTACTTACAAAACGAACCACTAAGAAGCGCTTGTAGAGACTTTAATTCCGTTTCAGATGTTATAACATTAAATGAATCCATGTACTCAATTAAACTTAAAATTTTAGATTATCTGCAGTACCGCCGCTGAGCTTGATAGCGCTCTTTCCAATCAACACAATTTTCGCTTGATGATGGATACAAAACTTCATATAATCTGAATGGACCTGAGCCTGCTTGGACCTCCTCACTTAATCAAATCTAACATGCTTGGTGAACGCTAACTTATCTTTCGGCCGTACCGTGCTGGTTGTATATTTTTTCTTCAACCATGCACGAACGATTTGTATTGTATATATATTAATATAACTGGCCAATGACACCTAGTTGTCTTAGTGCCTGCGTTCGCAACCATTTCTTGATATGGAATGAAATTGGTGTGGTGTATATGACCTAGTTTGTCGTAATACCACCTTGCTTAGCCACGACTCCGTTGGCTATTACAAGACAGAACGATTTATATTATATATATGCATATGCTTATCAGTGTGGCGTACAGACCTTGTTTGTCTTGATACCTCCCACCGTTCTATGCCGACACCAAGCTATTTTAAGTGGGGGCGGATATAACCATGTTTGCCTTCTTACCACAATGTTCTTTGCTGTTTCATATTCTTAAATATCTTATATTTTTATGTACATATTTTAACGTATATTTTAATTTGTTTGTACAATTTTAATTGTGTTTTTATATTATTAATGAAGTTTCTTATTTTAATGTTTAAATTTTTTATAATGCTAAAAAGCCTAACAAGGCTTAGCAAATAAATAAATAAATAAAAGATTCACTTTTCATTATGTTCATTTTAAATAATCAAATTATGTTTTGCTATCTGAAAATGGATTTAAAAAATTATCTGACCTTAAAAAACGTACCTACTCTGAAACCGTGTGCGATTAACGAAAATAACCGATTTGTTGGTTGTCCTTTTCTAAATCATAATTCGAGGTTTTTTTCACAACTGGGGTTTAAAGTAAGCTTTTACGGTTAATCAAATCAGCACAATCAGAAGATACAGGAAAAATGAAATTATTTTTGTAACTTTTTTTTTTTTTTTGTGATAAAAAGATGTAATATCAATTTATATTATTAAAATTTAATATAATTTTTATATAATTATTATTTGTATTTCTTGTAAATACATGTCGTCTTTTTCATATGTGAGGCACACAAACTTAAACATTGAATAATAAAATTGATATCTTCTATTTATTACGAAATGGCAATTACGACGTACAGAGTTTCGATATTTTTTTATTCCTCAAACAATCAAAAAAAGTGAAAAAATACTTTACGTTAAAAAATGTGTGTCTCATTTTTTTTAAAAGCTGTTTTAAAATTTAAAATTCTGCTTACAAGTCGAAAAAATGAGGAGAAAACATTGGGGAAACGTTTTCAAAGCTAAAATTAATTAAAACTTATTTAAGGTCTTCCAAGGGAGAGGCAAGAGTTTCCGATCTTGCTATTTTATCCATTGAAAACGAACTTGCAAGCAATATTGATTTCGATGAGGTTATTTCGAAAGTTATTTATTTGTTAAGCGCACAATGCATCGAAACGGTACAAAAATACAAAAAAAAGTTGTTGTTTTGTTTTCAAGCTATAACAAAAACAAAAATAAGATTATTGGATTTTAGCAAAACTTTTCTATAATTTTATTTAAAGTATTTAGTTTTTATTTTCAAAATATTATTTGCACTTTTTTATAAACAAGAAAGTCTTATATATTTAAAAAGTGGTTTTTTACAAAAAATTGTAAATTTTGCACAGAAAAATATTAAAAACTTAACAAATTTCAAAATTGAATTACAAAACAAAAATGCTTCGATTTTCGCGAAACTTTTTCGTAAATGATTTGAAGTATTAACTTTTCATTTCCAAAATATTATCTGCACCTTTTTATAAACAAGAAAGTTTTTCAGGTTTAATAAAGTGACTTTTTGTGAAAACTAATAATTTTTGCATAGAAAAATAATTTAGCAAAGTTCAAAAGGGAATTACAAAAAAAGGATTCTTTAATTTTGTAGTGAATCTCACAAAAAAGTTATAGTGATGCAAGTCAGAAATGATATGAGTGATAAAAAAAAGTTACCATATTTATTTTGCTATTATAAATAACATTAAATGTTTCTTAAATTGGATTTTTAAAAAACAAATAATATAGGTGCAAAAGTACCCTTAAGGTTTTACCAATTTCTATCATTTTCAGTTCACTAATCTATTACTCTTCTTGTCTAGCATTCTCACTGAGTTTTGATAGGATCGGGCTACTTTTGTATGTACCTCCCATACAAAATCGTATAAAAATTTAATATAGGTCCTAGGAAGGTACCCCTTAGTTCTCATCAATTTCTACTGTTTTCAGTGCAAACTATTTCTCTAGTTGCCTTTTGACCAAATTTTGTTAAGATTAGCCAAGTTTTGTAAGCACTCGCATACGTTATATAAAAAATTAATATAGGTCCAAGGAAGGTACCCCTAGGAACTAGCCGAGTTCAACCATTTTTGCAATTTTGCTTATTTAGCTTAAATTATTCAACCACATAAAATTTAATAACCATCGGAGCGCTCCTTCTATTTTTGTACCAATTTTGTATACACTGTTCAGCGCCATTAAAAAGCATACTTTCAAAAATTTGTTATGACAATTAGTAGGTAAATTATAATACAACATTTGAAGATTATTTAAAAAAGTTTAGTACAAAAATATAAAGTAATAACAGATTTATTGCAGTTCTCCGCTGGTGCCTCAAAAAAATAGATTCTTGCAAAAAACGCGATTAAATGTTGATGTTTTTTTACAATAAAATCGACCTATTTTTTATTGTAAGATAGATACTATTTGAAAAATGTAAACATCATAATGAGAGTCAATGTTGGCGAAATTTTTAAAACGATCGGTTCAGTAGTTTTCTCCGAATCGTCGTCACCGACTTTAAAAATTACATGTTTGGGAAAATCGATTTAAAGTTTTGTTCACTGGTATAGCTGAGTTGAAGCCGATTGTCCTCAAAATTCAATACAATATTCTTAAGATGTTCAAAACTTTACCCCACCTTTAATAAGTTTTCTTTATTTAACCTTTTTTTTCGAAAAACATAAAGATAATAATAAAAACACTAAATCACATCGAATTGGTTTCTTACTGCATTTAAAAATTTCACATCTATAGGGGTGACACCATGAGTACCCGCCCCGGGTGAAACCAAGCCCAGGATCGCCTCTGATTCCGACATAATGCAAAAACGATCTATATTCCGTTCCTTTCCAATGACTTAGAGAGTCTAATCCCCTTGTGGCGCGATGGAATTCTCTTGGCATCTGATATACGATACCGACGATGATCATTGATTGTATCGTATGCATCTCGATTCTTTATGGGCTTACGAAAAGTACCATTGCGCCAACCGAAAATAAGCCGTTTCATAAATCCCGAATGAAGTAAGTGAAGTGAATCGCCGATTGGAAATGCATGAAGCATGTCTATAGGTATGCTATAGGTATATAGGTATGCTCCATCAGGAAAAACAACGGTCCGACTAAAATTTGAATAAGTCCCAGTTGTAGTGCATTTCAAGCATCCTTCTTTCGCATTAAAATTTGCAACACCTGTGAATAAAATTAATAAATGCGTTTTAGAATGAACCAGAATGTATTCCGACCACCATTGGCGATATTTTGGGATATTGGGCAATATTGATTAAAATTGGCCATAATGCTACTTTCGAACTGTTGAACACTGGTATTCCGTCAATATTGACGTTCAAGGAGATTAAAATGGATTTATTCAAGTTTTGAAATACATTGGATAAGTTCATTTTCAATCCATTGTGCCAATATTCTCCACCACGATTGAGTGCTTTCACCTGAATAACGCTACGAGGTGTTTGTAGCAGAGTTCTTGAATCAAGTGGTCAGCCGCTGTTTTTACCAAAATGAGTATCCATTACCTTCAATAAATGATTCAACGCCAAATGGTTGATACGGAATTGCAATGCCTAATTTTTGATATGTTTCAGGGTTTTCCATAAAATCATCGTCATAATCTAAATCAGGGGTGCGCAAACTAATACATACAAAGTTTTTTGTTTGTATTGCAAAGCTTTTGTTTTTAAAGCAGGCATGCGCAAAAGGCCGCCCATGGGCTGATAGCTTTCACATGCATATGACAGCTTTCATCCAAAAAAGCTTTGCAGTCGAGACTCGCACTGTTACACTGAATATTTATTCACATTCGTGCTATCACAGCACACGATCAGTCGCTGTGCGAACTTCATGCTGTAAGGTTGCGGTCGCTTGCTCCTGCGTTGCCTTATTAAAAACGACAAACTACCATTCATACGCATGAATATGCGTTTGCTTATTGTATTTGTTTATCTGTAATAATTTTTTTTTTTTAATAATAGGGATTTAATAAATTCGTAGAATTTTACTTAATTTTTAAACGAAGCTTGTTGTATTGAATATGTCAACGCAGTAGCAAGCGACCGCAACCTTTCAGCATGAAGTTCAAACAGCGACTGAACATATGTTGTGATTGTAACAATGAACTAACTCGTGCTTTTCGTTCAGTGTTAACTTGAAAAACAAAAACTTTGCAATACAACCACAAAACTTTGTATGTATTAGTTTGCGCACCCCTGTTTTAAAGTTAACACTGAACGAAAAGCACGAGTGCGTTCATTGTTACAATCACAGCATACGTTCAGTCGCTGTGCGAACTTCATAGCCTGAACAGATTGACCGGCGTCAGCGGCTAGCGGCGCTCTCTGTCGCAGCGTCCGCACGAAATGAAAACGCTGCCGTCTGCCAACGTTCTTCCTTTCGCATACATTTTCACATATGTATATTAAGGCGCCTCAACTTGTATGGAGGAAAAAAAAGTTGTCCGGGTCACCTCCTGAAAACAAACTTTGGTTTATTTTATGATGATTCCCAAAATATTGCAACTCTAGCTTTAGGCGTTCGTGAGCTGGAATGGTTTGAAATAACCTCTAAAAATCGCGTTTTTGATTAATACTATTTATACCACACTACCTTCGGTCAAAAAAATTGTCACAAATAGTGTAAATCGATGAATTACATAGTTTTGTTTTTTATTTTGTTTTAAATCTGCCCACACACTTAGTTATTGAGTTATTTGCAGTGATTTTTTTCAATTTTTTTTAAATCAGTTTTTATAAAAATATATATAACTTCCCCATTTATAGCCTGATTTACCATTCCGTGGTATCATTGGAAAGGTACTGAATGCTGCTTTTCATTTCTGTCGTTAATTAACCCTTATAAGCACTTTTATAAAAATGCATTTTTTATCAACATGATAAAATTTTTTATCCCTTTTTCCATCAAAAGAAATGCATTTTAGTATTTCATTGTTTTTTATGTCTCTTAGTGATTTCGCCCTAGCTTTAGTTCGCTCCCTTTGGATTTTGTGCTGATCAATAATTATGCCTGGAATGTCCAAGTCTTTTAGCAATGTTGTTGCGAGCAGAGCCCCAAAGCGATTGGATACACTGGCATTTCGAGAAAAATGCGTTTAAAGTTTTTCTAAGCATGCATATAATATGCAATTTTATCTCAAATAAATACCATTCGATTTTTGGATTGTATTCGTTCAACTTCGATTTTGGTCGATACTGTTCGGTTAGTTTTTCTTCATCTTTATATAGCTTCTGCTCGTATTCGTTAAACTTCTTTTTTACGTTCGTCTTTGGGTCTTGACTTCGTTTGCCTTCGGCTCATTCCTTGTATTTTGTCGAAAGAAATTAAAAGCTATTAAATTCTATTTCAGTAACAGATATAAATGCCTACCAAGTTTGAACAAAATCGGTTCATCCGTTTTGTCGTGAATAAGCCATAGAATAAACATAGTTGATTGAAAACGCCCTCTCACGGAAGTTTTCTGAAATTTAAATAGCCTCAATTCTGTTGTAGGGTCAAGTTATTTCACATACCAAATTTTAGTAAAATTCGGTGAAGTCATTTAGGAGTTATTGAGTCTTAACAATGCACTACTTAATACACCCTCTTGAGGAAGTCTTTGGATTTTTTATATTTAATGTTTTATCTTGGGTGCATTTGAACGTTCATACCAAATTTCATTGAAATCGGTTCAGAAGTTTAGGAGTTATTGAGTCTTAACAATGCACTACTTAAAGTGCCCTCTTGCGGAAGTCCTTGGAATTCTTTATGACCTATGTTTTATTTGATAAAACCAAATTTCGTTGAAATCTGTCCAGGCGCTTAAAAGTTATTATAGAATGCCACGCCCACATACTTCCGCCCACTTTTTCACACATCCTATATTCTGTCTCTCTATAAAAGGTACTCGGTGTCAAAATTTCAGCTCAATCGGATAAACGGTGCGCGAGCCTATACGGAACAGACAGACAGACAGAGGGACAAACATTTGATTTTATATATTAGAAGATATATTTCAAACCAACGTGCTCTTCGTGGCAAAGAAACGTCCTCATGAGGAATTCTTAAATAATTGTTTGCTAGGAGATTTTGATAAACAATTCATCATCATTTATTTGAAACATTTTGTACTCATGCACAAAATGAATACTAATAATTTTTTTCGTTCTCCAAGTATTTTCATATTTGTTATTACATCAATCCCTTGAACAAATTTTATGCGAAATTACATTGGCATGATTCACAGCGCTCATACTTGAAAAAGTAATATTGGCCAGCATAAAAAGATATTATTGAATTTTAAAGTGTTTACTTGTTCAGTGGACAATTCTGATATTATTGATTCTTTTCAACATCATATACATATCAAACGGTTGCATATAAATGTAAGAAAAAAAAACAAAAGGCGTATTTTTGTCGTTCGAAACTTTATAACAGATAAATTTGTTTATTTATGAACAAATATCGGTTTTTAAAGCACTCAAATTGATAAATTTTGTGTGGAATGCAATCAGTTGTCATAAGCTATTAACTTGTTTTCACCTTGTGCTCAACTTACTATTCTTGGAATTTTTCTTAGTTTTTAAGATAATATGAAACAAAGAAAGACTTCTTTTATATATGTTATGCTGTCATTTACAATGAAAGCATATTTATCACTAAATTTCATTCGTGGGAAAATATACCGTTGGAGAGATGCAGACATTTAATTGACTCTATGTCGTGGCGCTGTTCTTCTGTCATTCAGAATCAGCAAAAAATAATTTGTCCCGTTATCCTTGTGCACACTCGATTCTTTCTATCGTATGAATTGAATGCTGTCAGTTTTTGGATTGCATTTTATGACCGTGTTGATTAATCTCGCTATTAACGTTGTTGTTTTTGTAATTTTTTTGACGTAGAATACGTCTTACCTTTCGATATTAGGGCACCATGTATGAAAAATTTGAATTGCTGTTTTGGAGCTTCACGAAATTGGCTATTGTGAAGAAACTAATGGACCGATTTGCTTCAAACAAATTTCATTTCATAGATTAAACTTCAAATTTTATATTTCTTTATAATTCTGTGTGCAAACTTTTCTATTTTTTCTTCAAAACCATCTCAAACTTTATGCATTTTTCCAACTTTAAATCGCTATAAAAACGTTCATATATACTAGAAATGTCTGGATTATAGCTAAATTGATAAAATAGAATACAATACATAATAAAGTATATGATTTGTATGTGATTTTATAAAAAATCGTCGTTTTTCACGCAAAAAATGTGCAAAAAATTAGGATTTTTGTTTTAATCCTTCATAACTCGAAATCGGCTCCAAGAAAATGGATGAAAATTTTTGTCAGTAAAATAGAAGAGTTCATCTTTCATTTGAAGGGCGATTGAAAAGATGTTAGTGGGTCTATTTATCATTTGAAGGTGAGCAAGTTTATTTTTTCACTTAAATTTTTGTTCATACATTTTGTTTTTGTTTTAATTTTTTTGCATGTCGCTATTATTTCCTAAAAGAAAGCAACAACAACTAAAAAACCTAAATAACAATTCTTTTGCCTTGCTGTTTGGTTTCTTCTTCTTATCGTTATCATAAATAAACATATATCATAAATATAACAAAAAATATAACAAAAACCAATTGTACAAGGAATGTATTATTTTATTATCCTATTATTTATTATTATATTAAACTTTTTTTATATTATATTAAACAAAAAGGTGTGCACAAAAAATTGGCGTTATCCACTAACGAACACAACCCACTATAATGAAAAATCTTTAAAGAGATTTATATTTCGTCGCTTGAAAGGAACAATGACGTAACTGCAAACATCGTAATTGTGCAGGAGAGGTAAAAAAACAAATTTTAATTGCGTAAAACTTATATTAAAGACAAAGTATTTGATCTAGAATAATTAAATAATGGATATTGGTGTAACTCTTACTTATAGTTTTGAGCCAAGTAGTTTGGATTTTATTGCCTTAATTTTCCCGCCTTTAGCTTCACCCTTTATACAATTACGTCGTTGTTTCCCTGAAATCGCTTCATTACCATAAAAAAACTAAATGTAGAAAATTAGAAATTCGTTAAAACCTTTATAATATTGTGGAATCATGTGGCTGTCAAGCAAGCATTTACATAAATTTCTTAATTTATTTTCATAAATGGTCAATTTCCTGGTGTAGACAGGTTTTAGAGCACATTGGTTTGCTATACTACTATGCTACTACTTGCTGGGATATCAATTAAACAATAAAACGTATTTTATTAAATTTGAATTTACGTCATTGTTCTTCTCAACCGACGACGTGAGGTACAAAAATGCAATTTGGTATGTGATGTGTTATATTAAAACACAACATCGGCGTCATCCACTCACAAACACGTCCACCTCCCTTAGAACCCACAATATGGGGGAAACCACTGTATAATTCTATAAAAAGTACACGGAATTTGCACAAAATCAAGAAGTTACTTCTATTTGTTTTAGAATTTAAATATTATAGGAGGTTAAGTACATAGGCGACCAATTTTAGAGATTTCGTCCTTGTTTAATGTAAAATTGTTCACTGAATTCAAATATTTCAATGAATTTTTGATACTATAACCTTTGACCTAAAACCCATGTCGAATCAAAAGTTTTTTAATGTTTTTTATTGATTTTGAACTTTGAACCGTACCTTTGGCGAGAACCTACAACCTCTGCAAAAAATAAGGGCACACGATTGTAAGCCGTGTCATGTTGTTTATTAAACAATTATTAATATTGGGTCAGTGTTTTACAAGGAATGGAGTTTCTTGTGAAACTAAATAAGCAAAAAATTGTTTTGTTTTTCAATTATTTTTATACCCCCCACATACTGCGTAACGTGTACATTAATATCTATATCAATCTGTACTAAATACATATATGAATGTTAATCATATGTGCAGTTTTGAATTTTTCAGCAGTTTTGTAAAAGACTTGTATAACAGTGACCTCTGGTGTTTAAGACTCACTCTGTAAAATCAAAGATTTTTTCTTATTTTATTAAGAACTTTGTCTTCAAAAGTCTTCGTTTTTCAATTTTATATTTTATATTTTAGTGATTGTTGCATTTATAACCAACGCCATCATGGTCGAACGTATTAAGCATTGAGTTTTTAAAATATGTAAATGTCCGTGGGTTCGTAACCTGACGAAAAAAAAAATATCAAATCAGTCGTTATATTTTTTGATAATTATAAAAAAAAAATTATAAACATAATTTAAGTTCTGACATTGGTTACCTGATTCTATTTAACCAACAAAAGTGTTTGCCCCGGAGAGAGTTTTCTTTGGTTTTATATACTTTTTCTCGGTGTTGACATGAGCGTTTTTAAGGGCAAGGTAAGGTATTTTAACTCTTTTTAACGATTTTTTATACGAATGCACAACATCTCAAAAATATTGTGTCTAAGTTTGAAGTCGATCCCAGTAAGACTAACGGATATATGAATTTTTAAGTAAGTGTACCTCGAACCAAAACCTTAAAACAATTATCCCACAAGTTGTGTTTTCATAGTCCGTATTCACTGCCATTTAAAACTACTTGACCGATTCATTTCAATTTTATTTTTGGCATAAAATTCCTTCCCCCAATGTTTAGGAACATTTTTTTTTACATTAAATGGTTTTCCCACCCACAAAATGTCGGAATTTTTGGTGGAAAATAGCAATTTACCCTTTGATGGCCACCAAAAATTTTGTAATGCAAAAAAAACTAATCAAAGAACGTTGGGGGAGAATTTGATGATATTTTAACTAAATTTGAATGGGTTTTGATTTCAGATTTAAGATAACTTCTGAAGAGATATAGTGAACACCCCAAATTCCTATTTTTCTAAGACAATCTGGGAAAAGCTCTGTCACCGGCTGTTAAAAAATTCAATCTTAAAGAAATGTTATTTATAAAACTTTATTTTAATTTCAAAAATGTTTAATGACTTCTTTGTAACAAAGAATAGAGCCTTTGATTTTATGTTTAATATTCTTTGAAATGTACCATTCCTCACGAGTTTGTCAGAAAGAAGTTTTGTTTTTGGGAACAAATTACCCAACAAAAGTCTTTGCAGCTAAGGGTGGTTTCTTTGGTTTTACTACTTTTTTCTCTTTGTGTAAAAAAAAGTCCTTGCAGCGAAGTGCGGTGTTTTGTTTTAACTCATTTTTTTCTTTGTGTAATGTGGGTTCTTTAAAAAAAAATTAGTTCAAATATCGTCAAAGTTGAACAATAGCGAAACAATTTTAAAAAAATTTTGTTTTCTGCATAAATAGCTACATTGGCTTAAAATGTCTTAAGAGAGAATTCCGAGAATAATTTAAAATCGGTTGGTAATCAAATAAGTTACAGGCTTTTGAGTGCGAATAAATACGCAAAAGCTTTTTTTTTTTGCCATTAGACAAGATTATAGAGATGATATGCAATTTTCAAAAACGATTCTTGTTTTACTTGACAAGGCCAAGAAGAAAACAAGTAAAGAAAGTCTAAAGTCTGTCTAGCATGACTATGAAATATTCTAAGCATTATTCTTCAAAATACAATAATAGTATTGAAAATGGGCGTGTCCGTGTGTGGCTGAAGCCCATATTTTATATGTATTAAAATGTTATTTAGGAGCTTAGTTATGCAGTTTTCAATTTTTGCGTAGTATGGGAGGTAGGCGTTTCTGTGGGCGGATTCCAAAAATATTCAATAGTGCAGATCCTTGGGTCAATGTGACTATGTGTACCGAGTTTCATCCAATTATCTTAACTCCTTCTTATCCTGTGCTTTCGGATAACACACAGACGGACGGACATGGATAGCTCGACTCACGAGGTGACCCCGATCAAGAATAGATATACTTTTCTATACCGGACTCGGTTCGTTCTATGCGTTACAAACGTTTACACAAAATTAATTAACCCTGACCTTTTAGGTTTAGGGTATAACAATGCACACTTCCCAGATAATTAAGAATGTCGCACCGTGTTATAGAATATACTTTGCAAAGAGTTGACGAAAAACACCCATATCGTAGGAAACTCTCGTTGTATGGGAAATGTTTCCTTTTAAATTCGTTATATGTTGTACTAACATATCTTTCAACTTCTTTATTGCATGTTAGCATTATAAGAAGTTTCACTCGTGCAATTTTTCTAACGCACAAACGCGCAAGCGTTAGCATTGAGTGAGTATTTTCCGCGGTGGTGGTGAATTTACGTTTGGTTCTAGTAGAATTGTTGGCCCCACAAAAGTGCAGCTACTGCCATAAGAAAACAGTATAGTTCTGAGTTTTGGGTTAAACACTCCTAACTCTTAGAAGCATGAGGATTTCTCTTAAAGAAATTCACTGGCTCTTGGAAAAATACGTCATTCTACATGAATTGCTAGGAATTGCTTAACGGCAGGTTGAGATTGGTTCTGTACGTGACTGTTTTTGTTTGTTTAAAGCTCATAATCATATAATTTCAAACTAAGTAAAATTCATTGTCTTCGCGCAAAAAGTTGTAATCGCGAAGAATAAAGAGAAGAAAAAAGAAAAAATCAAAAGTAAATATTTCGAAAAAAAAACTTTATTATAGGCGCAACTGTGTACTCACAAAAGATTCTGAGCTAACATCGCTTTTAACATCTGAGCTTCTTGACAGTTAGCTATTAATTAAAAATTTATAGAAAGAGCTTAACTTAATGGAAACAAACAAACAGTTTGATTAAGAAAGCAGAATTGTTGTCGGTCAATGTTTGAACTTAGCGTTACACGTTCATAATGGCTGTATTAAGCTTTCCGAGCTTTGTAACACCAAAAAAGAAAACAAGTTGAGCTTGCTTGCCTTTTTGCAGTCTGATTTTCTATGGGACAGTTTTGATTTAATTCCTTATTTTTATGCAAAAGTTTTGTGTTTGTTTTTCAAGACTTTGTTTATTTCATTTAATTTTTCTAAACGACTGTTTCAATTTATTTTTTATGTGTATAGTTGTTTCACTTTATTTTATATATTTATAAGAAAATATAAATAAATTGTGGGGACCATGGCATGCAGGTTAAGTGTGTGGGTTAACATGCTCAGAGCCCGAGTTCGATTTCCAGTCGCGGCGAAAAGTTTTACCTATAAAAAAATTTTTCTGTTCGGTCACCACCTCTCTGCAGACAATGGCAAACCTCAGAGAGTAAATAATGCCATGTAAAGCTTCTTGAGAACATGAACTTTAGCCGTTCGGAGTCGGCATAAAACATGTAGGTCCAAATCTCGGTTAATTGTGTGCAAACATTTAATAACACACACAACACAATTGATCATAAGAAGCTCGGTCAAAGTCCTTTCAAGGGCCGAAATGGCCAATTTGTTTTGTTTTTTTGTTTAATTACATTTATAAATCCTTATTTACATTACATTTTGAGCACTACACCACCGCCCGCTTTAATGAAAAATTAATATATTCTGAATATTAACAGTATCCTTTCAAGGGCTAAAATGGAAAATTTGTTTTTTTGTTTGTGTTAATAAGAAACTAATAAGATATATTTTGACTTAGCCGAAGTTAAAATACCCCCACGGTCGATTTGCAATGGTACAAAATCTTAAATTGCAGCTCTTTTCATATAAGATTTTAAAAAATTTACTTTTTTGATGACGTCTAAATCATATCAAATTGTTTTCCAGCAAAGTAAAGACAAGACTTTTTATAAAGTTTTTAATTAGGGGCTGTATGGGATGTGGGCGTGTACTTGAGTGGTTGATTTCAATTTTTCGAACACGCCTCAATTTTGATATAATATACACAAGTACCCAATTTCAGGTCTGTAGCTTAAATATTAGCCTTTTTATAGAATTTTCAATATTATTGGTTGTATGGAAGGTGGGCATGTTCATCAATGGATGACGCCCATTTTTCTAACACATCTTAATTTTATTATAAAAAGAATAAATATCTAATTTTACTTTTGTAGCTTCGACAGAAGCCTATTTATATAGTTTTAAATTTTAGGGTTGTATGAGAGGTGGGCGTGTTCGTGGGTGGATTACGCCCATTTTTCTCTCACGTCTTAATTTTTATATTAAAATAATAAATATTTAATTTTATTGTTATAGCTTCGACACAAGCCTCGATATATAGGTTTCAATATTGGGGTTGTATGGGAGGTGGGCGTGTTAGTAGGTGGATGACGCCCATTTTCTATCACACTTGAGTTTTGTCATGGACTATTCAAATACCGAATTTAAGTTTTATAGCGTAAATATTCGCTTCTTTATGGAGTTTTCATCATTGGGGTCGTATGGGATTTAGGCGTGGTTTTCATCCGATTTAGCCCATTCTCGAACTTGACCTTAGTTTTTTGAAAAAAAGTTTAAATATCGAATTTCAGCACGATAGCTTCAAAATTACGGCTGTTATCGTGTCCACAGACAGGCAGACAGACAGACAGACGGACATGGCTAAATCAACTCAGGTGGTGATGCTGAGCAAGAATATATATAATTTTCTATACCTACCACGCCTCCTTATGGGCGTTACACACGTCGTGACAAAATTAATATACCCCTTACGCAGTACGCGTGGGGGTATAAATATACGAGAACAATTATTATAAAACTACTATTTTTTGGTAAAATTTCAAAAGAGACACAAAACAATTTCTTTGCTTCTATTTAATATAAAAACAAAAACGTTTCTTAAATAAACCTTCAACCTTTCCGAAACATATTTTTATCACACATCGTAATTATACTCGAACTTCCTAAACAAACATATCCCTGTAGTCCAAGACTTTGTCGACGAAAAACTAATGATGACTTCTTCAGGATGCTGAGGCTGCTTTAGAACAACTGAAAAATTAAAATTCCATGGATTGAAAACATTTTCAATGTTTCTGTTGCCGTTCGTGCACGAATTTGGGAATTTTATATGAAATTTTCGTCAAGGAAATGTGTGGCCGAATCAGCATATTTCGTCAAAAAGGACGAAAAACCGAACATGATTCATTCATGAATTATTTTAGCTTGGCACTACTGGATATAAAATAATAATTTTTAAACATTAATTTGTGGTTCATTTGAAAGAATCAGTTTAAAATAAATGTTTAGCATTCATCTTGCTTAATTTGTCTGCTGATATGAAAATTTTATTTTTTTCTTTGCATTAAATGTGTCCTTTTTAGCTTAACTTTCTAGAATAAAAACGCTTAAAAAATGGAAATATCCTTCAAACTGGTAATACTGTAAGAAATTGATTACAGAAAAATTAATTCGTAAAGAAAACAATGGATTGCTGCGACTCGCTAAGAATTGTAAGGTTGCTTATTACGGAAACGCTTTCGCAGGCTTCCTCTATTTTGTGGCGGCATTTATATGGCTTTGTGTCGTTCTTTGTCGTTCTTTTCTTGTTTCTGTTATTTTTGATACTTATTTTAACTTGTTTCTTTCCCTTGTTTTTAAATCATGAAGATAAGTAACAATGGTTTGGTTCTCATTTTGCGCTGTGAATTTGTTGTTAATATAATGCTCTCTGCTACTATTGGCATAATTTTAGAAAGTTATTAATATTCAACGACAAGCTGACCCCGCAAACTTCGTTCTGCCCAAAATAAATTTTTTGATCGAATAAATTTCGAGCATTCAGGATTCCACGCGAAATTTGTGGTGTCGCAAATAAGTAACGAAACAGATGACACAATATGTAGAATCATTTTAATTATATATTAAATAAAACACTTTTCGAATTCAACTGAATATATTCACGTCGAACAGTACCGTATTAAATTAGGAACTAACCCGTATCCAGTTTGATCCATTCGTTTAAAAGTAGATGTCCGGTAAAAGTAACGTCCGAATTGAACAGAAAAACGAAAAATACGTCTACAGCGCCACCTGTTGAGAATTTTTCGAATTTCTTTTTTTCTAAACCTTCGCGTGACAAGTACCAACAAACCCGCAAAAGAAAGTATTCAATTTGGCCCAGCCGTTTTCATGTTTTTAGCAGCCGAACAAACCACGATTCATTTTTAGATTTGCTTAGAAACACAGACATATTGGATGTTTGCGTTAACATGCTGGTACTGACGGCTCTTGTGGTGACCAATTCAGATTTTAGCGAATATGGTACCTTAAGCGACAGATATAATAGAATTTTGATTAGGGTTCCCAACTGTCCCGGATTTCGCGGGACGTCCCGCATTTCAGCTAATTTTATAGTGTCCCGCGACGACACCTTGCGGGACGCCTTTTGTCCCGCATTTGAGAACTTAAGATTGTTTGTATCTAAATTTCCAATTTGACATGAAACATAGTTTACTAAAACTGTTTTATTTTATTATCAAATTGAATTTATGATTTATTTTTCATACATTTTATTTATCAAAACGTTTTGTTTTTATTTTTTGATTTTTTCATGAATTGGGCAAGAGTTGGAAAGAGATCTAAACAATATCAAGGAACCAATGCGATGGTGTAAAGGTATCGTTGATACCCTTAATTTCTCAAAGAATAAAAGGAAATATTTAATAAAACAAAAAATTGCATCTAATGTTGTCCCGCATTTTTGAGCCAAGTCTCGCATTTTCGATGGCTCCGTCCCGATTTTGTACTTTCCAGAGTTGGCAACCCTAATTTTGATCCTTAGCTGGTTAAGCAATGACGACAGTATATATTTTTTCAAATATAAACATGCAAATTTGGCCGACTGAAGATCATTTTAGATACGACTGAAAGTGAATTGACTGACTGAGGATTGTTCTGGATATGTCTTGAAATGAAATAGCCATCTTAAGTTGGTTTTTGATATGGCTGATGGCGAACATGGAAACAAATAATGCGTCTGATTTTGATCCGTTCATAGTAATTGTAAATAAAAATCAACATTTTAAACAAATTTCAGTAAAAAATAACAATTTGGCCGACTCTTAAAAAGTAAGGGGTAGCTTACCCACCCCCCGCTAGTTTTGCCCCTGGTTGAAGCTTCTGTATGTAGAAAGCTATTGCATTTTAAATGTGAAGGTTACGTGGCAGATACCACGCGTCATTAACTTAAAGCTTAAATATATAGCCATGAACACAACTGGAGTAAAACTCTACAAGACAGTGCAAACTGCATCGAAATCTGCATCTGTTCACGGGTTCTAAAGTTCATCGGATTCAAACATATATTGCTACACACAGAACTTGTCTCTTATATATATTATTATTATTATTATTATTATTATTATTATTTTATTTATAATGGTGTACATTAAGACTTGGAGTACTACATAAGATGTGAAAAATGGTATTAAAAAGTAACTTAAAACTAACATTCAATTAAAATTGATTAAATTAACAATGAATAAAGGATAAATAAAATAAATAAAGGATTACAAATTATTATCTTAAAGGCTATTATAGCTAAAAATATAACCAGAAGAAGGTTATTTATAGGGAGAGAAAGAGAGCTAGGATTGAACAGAGATAAGATGAGAAAAATGGCAGAAAAAAGAAACATATATTTATTGATTAAAAGTATTGAAATGATTAAAGATGGCATGTTTGAAGCTGTTCCTTAACGTGATTTGTTTTAGAGAATTGGGTAATGCATTCCAAAGTCTAATGGCGCTGATAAAGAAGTATCTGCTACTATTGAGATAGCTATACTTAGGAACAATAAGGTTATTTGACCGATGAGACTGTGAAAATTGTAGTTTTTCAAAAAGATAATGAGGGTTTTGAGTTTGCATAAGATTATGTAGGAATAAAATGTTGCGGATGTTAATATATTCAAGTAAAGCACATCCCAGAATGCCTTTACTCCTTTGAGAGATATGATCAAATCGACAGACTCTATATACATACCCAGCCGCACTATTGAATGCAACCAGAATTTTATGCTGGGATTGTGAGGCATTATTAATTGCACGACTAGTCTGCGACGAGTTTCAAGAGCGTGAAGTTAGAGGAAGTGCGTAAGTAACGTAAAGTCCCGTCAATTTTCCCTATTGTGCTGTTTATATGGTCAATGCAAGTCAGGTTAGAGTTGATTATAAATCCTAAGTTTTTTGCCTTAAACACAAAATCAAGCTGCTGACATCCAATATACAAAGGAGGGATATCAACAAAGCATGAGTCACTCCTAGCAATGAGCAGAACTTTAGATTTCAAAGGATTAATAAGAAGCATGTTCGTAATAGCCCAGCTATTCAGCGAAGTTAAATCATAATTCATTCTATAGGTCAAGTTTTCTAAAAGTCCGATGGGTCGCCCAGTGAGCCCAGGATTGACCCTTGAGGAACTCCAGTCTCAACTGCTCTAAGAGACGAATAAACGTTACCTACTTTAACCCTTTGCATTCTATCTTCCAAATAGTTGTATATAAGATTAACAGCACTTCGACTAAACTTAAAGTAATTACTTAGTTTATTGCAAAGAAGTGAATGATTGACGGAATCGAAAGCTTTAGAAAAATCGACAAGGCACAGCAGTTCTGCAAGTTCTGATCATAAGAAATTCTGATGTCATCAAGGATTTTAACCGCAGCAGTAGAGCAACTGTGGCCAGTCCTGAAACCTGACTGCAACGGTGAAAGCAACTAATTTAAATTGAGGTACTGAGAAATTTGGTCGGCCATGATACGTTCAAGGACTTTTCCTAGAGCAGGTAATATACTAATAGGTCTGTAGTCGTTGGGTACAGAAACAGATGAAGATTTTGCCACAGGTAAAACCATGGCAGACTTCCATATATCAGGGAATTGAGAACATGTCAAACAATGGTTTATTAAGTCAGTAAAAGGTGATATAATAAAAGGGAAAACTAGCTTTATAAACTTTATAGGCATACCATCAACCCCTACAGCATACTGAAGTAAATTCAAAGGAAGGGAACAAAGAGATACTTACTATCACTGGTAGCTCAGCACTGTTAGAACTACTTGTTGGCATGAGGTCTCCGCTAGCTAAGAAAAAGTTGTTTTACTCATCCGGATCTAAACTGCAGTTACTGCAATTTTTCTTAAAAACTCCATATCTTTTTATGTTCTGCCATAATTCTGAGTTAGAGAAATTGATCTTTGCTTGTCTAACCACGACTGTAGCATCATTTCTCGCTCTTCTAAAGTTATCCCAGTTGGCAATTGAAGGATTATTTTTCCATTTAGAGTAGAGCTTATTCCTTAGCCTAATGGCAGCTAATACAGGATTCGTAAACCAGGGACAACTACTATTTGAGACTTGAACACAACGTAACGGAACATGACGAGCAAATAAAACATATAACTTATCCATGAAAACCTTAAGTTTATCGTAGACAGTTTCAAAAAACCAGCAGTCATTCCATTGCACAGCTGATAAACTTTGAAATAAGGCAGATGAGTCAATGGATTTATAGAAATACGAAATATTTATGATACGAGAAACTAGCAGGACAAGTTCTACCAAAATTAATATTTAGACAACAAAAAAGTAAGTCATGATCGAACAGGAAAGTTATTTGATCATACTTAAGGAGTAAAGAAATATCCGAAACTAAACAAACATCAAGTAGACTTGGTTCAGAACCATGCATAAAACGAGTAGTATATATATGTGGCAGTATGACAGAGTAGCTTAAGTCGACATATTCGATCACCTCCATTCTAAAAGCTTTCTCCGTTACAAAATTATCGCATTATTCTAAACCAATTCCGAGTATATTTGAACAACAATGCAATGCTTTTGACAGAATAGCTTATGTCAACCAATTTTCTTAAGTCTAAAAAAATAAATTTTTTACTTTCAACAGAAACACATCATAATAACTCGAGCAAGTTTTAACCGACTTCAAAAAGGAGGAGGTTCTCAAGTTGGTTGATTTTTCTGTTTTTTTTTTTTATTTTTTTAATGTACGTACATCGATTACTCCTAAAGTACGTGAACGATTGCAGTAATTTTTAGTCAACATATAAAGATAGTCAACGCGGAGGTGCCCGTCTATAAAAGTGGGCGGTGTTCGACAAAGGGTCGTGTCGCTATAAGAAAAACCCTGTATCTCAGTAAATATTGACACCAGGGTAATTAAAATCACAGTAAAATTACAAGGGCAGGCACAAATATTAAAAATTACGATCAATTAAGTGGGCGTTATTCCAAAAAAAGGTGTGGCAATATTGGAAAAACTCTGTTTCTCGAATAAAATTGACACTAGAATACTGAAATAAAGTACAGAGCTTGGCACGATTATTGAAAATTACAATCAAGAAAGTGGGCGTTATTCGACAAAGGGGAGTGGCAATATAATATAATTACAGAAATTTATTACAGCGGTAGGCTTGTGTTTATTACTACAAATTTTTGTTACTACAAAAATGGGCGTTATTCGATAAGGCGTGTTGAAATATTAAAAAAACACTGTATCTCGAATACTATTGATACAAGGGTACTAAAATTATGTACAGAGGTAGGCACAAGTATAACAAATTACTGCCAATAATGTGGTTGGTATTCGATAAAGGGGCGTGTCACTTAAAGAAAAACACTTTATCTCAGCAAGGATTGACGCAAGGGTACTCACATTTACAGCAAAAATGCAACGGCCGGTACAAATATAAAAAAATTCGGTCAAGTTAGTAGGCCTTATTCGACAAAGAGGTGTGGCAATATTACTAAATATTACTAGAGTACTAAAGTTTACTACAGAGGTAGGTACAAGTATAAAAAATTAAATTGAATAAAGTGGGAGTTTTTTACTAATATTTGAAACACATTGTGTCTCGAATAATATTGACACTATACTGATATTTAGTACAAAGGCAGACACACTTATTACAAATTACTGTCAATAAAGTGGGCGTCATTTAGGGGTATGGCAATATTAGAAAACACTATATAGAATACTTTTGACACTAAGGTACTGAAATTAAGTGCAGAGGTGGGCACAATTATTACAAGTTAATACCGAGGAAGTGGAAGTTATTCGACTAAGGGGTGTGGCAGTGTTTGAAAAAATTGTATAATATTGACACAGGGGTGATAACATTCATTGTAAGACTGGGTAGAATTATTTAAAACAGCATGACAAAGTGGGCGAAATTCGCAACGAGGCGTATCACTATAGGAAAAAACTATTTATATATTGAAATTGATATTGAATATTGAATTTCAATTGGATATTGAAATCCGTACGAGAATAGGTTGAGTTATAACAAAACACAATCAATAAAGTAGATTAGATTCAACAAAGAGGCGTGTCACAGTTAGAAAAACCCTGCATTTCAGTTAATATTGAAACTTGGGTACTTATTTGGTAGGTGGGTAGGTAGAATAATTGAAAAGGTAAGAGAGATTATAAATAGCGTGAAGCACTTTAAGGAAATACTGTATATCGGTTAATACTGATGCTAGGGAACTGAAATTTGGTGGGCAAGGTTGATGATCAATAAATCACATATGCGGGATTCAAAAAAGGGAGTGACACGTTAATTAAAATTGTAAAAATTTAAAATAACCAACAAACCATGAAATAGTAAAACTTAATTTTTAATAATAGTTTCATATTTGAAATGTTCCTTAATAATTCTTGCAAATATATTAAAAAACTCAAAAGAGCAATGAATTAGAAACGACAAAAAAAAATTTTTTAAATTATGAGCTTAAATAATAGTGTTTATGTAGTTTAAAAAATTTTTCAAAAATTTATCATATTTTCTAAAAAGGAAGAAATAAAAACTTTTGAAAAACAAACCTACTTCAAAATCACTACAAAGTAAAAAATAATTTTATATCACTTTTCCTATTGATCGTGGTAAAATTTGATAATTTATTTATATACATATTGGAAATCTTATTATTTTAATTTTTCTTAATTTGTTTTATTATTATCATAAATATATTATTTTTTTATGATAATAAAAGCTTCGAAGTCGGCGCTAATAAAATCAGTTTTTTGTGAAGCTGCAGCACACAATAGCATATTCAAAGTCAGTTTTCGAAGCTCACCCTAACAGAAGATTTAGAATGTTTATTTGTGCAAAGCGTTTAAAATGACTTTTAAACTAAAATTAATAAAAAAGCTGAAATTAGGACAGGGATGGTAAAAATATCACGATTTAATGACAAAGATTAGCGCCGACTACAAAGCTTTTATTATCATAAAAAATATAATATATTTATGACAAAAATAAAACAAATTAGGAAAAATTAAAATAATAAATTTCCACTATAATAATGTATATAAATAAATTATCAGATTTTACCACGATTAATAGGAAAAGTAATATAAATTTTGTTTTTACTTTGTAGTGATTTTGTAGTAGGTTTTTTGTTTTTTTGTTTAAAAGTTTTTATTAGTGTTTTCATTCTTGTATTTGTATTAGAGGTAGACGTGGTTTTCATTCGATTGATCTTCGTGTTTTAGAAAGATTCTCAATTGTCAAATTTCATTACGATATCTTGAAAATTACGGATGTAATCGTGTTGACAGACAGACAGACAGACAGACGAACATGGCTTAATCAACTAATGTGATGATGCTGATCAAGAATATATATACTTTTTTCTATGCAGTACGCATAGGGGTATAAAAATCCTCCTTTTTTGCATTATTCAAGCATTTAACAAAAATCAAATATTCTTCATAGTGGTCCTACCCTCAGATCTTATATATTACAACAGTAACAACTTTAAAAATTCAGCTTTCTGCTATAACAAGATATTAAATAGTAAAGACTGTTGAACATATGGCGGAGGATTTCTTTTATATAATAAATTTTTAATTATGACAAATAATTTTATCCACCTTCACACTTCGACTTCATTTAAATCGGAAACTTTTAAAAATATTTAGCTTTACACAATTCAAAAGGGTAATGCAATTGGTTGAAGTATTTAATGTTTTTGTTGTGATACATTGTGGCTGTCACAAGCGCTAGTGCGGCTAGGATAGTAATTAAAATCAAAGCGCTAATTGCACGTAATTGTTGCGTCACACTCTAACCAATGTTACCAAGTGGTAGTTATGTATAGTTACGGCTTGGCAAAATGTTTCGTTATTCACTAATTGCAGTAAAGCGACTGTGTTATGGTTATAATTACTCTATGATTCCAACACCATCGTTTAATTTTTATTATGAAACTGTAAAGAGGCTTTTATAATTGCTTCATTAAGACTTAATATTTTGCAAAAGTTTGTCATTTGGGTGCATACTGCAAGGATTAAAATAAATTTATATAAAGCATCAAAGTTTTTCATAATGCACCTATTTTAATTTTTACTGCAAATAACATCTTGTACAATAAATAGATGTGGTAAGCTTCAATGAAATTTATTAACTAATGTTTACAATTCAAATATGGTTAGTCAATAAGTTTTAATATGAAAAACAAGTTTTCAAGTAAGAGACACTTAAAATATGGAACGATTTAATAACCTCAAGAGGTTCGAAAATTGGTCTAATATAATGTCTAATTGGCGCTGTGCTATTGCTGTGCGACGGCCCATTTTTAAAACAAATCAATTTGTTCACTTAAGGATTTAAATCAGGCTTGATCAGCGAAATTAATTAAAGGGTCAAAGCCTTAGTAAGAAAAATAATCGCCTGATTAAAATAAACAACAAAATACATTACCAACAACAAAAGCGAACATTTTAGCGTCACCACCATCGACGACAATGTACTTTGTTGCTTTTTGCAAGTGCAAAGAATATATTCATAAAAAAAATCCCAAAAACAAAATACATACGCAACAAACTCGTCAAGATCGTCTGAATTTCTATTCCACTAACAAAACACATACGCACAACAACAATGCTGTGGGTATGGTGGTCGCGCCGCACAGCTTGTGTGTTTCGATGCGTATGTTGTTGTTGTTTGTTATTGTTGATTTTCGCAAGTGCATTTCTTCGTAAATTTGGCGCAAGCAAAATGTGAGTTTTATTTAATTTTAATAAGAGGGCCACAAGGGTCACCTTTGTGATCATGCCTGTTTTAAATCGAGACTAAAAATAACTGCTAACTGCGATCAGAAGAATCACGACCAGGGCTGCCACTCTCAGACATTTTATTCTACCAAATTTCATCCACAAATTTACCAAAATGAAAAAGAATTTACCAAACACAAAAAAAAATTCTTAAGTGTTTACAGTGTTTACAGTGTTAAAGAGTTTGGATTAGTCATGTTTAATAAATTCTAGGGTACTTTTTGCATGGACCATGAAATCATCTTAGAAGGAAATGTTCCGAGGTGTTACTCTCCGATTTGATTCCTTTTCGAAAGCCTTAACCTTGAACTCAGCAGATATAAAAAAATACGTCAACCTTAGAATTTTGTCCTCTATCACATAACCAAAGCACATTCAAATCGGGGAGTGATACCAGGGGATCTTGTAAGTTAACTTTTTGAATGCAGTTATCTTACATTGTCTTGAAATTTGTAGTTATCAGAAGACAGAACGTGTTACCTCCAATATAACTAAGAAATTAAAAAAGGACAACTTTTAAATTTTTTGAAGATATTGATAAGAGAGTCCCCTAAATTTTATCGGGACCTCAGAAATAGTCTCAGAATCATAAAATGTAATTAAAACATTAGGAAACACCTAACGCGATAGAATTATTTGAACTCCGATGCATTTTCGGCATGCTTGATAACATTCAGTGAGATTTATTTAAAATATTGTTTATATTCTAAGTTCTAATTGTTTGTAAGTGTTTAAAATTTTTTATCTAAATGTAAAATGAAAAAATTGTTTTAAATTAACCCTGAAGATGACTTCCAATGGAAGTCGAAATATTGGTTGAAATATAACATAAAATTAGTTTATAATAAAAACTGATATTTTTAAAAGTCGAAGGTCGATTAATAAAGTAACAATATTATTTCTAAGTTAAAGAAACAATACTTTTATACATATTTTTTAATTAAATTATCATTTATTATACGCTTGAAGATGTTTCATCGCTTTCCACATCGGTCATCTTCTTTATAATAAAAAATCTAAACAGAAATAACATAATCTCTTAATATCTAAATTTTAAGAAAATCAATTAATTTAAAATAAAAACTTACTTATCCATCCATTTCTTCCCTAAATCGACGATCTAAGCAACTGACATATTCCAATTTTTAACATTTTGCTTTACGTTCATTCGTGTAATTTTCACTCGATGAGTTCGTCTTTATTTGAAAGATTATTTTCAATCATAAGGGTGGTGCTCCACAATGAGCATAATTGATATAATTTTTTTACAATCATTTTTTGATATGTAAATTATTTTAAATTTCCATTAATTTTAAATTTACCAAACCAAAAAACAATTTACCATTTTACCAAGTCAAAATCTTTTTACCAAATTTGGTAAAATTTTACCAAAACGGCAGCCCTGATCACGACATAGTCAAGAAAAAAATAGCGAAAGAGAAAAAAAAAAACCAACGGCATCACGTTCAAAAGCTTACATGTAAAAGCAGTGTGCTCAAAATAAGATGTGGCATTGAATTTTGCTGCATTTTCAGTTTTTTGTTTATTATCTTTTTAGTAGACTTTTATACCAGAGAACTACATGAGACCATTCGTCATTTTTTGCCACTCGAATAACAATCGTCGTTAGCCACAATCGCACAAAAAAAAAATTAAAAATGAAAAAAACAACGACTGCTGCTTAGCACAGTGTGTGACGACTGCGAATCGATACAAAGGCAGCATCCAGACAATGCTGACATTCGAATGATTCGCTGAAAGCTTGAGTGTTTGCTACTAAACTCGAGCTCGAGTGGAATTTTATTTTTGTTTACTTTGTTTTTGTTTCCTGGTGATTTTTAGTGCGCAGTATTTTTTTATGCTTACAACAACAATCAGTGGCGTAGCTAGGGTTGGTCGCACCCGGGGCGGAAACTAAATTGTGCACCCCTTAAGAAGATTTTTTTTTATACAATAAGTCGATGAATCTTACTACATATTTTCGAATCAACCTCTAAAAAAATGAAATATTTTAGAAGAGATTAAAAAAAAACAAAACTATGCTATCCATGAATATTTGATAAAAGAAGTAAGAATCTAAAATTTTCAGAAACTTAAAGAATTTTTTCTGAATTGTTCCAATATTTTTGTCTCCGGGCTTATAAGTTGTGAGAGACAAATGTACTAAGAGTAAACCACACAATATCAGTTTAAATATAAAAACTCTAGTTAGTTGAATATAGAAAACTTTGAAAAAATTACGAAAAATTTTGCATAATTGAAGAAAAAATAGGACCTTCAAAACGTTAACAAATTTTCCCTAGTGACCCTGAATAACTATTAATATAATTATTTTTTTTTCGAAATCAACCCCCATTTTATATATAAAATTTAAATGAAATATTAAAATTCATTTATAAACATTTTTCATAATTTTTATCAATTTCTTTATAGTATACTGAGGAAAAAATGTGTTAAAATTAAATGAAAGTGTGTTCATATCTAACGAATTTGTTTTTGAAATAGAGCTTGAAATAAATTCAAAAAAATTAAACAGAGCTGTTTTTAAAGTTAAATTCAAAACAAAAGTTTTTGTTTTTAAAACAATGTTTTTTCTATGAAAACCAAATTTAAAACAATTATTTTAAAATTAAAAACTCATGTTTTAAAGCATATTTTTTTCGATGCCATTTTATTAACTTTTCCGAGTTTTAGCACCAGATTCACAACCAAATACCCCCGGGACCTTCCGAATACCAAATGTAAACTTAATTCGATGAAGTTTGCATTTGAAATATTTTTATATTTAATTTATTAGTTTTTATTTTATCATATGTTCGATATTTGTCAAACCAATTCAAAAAATTCAAAAATTGTCATTGAATTCAAATGTTTGTTTGTTTTTTCAAAAAAATAATAAGAGAAAAATAAAAAAAGAAAGGTAGGTAGGTGAAAATTAAACACACTTGTTTTAAATATTGTTTTGTAGAAAAACAAAGGCGTTAAATTTCTATTTTAATAATTTTTGTTTAATTTTTAAGTATGTTTTTTTTCTCAGTGTATCTATATTAATCTCCGCTTGGACTTTTATAGACAAGATTGAGGTCTGTAACATTTGACTGCTTTATAAATATCACCATAAATACCACCATAAATATCTTAGTATCACAATATTACAGTGATACCAAATTGATATCAGAAATTTTTTTTCATTCTCATTATCTACATAACTCCCAAAGCAAACTTGCCCAGGTTGAACAAGGTCAAGACTCATGAATGGCTCAAAAAGATCTGACAATTCCAAGAAATCTGGTATTTCTTCACATTCGTTGATTGAGAACAAAATTTAATTTTAATTATTAGAATAATTTTTAAGGAACTATGCATCGTATCTTCTATTAAAAACTGTATTTTTGTTAGTTTTTGTTGGTTGATTTTTGAACAGAACAATAATTATTTTAGCAAAATAATGGAGTCGGAAAATCATCTTAGAGTTTTTAATGGACATCTTTAAAACAAAATAAAAAAAAAAAACGTTAGAAGGCCATAAAATTGTCATTAAACGCCATTTATTTAATTTAAATAAAAAACTTAATGAATTTAAATCAATTTAATTTTTTAGAAATTTTTTTAAGCAAGTTAAAAGTTTATAAATGATTTTTAAGCTAGTAGTTTTATGTAACAGTATACCCAAAACATATTATTATTCAAAATTATGTTCTAGCAGGTTAAAAGCTGTAAGTGAGGTTTGTTTCATGATATATAGTCTCAGAACTTAGTAATCACAAAATCATAAAGTATATTTTTTTTTTTGAAATTTATGACATGAACATGTTTTTCTGAAAAATTCCGGAGAAATGTATTGTTTACAAAACAACTGACGCCTCCATTCATTATACTCTGAAAATCATGCAGGTTTTCGAAACTTAATGGTTTTAGAAATGTCTACTCTGCTAGCAAGTTTGAACACTTCTTAACCTGAATATAAGATGTAAAAAAGTGCTTTTTTATAAAACTTAATGAAATATAAAACAAGGGTTTTTACATTTTTAATTTTGTACTCCATCTTAATATCAAGAAAATTTTAATATAATTTGTTTGGAAATTGCACCCCTAACCAATGAAAAATTACATATGGAATTGACTTGGGTTTTAGTGTGAGCGTTAATATTGAACAAAATTTAATATAAAGTTTAAGTTTGTTTCAATAAAAACGAAGTCGTGGTGATGGTAAAAAATATTTTCATTCACTTTTGCACCCTCTTGATATTCAAATATAAAACCGAAGTCATTGAGGTGTGTTCTTTTTATTAAAAAAATCAAATGTGGTAAAAAGTTCTTTTGCCAAATTTTACACCCCATTTTGGCGTGTACCCGGGGCGGACCGCCCCCAACGCCCCCCCTTGCTACGCTACTGACAACAATTACAACTAAAAGCTAACACCAACAACAAATCGTTGGATACGTGTCACAGTATGCAAGTACCAATAACAAAAAATATACAAAAACCACACAATGCCAGCGACTGTGCAAAAGCTAAAATCATGTGTTTGTATTCTAACAATAAAAAGGACAGAAACAACAACACGCATGTTGGCTCGACAAGTTTAAATTATTGAACACACAAAAAAAAAAACAACAAGCATCGATCGACAGTGCGCAATTAAAACAATAAAACAATAAGTAATGGCGTTTTCGTTTCTACCAAAAAATGTTGCCCTGTCGCAGTGCAAAATGTTTTCAATGTTGCCCGCAACCCTGTAAAAGTGCATGTTTTTGCCTACTCGAAAAATGTCAACTTAAATAAACGAGTATAACCATCCTTGTCTAACGCACGCATGTCATAATATTGTCGTTTTAAAAACAGCTGATATGCAGGGCAATCATCTACCCTGAGAAAGTTTGCAGGGCAGAAAATGTGCCTTTTTTGCCCTCTGTGAGTGTGACATTTTAAGAAACGAACACGGAATTTACTCACCCGTTTGCACTTATTTTAGAATCGAACACAAATAAAGGCAAGGGCAATGAAAAGGCAACATTTTTTGGTAGAAACGAAAACGCCATAAGAGTGAAGCTGAACTGAATTCGGCGAATTACAACAATCATGAAAATATAGAAGTTGTTGTAAAAGAGTGAGCGCTGCTGCAGACTTCAGGGACAATTTTTTCCTTGCTGCGAATAAACATAAAAGCATGAATATTCGTTGCTTTTGGCGAATGTTGCGAATGTCTGGCTTCGTCAGACATTCATGTTTCGCAGGCATTCGTATTCGTCATCGCTCGTACTCTACAGCATTCGTACCACAGCGATTGCTGCATGTCTTTGCGCATTAATTTTAATGCAGAAGGCAAATTCGTAGCTCATATTTTGACGACACATTCAAAACGCCAATTTAATGCACTCAAGTTGTTCTCTGTTTTATACAAAGAAATGAAGGTTTCAATATAAATATACACGGAGAAAACTGTTTGCCAAATTTGTGTGGAGATTAAGCAAAACTTGAGCATAATTCTCAGCCACTTCAAAATATTGCTTATTTTCAGCAAAAATCAAGCAAATTTTGCTATTTAAATTTATAATAACTTAGCAAATTTTCGCTTGAATTAAATCATAATTTGCTTTTTCGATTTATATTAACTGAGCAAATTTTTGCTTGAAACAAATCAAAGTTTGCTGTTTCGATTTATAATAACTGAGCGAGTGTTTGCTCGAATCAAATCAAAATTTGCTATTTCTATTTATAAAAAATAAATAAAAAAACCAAATTGGCCATTTCGACTGGGAATCGAACTCGGGCTCCGAGCATGCTAAGCCACACACTTAACCTGCATGCCACGGTATTTCTATTTATAGTTCGATTTTTGTTTTATATTTGAATAACCAAGCAACTTTTTGCTTGAATCAATTCAAAATTTGCTATATCAATTTATAATAACTTTGCAAATTTTTGCATACATTGAGTCAAATTTTGCTTTTGCTTGAACACAATTACCTTATAATAACTTAGCAAAGTTTGGCTTGAATCAAATCAAAATTTGCTATTTGAATTTATAATAAGTAAGCAAATTATTGCTAAAATTTATCTTTATTTTGCTTTTTTCAAATTATATGAGAAGTAATTTCAATTTATAAAACGTTTTCTAAAATCAAACCGCTATTGAGCAAAATTTTGCTGATTTGCATTTAAGCAAAGTAATGGCTTGATTCAAGCAAAAGAATTTTCTCCGTGTATAATTACTAGCATACAAATGTCGTTTGAATTTTTTCATTACCAGTACTATTTACCAAGTTATAGTGTCAGCCCTTGAAAGGACTTTGACCGAGCTTCTTATCATCAATTGTGTTGTGTGTGTTATTAAATCTTTGCACACAATTAACCGAGAACTGGAGCTACATGTCTTATGCCGACTCCGAACGGCTAAAGTTCATGTTCTCAAGAAGCTTTACATGGCATTATTTACTCTCTGAGGTTTGCCATTGTCTGCAACTGGGGATCGACTGGGGATCGAACTCGGGTTCCGAGCGTGCTAAGCCACACACTTAACCTGCACGCCACGGGTACCACAAGTTTAACACATCGTCTACACGAAATAAGCTGTGAGCCACTGTAAGTTGTTCAGCATCCATACTTTATTCATAACCACCACATCTGACGCAGCCGCGTTTGCGTAATAAACACCAGCGAATTTCTCTTGACTTATTTTGTAAAAATAAAATTTGGTGAATGGAAAAAATTAGAATATTAGAATTATTAAAATCAAACAGTTTCAATAAAACCTGTAAAAAAAAATTTGAAAAGCCATCTATTGAGTAATAGCACAAGGAAAAAGTGATCTAAGGCGTTTTTTTCATAAAATCTAAATCTAATCGGATCACAGATGGAAAAAAATATGGCTAATACGGGAGGAACGGCGATCGATTGTATAATCAGTCGAAAAAAAGCATTTTAGGTAAAAAAATCAGAACATATTATTAATAATGCGCACTTAACAAATTCTTATTTTAAATGTAGATGAGCACAAAGAACGACGAAAAACAAAAATAGATGTTAATTATACTTTCACAAAACCATACTCATGAATTATGTTTAAATAAATATTTTTGTTGACTTATGCATAGTTTTTTTATTTGTATTTCTTATACAGCAGAAAAAAACATCTATGGTGATCGAAAAAGTGTCACGTGCGACATGTTACGTGCGACCATCTCTTTTATTGAAGAAAAAAAATATAAATCCTTTATGTCTACAATGCTAGCCATTTTTAAGTAACATCAATGCACAACACTAAAAAAAAATTACATAGAAACATTGCTTCCCATTTCGCAGAAATCCGCGTTTGAATTTTTTGCCACAAAAACCATTCTGTTTTTGGTCACGTGCAACCACCTTGGTTTTTTGCTTATATCTTGAGAACTAAAAATCAACCAACAATTGACAATACCAATAATAAAAGGGCTAATTGAGAGCTATAAGGCTCGGCTTTTTTTTTTTTTTTAAATTTGGTTTGTTATGACATTTTTTTAACTCGAAATGTGTACAACAGTCACGTTCGACACCATGGAAATGCCCATATATATATTGCATAAGATTAGCATAGTTGTTAGAGAACATCACAATAGAACAAAAGACAAGCGTTCTGCTCCGTGCTCTATATCGCTCAAACTGTTATTGTTGTTATTTCTATGCTTTTTAAAACATGTACAGTAGGGCGTATCGAATTACATTTTTTTTCGAATTTCACATTCCAAGAGGTCTCAAAAGTTTCATGTTGTTGTCATGATCTGCCAAAAAAAATTTTATGAAAATAAAAGGACATCTTCCTGCCCCGCAAGGACAAAGTTGTTTTTTGAGAAAAACAGTAAAAAATAACGATCTCAAAATGCTTTGATTTTTGTAAAAAAAACTACATTTGTCTAAAGAAAAAAATTTAAATGCAGTTTAACTAGTAATGTCTTACCAAACACGATGATACTCACGATTTTTACCCACAGTTTCCTGTTTGAAGGATATTCGAAGCGAAAGTTATACTCGAGATGGCACATCACTTTTGATTGTAACCATTGAGTCTAAATTTTGATGGCATTGATTATAGTGTTGGCGTATTTCTTAAATATGATGAGTGAATAATTTGCATAGTTTTTGCATATCAATTCTCTTGTTTTAGAGAAATGTATACTAGAACGCAATTTTTTAACTTTTTCAAAAAAAACTAATATTAGATTTTATATCACGGGCATAAGAAGTGGTGTCGAAGATAATTTTCTCAATTTGGATTTTTCAAATATTTCTGTGCATGACCCTACCTTAAAATATGTATTTAATATGCCAGGCTCAGACCACGATTTTTTTTTATATTTTAATACTTAAAAAAATTTTACTTCGTACCATCAAATTTCTCAATTTGAGTTATATCTTCTTTATGGTTATAATATCGTTAAAATACATTTTATGCCATTCAGTCGGTCTCAAAAGACTAAACAATTGTTTTTAAAATGTGTTTTAATGAAATTATAACCATAAAGGGGATATAAGTCTAATTGAGAAATTTGATGCTAGGAAATAACTTTTTTTAAAATATCGAAATAGAAAATAAAATCGTGGTCTTAAGCTGATATTTTAAATAAATATTTTTAGGCAGTATCATGTTCAGAAATTTTCAAAAAACTCAAATTGAGAAGATTATCTTCGACACCACTTCTGAATCACTTGACATAAAATCTTATATTAATTTTTTTGAAAAAGTTAAAAAATTGCGCTCTAGTATACATTTCTCTAAAACAAGAGAATACAAATGCAAAAACTATGCAAATTATTAATTCATGTTATTTATGGAATATATCAACACTATAAACAGTACCACCAAAATTTATAACCAATGCTTACAATCAAACGTCTTGTGCTATCCGAAGTACAACTTTCGCTTCAAATATCCTTCATACAGGATACTGTTGGTAAAAATCATGAGTAGCACCGTGTGTGGCAAGAAATTGTTAGTTAAACTGCATTATTACTTTTGCTTTAAGACATGTGTGGATTTTACATGCCACGATTTATACATGCCACGGGGCACTCTTGACATTTGAAGGGGCACATTTGACATGAATATTTACACTATTTAAGAAATCGAAAAACCAGCCTTATTCATACAAAAATTCAATATCTCTTTAGTTCGTGTTTGTAAGAGTAGAATAGAATTAAAATATCGAATCTTACTAGATCAGTTCGATATAATTGATGGGTTAATTTAATATAGTAAAATTTGCTCAATTTAAATAAAAACCATTAACTTTATTATTATTTCAGTTAGCGCGTAGTTAAGCGAGCAACAGTTTTTTTTAATGAACTGCCAAAGTTAGGAATTAACATTGCTATCAAAGATGTTATTGATACAAGTTAACAGGTTAAGTAGTTAAGGGCCAGTTAACGATAACCACAAGTGTCTAACGCTTTTGGGAATACCACTGATGTTAATGCTCTACATAAAAAATAATTTAACAGTGAAGTGGCTGAATACTTGGAAAGAAATAAGACTAGCATCACAGAACAACCCAAAAGAATCAAAGCTATAGTTATTATCAGAATTACTAATATCAATACAATGTTATTAATTACTAGACTTTCATTCTTCATTCGTTAACCAACGTTCTGTTCTCCTCATGTGTTTTTATTTCTTCGGCTACTGATAGTCCTATTCTAATGTTTGAAACCACCTTTTTTATTAAAACCAATCTAGAAATATATTAAAAAATTGTTAAATGGTTTTTCTTTTTAGCTCTGCACCAAGGATTTCAGGTGTCAAACCTATTCAGTCAAGTCTGCCTTGGTTCGTAAATGGGGAGATAGATAAGTAGGAGGGAAAGTGGAATCAAGACTACAAGTGTAGAATGTTGAATGTGTGGCGGAGCGCTATAACAACATGCGAATTTGAATCTGAGGCAAGTGTTATGCTTTACCTCAGTCAATTCGAGTTATTAAGCAATCTGATTCAACAAACATCTCTACCACCAACTACAACTTCCAAAGTCGAATATATTGATTGATGAGAAATAAGACTAGCATCACAGAACAACCCAAAAGAATCAAAGCTATAGTTATTATCAGAATTACTAATATCAATACAATGTTATTAATTACTAGACTTTCATTCTTCATTCGTTAACCAACGTTCTGTTCTCCTCATGTGTTTTTATTTCTTCGGCTACTGATAGTCCTATTCTAATGTTTGAAACCACCTTTTTTATTAAAACCAATCTAGAAATATATTAAAAAATTGTTAAATGGTTTTTCTTTTTAGCTCTGCACCAAGGATTTCAGGTGTCAAACCTATTCAGTCAAGTCTGCCTTGGTTCGTAAATGGGGAGATAGATAAGTAGGAGGGAAAGTGGAATCAAGACTACAAGTGTAGAATGTTGAATGTGTGGCGGAGCGCTATAACAACATGCGAATTTGAATCTGAGGCAAGTGTTATGCTTTACCTCAGTCAATTCGAGTTATTAAGCAATCTGATTCAACAAACATCTCTACCACCAACTACAACTTCCAAAGTCGAATATATTGATGAATTTTTAACTTCTGTTGATTAGAAATGAGGAACGAATTAAAGAAAGGTAAAAGCGTAGGACCATGGCTAGACCGGGATTCGAACCCGGAACCTCTTAGTCGGCAGTCGAGCACGCTAACCGCTCGTCTACCAAAGCCCCAAAAATCTCAAAAGTGTTAGGGCACTTTGCAAAAAATCTTGCAAAAAAAAAATTTGCAAATTTAATTTTTTTATTTAAAAAAAAAAATAAAATTTTTATAGGCCTTGCCGGATTTGAACCGTGGTTACTCGAGTACTAGAAGCACACTCGGCCATACATGAACTTTTAAACCAGTGTTCAAATTTCAATAAATAAGTTTTTATACGGGTTTCGTGTTCCATGGACCAACAGTCAACCGACTGTTGATTTGAAAGTTTCATTTGTTGGATGGTATTTAACAGTGAAATCTGTTATTTCAACCCATGATTTGTTTGATAAAACAGCATTTTTTCCCTGAGTGTGGAAACACGAAGTTACGTTCGTTGAACGGATGCACGATCAGGGTTGCCACAGCCTAAAATTTTCTTTTACCAAAATTCCCAAAAATATTTCACATTTAAGAAAAAAATTTCACATCCACAAAAAAAATATCAAATATGTGTGATCAATCAAAAAAACGAAATATTTTTACTTTTTTGACATCCAATAAAATTGTAATAACAAAAGCTATGTTTGATGACTCCTCTAGATTTAGATTCCTTACTACAGATCAGTAAAAACTGTTTATTGAGATTATTTTTCTCTTTTTTTATCTCCTCTTACTTGATATTGCTCTTTGTTTTTTGAAGCTGCTCTAAGTTACGTTTTTAGCTCTTTTGTACGCTTATATTTTTTGTGGTGTAAGTAAGAGTAACATTTAAATAAATCAAGTATTTTGGTTTTTGTTGAAAAATTCGAAAAATTGAAAGAGCATTGAATAGTTTCTTTCCTTACCTATTTCAATAGTTTAATGAAAACTAGTAGTTTTTCTGGCTTATTTCTTAATTTGTTTGCTTTTGGCACTGAGTATTTGTCATCGAACACAACTAATATTGTTGTATACCAGTATTCATGTATTCAGGTTTCAAATATTTTAAAACATGTAGCAGATATTATGGTAAGCCGAGAAATTTCCAATTACTTTTCTTAACAGTGTTTGGAACTTAAAATTCAACTTCTGAAAAGCGCTTTATTTTTGTTGCGATGATATTGAAGAAAACGAGATATATTGAGTTTGAGTTTTACGGTCTTTGGTACTCCCCCATTTGTATATTTTAAATACCTGTTTTCAGTGTCACTGTCTGAAGAATTTGAATTTTGTTTTTGCGCATGACACGTAACCGCGACTCTAATCCTTTAACCATAAAATGTAATTAAATTATTAAGTATTACGATGTTACAAATTTAAAAACGTTCTTTTCAATATGATGAAGGCCAATAATTTGAATACGTTTGAAAACTTTTGGAGTTCGATAGTGCCCGAAATTCGACCTTTTCACTTTCATTCTCTCGATACAAAATTAATGTGAAAAAAAATTTTCTTCATAAAATTTGGCAAAAAAATTTTTTCAAAAAATAGTCGGTGCACTCGTTCTCCGCACTTTGATTCATTTAAAAGAAATTAATCAAAATCGGTTAGAAACACGTGAGAAAATGGTTTTTTACTATTTTGCCTACGCCTATTTTTTATATATAGATAAAAAAAAGAGACGATAATTTAAGGGCGGTAAGTTTTTTAACCATTTTTTATATGAATGCTCAACATCTCTAGAATATTGTGTCCAAATTTGAAGTCTATCCGAGTAAAACTAACGGAGGTACAAATTTTTAAGTAAGTGTACCTCGAACGTAGAAACGTACGTGTACAAAACTTTAAAGCAGTTTTCCCACAAGTTGTGTTTTCAAAGTCCGTGTTCACTGCCAGGCTTTTAGAAACTACTTGACCGATTCATTTCGAACTTGGTACACATTTTCTACATACAAAATACTTTCCTTCAACGTTGACTAAATTTTAATGGTTTTTGATTTCAAATAATTTCCGACCGAGACATAGTGAACACCGCAAATTGCTATTTTTCCAAGACGCTCTGGGAAAAGCTCTGTCACCAGCTTGTTTTTCAATATTTCCGGAAGAAAAAGAGAATTGTTAAAAGTACACTCAATAATGTACAAAAGATTTTAATAAATTTGCTCAATCCATACTCTTAAAAGAATTCACAAAAAAAGTGTTTTTTACGCTGAAACCCTTACTTCGCCCTTAAGCTTTTGGGAAATTTTCATAAAAATGTTTTTCGTTTTCACCAGAAATTTTACCAAAATGAAACTTAATTTCACATTTTCACATCGAAAAAAAAATTTACCAGTTTTGGTAAATTTTTCACATTCTGGCAACGCTGTGCACGATGGAAGTGTAAATGAGAGTGTGAGAGCCACTGCATACCAGGGATGGAACTTTACGCACAATTGTGCTTTTTTTCGGCAATCTCGAGACTTGACGGCACTTTAAGCGCGTGCTTTTTCATTTCGGCACAATTTGAATATCCCCAAATTTAAAAAAGTTAGAAAAAAGAAAATTGAAAATTCCAATTGCCCCAAAATTTTTATCAACGGTGATATTTGCCACAATTTAAGTCTTTCGTCTGAAGAAGCTGCTGCAAAAATTCCGAAAGCCGTCGAGAGACTAATTATAAACATCAATCAACATTTTTGTCATAGTGCTAGTAGAAGAAGACTTCAGCAAGCTCCAAGCAGATTTTGGCTACGAGCTGCACCAAATTTTGTGATTAGCTCCAACGCGATGGCTCCCCCGACAGGTTTATAATCCATTTATAAAATACTGATTGAAACTCATAGTTTTTTGTATCATTCAGGCTGCAGACGATAGTATTTTGGAGCAGTGGACTGCACTTGACTATTATTTTGGACTAACAGATTTTGAAGCACACTATGGTAACGAAAATATTTTTTCCATAAGTGAAAACCTCAGAGACCCGTTTATAAAAATGTATTTTTCCCTCGGAATTGGAAAATGGAGTTTTCATTTTTAATATAAGACAAAGACAAAGCATTTCGGAACTCAGCCATACTATGATTCACTAATGACTGCACAAATTTGCATATAGTTTCCTCAGAGACACAAAGGTTTTTTTTTTTTTTTTTTGGATTCGCCAAAGGAGTGTGGAATCTCATGAATACTTATAGCCCGTACTATACGCATGCACGACTTACATTCTAAAATCAGTCCGGATCAACTGGAAAAGACAGAATGCACCTACGTACTAAAACACACACCCAGTTGGCGAAGTATGAATTTCCACTAAGCACATTAATTGGCTTTTCAGCGGAACTTAAAAATTTTATACAAAACCACGAATTTATTAAGAATTTATGAATTTGAAAAAGTAAACAACATCAAATAAGTAGTAAAATTTACATAAAACTCTAAAACAAGGAGACCAAAGTAACTATAAATAATATGAATATTAGTAAGTTTGCGGCAACTATCCAACCCAAGATCCTACTTGGAAAAGAGAGTAAACTCACCACCAACACCAAACCAATTCCAATTATAACGGAGATATATACGTGTAAATATGTACAAACATCTATGTGTATATATTTACGGGTCACTATGTAATTTTGGAACACCGTGCTAATGTTATCAATTGGATATGTATTTGGGCCAACGCAGGCATAAACTTGCATGGAAAAGAGATAAACTCTTGCGCACCAAACTAAGTAACTAATAAGTCAACTGAATAAGAAAAATTTTAAATTTTTTTGATTAAAAACAAACAAGTTAAAGCATACATATCGTAGTCGATGGTGTTTACTTCATCAAACGCAATATTATAAAGGAAAAACAACTGAAACGGTATCGAATATATGGAATAACTTCAGCCAACATTTTGACAGAATATAACAATATTATTAACCGAGTTAATGTTTGAAACAAAATTCTAAAATGTATCAATTATTTAAATGTAAAATCATTTTCCGTTTCAAGGCATCCACCGAATCACAAAAATTAATTAAGCTGTAGCTATTGTTGAAATCACTACACATACATCGTAAAGGGTCATGAAGGGCAAAATTTGAAGTGCACTGGCTCAACTTAAAAAGCACAAAATGTCTAGATCCTCTCCTTGGGATGTTAAAGTTAAGAGATGAGAGAATATATTGGGAGTCAATTTCACCACAAAGTAATTTATATAGGAAGGTGACATTAAGCACCAAAGCGAGTTTCATACGAAGGAAGAATAACATCTGGGTTCCAACGATGATGACGTAAAGCAAAAAGTAAAAACTGTTTTTGAACCGATTCTATTGCATCAATGTGGACGGTATACTGAGGGTTCCATTCTACGGAAGGGTATTCAAGGATTGGTGTTACGAGAGATATATATAGTAATTTAGTAGTGAAGGCATCATTCAATTCTTTCGCCCATCTTTTAATGAAACCAAGAACACCTCTAGCCTTATATACCGCCAAATTTACGTGGAGATTGAAGCAAAGTTTTGATCCATAATTACACCAAGATCAACAAAACTATGAACAATTTCTAAGTGGATGTTATTTATAGTGTAGTTTGTGCTTTGAGCAGTTCTACGTGAGAAGGTCATTGATTTGCATTTTTTCAAGTTAAGGTTTAATAGGTTGAAGTTACACCAATCTACTAGTCTATTTAAATCAGATTGTAAAAGGTGTTGTTCGTGGAGTGACTTGTAGGTAAGAAAAAGTTTCACATCGTCAGCATACATTAAGACGTCACAGTGTTTAATTGCCGAGGGAAGGTCATTAATAAATAGTAAGAATAAAACCGGTCCAAGATGACTTTCTTGCGGAACACCAGATTTAACCATAATATTTTGTGATAGAGAATTTTTATATAAAACTTTTTGAAAACGTCGCAATAAATACGATTCTATCCAATTTAGCAATTTGACAGGAAACCCAATTAGCTCAAGCTTTTTCAATAGAAGATTATGATTGACGCTGTCAAAAGCTTTGCTAAAGTCCGTATAAATAACGTCAGTCTGTTTTCCCTTTGTAAAACCTTTTGTTACACGAGTTGTAAACTCCAAAAGGTTTGTTGAAGTTGACTTACCCTTTAAAAAACTATGTTGAGTGACAGAAATGGAGGAAGATACGAAGTGGGTTAGTTGTTCAGTTATGATGTTCTCAAATAATTTAGGGATTGCGCTTAATTTGGCGATGCCACGGTAGTTAGTGATATCAATTTTGGAGCCAGATTTATGAAGGGGTATAATATATGAATCTTTGCATATAATGGGAAAATGTCCACTTTGTAAGGATATATTAAATATGTTTGTTAGAGGAGCACACAGGTTGCTAGCACATTCCTTTAGAATGCAACTCGGAATTTCATCAGGGCCAGTCGAAAAAGAGGACTTAACTTGTCGAAGGTAATGCATAACAATAATTGAGTCTATTACTGCAGTTTCAAAAAAGGTAAATGGAGGTAAATAAGGATGCTCAGAACACATATTAAATGGTATATTGGAGTAAGTTGATTTGAAGAAGCTTGCAAACATGTTGGAAATAACATTGTCAGTAGACGATTCCTCTTGATTGAATCTCATAAGGGGTGGAAAGTTGGAGGCCTTACGTTTTGAATTAACAAAAGTATAGAAGAGTTTCGGGTTATCATTAAATTGAGATTTGATGTTGGCTATATAAGCAGAATTACACTGTTTATTTAATAGCTGGTATCTGCAACGATAAGATGAATAACAAGCAAAGTCTATATTAGAACCAGATTTCTTATATTTTTTAGATAAGCGATTTTTTGAATTTTTTAGTGACTTTAGTTCACTTGTTAGCCAGGGTGGACTTAAGGGTTTAGAATTATTATGCTTTGTTGGGACGGACAATAAGAAGCACCTTTTCAAAGTAACATTAAAAAACTGTACCGAAGTTTCGACAACATAATATGAATACGGTGGTTTAATAGATGGAGTTGGAATACAATTAGTCTGCGAGAGTAAGGCGTTGAGGTTGACATAGTCTGTTCTTTTGAAATTATATATTTTTGTATTTTGCTTATCAGGAGTAAGTCTATTTTCAATTTCGCGATCAAATAATACTGTTATTTCAAGAGTTGGATGATGTTCATCTTCTGGAAGAGATACAGGGTTTGAACGATTGAGATATACAGTAGTACATCTATCTACAAACACAAAGTCCAGCGTTCTATGGTTTTTATTAAAAGTATTATTGACTTGTTGAAGACACAGGTCAGATAACTTATCTAAAAAATCATTTATCCAATTACTAGTGGAAACAGGTGTAAGAAATGAAGAGTCATGTGTCGAATTCCAAGAAACAAAGGGAAGGTTAAAATCGCCCAACACAATAAGAACATCATTATTTTTTGACTTATTATGAACCTGCTCGATGGCGTTAATATGTCTTAAGTAAATTGATATGTCACAATTAGGAGGAATGTAAGAACAGGTAAGATAAGCAATGCAATTATTTAATTTAACTGTAACACAAATAAACTCCAGATCACTGGTGTCGAGAATTGTTAATTCATCAGATGCAAACGAGATATGAACAGCTACCAGAACACCACCACCGATCTTATAATAACGGTCTTTACGGAAAATTGATAATTTTTACACATTATTTCAGAATTTAGAATATTAGAGCGAAGCCAAGTCTCCGTGAAAATTATAATGTTATATTCAAAATCAAAACTGTTAATGAACATTTCAGAAAGTTTAGAATTAAGACCCCTTACGTTTTGGTACACAAGTTTTAATTTAGACTCGCGATTTGTTAATCGTTTTTTGGATGAGATTGCGGGCTATTTCGCGGGCGCGGCAAGTGTACTACATTTACTAAACGCGGATTATTTTTTAATTCAAATTCGCAATTGCAATTTGCAATTGCAATTGCAATTTGTGGAGCTAATAATGGTTAAGGAGCAGACATAGACAAATTTGCCGAAGAAGAAAGAATAGGAGGAGGAGCATCCGTGTCCATGTCGTCAACGTTGTCTTGTTCGATAGAAGGTTGTGCTGGTGTCGAGTCAGTCTTCTGTTTGCTTCGACGTTGTGGAGAAAAGTGTGGAATTTATTTTTCTGGAAAGATATTGAGCCATAACCGCGAAAAAGATGTAACCATCAAAACTAAAATTTCAATGAAGCAGATTTTTTTTAATTATTTTCGACTAAAGATATTTAGTAACGGTAATGTTTTTACATAATCTTACCAAATAATTAATTAAATTACTATTATTTTATAATAATAAATTTTTGATAATGAAATAAATTGTAAGTTTTGATTAGAAAACAAATTTTTGTAAATTGCTGGTTACATCTTTTTCGCGGTTATGGCACGATATGTAAATAATTGAAAAAAATTCCATAACAAACTGTGTATCTACACTTTAAAAAAGTGGATGTGTAAATTTAGACACTTTTAGTCAGAAAAGCGTTGCCGACGATTATCGTCATAAAATTCAAATAGTTTATTTCACAGATTTCACTGAAAAAGACAAATATATTCTGCACAAAAGCGTTTTTTTATTTCTTTGGTCAATTTGTTTTTTGAAAATGATATCATAACTTTTCAACCAAACAAATGAATTTATTTATTTATTAAAAAAAAATTTTTCTCCGTTTTCTTAATCTCGTGATCCCGGGATACCTAACTAACAATCCTGAAATCCCGATATTTGAAATCAGACCTGGGACTGGAATCTCTAGATGGGATTATTGAATTCTTTAGCCCATCTTTTATTCAAACCAAGAACACCTCTAGCTTTGTTTGCCGCCATAAAAACGTGGAGATTGTAGATTAAGAGCAGGCTTGATCAGCGAAATTAATAAAGGACCAAAGCCTAATTAAGAAAGATAATCGCCTGATTAAAATAATCAACAAAATACATTACCAACAACAAAAGCGAACATCTTAGCGTCACCACCTTCGACGACAAGGTACTTTGTTGCTTTTTGCAAGTGCAAAGAATATATTCATAAAAAAATCCCAAAAACAAAATACATACGCAACAAACTCGTCAAGATCGTCTGAATTTCTATTCCACTAACAAAACACATACGCACAACAACAATGCTGTGGGTATCCCAGTGGGAAAATCCATCCTTGCATAATGAATTATTCTTTACTTATTTTTCATCCGCAGGGCATGAAAACTTCAATACCAAATGCCCATTACTTTTACACAGGCATGATAGCCACTATAAGGTTCCTTTTGTAATGTATGATATGCATCATACGTGCTTACGTCACCCTTTACTAAAATAAAGTGCAGGGAATGTACTTTCGACAATCGAAATCAATCGGGCTTCCATGCTTATGCACTTTATTTAATAAGCAGGATGTATGCATGACAGCGTAAGGCACCCGTACTGTATTGATATAAGACGTGCATTTAATCCATTTTAACCTTCTTCGCAACGGAAATTGTAAGCTGTGGCCTTACGATCACCTTTTTTGTAAGTGTAAACGGAAGCAGTGCTTACAATTTCCGTTGCGAAGAAGGTTTAAATGAAGGGTTTAATCGTAATTTTTATAGAGAACATATATAATTGTACATACATATGGCTATTGAACAGTAAAATAAATAAAAAAGAAACAGTTTCGATATTATCGTAAGTGTAGACGTAGAATTCCGTTTAAGTTATAACCTTTTCTACTCTGTCTCTTTGGTCCGATTGTTTTGTTCATTTTGCACGTATTTTTATTGATCTTCCAAAAATTAACAAATAAATGAATAACACTCAATTATGGACAACTTATCGAGGCCAAAACAAAGAAAAAGTTAAAAAGTAAGTATGATTAAATGAGCAAGCAAAAAGAAACAAGCAAAATTTCAAATTTGTTCGATCATTTTGTTAAGTTTGATAGGTTGAGTTCATTGACTTAGTTGAATATTTTTTTAAAAACATGCATTTTTCTTCTTATATTTTACTATTTTGTGACTTTAATATAATAATGACAAAATCCAAAATTAGATATTCATTCAGCGCAGGATATATCTGATATTTTTGTATAAATATTATCTTTGAACGAAGAGTATTAAAGGCTGTAGGTATACCCTAAAGTATTCGCCAGAAACGTTGCCTAATGACCTTGAAAAAATCTGTTAAAACGACCCCATACAAACCGCGCTGTAAGACGTAATTCTACGTCAAAATCTTATTTTTACACATAGCCATTTTTGTATGCGCAACGACGAATGATCTTACTACACCGCCGTTCACCATAAGATTGTTCTTTATTCGTTTTTTCTTTTGGTTTTTTGCTACACTTAACATCTTCGTAACGATAGTCAAATACCGTTATGTCATCATACCACTGCATGTCTCTTGCTTTACGCAATAATGTACATATGGAAATGATCACACGAAGACATGATCGGCTTAAACGTGTATTCCTTTTGCAGTTGCAGTCGTAAGTGAAGATGCAAGGTGCTCTTTATGTAACAAACAACATACTTACTTCAGCATGATCCTGTTTTCACCACCATAAGCTAAAGGAAAACATTAATTATTTAGTAAGCACCTTACGATTTTTGCGACTGGGATGGTGTTCGCGCCGCACAGCGTGTGTCTTTCGATGCGTATGTTTTTGTTGTTTGTTATTTTTGATTTTCGCAAGTGCATTTCTTCGTAAATTTGGCGCAAGCAAAATGTGATTTTTATTTAATTTTAATAAGAGGGCCACAAGGGCCACCTTTGTGATCATGCCTGATTTAGGGGAAAAGATTCGTGGAGATAGAGATCAAAGATTTTGATCTATAATTACACCAATATCGACAGATTTTTCTCGCTTCAATTGACTTAGGACGATCACGCTTACTGCCCTATCTATAAAAACTTTTTCAAAAGGGTCTATAACCAGATCAAACTCAATGTGCCACCTACCAGAGAGAAAAGAACAACGTTTACCGGGCCAGCTTATATACACTATAATCTGCTTTTGTAGTCTGTAAGAAATGATATCACATTGAAATCACACATCCCCATCACCAGTTTTTTTTTTTAATTTTCGGATATTTTCTTATACGATTTAAATATTTAATTCTGCTTAGCCGACATTAGGTCAGTTGCCGAAAAGGGTAACTTGGGAATATATGCTTTAGCTCATGGCAAAGAAACTTCATCATAACCTCATGACTTTTATACGTTTGATTTCCATGCTCACATTCTGCATTTCACCTTAATAGGTTCTAATAGAATTTCTTTCGACATGTTTCAAATGTATTTTTTTGGTTTAGTTAGTCTTTTATTTGATAACGTTGAATGCAGCACACAAACGCATGTCTTCACTTCTGCTTGTAACAAATTTCTGCTTCAGACATTTCATATCGATACTATCCCAATAGAAAATGAAGCCAGCCATCCTTAAATGAATGCATACATTAACTACTACTTTTGGCGCCAAAATACAGGGTGTGCCAGACTAAAGGGGGTGATTTCCCGTCATGATGCGAGTGAAAATTGTATCGGTGGAGGGTGGTCGCAAGCGTCCCCCTAGGTAACTAGAAGGAGAAACAAAAAAAAAATTGGTCTCATTACGTTTTAACCCGTAACTAACATTTCTTTACTACAATTACCAAACATAAAAGATTTTCAAAAATAACATTACTTTTTTTGCAAGTTATCATCGCAAAATTTTTACATAAAGTCACACGGAAAAAAGTTACGAGCACTTAAAGTCAAGAAATAAGTTTATTTTTAAAAAGACTTTCAACTTTCAATGCAAAAAAAAACATTTTTTTTTATAACAAAGTTTTTATTCTTTGGCCAAATGCCTTTACTTCCGCGACACATTGTATTTTACTCAGAGCAGCTACTTTTCGTAAAAATTCTAAACTAACAAAGTCTCTGTGGTTGCATTTAGTAACACAGTGAGAGAAAAAAATGGTAAGATAAAAAAATCAGTCAGACGAATAGGGCTATCTTATTCTATTAAACGAGCAATATTTGTATATATATTTGCAATTGCGTTCTCGAAAACGGCACTAACGATTTCGATGAAATTTACAATATAGATGAAGAGGGGGCTGAAAAATCGATCCAGCTAGGTCTCATCTCTGGGAAACGCTGTTTTTCCGAGTTTTCACGCATTTAATAAATAAGTTAATTTTTGTGCCGAATATGCTATGTTAAGTTTGCTTATGTTGTTATAGCGGTGATATCTCAGAGAATAGAGCTTCTGTCCAATAATCTCAAGGGTGTGAGTTCGAATCCCGCCGTGCTCAATAAGTTTTTTGTTTTTATTTTTTAAGCTTCACAAAACAGTGATTTGGTGAATTTGTTCTATTTTTCATTTACTTTTTTTTATAGAAACGTTTTTAGTACAGTTTTGATGTACCAATTTTTGATATAAAAAGAAATCTTACAAATAGAGTAATTTACACTAAATCTTAAACAAATTTTAAAAAGGAAAATAATTTTGTAAGAGTTTCCTATGCCAGAGTTTCATACGTTTTGAAAAAAAAAATCTAATTTGCTCACATCTCAAAAAGTGCACTTTTTTTTTGTAATTTTAAGAAACAAATTAAGTTTCCACCAAAATAAAATATAATGGCCAAATTTTATGCTTTTCGTAATTTCAATTTTTTCTGATATACATTTCACTTAATCGTTCATAACTTCTATACCGTTTGAGATATTGTTATAAAATCTGGAGCAAAAATGTTTTTCTTATTAGGTCAAATAATTATTTTGTATATAATAAAGGAATCTTGGACCATAAAACTGTAAAAAGCTTGAACAAAATTTGTAGTTCCTTCTTTTTTATTTGCAGTAAGTTTACAAAATTTTAAATGCCTTATAAAAATTCGAAATAAATTAAGATCAATTTTACTCTAAGAATTTTTTAATCGGTCTTAAAACAAAATAAAAAGTTTTAACATTTTTCAATCGGCCGTCTGGGGAGGATGAAGTGACAAATTCACATTTTGTAAATATCTTATGGTGTGAACAGACCACATAGTACAACAACTTTACGGTTAAAAATCTTAGAGTAATTTTTAAACAATACATTGAACTAATACATATGTTAACCCTTTTTTTTAGAATTGATACGATTAAAAATACTAGACATGTTTTTAGTCAAAGCTGTACGTAAATTTAATTAATTGGGAATACAATTTGAATTATGATAACTTAGGTTAAAAATTGAATACAAAATAACTAAAAGACATTAGTCTTTGCTGTATTTTGCTTACATTTTCATGCTATCGCAAGCAACAGGATGTGCCAAAAAATAATAATATTGCACTATGCAATTGTTACATTAAATGCATAATTAATAAAATAAGATATTATAATAATAAAAAATAAAAAAAAATATTCTTATCACCCAGGATGAGAACCAAACCAGGCTTCTTTTATCCTTATCGTTATCATCACAACAGCTATCCAACTGAGCCACGACTCTGCTGATAATAATAACAACCTAATAACAACCGGTTGCTGTTTTAGATGCAAAGATCATATTAAGTGAATAGAAAACGACATCTATTGGGTAATAGCATACAACGAAAAATAATGCCAATAGTTTGTTTCATAAGTGTTAAATCTAATCGGAACACCCTCTTAACTTAGAACACCCTCTTAACGTGGAGCAGAGCACCAATGCTGCGAATCGGTTCGTTTAAAACAAAACCAACACAAGCAAAAACAAAAACAAAGAAAGCACCCACCCAGTAGACAATGACATCGCTGCTAGCAGGCCTTTATGTGGATTTTGTAGTACTGCCGCACTCATATACAATTACACTTTCTTTTTTATATGAAGTGGGAAAATTTCGCAGGCCTTCCGCTCCGATAGCTCAAAAGAGGCCTGATAGAAGCACTTCTTTAGAATTGCTAAAAGTAGGGGTAAACAAAAAGTGTTGAAAAAATATTTTTTGCATTTACACCTTTTTCTATTTATTTGTATATTCTATGATTTTATCTTCTCTCCTATGTTTTTTTAAGTTAGATTAATTTCAATCTATAATCTTTGATATAGCAGTAAATAGGGCCATTATTGCGTCGTATTTTTAAACTGATATATATTCTAACTTTTAACGAAAAAGTTGCCCTGAAGTATATGAAAAGTCAGTCTTTGTAGGGGAAACGAATTTGTTGTGCTGTCTTTTGTGTAGAAAAGGAAGGCCTTCTAAAAGTGCTCATAAGAGCAGCGAGGAACGGATGTGTTTAGTCTTCAAAAGTAGCAGTCAATGCAGGCCTTCGTTTGAAGAGCGCTGGCTTAATTGCCTATTGGGCAGCAGACACAACATGCAAGCGGCTAATGATTGATTTTCTTATATAAAAATCTAGATTATTCTTCTAAGCTTTTGCTATTTTGTGACTTTAATACAAAAGTAACAAAATCCAAAATTAGATATTCGTTTAGCGCAGGATATATCTGATACTTTAGTATAAATATTATGTTTGAACGATGAATATTATAGGCTGTAGGTATGACCTTAAAAAAATGTGTTAAAACGACTGCATACAAACCGCGCTGTTAGTAGGCAACTCTAGCAAAAAAATTCCAAAAGTATTTTATTTTTTATTAATAATCGCTTTTCAATTGCTTTCTAACGATACTTCATTTACAAAAATAGGGGTAACAAATGACAGAGGAATGATTTATTGAAAATGACTCCATTTTCAAGATTTTCACTTTGATCAAAAATTACTATCTCCATAACTTTAGAAAAAATTGCGACATAAAAATATAACTTCTATTCTTGTAAGTGGAAAAGGAGCATGAGGTTAATTTTGGGAAAAAAAAAAATTTACTTAGGCTTGGAATGGCCGGCATAAGTTCAGCATAAGTAAATTATCAAAATAATTAAATCAAATATAAAAAAAAATATAAAACCAAACAAATTTCGTTTAGGTGAAAAACGAAGTTATCATAAAATAAAAATGCATTTAAAGTTAATTGAAAAATATGATCTTATATGTTGTTTCTAAGATAAAGTTGGCATTTCCGATACATTAAATACCGTAAAAAATTTGAATATACGGCAGGAATCTGAGCGAAGCTCGGTCGCCCAGGTACTATTCGTTAAGTACAGATATGCCAAAATATCAGCTAGCATTAATTTCTTCAAATCTTTGATTGGGTCTTAAAATTTTAAATCACAATCAAAGATTTGAAAAAATGAATGCTGTCATGAAGTCCCAATCAATGATTTGAAAAATGATTGCATTCATTGAAATTTCGAATTACATTCAATTATATGAAAAAGTGAATGCATTTATTTTCAATATAATATTGCATTCTTATCCATCTCTAATATGAGTGCGGAAGGGCTATTAAATCTATATGTAGGTCTGTTAAAACTGCTTCGAAGACCTGCCGTTGGCTACTGGGATGTTCTGGGTCATTCAAATACACTGACAAGAGTAAATGGGCGAAGAATTTTTTCTGTGTGTTAGTAATTTGCAGAATATTCTTGAAACAACTAAATTGAATGAAAATGTTTTCTATTGAATGCACTTCTGCTGTCGGAAAAATAGACATTGCTATGTTCTTTAATGCATACTAAAAGAAATGTCTGTGAATGAAATGAAGCTACGCCTTCAAAAGTGTTGAGTTCAGTGAACTACCCAAATGAAGAAAGAACTTAAATTCAATTTCATATTTTATTTCCATTTGTACAACTTAAACTAAATTTTTATTCTGTCCTTTATAAGATATATATTTAAGAGCAGAAATTCATTGGTTCTACATGTTCGTAAATTTTTTGGCTTACACTGTTTTAGAGTGACTTGAGAAAGCATTTAATTTATTTTGGTAAACTCAAAAATAGAGTCAATGAAGATCTGTATTTAATGCTTGTTATTTAATATATTGAGTATGTGCTTGTACTCTGGCTGAACAGAAACGTCAACGCTACCTGGCTTATTGTAATACATATTGTCATTTAGAGGTCGCTCAAGTTATATCTGGTGATGTTTTAAACCAAAGGATATACAATAAATGCATATAATGCGTATTATGTAATAACACTCTCGCACTTTTTTCTCTGATCAAAGTTCCATAGTGATCAAAACTTGTGGATGGATGAAAAAACATTTTTGGACACATGTTGTTTTGTTTTTTAACCAATACCGGCCCTCCTCCGTGACCTTTTGTAAACGCTAATATCGATATGTTTGCACATTTTGAGGCAGAGCATTCATACTATTGAAATGACGTGATTACAATGTATGTAGAAATTGTTAATAATTTAAGGGAACGTGACACCTTAAAAAAAAGTTATTTTAAAAAAATGAATAAAAAATAATATATCATTTTGAAAATTTAAATGTATATTTTCTATTAAAACACAACAAAAAAAAATGTATATAATTTGTTTACTTAGTTATGGGCATCTCCCAAAAAAGGTCCACCAAAAGTGAAGGAAAACATTAAAATAAAGCACTTTAATAGCTTTTAACTTTATTTTTTTTTATTTTGATTAGTATTACTGCTATATAACTTGAATCTAACTTATTATGATGTATTTTTTTAAAAATGTATAATGAACATATTTACTGTATTTTACTACTGTTGGAAAAATTTGTCGCGTCAATGATGTCGCGTCCGTATTCGTGCTATATCTATTTAAAACAAGTAAAGAAATTCTAAAGTCGGTCTAGGCCGATTATGAAATACCCTAAACCTACTTTTCCAAAAAAAATAATATTATTGAAAATGGGCGTGTCCGTGGGCGGATGAAGCATTTAAATGTTGAAGAAAAATTTATACATACCAAGTTTTATTCCTGTAGCTCACAGTTAATGACTTTATTGTGCTTTCCCTATGGGAGGTGGGCGTGTTCATGGACGGATTACTCCCAATTTTAGAACAGACCTTAGTTTTGGTACAAAATACATACATACCAAATTTAATTTCTCTATGACAAACATAACCTTATTTAATGAGTTTTACACTTTTTGGGTTGTATGGGAGGTAGGCGTGTCCGTGGGTGGATGACGTCCAGTTTTCACAACCATATTTGTCTTGTCATGAAAAACATACGTGCCAAATTGTAGCTCTTAACAGGTAGGTTAAACAGAGACATATTTATTGCGTTTTCAATTTTTGGGTTGTATGTAGGGTTGCCAACTCTGAAAAGTACAAAATCGGGACGGAGCCATCAAAAATGCGGGACTTGGCTGAAAAATACGGGACAACATTAGATGCAATTCTTTATTTTATTAAATATTTCCTTTTATTCTTTGAGAAATAAAGGGTATCAACGATGCCTTTACACCATCGCTTGGTTCCTTGATATTGTTTAGATCTCTTTCCAACTCTTGCCCAATTCATGAAAAAACCAAAAAATAAATCCAAATCGTTTTGATAAATAAATTGTATGAAATATAAATGATATAGCCTGATTCAAATGAGAAGAACATATTCGCGCATGTTCGAGAAAAAGAAAATAATTTGGAGAGTGTTCTTCATTCTGATTGGTCGACATTAAAAATAAAATTGAATATTCTCTGAGCAGACAAATAAATGAAAAACATTAATGTATATTCCTGAATTTTGTTGTTCATCGCAACTGCACTGCGGAAGTATTGAATTTTATTTTTCAAAATCAACCAATCAAAATTGAAAAAAAACGTGCGTAAAAAATGCAACACCGTACTTGTGCGATCATTTGTTCTGAATGTTTGCGCATTTAAATATAAAGAAAAACAGTAAAAAACATTCAAAAAAAGCATAAAGTTTAGCGAACAGTACAAAAAGAGCAAGAAACTACGCTCTAAACAATTTTTTAGCTTTAGATATAATTTCTCACTGCGCATCGAAAAATGAAGCTAAAAAATGTTCTTCTCTTTTGAAACGAGCTATAAATATATTTTGATAATAAAATTTTACGGTTTAGGAAACTGTGTTTCATGTCGAATTAGAAATTTATATACAAACAATCTTAAGTTCTCAAACGCGGAACAAAAGGTGTCCCGCAAGGGGTTGCCGCGGGACGCTAAAAAATTAACTGAAATGCGGGACGTCCCGCGAAATCCGGGACAGCTGGGAACCCTAGTTGTATGGGAGGTGGGCCTTTCCGTAGGGGGATGACACCCGTTTTTTGAACCAATTTTTGTTTTGATAAAATATACCTATATGCCCAATTTTATTGTTGTAGGTTAATTATGAGCTGATTTATACAGTTTTAAATTTTTGCACTGTATGAGAGGTAGGCGTGTCCGTGGGCATATTCAAAAAATATTCAATAGCGCAGATCCTTGGGTCCTGTGACCATGTGTACTGAGTTTCATTCAATTATCTGAACTCCTTCTTCTTATCCTGGGTATACGGACAACACACAGACGGACGGACGGACATAGATAGCTCGACTCACGATGTGATCCTGATCAAGAATATGTGTACTTTCCTATACCGGACTCGCTTCGTTCAATGCGTTACAAACTTTTGCACAAAGTTAATATACCCTGACCTTTTAGGTTTAGGGTATAAAAATAAAACCATAACTTTTGTTCTACATGTAAAAAAATATGTTTGTGGAAAATGTTTACGGGAAAGACTCTACATCTGTAAAAATAAGGATATGTATGTCAATTACTGAAGTAACATATAATTTTTCAGTTTCAAGTTTTCTTTCTAAAAATGTACTCCTAAAGCCCTAAAAATAAATGGTTTTTTGTGTTAACTGTTTATGCTGAATTCTGTATTTATTAAAATCTACTGGAAAAGACTATAATGTTTATTTCAAAAGCGGTCATTTGATCGGCATCGGTAGAAAGAATGTATATCGGTATGTATAATATGTCGGTAGGTTTAGTGTTAAGAAGGCTATAAAAATAAACGCGAGCTAATATTCCAAAACTATTTGAGGGTTATTCTATTATAACGGTCCTCTTTCATTTCGCGGTTGAGCCATTGGGACTATTTTCCTGTTGCACAATGTAATTGGAAATATAGCTCCCACAATAACCATATGGCCATTGGACCATATGGCAACACTGAATACAATGCCTCCTATCAAGTCATTTAATAAAAATTTTGCGAAAAAAGAAGCTCATTCTCAATGAATGTGCGTTTGCGAGACATAAATATCCTTGTAGGTTCAACCCCAAATTCATAAACTCTTGCACAACCTGTGGATAAGGACGCTTCATCTATAAAAACTGTATTCATCGACAAAAAACTTATCAACATCAACACAATCCTCAAAGTTAAAAAAAAGCCTCTCAAATTAATAAAAGAAGGCGATAAAGTGTCGTCAAACTAATGCAAAAACGATTTAATTCTCCCCTTCACTTTTTTCAAAGACTTGGCTTTTTCTATATCCTGATTGAAAATCGATTAAACAAAACAGCTCAATAAAAAGGTTAGAAATTGAAAATTAAGTGGTTGGGAGAATGGAAATCCGAAGGTCATTGTGGTTGCACACTTTAAGCAGATAAATAAAAAAGTCCTTTAGAGATTTACTTTTAGTGCTTTTTTGTTGTATACAATGCGGATATTTATTCATTTATCTACAGTCTGTACAGTTAACTATGGGAAATTCGACACTATTCTAAGGCCAAAACTCAATTTTTCAACTTGATTGAAACTTTTTTGTTGTTGGTCTTATCTTATCTATCCAAAACAAAACATGGTTAATTTTGTTTTCAGATAATGTGTTTTACCGTTGCTATAGCAACTGTCAAACATGTACGAAATGAGCTTAAAAAAATTATGTTTTATCTTATCTTGTTCGTTTTGTTCAAATGCGTGTATCTCAAATGCTTCTTTTTTTATTTTTTTGTCTATTTTATTATAATATTATAATTTGGATTATAAAATTATTACTAACGGCATTGCAATTGTTCTATTAAGTGATAGATGTGGCTTAAAAACCGCAATCTCACTCTCTCAAACGCTCTTCAACGCGTGTCTTCATACAACTTCATATAGTTAAAATATTTTAAAAGTTCTTTAGTGTTGGACGCATCCAAATAGAGTGTGACTTCGTCCAAGTTAATATTTTGAAAAGAGTTAATTCAATAAGTTATTTAACGCCTAAAGGGCTGGCCACGCACTGAGCGATAACCGACGTCGCTTAGCAATACAACATCTTTTAATTTCCTGAACGATTATCTGTTCACATGGGAAAAATTAAAAATCGCTCGGTCAGTTGCTCATCGCTCAGTGCGTGGCCGGCCCTTAGGCGTTAAATAACTTGCTTCGAATACTTTTAACTTTGCAGCAGTCAATTTAAGCTTTATTAAACTTTCCCTTTATTTGATTGATTTTTACTTTGTAAATAAAGTCTGATGAAATTAAATTGAATTCACAATTTTGTTCTAAGCAAACAATATTTTTATTATTATTCCATTTGCTTGCATTTAGCTCCACACTTGAAGATGTTGGATAAGCTTATGTATATAACTTCAAAGAAAATTATTCTTTTGACTACCGTAAATCATTCTCATAATCACATATACCCTGCACACATTTTAAAAGCATAGTGAAATCATGCTTCCAAGACTGATAAGCTTCATACTAATCCTTAGCACATATTTATAAATAAAGGGTCAACTGGTTGGTGTTAACTTTTTACAAAAATTAAAGCCTTGCATTTATTTAGCAGAGTATACAGGTATTATTTTGTTCAACAAAATGCCTATGTAAGTGTGTACAAGTTACAAATGTGGGCAGAAAATTTACGTTAACACAGCTATGTTGGCAAGCTATGTTTATACACATTTATTTTTCTAGTGCTAACTGTTTACTCTCGTATAAGTATGAAAAGATACGTATCTTGTTATTTATGAAGAATTTCTTTATGGACACCAAAGTAAAAAGCGTACTTCTTACTTTGGTTTTTTGGGAAGTTCATACATTGTGACCCTTGACCCCATCCAAAGTTTTTAACATAAATGCGAACAAATTTAAAAAGTAAAATAGAAAAGTTTTCAGCTCATTACTTGCTTAAAATGAACTCTATAAAAAGAAAGGAAAAATACTCTTAACAGGCAATTTCAAATCTGTTTTGTTGTAAGGATGGCAGCTGGAATCGATTTTAGAGTAATCACATGAATCTTATATAAATAAGATTTTCTAAACTTTCAAACTTTGTTTCTTCTTTATATTACTAATTCGCTGGTAATTAGAAGGTCATTTAATCAGGTTTTGGCTGAAATTGTGCAAACCACTTTTAAAAATTGCGATTTCGCTTCAGGGGGTTCCCAACCTTTTAAACTTTAAAACAGAAATAAAATTTTTGTGCAAAAATCCGCTATTTAATCAATTTATAATTTAGTTCAAGAAGAGCTTATGAATTGATCGCATTTGAATTTTTTTCAAAACTAAAAATTTTTAACCAAAATTATCTTTTATGCATTCCTCAAATGTCAATTGTCCAAAAAATGCAGTTCCAAAATCAAAAATTCCACTTTCCGAGCAAACAAGTCAGTCAAATTTTAACAGTTTTAAAATTTTTTTTTTTTTAAATTTTTGTTTAATTTTCTTTGAAATGTGTTGGCAATTACGGTAATTATCTTGCCAAATGTATTTTTAATGAATTTTCTTAATATTTTCTTTAGTTGTTTAACGTGTATTTTTATCAAACGCCAAGACAGAGAAAAAAACTCTCTGAAATTTAAAGTTCTGTATTTGGAAGCGAATATCTCTGTCAATTTTTAAAAAATTTCATTTATTTCTTTTTTGTATTTAATTGCAATTAATTGACTTTAAAATAATAATAAATTCCAGCAAATAGTTCTGTGAAGTATCTCGGGTTACACCTTGACAGACGTCTTACCTGGAAAAACCACATAAAAGCTAAACGGCAACAGCTGAATCTGATAAACAGAAAACTCTACTGGCTAATTAATCCACAATCAAAGCTAAATCTGCAAAACAAAATAAAATTATACAAAGCAATACTTAAACCTATTTGGACATATGGACTTCAGCTTTGGGGAACTGCTAGCAACTCCAATATCGAAATTTTGGAACGATACCAGTCAAAAACACTTCGGCTTATTACAAACGCTCCCTGGTTTGTTTCTAATAGATCCATACAAAGAGATCTCTCCATTCCGAAGGTAAAGGAAGAGATAAGAAACTTCAGCGAGAGATACTTGCAAAGGCTAAGTGATCATATCAATCCGTTGGCTATTTCACTCTTGGATGAAACCACCGAAGTCAGACGATTAAAAAGATTCCATCCGCTCGATCTTCCATTTAGAAAATAAAAATGTTCAAATGAAAACAGTTCTAAAGTTATTATTATTTATAATGAAAGTTTAAAGTTCAATTCATTTTATTAATTATCTTTATAAAAATTGTTCATAAGTTAATTAAATTAATTCTTTTTTAAAAATTTGTTATGAATGTATATTATATTGCAAGGCTTAATGAAGCTTTCCAATCCCTGTTATTTATTATATAAATTCAAATAATTTGCTTAATATTTATAAAAATAGATAGCAAATAAATAATTACTACAAAAAAAAAAAAAAAAAAATAATAATAAAGTTTTTACCGTTACTTTTTTATTTATATTTAAATCATTGCCTTTAAAAAGAGTTCAATAAAATGAATGTTTCCTCAAAAAATGTATTAAAAATTGTTTTTGTTGTAAAATAAAAAAAGTTTTAAATTTGCATTTTTGAGTTTCTTTCATTGTATATAGTTTATTTAAGACGAATTTGTTTTTGTTTGACAGAAAAATTAATAAATACTATGTGTCATCGAAAAAACAAGGCTACTACCCCCTATGGTTTTTTGCTCGAAATTTTTTTTTATTTAAATGTTGTTCTTATAATTTTTAAATCTTCAATAAGCTTCAAAAACAATATATTTGAAAAAAATTTCATTATAACTACAACCAATTAAAAGTTATAGCCACGAATCTGTTTTAATCATCCTGCTTATCTATATAATTAATAGGCTAAGGTTTTTTTTGTGACTTCAACTCCTCCCAGACCAATGGACCGATTCTATCGATTTAGATGTCATTAAATCAGGTTAAGGCTGTATATGTGCAAACCATTTTTATAAAAATTGTGATTTCACTTCAGGGTGTTCCTTTTAAAACAGAAATAAAACAGAAATAAAATTTTTATACAAAAATACGTTATTTTATCGATTTGAAATTTAGTTTGAGAAGAGCTTATGAATTGATCGAATTTGAATTTTTTTCAAAACTAAAAATATTTAACCAAAATTATCTCTTATGCATTCCTCAAATGTCAATTGTCCGGAAAATGCAGTTCCAAAATAAAAAAATTCCACTTTTCCAGCAAACAACTCAGTCAAATTTCAACGGTTTTAAAAAAAAAACGGTTTTTTCATCTAAAGGTGTTATAAATCGATGTTGTAAGTGTTCTGTAAGTACCTTTTATTAATTTCTGAAATATCTCTTAGTATTAAGTCTTAAATCTATTTTGCACTGCGTTTTTTTTTAAATTAGTTATGTTTTATAGCTGGAAGAGTTAAGCTGCCATGTTTTCGAATAGTAATAATGTTTGTCTCAGTAGTAATATAAGTGTAAGTCCGTCTTCGTATTTTGACAGTTACATTAAAAAATTTAGTGTCAGATCATACGTTTCAAGTCAAACCACACAGATAATGATCTTTTATATCATTATTGAGACTGAATATATCGTTATTGAGTATAATAACTTATTGAATAGAATATCATATATTAAACGTCTATAATGTTTCTAACACTTAATTTTTCTTGAATTGCTCGAATTCGGGCAACAGGTTAACTAGTATATAATAACAGGCTTACAACTAACTATAATATTAATTAACGTTTATAAGCGGATTATTTTAATACTGTAAGATTTTGAGTATTTATTTAAACTAGTATCGCCTGTGGTCGAAATTCGACCAATTTTTTGTTCTGCATATAATGATATATGCAGAAAAATACACCAAAGCTCTGTTATTCTTTACAACAGCAATCTACAACCTGTGTTGGCTACAACAGCGATGTTTAACAGAGCTATGTCTGCATTTATTTTTATGTTTTTTCTGACAAAAACCCATTGGGAAAAAGGTGTTTTTAGGTTCCTTCAATTAACCTATCGTAATGACATCAAATTCGAATAAAAATATGCTGCACTTCTAATCAAAAATACCTTTCCATCGATATAAGTATTATGTAAATATATTGACATTATCCCAGTGAAAAGTGTACCTAAAACTTTTTGTTTGCGTACTAATATATAGAAGATATGCAGACAAAGCGATATGGTTAAAATAAGTTCGAGGCAATAATTTTTAATTGATTGGAGATATAAAGTTATTTCCTTCAAAGAAATTTTAAATTTTATTAATTTTTTAAAAATTAGCAAAAACAACGTCTTAAAAAAAATGTAATTTTGTCAAAGAGATCATATGGGGTAGCCTTGATTTTTTTGTTTGCACGGATAGTTAATAATTAAGTGGCAAAACAAAATAAATTCACCTAAAATGCGCTAAAGGTTTTGAAAGGAAATCAAAAATAAAAATTTGAGCTTTTATTTTTTACAACAGAAATCAGTTTTACCCTATATTTTACGAAAAGATCAAAGCGGACGACAAAGTTTGCCGAGATTGTTGAAATAAGTTCGAGGCTATTACTTTTAATTGTTGGAGACATAAATCTATTGCTTTAAAGAAATTATTTTAAAATTTAATCATTTTTTAAGAAAAAGAAGAGATTTAATAAAAATTTAATATTTTCAAAACAATTATAAGGGGAGCCTTAGTGTCAATACAAAATAAATGCACCTTAAATCTAAAAAAAAAAATGCAGATTTCAGTTCATTTAAGTTAAACTATAATTGTGTATGGGCGCAGCAGTCGCACAAAACTCATCCGAATTCATGCTAGCAGTGCTGACATTGCCTAAAAGGCAGTAAAACTTATCACATTTATGCAAAAAAAAAAAACACAGTTCATGTGTCAAATTTCGATCTTCGAAATTCTGAACTTCAGCTCGCCCTGAGAGAAAGAAAAAATGGTAAAAATAAGGCGCGCTTTTTCAGCAGTTTTTTTTTTACTCTGATGTGGCAGAATTTCATTCTGTTCAAGAAGAGTAAAAATGAGAAAAAGCATTATCAACAACAATACGACACAGCTCTGTTAATCTCTGTCCATCTCACTGTTACGCTCGCAATTACTTTTCTTTCTGTTGGCTACAACAGCGATGTTTAACAGAGCTATGTCGGCATTTATTTTGATGTTTTTTCTGAAAAAACCCATTGGGAAAAAGGTGTTTTTAGGTTTTCTTCGATTTACCTACCGTAATGATATCCAATTCGAATAAAAATAATATTCTGCACTTCTATTCAAAAATATCTTTCCATCGATATTGTAAATATGTATTATGTAAATATATATTGATATTAGCACAGTTAAAAGTGTACCCAAAACTTTTTGTTTGCGTATTAATATATAAGAATGATGCATTTTTGTCCAAATCCTCCTAGGAATTCATTAAAATTCCAATACAATCGCATTGAAACCGATCGAGTCAACAATTTTTCTCCATGAAATCATCTATTTCTATCCATATGCTTCATTGAATTCATAAAAGTTCCAATGACTTATCCGTAACCTCCTCTGATAATTTTATTGCATCCGATTGGTTATAGAGTCATAATTTTTGTTCAAACGCTCGAAAGAATCCATAACTGTTCCAATGAAACACCTGTGACCTGAGATATTCCAAGAAAGAAAGAGTTGCATCCCCCCTTCATTTGTTATATTGCTCGAATTTTTATACTCGCACTCATACGCACACATTACGTGAGGATTTCTACCAAATCATTCTCAAGACAAACAAAATTTTGCAAAAAATTTTTTTTAATTAATTAATTCAATGCTATGATAATGCTGCCCTTATGTCAAATCACATATCTGGCGATCAACAAAGAATAATAGAAAAAAATAATAAGGCAACATTTGTAAATTGTGATAACCACACATTAAATTTAGTAGGAGTTACTACAGCTCACGTTCAACATTCACGTTCACGTTCAACGTTCTACTCACGTTCAACATTACGATGGAAATTGTTAAAAAATGCTTAAAAAAATCTGTTAAAGAATCTGTAACACGATGGAGCGCCAGAGCGCAAGCAGTTAGCGTTTTTGTCGAGGGACTGGAAGAATACGTAGAACTATAAGAAAAATTAGCAGATGAAAATACTGCCACAAGTGGTACACCAGAAATGCTGCAATCTTTATCTTAAACCGAATTTAAATATCATAACTTTAGTCCATTTCTGGCATGAACTCTAAGAGAATTGATCGTGTGCAGCTCAGATTACAAGGTCCTAAAATTAAGTTTAAAGAAGCGTTCCATGATTTCAAATTATTGGCGACTGAACTTGCAGAAATTCGTAACGAGATATGTGAAAAAGTTATCGAAAAAGTTAAAAATCTTTGTAAAATATAGGGAATCGATACAACAATCCGTATAAAATGTCGCCGACAAATGCGAAGAGAATTGACTGGAGATATGACCTTTCCGCAGAAAGCGAAAAATCTGGCGTTATGAAAAGCGTTCTTGATCGTCTGCATCAGGAAATAAGTTCACAATTTACACGACTTAGGGACCTTAATTCCAAATTTTGGTATTTACTGGACGCTGAAAATTTATTAAGTAAGGATAATCCGTACAACGATCTTGAAAAGAATTGTAAAAATTTGGGTGAGTTTTATAATACAGATTTTAATGGAACAGAACTTCCATTTAAAGAACAAGATGTTTTTCCTAACCTGAGAGTAGCACTTCAAATACTTATTATATTTCAGTATCAAGGCATCAATCAGTGTAAAATTGAATAATATATGTAAAATACAGTACAATGTCGAATTTTAGCGTCTTCACTCAAATGCATCTCCTGACCGTATTTTTCCACGCATTTCTTTCGGCGGTAGCTTATATTCTCCACTTAAAATGAAAATAGTTTTCAATTTTTTATGAATTATCATAGCGCAAAAACTACTCATCCAAATCTTAAAATTCGTTGAACAAACATGAAGAAAATTAGAAATTTTATTCGGCTTAGCGTGAATATTAATATTGAACAAGATATATTTCAACAAAAATCTTATAAATTATTTAAAATCTGTAAAAATCACGTAAATCCTAGTACTCTATCCGTTTGCGTAGAATTTCACCCGCCACATTCATTTTTTTGTTGCGTGAAAATTCTGACAAATATTTTGTTGTGAAGAAATTCAAAAATTTGAGAAAGTCATGCTTTACTTCTCAAAATAGACCAGGCTTATTATACAAAAATTCAATATTTCTTTTGTTCGTGTTTGTAAGAGTAGAATAGAGTTAAAATAACGAATTGTACATGATCAGTTCGATACAATTGATGTCAAAATTACATATAGTAAAATTTACTTAATTGAAATACAAAAATTTAAACTTTATTATTTAAGCAAGCAACCTTAAAGCAATCTTTAACGAAGTGTCAAAGTTATAAACATTGCTAGCAAAGATGTTATGGATACGAGTTAACAGGATAGGTAGTCAAGGGCCAGTTAACGATAATCACAAGTTTCTTTAATGCGTTTGTGAATTCTACTGATGTTGATGCTTCACGAAAAAATAATTTAAAAGTAAAGTGGCTGAAAACTTGGAAAAAAATAGACCAGCATCACTGAACAATCCAAAAGAATCAAAGCTGTAGTTGTTTCCAGAATTGCTTTTATCTTTAGACTTTCATTCTTCATTCGTTAACCAACGTTCTGTTTTCTTCATGTCCTTTTATTTCTTCGGCTAATAATAGTCCTATTTCTGACGTTTGAACCACTCCTTTTTTATTAAAACCAATTTAGAAATATATTGAAAAACTTTAAAATTAATTGGTAACATCTCGATGTTACTCGATCTTTGTACTCGTGCAACTAACATTTGTCAAAATTACCCCATTCAAAAATGTCAAATGTATCCAAATGCTCTCGGCTTCTTTTTTTAAATTTTTTTTTAAGTTTATATTTAGTTTTATTAAAATTCACTTATATATTAAAAACATAAATAGTTTTTACCTTTTGTAAAAGGTACTTTGATTAACTTTTATAACTCGGTCAGGGCGTCCTCACGAATCAGTGCCGGAAAATAACAGTTACCCGCCCAAAAACACAAAACCTATTCAGTTACTTTTCTTCATGTAATGCAAGAATCGTCAAACTTCGTGACGATAACTTATATACAAAATTTATAATACAAATTATTGAAAAATAACGGTTCGTTCATACAGAAAACGTCATAGTCGAATATGGCCCAAAGTCAAGGCTACCCCAGTTTACCCTACGAGGCTTAACTTTAAAATTTTTTTTGCGTTTTTCGTGTTAAGAGACCCTAAATCTATAACAAAATATAATGAACTGTCGTGTACAGAACCTTTTTCTGATTTTGACGCATAGTGTTATTTGTATTAATGTTATTTAATAAGTGTATTATAATTATTTGTACAAAATATTAAAACATATTTATTTATATTTCATTGGGGGCGCCAAAAAATTGTTTTGCCCCGGGCGCCAGTTATGCTCGCTACGCCACTGCTCTACTCTCAAACGAATATAGAAATAATGAAAAAATGTGGAATTTGTTATCAATGTTATCAATAAAACAATTGAATCCAAGTTGAAAATGCTTAAAAGTTTTTGTAGGTGTCACCATTTGCAACATAGAACAAACTTAAGCAGGGGAATACCTCACGTTGCGTCAGCGCTACGATAAATAAATCGTTCACTACGATTTCATAGGTTTAATTCATTAAAAAAAATATCATTAAAAAAGTCATTCTCACATTTTTAACACACAGGAATGTGCACAGGTAACACTAAATATATAATAAGTTTGAAAAAATTAAAAAAAAAAAATATATTCAAAAATTCTGGTTTTTGCAAAAACTGTTTGACTAATAATTAAAATAATGAGCACATAGCCTGAAAGCTTGTGAGCGCCTTTAATACGTGCATGGAAATTTTTTTAAATGATTTCATTTTTTACTGCATTTTGTGAAGTAAAACTTCGTGTTGCGTTAAAGCAACGCCGGGAAGAAATAGGTTAAAGAAGTTTCCGATCACTGAGAAAACAAATTTTCGAAAGCAACTGAAACCTGGTAGTTTTTAAAATTTTTATTTTTAATTTAAATTTTTATATTTTTAAAACACTTTAAAATCGATTAAAAGAATGAATGGTGACCGTGGTGACCGTGGCGTGCAGGTTAAGTGTGTGGCTTAGCACGCTCGGAGCCCGAGTTCGATCCCCAGTCACGGCGAAAAGTTTTATCAATAAAAAAATTTTTCAGATCGGTCACCACCTCTTTGCAGACAATGGCAAACCTCAGAGAGTAAATAATGCCATGTGAGAACATGAACTTTAGCCATTCGGAGTCGGCATAAAACGTGTAGGTCCAGTTCTCGGTTAATTGTGTGCAAACATTTAATAACACACAACACAATTGATGATAAGAAGCTCGGTCAAAGTCCTTTCAAGGGCTGAAATGGCCAATTTGTTTGTTTGTTTTTTAGAAAAATGAATACTTTAAAAACATTTTTCATCAAACAAAAATGAAAACGCATATTTTCAAGCTCAGAAGTAAAATAAAACATGTTAAAAGCAACAACGAAAATTTTAGAATGAAAAGTAAAATGAATATTTTCAAAAACGTTTACGCCACAGAAAAATGAAAACGCACATTTTCAAATTCAAAAGTAATATTTAAATTTTTTTCAAAAACGAAAGGGTGACGCTTCAACTTTAAGAAAAAACAAACAACAAATTTATGTTTGTCAATTATAAATTTTATATAAATCAATTTTTCAATAATAGATTCATACCCACTCATAGCCCACTCAATCAAATTCATTTGATGTGATCCTTGCGCTCAAATGATCACTTCCAAAAAGAATTATAAATGTTAAAATATTCATTACCAAAAATTAAATGAACGTTTTAAAAGCTCATTTTAAAATTTTTATTTTAAAAAACCAAACGAACGTTTTAGAAATCAATTTTAAAATATTTATACGTTAAAATATTAATTTTTCTTATCAATTTTAAAGCGTTTTACGGAGTTTAACTTTCCAGACGCACATAAAAATTAACCTTTGTTTGTGAAGTTTTTTCTCAAAAAATTATCCAATGAGTTAAAATAAAATTTTTATACTATATTAATGGCGGGGTAAAGTATTTTTACTTTTTTTTTAACCATTTTTTATGTAATGCACAACATCTCAAGACACATAAAATGCCTCCCCCCCAACGCTTAATTTGATTTTTTTTTACATAAAGGGGTTTTCTCACCCACAAAATTGCGGAATTTTTCGTGGAAAATAGCAGTTTACACTTCAGATGGCTACCAAAAATTTTTACATGAAAAAAACAAATAATCAAAGAACGTTGGGGGGGAGAATTTGATGATACTTTGACTAAATATTAATGGTTTTTGATTTCCGGGAAAAGCTCTGTCACGGCTTGTTTTTCAATATTTCAATATTCCGGGAAAAAAATTACAGAATATTGGTAAAAGTACACTTAATAATTTACGAAAGGTTTTAATAAATTTGCTCATACTCAAAAAAAAATTCAGTGTTTTTTTTCTATGCTGAAACCCTTACACCCTCCTTAAACATGCTTATGATATGTCTACACAGGGAGCTAAGTTTGACTTACAGTGCAAAGCTTAACTCAGTTTGCACTTGTAACTTGAACATGCCTTGTTTTGTTTTTGATGAGCAAATCGGCGTACACCATAGCTGTCTCGGAATTATAAAATTCCACGATTATAAAATTATTTTTTACATTTTTTAACATTTTACACCAAGTGGTGACCGGAGGCTTCTTTGGTGTGCACCGATTTGCTCCTCTTCTCAATACACATTTTCGTTAAAATTCTTTTTAGTTAAGCTTGCCTTTTTCTTTATTGTTGGGCTAGTATAACTTGCGTCCTATAAAGTTTTATTAAAAAAGTTATTTTCCAGCGAAAACTTAAAATTTTCCAAAAGTGCGTTGTGCCAGCGACACTAATGGCTGAATCGCAAAGACGCGTTAGGTCGGTCGCGCGTTGATCGTACTTTGCACGTACTTTGCTCGACTTTACGGGAAAAACTGTCAAATCGCCCGACTTTATAATTTTGAAATCATAATGTTGCGTTGACAGGTCGGGCGTCTATCACTTAGATGATGCCACTGTACGCAATCAAACTAAAAAAAATCCCACAAAGTCTGAAATCCCCAAATCACAATATATATGGTGGAAGTACATGATGGTTGCATTTCTTTATTGATTTTAGCAATTCATATACGAATAGCCGTCGAATTAATGATTTAATTATATACTTCATTAAGTAACATTAATATTATTAATATTATATACTAAAAATATAAATAAGGATATAAAAAGATTTTCCATTTTTGGTTTTTTTCTATTTTAGTGAACTTATCAGCTGATCAAAAACACATACAAGTGTGCTCTTTCTTGTGCAATGTTGTTTCTTATTTCGTTCTATTCTGAATAAAGAACAGATTTCAGAACTGAATTCCATTCGTTCTGTTCTTTATCCGGAAAACGTGTATATTTTTAGCTATAACTTTTTTGTTAGTAAACATTTTTGTATACGTATTTCTCACATATTAAAAATTATTATAACTTAAAAGAAAAATGTTCAATTTTTGTTTCTAAGGTTTGCTAGTATCTTAAGTGACAAAGAAGCTATTTTTGTAAACTGGATATTTTAATTTACTTATTACGTCACCTGTGAGTGCATTGTTATGCAGACAAATAATTTTTGGTCCAAAATAACAAACCATGAAATGATATTTTTGTACTCTCTTAAAATTATTATTAAAATACAACGCTTTTATTAGTTTACTAGCGGATGTAACCCGGTGTTTCTCGGGGTTGTGCCTCGAGCACAGAAAAAGGACGATTTTCAAAAAACTCTCATTTCAAAATTTTTTAAATTATCAATTAAATTTTAAAATTTAAAAAATTATTTTTTTTTCGACTCCCGTCGAAAGTGTTAAGTCAAATTTTCGTAAAACTGTACCTGCAAGACATGATTAAAAAAAATTACATCTTCAACGTCTCGATCTGACGTCTGGTTTCTGAGGAAAATGGTCACCCACACTCAGAAAAAACATATCTATCTCCGGTGAAAAATGTCTCTATTTTCGATTTTATTTCGATAATAGCAATATTCTCTTTTTCAAATAAAATTTTCTTCAATTAGAATAAATTTTCACATTTTCGAAGAAATATTTCTTCACTTCTAGGAAATGGAAATATTTCAATGTCTCTTATAATGATAAATATTTTTCTCGCAAAAAAAATTCTCATTTATAGAGAAAAATTTTTGAAAATGAAAAATTTTTCCTATATTTTGATTAAAAATTCACTATGAGAAGTATTTTCTGCAATTAAAACAAATGTTTTCTCAAAAATAAAAAGGTCTTTTTCTCGAAAAATTAATATATTTCTCTTTTTCTCGGTATATTTTTATATATTTCTCTTTTTCATAGAAGCATTCTTTGGAGCAAAGTCTATAGACTTTTAGAATTTAGACCATTTTTCTCTAAATATGATGCTTTTTATATCATATTCCGATAAACTTTTTTCTGAGTGCAGTTTATAAAGTCATTTCGAGAACAATGTGTTTTAAGTTTTTCTTAGCATGCATGTAATATGCAATTTTATCTCAAAAAATTCCAATTTTTAAAAATCTTATAAGCATTATGGATAGTCTGCGTTCAACGTACGGAACAGGCAGACAGACAAACATTTGATGTTAAACGAAGTATATATAATTACAATTTATTATATTTAATAAATAAATTTTTCTGCATATGTAACCAGCGTAGTAGTTATAATATTATTTATATAAACTAATTTGTTGACAAAAATAAATCCCATGCAAACACGCAAGTTTGCATACAATAAACAACAACAGCATCAACAACAAAACAAACAGGTAAACTACTCGCTTCAAACAAAGTAGCAACCATAACATAAGCAGCTACTGATGTTATGAATGTTTAAAATAGTCAAAATTCAATTAAATTCAATATAAACTAATTTGTTGACAAAAATAAATCCCATGCAAACACGTCCTTACTACTGCATGAACAATGTTCATATATTAAGCTAACTCAATGAAAATACAACCCTGCGCTAGCGGCAAATGTCAAACGCACGACCGAGTTGAACATTTCTCAACTTTTTTCGGCAGGTCGCGCTTTGATCGTACTTTACCCCTTCCTACGAGATTCGACAATATTTACGATACAAAGTACGATCAAAGCTTGAGGTCGAATTATGAATTGCTACATAACAACTCGTTGTTTCTACTTTAGCTGTCAAAGCGCGACCGACCTAACGCGGCTTTGCGATTTGGGTATAATCCAATCAGCAATCCAGAGATAAAGAGATGGGAAACTTCGCTTTTAATGAAAATAAAAAAATTTTGTTTGATAGCAGTGCTTGTTCTACCTATTTTTTCAGGCACTCACGTATTGTGTATGTGAATTCACCATATTATCTGTCAAGTAATGTCAAATTCTGGCAGCTCATTCATTTTGTTTCAAGCATTTTATTGGTAATGTGTTTTTCTTATAAATTAATTATTTAAATATTTATATGATATTTGTTTAATGTAGGTGGGACACAGCACACACTCATGCTGGGATGATTGCAGCGACAAGCACAATATAGACCTTAACTGCGGTGGCAGCAGTAACAGAGGCTCTATTGCAACAAGCCGCATACTTAGATGGCGGCAGCGGTGGAATACCAAGTCAAAACAATTTAAACCGGAGCAGTCCAGACTGTCGCTTGCGAATTAAGAATTATGCACCTTGGAGTCAGAAATTGTCTCCATAAATTCTTCCATAAGCAGACGATTGTATAGCTTACGGCAGTGCGATGCCCTCATCGAAGAAGTCATGCAACACAAACACATGCTTAAAAGTCAGGAACGCGATCTGCGTGACTGTAGTCATCATCAGCAGATGATTCTGTCACGTACCAAAAATCAGCTAAGGGAACAGGTGGCTAAAAATATATGAAGTTTTTCAAGTGTAAAATATTCACTTTTTCTGTTTTGCTACAGGTGCAAATGTTCAACTCTCACATTCATGAGATCGCTACTTCCAGATGTACTCAATCACTCTTGCAGCGAATTGCACCCACAATAAACAAACTACGTAAAAGAACCGAATCCAGATTGAAACAAAACAGCAATGCTTCAGCAATTGGAACAGCAAATTCTACAACTCAATCATGAGATCGAAGCTAGTCTAAAACCCAAAGGATGCAGGCCGAACAAAAAACATACAGGCCGCACAGAAACCCTACCAATATTGTTAGCTTCATCTTTAGTCTTTATGTATCAACGTCATTTCATTCGATTTTAATTTTTCCTGTGAAACGTTTCATTCAAGAATGTTTTAAGTCATACATTCACTCTTTTTTTTATTGCTGTTTTGAAACATGATTATTATAAAATGAAAATTCTACTTATAACAAAATTTATAACAATTACAATAAGCATATTTTTTGACATAATATCACGAGTTTGAAAACTGATTCATATGTTTGAAATCTTTTGTATTTCGGTTAATAAGGTCATAGGTTGAGAAAAAATCAGATTGTTAAATTTATTTGAATAAATTTTTCATAAATCGTGGTCAATTCGTCTAAGAAAAGAAAAAGGGTTGCATTGCCGAAAAATAAAAAGTGCTGTGTTGCTGTGTGAAATGAGTTGCTGTGATATAATGTACGTATTCCTTTGTTCATTCCGGATTCAGAACGGAAGTGATTACAACCTTGTTTATCCAGAATATTGTAACAGAAAAAACACATTTGTGTCAAATTGGTTTCAAAACACTTTAACATTTAATATATTCTCGAATACAGTTGCTACAATGAGTGTCGAAAAGACTTTCTTCCGCCTGAACAATAATAAAACTCAATATATAAAAAATATTTTGTAAAATCACAATATTTCAAACTTTCATACGACCTTCTTTCGCATTCCCCAACGGATTTTTGAGAAAATATTTATATATAAGTATTTAACTAATATTTTAATATTAGTCAAATACTTCGTGGAAGCGTTAATAAAAAATTAAAAATAAAAACATTGCTTATTTGTTCGTGACATCGATGTAACGATGTTTGAGATTTTGCAATATCGATACTAAAACATCGAGTTAGTTGATAGAATAACACTACTATAATATTTTTTTAACTAAATCTTAACAAATAATCCTTTAATTTATTTTACTTTTGAACTGCTCAAAGCTTTAGAAAAATGTTATTTAAGTGAATTTAGCAAACACTCAATACCAAAGATGTGTAACAAACACTTCAAGGCATTAAAAATCCAATTAGATTATTTCGGTTTTTTCACACAATAAAAATAAAAACCACTAATGTTCGTTTGTTATCACTTATTTAAAATGAGCGTTTGAATTAATAATTCAGGAACTTTAGTCACAACCGGCACTTAATTATGTAAATGTTTCTTCCAGATAGATTTCCTTACTTTTCTTTCTTATTTCTTATTGTTTTCATTTCCACGATAACGCAAAAACATCTATATCTCTGCCGTTACTCAATTGATCTTTAACATTGATATGTTATTTGAAAAGTCATTAAATGGCCTTTCAAATATATTTATTATAAATATCATTGCTACAATATTTTTGTTTTATAAGCGAATTTATTCCAAAGTTGAATTTTTTATTAAATAATTATTTTCTAAAAAATGTACGTTATTAAGGTACTAAAAATATATTTTCTTTTTAAAAGCTTACAGCTAGATCTTTTGCTTGATATATTAAAAGATGTATCTATTTTTTAATTTCACTCTATATTACATAAAATGTAAATTTTCCAATTTTTTTGTTTGTTAAAAAATCTGTTCAAAAAATGTTCTATATCTTTGCAAATATCCAATGGATCTAAAATTTATCATTAATGCATTTTTTGGCCAATAGTCATATAAATCCCAATTGACTGTGGCAACATTTCCTAAATTTGATAAATTCGCTACTTTGAACTAAGATTTTGATATCTATTTGCAAAATAAATTTGAAAATCGCTTGCTTTCGTTTGCATAACTTTGCCCAAATATCGAATCGGCTTATATAGAAGTTCTCAAAAAAAAATATTTAGTACTATACAAAACGTACATAAATTAGTACTTTGCCATAAAAGCCTACTCCAAATTATACAAAACTACATTTTTATGCAACACTGCTCTCAGGTAACAGACCGTGGTAGATAAAACTAAAATACAGTGGTCGCATTCAAGAGACACATTTATTTTTGTAGCAAAACTTAAGTTAGCGCTGTTATTCTATGATAATGTTCCCAAGTCAAACGCCAGAAGTTGGAAATACAGCACCGTGTGTCATATATTTTAGGATATAAACAACAAATACATATGTTCCTGCAGTTTAAGCGCGTATTTTATGTAAATATCATTAAATTTTAGGTGAAAATTTATTTTAGCAAATTAAAACATAATAAATGTATTGATCTCTAAGCAGATATGACTTAAAAGTATAAATTGTTTGCTTCATTAAATGGCAACAGCGACATTAAAATCTTACAATAGTGACAAGCTGTCAACAATAGATGTCCGCTGAATGTAGTCACGACTTCAGGCCATGGTGGAAGTTTTACGCCTTAGTGGTCAGATTTTACGCGAAAAAGTTTTTTCTTTGCGAATTGTGGTGAAAATTTTACTAATACACCTAAAGCATTTGCGTTAGTATTGACGATTTTTGACATAAGGCGCACATAGTGCTATTCCTTTCGCACGGAAGTTTCCCATCTCTTTATCTCTGCAGCAATCACTAATCGAATGAACACCTGCTCAACAGTTTTTTGGTTAACGCTAAAGCAGAATGTTCATTCTATTCAGGCTATCAGTGTGTTCAAGGAGAGTGAAATTGAGAAAAAGCCTTTGCAACAACAATACGACACAGCTCTGTTAATCTCTGTCCATCTCACTGTTACGCTCGCATTTACTCTTCTTTCTGGAGGCTACAACAGCGATGCTTAACAGAGCTATGACGCATATTTTGATGTTTTTTCTGATAAAACCCATTGGGAAAAAGGTGTTTTTACGTTTCCTTCAATTAACCTATCTTAATGACATCCTATTCAAATAAAAATATTATTCTGCACTTCTACTCAAAAATACCTTTCCATCGATATAAGTATTATGTAAATATATTGACATTAACACAGTTAAAAGTGTACCCAAAACTTTTTGTTTGCGTATTAATATATAGATTATATAATTGTGAAAGAAGTCAATAGAAGGACAAAAAAAAAAAATAAATCAAAACACTTAGAAAGAAAATTGTATTCATGGCAATGACCACTGAAAATAAACTTAAAAGAGAATTACAAAATTTTTTAACTCATAAGAACTGTCAAAACCGTAAAAGCTATAAGCATAAGCCAGCAATACTCAACTATACACAATAAATCACATTTACGCTCAGTGACCTCAAAATTCTAAGTGGCTCGGAAACCTTTTCTACTTTCTGTGGCATACAAAGTTTTCGTTTGCCAATTCCCTTAACTTATTCTAAAAATATAGTAGAAAAAAAAGCAGCAAATTTATGATTTCCAAACATACACTTACATGTTTATATAAGAACTTACTAATACAAACGTTCAACTGTGCTATTTAGCTACAAGTATCTGTAGAATTCTAATTTTATTTCATATTTTTACTACTGTTTATGCAAATAAATAGAGACATATTTTCTAACAAAAAGTTAACACTTTATGTGTGTGTTCGAATATGTGTATCTTAGTAAACTATTTTTATTGTACGATATTTAATTATTGTAATGCAGTAGTCTAAATAAGGAAGAAAACATTTCGTTTTGGCTATATATTTGGGAGAAAACATCACTGATAACATTTTCAGCTTTTGCAGCATAACAAAAACACCTAAAAAAAACAAAAACAAAACAATGGAAATAAAAATATTCAATGGTAGTTACCGAGAACGAATGGTAGGGAAATACATAAAACTTTTCACATGTGAATGAAACGCACGATAGAGCAAAAATAAAAGAAATGCCAAATAACACGAAAACAAAATAACGACGGACCGAGCAAGAAATCAAACAAACAGGATGATAAAACATACAAAAGTCCTTACGGCGAATACAAGAAACACTTGTCAACGTCAATAAATGCAACAAAATATTAGACCGCACAAAAATCTATTGAAGAAAAGTAATTCAACATCAATATGTGAATAAAAACTCAGAGGCAGATCCAGGAAGAGACGAAAAGGACATTCTGTGAAGGTGTTATGCTATTCTCCTCAAAATAACTCACATATTTCACAACCAACCGTTGCTGATAAAAAAAAAAAACAACTTAATGATGATATTTTGGCAGTCGGAAATTATGAGATATCGATGCCAATCTTACAACAAAAACAGTTTTTATCCTTCTAAATCAATATTTTAGGGTTAACATATTTGATTCTTGCGATTTAAAATTAAATTTAAAATTACTGTCAAGGATTTATTTATTAACAAAATATTATTGAGCAGGGACCAAAAATAACTGTTGTTTTGAGAATTTTAATTTTTGTTTAAAATTATCATTTTTTTAGCACAAATAATATTTTGTTCACTCTGAAATCTCAAAAAAGTTACATAAAAACTAAAACTTTTGAGAAAAGTGGGTGTCATCCACCGACGAATATGCCCACCTCCCATAGAACCCACAATAGTGAAAACTATAAAGAGGCTAATATTGAATCTACATCAATAAAATTTAGCATGTATGCATTTTATATAAAAACTAAGACGTGTTTGAAAATTTTTCTTGATCTGCAACCCCAAAATTTGGAAACTCTATAAAAAGGCATCTCTTTTAACTACAGGACAAAAAAATTGGTGCATTTGTATTTTACATTAAAACTTAATCATATCCTTCATGCGATTGCAAGACGTCATCAAAGTAGTAAAATCTTTTAAAATCATACAAATACTCAGCTCAAATCTCATACAAAAAACATATAATTAAAGAACTTTTACCATTACGAATCGGCCATAAGGTATTTTAACTACGGCCAAGCCTCCCAAACCTTTCTAGTTTTACTTACTGTTAATACATTTTGCCATTTCGATATTTTTTTGAATTTATAATAAATACAAAATATTTGCTTTTTATTATCATGCACACACGTGCTGCTTAGCAAAGCCAAACTAAATATTGGACCAGTGAGAGCCCGAACAGAACCAAAGCGGATGACGGCTGGCGGATTCGCCGTTCAGCAGAATACATTAAAATGTATGCACTCGGCAAAAACGAATTCGCTGGGCGAATCCGCGACGGAAAAACGCCCGAATAGAATCTATTCTATTTTTGCTATGGCGGCTGGCGGTCCTCTCTCTGAGTAACATAAATGTTGCCATACTTTTGCTAAGAATTGGCTGTGTTTAATATAATGTTCTTAGTTTTTAGTATATTCTGACGTTTTGTTTTTTGTGTCTGTGTTCTATTTATGTGAATTCGCAATAATATACGAAATAATTGTCTTCATAATGGATTTTGATTAACACTTAATTGAATAAGTCAAAATTTTTTCATATATGTTGATCATGTTGTCCGTCTGTTGCACCCCTATCTGTCAATTGTACCACTACCGTGACAAAAAGCAACTCTGTTCCGACAACCGCCAGCCGCTCTTGTTGTAGACGTGTTACAGCTCAATTCGCCGAGAGAGGACCGTCAGCCGTCAGTCGCTTTGGTTCTGTTCGGGCTCTGACGCGCAAGATCGCCATTTTAATCGCGGGCCAACGCTTCAAAATAACAAAAACAAAATATTGCGCATGAGCGCATTTGTCAAAAAAGAAACAGTTATAAAATTGCAACAACAAATAGCAAAATAATATTACAATAACAAAACTCTCATGCATCCACACAACTAACAGAACAATCAGAATCAGCATCGTCGAATGTGTGTTTTGTCTTTGCATGCATTTATTATTGTAAAGCAGAGGCGTAGCTAAGGTTGGTGGCACCCGGGGCGGAAACTAAATTTTGCACCTCTTTAGAAGGTTTTTCTTAATAAAATAAGTTGATGAATCGGAATTGACTTGGGTTTTAGTATGAGCGTGATAATTGTACAAAATTTAATATAAAGTTACAGTTTGTTTCATAAAAACGAAGTCCTGGTGATGGTAAAAGATATTTTCATTCAGTTTTCCACCCTCTTGATATTCAAAACATCAAACCGCAGTCATTGAGGTGTGTTCTTTTTATTAAAAAAATCAAAAATTATGTGGTAAATAGTTATTTTGCTAAATTTTGCACCCAATTTTGGCGTGCATCCGGAGCAGACCGACCCCCCGCCCTACCCTTGCTACGCTACTGTTGTAAAGTGCGTTGGAAACAGTGAGGAAGTGAGGTTTGTTTTGTGGTTCTCAATTTTTGGCCTAGCCCGAAGTCAAAATGAAAACATTTGTATTTTGACTTAGGCCAATCGTTTGCTTATCAATTTGGTACTAGCAATGTCAATAGCAAATAGTATAGCGATTTACCCACTAGCACAGAAGGTTTGATATTTTTGACCGAAAAAATTTAAGTCACAAAATAACTGCTATTTTTGACCGATAAAAAAAAGTCGAAAGTAACCTTAATTTTTCCTCGAAAAAATACAAGGCAATAAATAACACTTAAATTTTAACTTTTAAAGAATCAGTCTAAAATTTAAAAGGCACTTAATATTCGTGAGGCTCAGGACATTTGTAACATAATGTTTTATTTGAAAAAGTCTTTTAATAATTTTTCATTTGAAAATTGTCAAATAACTGTTATTTTCGGTCCTTATTTTAGTTCAGTTGGTGTTGTAGTTGCTTTCGAATGTCTTCTCAACATTGTCACTTTTTGAATGCTAGATTGCATTTCCATAGTACTCATTCAGCCCAATCATGAAACATTTTCTCCCGGGAGTTGTAAATGGGAGTTTCCGTTTTTAAGATAAAGTTAAAATACTTTTTGGATATTTTTAATGCAATTTTGTGCATCAGCCGCCAATATTCATGAGTGTAAAATAAAAAAAATAAGATATCTTTATCTGTTACCTTAAAAGCGAAAACTCCCATTTACAACACCCGGGAGAAAATGTTTCATGATTGGGCTGATTGCCTCCGAAAGGAGAGGCAAATCTTTTTGATTATTACCTCCTGCTTGCTGATCATAATAATTGCTATGTTGAGTGAGGGCCTCGTAAAGCAGCGAACGTTGTTTGTTGAGTGTAGATTCACCAAAATACCCTGATGCTTCGTAAAAATTCATTTTGGAACTCAGCCGATGTTGCAATCACGTTAGCTTCATTATTAGTTGCAGACCCAGCTGCGGCTGCATTCTTAAGGCCATTTCCTCACGGAGCAATTCAAAAGTAATGCAATTGCAACAAATGTTGCTAACCCATGTTTCTATACCGAAACCTTCGCATGGAGCAACTTTTTCAAAACTAGTTGGCAACATGTTTGCGATAAGTTTTATACAACGCAGCATGCTGCAATTTATATCACCAACTTGTTGTGTTTTTTCTTTGGTCATTCTGTACAATGCTAAAAATTTAGCATAACTTTGTTGCAGCTCTTTTACTGACACGAATAATCGCTGTTTAGATTATTTTTATACCCCTACGCGTACTGCGTAAGGGGTATATTAATTTTGTCACGACGTGTGTAACACCCAAAAGGTATGGAAAAGTATATATATTCTTGCTCAGCATTACCACCTGAGTTGATTTCGCCATGTCCGTCTGTCTGTCCGTCTGTCCGTCTGTCTATCGACACGATTACAGCCGCAATTTTGAAGCTATCGTAATGAAATTCGCTATTTAAGCTTTTTTTAAAAAAACTAAGGTCAAGTTCGAGAATGGGCTAAATCGGATGAAAACCACGCCTACCTCCCATACAACCCAAAAATTGAAAACTCTACAAAGAAGCTAATATTAAAGCTACAATACTCAAATTTGGTATATGTGTATTCTATCTCAAAACTGAGATGTTTGAGAAAAATGCGCGTCATCGACTTACTAACACGCCCACCTCCCATACAACCCCAAAATGGAAAAATCTATAAAGAGGCTAATATTAAAGTTACAAGACGGAAACTCGGTATTTGTGTATTTAATGTCAAAACTGAGGTGTGTTAGAAAAATGGGCGTCATCCACCCACTAACACGCCCACTTCCCATACAACACCAAAATTTAACAATCTATTTAGAGGCTAATATTAAAGTTACAAGGTGGAAACTCGGTATTTTTGTAATTAATGTCCGAACTAAGGTGTGTTATAAAATTGGGCGTCATCCACCCATTAACACGCCCACCTCCCATACAACCCCAAAATTTAAAAATCTATAAAGAGGCTAATATTAAAGCTATAAGACAGAAACTCGGTATTTGTGTATTCTATGTCGAAACTGAGATATGCTAGAAAACTGGACGTCATACACAATCTAACACGCCCACCTCCCATACAACCCCAAAATTTAAAACTTTATAAAAAGGCTTATATTTAAGCTGCAGGAAAACAATTTGATATGTATGTTTTTTAGACACATAAAATTAATAATATCTCTCAAAATCTCATACAAAAAGCTCTCCAATTTAATATTCTTCCACCCTTAAGAATCGGCCGTGGGGGTATTCTAACTTCGGCCAAGTCGAAGATATACCTTACTAGTTTAATGTACGGATGGACCCAAATCTTTTTTGCCGTTTGTTTTTTCGCGTATAGGCTCATTCCACAGAAATGAGGAACGGAAACATGAATTCTAAAATGCATGCATTTGAAGTAATTTTTGGTTTTCGAATTGAAGTTGAATCTTAAGTTAGTCCTGCTGCAAAAATATTTTTAAATTAAATGCTTTTTTATATTATTTTCACAATTTTACTGAACAAACTTCGAGTTGAAAAAAATTTTTAAATATTTTGATTTAATTTAAACCTTAAAATCAGTCATCATTTGATACAACTTTTAAAAAAATAAGGTTAGTAATATTAAAAAAGATATTAATGTTGTGTTAGAAAAGGTTGTAATTATGATTGGTTACTGCGTTTTCAAAATACATCATATTTAAACTGAGTGTTTTTTCTGTGTCACAACCGTCCCAAAAAAGGCTATAGTTTTCCTAAGAAGCAACACGGGCTTATGATAAGAAAGAAACTTTCCTAAAGTAAGGATGTTGATGTTTTACATAAATTTGTTAACTTTTTTCATTCAATAAATTATTTTTATTCTTCATTTCCGTTACAAGAAGTTGGTCACACCCGGAACGGTCTAGCGAAATGCTAGACCGGTCTAACGGTATAGCGAAATCATTTGTATTGGTATTAATTTGATCAAAAATTCATGCGAAAATTTTTTTGCAAAAAAATATTTTTTTTTTAAATATATTAAAAACTTGAAATTATTTGTATAGGTATTAATTTGATAAAAAATTTATGCAAACAAATTTTTTGCAAAAAAATATTTTTTTTTTAAATTCATACATTAATTAAAAACAAATTTTTTTTATTTAAGTGTCACAAATATGTGAAAGTTATTATACCCAAAAAGTTCTTATATATAATTTCCACATCATTCGCACTCGTCACACCCGGGACAATCTTATGTCACACCCGTCCCATTTAAAAGTTTAAAAAAGAATGGTTACTGCAATTTTTTCAAAATAATTTTCACTGGTATTCAAGAGAAAATATATTAAATTTGAATATATGCAAGTCAAAAATGGTCTCATTGTGGCAGATGGACTGAATTTCAATGTTAGACTCAGAATTTTTAGTTTTTAAACTTGTGCTCGTCACACGCGTCCCAGGTGTTTAAGCGAATGTAACTATTAAACTAGTATAAATAACTGCATTACGTTTAAGTATTTTGAAACCTTGGGGCATCTTCTAAAATACCCTATAGTAAATTGCTAAAATTTAACCGGCTAATACCATTTTCAGCACGATAAAGTAGTCAAAACGTCACACTCGTCTGTATGGAATGAGCCTATAGTAAAAGAACAAAAAAAATTGGAGTTTGGGGCCCACGCCACTTGTTTTTTTTGGGCCCTTAGGTAAAATTATGTCTACTTCAATAAAAATAATCAATGTTGCGTTGTAACATGCCTTGCTCTCCTGAAAGCATAGGTTGCAATTATGTTTTCAATTTCAGTAGTTTGAAACTTTATAAGCAATTGTGTTGCAATTGCATTACTTTTCCATTGCTCCATGAGGAAAAGGCCTAAGAGCTCTAATTCGCTTTTTATATGCACGAACGCGTTCTGCTCCTGTTTTAGCTATTTTTCTTAGTTTTGAGACGTTTTTTGGCTGGCAAAAACTTTATTATTATTTATTTATTATTTTTGCTGTTATTAATATATTGAATAAACTGGTGACCGTGGCATGCAGGTTAAGTGTGTAGCTTAGCGTGCTCGGAGCCCGAGTTCGATCCCCAGTCGCGGCGAAAAGTTTTTTCAACAAAAAAATTTTTGTGATCGGTCACCACCTCTGCAGACAATGGCAATCCTCAGGGAGAAGATAATGACATGTAATGCTTTTTGAGAACATGAACTTTCGTCGTTCGGAGTCGGCATAAAACATGTAAGTCCAGTTCTTTACCAAATCCAGTCAATTCTTTACAAACATTTAATAACACACACAACTCAATTGATCATAAGAAGCTCGATCAAAGTCCTTTCAAGGGCTGTAATGGCCAATTTGCTTTTGTTATTTTTTTTTTGTTTTGTATAAATTTGGCTTTACTATTTTATGGTATAAATTTTATAACATATTTGGTGTGGATTTATATTTATACCAAATTGTATAAAATTTATCCTCATATTTTTAACAGTGTGTCTAAAAGTTAAATCTAAGTCACATTTAAATTTACTTTCTTATGTTGAAATGGATTTGATTGCAAATAAAATTTCCCTTTTAAAGTAGTAAGCAATCAATATTTTTCTTACAAATTATTTTTAAAAGTTAAACGTACGTTACCTTTTTGGTACAAACAAATTAGCGTTATCTTAGCAGGGTTAATGTACATTATAAAAATCGTAATCTTGTTACCTTTTAGAAAACATAGTGACTATATATTTTTGCCAGCAAATGCAGTCACTTTACCCACAGTGCCAAGGTGAGTTCATCATGCAGGCACGTCGAGTACCTTCTGCGCTTGACACAATGGTAATAATTTATTTTTAGATAACAAGCACTTTTTGGCTTTTGTGCTGTAGTTTGTTTCAAAAACGAAAATAACAGACATAGCTGCGGGTGACTTCATCACAATTTATGATGCAACAACCAAAAACAACAACAATATCGAAGACCAAAACATTTTTTTGCAGAAACTCACAGTAAATATTTCCGTTACAATTTACGTTATCAACATTTAATTATGCAGTTAAAAACGTACAGGTAACATTAATGAAACGGGAAAATTAAATTTAGTTCATGTTAATGATAAAAATGTTGGTATTGAAAACAAAAGTTGTTACTTCCATTCAATAAACTCTGAAGCAAATTGAAAGAAATTTGAAAAAAAAAATCGTAAACTGGTAAATGTTTGGAAAGTTACCCGAGAAACAATTTGAATTCATACCAAAATACTAAGGCACAAAAGTCCCGAGTATCAGATTCAATTTCATTTTAAAAAGCACGAACATTAACGAAAACTCGTTAATTTTATGAAAAAAAAAAAATTCATATATTTTACCGCAAAAAATATCGTAACTGTGCTGGAAACCAGCAAGTATGTACTTCGAAAGTCACCTCTTATAGTACCGTAACACAGAGAGGCCACCCTGATTATATCAGTACATGTGCTGATTTTCTTTGAAAGCACTGATTTTACAAAGTTTTGAAATCATTAAGCAAATGAACAGACTTCCTTCAATTTGAATATATTGAATATGTACTGATTTTGTTTTATATTATACTAGCAGTACACTCCACGCGTTGTTGTGGCTCATCTAGTTATAAAGATTGGAAGATAAGGTCTACCCGTAATTGCGAGACGAACAACACGTACCGCCAAGAACAACTGTCATATTAGCCAATGCGAATTCCAAAAAAATTTAACAAAGCAGTTATTATTATAATTTATTTTGTTTTGTTCTTGGAGGGCCAAGTATAATACAAGCCCTTCATGGAGGGGTTAAACTTCAAAATGCTTATCAATACTTCATTTAATATTCATCAAAAATGTGAACGACAAAAAATTTAATAGAAAATAAAAAACAGTGAACATGGTAGATGATCCCAAAATGCCAAAAACAACTATTATTCTATACTAGATAACGAGTTAGAAGAGTGTAATGAAGATGTGTTTAAAAAATTTGAACAATATGTGCATAGCAACAACATCCGTTATGATGTGGAGAAAGACAAAATTAACAATACCGCAAACAAAAACATCATTCCAATAACAAGTGCAGCTGCTGCATTCTCTTCTGCACCCGCCGCTAGTCGCAAACACGAAAACAATGAAACAAAAATAAATAAAAACAAATAACAAAAATATTCCCCCCCATAAACACTTTCGATATCGAATCAAAACAAATAATAGAATTTATAAAAAACGGTCTTAACATAACTCAATTTAAAATTAAGGAATACACAAACAACAAACTATCAATTTTTCTATCAAATCTCGAAATAAAGTTAAATTCTGCTCTAATACATCTAATAACCTGAAAACAAAAACTTACGTATTGAAAGGCTTAAACGGCAATTTTTCGGTTTTAGTCGGTACTGTTCGGTTAATTTTTGTTAATATTTATATAGCTTCTGCTCGTATTCGTTCAACTTCTTTCTTTATTCGTTAGTCTTTGGTCTTTAGTTCTTGATTTCTTTTGCCTTCGGCTCCTTCCTTGATTTTTGTCAAAAGAAATTTTATAAACATAGGATCTATTTCAGTAACAAGTACTACATGAAGAGAATTCGGTTCAGAAAATATCCCTTATGTCCATAATTTATGTGCTATTTGCTCATATTTATCGACTAAGAGCAACTGATCATAAAATAAACATTTGTGTGCATAAATTCAGATCAAGATAGAATCATTATTTATACGCAACTAATGTAAGATGCATCACCAACTTGCTCATGGAAAATAAATCAGTTGAAGAAACTTTGCACATAGATTATGCTGAGATAGCTCTTATATCCGTGAAACACTTAACCTGCATGCCGTGGTGACCGTGGCATGCAGGTTAAGTGTGTGGCTTAGCATGCTCGGAGCCCGGGTTCGATCCCCAGCCGCGGCGAAAAGTTCTTTCAATAAAAATTTTTCTGATCGGTCACCACCTCTCTGCAGACAATGGCAAACCTCAGAGAGTAAATAATGCCATGTAAAGCTTCTTGAGAACATGAGCCGTTCGGAGTCGGCATAAAACATGTAGGTCCAGTTCTCAGTCAATTGTGTGCAAACATTTAATAACACACACAACACAATTGATCATAAGAAGCTCGGTCAAAGTCCTTTCAAGGGCTGAAATGGCCAATTTGTTTTTTTTTTTTTAGCTCTTATATCAAGTGCAGTTGGTATAAACTAAAGACACCTTGAGCATAGATTATGCACTAAATGTTAATAGATCGTGTGAAAATTGTATTAATTGGTGATATCTTGAGCATAGATTGAAAACAAAATGTTCAAATATACTGCGATCGTACAAAAATGTTATGATCAAAGTATTGCGAGTTAACTGAGTTGATTTTGTATATATTGAGCAGCAGAAATACATTATTTTTTAAACAAAATTAAATTGATAACTTCATAGATGCGTTTCTTAAAATATACAGAATTATTAATTAATTAATTGCAATTATTTGTAACCAACCTCGATCTATTTAAGCTGCCTGGAGCTGGTGAAACTGACTGCAGCTGATGAAACTGCCTGTAGCTGATGAAACTGCCTGTACCTGTTGAGACTGCCTTGAGCCTGTGGAACTGTTAAGAGAAGTTGAAACTGAGTGAAGAGACAGCCTGAGTGAAGAAACTGCCTGAAGGTATTGAAATTATTTATTTTCTGACTTTATACTCACAATCCATCCAGAGAGAATGATTGCCATTCAGGTTTGCTGGCCATATTCAAGTGTTGCGAAGGCTATACATACCCAGATGAGTGATGACTTTCGCTGAATGTGTTGCTATGTGAAAAGTTAAAAAATTGTCAAATTGATGAAATCTCTTCAGTTGAAACAAAGAAGGACATAATTATTTTTTGGCAGATTTGTATGGCAGAGGCAGTTGTCTGCTTGTTATATTTTAATTGTAACTTACCTGGGCCTGCTTAAACTACTCGTTTTTAGAAACCGTATAATTTCTAAATATAGATGAATCACATGATGAATCACATAATGTGATCTGTGTTTTTGACAGAATAATTTGAAATAATGTGAGCATAGCGCATAGTACATTATCAAAACTTATAAACGATTAACAAAAAAATTTTTGTAGTTTATTAGCAGCTTAATCATGAATCTTGCGCAAACAATTTTCTTCGTGTAATGCTTACCAAGTTTCAGCGGAAATCGGTTCATTCGTTTTGACGTGAAAGAACCAGACATAGTTGATTTCATAATGTGCCCTCTTACGGAAGTTTTCTGAAATTTATATAGCCTCAATTCTGTTGCAGGGACAGGTTATTTCACATACCAAATTTTACAAAAATCGGTTGAGTGTTTAAGAGTTATTGAGTCTTAAAAGTTCGGAACAGACAGACAGACAAACATTTGATTTTATATATTAGATAGCGTGATTGCGATGTGCACCAGACTTTCGTAGGATGCCCTCCATGATAAATTTGAAGAGATCGCAAGTAAGCGTGCCACCTTGACTGAAATCTTGTTCAGTATTAAACGGTTTGGACACTGCGATTCTTATCGGTATGCTTTCCGCTAGCCATATTTTGCTGATGAGTTGATGCATGCACGTTATCAATTCACCGCCGCTGATTTTAAATAATTCAGCTGCCAGGTCGTCAGTTCCTGCTGCTTGGTTGTTTTGAGTCCCTGGATAGCAACTTTGACCACGTCATGACTAGGTGGTGGAATTTCAACTCCATCATCATCGATTGGTGATGTCGTACTGCATTCTTCAAGGGCGGAATTGTTGGTATCATCGCCCGCAAGCAGATTGGAAAAAAGATGCCTCCATAAGCTCGATGTGCAATATGTATCTGTAACCATTTCACCAGTTTCATCTACACATTTTTTAAGAAAATTTTCTTTTCAGCAAACACAAAGAATTAAAAAAAAAAACAAATAAAGTATCAGCATTCAAATTTATTTGGCAACCTTATTTCATGTGGAAGTGCTGCTGCATTAAATTAAATAATATATAAATTAACCACCTTGTCCATTGGATCTTCTGCAAACATTTTTGAAAACAACATCACTAATAAGAAAGCACTTCACCATTTGTAAGAATGAAAGGAATCCAAATACAAAAAAATGGTGGCCTACGAACTATATAATTATCATTAACTTCGCAAATCTATACAATGATTTTCGAGTTTTCTATTTTTGAACACTGTTTTATCCTAATGTTTTTTTTTATCTTTCTTTAGCATGTTATATTAGGAGCATTCACGATTCAATGTACTCGCCGCTGCAGTTAAGGACTTACACTTATGTTAATATTTAGGTTTTCGTTAACACACCACACTTTTAATTAAGATTATTGAGATGATTATTTACATTATTTTTATTATTAAGATTATGATAATTTGATTCATTATAATTGATCAAGTAATTGGTGTATCAACTTTCAAATGTTGCTTCACTAATGCAGATTCCCTACGCCTATTTTTTGCGATAAAAATCCCTACAAATAGGAAATTTTCCCTACATGTATCAACACTAATGCTCTAGGCTTGTAACCTTGGGTTAGACGTTAAGCTGTTGGTATAATTTTCAAGCATTCTTCTTGCCCAGGTACACCTCAATTTTCTCAAGTTTACTCTTTTCCTGCTCCTTTTCTTTGCACGTGAAAAGGCATCTCTCTTCCTTTCTCTTTTCGCAATAGTTTTCGGGTATGGCTCTCGTTACAGCTGACATTCCTGATCGTACCATTGATTACGAGGTTGCGGGCATCGGAAACCATAGACTTCCTTAGCAGTAGTGCGCATGGAGTGGGATATATACGTCCAAACTCCGGCAGCGTCATCGAGGCCAGATTAAGGTTAGTTGAGATTCACTGAGAGATGAGGGGAGTAGGCCTCGGCGGTCCGTCGTGATAGCGGCTTATTGACATCTAGCTTTCGTTGGATACCTGAAAGTAAAGGGTGATCCAATATGATATCCCTTTTTAACTTGAGTTGTTTTGACAGCTGTTATGTGTGAAATGGACTGTCCATAAATGTATGATTTATCTCAACTATTTAATAATTAATTGGTTAATAATGTTACATTAATCTTAAACGCTTTTCCACTTAACTCGCTTGACGATATTTTTAATTAGATTTTCAATGATTTTATTGATGATACCCATTAAAGGGGGACATGACATTGGCCGTTTTTTTAAATCAACTTTTTTTTATAATTTTGTGTTTTAGTAAAAATTCTTAAGATTCATGGGAATAAAATTTCATGGGAAAATTCCTACGGGTTCAAAAGTTACAGCCGGATTAGTAAGAGCGCAATTTTAATTTTCGCGCTACCTACGTACGTCAACTATACCTACGTACAAACTTTGAACGCGTTTATCTGGAAACCATGTTTTTCGTACTGGCTACCACGAGCTTTTTTTACATTTTTTTAGATTTTTTAGATTTTTTATGAATTTTTAAAGTCAATATTTTTTTCGAAAAACTCACTTTCAAATTGGGAACATCAGCAAAAATTGAAAAAAAATTTAAAAAAAGCTCCTGTCATACGATAACCAATATTGTTAAGATTTAAGAAATTCATTTTTTTTCCAGATCGGACAATTTTGCGACTCTCAGCGCTGCAACCACGAGGCCCCGTTTTTTTCTCTGCGCCAATTTGGAGCTCTATAAAACCATGTTGGAGCGAAAAATATATTTTTTTTGATTTTTTTTTCTTGTAATTTCTTCAATTCTCTACAATAATAAAAAACAATTTGGAGAAATGTTTGTTTTCGACTGAGTTATGAATTTTGAAAAAAGGGATCGTTTCCCTGCCGCGAATGTAATGTCCCCCTTTAATGGAATTGATTTAACCCATTGGTGACCAAAATATCGCAAACTGCAATTTTAACTGTTTTCTAAGTTTTTGTTCTAGCTTGAGATATCATCAAAAATATAACATAAGAGTGATTTGAAACAAAATTTAATAATTGTGGTAGTAAATTCAGCTATGAGCAATTTACTTTAACACAAACTTTCATTTTAAATTAAAGACTTAAGCTTTTTTCAAAATCGATTTTAGCACATAAAAAAGGTTATTCAGGAGAAATAAATAAAAAAATCCGTGTTTATTTGCGTTGTCCTTGATGCCTATATTGTGTAATAATTTCGTACCTTTTTTTATTTTTTGACAACCCAAAAAAAAAAAAAACGCCAACGGCGTATTCAAACATAAAAAATATAAGTATCACAAAAAAATATTTTATGTTTTGTTAATGGCTGCTTAGTCAAGGCTGACCACTCGATGCTTATTTTTTGTAATTTTCTTAAAAGCCTTGCATTTTAATTTTGTTTATATTTCATTTGTGATCCTAGCAAAAGAATCTATTTATACATTCTCACTTATGCTAATATGTAAAATAAAGAAATACTCATTTCAATGCTGATACTACGTTTTACTCAAATTTGAATTTCAAATTGATGAATCCTACATTAACAGATGAAGAGTTGCCACTGAAAAAGAAAAATGCAAATTTTACAGTGTTTTATAATTTTATAGTTTACAGGAAAATGTGAACATTTTTAAATTCTCATTCCTTTCAATTATTTTGTCATTATCAGCATACATTTTTATTCCATTGCATTAGTTCTTTAAAATTATAGACTTTCTTATGAATGTGCCTGTTTATGACTGTTTAAATTTGTATATTAAATTCTTGCAAACATTTGTAACACCTAGAAATAAACGAGTGCGGTATAGAAACGTATATACAGTAAGGTACCTTGAAAAAAAAGTTTCATTTGTACCCATCCTATAATGAACCCTGATATATTTTTTGATGATTCCCAAAATATTTTGGATACACCGAAATCCGTCATTGAGCTAAACCATTTTGCGAAAACCTATAATTTGAGACAGTTTATTTATTTACATCTATTACACTAGCCAGTATATATACCGAAAACATGATTTATGGAGGTTTTTGCAAAATGGTTAAGCTCACTGACAGATTTTGGAATAGCCAAAATATTTTGGGAATGATCATAGAATACATAAAGGTTCATTTTAAAATGGGTACAAATGGAACTTATTTTTTCTTTATACAAGGCGAGGCACCTTAATATACAGCCGTTGGCAACTTATTAGAAATGATTTTTTTATTATAAGACATCTGCCGGTTTCTTCTTTAACTTATCAATTATCCATATTGACTTCCTTTGTTTTGCAACTACACGAATATATCTTAAAAACAAAAAATAGTTGAAAAGTTTTTAATGGCACAGTTGGTTAAAATAAACTTTTATTCGTAAATCTTTAACATATCTGTGACAACTAATTAGCAAACTTGCAAAATACATTCAATTCAGATAAAAAAGTAATAAAAAATGTGAAATATTAACAAAAGTAATGCTTAAGGTATAATATTTTGTTGGTTTTGCTTTTTAACTGCACCACATCGTCCTTGCATTAAGGATAGGGTCTTGACGATGGCCAAACAAGAACAGCCATAGCATTTTAATAAAAAAAAAAACTCGCGTGTAGCAACAAACACGTGGCAGAAGTGAAACTTCTTTAACAGTAAGAAAAAAGAGAGATTCTACTGTGAAATAGAGAGAGAAAGTATCTGAAAAGAAATACAATCAATACTAAATGGAAAATAATCTGTTGATTCAATATTTGCATCCAGGGACCGTACCGGCTATAGTTTTGTGTCACATATTAACTTTTCGTTTAAAGCGTGCATACTTTTCGGATGAAAATTAATGTTACGGACAGAATGTTACGCGTTCAGTTTTAATTTCATTTTGTTTGCATGTTTGTCATGTGCCTACATGACGTAAAGGTATAGCATACCGACTCTTGAGCAACGATGGTCAGGGTTCAATTTTCGCAATCGGCTATCATTTTTTGAAAATTTTTATATGAATTGAAAACGTTAGCCTAGCGTCACGAATAAGAGACCTTGAAATTTCACTCGCTGCCAAAGAAGTTTCACTTTAAAAATTTGATGGTTAATTTTGCCGTATGCTTGGGGTCATTATTCTGCTTGAATGCCCAAATCACTGGAATATTGTATTCAGCCCAAGCCAGCATAATTCTAAAGATATCAACGCATTGTTCCTTTGTCATTGTGCCAGCAACACAGTGAATGAAACCAATGCCATTCCAAGAAAAACTCCCCCAAACAAAGATCGATCCACCGCCATGCTTAGCAACCTTAGCAACTTTATTGCCTTTTGGGCGTCTGACACTCTTCCTGCCAACAGGATCAATGCGATTGATATTTGTTTTAACACTCCACACAACAAGTATTTGCACTGGTTTACCGTACAAGCATGATCTTAGGCAAATTCAATACAGTGTTTTCTTTAAGAGCGTTTTACCATGAGTTTACTGCGTGCAAGTCTTCTTTTTGATACACTGACGCCAAATTCATCCACTATTTTACTCTGGATTACTGCTGTGCTCTTCCTTGGATCAAGGGCACAAGTTTTTAAATACTAAAACTTCTGAGTTATAATACCTGAGTTGTAATACCTTTAAAATTGAGTTCAACTATCAAACTGAGACTATTTTTGACATAAATATAATCAAACTTAAAATATTTTTTGTTGAATACTTGTGAACAATATTTCGGAAAAAATGTAAATTACCATTATTTTTTTTTACATTTGTCCCGGGTAAGACAAGTAAGAGTTTCATGGGTATAATATAAAAAATGTAAAGATAAAATAATCATCGCACATATATTTGACAGCAAAACCCAATCAAATATTTATTATTAAAAATTAAAAAGAACATAAAAGATTGTATAAGTTTCAAAGGATAGAGGGGGTTTTTCTTTTTTACAGTTGTGCTGTGCAATCTTCTAAAGATACGTATAGCCCGTGCTATACGCATGTACGATTCGCATTCTAGATCCTGTCCGGATCAGCCGGTGTTCGGCTCAGATGTTTCGGATCAGCCAGAACGCAGCAACGTACTAAAACTCGCTCCCTAATGGCGAAGTATAAATTTCTACATTGCACATTATTGGCTTTTCATCGGAACTTAACAACTTTTTAACGAAAACACGAATTTTTCAATTATTTTTGATTTAAATAAATAAACAACATCGAATGAATAGTAAATTTTATTTAATGACTCCAAAATAACTGTATATTTATGGTTATCATTAGTTAGCTTATGACCCCTGCCTAAGCCAAGAACTTACGTGTAAAAGAGATGAAACTCTTGAGGTTGACGCTCACTTACGGCCAGTGTTGCCAGAAATTTTTGAGAGAAGAAGCTAGATGGTCTCTAAAAAATGGCTAGAAAAAGCTAGGCGGCATAAAATAAAAACCAAATAAGAGGCTAGATTTTTTAATGCTATTTTTTATTAACCCTTTCAAAAGCTTGGCTAGAATAATTGTGGAAAATTTTTTTGAGATAATATTCTTATCATTTAGGCCATAAAAAGATTAAAAAACATCCCTCTGATTTTTACATGCGCTGCTTAGCTTTTGCCAGGCTGTCTAATATAATGGACAAAACCATTGAAAGGGTTTGACATGCTTCTGTGAATATACAATGTACAAACGTTGTTTTAAATATTTATACTATAATATAGGAATACGTTATAAATAGGAACAATGCCAAAAACAAAACATATTTGATTTTAATAGAATTCAGTTTTTTTAATTTTATATAAATAAGCATAATGTGAATATAATAAGCATAATCATAAATCTAACAGTTGAAAAACACACCAACAAGCTTTTAAAATAAAAACGATTATCAAAACAAATTCATTATTTTAATGTTAAAAATATTATTCGTTTAAGTGCTTGCCTCGGTAAATAAAAAATCGTTGAACTTCTATCACTTTTTAAGTCTACATCTCAAAAAAATATTTCCTCATCTTCAGAAGAATCAGAATTTACTTATTAATCACGATATTTGCAAAACTTATAATATCATCTGTGATTTCAAAATTACGGCAGCATGTGCTTTTTTCTTTTAAGAGTATATCATAGTGTTAGAAGATAATTTAGCATGCCGTTTGAATACGGTTTCTTTGCTTGTTTTTTACAAAATAAGAAAACTAAAAACCAACTCTGAAAGTTCTTGGAACGGATCTTCATTCAGATAATTCTTAAACTCTCTAACTTCAGTTGCTCAGAATTCAGTTGTGGAACTTAGAAAATATTTAGGGTTTAACCACTTTAAAAGTATAATCAGAGCAATACAAGGTTTACACTTTCAAAATTGCATGCAAACGTCAGAAAAATTGGATGTGGTAACGCGTCTTTAAGCAATATTTAAAAAAAGCTAGAAAAGGCTAGAACAAAACAAAAAAGGCTGAAAAAAAGGCTAGAGGCTAGATGGTTATTTTCGAGGCTAGGCGACAAAAAAAAGGCTAAATCTAGCCTCAAAAAGGCTAGGCTGGCAACACTGATGATAAGTGCCTTGTAGCAGGGATGGAATTGGACCTTTTTATATTGTGCCAAATCAGAGAGAAAAATAGTGCTTTTTTAGAAAAAAATAGTGCCGAATTTTAACATATCGCGCTCATTTCGTAAAAAACCGTCAAAAATCAAAATTATAATTTTTAAGAAAAATATACAGAAAAAACACTAGAGAGCTCTTTTGCATATTTCAACATGATCTTATTTACATTGATATATAGATTTTGCGAACACCGTTAACTCGCTTTCTCTATGGAAGATAAATTTAAAAAGTAAAAAAAGCCCCAACAAAGACTTCTTTAAAGAATGCAACAAACTTTACAGCAACTTATTATGAAAACTACGTAGTTTCTGAAAGCATGTTTATAGACTTCTATAATGGCAAAAAGGTGAACTTTTTATTATTTTATAGAAGCTTCTTGGACTTTTTTTAAACTTCGCAAACAACTTCCGTAGGATAAGTGCGTGCTTGCTTATAAAAGCTTTTTACAGCTTTTATATATCTCCAATAAACTTCGGACAGTTACCTGCGTAAAACTGTTCCAAATAGAATGATGTAAGCTTTACCGAAGCTTCAAAATTGACAACAAAAAATTTGCAAGAAATATTGTAAAAGATACCTACTTTTTCTGTTTTTTTTATGATATTTCAATTTTTGTACAAATTTTTACCTTACTTTATTTGAATTTTAAGGCTAAATGTTTTAATTTAATTGTATTTTATTAATTAAAAATTTCACAAAATTGTTCTTATGCACTCATGGGATTCGAACCCGCAACCTACCGCATGCTAGGTCGTAGGGTTATCTATCGACCTATTTCTATTTTATATGCGAAGATCTAAAACTGAATGACTTCATGCTTATGGAAACTGATAGTCTTTTCTGAGCATACGAAAGGCTTCAGTTTCCTCTACAAACCTTATCAAAACTTATTGGAAATATTAGCTTCGAAAGGCAACTGTCAAACTTTCAAATAAATAAATTAATTGGTTGTACTGAAATTAGAGCTTCTATATAATAAATACGAGAGGCTTTAGTTTCAATAACATACATTATCAAAACTTATTGGAAATAGTAGCTTCAGTTTCAGTATAAATTAAGTTATAACCTCTCATTCAAGCTTTAACTGAAATAAAAGCCTCTTATAAGTTTGTATTCAGTATAAACGAGCCTGCCGCCTCACGTACAAAATCAATATCTGATAGGTTTTACGATTTACAAAACAATCCTAACGTTTTCGCTCTTTTTTGCGTTGCCAATCAACAGTTTAAAAAATAATTTGATATTTTTCAATAAAAAATTTAATGTTTTTGAATAGTTTCAATGTTGGCATTTCATTACTGACGGTTCCAAAAATAATTTATTTCAATTTAAAAAAATAATTTCTTTATAATTCCGTTAATTTTCCCTATCGCATAACGCTTGTGGTCTTATGCAACCATTGTGCATTTTTCCAATTTTTTTTTTGTATTTTTATTTTTTTAAATTTTTTTGAAGTTTGACTACGATGTTTTCTCAGGCTGAGAGATTTCAACTTCGGTTAATATAATGTTGAAGGCTTTAAAGAGCTACTCAAAGAAAATTTATGGTAATTCTGATAACGCTTCTATTAAAGATTTATAGAAATCTTTTGCACACTTAGAGGCAGCAATTTCGGTTGTTCTTTTAACCGAAGCTCTTTCGAAATTAAAACTTTTTAAGCTTCCATAAACAAACATTTTTAAGCTTATTAGAAGCTTTGGAATAAGCCTTTATAAAACTGCTAATATTAACTTCTGAAATATTTCATTACAGCTATTATATCAACTATATCTTCGTTAACACGTTAACTTCTATATGCAAGCTTTACAGAAGCGAAAACCAAGCTTCAGCTGTAGAATATTCAAATTTCCTAGCCTTATGGAAGTTCATGTGTTAGTTGGGAAGGCTGCCGCCTCACGTAAAAAATCAATTTCTGATAGGTTTTACGATTTTCAAAACAACCCCACCGTTTTCGCTCTTTTTTGCGTTGCCAATCAACAGTTTAACAAATAATATTGATATTGATATAACAAATAATATTAATATTGATATTTATCAATACAAAATTTTACTTTTTTTAGTAATTGCGAAGTTGGCATTTCATTACTGTCAGTTTCAGTAATAATTAAATTCAATTTTAAAAAAAAAATTTTTATAATTCCGTTAATAATTTTGTAACGGTTGCCGAACATTGTATTGGTTGCAGAGACTTAAAGTTAGATTGTTGTAGTCCTGATTCGATAATGAATAGATTGGCCGTTTGTAGTTTTATTTTCCCAGCCGCATAACGCTTGTAGTCTAATGCAAACATTGTGCATTTTTCCAAAATTTTTTTTTTTCTATTATTTTTTTTAATTTATTGAAGTTCCACTACATGTTGGGGAGAAAAATATGGAATCATGTTTAATACTTCATTATTGAAATCAATTCTCTTTATGAAGTCTGTACAAATAGTAATATAAAATTTTAGTGCAACTTTCTTGAACTCAACAATATCACATTGTGATATGTTTTTTGATTTGTAGAATATTTCGATCATAGTTCCACAATAAACATCCTCCACAGGGATATGATTATTTAAATTCAACGAACTTAAAGAACATTAGTCAATATTTTTTTTTGTGAATAAAATTTCGGCAAGTTTTTTCTAAATAAGTATTTACATCTAGAACAAAGTATGCGAATTCTGGCGTCTGACTGCATTTCAATATTCACATCGTTTATAATTTTTAAAATAAGGATAAAAAAAGAATTATATTTTTATCAACGGGTCTCTGAGGTTTTCACTTATGGAAAAAATATTTACGTTACCATAGCGTGTTTAAAAACCTGTTAGTCCAAAATAATAGTCAAGCGCAATCCACTGATCCAAAATTCTATCGACTGCATCATAAATTATACAAAATACTATTATATTTCAATCCATATTTTATATTTATGGATTATAAAACCTGTCGGGAGAGCCATCGCGTTGAAGCTAATCGCATAATTTGGTGCAGCTGGAAACCAAAATCTGCTTAAGGTGGGACATAACATTCGCGGCAGAGAAAACAGACCTTTTTTAAAAATTCATAACTCAGTCAAAAACAAACATTTTTCCAAAATTTTTATTATTGTAGAGAATTGAACAAATAAGAAGAAAAAAAATATTTTAAATATATTTTTCACTCTAACATGGTTTTATAGAGCTCCAAACTGGCGGCAGAGAAAAAACGGGGACTCGTGGTTGCAGCACTGGGAGTCGCAAAAATTGTTCGATCTGGAAAAAATGACTTTTTTAAATCTTAACAAAATTGGTTATCGTATGACAGGAGCTTTTTTAAACTTTTTTCAATTTTTGGTGATGTTCCAAATTTGAAAGTGTGTTTTTTCGAAAAAATATTGACTTTAAAAATTCATAAAAAATCGAAACAAAATTTAAAAAAAGCTCGTGTCATACGATAGCGAATCAAGTTTAAAAAATAAAAAAAAAAATTTCGTCAAAAAATTAACCCGCTAGTGCCGCTACCAGTACGAAAAACATGGTTTCGAGTAAACATGCGTTCAAAGTTTGTGAACAAAGAAAAATGCAAAGTAAAATAAAAATGCGCTCTCACTAATCCGGCCGTAACTTTTGAACCCGTTAGAATTTTTCCATGAAATCCTAAGAATATTTACTAAAATACAAAATTTAAAAAAAAGTATATTAAAAAAAACGGCCAATGTCATGTCCCCCCTTAAAGCTCGCTGAAGTCTTCTTTCCTGCTAATGTTATGACAAAAATGTTCATTGATGTTTATTAAAAGTCTCTCGACGGCTTTCGGAATTGTTGCAGCTGCTGCTTCAGACGAAAGACTTAAATTGTGGCAAATATCACCGTTGATACAAATTTTGGGGCAATTTCAATTTTCTTTTTTCAAACTTTTTTAAATTTTGGGATTTTCAAATTGTGCCGAAATGAAAATGCACGTGCTTAAAGTGCCGTGTAGTCTCAAAAGAGCCGAAAAAAACACAATTGTGCGTAAAATGCCATCCCTGTCTTGTAGAGTGTCGGTTTTGTCGATCGAGAGAGGCTTGCTATACCCGTAGTAGCACCTATTAGTCCCATTTTAGACACGGCGATATTGCAACGATTTACTCAGCGATTTTCTTAGTTTTTCTTTTGTTGCATTGTTTCATCGTCCATACCTTTTACACATGACAATTTCGGCCAAGCGATTTTTGCTTATTTCTTTTGCTGACATTAGCAACGTTAGTTAAAAACAACCTTATTGGTAGCTTTAAAGTTTAAACTCATAAATTAAGCCAAGCAATGTTATTAATAGCTAAACGTTTGATGTTGATGAAGTTCCAAGAAAAAATTAAATCAAACGGTAAATTGAAAATGAATTCAAAGCAAACATGAAAAAACCGTAGCAAAATCTCTGGTACGGCTGAAGACCTTTCCGCTTTCATTTCTACTTCCCGATCCCACGACGACAAGTCGGTGGCAATATCGCCGTGTCTAAAATGAGACTTAGCAATTGTTATTCTTCGTTTAATTCCGGGGCTGGCATTGTTGTTACGGTTTACGGCACACGAGAGTTTTTATAATTTTGGCGCGCCAAAAATCCATAAAATAAAAATTTGAATTTAAACAAAAGGCCTAATTTTATCAAAAGAAATATATTTATGTCATTAAAAAATAATATCTAGAAATTAAAATAACTTTTGAACATTTTTTTTAAAAATCATGAAACTTAGAACTTTTAATCAACGAAAATTCAACGCTGCAGAAGTATGCCAAATTCAAGAAAGCGTAACTTTTAACGTGAGACTATTTTGCAATATTATAAATATTATAAATATTACCCAATATTATAAATTGGGTTGTTCGTTTATTAAAGTTTAATTTAATTATATAAAAAAATAAAAAAAACAGACCAGAAAAAATTTGAAAAAATTTAAAATGTTTTTTTTTTTCATAAAAATGATTTCGGATGATTCTCAGATGAGCTCAAAGGCAATTGCTTGATCTTCCAAGCGATTCGCTGGCGATTCTCAGACAATTGAAGAAAAGAAATAAAAACATTTATCGGCAGTTTGCTGCCGTTTGTCGTGCTTAACGTCATTTTTTGGAAACGTTTGAACAGTTGGTGACTGTGGCATGCAGGTTTAGTGTGTGGCTTAGCATGCTTGGATCAAAAGTTCGATCCCCAGTCGCGGCGAAAACTTTTTTTTTTTTTTTTTTAACGCTTGTCATAATAATAGCCAGTTGTGGGAAAAAAGATCCTGTTTTATGGCATACAAATTTGTAATTGTAGCGGAAAATTACAACGGAAAATTGTAGCGGTAAGCGAAAAATTTCTTTGCGTGTAGCCGAGTAAAAAAAATAGCCAAATGAAAAATAAAATCGCCAAATAGCCAAAAACTGATCACGAGAAAAAAAAATAATGACTTTTGGCTTTAAATAGCAAAAACAACAAGATCCCCTCCATGGTGTAATTGAATAGCGGTTAACAAAATACTGAACATAAAAGCAAATAACTTTGAATGTCAAACATTTTTACGATATATAATGCTTAAAACACTTTTTAAAAAATTTTATAAGCAACCCAATGATGCAATTCGAATGAAATTTCGAAGGTGGATAGTTAGAAGGATAAGTTTGTTCCACAAATGTTTTCATTTATATTGAAATATACAGGATACTAGCAATACCCGGCGCGCGTTGCTACGCCTTAGACAAACAGATGTTTAATCATCTGAAAAAAAATGTGGCAGCACTGCTTAAGAGACCAAACTGAGAGCTCTCTACACAACATGGCAGCACTGTTGCCAGATTGAGGTAAACTTCCCTAAATGAGGTAATTTTTTACTCTTTTTTTGGGCAGAGGTAAAAAAGATAATTTTTGACTAAAGTGGTAAATTTTGCATAACAATTATCTTTCAGATTTTCAAATAACAAAAGATATTAGCAGCACTGTTACCTCTCTGAACGTACTCACAAGCAGTCGCATAGTATTATTTTAAACTCCTTTTGTAAAAAAAAGATCGTAACAAAAGTAGGATTATAGGAAATAGAAATTTTAACTTAAAAACTAAAAAATTTGCTGAAACTCATCATCAAATAAGAAAATAAGCAAATGTTTTGAAATTGCATTGAATACACTGGTCAACAGTTATTATGCCACACGAACTTTGATAGCTAATACTGTTTAAGCTTTCTTCCCTTGTTATGAAACTGTATTTTTTTGATAGATATTTTTTTTTTGTGAGATATTCAGTTTCAAGGTAAAATTTTTGATTTTTTTGTTAAAAATTTTTACTTTTGCTTTTAGGCTAGCAAGAGCATAAACATTGGTTTTCTGCTGTTTGTTGTGCTGTTTAAACAGGAATTAGCATGGATTAAATACATGAATTCTTAAATAATTAAAGAAAAAGTTTTGTAAAAACGTAGTACCCTATAGTAATTTCACTTATCATAGCGGTTATTGAGAACACTCGTCGCCAAATACGTTGTTAGTCTCCTTTTATATAATAGTAAAGATAAAGAATTTTCCAATGAAAAGGACTTTTTTCATATCCTTTTTCCATATATCATATAGTTTTACATTTTTTTTAAGTTATCAACTTTTTCTCTTTAATTTAACATAAGTTCACTTACTATATAAAAATTTTTTTCAAAGGTTACTACTCCTTACAATTTCAAAGTCCTTTGGAGATGAAACTAGAGGTGTTCTGAAAAAAACAACATATTCGTGAACTGCGTACACAAATATATGATAAACCATTGAAGAATTGGAAGGGGTTTTTAAAAAGGGCCAAATTGTTGTACAGTGTAATAAGAGATACCTTAATAAAGAATATTTAGATATAGAAGCAAATAACAATCAGCACTGTAAATAATTTATGATACTAAATTTAATAACATAAAATATATTTTCATGTGATGTTCTTTCTTTCGTATGGCACGTGACAAAAGGTTGTGTTTTATGATAGACTTTATAGCCGAAAGTTTTTTTAAAAGAAGAAAAAATAAATGTTTTGTTTGAATCTGATTAAATCATAGTCGTCAAATGTAAATCCTTAAAAATTTGTAAAGAGACTCCCTTTAAATACGTGGAAGAAATCGAAACAATATTAGTTATTCAAAAATTCCCAAACAAACAAATTAAAACACGAAACAAAAACTACAAATTCATAACTATTCATTTTTTATTTACCATAAAAGTAAGCGTAGAGAGTCTCTATAGAAAAAATTATTTTATGCTTTATAATTGATTCTTGCAAGAATGAAAACGAGTTTGTGAAATTATAGTTTATAGATTCCACTTCATAGGTTATTTTAAATATATGTATATGTTCTTTGGAATGTATTCTAAATGCAACAGAAAGGTTTCGATTTTCCCGCTGGGTAGTTGGCAATCCTAATTACCACGAACACGCTCACCTCCCGTACAAACCACATTATTGAAAACTTAATAAGGAAGATTTTATATGACCTAGAGGAAATATTTAATACGAGGGTTGCTTTTTATATATCAGGCCTAAAAATAAAAAAATAAATATTTATGATCAAAATTGATTTTATTGTTTTTAAAAATTATCTCCATGAAAATGAATACATTTTTACATGCGTTTTTTATTTTCAACATATCCTTGCACTAGCGCCTTAACATATTTTGAAGCAACCGTTAAATTTTTTTACGACCAAATGCTTATGCAATATCTTATTGATGCTTGTCATAATAATATCCAAATATGTCTCAGTCTGACAGTGTCTCACATAAAACAGAAAAGTTGTCAAGTCGGTGAAGTTTAAGGCCGTGTGGCAAATGGCTGTGCGAATAATCCCCTAAAAGCATTGTTGGGCGATATTTCATTTGGCAAATATTGGGGTATCGTTCATATTGAACAATCGCCCAAATAAATAATCAACCAAAAATGAAAATTAACAATTGCCCAAAATTGTATTTTAGGCGATTTTTCATTATGAACGACTGCCCAAAATTTTCAAATTAACTTTAGCCAAAAATCCTTATTGAACGTTAACTATGACCCTGACCATAAACTGAGCACGCTGTTTATAAATAATTATTTTTATTACAGAAACGCTTCTGAAATATTTATAAATTATCCAAATTTAAAGGGGCATGATCCCTTCAAACAAAATTTTTTTAATGTTTTAAAATGCGTATATATTGATAAAAAAACCATTAAGGTATATCTTCGACTTGGCCGAAATTTAAATACCCCAACGGGCGATTCGCAATGGTACAAAATCTTAAATTGCAGCTCTTTTTATATGATATTTCAAAAAATTTTACTATTTTGATGACGTCTAAAATACATTCATATCAAATTGTTTTCCTGCAAAGTAAAGCCAAGCCTTCTTATAAAGTTTTCAATTAGGGGTTGTATGGGAGGTGGGCGTGTTTTTGAGTGGTTGATGCCAATTTTTCTAACACGCCTTAATTTTGATATAATATACACAGATCTGTAGCTTAAATATTAGCCTATTTATAGAGTTTCCAATATTATGGGTTGTATGGGAGGTGGGCGTGTTCATCGGTGGATGACGCCCATTTTACTAACACATCCTAACTTTATTATAAAAAAATAATTATCTAATTTTACTTTTGTAGCTTCGACAGAAGCCTATTTATATAGTTTTAAATTTTAAGGTTGTATGGGAAGTGGGCGTGTTTGAGGGTCGATGACGTTTATTTTTCTAACACGTTTTAATTTTTACTAGTAAACCTGTTGCCCGAATTCGAGCAATTCAATAAAAATTAAATATAAGAAACATAATAGACATTTAATATATGATATTCTATTCAAAAAGCTTTTTTCCTCAAAAACGATATATTCAGTCTCAATAATAATATAAAAGATCATTATCTGAATGCTTTGACTTTAAACGTATGATCTGACACTAAATTTTTAAATTTAACTGTCAAAATACGAAGACGGACTCACACTAATATTACTACTGAGATAAACATTATTACTTTTAAAATAATCTCTCTGCTTAACTTTTCAAGCTTAACTGCTTAACATAACAAATTTTAAAAAAAACGAAATAAAAAATTAATTTAAGAAATAAATTCATAATAAGATATATATCTAAACTTAATAAAAAATACTTCCAGAACACCTACAACATCAATTTATAACACAATTTGATGAAAAAACACCAAAAAACCCAAAAAAGTGAAACTTTTGAGTTTGGAACTGCATTTTTCGGACAATTGACATTTGAGGAATGCATAAAAGATAATTTTGGTGAAAAATTTTTAGTTTTGAAAAAAATTAAAATTCGATCAATTTATAAGCTCTTCTCAAACTAAATTTCAAATCGATTAAATAGCGGATTTTTGTACAAAAAATGTATTTCTGTTTTAAAAGGTTGGAACCCCCTGAAGCGAAATCACAATTTTTAAGAGTGGTTTGTACATCTACAGCCTAAACGTAATTTAATAACATCTGAATCGATAAAATCGGTCCATTGGTCTGGGAGGAGTTGAAGTCACAAAAAAACCTTAGCCTATTAATTATATAGATATAAAAATTATAAATATCTAATTTCATCTTTGTAGCTTCGACAGAAGCCTATTTAATTTTAATATTTAAACTGTTTTTAATTTTGGGGTTATATGGAAGGTGGGCGTGCTCGAGGGTGGCTAACGCCACCCTAGTTTTTCTCAAGGCTTAATTTTTATATAAAAATAATAAATATTTAATTTAACTTTCAAAACTTCGACACAACCCTCTATACATAGGTTTCAATATTAAGGTTGTATGGGAGGTGGGCGTTGTAGTGGGTGGATGCTTTTTCTAACACACCTGAGTTTTGTCATAGACTATACAAATACCGAATTTAAGTTTTGTAGCTTAAATATTCACTTCTTTATGGAGATTTTATCATTGGAGTTGTATGGGAGGTAGGCGTGATTTTCATCCGATTTAGCCCATTCTCGAACTTGATCTTAGTTTTTTAAAAAAAACTTAAAAATCGAATTTCAGCACAATAGCTTCAAAATTACGGCTGTAATCGTGTCCACAGACAGACGGACAGACAGACGGACATGGTAAAATCAACTCTGGTGGAGATGCTTAGCAAGAATATATATACTTTTCTATACCTACCACGCCTCTTTATGGGCGTTACACACGTCGTGACAAAATTAATATACCCCTTACGCAGTACGCGTGGGGGTATAAAAATATTTGCGGGTGTGGTTGTGATTCACTGGAACATATGAAAAAAACGTGGTTTGAATCAGATCGAAACTGCCATTAAATGAACTAGAAAAAAAAAAATGTTGTTGAAAAATAACGAAACGGCTGCGTTTTTTTCGAAATTAGCCAATTTTTTGGGCTAAAATCTGCCAAAAACTCAAAACAATATAACCGATCTTTCTGTCCGTACAAGAAGATATTAAAATTGCAGTACGATTGGTCGATTAGTTTTTATTTTATCACGATCGCAATGATTTTTTAATGTTTTTTTAAAAACATCCATTTGCCATATGTAATTAAGAAATTTGTAACGAACTTCCGTTTTCCGGATTTTACAGCTGGGGTATACTCGCCGGTGTCCAGGGTTCGTTGCAGAAAATTTATAATAATAAGAGACCCTTTTTGCTTATGTACAGATATTCCTTCTTAGTTTATTCGTTATTCAATTATTATCAATAATATTCATAGTGGCTTATTTGAATCTAAAAAATCTATAGCTTTATACACACAGATATGTCCTTGAGTTGATCTTGACTGGCTGGCGATGTACTTTGTTATGTCCTTGAGTTGACATTGACTTGTTGACGATGTGTGTAGTTATGTCCTTGAGTTGACATTGACTTGTTGACGACGTGTGTAGTTATCCCCTTGAGTTGACATTGACTTTCTGGCGATGATACAGACCTTGCTGGCAATGTACTGAGTTATGTCCTTGAATTGACATTGACTTGTTGACGATGTGCGTAGTTATGTCCTTGAGTTGACATTGACTTTCTGGCGATGACACGGACCTTGCTGGAGGTGTTGACTTGTTTGCGCTGATACAGACCTTGCTGGAGATGTTGAGATGGAGTTAAACTGGTTGGACTGTTGTTGCCGACTGTTATGTGCTACTTTGGCGAAATTAAAGCGTTCTCTGGGGAAATGTAACCTTGTCTTGATATGATCTACTAGACTGGCAACGGAAGAAGTTTGACTACCATATTGGGGAAGAAAGCTTACCACCAATACGTAATCGCGGCACCCTACGAGTGGAAACAAAATATTATCGGGGAAGAAGACTTACCACCGATAATATGTTTACAGAAATCGACAAGAGAACTCTAAATCCTACCGAAGAAGTTTGACTACAATATTGGGGAAGAAAGCTTACCACCAATACGTAATCGCGGCACCTACGAGTGGAAACAAAATATTATCGGGGAAGAAAACTTACCACCGATAATATGTTTACAGAAATCGGCAAGAGAACTCTGAATCCTATCGAAAAAAGTTTGACTACAATATTGGGGAAGAAAGCTTACCACCAATACGTAATCGCGGCACCTACGAGTGGAAACAAAATATTATCGGGGAAGAAAACTTACCACCGATAATATGTCTACAAAAATTTCCAAAAAGAACTCTGACTCCACAAGGTAACACTCACCACTGATAATCCAAGTACGTCCGACCGCTTTGACTGCACGAAAAACAAGAGACCGATCAATGCTGCGACTGGCCTTTTAAACCTTCACTCTCTGCGAGGCCAGTATGTTCAAACCAGTTTGATGCTCATTGCTTCGCTGAGTATGTGTTAGTCCTCTCCCTCTCTCTCGCTCTTCAGTTTTAATTCATCGCCTGTAGCATGCTGTTTCTGCGTATGTGTCCCAGAACTGGTTTTATGCTCTTTGCCTTGCTGATTATGTGTTATTCTTCTCCCTCTCTCTCTCTTCATCGCCTTCATCGCTCTCGTCATCGCCTGCAACGAGCTGTTTATGCGTGTGTGTGTGTAAGAACTGGTTTTATTCTTATATGAATTTAAAAAAGACTATGTACAATTAAATTAAAAATGTTAATTTAATTTTGTTGTTACAAATTCCAAAATTAATTTTCAATAATGGATTCTAAAAGTAGACTGGCATTGAAGCTTCCAATGCTTAACGTCTCATTAAGCAAGAATATTCAGTATGACCTCCTAGGCTTTACAAGGCACGACAGTGTTTGCACAGCATAAGGCTAAAAATTGATGATCACTATAGCATTCTCCTGTCTGAATCCGGTAGCATTTTATTGCGCGAGGATGTGGGTTTTTCATTTTGTTTATTCAATTATCTTCCTTTTCTTCAGAGTGATCAGATAGAAATTCTTCAAATAAGTGCATAAATATAAATCAAATAAATATATATATTATTTTACCATGTTTAATTTTTGACGTTCGTTCACAATGTACGATTACCTAAATACGTTGTTTTGGGCGATGGTACATTTTGTTCATAATGAACAATTACAATAAAAAAAGATGTCTGTTTGCCCTAAATGTGAAATGAATGATCGATTTGTTCACTTTTGATTTTGGGCGGCTGGGTTTTGGGCGATTATTCGCACAGCCACAGGAAAAAAGCTTAGCATACTAACGAAAAATGTATATAATTACAATAGCTATGTTTTTTACCAAGCGTGTAGTCAAAAAACGGCTGCTAAGTCCCTTAAGAATGTTTTTTGAGTTTTATCTTTAATACTAATTGTAATCCTTTGTCTCCACACAATAAACATACAATAATTTTTGTAAACTTCAAGTTTAAAGTAAAAAACTACACTCGCGCTCACACTTGTCCTCATGCTTCCCCTTTGAAGCGCAACTTGTATGGAAGAACCAGTTGCTTTTATATTTTCCTTGTATGTGAATTTGAACTTGATGGGTGTTTGGAAGAAGTGTATTTTCTTGTTGGCAGAGGCGTTCCTAGGGAGGGGGGGCGGAGGGGGAGGTCCGCCCCGGGTATCACCATTTTAGGGGTGACACCATTTCGATATTTTTTTTATTTCTGAAACAATCAGAAAAAGTGAAAAAATAAGTAACGTTACCAAATGTGTGTCTCATTTTTTTAATAGCTGTTTTAAAATTCTGCTTGCAAGTCGAAACAATGAGGAGAAAACATTGTGGAAACATTTTCAAAGCTAAAATTAACTAAAACTTATCCAAGGGAGAGGCAAGAGTTTCCGATCTTGCTATTTTATCCATTGAAAACGAGCTTGCAAGTAATATCTATTGATTTCAATGAGGTTATTTCGAAAGTTATTTATTTGTTAAGCGCACAATGCATCGAAAAGGTACAAAAATACAAAAAAAAATTGTTGTTGTTTTGTTTTTTAGCTATAACAAAAACAAAAAAAGAAGATTATTGGATTTTAGTAAAACTTTTCTGTAATTTTATTTAAAGTATTTATTTTTTATTTTCAAAATATTATTTGCACTTTTTATAAACGAGAAAGATTTGCAAATTTAAAAAGTGTTTTTTTACGATAAATTATTAAAAATTATTAAAAATTTATCAAATTTCAAAATTGAATTACAAAAAAATTATCCGATTTTAGCGAAACTTTTTCATAATTTGATTTGAAGTGTTAACTTTTTATTTCCAAAATATTATCTGCATCTTTTTATAAACAAGAAAATTATCCACATTTAATAAAGTGACTTTTTGTAAAAACTAATAATTTTTGCATAGAATAATAATTTCGGAACGTTCAAAAGGGAATTACAAAAAAAGGATTCTTTAATTTTGTAGTGAATCTCACGAAAAAGTTATAGTGATGAAAGTCAGTAGTGATAAAAAAAAGTTACCATATTTATTTTTCTATTATAAATAACATAAAATGTGTCTTACATTGGATTTTTAAAAAACAAATAATATAGGTGCAAGAGTGGTACCCTTAAGGTTGTACCAATTTCTATCATTTTCAGTTCACATCTATTTCTCTTCTTGTCTAGCATTCTCACTGAGTATTGATAGAATCGGGCTACTTTTGTATGTACCTCCCATACAAAATCGTATACAAATTAAATATAGGTTCAAGGAAGGTACCCCTAAGTTCTCATCATTTTCTACTGTTTTCAGTGCAAAAATAAAAATGACATGCAAAATAAAAATTATACATATTTCATTATCCAAACTAGATATATTTCATCCAATTCGGGCAGGAAAATATAATTTCTTAATTTATTATCCGCACTTTTATAAACTTTTTATACTAACAGGAACAACAACCAATTGAGAATTACATCATTCGGCTGCTCAAATTTTTGATGCGCATAAACAACAACAACAAAATTATTTTTTTACAAACAGGTCCAAGATTACACGTATTAACCACAAATTGACGTGTTTATCAAAAAAAAATGCAAGCCCAATTTCTGGCATAAGCTTTTGAACTCTATTGAGCTGATTTCAGTTACGTACGCTTTGATCTTGATTTAAGCACATCTTTTGTTTCTCCGTGCAACTATTTCTCTAATTGCTTAGCCTTTTGATCAAATTTTGTCAAGATCGGCCAACTTTTGTAAGCAATCACATACAAAATAATGTATAAAAATTAGTATAGCTACAAGGAAGATACCCCAAGGAACTAACCTCATTTTTTGCAATTTTGCTTATTTAGCTTAAATTATTCAACCATACAAAATTTAATAATCATCGGAGCACTCTTTCTATTTTTGTACCAATTTTTTTATAGGATGAATACACTGTGGTATGGCAGCGCCATTAAAAAGCATACTTTCAAGAAGTTTTTTAGGAAATATTGTTATTACAGATTTATTGTGAAAATAATTAACAACATTTGAAGATTATTTAAAAAAGTTTAGTAGAAAAATATAAAGTGATAACAGATTTATTGCAGTTCTCCGCTGGTGCCTCAAAAAAATTGTTTTTTGCAGTGAACGCGATGAAATGTTGATGTTTTTACAAAAAAATCGACCTCTTTTTTATTGAAAGATGGGTACTAATTGAATATATAATTTAAACGTCATTTGAGAGTTATTTGAATGGACAATATGTGGAGAAATTCATGTAGTTTTCTCCGAATCGTGGTCAACGACTTTAAAAATTACATGTTTGGGAAAATCGATTTAAAGTTTTGTTCACTGGTATAGCTGAGTTGAAGCCGATTGTCTTCAAAATTCCATACAATATTCTTGAGATGTTCAAAACTTTACCCCGCCCTCAATAAGTTTTCTTTATTAAACCTTTTTTTCATATAAAGATAACAATAAAAACACTTAATCACATCGAATTGGTTTCTTACTGCATTTAAAAATTTCTTATCTATAGGGGTGACACCATGAGTACCCGCCCCGGGTGACACCAAGTCCAGGAACGCCTCTGCTTATTGGAGGAATCTTTGTAATCCTTAGCTGAGATTTTGTCCGAAGTGATATAATGGGTGATGGTGCAGTTTGGCATCAAATGGTTATAGTTGGCCACTGATCAAAGGTTTTTCTTACTTATTATTTAGCTTGCTCTTGCCCATCTGCTTGGCTGCCTAACGTAGGTAGCTGTCGATTCCAACCATCACAGCATGTTCAAATAGCGTTTCAGCAGTGCTATAGTCAGAAGTCTTGACTATGATTAATATGTGACCAACGTAACGACCATTACGGGCAATTAAAATTTTACCGTTTCATACTCGTCTTCATTTTGATTTTGGAAGATGACTTGGAAGTTGTATGGCTGACTGGATAAAGTGCTTTGTAGATGCAAATAAAATTTTCTGTTTATCTACAAATCAAAATTTTCTAATGTAATTTTGACAATTTATTTATGCATCAAACTTTTGACAACTAGTGTTGCATAAATTTTCAGATTGAAATTATTTAAAACTCGGTTCTTTAAATATACCCGGCACTTATAACATTTTCAATGCTAAACGCTCAAACAAACAAAATGTTATTTTAATACTGAGTATATTTGATCAATCTTGTTTATCCTACCCGTTCGATTAAGTATTTGAAATATTGATCAAAAAGAAATTTTGAGTATTTCGTTAAAAGTATTGGGTAACAATAAGTTATCATATCATGAATATGTTTTTCCTTATCATACTATTGACTGGCAATTAGTTATAGTTGCCACCTTTATAGAAATTTACACAATTATTGCAACATAACTTGGAAGAATTTTTTTCGATTGCTCGGCAAAGTTTTAAGCGACTAACAGTTTTCCTGTGTTATTTAAGCGAGTATACATATGAGAAGCGGTCGTTTTTTGAGAACTCGCTTGGTAAAAAGCACAGCTAATATATACACTGCCGGCCACTTGATTAACCTCAATAAAATATTTGGTACAATCTTTTTTACTGTGTAGATATTCCTTGAATTTCCTTTTGATCTTGCTTCTTATTTACTTTTTAATTGTTTCTCACATCTAAACTGAAGCAAACTCTCAAATAACGGTATTAATCTCATTTTATGTGTTTTTATGTTTTCTGCAGCAGGGCCACTGGATTAACCTCACTTCTTGAAATGAATGAAAACACAAATATTTAGGTGAGGTTAATCAAGTGGCCGGCAGTGTATGTACAGACAATAGGAGTATTCTCTATGTCTAGCATAATTGCTACAGAGTACGGGTTGTAACCAGTGTTGCCGGAATAAATTTATTTTTATATCCAAAACAAAAAATAAAAATAGCCAAAATGTAAAAAATAGCCAAAATTAATTAATGAATTGTATTAGAAAAAAGAAGCAAAAGTAACATTCATACCTTTTTTAACTAACTAGTTTTTTGTCGAACACGTACATTTGTATAACTTTCAATGATCAAAGTTATATACATTGTTGCATACTCTTATGTGGCACATGATTCGAGATGTCACATGTCAAACTATTGGATATTCTTGCGCTCGGCTGCACGATTAGCATCACTGGCAGGTCGTGTTCAAATGAAGAGAGAATTCACCCTCGCTTACAAATTTGAAATCAAATTACAAATTTCAATGCGAACATTTGGAAGACGATTGGCAGAGAAGTGGATTTTGCGATGCACCAGTGATCCAAGATGGATTTTTGACAAAGGTTTTAAATCTATCATGGTAATATAAAGCATGCTCTAAAAATCGTTAAAATAAATCAAAAAGTTTAACTAGTATAGTTTCACAGCAACGTCGCATTTTATCGAAGCGAAATAAAAACAAATTCACAAAAAATTCATTGAATTCGGACAGAACAACGATGCTTCGGAACAAATTGCTGAGGACTCTTAAATATACTTCGTTTGCCACCCTTTTCGGCGAATTTCTTATAACTCCTATCGGAGCACTAAGGGTATTTACCTCGAGAAACCGCTTAAAAATATTTGCTTGTCCCAATTAAGTGATACTTGACTGAATCAACTCTAGAAGAGTTGTAAAGCTTATTTTTTGTCAAATAAAGGCATAAATGAAGTTTATTGGGTATATTTGGGTAATTTGTTATAAATGTGAAAAATATTATATAATATTACTATAAAATTAAATATAATGATGGTTTAAATTATTTAGTTATTGTACTTATAATTCATCTTCATCAGTTTCTTGAATTTGTTTCTTCATGTTCACTTTCAGAGAATATTGTAGTCTCGTCTTAATTTTGTAAAGAAGATGAACCAGGAATCCCGGAAGTCAACAGTGCAAGAGTTTCTTTGGTAAATTTTTTAGATTTTTTAACAGGCAAGGGTCTTGGGTCGTGTCCATAGTGAACGCCGATTCAGACAGACAGGTAGTGTGAACAAGCGAGATAGATTGCTATCTGTTTCACCTTTGTACACACAGATTTCAGCCTGTCTGTCTGAATCGGCGTTTACTATGCACTCAGCCTTAAACGTGATATAAGAGGATACGAACTTAAAAGAAACCTTTATGTAGAACAAAAATTTTAATTATTTATTATTTCCTACTGCTTATAATGTTTTTTAAACCTGTTAAGAACATCCACGATTCAATCCGTCCTGGAAAACTTACTCGCAAAATTTAACCGGTACAACGTAAAATGCTAGTTCCTTGCTTCTGCTGCTTCTTCGGACAGCTGTCTAATTGGTAACAGAGCATTTTGAATAACTTCTGATCCATCAATCAGAATTTTGTGCATCGTTGTACACATGAGATGCCAGGGATAGAGCTCAACATACAACTTAGCAGTATCGAAAGCAAATGCATCAAACTTTGGGATATCTAATTCAAAACCACTAGAAATTACTTCTAATATTACTTTTAATTTAAAAATAAGTTGCAAATCAACACCAGTTATTTCAGCAACTAGTTCTGGATTGTTGAAAAACCTACGACTTGTATTGCCATCATTGGTGTTACCAGAAACCCAGCTTAATTTATTGTTAAAAATCTTTTATTTATCCGTTTAGAACTTACTTTAAATTCATGTCTATATTAAAATAAGTCAGATAAAAAGTTAAAACTACCAATAAAAGTAAAGTTGGGTTAAGTTATATACCTTAAATATACACTTTTAAGCTTAAAGTTTTGAAGTTTTTCTTCTGTGGAAGACCGTCTATTGAGTAAATAGCTCTGAAGTTTATTTAGTTTCAACAAAAATTTATTTACTAAGCAGTTGTAGTTTTCACGCAAATTAAATGACTGACAATGCAAATTTACGATCGATGACTTTCAACTGATGCTGTGAAAAAGTGTGTGGATAAAATTTAAAAAAACAAACGGTAAATTATTCCATGGGTATTAGACAACAGCTAGAAAAAAATTTCATTTTTCAACTTTACATTTTGAGACATTGGTTATTGGATATTGAGCGGTTTTGAAAGGCAAAAATCCCTATGTTCGACGGTTCATTGGCGAATCTTCCCAGTGAATCGGCCTAAGCAGCTTGCAGTCGGTGATAGCCGGATGATTCTCAGATGAGCACAAAGGCAAATGCTTGATCTTCCAAGCGACTCGCTGGCGATTCTCAGGCAATTGAAAATGTTATATGTAAAATAAAAAATTAATTTTTGCCGGAATGCAAAAACATAGCCGGGTAAAAAAAATAGCCAAATGAAAAATAAAATCGCCAAATAGCCAAAACAGATCACGAGCAAAAAAAATAGCCACTTTTGGCTATAAATAGCCAAAACGGCAACACTGGTCATAACCTCTCTGCAAACAATGACAAACCTCAGAGTAAATAATGCCATATAAAGCTTCTTGAGAACATGAACTTTAGCCATTCGGAGTCTGCATAAAACATGAACAGGTCCCGTTCTTGGTCAATTGTGTGCAAACATTTAATAACACACACAACACATTTGATCATAAGAAGCTCGGTCAAAGTCCTTTCAAGGGTTGAAATGGCCAATTAGTGTTGTTTTTTTAAGGGAGGAGTAAAGTTTCTTCGGTTAAAAAAGGCCTATTTTCATGAATTTTTTTTATAACATATTGTTATAAGAGATATATTTTGAAAATAAGAATAGTATAAAATACCATTTGAAAAATATTAAAAAAAAATGTTGTAAAAAATATGAAGTTATAACAGATTTATTCCAGTTCTTCGCTGGTGTCTCGAAAAAATTGGTTTTCGCGGCGACCGCGATTTCTCAGCAATGGATTATGTAAATCGAAAAACATTGTTGTTGTAGCAACCCGTTTGGCTTCACAAAGTATTTTGCATCAAGCTCTAAATATAATTCTTGAAAAATATGTTTTTTTAAGAATTATAAACTAATATAAACAATTAAAATGCCACAAATTTTTTTTAAGTCGAAAAACAAATTGTTTTGATTAGCTGGTTAGTTGATCTCTCAATTGACGTGGCGTTTTTTATATTATCAGTTTAAAATTTTTTTGCTTCATTCTAAAAATGAAATATTTACTTTTTTCACAATCAAATTGACCTTTTGTTATTGTGAGATTGATACTAATTGAAAAATTGTAAAAAATCTACTTCACTTGAGAGTTATTTGAATGTTTAATATGAGTACCAATTTTTTAAATTATCGGTTTAGTAGTTTTTTTTGGAATGGTGGTCACCGACTTTTAAAATTACATGTTTGGGAAAATCGATTCAAAGTTTTGTTCGCTAGTAAGAGTTTAACTGTGTTGGATCATACTCATACGGTCATACAAACTTTTACAAATCCATCAATTTTGATCCGATTGATCTCAATATTTAATACAATATTCTTGAGGTATTTTAAATAACACCGTGTACGAATACGAATGATGTATTTAAACTTTTGCCTGTAGATCTTTTTTGTTTTGTTCGTTAAGTAGGTGAGGTGACGGCCGTAGCCGTGCGTGCTAAGTGTGTGACGTGAAAGCCAATGAACCGGGTTTACCTGAGTTTCTATAGAAAAGCCTTTTTTTCAAATTAGGCTTCTTAAGAACATAAACATTTCCCGTTCGGAAACAGTATTATATAATAAAAGACACAAAACATAACAATTAAAAAAACACAAAACATAACCGATCATAAAAATTTCGATCAAGAGTAGATATGGATTTCTACTTTCTCTGGTTTTAATTAATTTTTGCTCTTGAAATTCATTTGTGGTGACATTTAATAAATACCATTATTATTGGATATATTTTACAGTAAGAATGTATATAGTTTCCTCAGCCGATATCATTAAAATTTTACAAGAATAATAAAACAAAAATAGATGTGCCAACATATCTTCCATTTTTGTATCGCACTTGTATAATCATGAAACACTGTGCCTCGCCGCCTAATGGACGCTGAAGTCATTGTGACATAGTAAGAATATCCCTAACGTACGCGTGAGGGTATAAAAATGTCAAAATAAAATAATGTAAAATAACACAAACCCAAATATATGAAAATGAAATGAGAATGAACCTTTTTAGTATGTTACAATAAAGGACATACTAAGAGAACGAAGTGAAGCCAACAAGACTCCTTAGATATAACCTTGTGTGTGTTCGTTTCTAAAGCTTAAACGTATACAATTCTACTGTTTTACAGTTTTGGTGAATTTCGCTTAAGGACTATTTTGATATAATACACGTTTTTATTTACATAAAAGTTTCAAATTTTCTTACTGCGAAAGAGTTGATGCTTTGGAACATACTGTTTTACGAGTTTGAATTCAACGTTTTCTTGATATATAAAGGAACGTGAGAATGTGTTGTCGTTTATTATGATTTAGTAATAAACTTTTATGAGACTTTTCTGCAGGTGGTAAAAGTGTACAAAAACTGACTTCATTATCTTGACTGATTTAAATGGAATTAGAAGAAAATTAAAGCATCATTAAATATGTTAAATAAATATATGCATAAATCACTATAACGTAAACATTGCACTTATGTCAATATTAAGCATTTAATCTACACACAAGTATATAAAATGAATATATAAAAATCGATATTTATTCAAACAGCCCATTCCTAAAATATTATGGAATCAAGAGAGTTTGTGCAGTTGAGGAAACTTAAAGTAACATTGATAAGAATCAACCTGTCCATCTGATAACTTGTTGATTTTGTTTAAGTGCCCTTAATTCCATTTGTTGGCATAAACCAATCAGTAAACCAATAAATTCCACTGATTTCATCAATTTACGTGATTTTCATTTATAGCCGAGTTGTTTTTTTTTTTTGCTCTGTTTTTATTTACCAACTTGAGAAGTTAATTCTGAGATTCGCAATCAAATATTTTGCGTGTCATGAATAGTAAATTCTAATCATACTCCAAGTACCTTCAGAGAATCTTAACTTGCTAAAAAAACAAAAATTTTACACCTGTGAACAATATGTTCTCACTTGCAACTATTGCAAGTCAGAATTTTATCCCTTAAAGTTAAATAAGCGATACAATAAGATGAATATTACTTCTCTCTAAAAACGTTTGATTAAATAACATGTATCATATGATACTGATATAACAGGAAGACATCCTGAAATCTTTTATTGTATCTATGAGTGTTAAAGTGATAAAATTAAAAAAATTACTTAAAAAATTAAACTTATACTTAAGTAGTTTCCGATAGGAGTTTTTTAACCTTAAAAGAGTATTTTATTTAACAAATCTATATACATGAGCCGTTAATTTTGAAAGTGACATAAATAACTTAATTTTAAAATCAAGATATGTGAAACAAAACATCAAAAAACTAAAATGTGTATTAAAAAAAAAGTGTGAGTGTCTGCTTCGACGCGCGATTGGAGTTTATTTTCTTATCGATTGCCTTGGAATTTAAATTAATCATGTACAATAGGCAAAGTGGGTAAATATATAAACTCATCATGTATAAACAGTTAACATTATTAATTTCATTACCAATATGTAATGTCGTTACCAAAACTGAGGCAATTAAATTGAAATAACTAAAACTCGAAACGTGAAAGTCTAAAGTTGAATTTTTTACAAATCGTGATGATTTTGAAACAAATCTAGACGTCCCCAGTGTTTTTCCAAAAACTTAATCTAAATAAAGGTTATAAAAATTTTATTTTAATATGACACAATAAAAGTTTCCATGACCCACCCTAGACCTCAGATAGTCCAGTTACGTCCGCTTGACCACAGAATCATCCATTTATGTCTAAATGCTTCGTCAAATTCATAAAAGTGACAATCACTTCAGATAAACCCTTTGTATCCGATTGGTTATAGAATCATCTATATTGTTCGAAATGTTGCATGGAACCCATAAAAAATCCAACGTCTGTGACCTCAGATAATCCCATTGCATTCAATTGGCCATCAATCAAAGTTTAAAATTCAAGCGTCACGAAAAAACGGTTGAAAATTCAACCATAACAGGTGTGAAGCCTGGTTTTCACTTGTTTCACCATTTGACAATGGCGAAAAATAGGTTCAACTGATCTCTTCACATGTTTTTTGCAAAAATTGCAAAAAATTTGTTATTTATGTGATATTTTAAACTTTTAACATACATGTCAAACAAAAAATGAAAAAAAGTGAAAACCAAGCATTACGGTTGAAAATTTATTTCGGTTGAAAATCTGACTTTACCCCTTAATATAATTTATTTTCATACAAATCGATTCTAAAGGAGTAAACTCCAAAAATATTTAGTGGTGATCGCAGTCGTGCGTAATAACTGATAAGAATCCCAAGTACAACCTCGGCCAAAAGTTTTTTTTTCATATATTTTTTCTGTTCGGTCGTCACTTCTCTTCAGACAATGACAAGCCTCCGAGTGTAAACTAGACATGTAAAGTTTTTTTTAACATGCAATAACAATGAAGTACAACAACAACAGCTTTTTTGCACTTTCTCAGCATTAAGGTACTATAACAGTGTGTAAAAAAATTAAAAATAATTTTTTTTTTTATTTAGAATCTGGTTCCTTAAGGCCTTAAGAATGCGTATATGAAATTTTAGAAAAACATATTAAATTAAAAAAAAGATAACATACATTATATTCGTATGTCGCGCATTTATTCATTTATTAACATTCATAGAAGAAAATCTTCATGCCATTTTTTTGTTTTTTTTGTTTTTTTTATTATTTGCGTAGGTAGAGTGCTCAACTACAACCCTTTAATAAAGTTTTCACTTTGATTTTTTACTTTCCGACGCCTTGAAAATGCTGGAGAAGAGAAACCAACAAACATCCTTTTTTTAAACAAGCCAACTTCAACGACCTCTAGAAAATAAACAACTGCATTCTTATCAATTTCAAACGGTCCTCATAGTGAGGAAGGTTTAAAATGTCAGCTCCACTTAAGCCCCTTAGAGCAAACTGAACAAAACGTTTTTGAATTCTTTGAATACGATCAACATGCACATTGTAGGTTGGGAATCACATTGAAGCAATGGGGAATGCTGCCGCGAAGCATCCGCTTCCGCATACACATCTAAGATCTGCATTAATAAGAATATTGTATTACCCTTGATTCATTTTAAATATTAACATTTTTTTTTCACAATTGAAGTTCTGTTTTAAAATAAAGAACTATTGAATTCTTTGAAATTTAAATTTGAATACATTTTTTAAGTAATTCTTAATGATCATATCTTCCCCTCTTTTTACGGGATTGTACCTTTTTTTAGTGTCAAAAAAGCTGTCCTTTAAAAATTTTCAAATTTTTGTATTTGTCCTTAAATTTCTTATTCGATCCTTGAAAACCATATTTACTGTATCTGGTGATAAAATCAAAAAGTGGCAAAATGACAAGATTTCTTTTCCGAATCATTGGGTTTGAAGTATTTAAATTCTGAATATCGAAAATTATGAATATAACGATACGTTTGTTTGGTTGAATACATTTTATGCTTGAAAACAACTTCAGCATCAGTGGAGCGACTTTTTGCATCGATAGTTTTTTGAAAGCGAGCCCAGAATTGCTTCGATCAATCCCTGCACAAAAGAAATATCTGAAAAAAAGTGCCGAAAACCATCAGATACGATTCGGAAGCTGACAGCGACAATTGACTTGCATTAATATTTTATTTTATATAATTAATAAATGTATGAATTTCTATACATTTAGAAAAAAACGTATTAAAAATGTATACCTTATTTGTCCCTTGTTTTTAATTGTGATGTCCCTCAAAAACTTCAAAAATCAAGATATGGTCCGTTTTTTGTCGAAAAAAAAGATACCAGCATTAGTTATTCTATTATATTAAATAGAATGTGCTTAATTTGCATTGTTATCAATGCGTTATTATATTTTATACCTCAAACGGGTATTTCATAAAAAAAAATGAATATGAACAATTCTTACAAATATCTTTTAATTTTATTGAAAAGAGCCGCAGATCTGGATTTCGAATATCTGTATTTGTCTTCGCATGCTCAATGAATGCTTTTTACAGATTCGCATCCGCATCCGCTAAATGTCATCCGTGACATTCCTACTTAGAGTCCATGCATATTCCAAGGTCTTTGACAGCATCTACCGACTTAAAGCAGTATCTTTTATATTGTAATCAAATATTAAATTATTTATTTTTCGCGAAAAGGTCATCATTTGGCATTTACCAGAATTAAGAAACCAAGGTGGCTGGCTACCTTGAGGATAGCCTGATTCAGCAATAAATTCTGAAGACAACACCCAATTTAGATCGCTCAGTCAAATACGATTTTATCCAGCAACGAAATTGTGCAACGATGGTTTCAAGATACAGTAAAATTATGAAAATTTGCTGCAAAGTTTAAAAAATCAAGAAAACTCGAATAAGATTTTTTGGATGGGTTGTTTTGTATTGTATTTTCACACATCTCCTAATGTTCTTGACCGATTGCTTCAAAATTTGACATGGATATAGACTAGCACACAGCTCAAGTTTTAAGACATAATAGAAATTTTATGTTTTATGTTATGCTTATGTTAAATATTAATTATATATATATAGGCGTGGTAACACATCCAGAACTTACAGCTCAGAATTTAAATAAGGTATTAACATAATTATTTTCATTGATCCTATATTTTTAAATCAAATAAAATTATAAAAATATAAATAACTTTAATAAAAAAAAAAAGAATTTTCACATATATATATTTTTTTAATCGTATGAAACCTTACCTATAAATTTTTAATTTAGAAAGTCTAAATTAAACTTACATTTATACATATCATATAAAAAGAGATCAAGAAAGAAATGTAGAGTTCGAAAATTTGTACAAGAACAACAACAATCTTTAACATAATTTTTTGTGAAATAAAGAAACTTATTGAGATTTTTCTAGAAACAACAACATGAATGAAATAAAAGCATGATTAAACTTTAGTTTTCGTAAAAAAACAATTAATGTCATTTATTTAATTTCTCATTCTTAGCATTTATTGCAGTGAAAAATTAATTAAGTAGGGGGGATGGCAACACTGGTATTTCGACTCTCATCTTCTTTTTTTTCGTAGATTTAAATTTTCAAGTAAATTTTTCAGGTCAAGCTTTTCAGAAGAATTGTCATAATTTTCTTTGTTTTGAAAGTAATCCATCTGTTTCTTCAGCAAAGTTCTAGCTATTACAATGTACTTTCGAACGGATATAAGTATTGGCTAAAAAAGCTAAAGGAGTTCAATTTACTGACCTCTACCCTAAATTCTCCCCTCACATTTATTGAAATGGAGTTTTTAAGTTCCCAAACAAAAAAGACAAATCGCAAGAAAACCTCATTCTCTTAACAGGTTAAAGTTATTTTTTTTCCTTTATTGTAAATTTTTGCATATAATAAGTTGGAAATAGTAACTTTCTCAATTAAATAACAGCTGTTTTTGATATTTTTCGACAGAAATTTATTTATTATTCTAAACATACCTTGTCATCTAAAAATTTGCATCTGAGCACACCTTTTCATCTGCACATTAGCATACTTTAAGGTATTTCTCAAATTGAGTTCTGACTGTCATTAATGTCTACACAGTTAAAAAAAGTTAAAAAGCTCGCGGTTGCGAGTCCTATAAAAAGTCAAGATTCATATCGAGACATAACCGCGAAAAAGATGTAACCAGCAATTTACAAAAATTTATTTTCTTATCCAAACTAATCATTTATTTCATTATCAATAATCTATTATTATATATTAACAGTAATTAAAATAATTTTATTATTTATATGTTCAAAGAAGACAAAATAACCTTTCCAGTGATACCCTATTTACAAAAATCGAATTTAAATTGACAGAGCTATGTTGTCCCAAAATATACCCTATTTATGCATACGCATGGCTTTGGGTCCGCGAAAAAACTTTTTAAATCTCAAACTCCGGATTTGCTTTTTAAACAATAAACTAATCCAAGAAAAAATTTTGAGCCAAATTGGAAATGTTGAGTGCAACTTATATTACATTTATGAAATGGGCGATACATATTTTTAGGAAAATATGTCAAGGCTTGTTGTTTAGTTGCATTAACTGTTTACTTCTTACATAAGACCGTCCTTTATTTGTATAGGAGACTTTCAAGTACACTAAATTTTCGCTCCAAAAACGCAATTATATTCGGTAAAGCCTAAAACGTCTAATTTTTAATTTTCAATAAAATTGTTTTGAGTATCAACATTTTTTTTTACTTTTTTAAAATTTTTAAATATATTTTTTTTAATAAACAGTTCATTTGGATATACAGTTCCTTAGGATTTCCAGGAGACGCCGCACATTGGCTTTAGTTCATAGAACGAGCTGCTAAAAATAGAAGAAGTTGTCGAAGGACAATGAAACTTGGCACACATGCAGTTTTTGTTTGAATCAAGAAAAATACTTTTACGCCCATCTCCCATACGAAGTTGGGTTTGGGTAAAGTTTAATCATGATTAAATTTTTTACGGCACTGTTTTTTGGCACATAGTATTTTTAAACACTCAAAATCATTTTTGTGAAATTTTAAAAATATCCGCCCACTTTTACGCCCACTTCCCATACAACTTGTATTGAAAAAGTGACTAATTCTCTTGATTTTTAATGCATCAACACAATTTTCACAAAAAATAAATATTATTATTGTAGAATGGACTCCTGAAAATATATACCTGATCCGTCCACTTTTACGTCCGCTTCCCATAGAAAAAACAAATAGAAAAACATGAATAAGTAATTTAAGCATAGTCTTATAATAGTTTTTTTAAATCATTATCATACTCTTTTTTTTGGAAAGAAGCAGGAAGAAGCAGCTGAATTTTTTTTTTACTTTTAGCTGAGACTTCAAGCTGTTATTTTACATCTTAAGTTAAACATCTACGACAATTGTCTACGACAAAGTTAAATGATAAGTTTACTATGATTGTACCATAAGATTGAATATACAGCAAATTTGCATGCCATTTTAAACAAGCGAACATATATGAACTTCGAGCACGTCTGTCCAAGCAAATAATAAATATATCAGCCTTATATTACTTACTTACTTAGATGGCGCTTACAACCGTTGGACGGTTTTGGCCTGGTCTAAGAATTTGCGCCAGCCTCTTTTGTCGTGCGCTTGCTGGCGCCAGTTGGAAACTCCAAGCGTCGTCAGGTTATCCAATGCCTGGTCTTTCCAACGGAGATGCGGTCTTCCTCGTCTGCGTTGGCCACCGCTGGGTACCGAGTCCAATATTTTTTTCGCTGGAGCTTCGTCGTTCATTCTCTCGACATGACCTAGCCAGCGAAGCCGCTCTATTTTAATACGCTTGACTATATCGATGTCGGCATATGGCTCATACAACTCGTGGTTCCATCGTATTCGGTACTCGCCATTGACGCAGATTGGACCATAGATCTTGCGAAGGATTTTTCTCTTGAACGCTCCCAAAGTCCTTTCATCAGAGCTGCTCAACGTCCAGGTTTGTGATGCGTATAGTAGGACGGGCATGATTATTGACTTATAGAGCGTCAGTTTTGTTCGTCGAGAGAGAGCTCTGCTTCTCAATTGCCTACTGAGCCCAAAGTATGTAACACCTGTTGGCAAGAGTTATCCTTCGTTTAATCTCAATACTGATATCGTTGGAGGAGTTAATACTGGATCCCAGGTAAACAAAGTCCTTCACTACCTCAAAGGAGGTGTTGTCAACAGTGACGTGGTTTCCAAGACGCTGGGACTGTTTGTTTGTTGACACAAGATACTTCGTTTTATCTGCGTTCACTGCAATACCAATTCGACTCGACTCTTTTTCTAGCCTGGAGAATGCTGCACTGACTTCGCGCGTATTATGGCCAATGATGGCAATATCATCAGCATACGCCAGCAGCATAACGCTCTAATAGAAAATTGTGCCGCTGCGTCTCAGGTCAGCAGCTCGGATGATCTTCTCCATTACTATATTAAAGAAGTCGCACGATAAGGAATCACCTTGTCTGAAACCTCGCTTGTTATCGAACGGAAGGGAGAGGTCCTTCCCGATTTTCACTGCGCTGCTGGTGTTGTACAGTGTCATCCTGCAAAGACGTATTAGCTTCGCAGGAATACCAAATTCAGACATGATGGAGTATAGGTGACTCCTTATTGGACTGTCAAAGGCGGCTTTGAAATCGACAAAGAGATGGTGCGTGTCGATTTGTTTTTCGAGGGTCTTTTCCAAGATTTGTCGGAGCGTGAAGATCTGGTCAATGGTGGACTTTCCAGGTCTGAAGCCACACTGATAAGGTCCAATCAGTCTGTTGACGATGGGCTTCAGTCTTTCACACAATACGCTCGACAGGACCTTATATGCGATATTTAGAAGGTTAATCCCACGGTAGTTGGCGCAAATGGTGGGATCGCCTTTCTTGTGGATTGGGCAGAGCACACTGAGGTTCCAATCATCTGGAATGCATTCTTCCGACCATATTCTGCATAGAAGTCTGTGAATGCATTTAAACAGAACTTCGCCACCGGTCTTAAACAGCTCAGCCGGTAGACCATCGGCTCCTGCGGCTTTGTTGTTTTTAAGCCGAGCTATAGCTGTTAAGACCTCGTTATAGTCGGGCAGTGGAACTTCAACGCTGTCATCCATGATTGGGGTTTCCGGGATATCATCTCCACTGGCGGGATTGTTGTCAGCGTCGCCATTTAAAAGACTAGAGAAGTGTTCCCTCCATAGCATCAGTGTACTCTGGATATCTGTCACTAGATTCCCATTCTCATCCTTGCAGGAAGAGGCTCCGGTCTTAAAACCATCGGCCAGGCGTCTTATTTTTTCAAAAAATTTTCGAGTCTTATTCCTGTCGCCAGCCTTATATTACGGAATCATAATATTCAGATATCTGACAACAAAATACCAAAAAATTATCCAAATCGGTGAATATGAAAAAAATTAATTTCGGCCACTCTTCAACCAATGTGCGCCGTGCCCACTTACCGTGATCCAATAGGGACCAAATTTTGTTCGAAATATTTCTGGAGTGAAAATTGAATGGTATTGAAAATAGATTCGCTCTCATGTACACACAATTTTTTGATTTGATCCAATAAAACTGATCGACCAATGTCGCGACTTTTATATATTTTCATTATGTTTGAATTATATATAATTGCTTGAGAAGTCTAAATAAATAGCTTTTAACTTTTTTTTCAGCTCAAGAATTTAATTTCGTTTCCCAACAACGACAATTTAATTCTTTAACACGAACTAAAACTTAATGAAGATGCGTAACTTTTGACATCTTGTTTTAAAGTAAGCAGCATCGGATGAAAATCCGTTCCATCCAAATTAATTTAAGGGTTTTGTAAATGAATTTTACCACATCTTTCAGTATCGTATCAATACACATACACCTGTTCACCAATGCGAACACACCTTTCCACACATTGCGCCAATATTTTAAAATTTTTTTCTCGTTCTTTTCAAGTCTATCTTGGATACTACTTATTCGATTTTTCTAATCAAGGCTATAATTAAAAAATAATTTTATAATCAAAAATAACGTCAGGAAACGCATATGAATGAAGGTACTAATTGCTTGAAGTCTCACCGCCAACAGAATGAGACAACTTCTTGCGTGTGCTCTTGTACGTAAAACATACCTTATTTAAAGCACTTTAAGTAAAAGAAACAATACCAACCAGTGTTGCCAGTCTAGGCTTTTTGAGGCTAGGTCTAGCCTTTGTTTTTGTCGTCTAGCCTCGAAAATTATCATCTAGCCTCTAGCTTTTTTTGTAGCCTTTTTTTTGTTTTCTTCTAGCCTTTTCTAGCCTTTTTTAATATATAGCTTAAAAACGCGTTACCAAATTCAAGTTTGAAAGTGTTAGCCTTGTATTACTCTTATTATACTTTTAAAGTGGTTAAAATCAAAATATTTTCTGTTATAGAGAATGAAAAATGCAGTTACTCTACATGAGAAATAACGGTAGCTAAAAAATAATGGCAAACAATTTTAATTCACAAGTGGAATAACTGAAGTCCCACAACTGAATTCTAGTCAGAAGTTAGAGAGTATACAAATTCTCTGAACAAGATCCGTTCCAAAAATTTTCATTTTGCTTTTTAGTTTTCTAATTTTGCCACTAAACAACGCTGAGGTAGAAAGAATATTTAGTACAATGAAATTTAAAAAAAAGCAAAGAAACCGTATTCAAACTGGCATTCTAAATTCTATTCTTACGATACGATATGCTCTTAAAATAAATAACACATGCTGCCATAATTTTGAAATCACATATGATATAACAAGGTTTGCAAATAGTCGCAATTTATATATAAATTCTGATTCTTCACAAGAGGAGGAAATATTTTTTGAGATGTAGATTTAAAAAGTGATAGAGGTTCAATGTTTTTTTACTAACCGAGTGAAGCACTTGAATGAATAATACAAATTTTTAAGATTGAAATAATGGATTTGTTTTTGTTAATCGTTTTTATTTAAAAGCTTTTTGGTGCTATTTTTCAACTGTAAGACTTTTATATTTGTATATATTTAAACGTGAAAAACTGAATTCTATTTAAGGCCTCATTAGAGTTTTTAACGAAAAAAAAGTAAAACTAAAAGTTTTATTGTAAAGGGACTGTTTATTTTATGTAATTTTTGTTTTTGGATAATAATTATATAATATATAAGGAACATTTTTAATGTTTTTTAATTAAAAATATGAAATAATATATCCGAAATCTGTCATTTCGTAAAGCACTTTTCGCAGTTTTTCATTCAAAAAACAAAAATAATAATATTTTTTTACTATAATAGTACTTGAAAAACCGATTTTTGAATTTTAAAACGATTAATTCTTCCAAAAGATTTTTGGAAGGATTAAAAGAAGCAATGGTATTTACTTTAAAAGTGAAAAAAAATTTAGTAGCGATCCTTGGATCCATTTGACTTAAGTCTTCCTGAGTCTTCCTGAATTATGCTTTTGAAAAATAAAATTTACTTTTGATCGCTAAAAAAATTAATGGGTCCTTAAATCAATATATTTAATTTTTGGTATTGTTCCTTTGAATATCATATTCATATATTATACAAATATATACAAACGTTTGTATATTCACAGAATCTTGTTTAATAATAAAATAACGTAATCAAATCTAGCCTTTTTTTAGCTTTTTTTTTAAGGCCGTCTAGCCTTTTCAAGCAATTTTTAAAGACCATCTAGCTTCTTTGCTACTTTTTAAACTCAAATTTTAATAATTTTTAAGAGCAGTTTTAAAGAAAATAAGTATGCAAAAAACTAAGTAAAACATGTTGCTTTATGTAAGTGAAAGAATTACAAAATCGGTTGAGTAGTTCTTGAGTTTTACGGCGGCGTAAATACGTGAGAAGCATTTTATATAATAGTATAGATGTATTATAGATAAAGATAGATATATAGGAGGTTTAGGGTATTCCATAGTCGGGCTGGACCGACTTTAGAGTTTCCTTACTTGTTAAATATAAATACTAATGCATGGAATATTAAGCCAATACGTAAGTTTTTGTGGAGTTTATGAATGTTTTGTTATTTTGATAACGTCACTTTCTGCGGAGGCAGGCGAAGTACGTGATTTTGTTTCATTTTAAACTCAGCGTATATGACAACTAAAGCTTATGTGTCAAATTTCAAGTCATTGATTGATTTTTTATGGAATTTTTAAAGGTTTTCTTATTTGATGACGTCACTTTGTATAGTAGGTCCACCCTCACCTCATTCATCCGATGTATCTCTTTTTCGAACTCAGTAAGCTTATCTGATTTATCCCATTTTTGAAGTTGATATTTTTGTCAGAAAAAAGTTTTAAATTCAAATTTCATTACGATAGCTTAAAAAAAGACAGACGGGCAGACAACTCGAGGGACATGACTAAATCGACTCAAGTAGTGATACCGATCAAAGCACACAGCTTACTTTATGCAGTGCATACTTTCAACTTTCGAAGGCTTAGTGAAACTAACGGGAATACAAAAGAGAATGTGTTGTCCTTTACAAAATCTGGAAATCTAGTTTAACAAAACACTTCATGTATTGTGAAAATAGACATTTCGACAGCTTTGACAAAAAACAAATTTGACACTTTTTTTATTTTACTATTTTTTTTTATCTGACCCATTGGCGTACACCAACATCTTGGAAAAGCTCAAAAAAAATTTCGGAACATGCTGAAAATTTTATGGAGTCTTATTGCTCACGTTTAAGAACATGGTTGCAACAATCATAAGCCGATTCATACTATAATTCTTTTTAGTAACGTCTTCTTCCTAGTTCCGAAGTTTCAAATGCTATAAGGATGGGTTAAAAAATACAGCAGTTTTAAAGTTGAAAATGGGCACGTTTGTACCGGGTGTGTCTAAAGAGATTATAATTTTTTAAACGTTATTTATTCGAACTATCAATCGTTTTAATAATTTAACCACTTCATTAAAGCTGAACTGTAATTGAGTAAAAAATGTTTTTTTATCTTGTTTACACATATATTAATTTATTAAATGCAACAACTCACAAAATTAGCAAAAGCAGTTATTTTTCATATTCATACATGGAACTCAAAATTATGTATCAAATTACACAAGCAAGTTTGTTCTTTATTACGATACGTTGAACTCTTAGTGCGAAAAAAAATTGCAAGCAATTTTCTGTTTTTGCTTTTAACCTACATTCATGCGGATGCATTGAATTTTAATTTTATATGGGTCAACATGTTGTTAATTTGTAATAATATTTTCAACACAATTTAATACACATTCAACTTCAATGTTATATATGTATCTGAAATTGTACAGAAGCTGTTTTATATTTTAATATTTACATAAGCATTTTTTTATTGCACACATTATGGCTGTTAATAACACCTTAGTTTAGATATACATAAATATATCTAACGTCTAAATTCAGTTCAAAAAGTCAGTAAAGTATAGTTTTGGACATTTAACTCAACAGTGATTAATATAATGCTCCATGAGTCACGGTTAAAATGCTTTTTTTTTTAGCTTGAACCAACGCTCAGGGGATGCCCCTATTAATGCGAAAGCATTGTGTTGATTCGGAAGATGGGTAATAAGCTAGTTGGAGGGTGAAAAAATGGAGAAGTGACGGTGAACATTTGTTTTGAATTAACACAGGTCAAAACTGACAGGAAACACATCCGCAGGGAGATTATTCCAAAATTTTATTGTGGACCTGGGAAATACTCGAGCTGGTGGAGTCAGGTCGTGTACCACCCTTGAACACTTCCTATGGTAGTACCTGTATAACAGGCTTGTTGACCCAACATTGCATAAATGACCAAAAGAATTGAGAGATGATGAAACGTTATCATCTCCAATCAAATATATCGCACGGCGTTGAATTCGGTCCAGAAGCTCCAAATAATATCTTGAAGCTCCTGCCCAAATTTGCGAATTGTACTTCATTTTCGGCCTTATATATGAGGTATAGATAGGGCGAAGATCAGTTGAAGTGAAATATTTTTTGCACCGTTTTAAGAAACCTAGGCACTTGGCCGCTTCTTTCGACACATCGAAAATATGATCATTCCAACGAAGGTCGGATTGAATCGATATGCCCAGAACGTCAAGAGTGGCTGACTCCGTTATACCTACACCATTCATATTGAGGGGAGCTAAAGGGCAATCCATTCACTTGTGACTTAACAAACAACACTGGGTCTTGCTTGCATTAAACTCTGCTCTATTAGCAAGACCCCACTCGGATATTTTTTGCCCCACTCGGATATTTAAGTCATTGATGAGTGAGTCACTCATATTTTGCCTCTTTCTCTCAATCTCCGAAGAGCTCGAGCGTTTTTTGAACGAATATGAATGACAAATGCTGCTGTCGTCAGCAAACAAATGGATTGGGTTATGAGTCAACGACAGAAGGTCGTTGATAAAAACCAAAAACAAAGTAGGAGATAGGACTGAACCCTGCGGTACACCCGCATTGGTGGTGTGTTCTCTGGACGAAATGCCGTCAACCACAACACGTAAGGATCTATCCTTTAGAAAACACGTGATCCACCCAGCAAAGTTTACCCCGACTCCAAATGCAATTAGTTTTGACACGAGTGCTTTATGCCACACTCGATCAAACGCCTTTGAAATACCTAGAGCAACGACCTTGCTCTCGTCAAATGATTGAACGCATTGGTTCCATTTTTCGACGAGGAACGCCATTAGGTCACCAGTAGAGCGTGCCCTGCGGAAACCATATTGGCGATCACTGAGCAACCCGTTTTGCTCTAGATAATATGACTTAAACTGATCTACAAAAATAACACAATAATCATTAGGTTGAAGTTAATAACGCTCTCCATAACTTTAGAGAGTGTAGAGCATATTGCAATGGGTCGGTAGTTCGCAGGGTTCGTGGCATCGCCCTTTTAAGGTTTTGGCTGCACATTGACGACCTTCCAACAAAATGGAAATACTCCTGTCCTGTAGGAGATGTTGAAAAGGTTGCGCAAAGGCCGTGCAAGTGTAGAGGCACACACTTTAAGCACAAGTGGTGGAATGCCATCAGAACCAGAGGCTTTACTTACGTTGAGTTTTGCAAGGTTCCTTTTAACCACTCTCGTCCGAAAGTAAATCTCCTGCATTACAGAAGGTTTACCCTCAATGAAGGGCAGTGGCTGATTGCTAGCCGGGATTGTGGAGTTTTGTGCAAACAATTTAGCCAAAAGGTTCGCCTTATCAGCCGACGAAGATGTCTGATTCTTTACTCTTTTAACGAACGACCAAAAGTTTTTGCTCTCTTTGTTGCAGAGAAGAACCTGTTCTCTTAAGCGAGTTTCGTGAAGAAACTTTTCGCGCTCTAAAATAGCATTACAGCGATTCCTAGCCACAATGCGAAGTCTTTCAGTATCAGCATTTTTGTTAAAACGCCAATTCTGAAAGGCTTCCTCTTTGGACCTGACTACGATCCTGCAAGTCTCATTAAACCATGAGTGATCTTTTGGTTTAATGCTTCTCATCTTATTGGGGATGAAAGACCGCATGCCCAATAAAATAATTTCTTGTACCATAACTGCCGCGGCATTCACATTTCTGTCAGCGAAACATAATTTCCAGTTGAAGTTGCGATGAAAATTATTTAGCGCAGTCCAATTTGCTTTATCATAAAACCAAGCAATCCTCTTCGGGGCTTTAGGCGTAGAGGTGCACAGGTAAGAATATGAAAAAGCAGCGGAGATGGTACCATGGTCCGAATTACCAAGAGGTGCGTTGACAATCACATCATATTTTTCATGATGCGAAGTCAGAAAGAGGTCTAGGATTTTATGGCTTTGCACATTATTTCGTGGGAAAAAACTTAGTTCCTTCACTAGTTGAATCAACCGGTTTGATTCAGCAAAAAGCTCAACATATTAACCTTCAGGTGTTATTTGGCCAGAATGACATAACCAAACCGGGTTGTGGACATTAAAATCGCCGGCTACGACGATTTCGCTGTCAGAGAACAACCCCAAAATGTGCGTTATCGAATCAGAGAGGAAATTCAGTTTGTTAAAAGTGGGCTCCCTCCCTAGATTCGGGCTTCTTTACACGTTCTCGGTTGAGAGCATGATTCAATAAAACTTATATTTTATAAGAAATATACAATATCTCACAATAGCTCAATGGAAGCGTGCTAGACTGTCACGCCGAAGACGTGGGTTCAAATCTTGGCTGTGTAAGTACCAAAAATTTTAATTTAATTATTGAAATTCTAATTCTGTTTCATTAACTGCTTCGTCAAAAATAACCGTCAAAATAAGTTTTACTTAAAAAAACATTAGGGGTATTCTTGCTGTCTTGCAAAACCCTTGCAAGGTGTAAGAATTCTAAAATTTGCAGAATCTTGCAACCCGTGCAACGACACAACAACAAAATACAAGCGATAAAAGTTTCGCAATTCGTGCAATTTGTGCAACACTGGCATCCATGTTTTGAGTGGACGTGGAACCGTGCATTCTGATTGAGACAAATTTGTTCATTTTAGTTCGTGTGCGTTAGCGTAAGTAATTAAATTTTTTTGTTTTCGCCTATTCGCGGCATTTCTTTTAATATTCACAATATTTGTGCTTTTGTGCACTCCCGCAGTGTTGCATATTTCAGTATTGCAAGGTTGCATTTTCACAAATTTTGCATCTTTGCTTTACTGCGATATTAGGTGTTCTTGTTGGGGATTGAACCCAGGTAAATCGAGTTCCTAGACTCGAACGCCAGCACACTCGGCTCAACTTGAACTTATAAAACAATGATAAAAATTCATTAAGTTCGATGTTTTTTTCGTTTCAAGCAAGAATATTTCTAAGTTGATGACAACTGAATATGAAACAACGTTTCATTCGGACGTTTCTTTTTTAACATTTTTCATATGATCCTGAGGTCTATTTGGGAAAGATGTATATTATCTAAAGGCTATCTATTGGTATGATATATAAAAAATATAACTATTTTTATTTAACTTAAATTTTGATAAAAATTTGTATTTTAAATATGCGTTCGGACGTTTCACGAAACGGAAGTAGCTGTAGGCTTAAGTTAATACTATGCCCAGATCTGTGAAATTATCAGGCATACAAAAAAAGTCAGAAGACAATACTTTTTATAAATTTAATAAGTGAGGTCACAGTATATTAACCTATTTTTTCGGACGTTTCGTGTCGGACGTTTCAGGTTTTTCCTCCAAATAAAAATAAGTATTTTTAGGCTGAAGTTTTGAAATTTTATTGCTCATACATGAAATGATTAATTCAACTAAATATACATTACAAAAATATTTTTTTTGTACTTTGAAGCCGCAGTTTTAGATACTTTTATTTATTAAGTTTTTTTTTAAAATATTTGAAGTGGTGATAACATTTTAGGTTTGGAATACGTTTGACACCATTGCAGATTTTACTAATGGATACAACTTAATCATCAATTTTTATTGTTGAAATATAAATTATTTATATACCGGATATATATTTTTAAGAACAGGTATAAAATTCGCAGGCTCGTTCTGCTTCTCGTACAGCTTTACCCAAAGTTTGCTTACAAGTATATGGCTGTAATGATGAAGTCTTGCTTATTCTTTTTTTTTATCTCGAAAAGACTTTAACCTTTATTCCTTTTTACTTTTAGTTTTTCGCTGAGTGAGGGGTTACGTGCTGCTTGGACTTGTACTTTCTGCCTGTAAATTCGCTTTCTTACAGCTTCCCTTGCTCTATATTCACCGTTATTTTAAATTTTGTTTCTCCATACTTTGGACCTAGCTCCTAATGGATTAGACATCTGCATAAATAATCACAAATAAAAAACATAATCACAAGTATAATCTAATTATATTATGAATAAATTAGCTCTTATAACGACTTACCGTTCGGACGTTTCAATAAAAATTTAGCTTTAAAAGCTAAATTCCGTTAATTATACCCTAAACCTGAAAGGTCAGGGTATATTAACTTTGTGCAAACGTTTGTAACGCATAGAACGAAGCGAGTCCGGTATAGAAAAGTATATATATTCTTGATCAGCGTCACCACGTGAGTCGAGCTATCCATGTCCGTCCGTCCGTCCGTCCGTCTGTGTGTTGTCCGTATACACAGGATAAGAAGAAGGAGTTGAGATAATTGAATGAAACTTGGTACACATGGTCACATGTACCCAAGGATCTGAACTATTGAATATTTTTGGAATCCGCCCACGGACACGCCTACCTCCCATACAACGCAAAAATTTAAAACTGCATAACTCAGCTCATAATAAGTCTACAACAACAAAATTTGGTATGTGTGTGTTTTATACCAACTCAAAGATGTATTTGAAAAATGGACGTCATCCGCTCACGGACACGCCCACCTCCCATACAACCCAAAAATTGAAAACGCAATAAATATGCTTCTGTTTAACCTACAGAGCTAAAATTTGGCACGTATGTTTTTTATAACAAAAAAAAGATGGTTTTGAAAAATGGACATCGTCCGCCTACGGACACGCCTACTTCCCATACAACGCGAAAATTGAAAACTGCATAGGTCAGCTCATAATTAGCCTACAACAGTGTTTCTCATCAGTGCGCCCGCGGGCAACGTATTAGTGTTAGTGACCTTATGCATGTAAAGCCGAAGCTAAAAAACGAACATCAGTCTTATGCCAACTGTCCACACAGAAGGTTCACGTCACATGCTTGCTTGAATTTGATTTTTTTTTTCAGATAATTTGCGTGCTTATTTTAATTGATTGCAACAACTGCTATGCTTACACTCTAAGAAAAACACACAAGCCGTTTGTTGTTTCTTTAACACTCATTGTTGTTTATGAGTACATATCATTGAGTTTGTTGTTGTTTTGTTTTGTTTTTTAAACAAACTTATAGTTTTCTAAATCATAATGATTATAAATAATTATTCTTGAAAACATAAATAAACCAACAAATATTTTATTTTGATTTCTGTGCATAGCTGCCAACCCATATTCCCACAGAAAATACCTTTTTCCCATAAGCAAATTAAAAAATTACCACACAACTGCCTAACTTTCCACGGTAATTTTTTTATTAAAAAATACCACAGCAATTCAAACATACCACAAAAATTCCCACAGCCATTAAAAAATACCTCAAAATTCCCACAAACATTAAAAATTCCCACAATAATTAAAAAATACCACAAAAAGTCCCACAAAGAATAAACGGAATTTTTAATATATTAATTATTATTTTCTTTTTCATTAAAAAATACCACAGCAATTAAAAAATACCCCAAAAACTCCCACAGCCATTCAAAAAGATACTTCAAAATTCCCACAAATATTAAAAATTCCCACAAATATTAAAAATTCCCACACGAATTAATAAATAACCCCGCTAATTAAAAAATACCACGGGCATTCCTTTTTCCCACAGCTTAAAAATTACCACAAAATAGATTTTTCCCAAAAGTTGATAGATTTTTCCCAAAAGTTGACCAAGTGCTATGTTTAGCATTCAACGTTGTTTGAACGTTTCTTCAATGTTTTCTTTTCAATGTTGAAATTGGCTCAGTGTATGCACATCGTTACATAAAGATACGAAGCATGATATCGTTGTGTGCGTTTAGCAATCACTGGCCTACAACAATAAAATTTGATATGTATGTGTTTCATACTAACACAAATATATCTTCGGAAAATGGACGTCATCCGATCACGGACACGCCCACCTCCCATACAACCCAAAAATTGAAAACGCAATAAATAAGCATGTGTTTAACCTACAGAGCTCAAATTTGGCACGTATGTTTTTTATGACAAGACAAAGATGGTTTGGAAAATGGACTTCATCCGCCCACGGACACGCCCATTTACAATTAATTTTTTTTTTTTTTTTTTTAAAGTAGGTTTAGGGTATTTCATAGTCGGCCTAGACCGAGTTTAGACTTTCTTTACTTGTTTTTTGAATAATTTTTTTTTAATTTAAAGAACTAGTTCACTTTGTTTAGAAAATATACCTTCTTCACGATTACTTTACTTTTTGAAGTTTTGTGGCAAACTAAATGGATACTTCCGTGTCGGACGTTTCATACAGGGGGCACTTGACAAAGAGCAGGATTAAGAGTAATACAGTAGTACTTAGATTGATCTCATTGCAGAAGATCAAAATAGAAAGATACAAAATATAAAACAATATATAAAAAATTAAAAATACGAAGAAAGCTTGATTTTAAAAGCTTAACAGAAACAAGTAAAAAAGGAGAAAATAAGATTTTCGTATGAGTGATGCAAATTTAGAAAATTATGAAAAAACAAGTTCATTTTTAGAGTTGGATATAAGAGAGTAGTGAAGCAGCTTAGTATATATAATAAAACTTTTACAAAAATATAAACTTAACTTTTTTGGTTCTGGTTGACCTTTTTCTGGATTTGCCCATATTCAAAGAATTTATTTTAATTTAAAAAATAAAAGACAAGTCATTAGAATTAATGCAGCTTTCTTCATAAATAAGACTTTATAAATAAGACTGAGCTAATACAGGTTTTTAAGTTCAAATTCAACCTTTTCCAATTCAAATTAAACTTTTTCCAAATCAAATTAAACTTTTCCATTTAAAAAAAAACTTTTTCCATTTCAAATAAAACTTTTTCCATTTCAGAAAAGAAAACCACGCCTACCTCCCATACAACACCAATATTGAAAACTCCATGGGGCCTCGGTAGTCGAGTTGTTAGCGTGCTTGACTGCCAACCCAGAGATTCCTGGTTCGAATCCCGGTGTAGCCCTGGTCCTACGCTTTTACCTTTCTTTAATTCTTTCCTCATTTCTAATGAACTGAAATTAAGACTTCATCAATATATACGACCTTGGAAGTTGTAGTTGGTGGTAGAGATGTTTGTGGAATGAGATTGCCTGATAACTCGAATTGACTGAGGTAAAGGCATACCACTTGCCTCAGACTCAAATTCGAATGTTGATATAGCACTCCGCCACACTGGAACATTCTACACTTGTTTCTCTTGATGTCCCTTTCTCTCCTACTTATCTATCTCCTCATTTCCGAACCAAGGCAGACTTGACTGAAAAGGTTTGACACCTGAAATCATTGGTTCAAAGCTAAAAAAAAAAAGAAAACGTATTTGTTCACTTCGTATCAAAACTAAAGCGTGTTCGAAAAATGGCCGTCATACATCAACGAACACTCTCACCTCCCATACATCCCTAAAATTGAAAACTATATAAATAGGCTTCTGTCAAAGCTACAGGAAAAAATTTGATACGTTTATATTTTATATCAAAACTAAATTGTGGAAGAAAAGTAGGCGTCGTCCGGCTAAGAACACACCCACTTCCCATACAACCCATAAGAGTGAAAACTGTATAAATAGGCTAATATTTAATGCCCCTATTGTGATTTACAACTGAATCAAAAGTTGAGTTGTCAGGCACAAATCGGTATTATGACATACAACTCAACTCTGTTTTTCACAACTCAGTTGTCTTTCCAGTTGAGTTGTAAGAATTTTTGGTATTGTGAGAGACAACCACAATAATTTGTAGTTGTATGAACTGTCAAAATTTGACAACTGCATTTTATTGGTTGTGTCAAGCGGGAAAATGGCAAAAATTTTGTAAGTAAGAAAAATCAGAAATAAAAACAATTTATTAATTGATAATAATAATTTTTAGGAAAAAAACAAACCAGAAACAGTTCGATCGACTGGTTTCGCTTATGGAAAGGCATCCAGATGTGGCTAGAGGAAAAGGCCACTTTGGATCCAGCAAGCAATTGATGCAGGAAGTATGGAATGGGTTTTCAGTGGAATTAAACAGCATAGGGCCTCCAACACGCTCGTCACAAGAATGGCAAAGAGTTTGTTATACAATGCATAAAACACAATATTTTTGTTAAAATCTTTTTACCTTTAAATAGGTGTGGATTCATTGCAAGGCAAATTTGAAAAGGAAACTTGCGAACAACAAAAACAATTTTTCAGCCACAGGAGGAGGTCCATCGACAGAAATTAGTTTGAGCTCACTAGAGCAAAGGGTTGCGGACTTAATAAAAGTCAATTGTTCACTAGAGCCACCGGGTAGAGCATTCACCAATCGAACAGAAAACTATATGCCAAGTTTTGTTGATGAGGAAAATATTGAAAATATTTTAAATGAAGACACACCTGATGAGACTCAGACAGAAAGCCAATCTACTCAACTTTCTTCCCAAGCCGTCGAACGTCCAAGCCAATCTTCTCCACTGCAAAGCCGCAAGCAAGCAAACAAAAAGATCAGCATCGAGGAGGAAAGACTTATTGCTATTAAGACGCAAACCGAAAATCAATCGCAGATTTTGCAAACATTAAAAGTGATTGAAAAAACAACATACAAAAATTATGAAATAAACAAAAAAATGTACGAATTAAAAAAGAAAAAAGTGGCTCTATTAGAAAAACAAATGTATCAAACGAGTGAGCTCCATCAAATTAATATTGAGTACAAAAAAAAAAAAATTGAATTGCTTGAAGCTTGAAATGCAGAATAAGCTGCCTTTAAAAAACATTAATTTAAGAATATGAACTGATATTTTTGTTTAATTTAATTTTATTTTTTTTTTAAGTTTTAAAACACAATGTGATATATACACATATTTTTCTTTATATTGTTTTACTTTTGATTTCAATTGATATTTTTACTTTTATTATTTCAGATAAACAACGCAGTGATATATGTTTTATTTTGTTATAAGTTTTTAATTAAATGAATTTTTAATACAAAATTAAAAAAAATAGATATTTTTGAACACATTTCTTAACCTTTTATATTATTTTTAACAAATCGAAACAAGGCTTAGAAAGATTGCATGATACCATTCCTTATTGATCTGGCGTACTCAGTGTTTGTATCAGAATCAATATTTTGAAAATTTTCTTCCACAGTAGAATTAAGAAATATTTCATTTTCAAGTTCGTCATTAAAATGTTGGCAAATGTTATATAAGGCACAACATGCATTGACAATCTGTGTAGCCTTTTTCGGTGAGTAGTGCAACGCTCGGCTAGAAAGGAGGCATCTGAACTTGCTCTTAATGACACCGATTGTTCTTTCTACTATATTGCGAGCTTTCGCATGGATATGATTATATCGAGCCTCTGGCGAATTATTTGAAGTGGCCCGAAAAGGAGTCATCAGATAGGGCTCTAAAGGGTATCCAGAATCGCCTTTAAGATATTAAAATGTATTAAAAATTAATTTTGTATAAAACTCTTCTTACCTAATATCCATGAGTTTTCTTCGATGTTGCTCTGCAGGAATTTCTTGTAGTCGCTCATGTTCCAAATGAAGGAATCGTGATTAGAGCCTGGATATCGAGCATCCACACACCGTACCTTCATTTTATAATCGCACACCTAAGAAAAGATGTTCAATAAATCTTGATAAACTAAATATATTATACTAACAATCATCACGTTTAAGCTGTAATAACCTTTCCTATTAATGTAAAGATGCTGAACTTCTTTTTTAGGCGCAATGATACGCACATGGGTGCCGTCTATGCAGCCTAAAACCCCAGGAAATCCTGTCCGTGAATAAAATGACAGTTGTGACAAATTTTTTTCCTCTTCAGTGAGTTTTGCGTTGATCCATTTTCCACAAATGTGCTGCTCGATAACATTAAGAGTTTCACTCAACACCAAGGACACTGTTGGTTGTGCCAATCCTAAATTGAAGTCGTTCCCACTAGACTTCTGGTAGCTTCCATCCCCAAAAAAACTGAGAGCAGTACACAGCTTGAGAATGGGTGGTATGGCTGAAGCATTGATTGTAGGCTTGAAACAATCCTTGATTTCACCCAAGACATAAAGAAATGCTTCCTTGCTTAGTCGGAAATAACTCACAAATCTGCAAATTATTGTATTTTATAAATAATTGGAATATACTTACAACAATTACATTACTTTGCGTTGGGCAATTCCAAAGGATTGCTATGATCTCGTAGTGATTTCCGGACCCGTGCAACATTTATGCTACTCTCCTCTTCATCATCAAAAAACAAATCGAAATTACTCTCCATTTAAATTGCAAAGCTAAATAGCTTATTATTAAATTATGTATTTTTAAATCAGGAATACAACAATTACAAAACAGCTGATTTTAAAATTCCTGTGTGCTTAACTTTTTATTTCACCAACTTATAAAAGCAGCGAAAATGAAAAAGCAGCTGTTTTTTATTTACATTCATCTGTCAAAATTTCCTTTAAATTCTATTACAATTTGGAAAGTATTCCATACAACTCAACTTAAAATGGTTGTAAGCCACAATACCAAAAAATATTCCAGTGGTGTTCAAGTTGAGTTGTGTTGGAGACAACTCAACTCAGTTTGGTTGTAAATCACAATAGGGGCATAAGCAACTGAACTGAAATTGGGTGTTTGTGTACATTATATCAAAACTGAGGCGTCTTAGAAAAACTGGCGTCAACAACTCAAGAACACGCTCACCTCCCAACCACAAATCGATAACTTTATCAAGAGGCTTGTATTTACTTTACACACTGAGGAAACGAATTGGTTGGGGCAACAAAAAAAATGCCCAACCGCATTTTCGAAGTTGCTGCAACCTGAAATCTGAAGTTATTGCAGCATACATTTTGTCAGCGATGAATGCTTTTGATGTTGTATGAACTAACTATTGAAAATCAGAACCAAATCATGCCCTACTCATAACTTAAAATCGAATCTTACAACTTACCATTCTCTTGATATGATAGATAGTTGATTGGTACAACATAAATCTGAATTTGCCACATACTGAACATAAATTTGAATTCGTCTGTCAAATTGTTCCGTTAGTTTTCCATCCGACTTTGTCGTCCAATATGTTAGACCATGCGAAAGCCCCTATTCAATTCTTCGTTTATATAGCGCAGTTCAATATGGTAGAAAAATAAAAGCAAGGTTTGCAGATATTTTGCATTGACATTTAATGAAGTTGAACTTGAATCAAATTTTTAATACTGATGGTATTTTTTATTAACAATTAGTTGTGCAAAAAATTATTCGGTTGTTAAATTCAATATTCAATTGAGGGAATCAATTATTTGGTCATTTATTTCCAGTATTCTCAAGGACGACTTGAAAAATGAGTCGATTCTGTTACATCAAACATATTCTTATATGGATGAACGAATATTTCTGGTTTCTACAAAATTTTGATTCTGAATAACGAATTCAGTTTATAACAACCGAAAAATGTTTATAGCAACTATTTTTCGAAACACCCAACCAAAAATTTTGGACCTACAGCTAATCTGTTTTGAGAGTGCAGGAAAACAATTTGATATGAATATATTTTAGACGTCAACAAAATAGTACAAGTTTTTTAAATCTCATGCAATAAAAGCTACAATTTAAAATTTTGTACCATTACGAATCGGCCGTGGGGGATATTTAAACTTCGGCCAAGTCGAAGATATATCTTACTAGATTTTATTATTTTCTTCATTAACTGAAAGAATGAAGTTTGTGTGTTTAAATGAAAATTGATTTCCTTCTGCAGTTTCAACCGAAGGGTTTTATTTTTGCTTGTCCTGAAAAGTCGTGTTTATTGAGTTGTGACAGTTTTAGTTTATTGTCAAAGATCATTACAACTATTTAAGGATTATTTATTACTTTTTTCTACTTGGCCGTCTTTATATGGTTATAAAGGAGAAAGAAAATAAATAGAAAAAGGAAATTGGTTTTTTTTTAACTAGACAACGGTATCATTGTTCTTTAGTAAACTGTACAGAGTATCCAAAATATACACATGAAATAACATATCTTTAAAGAAGTTTAAGTTTTATAATATTGGACTCCTTCTTCTTTACTCTTTTACTCTTTGCGATATAAATACTCAAACCATAATAAATAAATATCATAATAAATATCTTACATGACGCACCCAGCTTTAAGACGTGCATAGAAGCGAAAAAAGAACAGGGAAAATAGTCTGCGCATGGAGCTATTATACGATGTACGTGACTTGGATGACTTCATTGAGGCTAAATTGTTGAAGAAATCTATTCCGTATGAAATTTTAAAATATTTCTCTTGTCAAAATATTAAAGCACTATTACTGCCGTCGTCCTATTATTGCGAAAATTATTCCCTTGAGGTCATGTTCAATTGAAACTCAAAACACTGAAATAAATATGTTTAAACAATTAATATTACAGCAGCTTCACAGGTTTTGAGCCTATATTTTTATTTTACAAGAAAACAATTTTAAGATTGATGATCTTAAGACCACCGGTAATTCTGATATTATTAAAAAGCCTGATTTTTTTTTTTGGAAAAAAATCCTTGAGTAAGTTTCCAAATCTGCAATGGAAAAGGTCTGATCAAAATCAGGGCTTAAATATAGGCCAAGCGGAGAAGAAGTGTAAAACAATTTATTTTCTTTATTTTGTTGAAAAAACATTAAACATTTTTAGATTAAAATTTATACTCAGGAGTTTTCAGGAAAGCTGAAACAAACCAATTTAATATTTTTTTTTTTCAGAATTCAAAATGGCTGATCCAATAGAAAACCTTAAAATTATTTTAATTGTGCGTAAAACTAAAGTCAACTTTTGCTTTTGTACACTTAAAAAAAATATCATTAAAAACTTCTAGAAGCTCTTAGGATTAAAGGTGAAAATAACAAATTTTGTAAAGCCGGATTGGAAGTAAAAACTGTAAACTCTAATGTATCCATCATCATGAATTTTATAGAAAAGAAATTAAATTCCCAAAAACCTTTTGGAAATATTTTTTATTATGTGTTTAAAATTTTTGGATTAAGACTAGGGCTGACAAATTTTTCAGCAATACGGAAAAAAATGTGTAATTTCTACTAAAAGAACAAAGTTTCAAACATTTTTTTAACAGTTAGTGAATTGAAATTTAATTTAAAAATTTTTTTTTTTTTTTCAAAAAAGCAACTATTTATGAAGGTACTACCAAGTTATCAAAAGATACCGGTTTAAAAGTGTTAACCATTATCGTAGGTATGGGGGGTCCACCGGTCTGGACCCCCCCAGAGCCAAGCTTCATTAACAATTATCTTAAGTTATTGTTGATTTATTCAATTAACCATGAGAGGTTTAATGAAAACCAGCTATAATTTTTCACATTAATTTGAATTTATTGATCAAAATAAGTATAAAAATACATAAAAATGGTCTGCATACACAGCTTTTCTAGAGCATCAGTTTGCGCTACCTAAAATCAACTGGCCAACTAAAATCCAAATTCAATATTGAATATTTCTGTATTTATTTCGCATCAAAGTTGTATTCATAAGAATATATGCATTCAAAATTAATATAAGAATGTTAATTCTTAATTCACATATTGTGGTTTTTTCAAATTCGATAAAAAAAAAATTTAAAATATATTTGGCAGCCATTTTTGTATAAGATATTTATTGATGTCTTAACTAAAGATGTCGGAAAAATATCGATGCATCGAAAATATTGATGTTTTTGAAAAATTTTCATTCGATGGTTGAATAGCCGATGCATGGATGCATCGATGTTTCATAAATATCGAAAACTGACATCACTAGTACAGCGAACCGCCATTTACATTTTTCAATTGTGCAAAAAAATACAACGAATATTCATAGGTTTTCTTATTATAACTCTCTCTGCACGTCAAATTGAAGAAAGATTTTTAAAATATAGATTTATAAAAACCCTAAAAAACCCAAGGGAGAGTTTTGGAGAACTGAAAAAATTAATTTTTTATGATTTTTATGGTTCAACGAAAACGTTTTCGACCTGATTCGAAAGTCCATTAGAAACAGAAATAGCTCAGGTATAGTAATCAATTTGAAATTATGTTCAATTTGGATATTTACATATTTTTTTGTTTAATAAAATCTGCATATAAATAAAATCTTCTGCAAATCGATTCATCGATGTATGTCCTTCAATGCATCAAAAGATATCGATGTGCATTTCGACACATCGAATCACAGAAATACATCCATGTTTTTTTCCACTGACATTCCTAATCTTAATAATACAAAACAGGGTTACTTACTTTTTTACTTACTTACATTCATAACATACCCCACCAAAAAAAAACAAATTGAATTAACTTGTTCATATGCTTTTTTAATTGAACACATACTTACACTGAAAAAAAAAATTAAGTAAAGCTAGCAAAAAACTTAAAACAAATGTTAGTTTACCCAAAGGCTTTGACAAGTTTGGTGCCTGCTTGAACAGCCAACTTTTTTAATTTCACTGCTATTGTTTTTTCTTTTGGTGTAACAATAATTAAGAAAGATGTTCAAATTTATAGTTGTGAGAAAGAAAACACATTAAAGTTAATAGTTTAAATTTTGAAGCTACAATACGGCAATGGCCCGATTATAAAATAATGTAAGTGTAAATAGTACCTACAATTTGATGTTATAATATAAATTTTTTTTTTGCGAGGGTAGAAACGAACATTTATTAAAATTTAATAAAAACTATTAAAGTATATCTTCGACTTGGCCGAAGTTAAAATACCCCCACGGCCGATTCGTAATGGTACAAAATTTTAAATTGTAGCTCTTTTTGCATGAGATTTAAAAAAATTGTACTATTTTGTTGACGTCTAAAATATATTCATATCAAATTGTTTTTCTGCAAAGTAAATACAAGTCTCTTGATAAAGTTATCGATTTGTGGTTGTATGGGAGGTGGGCGTGTTCTTGAGTTGTTGACGCCAGTTTTTCTAAGACGCCTCAGTTTTGATATAATGTACACAAACACCCAATTTCAGTTCAGTTGCTTAAATATTAGCCTATTTATACAGTTTTCACTCTTATGGGTTGTATGGGAGGTGGGTGTGTTTTTACCCGGACGACGCCCACTTTTCTTTCACAATTTAGTTTTGATATAAAATACAAACGTATCAAATTTTTTCCTGTAGCTTAAAGAGAAGCTTTTTTATAGAATTTTAAATTGTGAGGTTGTATGGGAGGTGGGCGTGTTAATGTGTTGATGACGTCAGTTTTTCTAACACGTTTTAATTTTAATATTATATGAATAAATACCTAATTTTACTTTTTTAGCTTTGACAGAAGCCTATTTATATAGTTTTCAATTTTAGGGTTGTATGGGAGGTGGGCGTGTTCGTTATTGGATGGCGCCCATTTTTCAAACACGGTTTAGTTTTGATACAAAATAAATAAATATCTAATTTTATTTTTGTAGCTTGGACACAAGCCTCTTTATATAGTTTTTAATTTAACGATTGTATGGGAGATGGGCGTGTTAGTGGGTGGAGGACGCTCATTTTTCTTACACACCTCAATTTTGATATAGATTACACAAACACCGAATTTAAGTTTTGTAGCTTAAATAATTGCTTCTTTATGGAGTTTTCATTATTGGGGTTTTATGGCAGATAGGTGTGGTTTTCATCCGATGTAGCCCATTCTCGAACTTGATCTTTATTTTTTAGAAATAAGCTCAAATATTGAATTTCAGTACGGTAGTTCCAAAATTACGATTTAAATCGTGTCCACAGACAGACGGAAATGGCTAAATCAGCTCAGGTGGTGATGCTGAGCAAGAATACATATTTCCCTTCATTTACTTCATTCACTAGCTCCAAAAAATCATGATACTTCATATCCGGAAGAGGTGCAGGTCATTCATTCATCGGAATAAAATAGGAAATATTTTATTTGCACTAGTCCTGAACAGTTCCTGCTTTGTGAACCTGTCTTTGTGGGTCTTGCAGGAAACAATATGGCTTAATGCCTCAAGTTAGGATACATGTGGCTTAATATAACTGATCGGCAGATTATTCAAATATTTTGCATTGATTTAAATGCAAAATATTAATCTATATTAATAAGAAGGAGGGGGAAAGTACCCTTAACGGCTATAGCATTCCAAACCATGACCGATGTGGTGCTGGAATGTCTTTCAATGGCGTTTTTATCTGCAAAAATATTGCACACACTCCACTATGAGCCAGCGGACTCAGAGTTTGGCCAAAAACCAGTTCTTTAATTTCAACTTAGTTATTATATTTTCGTAATGTAGACATCTTCTAGTAAATTTAAGTATTTTTGCTTCCTATTATTCATGGTAACAATGCGGAAAGTTCAAAAGTTGTCTTGATTTCAATAAAATTGTTGGTTTAAGACTTTTCATTCTTAAAATGACAAACTTTTTATTTTCATTTTTGCTAAAAAAAATGCAACAAAATTAGTATTAAAATAAATTCTTCAATTAATAAACTTATATTTTTTAAGGGATTTTCATTGAAAATTTTTATATTTTTTACAAAACCACTTGCTAACGAACGCATGCCGACCTACGCCCACTTTTAAAGAAAATAATGTAACCCATAACTTTCTTAATAATAATGTCTTCCTTCAGGATAACTTGCGCCATTTTGCGCTTTTTTTCCTAGATTTTTTGCAAATTGAGAAAGTTCGTGTATTCAACTTTTGTACTGTTTATTGTTGCTTGTCGTGATTCCATACATTTATCCTAAAAAAAAATGTGTTAAATGTTTTTAAACTTAATCTTTGTCTGTAAGATCAAATGCTGGTCTAGATTATTGATCTAAACTGGACTCGCTGATTTCTCTGCGTTACAAACGTTTGCAAAAAGTTAATATACCCTGACCTTTTAGGCTTAGGCTATAAAAAGAAACTTAACTTTCCACCATTTAACGAATTTTCAACCGATGTTGATGATTTTAGTTTCAATAAAAAGGTATTCTGACACATGCAGCATTATATCTTTAAAAATCTAAAATATTACATTTGCTTCGCTACATGCTTCTACTACAAAGAAATGGAATTTGTTTTTCGGTACAAATAAATTCGAATACATCAACTTTAAACAATCATTAGAAAAAATTGTGACGACTTTGAGGTGGCAGACTTAGTACAACGTATTAGCAATATATGTCTCACTTTAAGACTTTCAATGAAGTTTGCTTGCTATTTTTGATTAATTCAAAAGCTATTTTTTCAACATCACAGAGATTTTATCACTGTTCAAAGATAAATTAAGTTCGTAAGAAATAAAGCTAAAAACAACATTAAATAATATTTCATTCAAATATTTCTGAGCTGGATTTTATGCAAAAAGCTTAATTAGAAAACTGTTTCAGTTGATAAGAAAATTAGTTTTTAACGAGTTTCCGATGAGGAATCGCTTTGGCAGAAATCTTTCTTCTGCACTTACTTGGCATGCTTGTAATTATGATTAACCGTAATAAGCGCGAGGGGAATGCAAAATTATTCTCAGCCCTAGGCAGCGAAAACAAAATTAGTTTAATTTATTAACCTCTGGCCAACTCTGGCAGTATTAATGGCAGATATATTTTTATACCGCCAATCAATATAAGTAATTTAGTCTACAGAGATTTATGACAGCATCCAAATATATATACATATATAATCTCTAATGATCGGAATAATTTAATGAGCTGTAAACGAATTCATTGCATGCTATCGTTTTCTGTCTATATGAAGTTCATATATCCTACATTTTGTATTATGTTATGATTTAGCAAGTGCAATAAAAACATTGTAGAGTACTACTTAAAATTAATAGAAGTAATATTATATGGACAACTTTGCTTTGTGGCAAGATTATACATGGATACTGAGAACAATGTATTTAACTAATATTTTAGAAGAATTATAGCGATGTCATTCATTGTTTGCTGCATAGTTAAAGTTACAGGTTCAAAACTAAATTGATTGTTAATAAAATATTTTAGATGGTATTCACTTGGTCAATTAAATTTATTTACAGTTAATCGATAAAATATGGGGAACTCCACGCTAAATAGGACAGTTTGTCAAGGTATGTTAACTTTGTACAAACGTTTTATAGGGCGAATTATTCTTAAATTATCTTTGGAAACATACCCTCCAAAGTCTCTGTGCTTAAAAACTTCTGATTTTTAATTTATTCAAATTTATTTAAGAAAACATGCGCTCAGCGTTTATTGACGAATTAGGCAAAGTTAAAATATAGAAAATGAATTTTCACATAAGGAATTCGACGGAATTCGACAGTAGAAGCCAATTTCAAACATGTGTTTGAGGAGAATAGCTCAAAGGAATGTCAAACATTTTTAAAACTATAAGATTTTCAGAGTCATTGTTTAAAAGGGATGATTGACCGAATGATTTCGACCAGTCATAATATTCATATTCATATTCATATTAGTCATAACATATACCTGCCATCAGCTACCAATTAAATTTTTTTATAATATCTCCATTATCGATAAACGGCTGGATTGTAGAGGCTTAAGCCCTAGCTGGATCCTGAATGAATGAATAAAAAAAGAGAGTCAACTAAAAAACGTAATTTTTGGGATAAAAATGAAAGAAAAACGTCAGTTCATAATTGGAGACATATAACCAACACTGGTTCTGATCATTACAGCCAACTCGAATCCAAAAATATTGTGCAAAATTAAAAAAAACAAGTAAAGAAAGTTAAAGTCGGTCTAGGCCGACTATGAAATACCCTAAACCTACTTTTCCCAAAAAAATTATCATATTATTGAAAAGGGGCGTGTCCGTGGGCGGATGAAGCCTATATTTTATATGCATTTAAATGTTGATGAAAAATTTACGCATACCAAGTTTTATTCCTGTAGCTTACAGTTAATGCCCTTATTGTGCTTTCGCTATGGGAGGTGGGCGTGTTCATGGACGGATTACTTCCAATTTTTGAACAGAACTTAGTTTTGGTATAAAATACATACATACCAAATTTAATTTCTCTATGACAAACATAACCTTATTTATTGAGTTTTAAGCTTTTTGGGTTGTATTGGAGGTAGGCGTATCCGTAGGCAGATGACGTCCATTTTTTAAAACCATCTTTGGTTTGTTATAAAAAACATATGTGCTCAACTTTAGCTTTGTAGGTCAAACAGAGGCTTATTAATTGCGTTTTCAATTTTTGGGTTGTATGGGAGGTGGGCGTGTCCGTAAGCGGATAACGTCCATTTTTCGAAGACATCTTTGTGTTTGTATGAAACACATACATATCAAATTTTATTGTTGTAGGCTAATTATGAGCTGAGTTATGCAGTTTTCAATTTTCACGTTGTATGGGAGGTAGGCGTGTCCGTAGGCGGATGATAACCTTTTTTCAAAACCATCTTTGTTGTGTTATAAAAAAGATATATGGCAAATTTTAGCTCTGTCGGTTAAACAGAAGCTTATTTATTGCGTTTTCAATTTTTGGGTTGTATGGGAGGTGGGCGTGTTCGTGAGCGGATGATACCCATTTTTCAAAGACATCTTTGTGTTGATATAAAACACATGCACATCAAATTTTATTGTTGTAGGCTTATAATGAGCTGAGTTATGCAGTTTCCAATTTTCGCATTGTATGGGAGTTAGGAGCGTCCGTGGGCGGATTCCAAAAATATTCAATAGTGCAGATCCTTGGGTGCATGTGATCATGTGTACCGAGTTTCATCCAATTACCTCGACTCCTTCTTCTTATCCTGTGTTTACGTACAACACACAGACGGACAGACGGACATAGATAGCTCGACTCACGTGGTGACGCTGATCAAGAATATATATACTTTTCTATACCGGACTTGCTTCGTTCTATGCGTTACAAACGTTTGCACAAAGTTAATATACCCTCACCTTTCAGGTTTAGGGTATAAAAAAATATGTGAGCTTCGAACTATACGAAGTACTTTTGCTTAAATAAAATCGATTGGAAGTGCGCCACGCCAAAACTTAATTTTGTCGATTTCATTTGTTCCCATGTGCTTTCAAAGATTTTTGTTTTATATGACATTTTTAAAATTTCGTCATATAGTAGGGTCTGAGATAAAATTGGTGATTATGCAAAAGAAAAAGAGATACGAAAAAAACTTTTTAACAAAAAAAGAACCTACTTCAAAATCACTACAAAGTAAGAAATAATTTTAAATTACTTTACCTATTAATCTTGGTCAAATATGATAATTTATTTATATACTTTTATATATTGGAAATCTTATTACTTTCATTTTTAATAATTTGACCAAGATTAATAGGTAAAGTGATTTAAAATTATTTCTTACTTTGTAGTGATTTTGAAGTAGGTTTTTTTTTTTTGTTAAAAAGTTTTTATTTCTTCCTTTTTAGAGAATATGACAAATTTTAGAAAAAAGTGTGTAAACTACGTTAACATATTTATTTAACCTCTTAATTTTGAAAATGCCTTTTCAGTCGTCTTTTATTCTGAACGTCTCTTTTGATTTACGTCTGTACGTCTCTATATTTACGTCTCTTATGATTTTTTTTTTAATATATTTGCAGGAATTAATTTTACGTTATATTATTCTTAAGGAAAATTTCAAATGTGAAACTTTATTCTTAAAAATTTTGTTTTACTTATTTCTATTTTGTTGGTTATTTTCAATTTCTGCCTCTTTACAATTTTTATTAAAGTGTCACGCCCTGTTTCGAATCCCGCCGATGTACTTTATTGATCATACTTTATAATAATTCAACCTTGCTCTGCTCCAAATTTCTAGCCTACTTTCTTGATCGGATTTTGTTATAACTCTACCTACTCTTGTATTGTTTTCAGTAACCCAATGTCAATATTGACCGAGATATAGTGTTTTTTCTAGTAGTGTCACGCCTCTTTGTCGAATTTCGCCCACTTTGCCATAGTGTTTTCAATAATTCTACCCATTCTTGCAATGAATTTTTCACCCTTGTGTCAATATTATACAGTTTTTTCAAACACTGCCACACCCCTTAGACGAATACCGCCAAATTCTTCGGTAGTGATTTATTATATTTGTCCCTACATCTGTACTTAATTTCAGTGCCCTAGTGTCAATAGTATTCGATAAAGTGTTTTCTAATATTGCCACACCCCTTTATCGAATGACGCTCACTTTTTTGACAGTCATTTGTAGTAAGTGTGTCTACCTCTGCACTAAGTATCAGTACTCTTGTGTCCATATTATTCGAGATAAAGTGTATTTCATGTATTGACACACCCCTTTATCAAACAACGCCCACTTTACTGAAATTATTTTTTTATTATTGTGCCTAATTGTTCCTACATCTGTAGTAAACTTGAGTATCCTAGTGCCAATATTATTCGAGATATAGAAAAAAAAAAACAAACAAAACAAATTGGCCATTTCAGCCCTTGAAAGGACTTTGACCGAGCTTCTTATGATCAATTGTGTTGTGTGTGTTATTAAATGTTTGCACACAATTAACCGAGAACTGGACCTACATGTTTTATGCTGACTCCGAACGGCTCATGTTCTCAAGAAGCTTTACATGGCATTATTTACTCTCTGAGGTTTGCCATTGTCTGCAGAGAGGTGGTGACCGATCAGAAAAATTTTTTATTGAAAAAAACTTTTCGCCGCGGCTGGGGATCGAACCCGGGCTCCGAGCATGCTAAGCCACACACTTAACCTGCATGCCACGGTCACCACCATTCGAGATATAGAGCTTTTCTAATATTGCCACACCTCTTTGTGGGATAACGCCCACTTAATTCACCGTAGTTTTTTATAATTGTACCTTCCCTTCCATTTTTGCTGTAAATATCAGTACCCTAGTGTCAATATTTACTGAGATACAGTGCTTTTATTATAGTGACACGCCCCTTTATCGAATATTGCCCACATTCTTGGTAGTAAATTTTTATACTTGCACCTACCTCTGTACTAAATTTTAGTAACCTAGCGTCAGTAGTATTTGAGATACAGTAATTATTATATATTGCCACACCCCTTTGTCGAATTACGTCGACTTTTTTTATATTTATTTTAATTAATTGTGCCTACCTGTGTACTTAATTTCAGTACTCTAGTGTAAATTTTATTTGAGAAACAGGGTTTTTCCAATATTGCCACACCCTTTTTTCGAATAACGCCCACTTAAAAGATCGTAATTTTTAATATTTGTGCCTGCCCTTTTAATTTTACTGTGAATTTTATTTCTCTAGTGGCAATATTTACTGAGATACAGTGTTTTTCTTATAGCGACACGCCCCTTTGTCGAATACCGCCCACTTTTATAAACGGGCACCTCCGCGCTTATGAGGTCTATATGTTGACAAAAAATCACGGCAACCGGGCTAGTACTTTAGGAGTAATCGATGTACATGCATTCACAAAAAAAAAAAAACAGAGAAACCAACCAACTTGAGAACCTCCTCCTTTTTGAAGTCGGTTAAAAAAACAAAATCAGGAAAAATTGAAAAAACAGCAACTACATGCAAATACATATAGCATAATTTTTCAGGATCAGACAAAAAACACCGCAGATATAATGAAAATAAGAAAAAAGCTCCAATAATAACTTTTTTTTAAATGTCTTAAATGTCCCAAGATTTTTGCGGGGTCAAATAAAGGCTAGTTTTGGTAAAACACTCTAGTATTTGGCGCATTGTGTACTCTGATTATATAATCAGCCGAGAGTCTAAACGTCGTGCAACAAAGTATATCTTCTTCATAATAACATAAATTGTCAGCCTAACATAAAATAAATTTTGAAAATATCTGATCCCATTCATATATAATACAATTTTTGTTGCGTATGTGGCTAAAACTTGTTTTTTTGTTTAGTTTGATGCAACCCTACTTATCTCCCCTCCGTTTATCTCCCCCAATTTGACAATGTCAACATTGAGACAAAGCGAAAAACAACAATTCCTAATAAGTGTTACTATGGGATCAGTTAGTAATTAGGTTATAGAACCCTCTCTCGTAACTGGTACTTTACAACAGAGTTGTTAATGTCATACCTTAATTGACTCTTGTTGCTCACTTACATCAACTTCACTAATTTCGTGTGCAGTGTTGCCATCAATAAAATTTTCAAATCGTAACTTTTGCGTTAATCGCAAGAGGTAAATCGTAAATAAAATGTAAGTAGATGTTTTAAGGTTTATTTATTTTAAGCAATAAATTTTGTTTAGAGAACTCATATAAGAGCTGTAGCTCTAGCGCGAGTTTCGAACTACAGGCACACAAAATTAAAAAATTTGTATAGAAATTTTACACCGATCGGTGTTCCAGGGAGTCCTACACCGTTCGGTGTTAAAAACACCGTTTCAAGGTGCTAGAATTTAATATCCAAAAGGGTATATTTTTTTCACACCGATCGGTGTAAATAAGTAAATATCCGATCGGATGTTTGTGTTGAACCCCGTTAGGTGTTCAGCATACTCAAAATAATAACTTTTAACACCGAACGGTGTAATTTTAATTATATTTATAACTGTTATAAAAAATAATGCTATGCCAAATAAAATGGCACACATGCTAAAAAATTGATTTCGATTAAGTTATGTTTAAACCTTGTTTTGTATTTTATTACAATGGATTTAAATTTAAAAAAAGTCAAATGAAAAGTTTTAATGTCAGTTTTTGCCGAAACTGCTTTGCCGAACATGACTTAAGCTGGTATTATACTTGCTTTTTTTCGCATTTTTAAGATTTTAAAAATACAAATAGAGCAACACACCAAACGAAGCTATATAATTTTGTGTTGGTGTGAGCAGTTCGCTACAAGTCCAAAAAAATGCAGAACAATCATTTTCAATGGCTGAAAAATGTAAAAAAGATTTACTTTTTCAGCCGCTAGCAGCTTAAAATCTGACAGAAGCACATTAAATTCTGACATTTCGCAATATACTTTTTTTATTGTTTATTTATAATGAATATACAAAACCAAATAAAAACAAGAACTGCAAAAAAGTTAGACTTTTAATATTTTAACAAATTTTTTCCATTTTTATGTAAAGAATTCATAATTTTTGACAAATTCAAAATAACACTAAAATGCAATATTCAACAGCCTGCTATAATTATCATTTTTTAAAAAGTTTATTCTTCCCTTTTGCCCGCTGCTTTTTTTAAGATCTTATAAATGTGAAAAAAAGCAAATGTCATACCAGCATTATAATTCTAAATTTTCAATTTCAATCTTGTGAAAATTCAATTTTTATTTTGTTTCTCAAAGGTAATGTGATTTCTAAGTTGTTTTCTTCATTGATTTTCTTAATTCACACGGCTCGGATAAGTTTGTCACTTCACACCGGGTAAGCGGTGTAAATTAACACCGTTCGGTGTAAAAAACGTAAATATCCGCTCACCGGTGTGAATTTATTTCGGAATTTTTTTAAGTTTGCATGAACATGTTCGAACTCCGTGAAGTTTGTTTTTTAAAAGCAAAACTCGAAATAAATACACCTAAATGCAAATCACGAAATACAAGTCAAGTTGCAAAAGTACGTTTGCTCGTGTATACGGATTCACCTTATCTTCACTTACACGTATTTTACCAAATAAGCATAGAATTTGAAGATTCACTGAAAATATTATTACTCTATATTAAATTTATTCATCTCCAAATATAAGAGGGTATTTTTTCATCCATATTCGACACAAGCACCAATAAAACAGTATATATTTCCAGGAAGAAAAAAAAATTGTAAAAGTCAGCCTTTCTTTTCATTTATTACTTTGACATTTGTTAAAAAAAGTGCTACGATCGATTTTTTTAAAGCAATGTTTTAAAATTACCAGAGTTCAAAATAAAGAAAAATATGCAAAATCGGACGTCGGAATCTTTTTTTTCTGAAATCGTAAAATTTTGAAGAATTTAGGCCATATATCATATTCAAGACTGAAAATCGTAACAAATACGATACATCGGATCATATGGCATCACTGTTCATGTGTGTTATAATTCTGAGAATTGACCTCGCTGGCGCATCGCGCTGCTACTACAAGAAAAAACATTTGCATAGTATTGTTGTTGTTTGCTCGCGTTGAAAGATATCAAAGTTATTGCTGCTGTGTATATTTTGTTCAAACAAACATGTTAAAATTAACAAACAGATACAGCCGCTGTTAGTGTGTTTAAGAGAAAAGTTCTTCGCAAAATATTTGCTCCTGTTTTTGAGGAGAAAGCCGAGGTTCTGACGACGAAGGTGAAATTCATGCCTCCGATGGCTTAGCCAGGCCGAGGAAGTACTAGCCGCGCTTGATATAACAAATTGCACGATACAGAGCTGATGAAGTCGGTCGTATCCTGACCAATGCTTGTTATGCCCCCTTAAGTAAGTATGTTTGTAATTCACACACAAATTCACACCATCATATCGTCTTCTTAACAAAAATGCTTTGAAAAGTCAGCCGTTCTAAAATGAAATGCATGGAAAATCTAAAAATGCTTCCTTGCTTCTCTTCTAACCGCCCAAAGTATTCATCTGTTTGGCAAGATGACGTCAGTATTAAATGTTAAATGCATGCATTAAATATGTTTACATTTATTCCAAATTTAAAGCCAACAACAGAAATCCTGACAAAAAAATGTAGGACTTGCCCAGGACACCAAACAACTGCACTCTACAACATGTTGAAGGCTATGAATGCATGGATGAGTCAACAATGTGGCAAAGTGCCAGAAAAAAATTATATCGTGAAAAGGTCAAATGGTCTGTTATTCGCATAAAATGTTTCAATGTGAAGCAAATATTGTTCACCACACTAGCAGCACTCACACAAACCAACAACACGCTGTTATAGCTGTAGCGTAGCATAAAGATGGGTAGAGTAAAATCCCGATGATTTTTTCTAGCACCCATTGTCTAGGTTGTTTTTATCTTTGAGTAATTTAAGCATTTATATGCAAGAAGCGACAATACCTTTCATCCCAATAAATAAAATCGCACTTCAAAAAAAGCAGAAGAACAAAAAAGCAATGTGTGATCCTTTATCACCTATCATTATATATTGGCGAACATATTTGACAGCTTCATAGTGAATTTGTATCCTTTCGTATGTGAAAGATTGTTTTTTAGTGAAACATCTTTATCAGAAATACTTGCTTTACCTTCTGATCAAAAGTTTCTGTAAAAACAAACTTTATCTTATACATGTACCAATATAAATATTTATATTAATTTTTCAAACTTTTCAAAAGGTACAGCTAAAAATTGATTGCTTATTATATCGTATCATATTTTCAAATTGAATTTCTTCTACAATGCCTTTTGTGTTCAATGAAGAGCGGTTTATTAACAAATTGCTTCTCCATCAGTTTTATTTCAAAGCAAAAGTTAAGGAATAATATTACTCAGCGGTTATGGTCCATCGAATGTGAATACTAAGCAAACGTTGCGTCTTTGTTGAAACGTGCTTCAAATGGAACAAACTACTCTGCTGCCAGCATAATATTATTTTTCAATCAAACACTGCTATGAATTGTTCTACCCAGCTTTACAGAGAATAAATAAAAAATTTAAAAACTTTTCCTTTCATAATCGGATGATTGCGTCAGCTCAAACAATCAATGTGATGGTAAATAAACCTGTACCTATAAAATACTAATTTAAACGCATCTATGGAATATTGAAAAAAAAATGTAAAATTTGTAGGGAAATATATGCGGCTAGATTGTAATTTGAAAAACCTGCATACGTAGACATAAAGCTGTTCGCCTTTTAGAAACGCTTTTCCTTGGAATTTCTAAGGAATTACTTAACCCTTAAATGTATGACCCCAGCAATTTTCTCCAAAAAGGTTGCCTTTATGTATTTCACAATTCTAAAAACGAATTTGTTATTTTTTTTCAATCAAACTAGTAACTTCTGTGTAAACTCCATTTTCCTGGTTGTGCCACATATGGCACACCATGCAGTATATGTAATTGAAAGTTTTATATATATAATTAAAAGAAAAGTTGAAAATATGCATGAATTATTTAAAAAATTGTGTTTACTTATTATTAGTGTCCGACCGAACGTGAATTTTTGCCGAAGCCGAAGCCGATTCTTCGGCAAAATGAAAATAATCGGCCGAAGGCAGAAGCCGAATAAGAAACAAATGTTTTCAAGTTAAAAAAAATTATAAAATTTATTCTTTGCTTTTGTTAAGGGCCGATGTTGAATGTGAACCACACCTAAACGTCAAAATTTTTCTGCATTTCATTTGGCATTTCTCAATTTCAAACAAATTCAATTTGAACTATGGAAAGATACATAATCGAGCCACGCGTTAAAGTTATTCAAGAAATGGCAACAGTAAATTATCAATTTTCGAAGAAAATCATCTACAGTGATGAGGCACATTTTCACCTCAGAGTATTCGTCAATAAGCAGAATCATGATATAATAAAGAGGTACGGTAAAGAGATTCACCACACCGTCTACGAATGTCATGCACACGTGAAAATGAAAATTAGCGATGCCACTTTTTCTTTGAGCTGATAAATGTGGGACAAACACTTTGAGAGGGAAAAATATGAGGGTAAAAGGGATAAAAGAAGAAGAAATGCATTTTTAGACTCTATATCGTTATTAAATCGTTTTTATATAATTTTTAAACTACTTCAGTTTGGGAAATAACGTGAAGAAATATCGATATCGATTTGTAAATAATAAATTGTTCTGAAATTAAAAGTAATTTTATTTCTTTGATGCCAGCAGTATTTATAATTAAATAAACTATGAACTTCATATTATTTGAGATGATATTGAGGGTATTCATGAAAAGCGGCAAGCTGATATTTTGGGCAATAAATTATTTTTATCAGATAGATTTGTGAAAGTCCCCTTAAGTTGATTGTGCATTTGAAGAGATAAGTCAGCTGTTATCTTGCAAACAGCAAACTTTCATCATTTCATTTCGTTTTAGTTTTTTGTAATAACAATTATTTTTATTGAAATTTTATAAGGCTTAAAAGGATAACGTAAGAACGAATGTGTTAAATAAGAAACGCTTTTATTTTAATTTTAAAGTTTTATTTTTACTAATTTAGAATTGCTCATTAGCTTTTGTTTAGCTTTTTGTATTCTTAATTTTTTATTTAAAGATTTTATTCTTGCATGCATTCTAAATCTAATAAATAATTTTTTAACATCGTTTGGCAAGGAAACGTGGACTGTATCACAAGGAAACGTGTACTGTATCACAGAACGGATTTCAGCGAATGACTTACCTCATAACATCAGCAAATGTGGAGCAGCGAAAAAGCTGATGCTTAATTTTTTAATTACAAAACATGTACTTCCCCGTTTTCTGCCCAAGTAATTCAACAAAATCACTGTGGACAAACATGGATATTTAATGAATGCTTTTTAAGATACGGCAGCACTGATTTTTTTTTATTTGACATTCGTAGACGGTGTGGTGAATCTCTTTACCGTACCTCTTTATTATATCATGAGCAGAATTGCTGCATTTGGGCGAATGATAATCCAAGAGTGACTGTCGAAAAATCAATGCACCCACAAAGAGCGACTGTTTGGTGCGGTTTATGGGCTGGCGGCATCATCGGGCCGTATTTATTCCAAAATGAGGCCGGTCAGGCAGTTACTGTGAATGGTGTTCGCTATCGTGAGATGATAACGAACTTTGTATGGCCCCAATTGGTAGATATGGATGTGGACAATATGTGGTTTCAACAGGACGGTTCCACTTGCCACGCAGCTAACGAAACAATGGCTCTTTTGCGTGACAAATTCAATGGGCATGTTATCTCACGTGGGGGCGATGTCAATTGACCGCTGAGGTCATGTGATTTGACACCGTTGGACTTGTTTCTTTGGGGTAATTTGAAAAAAAAGGTGTACGTCAATAATCCAGCAATAATTCAAGAGCTAAAGGATGATACAATTCAGCACATTAACGGCATAGAACCTCAATTATGCCTCAACGTCATCGAAAATTTGAACCATCCGATGGAGGTGTGCCACCGAGGTCGCGGAGGCCATTTGGACGATATTTTGTTTCATACATAATTGAACTATATCAATCTAATATATAAAAATCTCGTGTCACGGTGTTAGTGTTTAAACTCCTCCTAAACGGCTGGACCGATTTTAATGAAATTTTTTATGTACACTGGGTAGGTATGAGAATAGGTCGTATGGTTTTTTCACCCTCTTACCCGCGAGGGGCGTGGCACTTTTTCAAGAACACAAATTTATTGGTGCTACTTTCGTCTATAAGTCACACATCAATGAAACTCGGCACGAACTTACTATTGAGCCGTGCCCTTAGACTATCAAAGTTGAGCGATCTTTGAAAAGGGGGCAGGGTACCGCCCATAAAATTAAATTTTTGACGTAGAATTACGTCTTACAGCGCGGTTTGTATGGGGTCGTTTTAACAGATTTTTTCAAGGTCATTAGGCATTTTTTTGGCGAATACTTTAGGGTGTACCTACAGCCTTTAATACTCTTCGTTCAAAGATAATATATATACTAAAATATCAGATATATCCTGCGCTGAATGAATATCTAATTTTGGATTTTGTCGCTATTATATTAAAGTCACAAAATAGTAAAATATAAGAAGAAAAATTCATGTTTTTATGTAAGAAAATCAATCATCAGCTGCTTATGTGCCTGCTGCTTTCTTTGTTTTTCTTTCGTTGTTTATGCTTGTATGCTTTGGTTTTGCACGAACTGATTGGTTCGCTTTGGCAGCATTGTTAGCATTAGTTCGCATTGGGTTTATGTATGCACTACTGTTCTAGTATACTATTTTGAAACCAGAGGTCATGAACCTCTTTTCAACTCAGTCAATGAACTCAAACTGTCATTTAACGAAATAGGTCTTTGATCCGGTTAGACTTAACTCTTATGAAAAAAACGAGTTTGATCATATTTCGTTTTATGCTTTTTACCCAATAGATGGCGTAAAATTTTAATTTTTGTTTTTAATGCAAATTAATTTGGATTCCACATCCCTCTAGCACTAGCGAGTGTAGTTTGCAAACTATACATCGAACAGAGCTAGCAAACTAAATATCAGACAGAGACGAGAGGAAAGGACATGTGCTCAGCGTGAAATATAGTAACCATACGATTTTTTAAAAATCGGGGTCTTAATTTTAATTTGAAATTAGTAGTTAAACTGACTGTAGCTCGCAAACTATATATCGGGCAGAGACAAAAGTGGCACCAATGGTAAGTGCATTTGCTTCGCCTTCTTTTCAACTAAGTCAATGAACTCAACCTGTATAGATAGATTTGGAACTAAATGTCGTATAACAATGCAACTCAGTATGAAGCAACTGATGGGCTAGGTCTTGCAATTGTAAAACAAACACGGGCATTGGAAAATGAGGCGTGGCTCTGCCCATACAATTGAAATTTTCGATACAGAATAGCATAGAAGTCACAGCACATTAAAACTCAGAATAGAGTTACTATTTGGTGGTGTCCTGCTTATGGAATGCTAGAATGCTAGAAACTTTGTGCGATGGGTGTGGCTCCGCCCATATAAGACATTTTTTATATTGAATCACTTTGGAAATAATAGTCACATATTAAAGAAACTTCGTTTGGAGTTACTATCTGGTGATATTCTACTACTCCGAAATAGTCGCAAACTAAAGCGGGTATTGGACAAGGAATTCGGACCGCCCATAAAAGACAGTTGTTTATATTTAAAAGCTTTGGAAATAATGGCCACAGAATATTGAAACTCAGTGTGGAGTTACTCTCTGTTCATGGCCTTCTATTGGCAAACTGGAACAGACATTGGACAAGGACGGCAGCAACGCGCCGGGTACCAGCTAGTATTATTATAATAAAAAGAAATGACAGTAATTTTCTGAATAATTTGTATTTTATTTAAAATTTACATCTGCCCTTATAATTTAACCACCCTTTATATACGTTTCAGTATAAAAAAACTTACTGAAATCATTAAATTCGAGTTAAACGCAAGAGTTTTTCTGCAAAATCAGGATTTTTCTGTAATCGAATTATTGACGTCAGGATAAAGTAGAAAAAAATTGAATATATTTTCGATCCAGTCGAGAAAAGCTACATAAATGTAATACTAACTAAAATTTGGCAGAAAATTGATAGCGTTAACTCGGCTTTTATATTTCAGTCCATAACAAAAGCAAAAACGTAACAGTCGGACTCGCTGCATTTATCATTTGAATAAAATTTTCAAAGAATGAACACCAACTCATGAAAGAACAGAAAAGGAGAGAAACACAAAACGAACAATGAAAATGTTTCAAATGTATACTGAATAGTTAAAAAAAAAATTCAAAAAACTAATTCCTTAGCAAAAACATTCGGCAAAAATAATCGGCTATTTCGGCCGAAGCAGAAGCCGAAGCCGAAGATCACAATATCGGCCGATTATGCCGATTACCGAAGCCGAAGCCGAATAAGCGGTCGGACACTACTTATTATAAAAATCATAAAAACAATTTATGTTAGCGTTAAACAGTGGCGTGGATAGCTTTTGGTTCTGGGAGGGGTTCGCAAAAAAGTAATGACCTGTCAAACGCTAAGTTAAGTAAATACATACTTGTCAAGTGTATGGAATTTTCAAATAAATTTATTTTAGTCTATTTTTATAACTATTTTATTTTATTTTTTGAAGTAATCTTGTTTTATTTTTTATGCAGTCAACATTTTTTCACTTTTGCGCCAATAACTCAATTAGCTGATTTCTGTATGTGTTGCCGCTGTGAAAAATCGAAAGCTTTAAGCCAGTATGCCTCAACAAATTTATTATTTTTTCCAAACTTACTCTCGTTCAGACATTAGAAGAAATTCTTTGGTTGTGCCATATATGGCACACTATATATTTAAGGGTTAAGTGTGGTATGAACTTACGAAATTCTTTTTTCCTTAAGCAATTTCTTATTTCCTTAGCAAAGGGAAATTTTATGATATTTTCCTTAGTTTTTTAAGACATTGCTTAAAAGCGTATGAATAAACCAAGGAATTGCTTTTGTCAGTTAAGGAATTGCTTAGGATTTTTCAATCATTTCAATATTTGCTTCTTATGCCAGTAAACATATTTTGATAGATGTGATAAAAAAATAATTTTGTTGAAAACAAAGCCGCAATATGTTTGCAACAAAAACAGTAATTTTATTGCCATGAGCAATGCTCATTGAGTATATCATACTTGTCCGAAACATACAACATGATCGTATACAACATTATATGTTCATGCAATATTCGTGTTCAGTTTGCTTGTTTTGTTTGAATTTTTTTCGCTCACACACCATCAGGCGATTGGCATAATGGTTAGTGTGTTGGACTATACGACGGTCTGCGTTCAAAACCCGGTGATGAAAAATTGGTAAATTGTAATGAAATGCAATTTTATCTTAAATTATTTGCTTGTATAAATTTTAATAAAAATAAAATAAAATTAGAGCTCGGATTGGCTTGAGAATTGAACCTGGGATATTAAAATTCAAATCAAATGAAGAAGCGTTTGACCAACTGAACCACGAAATAAAAATTTTGCTCGCGATCTGATTGTATACTTAGCTTAATATGAACTTAGTTGCCTCAAAACTGGTCTCCGTAAACATAATATTTTTATTATATCAAATTAGCATAGTTGCTATTGAACATAATATATTAATCGTAACAAAGTAACTTGCTACGCAAACTATTTATGGTAACCGTACAGTAGAAACATGTTTCTAGTAAAAATAAACTTGTTTGTTCTCAATAAGTTTTCAAACATAATAGTTTTCTCTCCCATTATGTTTGTGGTAAATATTTTTTTTTTCTGCGTGTAGGCTCATTAACTTTGTGCAAACATTTGTAACGCATAGGAATAAGCGAGTCCGGTATAGAAAAGTATATATATTCTTGATCAGCGTCACCATGTGAATCGAGCTATTCATGTTACGGAAAGACGTAAATACATGATAGGAAGAAGGAGTTGAAATAATTGCATGAAACTTGGTACACATGTTCACATGGACCCAAGGATCTGCACTATTGAATATTTTTTAAATACGTTCATAAAGATGTGTTCACAAAATGGACGTCATCCGCCTGTGAACACGTCCACCTACCATGCAAACCACGTTAGTTAAACCTGTATAATTCTATACACTGAGAAAAAAACACATACCTTGCTCCGGTAAAAAATTTCTCTATTTTTGATAACAGCAATTTTCTCTTTTTCAAATAAATTTTCTTCAATTAGAATAAATTTTCACATTTTCGAAGAAATATTTCTTTACTTCTAGGAAATTGAAATATTTCAATGTCTCTAATAATGATAAGTATTTTTCTCGCACAAAAAATTTCTCATTTATAGAGAAATTTTATTGAAAATGAAAAGCTTTTCTTATATTTTGATAAAAAATTCACTATGAGAAGTATTTTCTTCAATAAAAACAAATATTTTCTCAAAAAAAAGTATTTTTCTCTAAAAACGATGTATTTTTCTATTTCATGAAACCTTTTTATCATTTTTAGAGAATTTTAAGTATCGCAATTAGAGAATAGCATTCTCTGGAGCAAAGTCCATACCATTTTTCTCTAAATATGATGCCTTTTTTATCATATTCCGAGACACTTTTTTCTGAGTGTAGGCATAAAGAATACATGGATTTTGATAGGAGGTTATTTCCATTTGTTTTAGTATTTTAATATATATTTAAATATTTTATGAGGTTAAGGGTATTCCAGAGTCAGTCTAGACTGACTTTAGACTTTCTTTACTTGCTTTTTCTTATAGATATGGAAGCTTTAAACACGAGAATCACAAAAAAAATTTTGAGCTTACGTTAGTTTTTTAAAAATGTTTTCTCGTTTTTTTTCAAAAAAAGTCGCATATATTTAAATATACATTGTATACTACTTATTTGATTTATATGATGATACTACTTATCAAGTTTTAACATAATTGATTTAAATCACTTTAAGTTAATTTTAACGTTTGACCAAGACTTTTACAAGTTTTCGATTTTTTATGAATTTTTAAAGGCACGCTTGACTTGCATTTTTGTGTGAAAAAAACTATTTTTCAAAATATTTCTATTAATAGCGCAAAAACTCCTCATGCAAATGTAAAAATGTGTTGAACAAACTCTTAGAAAATGGGCTTAATTTGCTAGGCTTGCGTATAAATATAAGAAGTATACAGATATATATAATTTATGCGTCTATATTTGAAAAAACGAGAAAAAAACTTTCAAAAATTGTTCAGTTTTAATAAAAACGTAACCATACAAAATTATTTGCGATTTTCGTGTTAAGAGAACCCGTGTTTAGATTTTTAGTTAAGAAAAATAAATTGGAATTCCGAGTACTGAAATTTTTCGTGTTTTTGGCACATAAAAGACACATATCTTAAAAATTTTGTGGGAAAAATAATGACACTTTTAACAGATTATATATAAGATGGCGTAGATAGCTTCTGGTTCTGGGAGGGGTCTGCAAAAAAGTAATAACCTCCCTAGTAGCACAAACAGTATTTATAGGTTCTTTTACAGACCTTTTAAAGATAAGTACAAAAACAGGGAATTGTATTTATATGTTCTTTATAGGGGCTTATAAGGCAAATTTGGCGTATGGGTTATACAGCCATGTTCCCTTCCATGACTTTAAAGACAAATGTCTTGTGTAGAGTTATTTTAAAGGTCTTTAAAATACTTCTTACAAAGACTTCAAAAAGAGTTGCGCGGAAAATAAATATAAAAATAAATTTGTAATTTTTTATTTCTTTTATAAGTTATAATTGATTATAAATATTATTGTTTTTATAAAGCCATTATTATTATAATTTTAAAATTTTATTTCTACTTACGCGTTATATCCGGATTCGAACCAACGTTCTAACGCTCCATAGTCATACACGCTATCCATTAGGCTATATGTGACATGTACAAACCTACGTCGAAGACGAATCATATTTTTCTTTTGTTTGCCTTGATAAAGTCACTAGGTCGTAACAATCGCTTAGCAAGTACCTAAGCTGGCCACATAAATAGGTACGTTGAAGATACAAATTAGTTGGGTCGCTCGCTTTAAAAATTTTTTCTTAAATCTGTAAAAAAAGAGATATTATCTCTTTCGAATATCTTAAACGAAAAAAATTAAAATTTTTTTAATTTATTCTAGTTTTCTTCCATTTTTATGTTCCAAAGTCACGTGTGAGGTCATTAATATATATAAAACAAACATTACTATATATAAACCTCTAAAACGGCAAACAGTCTAAAATAACAAAAAAAAACTAAAATTCACTTTTTGAGATAAAACCAAATTAAAGTTTTTCAGAAAGTTGTTAACTCTAGCATAAAAATTCCAAAAATATTTTATTTTTTGAAATCGCTTTTCTATAGTTTTCTAATGATAGGAATGTTACCATTTACAAAAATTAAGGTAACATAAGATGGAGATATGATTTATTAGAAATGACTTAATATTTAAGATTGTTGCTTTTATAAAAAAATTGGTATCTCCATAATATTTTTCAAAATTATGCCGATAAAAAAACAAATAACTGATATTCTTATAAGTAGAAAAGGAACCTACTAAGAGCATGTAATAAATTTTTGGAAAAAATTTGCGATATATTTTTTTGGTGCAATGAATATGATAATTCAAAACGAAAATAATAATATTTAACAATTTCAAAATTTCTCGTTTCCACATAAGTTGACAGACTAACACTTCTATAATTTTTTTCTTACAAAATCCAAAAAAATAATTATTTAATTTATTTACTTTTGAACACCGAAAGCTTTAGAAATATGCTAAAAAGAAATATTTAAGTGAACACTCAAATCCAAAGATGTTGTGTAAAAACAATTAAAGGCAATCAAAATCCAATTGGATTATTTCGGTTTTTTCACACAATAAAAAAAAAACAGCGAACGTTCGTTTTTAATCACTTATTCAAAATGAGCGTTTGAATTAAAAATTCAGGAACTTTGTTCACGACCGGCACTTAATTATCTGAATGTTTCTTGCAGATTGATTTCCTTACTTTTCTTTCTTATTGTTTTCATTTCTCCACGATAACGCAAAAACGAAAACATGTAGAACAGCAACAACGCAAACTGAACCGATGACGCACGCACAACAATAAAAAATCACTGACGCTGCTAGTAATTTTTTTCTGAACGGACATTCTATTTAAACCTTAATTTTTAAAGAACGGTTGAAACGAACGTTCGTTGATTTTTGAAGTTGTGTGTAAAATTTCTTGAGAAAATACGCAACAGACAAATTTTTCCGTGATAAAAAAACTGCTTTTATCTTTCGAGCAGACATGCACAACGAAATCAACAGAATTTTTTCTGTTTCGTTGAGGCAGAAAAATATATTATCAAAATTATTTCGTTTTTTAAATAACGTTAAAAATTTATCAAATCAAATTTCGTTTCGTTGAAAAACGAAAAATTTTCTATAATTTTCTCCTATGCTAAAGCTGGTATTACACTTGCTTTTTTCGCATTTTTAAGATCTTCAAATAAGCAGCGGGTAAAAGGAAAGAATATACTTTTTAAAAAAGGATAATTATAGCAGTCCGTTGAATTTAGCATTTTAGTGTCAATTTGAATTTTGTCAAAAATTATGAATTTTTTACATAAAAATGGAAAAAATTTGTTAAAATATTAAAAGTCGAACTTTTTTGCAGTTCTTGTGTAAATTTGTGTTTATTTGGTTTTGTATATTTATTATATATAAACAATAAAAAAAGTATATTGTGAAATGTCAGAATTTAATGTGCCTCTGTCAGATTTTAAGCTGCTAGCGGCTGAAAGAGTAAATATTTTTGAACAGTTTTCAGGCATTGAAAATGACTGTTTTGCAGCGTACTGCTCACACCAACTAAAAATTATATAGCTTCGTTTGGTGTGTTGCTCTTTTTGTATTTTTAATATATTAAAAATGAGAAAAAGCAAGTGTCCTACCACCTTAAACAAAAATTTCTTCGGAACCAAACAAAACGAAATTTTTTGTTGAAATTAACATTATTTTCAACGGTTGATTGGGACAAAAACGAAAAAATTTGATATCGTTTTCTCCGAAACGAAATAAATATTTTTCGTTTTTGGAATTAACGGTTTTTTTATTTATTTTGCTTCAACCAAACGAAAAAAATATTTTGGTTATCGTTAAAATTAACGTTAACGTGCATGCCTGCGTTAGATTGCAAACGAAATAAATCTGCTTTTAAATAACTTTAAGAATCATTTAATAAATTTATTATTAAATCTATTTAATGGATTGCTGATGAAAACAAAATAATAGTAAATTTATTTTCAAATACTCTGCGACAATTACGCGCTCATTGTTCCTTGTCCACTTAAAATTGTTTAATGTTTTGTTGTTGTAACAGTAAAGAACAAAACTGGATTAACATGTGCAAGATTCCTTAGCAGCAAATTATTAGCAGCGCTGAGCTGCAATTTATGGAATTACAAATGTCTGTCAAACAACAACAAATGTTGTTTATGAAAGAAATTAAGCCTAAAATAAGAATTAAAACTGCAAATTTATTTTATTTAACGAGTTCACCTACATATGCAAATATAAACAGATTTCATGTTTTGTGCTTTATTTTCTAACTATTTTCCTTCATAAATAAAATTCGTACTCTTATTTTTTACTATTTTACTATTTATTGATAAATAGCTGTTGCAGCGAAAAACATTCGCCGCAAGATTTTTGCTGTCGTTTCGTGTCGTTCGGTTTTTTCATTGACTGATACATACATACACAAGCATGTTAGAAGAAAACTATTTCAGCGAATAACAACAACAAAACTCACGGAAATATTATTTTCAATTAACTTTTAAACTAAATGGAATTTGAAAAAACTTCCTAAGAAAACAACCTTCGTTAGGAAGCGTAGAACAGTACAGAAAAAGAAATTTTAAGATCGGTCAATCCGTTCGAGAGTTTAAGGCCTCTAAACAGCTTCAAACAACCTGTTCCATGGGAGCTTCGCTCGCTTCGCTCGCTCGCTCCAATAAAATATAGCGTTATAAAGTAATAAAATGAAGAAAAGTATGCCGTGGTACAAAAAATAATTTGCATTTAATCTCGAATGGTTTTTAGGCGCAGGTCTCGCCTAAAAGTATAACTAGTAGCGCGGCCGTGCAAAAAATCGTGAGAATATTTTCGTGATACTGCGCTGACATTTTACAGCTTTTACTTTATTATTTTTCCACTCCATTGTAACCATTCTCTTACAACTTTCTGCATTGGTAAATGCATTCCAATATTCTTAATTTGCAATAGTCATACTGTTCCAACGTGCACTGTGCACAGAAATAATATACTACAAATCGTACCAAAGTAACTATTTTATTTTTCAAAATCCTATTCTGCTACTTATTGTCTTTCCAACAAGATAAAGATGACCAAAATCGGTTAATTTTTGAGTAAGTGGGAACACTTTGTTTGGAAGTATATTTATATGGGAATCAGTATTTTATGGTGAAAAAAAAAACGTTAAAATTGCTGGCATTTAGCGAATTATCAACCAATATCTATGTTATTGGATTCAATCAAAAGGTCTTTTATAGTGCAGGATAGTTTTGTGAAAAAACAAATGTCCTTTTTGGCATATTGTTGAAATAAAATTAAAAGAAACACATATTTTTTTGAGAAATTTACAAAAACTACAAGAACTGGCTTCGCTCCACGCTCCGTTTGGATTTTTTTTCGAAGTTTTTTTTGCACAGTCTTGTTCTACGACAAATTCTACTGAATATAAGTGGATTTTGTTTTTCTTTTCCGCTAAAGCAAATGACTGCAAAACGTCATTGAATGTCGGTGCAGTAAAATTCGAAGACATCATTTTTAAACAGCAATAAAAAAAAATTGTGACGACATTGAGAGGTCACACTAGGTGCGTTTAACTCGCAAAAGGTTAATCTTTGAGAATTTTTACAAATAGTTCTTGTAATCAAAATTTTTTTCATTTTTCGTCACACTGTGTTATTAGAGACATTCAAATATTTCCATTTCCCACAAGTGAAGAAATATTTATTTGAAAATTTATTCTAATTGAATTATCGAACATAGAGAAATTTTTTATCGGAGAAAGGTAGGTATTAGGGAGAAAAATATTGAATTTGACCTTATTGGGACTCGAGTAAAAATGAAAATATTTTAGCTCAAGCCTTATAACCTTCGTACAACTGCCAAATAAGAAAAAATCCATTAAACGGCCTACAACTGGTGCTTGCAAAATATTCTAGCCTAACAGATCCTAAACAACGTTGAAGCCAGTTTATTTTAAAACGACCGCTACCACTGTTGTTCACCTTCTGTACGGATAGAATGTCCTGACAGTGACCGTTTTAATTAAAAAAAAAAAAAATATGGTGCTGGTCATGCCTGAAGTTTGAACAAGGAACCATTAGTGCAAAAATTGAACGCACTAACCGCTACAACTCAGCCGCTGTAATTACGTAAAATTGTTTTTATATATAAGTTCTACATTTGATAAAACTCCCCCCCAAAAAAAATTCCTGGTTGCGCCCCTGCTTAATTGTATATCTAAGATGATGTTTTCCCCAGTGTTATAGGACTGATTGTAGGTTGTGTTGTCTAGTAAAGATCACTATCTCAGTGTTATCTATATAAACGTTGACTCCTCACCTGCGTTGGACTAACTTACCCTTCTTTAGGAATTTGCTTCTTTTGTATATACAATATAAAAGTAAGTCACGGCTGTTGCCCCTTGAGTTCTAAATGTATGACCTGCGAGTTAACTAAGTTTGGTAGACTTGAGTATTCAACAGAAATTAATTGTTCTGTTCTCTGCAGACAATGATGAAACCTGAAGGAATAAGCAATAGCATTTAAAACTTCTTGATAAAGATTAGCCATTTAAAGTCAATATAAAACCATGAATGTCAAGCATTCGATGAATTCACTATAAAAATTAAGCAACACACACAATGCAATTATCAAGATCGTTTAAGTGGCTTATTTGTTTTTGTTCATTTCTTTATTTATAAGAGTGTTGAAATTAAATAGGCAAAATAGTACAATCAAATGCCAAAGTAAAATTTAAAAACGAAAATGGTTTTTTACCAAATCAATTAATATAATGATGAATAATTTTTTGAAACACTTTATTTCTGAAAACACTTGTGATTTTCAAATTTGGAAAAATTAAAAGAAAACCATGTTTGTTCTCCTGTATAAAGGTGACGTCATCAAATTAATAATACCTTCATTACTACGAATATTTTTATTAAATTTGACTGTTGTGGTTTCGTCCCAACCAGAGATAATTCTCTACTAGTTTTGGTAATTGAGAAAATTAATTTAGATAAGCAAGGTAAAGTCATACAAAATGGTCTTATTAAGATTAGAATATCATTAAACTTAATTCAACAAACATAAGATAAGTACGAGTTTGACCTTTGCAGCTTCACAGGCAGTGGAATACTGCAGGGTGTGAGAAGTATGGAAAGCAAAATGCAGTATAATTTCTTTATTTACACTTTTTAACTCTCAAGTATTTTGCTAGAATCCGGTCAAAGTATGTTGAAGCTCATATAAGCTTCAATAAAAGCTTTCACTCACTAAAATCTGGTCACACAAAAGAGCGCAAGCGCTTGTTTTGAGTGATAAAAATTTGTAGCGATGGTGAAAATATATTTGGTCCTGTTGAAGCTGTTGCCGCAGGATGCTGAACTTTTTGAAATAAGCAAACAGTTAGATTCTGCTTTTAAAGATACGCATTCTACAGACAAACACGCGGATAACCGTTTAAAATATAAGCTAACCCTTGGGAAAAAACTAGTCTGACCATTCTATTAAATTAATACGCGCTTTAAAACAAGGCTACAAATGAAGTGGCTCAAGCAACTCTGAAGGCTGGGTAAGACGTGCGGGAGTGTACTCCAGTAGGAGTCATTTTAAAATGACAACTAAATTGAATTAATTTTCTTGCGCAAAAAGTCAGTATATTTCAGCATATTACTGAGTGAATAAAGAAAGAAGTGTAAAGAAAAGAAAAAAAATTGAAAATTATTTGTAAACTTTTTGATCGGTCTAATTATGTCACAATGTGTACTTAAAATCATTTAAGCACAATTAATTAAAATATCTTGTGAGTAAATGACATCAAGTGCTAAGAATATAAAAAAAGTTCGACAACTAGCAGAAAACATTTCTGAACTAAGGAATACGAACGTAGAATATCCTGCTACCGGTCAATATTTGGATAAATCGTTGCAAGCAGGTAATATCTGAACTAAGCTTCTTGATGCTTCTATTAGTAATAAAGTGGTTAGAACTCGAATTTGCTTGTTTCTCGCAGGTTGGATTGCCTTTGGCAATTTATGATGACGGAATTTGAAATAATTCCTCTTTTTTTTTTTGGAATTCTTGCAGAACACTGCTTAAGAAAGGTTCATATTTTTATCCTTCTTGATTTTACTTTTTGTTTTGTCCTTCGCTGTAGCCGTTTTACTCTTTTTACTTACAATTGTAATATGAATTGTTTTTTTGCGTATTCAAGCAAATGCTACAATAGGCTCCCTCCACTTTTAGAGACATTTACATGGCCCTGCGGCATTCTTTGTTGACTTTTCATTTGTCTTTGCGTGCTTGTGTTATTTTTGTAAAATTATTTGATATTTTTTTTTATTTTTATTTTTGCCATTGTTAAAAAGTCACGTAGCAAAGTGGAAAAAGTTTTGTGGGTAGCGTTGTGAATTTGTTCTTCACGGTACTTCGACTGCCAGTGTTCATTTCTTCGACAGATTCATGAATTTTGAATGCTCTGCTTCATGGCAGAGGGATAATTGAAGTTTATGTCATGCTGAAACATACGGCGATAGTGATGGCCGATTAAGGCCTTAGTGAAGTTTTTTTTTTGGTTTGCCTTATGAGGACTTGTAGTTCTCAAACTATCCCACATTTAATATTCATTGTTGCTTACTTTTGCAAAGGGCAGTATAAAGGAACTTATGTTAAGAAATAAATAATTCCTAAAAGTATTAAAAATATTTGCGCATTTATAATGATTTCTTTACTTTTGTGTTTCTATCAAAACTATCTCGAAAATGCTTGATTTTTTTTTTAAATTTCACTGCATATTTTTAGGCATTTTTGTTTTGTGATTTATTGAAACTTCAACAACTTTTTATTTTTTATTAATTTTGAAATTTTCAGTTTTACAAAAAAATTTTAAACTTATTTCGTCGCACCTGCTATGGTTTCCGTTTTTAATTTATTTTTTAAACATTTGCAACCTAAAATTGTTATTCCCACAATATAAAATCGAATATGTGACATCGCATGATTTCTAATTCAGCTTAAAGAAAATTAATATATCATGTTTATTCCTTTTTAAAACCGGGCCCGTCACTTTAGACGGGAATGAACTAATTTATTTTATAAAGGCGAATGTTTGTTTTTAAGGGGGTCTTTATCAATTGAAATAAAATCATTTTTTATTTGTTGTTTTAATTATAAATTTTAAATTTAAAAATTTTAAATTTAAGATTTAAGAACATAATAATCAACTGGAAACACAAACAAAGCTTAAAGCTAATACTTAAAGATTTATCAGAACAAAAACAATTTCAAATTTATTAAAAAATAAGAGAAAGGGACAAAATATGTATACTTAATTTTAGAAACTTAAATTAACTTAAATAAGTTAAAATAACTTAAAAAAGTAAAAATTAAATATTCAAAGCAGCATAAAAAATAAAGAGAAGAAAATTAAAGGTTAAAGAAATAAGTTAAAATAGATGACTTAAAGTTGCTTGTGCTGAATATATGACTGAATATATGATATATAACTTTTAATATGTTTATAGTTTGATGGAAGCGAGTTCCAGAGCTTGATGGCGTTGATGAAAAACAGCCACTTAGACTGTAAACAAGAGTAGGGAGTGTCGTCCCCGTTGTCACAAGTACTAGTTGTCACAACGCCCATATCTTCCAAGAAAGTTTAAGTGCCTTTCATTTTGTTTTACAAAAATAAAAGATATCTAAGAAACTAAGTTGGATTTGTTTTTTTTTTATATTTTTTTTTTAAATTCGTGTCTAGACAAATATAAGTGTGTTATATTCAACTTTAAATAAATTTTCAATACAATTAATATTATATTTTGCAAATACTTATGAATTTTTAGATAAAACTTTATATTTAAATTTACGGCACATTGTTTAAATTTGTTTGCAAATGATACAGGTTGTCACAGAGGTTGCGGGGCTTGTTGTCACATATAATTTCATATAACCATTTTGAAAGTATTCTATGTTTTATTTGAATTTAAGGAAATATGCCAAAAAATCGCAAACGACTTACAAACCGATGTCGAACATCTTCAGATATCATGATGCAAGCCGAATACAGCTAGTATCAATGAAGATAACGTGGATTCACTATGTGTAGTTTGTTTTCAAGGGTCAAATTCAATAAAAATTGTCGTCATTATATAAAATGCAAACGTTGTGCATACTATGCATTGAAAGTGATAGTTTTATACATTGATCCTTAAATTATGCATCGAAGTGCGGCAGCGATGACGATTCAGAAGTGTGAGTGGGGTTACTTGTCCCAGACGAGTTGAATTTATTATCAAGAAAATATCTTGATTTATTTTAAAATAATATACGTTATTCATATCAGGATTGAAGAATAAAATATTGGATTTATGTATAAAAGTTTTGCAGTGCCATTATTGCTTGATTTGTGGGAGTTACATCGGTTCATTCAAATTTTGTGACAACTAGTACCACTCTCCCCTATCGTGGTTTTATAAAATTAGATGTTCTACTCGATGTACTGAAGCGAAGTTTTTCAAAAAGGTATGACGGTGTTATTAATTGCCAACATGTGCAGAAATATGCACTTTCTAGCATTTAAATATCCTATTAAGGTACATCCTAAAATTTCCTTACATTTAACAGATACAGGGCCAAAACGTCTTAAGTCAAATATATATCTGGTCATGTCATTAAACGCAACAAGAATTTTGTGCTACGAGTGAGAGTACAATTTACTGTAAACCAACTCGGAGTAAGTTATTATGGGTAAATAAGTTGAACAACAAGTCTTTTTTTGGTCAAAGTAGGAGTAAACTTAGACGTTAACCGCAGTCAATTAAGCGTATAATATATTCTCTTTATTATGTTATTCAGATGGTCAGTACAAGTAAGTTTAGAATTAATATAAAAACTAAAATTTTTCACATTGTCAACTATTTGTAAATGATTGCCATTAAGACTTATTGTCGGAATCTGGTTGAAGTCAAGTTTATCCTTAGATAAAGGAAAAATAAACGACTTATTGGCATTCAGGCAGAGACCATTTTCAGTAGCCCATATAGAAATAGCACTCAAGTCTTTACAACATAAATCCTCAAGTAGTGCAATGCGGTTAGAAGAATATAATTGAATGTCATGGGAATAAACATGCATCGTCATATCATTAAAAAAAAAAACAAAAAAAACAAATTGTCCATTTCAGCCCTTGAAAGGACTTTGACCGAGCTTCTTATGATCAATTGTGTTGTGTGTGTTATTAAATGTTTGCACACAATTGACCGAGAACTGGACCTACATGTTTTATGCCGACTCCGAACGGCTAAAGTTTATGTTCTCAAGAAGCTTTACATGGCATTTTTTACTCTCTGAGGTTTGCCATTGTCTGCAGAGAGGTGGTAACCGATCAGAAAAATTTTTTATTGAAAAAAACTTTTCGCCGCGGCTGGGGATCGAACCCGGGCTCCGAACATGCCAGGCCACACACTTAACCTGCATGCCACGGTCACCACCGTCATATCGATCACCATCGTCATATCATTACATGTGGTAAAAATGTCATTAATGAATAAACTAAATAGCAGAGGTCCAAGAATAGATCCTTGAGGAACACTAGCTTTAATTTCTGAATAGTCCCGGTTTACACATGTCAGCATTTGACCGTCAATTCTTGCACTTTTGGGCGATGTTCTCATGCGGTAAGGGGAAAGAACAAAGTTGACCGTACCGTCAATTCTCGGGCAATTCGTTTTGTGTTCGTTCGTTGTTCTGTTATTTTCTGCATTTAACTTCGGTGTCATCAGAAACAGTTGACCGTCAACTCTTGACGTGTGTAAATTGAAGCGTCAAGTTTAAAAAGGAATATTCAAGAATTGACGGTCAACTGTTGACATGTGTAAGCCGGGACATAGTCAGACAGTGCGTTGCCAATTTTAACTCTTTGCATCCTGCCTTTAAGATAGCTTTCAATAAAATAAGCAGCGCCATTACTGAAGCCAAACAGAGATTTCAGTTTCCGAACTAAAAGATAATGATTAACACTGTCAAAAGCTTTTGAAAAGTCAAGGAGGCAATGGAGTGTGATATTACCAGCGTCATAATGTATGCGAATATTGTCTTGAATCTTGAGCATAGCAGTAGCGCAACTGTGTCCTGATCGAAAACCAGATTGGTACAGTGAAAGCACTTTATTAGACCCTAAGTATTCATTAATTTGCTTACACATCAAGGATTCACATATTTTAGAGAACGAGCACAGAATACTAATGGGTATAAAATCTTGCAGTGGTGACCGTGGCATGCAGATTAAGTGTGTGGCTTAGCATGCTCGGAGCCCGGGTTCGATCCCCAGCCGTGGCGAAAAATTTTTTCAATAAAAAATTTTTCTGATCGGTCACCACCTCTCTGCAGACAATGGCAAACCTCAGAGAGTAAAATAATGCCATGTAAAGCTTCTTTAGAACATGAGCCGTTCGGAGTCGGCATAAAACATGTAGGTCCAGTTCTCGGTCAATTGTGTGCAAAATTTAATAACACACACAATTCAATCGATCCTAAGATGCTCGGTCAAAGTCCTTTCAAGGGCTGAAATGGCCAATTTTTTTTTTTTTTTTTTATAAAATCTTGCATAGATGAGGCATTACTAACTTAAGCAATTGGTTTTATTGTAGTAAGCTTCCAAGAGTTGGGGAAACATAACACAACGAAACAGTGATTGAAACATGAGCGAGGGGTCTTATGATAAACGGCAATATAATTTTGATAATACGCAAAGCAATGCCATGGCGTTTGACTTTATTTTCATAATAGGCTATATGACATCATTTTCATCAACATAAAATATATTTATATTTTATATACTTATAGCTTTAAAATATATAAATATATTTTTTAATTATTATTTTTATATTTTTTTTTTTTGTTTGTGGTGACCGTGGCATGCAGGTTAAGTGTGAAGCTTAGCATGCTCGAAACCCGAGATCTCCAGTCACGGCAAAAGTTTTTTCAATAAAAATTTTTTTCTGTTCGGTCACCACCTCTCTGCAGACAATGGCAAACCTCAGAGAGTAAATAAAGCCATTTAAAGCTTCTTTAGAACATGAACTTTTATGCCGTTCAGAGTCGGCATAAAACATGTAGGTCCAGTTCTCGGTCAATTGCGTGCAAACAGTTAATAACACACACAACACAATTGATCATAAGAAGCTCGGTCAAAATCCTTTCAAGGGCTGAAATGGCCAATTTGTTCTTTTTGTTATGTGGGGGTCACTCTAATATACAAACTATTTTGACTTTGTACGAGAGACATAAAGTACGTGAAACTATTACAGGTTTTTAACTTCAAATTAAACTTTTACCATTTCAGATTAAACCTCAGCCAAGAAAGAGATTTATTTTAGATTTTTATTGAATTATTAACATGTAATCGAAAAGTATTACATATTTCTTATGTAAATAGCTGTTTGAATAAAATATATTAAAACTAATAGCTCTAGTTTACACTGGCTAGTTAACTCCACATGTTCAATAGAAATGGTAAATCAATATTGCATATTTTAAAAACCAAAAAAACACTGTAATACATAATCCAACCGACGTTCATCACTAACACTTAGACTTTTAAGAACTTTGCCATTCACTTCACCACACATATCTTCAATACTTACATGGTTTTCATAAAATCTCCATAAAAGTTATAGAATAATAAATGAAATTTTAAGATGAGATTTTTTTTAATGTTTTGTTTTAATTTTTAAAATTTTTACAAGAAATATCAACAAAAAACAAAATTAGAGATAAGTACAAAATTTTAAGTAAATATATACATTTTTGAAGTAAATATGTAGCACCAGCTGAAGGTAGTTGCATGTACCTACGCGTGTAATAATTATAACAATCTGTGGATATAACAGTCGTTATAGATTCCTTGATAATGTTCTTATGTTCCTTAAATCAGTGCGTGCATCAGGATCAACTAGCATATTTCTCGCAATTAAATTGACTTTTGAAAAAACTTCTTCGATGGGATTCATCTAGTTCTAACTAGTGATATTAGTTTTAATATATTTTATTCAAACAGCTTTTTACACAAGAAATATGTAATACTTTTCGATTACATATTAATAATTCAATAAAAATCTAAAATAAATCTTTTTCTTGGCTGAGATTTAATTTGAAATGGAAAAAGTTTAATTTGAAATGGAAAAAGTTTTTTTAAAATGGAAAAGGTTAAATTTGAAATGGAAAAAGTTTTATTTGAAATGGAAAAAGTTTTTTTTTGAAATGGAAAAGTTTAATTTGATTTGGAAAAAGTTTAATTTGAAAAGGAAAAGGTTGAATTTGAAGTTAAAAACCTGTATAATAAAAAATACCTCTTATTTGTTATTTTAAATTTAAGCTTCAATATTCAAAGAAAACTTATATAAAATAAAGTACTTCTCATGTAGGGGAAAGCAACTACTGCCGAGCTATTGGCACCCATCAGTTCTGACGTTCGTGGCGAGATGACAGCGGAAATGTAGTTACTGTCAAAGAGTCATCCCATTCAGCGCTCACTTTGCATAAATCATATAGTTGCCTGCACGTATTGCTGTAATCGTGCGATCGTCGAGAAATAAAAAATACAAAAAAACAATGGCTGATCTAATATCACAGTGTGGCCGCTAAAATATTACAATAAACCTTTGTAAAAATTCTCAAACATGAACCTTTTGCGAGTTCGTACAACTTTCTCTAATGTTATATGCGTTCCAATATTCTTAATCAGCCCAATCATGAAACATTTTCTCCCGAATGTTGTAAATGGAAGTTTCCGTTTTTAAGATAAAGTTAAAATACTTTTTTAAAATTTTTAATGCAATTTTGTTCATCAACTGTGTAAAAAACTGTAAAAAACTCAAACACAAAACTCATCAATTTTGTGTAAAATAAAAAATGAGGTATTTTTATCTGCTATCCTAAGACCAGAAACTCCCATTTACAACTCCCGGGAGAAAATGTTTCATGATTGGGCTGAATTTGAAATAGTCATACTGTTCAACTATGCACTGTGCACAAAATTAAAAACTAAAAATCTTACCAAAGCAACTTTTTACTTTTCAAAATTTTATGATGCTACTTATTGTCTTTCCCACGTGATAAAGATACCCAAAATAGGTTCATTTTGGACTAAACGGGACCTTTTTGTTTGGTAGCAGATTTATATAGGAATGAGTGTTTTATGATGAAAAAAAAAAACGTTAACACTGCTGCCATTTAGTGAAATCTCAACCGAAGTCTTTTTTATTGGATTCAATTTAAAGGTCTTTATAGTTCAAGCTTATTCCGTGAAAAACAAATCTTCTCCATGCCACATTATTTAAATAAAATTAAAAGTAACACATATTTTTTTAGAAATTTACAAAAATTACAAGGATTGGCTTCGTTCCACGCACTGTTTTATTTTTTTAGATATATTTTTGCACAACCTTATTCTACCATAAATTCTACGGAATAAAAGTGAATAAATAATTTTTTAAAAAAAATTGTGACGAAATAAGAGGTCACACTAAATGCATTGAACTCGTAAAAGGTTGTGAATTTCTACAAATCAAAAAATTTTTTTAAGTGAATTTTCAAGTATTTTTAATCAATATAAAAAGGTAAATAAGAGTGGGATTCATAGTTTGTTATTTTTTTTCCACAGTTCAACGAGCAGTTGAATTTTATTGCCAAAAAAGCTGTACTTACCAGGGACCGTACCGGTTATAGTTTTTATCAAAAAAGTCAAATATTAACTGTTATTTTTTAACTTTTATGTTTTCCGACAAAAATAAGAGCTATTTTGTGCCTTATATTTTTTCGGGCAAGCAGAACAGTTACTTTTGACTTTTATTTTATCGGTCAAAAATAACAGTTATTTTCTGCCTTTTATTTTTTTCGGTCAAAAATATCAGGCAATTTGTGTTTTTTCAAAGGCCATTTTACTGACTAAAAAACTATCGATACCATTATTTTGGTCTCATCGGTGATCACGTTTTACATGTTGTATCAAAAGTTTTTTAATCGGACAAGCGGCCTTTTAAAATACACAGATTGCCTGATATTTTTGACCGAAAAAATAAAAGTCACAAAATAACTGTTATTTTTGACCGATAAAATAAAAGTCAAAGTTAACCGTTATTTTTGTCTGAAAAAATAAAAGGCAAAAAATAACAGTTAATTTTTAACTACTTACTGATATATCTTCAAATCCCTTAAAATGCTCTTCACTTAAAATGTGCTAACATGCAAAGCAGTCACTTCACTTGCAAAAACTGTGATTTTGAATATGAGAAGTAGCACAAGACAGCCAAACATAACTTGTTCATATGGTTCGTGTCTACACTTAAAATTAAAACAAAGGTTTCAAAAACCAAAATTAAGCGCATAGCTTATTGCAAGAGCAAAATTTCAGCTAGATATAAGACAAACATGTCGCGCAAAGCATACTGCAACAGCAAAGTTCAATTAGATCTCAAAAACAGCTGTTCGAATTCCAAACAATAACAAACCATTATTATTTTCATAGCTCCCAAGTAAATACACAATTAAATTGTTTTATCATTTCCGTGATAATAAAACATTTTCAAGGTAAGCCGAAAATGAAAAGTTCAATTGAGTGGATTTTCGAGCACGCTGAAAGGCATTTTTAAATGTGAAAGGTTATGCCTCAATTGGGCATAATCTATATCTATACTATTATATAAAATTGAAGTGGAAATATTAAGTACGTCAATGACTCCAAAACTACTGGACCGATTTTTATGAAAAAAATTTTAAAATATCATATTTGTGCTACAGAATGCCATAGGTGGGGTTTATTTAAGAAAATTTAACAATAAATATATTTAATTAAGTTGTTAAGTTTTTTAGGAAATTACCACCTATGCTAAGCATTGCTTGGTCGTTTGCTTTTCACGCGTTTGTGTTACGAGAGTTTCAACTACATGTTGCTATCAACCCTTCTCTTTAAAGTTTATTGATCTTGCTCTCCACACTCATTCGAAGAGTAACCAAAAGCAGTTGGCGCCAGCGCTGCCGAAAGTACTACTATCGGAGTATTTTACTCCTATTGACTCCTGAGTACTACTTTACTCCCCAAACACAAAAAGTACTACTATTTATTAATAGCTTAAAACGGCCTTATGTGTACTCGCCATTAATGCAAAAATAATTTTTTCTGAACGCTTCCTTTTTTCGTTCACTTTGTTCGTTCACATTTCACGTTTTCTTGTTCACCTTGTCTTTCATTATGCCGCACAGTGTAACGAGGCGGTCAAATGGAAGAAATTCGCGAATTTGGAAAATAAGTAAGCAGACTTTTAGTTAAGAACATAAGTTATGTGAATCTAAAAATATTCCGCGATATCTTTCCATTTATGGAAGTGTTGCTCATTGCTTTAAAATTTAACGAAATTTCAGTTTCTGCAGTTAAGTACTGAATATTATATATCGTTAGATTAAGCAGAAACAAAAGATAATAAACGATTAATTACAAAAATTTTCTTATACAAAAACAAAGTCCAAGAAATCGTAAAACAGCAAAAGATGTATATAGTTTAAAAAAATTTGTGCTTTACAATTTTATTCATTAACTTTTCTACATGTTGGATAATCAACATGTACAAGTATTAAAAGTACGACAACATGCAACGTCTATATTATGTATTTTTTAAATGATTCAAAGGCGATTATTTCAAAATTTTTATTTTTGACTTATCATGTTTTTGCAATAAGCCCTTCAATTATTAAGCACAATATTGTAGTTTCAACATGGCAATGCAACTGCGAAAAGGAAATTTTCAGAGCTAAATTTAATAAGGGAATATCGTAAAGGTTGGGGCGGGTTTCGTTTTGGGAGTGTAGTTTTGAACCGGATGGGAAAAATTATAACTTGGGTAAACCAATAAAAAGGTGTGCTGAATTGGCTACAACTATTACAAATGATGTATGTACTGCTGCCATCATGTCAAAATTAATAGTCATTTTAATGAAAAAACTTTGTTAATGAAATGAAAAACACGGTTTTTTAATAAAAAGGAGAAAATAATAACATTTTATATGATTATAAGTTTGTTTTGCTAAAGTTATTTTTTGTCATTATTTCCAAGAACTAAAGTACTCCTAAAACTTACCAAATACTCCCCAAGAACTGGAAATTTACTCCTATTAAAAATGGTAAAACGGCAGCACTGGTTGGCGCTCTTTAACGTAATGGGAATACAAGTTAAATAAAGCTTGCTGTGTTGTTGTTGCTGTGGAATGATGAGCTGCAAACCAATGTGTGCATATTTGTTTCGCCGCATACAATTTTTTACACATATTTTTATTGTAGTTCTCCAAATTTTTAATTTACACTTGAGAAAGAAAGATATTTTAATATTTCAAAATGTGCATTCACAAGTGTGAAAGCATATTTTGTATAGATTAAAGATAAATTAAAAGTTTGAAAAATTAAGTGTTCGTATTTCCCTTAAACTACAAATACAGCTACAAATAAATACCTCGACGTAAAACAAGTTTGACAAGTTTAACAGAAAATGCAAGAGCGATGCTCCGCGCTAGGAGAGCAAGAGCAGCAACTCAAAGAGAAAATTGTTGGTAAATTATGCATGTAATTATTTGCTTTCACGACTGCAATTGGAGTGAGGCAGTGGCGTAGCTAGGGTTGCTGGCACCCGGGACCAAAACTAAATTGTTAAGTAAGCCCTTTTAGAAGGTTATACTTAACCTCATAAAAGCAATGCTTAAAAAGTACTACGAAATTAATATAATTCTTTTAAATAATAGTTTACTGTTATGATTATTTTGTTAAAGTGCAAATGAGTAAACATAAATATTTTAATTCATTGTATTATTTATAAAAGTCGGTAACAATATACAAAATTAATCTCATCGATAGTAATATATTAGATATCATTTGAAAGATAAATTGGTAACTTATACAAAACTGAAAAATTTTCCGCAATCAAGGAATTTTTCAAAAATGTTTTGTTTACGCAAAATTTTGGCTAGCAATAGTGAGTTATCCCAAAAGATCCATTTTGAATAATTTTGCATAATTGAGGAAAAAATAGGACCGGGAAGTAAAACGTCAACAAATTTTCCCTCAGTGACCCTGAATAACTATCAATTTAAATATTTTTTCGAGATCAATTCACGTCTTCTATATAAAAGTTAAGTGAAAATTAGAAAAAAATATTAAAATTAATTTAAAAAACTTTTTTTCTAATTTTTATAAATTTCTTTATAGTACTCTTTATACATTTCGACATTTTAGCTTCGACTTAAATAGACAAGACTGAGGTCTGTAACATTTGACTGCCTTATTCTTGACCATAAATATCACAATATCACAGTGATACCAAATTGATATCAGAAATTTGTTTCATAGTCATTATCTACATAATTCCCAAAGCAAACTTGCCCTGGGAGAACAAGGCCAAGAGTCATGAAAATTAGAATAGTTTTTTCTTAAAAAGTGTATTTTTGACAGTTTTTGTTAGTTGATTTGAACAGAATAATAATTATGTATTTTAGTAAATTAAAGGAGTTAGGAAACCATCTTAGAGTTTTAAATAGACATTTTCAAAATAGATTAAAAAAACATCAGAACGCCAAAAAATTGTTATAAAACGCCATTTCTTCAATTTAAATAAAAAATGTTATGAATTTTAATTAATTTTTTTTTTTTTTAGAAATTTTGAAGTAAGTAATAAAAAAACATCAGAACGCCATAAAATTGTTATAAAACGCCATTTATTGAATTTAAATAAAAAATGTAATGAATTTTAATCCTTTTTAAATTTTTTTAGAAATTTTGAAGTAAGTAATAAATTGAGCTTTTAAATTGTTTTATGTAACAGGACTCAAAAACATATTAGTATTAAAAATTATGTTCTAGCAGGTTAAGAGCTGCAAATAAGGTTTGTTTGTCGATGTATAGTCTCAGAACTTAGTAATCACAAAATTATAAAGTATATTTTTTAACCTTACATTTATGACACGAGGACGTTTTTATAAAAAGCTCTGAAGAAATGTATTGCTGGAGAACATCCCAGCAAAATCTTCGCTTACATATAATCGAAAAAGTAATCCAGAAAATTTCATTCATCGCTTACCCTCTCGCTTACTGAACCCATTATTTTTATATATCCATGTCATTAGAGGTAATCGAAAGCGCTGTCACTTGAAAAGATTAAGCGCTTAAAACGGTTAGTTTATAATTGATTTCACGAAATTAATACTTGAATAACAACTTTCAAGTTGATGTGAATGCATTGCCGTGAATTTATTACGGATTAAATTTAAGTTCTTGCATTAGCATTTATGTTATGCATTTTAGAATCGATTAAAAAACAAGACCTAACGAAAAATTTTGCTGTGATATTGGATGAAATGTCTACTATACTAGCATGTTTGAGCACTTCTTAAGATGAATATTTGAAGTACAAAAGCTTTTTTAAAAACTTTATGGAATATAAAGTTAGGAATATATACATAGAAATATACTTTAATTCATCACTTTAATGATGAATAAAAGACAAATAAAAAATAAAACCATTAAAAAATTATCTTCGACTTGCCAAAAGTCAAAATATTCAGGTTGAAGCTTATTGGGATTTATTTAGGTTATATTTTTTCCAACTTTTCATATTTCAAACTCAGATTACGTTTTATTTATCAAGAAAACAAGACTTATGTATGATCTTTCAATTAAACACATTAATTTTTGTATAAATTATGAAGGTTTTGATATTTTCGTGACATCACTTTCTATGGAAGTATTCACAAAATTTTGTTGAATTTCAACTGCAGGGTATATGTTTCAAATTTAAGCATTATAGTGGTGCTCCAATTTAGCGAACACCGATTTAACAAACTCCCAATATAAGGAACACTTATTTAATGTTGTTGACTCTATATTCCGAACATTTGAAATTGTAGGTATTCTATTTAACAACATTTGCTTCTCTGAGCTCGCTTCGTTTGTTTTTGAATTTGTTATAACATTAATATGTATTTACTTATCTAATTCTCAAATAGTCCCCTCGGGTTAATATACATATTGTAGGGTTTCCTTTTTAAAAAACATTATAGGAATGTATTGACATAATCTTGGATTTTTCATTTGGAGTGTGAACAGATTTTAACCAGCAGCTTTCTAAACATTTAATAATAATAATTAATAATACCTAAAACAAGTTCAAAAATTCAACATTATTGGAGTGCATAGTTGAAACAAAAAATGTAAGGATATTTGTTTCAAGTTGACAAATTTATTAGCTTTGTTATATGGTAAAAAAACTCGAAAATAGTATTACCGATTTAATGAACTTTTCGATTTACCGAACGACCTTGGACTTTATATCTTTCGTTAAACTGGAGCACCACTGTATGACAAATCTCAAATCATGAAAATTATTTCATTATGGACTTTAAAGAGATTTGCAATAAAGACACGGCTGTAATCGTGTGGACAAACTAATGAGCAGATAGACAGACGAACATGGCTTAATCGACTCATGGTCGTGAAAAAAATTTCGTGACAAAATTATTGTGCCCGCTACGCTTTGCGGATGGAGTATAATAAATATTTAATACAAAACTTTGAAAAACGTAGAAGTAGATTATGGTAAACGAGTCGGTACAGCAGATAATCAGATTTTTCTTATTCCTGGTAATGCCAATGAATCAAAAAACTTTGTTAATACTGAAGTATTAAATAATTAAAATGGAAATATCTTCACTTTATTATAGTTAAACTATTTAATATAATTTGCTTCCAAATACAAATAATATGCTAATATTTTAACGTTTTTTATTATTGAAATTTTTCAAATATGCAAAGGTATTATTGATAAAGAGAAAATGTCCGTGGCGAAGCCTCGGACGACTGTGGCCTGCTAGTCTATATATAAATAAGCGTACGTGTTTTTCAACCGATTTTGATAATTTTTTTTAAATGGAGTTTTTTTGCTAAATTTTATGAAGAAAATTTTTTTTCCACATAAATTTTGTATGAAATCAACAGAGACTGTATGTGAAAAGGTCAAATTTCGGCCACCTTCGAACTCTAGTATTTATGATTGGACATAAAACGCTTATTTTCAAAGACATATTGATAAAATCAAGCATTTATTTGATATTTTAGTAAATATAAGCCACTCGAAATTTAATAATTAACAATGAAATGTTAAATAAAATAACGTTCTAACTTGGTACCAATATTTTAATAAAAAAACCTTATAATCATTCCACTCCTAATATTGCATTCGTCTCATTTAGTTTAGTTTTCTAAAGATTTCACTGGCGGCAACACACATACATTTTTAACAGTTTTATTATAAATTATCATTCTTATTTTAAACTTTTAGTTTCTTCATTGTTAAACTAGTTATTCATTTGTTGTAAGATCCATCGGACCAAATCCCAAAATGTTCACATGTACACTTTCATGTTATCGTTGAATTCAAAATAAAAATAAAATATAATAACATGAATGTGCTTTTTTATCATTTCATAATAAATTCTTTGACAACCGAACAAAATTTGATAGACCTACATGCCTCCTATCGTTTTTAAAAACACATTCGTTGTTTTGGTAGCAGTAAAAACAAATTTTTACACATTCATTCAATAAAGGTGTTTGCTAATATAACTTGGAATGTTTGTTAAAATTAAGGATACAAGTTTTATTATATTTTTATTTTGTATACTTGTGGATATTGACATATGTAAAAAACCAAAATTGTTATTTATTGCATAAAAATTAAGTATTCACACTTCCTTACTCTTAATAAAAAAGCACATTCATTGTTTTGGCATAAGTACAAAACAAAGTTTTTAAATTATTCGTACATAGAAAGATTTAAGTTTCAAAACATAAATAAAGTATTTTGACCAAAACCAAATTAAGGTTATTTAATAGTTTTACAACAAAAGTTTATAAAAACCGATAAAAGTCAAGGGACATAAAGTAAAAATATATTAATTCATCTTCTATATTTGTCTCTGCTTCAATATCTGGTTCTCGCAGATCATCACGAAACTGTATATCTGAGATTCTAATCTCAATTTTACATGTAGAAACGATAGAGTTCAGCTAATATACATTTTTCGCATTATCTCAGAATTATCACATTTGAAGCCACCATACGAAACCATCAAAAAATTTAATGCTATGGATAGCAGGAGCTCAAAGCAAGTACAAATAAAGTTCACCTCAACTAAAGTTTGGGTTGGGCTAATGGACAAGTATATGCTAGATAGGAATATTACGGATATCATCTTACCGGAAGAGGAGTTTTTAAGTTTGATTTGTCGAAGCCGGAGTCGTAATCGGAGCCGCAGTTGGAGTCGGAGCTGGATTTGGAGTATAAAATAGATGTTAATATTATGCCTTATAAAATAATAAAAACATAGAAAAGTATTCAGTATCTTTAATCAATTATATTACTCCAATTTAAAATTATAGTAGGTGAATTTGAAGTCAGAGGTGTAAAATAAATCCAGCCTTTCGAATCAAACTCGAAATTCCGTTACATTTACATTAATAACCATGAATGGATATAAATGAAATAACACACAAGGTTTAAGTCTTCTCTTATCACAGTTCAGTATCTTGCTATTATTTGGACTTTTCGCATCTTACGAAGACTTTTTAACTCTTGTTCAGCAATATCATCAAGGCGTACACAAATCCCTTAAGTTTATTTATATTTATATTAAAACTTTCAAATGCTTTTGAATGATATTTCTAGAATTTGTTAAAATTTGTTATGCCAAAACAATGAATGTGGCACATTTATGTTTTTGGCATACACAAAAAAATCCAAAATGCACATTTATGGAATTGGTACGAGGACAAACTAATCTGCATTCATATTTCACGTTTTGGTACAGTGTTCCTCCTATAAAAACGCATCAAAATCTGCAATAGGCCCAAAATCGATTTTTTTCACATTCATTGTTTTGGCACACATCGGACAATATAGCCTGTTTCAAAAGAGAATAACATTTTCGCGAATGTTTGAGAATAAGAAAACAATTTTGAGAGCGGTCTTCATTCTGATTGGTCGACATTAAAAAAAAAATTGAATATTCTCTGAGCAGAAAAAGAAATGAAAAAAAATTAATGTATACTCCTGAATTTTGTTGTTCATCGCAACTGCGCTGCGGAAATACTAAATTTTATTTTTCATTATTTTTTCAAAATCATCCAATCAAAATAAAATAAAAGGGGGCATCAAATAATAATAATTAAATTAGATTAAATTTAAAAAAATTAAATTTAAAAATTTAAAAAAAAAATTTAAATTAAATTAAATTAAATTATAATTTGTTAACCAAAATTTCACTTCACATTTTCTTGAGAAAATAATTTATTTTTATACCCCCACGCGTACTGCGCAAGGGGTATATTAATTTTGTCACGACGTGTGTAACGCCCATAAGGAGGCGTGGTAGGTATAGAAAAGTATATATGTTCTTGATCAGCATCACCACCTGAGTTGATTTAGCCATGTCCGTCTGTCTGTCCGTCTGTCCGTCTGTCCGTCTGTCCGTCTGTCCGTCTGTCTGTCTGTCAACACGATTACAGCCGTAATTTTCAAGCTATCGTAATGAAACTTCATATTTAAGCTTTTTTCTAAAATGCAAAGATCAAGTTCGAGAATGGGCTAGATCGGATGAAAACCACGCCTACCTCCATACAACTCCAATAATAAAAACTCTATAAAGAGGCTAATATATAAGCTACAAAACTGAAATTCGGTATTTGTGTATTCTATGTCAAAACTAAGGTGTGATAGAAAAATGGGCGTGACCCACTCACTAACACGCCCACCTCCCATACAACCCCAAAATTGAAAACTTTATAAAGAGGCTTTTGTCGAAGCTACAAAAATAAAATCAGGTACTTATTTATTTTATATAAAAATTAAGGCGTGTAAGAAAAATGGGCGTCATCCATTCAAGAACACGCCCACCTCCCATTCAACCCCAAAATTGAAAACTCTATAATTCTCTTAAAGCTACAGGCAAAAAAATGAGTACGTTTATATTTTATGTCAAAACTAAATCGTGGAAAAAGTGGGCGTCATCTGACTACGGACACACAAACTTCCCATAGAACACACTTTAGTGAAAACTCTTAAAAAGCCTAATATTTAAGCTACAAAACCGAAATTCAGTATTTGTATATTTATACCCCCACGCGTACTGCGTAAGGGGTATATTAATTTTGTCACGACGTGTGTAACACCCAAAAGGAGGCGTAGTAGGTATGGAAAAGTATATATATTCTTGCTCAGCATCACCACCTGAGTTGATTTAGCCATGTTCGTCTGTCTGTCCGTCTGTCCGTCTGTCTGTCTGTCGACACGATTACAGCCGTAATTTTGAAGCTATCGTAATGAAATTCGCTATTTAAGCTTTTTTTAAAAATCGCTACATCGGATGAAAACCACGCTTACCTCCCATACAACACCAAAATTGAAAACTCTACAAACAAGCTAATATTAAAGCTACAATACTGAAATTTTGTATATATGTATTCTATGTCAAAACTGAGAAGTTTTAGAAAAATGCGCGTCATCGACTTACTAACACGCCCACCTCCCATACAACCCCAAAATGGAAAAATCTATAAAGAGGCTAATATTAAAGTTACAAGACGGAAACTCAGTATTTGTGTATTTAATGTCAAAACTGAGGTGTGTTATAAAATTGGGCGTCATCCACCCATTAACACGCACACCTCCCATACAACCCTAAAATTGAAAAATCTATAAAGAGGCTAATATTAAAGTTACAAGACAGAAACTCGGTATTTGTCTATTCTATGTTGAAACTGAGGTATGTTAGAAAAATGGGCGTCATACACAATCTAACACGCCCACCTCCCATACAACCCCAAAATGTAAAACTTTATAAAAAGGCTTATATATAAGCTGCAGGAAAACAATTTGATGTGTATGTAATTTAGACACATAAAAATAATAAAATCTCTCAGAATCTCATACAAAAAGCTCTCCAATTTAAGATTCTTCCACCCTTAAGAATCGGCCGTGGGGGTATTTTAACTTCGGCCAAGTCGAAGATATACCTTACTAGTTTTATATAATTTGTATTTGATTTCTCTCTCAAGATGCAGGTTGCTGCAGGCCGTCGGTGCAACACCGTACTTGCGCGATCATTTGTTCTGAATGTTTGCGCATTTAAATATATAGAAAAATAGTAAAAAACATTCAAAAAAAGCATTAAGTTCAGCGAACAGTACAAATAGAGCAAGAAATTACGCTCTAAAAAATGTTCTAGCTTTATAACATAAACACAATTGGAGACGCAGTCGACGGGCAGCAAATGTCATTTTATAGAAAGCATGTTTTCTTATGTAGTTGAACAATTTCGTGGCAACATGGCAGCACGACAGCAGGGCTTCAGCAGCAATTGCCGCCAACATAGATCTATTTCTATTTTTCTGGCGACAATATCTGAATTCTGTTTGTAGCAGGCCGTATAAATTTGTCAACATGATTTCAAAACAAAAAAAAAATAATTTTTTACATAAACGACTTTAAGGTGGGACATAACATTCGCAGCAGAGAAAACAGACCTTGTTTTAAACATTCATAACACAGTCAAAACAAACATTTTTCAAAAATTGTTTTATTGTTGTAGAGAATTAAACAAATTACAAGACAAAAAAATCAAAACAAATATATTTTGCACTACAACATGGTTTTATAGAGCTCCGAACTGGCGGCAGAGAAAAAAACGGAGCCTCGTGGTTGCAGCGCTGGGAGTCGCAAAAATTGTCCCATCTGGAAAAAATGACTTTTTTAAATCTTAACAAAATTGGTTATCGTATGGCAGGAGATTGGTTATCGTATGAAAAATATTGACTTGGAAAATTCATAAAAGTTCGAAAAAAAAATTTTTAAATAAAAATCTCGTGTCATACGATAGCGAATCAAGTTTAAAAATACAAAAAAAAAAAAAAAAAAAAAAAAAAAATTATTGCCAATTTGATTGGGGTTTGTTAGATAATTTTGCATTTCGGATACATAAAGATGGGGAAATCAAATAAGAGCCACGAGTGCCCACCGTTGGTCTATAATTTTAAACTTATGGAGGCAAGTATCTTGAAATCAAAGGTGACTGTCATCAAAATTTGCTTTTAAATAATGGAATCTAATATAAAATATTATCATAAAACATAATAAAATAAACTCGTGATCGACCGATTAATCGGTATCGGCAGAAAATTTGAGCATCGGCTCAAAATTATATAGACAGCATCTGTGGAAATTAAAGAATCGGCGTCGGCTTCGTATCGGCATCAGTTGAAAAAAAAAAGAATCGGCATCAGTATCGATGAAAATGGCCAACCTTTTCTGCTGATGCGATTGATTCAATTACTTTTTTTTTGATTATTAAAATATTTTCAAGTTCTTTTGAAGTTTTTTTATATCATAACTAGCATGATGCCAAAAAAATAACTTTTTTAACTTTAAGATACGAAGGTGTAACTACACTCATTAAAGAAAGTATTTATTTAGCTTCATTTCGTAGTACTTCAAAATATCCTTGCATACAGGGTGCCTGATTACTGGATGTTTGAAAAAATCTCTTTTTTTTGGAGGTGTTGTGTTTTTAATCTTTTTATCAATTTTCCTCGTAGAAAATCAAACATTTTATAATTTTGTATTATTAAAAAGGATATCTTCTTTACAGAAATATGCTCTACGCTGCAAGTTTTAAAATACAAATTATAAAAATAGCTGTTTTAAAAAATGCAAGGATATCGCACTTTTATATTTAAAATGCCATGAATATATGCAGGAATCAGAAAGAGTCGTCTAAGCAACATTTGTTAAGCTAATGGATATCTAAATTTTCACCGAGTGGCTTTACGATATTTGCAATGGTTTTGCAGAAAAATGAGCTACAAAAAAAGTTCAGTATAAAAAAAGTATGTTTTTGACCCTTTTTCTGCATCAAATGCCAACCTAGCCGCTCCATGCCTACAAAAATTAATCATACATTAATTTTTATTGATGGATTTTTAAAAAATTCACCGAGTGGCTTTAAGTTTTTCCTTACCATTGTTGAGAAATTAATCTTAATATGAAGTAAGGTTTGGAAAAAAAAAATTAAAAACAACTAGAAAAACAATTTTTTTGCTCAACATTAGGAATAGAGTAGAATCAAAGTTGGATTAAATGTTGTTTTAGGCCCATAGGGATAACACTCAATGTGTATATTTATGTATACGTGATCAAATAAAATCTTATGTGGAATTTTAATTTTTTAAATTGCACGTTTTTAACTTCAGTTTTTAAACCGTTTAAATACAGTTACGTTAGTTATATAAAGATGCTTTAATTTTGGCTTAAGATTCAACAATAAAAAAATATTTAAGTAGACAACTCGATGATGTCTTTTCATTTAACAAACATTAAATTGAAAGAGCGCACAAAATTGGTGAGAAAATGCTTTGACTGCAATGCAAAATGGAATGTACTGGAATGCATGAAACGTTTAGCTGAAAATGAAGATGCAACTCTTAAAAAAGACGTGTGAAAGCAAGGAATTATTTTTAAAGCTTTCAATGTGCGGAATCATAGCGTAGAAAATGACTTATAAGAAAAACTTATAAATGTTCTTTGTTAAACATAGTTTTTTTTTAAAAAAATACCTACCTTAAACATTTTTTTTTAAATATCTCTTTTTTTTAAAAGTCATTTTTACCAAAAAAAAACCGTTGTTGAAAAGGTGATGAAATGTTCTTTTTGTTCAGCAAAAAAATTTAGTAGAAACAGCTTCAGATGATGTCGCTTTTCTTATTTTTTTAAAAGGATCAGCATTTTTGACATCCAAAAGTCAGAATTGACATTTAAAATGTCTTACCAAAATATGGGCTTAACAGTCAATTTGCAACTTTTAGAATTTTTTTATACAAATTGGTTAGTTTAAATATTCAAATTCAGCTCTATCGGAAGTAACTTTTAAAAAGCTTCTAAATTACCACGAATAAAAATGACAGCCAAGTCTCTGAACAAACATTGCTACAACTATATATCTTCACCATCTTCAACAGTAAAAAAAAACTTTTTCTAAAAAACGCTGTTTTGGCATCATGCTAATCATAACACATTCTATTATTTATCTATTATTCGAACCGGAAATCACTGGACAATTACGAGAATAGATTATGCAGACTTTCTGCTCAATTTTACGTACACAAGGTAAGTGCATTCTTTCGACCGAAATTTATTTTTGACATTTGCACTGTTTCGACAACACAGCAATTTTTTGTTAATAGTTTTGTACATATTATTTTAATGTCAAAAAGAATGAGTGTCATTTAAAGGCTTACCTTCAGTCATACATGGCGTATGAGTAATTTTATTTTCTTGCTTTTCATATACAATTTACATCAAACTTTGGAATACTTTGGTATTTGAGGTAAGGGGCCGTTGACATGGCATTGGCCGTTTTTGGAAATTTTATAATTTTGTATTTTAGTAAATATTCTTAAATTGTAAAACAAAAATTTCATGGAAAAATTCTTACGGGTTCAAAAGTTACAGCCGGATTAGTGAGAGCGCATTTTTAATTTTTATTGCATTTTTCTTTGTTCACAAACTTTGAACGCGTTTATCTCGAAACCATGTTTTTCGTAATGGTTGCGGCACTAGCGGGTTCATTTTTTGGCGAAAGTTTTTTTTTTTTTAAACTTGATTTTAAATTTTTTTTCGATTTTTAATGAATTTTTATAGTCAATATTTTTTCGAAAAAACACACTTTCAAATTTTGGACATCACCAAAAATTGAAAAAAAAGCTCCTGTCATACGATAACCAATTTTGTTAAGATTTAAAAAAGTAATTTTTTTTTCCAGATCGGACAAATTTTGCGACTCCCAGCGCTGCAACCACGTGACCCCGTTTTTTTCTCTGCCGCTAGTTTGGAGCTCTATAAGACCATGTTGGAGTGAAAAATATTTTTTTTTTATTCTTGTTTCTTGTCATTTGTTCAATTCTCTACAATAATAAAAAAAAATTTCGAAAAAATGTTTGTTTTTGTAACTGAGTTATGAATTTTTAAAAAAGGTCTGTTTTCTCTGCCGCAAATGTTATGTCCCTCTTTAATAAATAAAATCATGCTGTCTACTTTTTAGAAAAATTACAAAGAATCAATTTTTATTTGTATGGTACTTAAAAAAATTTAAGTTCTTTTTAGTCCAATACTAAGTTAAAAGAAATACCATTTAAGGCTGATGCTCACTTACGACACGAAACGAAAAGGAACGAAACGGAAAAATATTATAACACTGGTTTTCATAAATGCATGCTTATTAAAAGGCAACGAAACGGCAACGTCAATGAGCATGAAAACCAGTGTTGTAATATTTTTTCGTGTCGTTTCGTGTCGTAAGTGAGCATCAACCTTTATAAGTACTGATAGTTAAAGTAACTACATGGCGTATGAGCGATTATTATACTCCAAAACTGAAGGTTAGGTTTGGTATTAACTTTGTGCAAACGTTTTTAGCGCTTAGAAATAAGCGAGTTCGGTATAGGAAGGCATATTTATTCTTCACCACCGTCACCACGTGAGTTGATTTAGCCCTATACATCTGTTCCTTCGTCTGTGTGTTGTTCGTAAGCACAGGATACAAAGAAGGAGTTGAGATAATTGCATGAAACTTGGTACCTGCACATGTTAACATGGATGCAGTGTCATAAATCTTATGATTTTTTAAGGCTGGTAACACTATTTTTATTGACTTGGGCGTTAAATTTTATCATGATATGTCCGTAGTTTCTTTCTTACTACTTTGCTAACAAGTTCACCTCGAACCTAGTGTGCGAATATCATAATATATTCACTAAAGAAAATTGAGCAAGAATGTTTTTGAAATTGTGTTTTAAAAACGGAATTTCTTTTTCGGATACATCGAAAATGTTGCAGTACACCTATGCTGAGGTTCTAACTGTTCTATCACGTTAGCAAGCATTTTAATTTTTAAAATGTTTAAAGAGGGTCGAACATCAGTTGACAACTTGCCTCACCCTTCTTCAGTGATGCTTATTGTTTTATTCGATTCTAAAGTTGCGTTAACTTAGAAAATACTTCCTCGAAGTCAATCAGGCAACACTATATATTATTTAAGTGTTTTAAAAAGTTTGCGTGAGAATATTCTGTAAAGAGGCCAGAACTATAGGAAGATATTTCATGACTTTTACACCACGCGAAAAACGTTGGCATATGTGAATCGACTTCGATGGTGATTATTTAAAAGATGATAAAACAAATATTGAAGAATTATCCACCTTTGTTTTTTTACCGAGCTGTTCATTCATTTTGAACAGATAGTAACTTTGTGTTATTGAGCTAATATACTCAAGATTTTGATTATTTATTGCCACAATTTGGAATTTAATAGGAATAATAGTATAAATAGACTAATAGTGATAAATTATATACATCTTTATACCCCCACGCGCACTGCGTAAGGGGTATATTAATTTTGTCACGACGTATGTAACACCCAAAAGGAGGCGTGGTAGGTATAGAAAACTATATATATTCTTGATACCTCGTCATCCACTCACTAACACGCCCACCTCCCATACAACCCCAAAATTTAACAATCTATAAAGAGGCTAATATTAAAGCTACAAGACAGAAACTCGGTATTTGTGTATTCTATGTCGAAACTGAGATATGCTAGAAAAATGGGCATCACACAAAATCTAACACGCCCACCTCCCATACAACCCAAAAATTTAAAACTTTATAAAAAGGCTTATATTTAAGCTGCAGGAACATAATTTGATATGTGTGTAGTTTAGACACATAATAATAATAATAAAGCCGTGGGGGTATTTTAACTTCGGCCAAGTTGAAGATATACCTTACTAGTTTTTACTGTCAATTGTATTTCTTTATCTTGAGTCGTTATTTTACTCTCAGACAAGAATGTATTAAGAAAACATTTTAAATCATACAGTTACCACTCTAAAACTCAATATCATCCTTTGCTTTTAAGTCTCAAATCTCTTAATCGAGTCGTTTCATTGCGTCACTTGCAATTATTTATGATAAAGTCTCCGGATCAATTGCTTTTAGAACTTCGGTTGATATAAATTTCACATTTTTATTGACATAAATCTACATAGATACTTTCAAATCGGTCGTACAGGAAGAACACAAAAATTTGGCTTATTTTTCTATGTTTTCCTTTTTTTGTCATTTACATATTGACAAATTTACTCTTATTTGGAAGTAATATATAACACAGTACGACAGTGGTTGGTACACATGAGAAATGTTAACAGAATATGAAAATAGGCTTAAAATAAAGAAATACGTGTCTCGGCGATTTGCTGTAGCACGTCAGAATTTTGAGAAAATCGATTTTAAAGATTCGAAGGATCGTGGAGGTTCACTTGTAACGTAGTACTATTATAAAAAGTTCTATAAAAACAGAATGGGTGAACCGATTTAAGTGCTTGAGCCAGTTTTGAAAAGAGAATTAAATTTGGATTTGTTTTTATAAAAAAAAAACATTTTTTTCCGCTAGATGGCGCTTTAATTTTCATGTAAAATTAAAAAATATCCAAAAAATGTACGAAATTCATTAAAAATACAATGTTGTTGATTTGAAATCCAATAACTAAAGTAGAATCTTTTTCGCTGGCCGGGAATTGCTTGATTCAGCGATTCGGGGCTCCGAGCCAGATCAAACTAAAAATATTATTATTCAATTTCAACTAGCTTACAGATTGGGGTTTCTGCAATTAGAAAAAATTAAAACAAGTCGTCTGGGATTTGAACCATATGGCGGTCGATTGTTTCGAAGATTGTCATTACTTCTTATCTGCGCCTTAACGTTCTAAGCCAACGACCAACCTTTTTACTTTGTCACTAATTGCAGTCTTCTCTCATTTTCCTCCTTCTCTCTCTCTCTCACGTATGAATGGTTTTTTTCCATTACAATACGTTCAGCTTTCCTTACTTCACGCACTTGTATATTATATTATATTAATTTTTGTATTTTTACATTACATTTACATTACATTGAATTACATTACATTTTTGGATATTAATTTTTGTATTTTTACATTACATTTACATTACATTGAATTTCATTACATTTTTGGATATTAATTTTTGTATTTTTACATTACATTTACATTACATTGAATTACATTACATTTTTGGATATTTTTTAATTTTACATGAAAATCAAAGCGCCATCTAGCGGAAAAAAATGTTTTTTTTTATAAAAACAAATCCAAATTTAATTCCCTTTTCAAAACTGGCTCAAGTACTTAAATCGGTTCACCCATTCTGTTTTTATAGATCTTTTTATAATAGTACTACGTTACAAGTGAACCTCCACGATCCTTCGAATCTTTAAAATCGATTTTCTCAAAATTCTGACGTGCTACAGCAAATCGCCGAGACACGTATTTCTTTATTTTAAGCCTATTTTCATATTCTGTTAACATTTCTCATGTGTACTCAAAAAAAATTGATTTTGTCGTACTGTGTAATATAATGATATTACTTCTAGCAGTCGGTAATATGTAATAAGAAGTGTCCGACCGATTATTCGGTTTCGGCTTCGGTAATCGGCATAATCGGCTAATATTTTGATCTTTGGCTTCGACTTCTGCTTCGGCCGATATAGCCGATTATTTTTGCCGAATGTTTTTGCTTTGCTAAACAATTTTTTTTATAAATTTTTTGAATTTTTTTGAATTATTCAGTAAACATTTGAAACATTTTCATTGTTCGTTTTGTGTTTCTCTCCTTTTTTTGTGTTCTTTCATGAGTTGGTGTCCTTTCTTTGAAAATTTTACTCAAATGATAAATGCAGCAAGTCTGACTGTTACGTTTTTGCTTTTGTTATGGACTGAAATATAAAAGCCGAGTGACGGCAAGAAATTTTCTACCAGATTTCAGTTAGTATTACATTTCTGTAGCTTTTCTCAACTGGATCGAAAATATATTAAATTTTTTTCTACTTTATCCTGACGTTAATAATTCGATTACAGAAAAATCTGAATTTTGCAGAAAAACTCTTGCGTTTAACTCGAATTTAATTATTTCAGTAAGTTTTTTGTATTGAAATGAATATAAAGGGTGATTTAATTTTAAGGGCCGATGTTGATTTTGAATAAAACACAAATTATTCAGAAAATTACTGTTATTTCTTTTTATTATGATAATATTGGTATGTTTCAATTATGTATGAAACAAAATATCGGCCAAATGGCTGCCGCGATCTCGGTGGCACACCTCCATCCGATGGTCCAAATTTTCGATGACTCTGAGGCATAATTGAGGTTTTATGCTGTTAATGTGCCGAATTATCTCATCCCTTAGCTCTTGAATTGTTGCTGGTGGCTTATCGACGTACACCTTTTCTTTCAAATAACCTCAAAGAAAGAAGTCCAACAGTGTTAAATCACATGTTAAATCACAGTGTTAAATCACATGAATCCACTGAATGAAAAATGTGCCTCATCACTGAAGATGATTTTTTTCGAAAAATGATCATCCACTGTTGCCAATTCTTAAATAATTAACGCGTGGCTCGATTATGTATCTTTCCATGGTTTAAATTGAGTTGAGAAATGCCATATGAAATGCAGAAAAACTTGACGTTTAGGTGTGGTTCACATTCAACATCGGCTCTTAAAAAAAGCAAAGAATAAATTTTTAAATTTTTTTACTTGAAAACATTTGTTTCTTATTCGGCTTCAGCTCTAGACATGAGTAACGCAGCGCTGCGTTGCGTTATTGAGTTGAAACATTTAAATGTGTTACTGCGTTGATACACTTCTTTTAAAAAAGTAACGCAATAGCGCATTAATACAAATACAATAACTAAAGCAAAGCAAACAGCGAATGCAAATGTTCAAGTTGTGCGGTTTATCGAGCACAGTTGGAAAAGACTGAAAATTGAATCAAACAGAATAAAATGATTGTATTAAATAAAAAAAGAGGTTGCGGGGAAGATACTGTTAAGCATGAATCCTTGGAGCATGTCTGATTGGATGATGCTTGAGAACACATGTGTGAGTTTATTTCAAATTGAACATGTTTGATTTAAAAAGTATAAGCAAACTTAAATCCAACTTCAAACTTGTTGTGCCCACAAGAAATGTGTATGTATCTGTTTGAAAGCTCGATTTAATGATCAAAAACCACAGCAATCTGCTTACTTGCTTGAATTTTGGGTTTTTAAATCTTTGGTGGATGCTAAAATCTGCGCTTCATTTAGTTATCTTTTATATTAGCTACTATTTATTTTAATCTTATTAATGAATAGAGACATACAATTAAACATTGTAAGAGGATTTTGATTTTTTTTTTACTCTCTATGTGTGAGCTAATGTCTAGAGTCTGACATGACTCAACGCACTATGCAATGTTTTACGGTGAGACTTTCTGTGCTAATACGTGTCTTGTTGATACAGATCAGTGTTGGGTTTTTCAGTACAATTGTACTTTTTCAGTACCATTTTATAATAAAAAGTACGTATGTACCACGAAATGTGGTGACCGTGGTATGCAGGTAAAGTGTGTGGCTTAGCATGCTCGGAGCCCGGGTTCGATCCCCAGCCGTGGCGAAAAGTTTTTTCAATAAAAAATTTTTCTGATCGGTCACCACCTCTCTGCAGACAATGGCAAACCTCAGAGAGTAAATAATGCCATGAAAAGCTTCTTGAGAACATGAGCCGTTCGGAGTCGGCATAAAACATGTAGGTCCAGTTCTCGGTCAATTGTGTGCAAAAATTTAATAACACACACAACACAATCGATCCTAAGAAGCTCGGTCAAAGTCCTTTCAAGGGCTGAAATGGCCAATTTGTTGTTTTTTTTTTTTTTTATGTACCACGAAAACAATTTAAGTACATTTTCATACACTTGGTCTTCGTCATATCGACTTTCTATCCTTTTTTTGTATTTAATAAAGTTTTCAGTGCGTTTTTTGTGAATTTTTACAACCATATTTACAACACATTCAAACGAGCTGCCACCCTGACCAGCTCTACTATTTTATTTTTCTATTACAAGATCATATCTTCCTAGCACGAAGGTATTAATGTCAAATTAAAATTTAAAAACTGAATGTAGAGTAATATATTTATTTAACTATGTATGTATATTGAACTGCTTGTCCATTTCTATTAATTTTATTTTAATTGAAATAATTTATTAAATGCATCAAAAAAGTTAATTATTCATGGAGAAAAAAAAGTACAATTTGATGTCAAAAAGTACAATTTTTATTTCGATTTGGTACAATTTCAGAAAAGTCATTTCCCATCCCTGATACAGATACCATAACATTTTGAACAGCGGCATGACGCAATTGCGTTAACGCATTGCGCTGATACAGTTAAGTGCGCTTGAGTTAGTGTATCAGCGTTGCAATTTTTACTGCGTTACCCATGCCTACTCGTCACACCCGTCCCAGGTGCTTAAGCGAATGTAACTATTAAACTGGTATAAATAATTGCATTATGTTTTAGCATTTTGAAACCTTGGGGCATCTTCTAAAATACCATATAGTAAATTGCTAAAATTTTAACCGGTTAATACCATTTTCAGCATGTTAAAGTAGTCAAAACGTCACACTCGTCTCTATGGAATGAGCCTAATATAATAATGTAAAGAACTTAACTAAAAATAAGCCATTTAACAATGATTTAAACAACTTTTTGACAAGGAGAAGTCAAACAAAACTCGAAGCGTAATAATTTTCGATTTTCGTAATAAAAACTATACATGTAAATATGACCTTCATCACCAATTTTTGAAAAAATGTTTAATATTTTATACGATTTGTGCAAAATTTTTGATAAAAAAATTGTTTACAAAATAATGATCATTCATAATAATTCTTAAAAATATGAATAGTTTTTGTTTTTGGAACTAAGCAGATTGAAATAATATCATACATTGTTATGACTTTGCTCCTCTGTTGCTGACTCAAATTACATTGGACAACTTTGATCAGTGGGAAACACAATTATCTTCAAAATTGTTGTGCAATTTCTTAAAGTCGGATGAAAATTTATGAAGGTATTTTTAAATCAGTAAAAAAGTATCAAAGAGCGTGTTGTTGATGATATCTCGAAAACTATTCTTAATAAAAAAATTTGTTCACTTTTATTGTGTAAGCTAGTGAACTTGATTGCTAGCATACAGTCGTAAAGAAGATGGCAAAACTTCCTTTTGTAAGTCGATTAATACCTTTTTTACATCTTTAATTATAAATAAGAAATGGAAACTTCAGTGATATTCAAATGTAATTTTTTTGTTAAGAAAATATTGTAAGCAATATTTCTGGGCCAGTGAAAGTAAAAAAAATTGATCCTTTATTTTAATTTTGGTCCACTCTTTGATAAACTTTGGTCCTGAATCAAAATTTAGAGTGGCAACCGTGCATGTAACCCAAGTTATTGAACACTCTCTTCCGTCTGTTTACGCAGATGATATGAAAATATATCTATATTTAAATAAATATAATATATAATAATATTTAGATATATTCCGAAAAATTTTCAGTCCACTTCCATCTGTCTCCTCTGAAATCCTTTAAAGATTTGTGTTAAAAAACTAATATGTTTCTAAATCTTGATAAATGCCATAACATGGCCTTATCACAAAAAATTAATAATTTTATTTTTGATTATAACTTCTAAGATACCACTTCCAGGTTTGTAGATATCTTCATAGACCTTATAATATGCATGGATTACTTTAAGGAAAGAACTTTTCAACTCGATATTTGTGCTTTTGTGGAAGATTCTCCTCAAAAATAAGAGTACAGTTGTGATGGCGAGCGATTCAAACTTCTTTCCAGAGGAAATTTAGGCTCTGTTGGAATTTTTAGGCACCAAAACGTAACGAAACTTTTTTCTATGTATTTTGGGAAAAATTTCAAAAATGGCAACCATTTTTTTCTAAAAAATAGTTTTTGAGATAACTTCAAAAAACATGACCTTTGCCCATATTTGCACAAAAAAAATATTTTTCATATATAAAAAAAAGTTTAGAATATTTTTAGTAGCCATGTTTTTATGAAATAATTATTATTATTTTAACAATGGAAAGAAAACATATATAAACACATATTTTGACAGATGAAAAAATTAAAAGTTGGTAAAGTGAGAGAGGGTGAAAATAAGGGTACATTATTCTTGATTTGATGCCATCCTTTATGGTGATCTGAAGAAGAAAAGAAAACTAGTAAGGTATATCTTCGACTTGGTCGAAGTTAAAATACCCCCACGGCCGATTCTTAAGGGTGGAAAAATCTTAAATTGATGAGCTTTTTGTATGTGATTTTGAGAGATTTTATTATTTTTATGTGTCTAAAATACATACATATCAAATTGTTTTCCTGCAGCTTAAATATAAGCTTTTTTATAAATTTTTAAATTTTGGGGTTTTATGGGAGGTGGGCGTGTTAGATTGTGTATGACGCCCATTTTTCTAGCATACCTCAGTTTCGACATAGAATACACAAATACCGAGGTTCTGTCTTGTTACTTTAATATTAGCCTCTTTATAGATTGTTCAATTTTGGGGTTGTATGGGAGGTGGGCGTGTTAGTGGGTGGATAACGCCCATTTTTCTAAGGCATATCAGCTTTGACATAGAATACACATATACCAAATTTCATTATTGTAGCTTTAATATTAGCTTCTTTGTAGAGTTTTCAATTTTGGGGTTGTATGGGAGGTAGGCGTGGTTTTCATCCGATTTAGCCCATTCTCGAACTTGACCTTATTTTTTTAAAAAAAGCTTAAATATCGAATTTCATTACGATAGCTTCAAAATTACGGCTGTAATCGTGTCGACAGACAGACGGACAGACGGACAGACAGACAGACGGACATGGCTTAATCAACTCAGGTGGTGATGCTGAGCAAGAATATATATACTTTTCCATACCTACCACGCCTCCTTTTGGGTGTTACACACGTCGTGACAAAATTAATATACCCCTTACGCAGTACGCGTGGGGGTATAAAAATTCTGAATTAAGGTGCTTATCAAAATTATAAGACACTTCTATAACTTACCTTCTACCCGCGCGAAAGCAGCACTGTTGGTGTTTTTGCAAAAACAAAATATATTGAAAGAATGTTCAAAGAGTAAGCGTGAAGAAACTTGACATGGGTAACGCAGTAAAAATTGCAGCGCTGATACACTAACTCAAGCGCAGTAAACTGTATCAGCGAAATGCGTTAACGCAATTGCGTCATGCCGCTGTTGAAAATATTATGGTATCTGTATCAACAAGACGCGTATCAGCACAGAAAGTCTCACAGTAGAACATTGCATAGTGCGTTGAGTCATGTGGTAAAGAATTCATACATATAAAGTAAAAAAACATCAAAATCCTTTACAATGTTTAATGTTATGGCTATATTCATTAATAAGAATATAATAAATAGTAGCTAGTATAAAATTTAACAAAATAAAGTGCAGATTTCAGCATCCACCAACAATTAAAAAACCTAAAATTCCAGCAAGTAAGCAGATGGTTGTGTTTTTTATCATTTAATCGAGCTTTCAAACAGATACATACACATTTCTAGTGGGCAAAACAAGTTTGAAGTTCGATTTAAGTTTGCTTATACTTTTGAAATCGAACATGTTCAATTTGAAATAAATTCACACATGTGTGCTCAATCATCATCCAATCAGACATGCTCCAAGAGTTCATGCTTAACAGCATCTTCCCCACAACCTCTTTTCTATATAATACGAGCATAATTTATTTTGTTTGATTCAACTTTCTGTCTTTTCCAACTGTGCTCGAAGAACCGTACAACTTGTACATTTGCTTTCAATGTTTTTCTTGCTGTTGGCTTTACTTTGAGTGTTGCATTTGTATTAATGCGCTATTGCGTTACTTTTTTTAAAAGAAGTGTTTCAACGCAATAACGCATTTAAATGCTTCAACTCAATAACGCAACGCAACGCTGCGTTACCCATGTCTAGAAGAAACATTTAGTTTTTATATATAAAGCATAGCATTGAAAAAAAACCGTTACTTTTAGTTGGAATGCATTTAATTTTGCCTGCTGTCAAGCTTATCCAAATTATAAGACACATATTAAAAAGTGCAGCAAAAGTGAGCGGATCAATTTATTCCGATAATTTGTTAAAAGAAAACTTAATATTAAGCATTTTTTCAATATAATACCACGTTCGACGTTATTGACAGAAGAAGAAAAAGGGTAAATTAAGGCCTATTCAATTTCGGGCATAAATGTGAGCCAAATAACTTGGAAACATGCTGGGACTCGGTAAGGAATTTTTACTTCACAACATTTGCATTAAGCTTGTTGTGGCTTTTCTAAATAGGTTCTTTTTTCCGATGAGAAGAATTTTAATTTGGATGGACAAGATGGATTTCGCCATTATTGTCGTGATCTGAGAAAGGAACCCTTTATTTTCTCTACGAGAAACTTTGGCGGTGGTTTAGTAATGGTCTGAATTCATTATGAGAAAAGAATTCATTATGAAAAGAGAAAAGAATTCATTATGAAAAAGAGGCGTCAGAAAATCAAATTAGAAGATATTTGTTTAAGCATTTGTCAAAAGCATTTGTTTATTCTCGACGGAACGGAACGGAACGCAACGCAAAAATCTATAGATCTCAACGTCTTGTGCCGTTCCATTCCAACTTATTATAATCGCTCACACAAGAAGTTCATGTAATATTGCAAAGAGACATTTCTCAACGTTCTACAATTCTACGTTCCGGTTCGTCTATTATAATCAGCGCTTTACCCTTATATTCACTGAAGTGTATTCTCTTCGAAAGTAAGTTGAAAAATTATATAGTTTAGATTTGATGTTGTTAAAAGTGCAAACAAAGTAAAAATATTTGTCTTAAAGTGGAAGACACTTCAATTTGAGCTACAAACTTTCCTGTGTCAAAATAATATATCAAAATATTTTTAAATTGTGAAAAAATTGTATTTTGTGGAGCTCGAGGTATAACGTTGAATTTTATACGGAGAAAATAGGTAATTTTAATAATATTTTAAAGTACAATATTATCGTTTGGAACTCGACATACAATCTACTAACACAATTCTTATTTAAATGAATTTATATCAGTCTGGAATTCATGACGACACTTATATCTGGATTCAATTATTAGAACAAAAAGAATTTTCAAAATTATAAAGTAACACAATCGTTCTAAGCCAAGGTTTTATTAAAATTTTGTCTAAAATCTAAAAATAATCATTTTTAGAAGCAAACAGAATGAAGGAGCTTGTATTTCTGTTCGTCAAAGAAGCAAATTGCAATTAAATTTATATATGGGCTACCTCCGATATACGAGGAGATTATTGCAGTCTCTCCTAGGAAAAGTGAAATAAAGGTAATAACACAGTGATTCAAAATGAAATGATGTTGAAAAACCTGGTCTATGGTCTAGGTCTAGTCCAGTAAAACAAAAATCTATTTTTGAAATTTGCCAAATGCTTGATATCTTATATTTTAAATATATACTTTGCATTTATACCAAAACAATAATGGTAGAACTTATTTGAGAAACAAATTATTATAAGAACCTACATTTTTTTAAATCATAATTCTCTTTTGTATTTGTAATGTATTGATTAAGAACATATTTTTTGTTATAGAAATTTACCAAATGTTTTCTTATATTTCAATAAAAGAACATTTCTGAAAAAAAAATTATATTGTTTACCTGATTTATATGTGTCAAGCACTTTGTATTCATTAAATATGAAAAATGTTGAGAATTTGATTCAAAGTGAAAATCACTTTGGTTCATTAATTCAAAAATGTGTAATCAAAGCACAAAATAATTAATTTCAAAGCCAAAGCGCACTTAAATTGAATATGATTCTTTTTTGGATTAAATTTTATTCCACATTAAGTTAAAGTGGAATACTTTTCATTTCAAAGTATTTTATACTTTAGTTTAAAGTGGAAACAATATCAAACTGGATATGTGTTTTTTTTAAGTGAAACCACTTCGAATTGAAAATTTTCGCGTTTAGTGCCAAATTGTTCCGAAAAATATTTGAATCGAAGTGGTTTTCTTTGATTTTACGTTGATTTTTAGGTCAGTGTATATTGGCTACTAATTTTCATAAATTTAAAGAAAAAATACATTGAATTGGCTTTTGTTTTGCTTTAAAAGTAAAATAAAGAAGATGTCTTATAATTTTGATAATGTTTCCAGTAGTATGTGAGTATTTCAAATAAAAATAACAGATCTTTTCCAATTCTGTCTATAAAAAACATAATATGTTTTTTTCTTACGCTTATTCTTTGTTTATTAGTTTGTTTTTTTAGTTTTTGGAAAAACATAAGCAAAGCAGATTTTTCGAGGGTAAAAGGTAAGTTGTAGAAGCGTCTTATAATTTTGATATGCACCTTAGTAAGAGTGTCGCTATAGTATGAAGTAAGGAAATTAAAAAATAAATACAACATGGCGGTTATTTGAATAAAAGTGATGTTTTCCTCTATATTAAAAAAATTTGCTTGATTTTGGCGTAAAGCTGCTATAATTTCAACTTTCTCATTTATGCTAGGCATTTTTGTTGTCTTCAATTCAAGTTAGCTAGAAAACTTGGCGGCCCGGGTAATAGTTAGAAAATTTATTGTTCTTAAAAATCTTTTTCAATTTAGCATTTAAAAAGGAGTTTTGTAGCATAAAATTGCATATACAATTTTTGTTCACTTCTACAACTTTATAAAATAAATATAAAACAACTTTGCACTAAAATGGCTCTCCTCTGCGGAATCACGGTAAGAACCGAACCCAAGTTCCTTTTTTTTATTTTAACTAGCTTAAACTTAATCGACTTAAAAGCATTCGAATGTCCATTTTAATTTATTTTCCAAACATACCTCGTACTTTTAACTTTGTTTTCCATTAAAAACGTGTGAGCGTCTATTGTAAGGTATTTATTTTAATATCATTTTATAGGAATATATAAAAACGGAATGAAATGTCATCATGTGGCTAGAAGTCTTTTCTAACTTTTATATCGAACACAACGCTTAAAGCAATCACGTTTTAGTATTTCACCAAAAACACATACATGACATACACAAAAGGTTTCTTATTTCTCCTTGGTTTTCAGTATACAATACGAAATACTCACAGACACGCACTCAATCTAAATAAGAAATAAATAAAAAATGCCGCAAGCCAGTTTAATTTTAGTAGGATTTATAAAAATACAATTTACACTGGAGGGACGACATTCACGCTTCGCTTTAACCAACATATAACAAACACCCTCTCCCCATGGACGTGAGTACCTGTGTCAGTACACCAGTTGGAGCCTCAGGCGTGAAATAACTGCTTGAGCTTAAAGCGAGCGCAAAATAACTGAAAGCGGATGAGCGTAAAATCCTTCATCATCCTTTTTTTATTATATTCAGGCCATAATCGCAACAATAACAAAATGTTATTTGCTGAATTTGAAATCTTAGCATTTAATAACCTGGATATTATATTATATTTCGGTAGAAAAGGTAATAATTATTGACAGAATGCAATAAAATGATGCTTTTGGAAATATATCAAAGCATAGTTTGGAAAGCTGTTATAGGCTTTCCTTTGGCAATAGATTATTTCAACTAATTAATGAAAAGCTTGTGACCCACGTCAATTTTATTCTTATAAAGACGATTTGCTGCAATCCTCTGTTTGTATTGATTTACAATCGCTTAAAAGACATTATTTAATACAAGCATTGTTATTTAACATAGCTAGTATTTTGGAAACTTAACCTTATTGTATTGTACCTAATGGGTATATTAACTTCGGATAAACGTTTATAACACCTAGAAGTAAACGAGTTTAGAAAAGTGTATATATTCTTGATCAGCTTGAGTCGATTAAGCATTATTAGTTGCATTAAACTTGGTACACATGAACCGAAGGATCTGCACTATTGATTACTTTTGGAATAATCGATTGAAAACTCTATCAAGAGGCTCATGTTTAAGATACACGGATAATGTTTCTTAAAATAACTAAAAATGTACTTTTTAATAAAACAAAGATGTGCTTAAAAACTGTGCGTCATCCACTCACGAACACACCCAACTCACATACAACCCACATAAGTGAAAACTCTATAAAGAGGTTTAATTTGAGGTACAGCATAATGGTACAAATCGCAGGAAAAGTGCCCAAAGCTAGAAGACAACCTTGTATATATATATTAAACTTGGTATCTAGAGGTTTTTGGGGTTGACAATCACGAATCTGTAGTCAAAAACTTACAATTCAATAACAAAAATAAAGTGCTAGTTCTTGTAATATCACTCTAATCCAGCTTACATTCCGTACTCATGCTTTTTTGCTTTTCTCGAATTTGGACAGAAAATTAAAAATAGCGAATCAAATATGAAGAGGATGAAAGTGTTGAACTGTTTAATATTACTTGAGTAAAGCTAAAATTTGATATTTAGGGGTTGTGGGGTAATAAGTAAGGAATGAGAATGTCATTTAGGTGCAAGGGATAGCCTAAGAGTGCTAAATACTTTATATTAATAAATGTCTTGTTCGCTTATTTTAATTGTTCCCATCAGAGAATGTTTATGTTTTTGCTATTAGAAAGAAGAAAATTCAATATACAATACGACAGAATACATGTTTTTTTAATATGGCTTTTAGTATAAAAAATAATTTTTATAAAAGTCAAAACTTTTTACAAAAAAGTTAAAAATTTTATTTTGAGTACATCTCGAGTACGTTTTTTCAAATATTGCTTTAGTCCTTCCTTATTTAGGGTAGGGGATCAACTTCCCCCCCCCCCCCCCCTAAACATGAGAGTTTTTTTTTCAATATTTGGTTTTTCCTTTTTTTTGTAACCTGAGCTAGAAAAGTCAAAAGTAAATCAATATTTTTTAGGCGATATTGTATAATTTTGATGATAATTATCTTTATACATAAAATTATTCTGAACATGGCTTTGTAATTGAACTCCTCCTAAACGGCTGAACCGATTTGAATGAAATTTGGTGAGTACATGCGTCTGTAGATGGTTTGTATCTAAAGTTTGACTCGGTAAATGGTGCTGTTATTGCTGTGGGAGTGTTTAAAGGGGTATTTGGGATTATAACTCAGAAACGAATTAAAAATTGTCATGATTCTTTCACTACACCATTACTTTTTGTGCATACAAAATTACAAAAAATACAAAATTAATACAAATAAACAAACAAAAAAGGCTTTGAATTTTTATGATAGTTTGGTTTGATTTTTTGATCGTATAAACCGTTATTAAATTTTTATAAGAGAAACTTTAAAGAAACGCTATAATTATGCAGAGCATTAAAAATGCCATTTTTGGTTTTAAATATTTTTTGAACAGCAATTATTTTTATCAAAGCTTTTTGCGAAATAAAGAAATTCGTTAAGGTTTTTTTTTTTAAATTATAAAAATTAGAAGGAAAACGAAAATGAAAAAAATGCAAAAATGATTGAACGGAGAATTAGTCAAAATTTCAAACAAAAAAGAAATGATCGGAATTTTTGTAAAATGACCGAGTTATTCACTTTCAAAGTCAGCACTTTCATTTTTAATGATTTTTGTTTCTATTTCAACAGAAAATAAAATAAGTACTAACAAGTTTTTGTGTATTTTAGATACTTAAATTTTGGAAATTTAAGAAATTTGCACGTTCTTATAGAAAACGAAATTTTTCTAATAAAATAGTTCTAAGACCGGAATGTTACTTACCACAAAGGTATGCCAAACTACCAAATTTGCAATAACATATCTTTGAAAATTCTTGCAAAGTAAATTATTTACCTTACATATATAAGATGTTGGATGAATCTGAATTGGATAAGGACCTTAGTATGTTTGGCGATGCGAAAAAATGTCAAATATTTGGGTATAAACGGTTAAATATAAAAACGTGACCACAAAGGTATAACTACTAAATTGCAATAACATAACTTTGATAATTCTTGCATGGCAAACTATTTGCATGGCATTTACCTTTAATATTTAAGGTGTTGGAACGAATCTGAATTGGATGAGGACCTTAGTGAAGCACAAAATTTTAGAATAATTGCGTGAAAAATTGGGAGAACTTTGTTATGATTCAGAGGGTTTTTTATACACTAAACCTGTAAGGTCAAAGGTATATTATCTTTGTACAAACGTTGGTTACAAAATGTATAAAATGGGCGTGATCCGCTCATGAACATGCTCACATCACATACAACCCACAATATTAAAAGGTTCATGTATGACTTTGAGAGATGAATCTTCGCATAGAAACATTTTATATCTAAACTTAGGTGCGCACAAAAAATGGGCCACCACCAACACGCCCACCTCCCATTTGACCTACTATGTTTAAAACTCTCTAAAGAGGTGTATATATGAGCTACAAAGATAAAACTAGGTATGTGAGATTATTGTATTAAAAGTCAGATGTGTTCACAAAATGAGCGTCTTCGGCTCATGAACAGGTCCACCTCCCATACAATCCACAATATTAAAAACACTATTAAATGTTCATATTTGATAGATGAAACTTCGTGTGGGAACATTTAAAATCAAAACTGCGGAGTGCACAAAAAATGGACGTCATCTGCGCTCCAACACGCCCTTCTACCACACAAGCCACATTAGTTAAACCTGTATTACTTCTATAGGTACAAATAATGCATGGATTTTTATAGGAAGTCACGTCTCTTTGTTTTAGTATTTTAATATATATTTAAATGTTAGGGTATTTCATAGTTCATATTTCATAGTCGGGCTAGACCGACTTTAGACTTTCTTTGCATATTTTATGATTATATATAAAAATCACATGTCACTATGTTGGTTTTCGCTAATATCCGAAATCACACATCCGATTTAAAAGGAAATTTGTGAATGTATGAGGGTGGTTTGAGCTAGAACGATAGTTTTCGAACCGATAGGTGGCGTAGTTGTCGATTTTTACAAAAAGTTTTAATTATGTCAACGAATTTTTTTTTAATATTAATCAGAGTTCACCACAAATATGAATTTTCATCTAACGCTTCAATGTTTTTTAATTCGATTTCAAGTATTTGTATAGGAAAATAGGGTAAAAGTTAATATTTGAACAGAATAAACATTAATGGAAATCAAAGTTTTAAAATTCTTAACCAAAAAAGTAAATTTTACTAGAAACTTTTAAAGAAAATATGCTAAAAATGCCAACTTTTTTAACGTATCATATCTCATAAGCAACACATAAAAAGCACCACTAGAATCGAGCTGCGTCGGGTATTATAAGCAAGTATTACTATAACATAATTCCGTAAAACGTGAGTGCGGAACGCTTGATTTTTTTTTTAAAATTTCATAGCATATATTTAGGCATTTTTTGTTTTGTGATTTATTGAAACTTCAAAAACTTTTTATATGTTTTTCATTTTGAAATTTTCAGTTTGACAAAAAATTTTTAAACTTATTTCGTCGTACCTACTATATTTTCCGTTTTTACTTCAAGGTATTTTATAAATATTTGGAACTAAAAATTGTTATTTACACAACTTAAAATCGAATATGTGACCACCGCTGATTTCTAATTCAGCTTAAACAAAATCAATAATTCATGTTTTTTCTTTATTAAAACCGGGCCCGTCATTTTTGACGGGAAAGAACTAGTATTTATATATTTGCATGGAGTAGAAAATAGCATTTTTGAAGCGAAGCTTTTTTAATGCCATTTGCATTAAGGATTATCGGTTGTAACTGAATAAATCTGGAAATTGCTAATATCAAACAGCTTAAAAATATTTTCCACTTTCGTTTATTCAGCACTTGATCGGATTGACGTTGTACGGCTTTTTGCTTACACAGTAGGGGTATTCACGATGTGATGTATTTGTGATAAATTTTAACAAAATTTACAATATTTGCAAAGTATTGTGGACGAACTTTCAATAAAGTCTTATATTTTTAAGATTAGCTAATTTGTGTAGGTATATTTGTTTGTACAGCTCATCACTTAATTGTAGAAAATAAAAAAAAAGTTGAAACGACACAGTTAAACAAAATTCTATTCAATCATCTTACGGCGCAGCCGTTTCTTTCCTCCATGTTGAAAAGAAATACTTTTGTAATCAGTTGATCAAATACACAATAAAATGTACAAAGAATACAACACAATTTCGGCATTGTATTTTCGCTACAGGTTTGTATTTTAAACGCTGTACATGTTGTTTTTGTATTTTTACAAAGTTTACTACGAATATCAAAAATACACGATACAAGGGCAAACACACCACATCGTGAATACCCATCAAAATGGAGATTTTTGATGGAGATTTTTAAAGAAACAAATTCCGCACAAGTCGTTGAAATGAAAATGCAACTATCTTGACTCTAAAGCATTCAAAAGCAGTTTTGAAATTATCTTTGATTTCAAAACGAAGCAAGAGTAAGACAACTTCTAAAGTTGTCTTGTTATTGCACCGCACTAAATAATTTTTTCATAGGCAAAAAGTTTGCGTTGCGAATATGCGATGTAATTTAGTATAGATTAAACTAATTCTATTGAAATACAACAGTTGTTGATGTCGCTGTAACCTATGATTTAGTTTCAATAATAAGTGAAAATTAGTAAAACTGAATCAGAATTTTCAGTATCGGGTTCAGAATATGTAAATGTATCTGAGGGAGAAGACACATCAAGCGTCGAAACATTACTTCTTTAAAAAGGTAAAACATTTTTTTTTTCACCAGTTTGGTTTGGTATGTCTGCTATTCAGGAAAAAAAGCGTGCAAAATAAGAACATGTGGGAAAAAGTTAGAGCAAAAAGGAGAATAGCGGAAGACGGCAAGAAGTATACAAACCGCAATTAACCAAAGTGTTCCAAAAAATTAAATATCCTATCAGTGACCAATAAAAGAATACTTGATTTAAAGCCCAGCTTGGGTCCATTCTACAAAAAAACTGTAGAGAAAACAGAAAAAAGATAATATGAATCATTTTAAAATATCGAAGATTTTCTTATGTCAAGGAAGGAAATGTTACTTTTATATCAGCTTCCAGCTTATATCAGCTTCCAGCTTATATCAGTATCATCACGGGCCATTAACCACTTATGAATTTGAAATAACCAAATTGTCTTTACAGACGCAGCCTTCTCCTCAGCCCAAAAAAGTATGAGGATGTCATTACTTTGGCTTAAAAGCAGGGTTCAGAAAATTTCACTCATGAAACAAAAATCTCAAACGAAAATGAAAATAAACACTGTTTGAAGCAAACAACACACAATTTTATTTTCATTTCATTTTTGTGTGTGGCCAAGTTGGCGTGCTGTCGACCATCCTTCATAAATTATTCATGAACAAACTAAGATCGATCTCAACGGTTCGATGTGATTTCATCTCAAACATGTGTTGGATTAAAAATGTTCGTGTCGTTCACCAACATTCATTGTTGGATTGTTGTCAGGTCTTCATGAAGGCAAAATGAATACACATTTTTTAAACACGACTTGTTCGTGTTGGAAATTGCTGGCGGTCGTGAATAGAAAAATGAATGAAATGACGTATGAGTTTCTATGCATAAATCGATCACTTTGTTGCGTTGCTTGATGACAGAAACATATACTTTTTGTACTGTTGCATGGTCGGATGTGCGAAGCATTGCAGGCGTTAAATAATTCATAAATATTGGTAAAAATACAAGCAAATTACATTCTTTTTTTTCTTCACTACCTCCAGCGTTTTCCAACACGAACAAGTCGTGTTTAAAAAATGTATATTCATTTTTGTCTTCATGAAGACCTGACAACAACGAATGTTGGTGAACAACACGAAGATTTTAAAGCCAACACATGTTTGAGATGGGATCACATCAAACCGTTGAGTTTGATCTTACTTTGTGTACGTGAAGTGCAAGCAAGTTTCAAAAGAATGCATGAAGAATTTTCTACAGCACGCCAACTCGGTTACACACAAAAATGAAATGCAAATAAAATTGTGTGTTGTGTGCTTTAAGAAAAAGATCGTGAGTGAAGGTGTGTGAATTTTCTGAAGCCTGCTTAAAAGTATATTTCTCCAACGGATGTACTTACTTACTTACTTAGATGGCGCTTACAACCGTTTTTCGGTTTTGGCCTGGTCTAAGAATTTGCGCCAGCCTCTTTTGTCGTGCGCGTCGTCAGGTTATCCAATGCCTGGTCTTTCCAACGGAGATGCGGTCTTCCTTCTCTGCAGTGGCGTCGCGACACTCCTGGTCGTGCCACTGGTTTCGGCGAGGGCGGTGGTAGCCTATCACCTCTTCGGCAGCCGTACGCATAGAGTGGGATATGTGCGTCCACTGTCCGCATATATCGTCGATCGGAGGAGTGCTTTCTTGAAGCAGGAGTAAGAGTCGAGTAGCATATCCCAACGGATATGCACTTTTATAATGGCCTTGAGAACAAGCAGTATCTTCAAGAAAGTGAAAGTTCAGAATATGATGATGACAACGTGGCTCTGTATTAATGTTCACAAAAAACAGTGTAAAAACCGGTTAATTCCCAAATTTCAATATTAGTTTTTTCAATGACGAAAAGTTTATTGTTTAGTTTTCTTCAACACAACCCAGCAAAATTTTTTGTAAAGCCTTGATTTTCATTCAATTCTAAAATGCATTACATAAATGCTGATTGACCAATAATGCATTATATTGTGTATTACTCGTAATGCAGTTAGTAATGTCAGGCGTTTCTGCTTTTAGATGTTTGTTTTTTTTTAAGTTTCATTAAAATTTTTGTTTGACTTTTGTTTTTTGCTTCAAACGCGTCAAATTTTTCAAACTAAAATTTTCTTCAAAAGAAGAACGTTTGAAAAATATAAAATTTGCTAATTTTATAAAGAAGAAAGAATAAAAGGTAAGCATAAATAACCATAAATAAATATCAATTAATAACTTGATCACTTTTTTCTCTATTTAGTAAAAGTAACTTCCCGAAGTATAGGATGTTTTAACATTCATTTGAAAAGGCTTCAGCGAATTATTTTTATTCCAAGCAAAATTGTGTGCAGAAAAGTTCAATGCTCTAAGATTTTATGAAATGTAATTACAATTTATTAATTTTAATCCCTTAATTTATTATAAAAACATGTATCTTCTCAATAAAAGTATTTCCTCGTTTTAAGGATTAAAATATAGTCAATATTTAATTGGTTTCCTTATTTGTGGACAGCAACGTGTTATTAAACAACTTCTTAGTTGTTGATAAATAATAGATTACTGAGAAGTACTTATACGTCAAGTTTAATAAGCGCATACATAAGTACTGCCACGTCAAGCGAAAGCGTCATCAATTACCTCCAATGACATGCCTGTATAAAAATAATGGGTTCTGTAAGCGAAAGGGTAAGCGATGAATGAAATTTTCTGGATTACTTTCTCGATTATATGTAAGCGAAGATTTTACTGGGAATAAATATGTTTTTATTTAAATAAATAATAATTTTGCAAAAATTCGGTTTCTTTACTTTTACGATGTTTTTTCTTAAAATTTTAAAAAGTGGAGTTATCCTGTGGGAAGTCCCACGACGAACAGTGTAACGAGAGGGACAAAATGCAAAATATCGACTTGTTTATTTGAGAAAAAAAAGTATGAGGATATGTTGAAAACATTCCAATTAAGTAAATTCCAAAAGGGTTTTTAGCTATTAATATTAGTTAAGCCGTGAGAAGCTCCGAAACAAAGATTTTCCATAATTTTGAACTTTTTGGTTGACTCATTAAAAAAATTGTAAAAAATTGCGAAACAGACGTTAGGATTAAAATTTTTTTTTATAATATATTAGTAATATATTGTAAAAACTATTAAAATTATATATGAGCGATTATCCAAACATTTATAATTTAATTTTAATAATATAATAAGAAAAAATAGAAAAACAATTTTTGGAAATATGGAAAAAAAACCTCACCTGCACTTGCTTAGATATGTCTCTACAGTAGGGGAGAGAGGGGTGTTGTGAGACATGGGGTGTTGTGAGACACGTCAATATCTGACATAGTATTAATGTTATGAATGCTCACAACAACTGTAAGATATTTTCTCAATGGGATCTCACTTATTATGTGCACTTATCGCATTGAGACGTGTTCCTAGTGTCTGTAACAATTTTGAGTTTTGATCGCGCTCATAAAAGTTTTTTGTACAGTTTGCCTTTGTGGAATTTCCAGAAACATTGCCAATTAAACGTGAAGGTAAATATTTATGAAAATGATATCTCTTCCATTGCCTTCAAGCCCACCGAAGTGATTTTGCAAAAAAATTGCGGGTGATGATGGCGCAGTGGCTATTTGAAAATGTTGAATATGGGGTGTCGTGAGACAGTTAAAATGGGGTGTTGTGAGACAGTTCATTTTTGGTTTTAATTCATTATTTTTATAGCCATCATGCCACCAAATGCATATAAAGTATCGCTAAAGCCAAAAGGAAATGTGGCATCCATCCACCTAGTGGCAGTAATCAAAGAAATTGCCATAAAAAAGAATTGTTTTCGAGTTGTCTGCAAATCATATAATTTTGATAAATTTAGAGTGTATGCAAACCGTTATATCGAAAAGTTCAAGACACATTTTTTTCCGCATAGGCTTCAAATGATAAATTAGTCGATTTTGTTGCATAGCGAATCGTCAAAACTGGCGGAAAACCAGTTTTTCCAATATTTTACAAACTAAATTGGTTTTTCAAGGCGTCTGAGTTGAGCAGTGCACTAGAGAAGGTTAGTCCTCTGAAGTTTGATCCCCTATTCCAAAAATCAAAACGCGGCCGGAAGCCTATGTATGCAACCGTATTTACAAATTCCAAGAATGAAAAAAAAACTAAAACAAAAAAAAACGCTTAAGGAACCAGCAAAGCGTAGTCATCATACGAAATACGTACCGGAAAGAGTTTTGTCATTAGATGATGAAGATTTATACTTTTGCATCTTTTGTAGGGCAAACGAGCCAAAGAGTTTTTTTTTTTTTTTTTTTTGGATTCGCCAAGGGAGAGTGAAATCTCATGAATACGTTTAGCCCGTACTATACGCATACAAGACTTACATTCTAAAATCAGTCCGGACGAAAACAATTTCATTAGTTGGAATAAATGTGATCGAACTGTTCATCTGCAGTGTGCCAAAATGAAAACCGAAATTTTTTCCTATTTCAATAAGGACTTTAAGCAAAAAATTCCATTTTGTTATATTTATAGTAGTGTCTCACAACACCCCATAATTTTTTAAAATCCTAAATTCCAATCTTTTTTTCAGGCTTCAAGAAAATTCTTAAATGTTTTGAATTTCAAAAAAATGTCATCGCAGGTTGTTAGGTAATTGAATAAGCTAAACAAAAAATGTTTCCAGAAAAAAAAATATTAACTTTAAAAGAAGTTATCGTGCAAAAACAAAACCTGTCTCACAACACCCCACTCTCCCTTACCTTAATTAAGAATAACAAATATTAGCTGCTACAAACGTGCACTTTTTTTATAAATGATATTTGACTGAGTTCAGCATGTATACAAACGACAAATCGCACGTGAGAAATGTGCGGCATACATAACAAATATTTCTTTGAAATTTTTATAAAAAATTCGCATTATAAAAATTGAAAACATTGTTATAACATTTTGTGAGTAATGAGAAATATAAGTCATTTAAAAATTAATACAAGTGCTAGTTTTTTAATTTTCCAAATATGCACAAATTACTTTAACTCAGGCAACACTATTTTCTGGTTTGTTTATTATGTTTTGTGAATTGCCATTCCTTTTGAAAAGCATTCAATTTTTAATGGGCCTAAAATGAATGAAGCGTCAACGCATGGCCTAGAAGTACTCTTCCAGATGTTTTAATTAAAAAACTGAAAAAGCATTTTTAAGATTTATATTTAAAAAAACCTTTATTTAAAAAACCTTAATATAACCTTAATTTTTAGATTTAATTTAAAAAAACCCTATGTACTTAATATATAAACTTTGTTTAAATTAATAAAATGCGTTCCAAATTTTTATAGCGTTGAATCATTATGGGAATTTATGTATGGAAGTTGTAATATGGGAAGTTGGCGTATACGAGAATAGATTACGCCAATTTTTTGTAAAGTCTTAGTTTTGATGTTATATACATACATATCAAATTGCATTCATGTAGCTCAAGTATATGCCTCTTTATAGGGTTTTACTCTTGTGAGTTGTATTGGAGGTGGACGTGGCTGTGGGCGGATCACACCCATTTTTTGTACACAGTTTAGTTTTGATGTAACATATAAACATACCAAATTTTATTGCTGTAGCTCAAATATATGCCTCTTTATAGAGATTCACTTTTGTGGGTTGTATGGGAGGTGGGCGAAGGGCGAAGCCGATCTTGGTAATATTTTGTGTGATATTTTATATTTACAAAATAATGATGCATGCCAAATTTCATGTTCCTACGAGAACTCCGTCTATTTTTGTCTATCATCCCATAGACATCGTTACACTGTGTGACGCTTCATTTCTATTCGAAGCTCAAAAATAATAAATTTTGATAAAAATTGTCTGATGCTTTTCATATATTGACAATTTTATTGCCAAATTTTGTTTTTAGAGCATCAAATTTTGTTTTGAAATCATGATAGAATAATTTTACCAGGTAGTGTTGACAAATGTTGATTCTCTCAGCTACAAGTAAACGAACTCTTGTCAAAAACAGCTGTTCGTTGTTATATTCGTTGGCCACATTCAGCTGTGTCAACTGTTGTGACAGCAACACATCGGGGAGCGCTATTATCGGTATTGAAGTTTCAGAAAAATTGTCAAGTTTATGAAATATCAAGCTTTGTATCAAATATGAATGGAAATTTTACCGACAAATTAAAAATTTTCTTTTTTTAGATGCATTTTAATGCGCTAATTCATATATATGTGCATCAAGTTTTGACTTAGCAGTTGGCAACTGTTGGGTACGCTGAATGTGACCAGTAAAAATTAATTGTATGCTATGACGGATTGTGAGCGCTCTCTTTCTTGTTATATTTTTTGACAAAAGTCCGTTTCCAACAGAAACGTCAATACTACCTTAGAGTAATTATATCATGTTATTCTGCCATGCTATAGCCCAGCAAAATCTTCGCTTACATATAATCGAAAAAGTAATCCAGAAAATTTCATTCATCGCTTACCCTCTCGCTTACGGAACCCCTTATTTTAATACAGGCATGTCATTGGAGGTAATTGATGAAGCTTTCGCTTGACATGGGAGTACTTATGTAAGCACTTATTAAACTTGATGAATAACTTCTTCCAATAATCACTTATTTAATAACAACTAAGAAGTTAGTAAATAAGCTGTTTCTCTGTACAAATTAGAAAAGCGATTCAAATATTGAAAAAATAAATTTTTTTCGTACATCTTTTGCTTAACAGTGCTAAACAGATCAACAACACCAATCAAGAGTTAGAGAATTTTTTCTTTACTTTGATAAAACTGCTTTTATTTAATAGATATATGTAGCAGTAGTTAATTAATGTTATATATTTACCTTTAGCACATTTTTCTGTATTTCATTCATCAATCTGGCATTTTTTGATATACAAAATTATAAAAATTTGACACTTTTGAAGCAAAACTAAAAGTCAAACAAAAAATTTCAGTTATCTAAAAAAAAAAAACAATCATTTCAAAAGCAAAAAAGGCTGACATTACTAACTGCATTGCGAGTAATATACAATATAATGCATTATTGGTCACCAACATTTATGTAATGCGTTTTATAATCGAATGCAAATCAAGGCAATACGGAAAATTTTGCTGGGAGCCTGTTTCAAAAGAGAAGAATATTTTAGCGCATGTTTGGGAATAAGAATATAATTTTGAGAGTGTTCCTTATGCTGATTGGTTGACTTCGTCGAATTTCGTTGTTCATCGCAACTGCGCTGCGGAAGAACTGAATCTTATTTTTCAAAATCAACCAATAAAAATTGAAAACGAAATTTGTGTCAGAAAATAATTTGTCAGACGAACCATAGTACAAAAAGGACGGTAGTATTATTTCTGACTGTGCTGTCATAGAGTGTCAAAACTAACTCTAGCTGTGGGCAAAGAGCAGTGGTCGAAACACATGAAGCACATGCTTTGCCAAAACTCTTACGTATTTTCATGCTCTTTCACTCACTCGACAAGCAAATATTGGCGAAGCAGCATTGTTTTCAATAATATGCAATTTTGACGTAGAATTACGTCTTACAGCGCGGTTTATATGAGGTCGTTTTAACAGATTTTTTCAAGGTTATTAGGCAACGTTTTTGGCGAATACTTTAGAGTATACCTACAGCCTTTAATACTCTTCATTCAAAGATAATATATATACTAAAATATCAGATATATCCTGCGCTGAATGAATATCTTACTTTGGATTTTGTCACTATTATATTAAAGTCAGAAAATATTAAAATATAAGAAGAAAAATGCATGTTTTTATATAAGAAAATCAATCATCAGCTGCTTATGTGCCTGCTGCTTTCTTTGTTTTTTTTTCGTTGTTTATGCTTGTATGTTTTGGTTTTGCACGAACTGATTGGTTCGGTTTGGCAGCACTGTAAGCATTAGTTCGCATTGGGTTTATGTATGCACTACTGTTCTAGTATACTATTTTGAAACCAGAGTTCATGAACCTCTTTCAACTCAGTCAATGAACTCAATCTGTCAAATTTAACGAAATGGGTCTGTGATCCGGTTAGATTAAACTCTTATGAAAAAAACGAGTTGGATCATATTTCTTTTTATGCTTTTACCCAATAGATGGCGTTAAATTTTAATTTTTGCTTATAATGCAAATTAATTTGGATTCCACATCCCACTAGCACTAGCAAGTATAGTTTGCAAACTATGCATCGAACAGAAAGTGTAGCTAGCAAACTAAATATCAGACAGAGACGAGAGGAAAGGACATGTGCTCATCGAGAAATATAGTAACCATACGATTTTTTAAAAATCGGGGTCTTAATTTTAATTTGAAATAAGTAGTTAAACTGACTATAGCTCGCAAACTATGTATCGGGCAGAGACGAAAGTGGCACCAATGGAAAGTGCATTTGCTTCGCCTTCTTTTCAACTAAGTCAATGAACTCAACCTGTCAAACTTAACAAAATGATCGAAAAAATTTTAAATATTGCTTGTTTCTTTTTGCTTACTCATTTAATCATACTTACTTTTAACTTTTTCTTTGTTTGGCCTCGATAAGTAGTCCATAATTGAGTGTTATTCATTTATTTTTTCATTTTTGGAAGATCAATAAAAATACGTGCAAAATGAACAAAACTATCGGACCAAAGAGACAAAGTAGAAGAGGTTACAACTTAAACGGAATTCTACGTCTACACTTACGATACTATCGAAACTGTTTCTTTTTTTGTCTCAGTTTCACTTGCAGTCTCAGTTTTAATTTTGCCGACCACTGGCATAGAGTGTCAAAACTAAGTGATGCACACCGAAATAAAAACATAAAGAGAATTTTTTCTTTAAGCAAATAAAATTTAGTATATATTTGTCTTACCATCATTGCGCTAAATTATATTATTCTATTGTCAATTTTTCATAAGTTCCGCGTGCCTTTATCAAGCCCCAACCACTTTTGAAAGATTGTACGCATTCTTGTTTCAAATTTTCTTTTTTCTATCAAATTCTTCTTTTCCGCCTTATTTTGTGTTTTTAAAAAAATAACTTCAAGTTAACTTATTTTAAGGAACAAAAATTAAAAATGAGGCTTCGGCTGTGATATTCTGAGACGCAAAACAGATTTCATAATAAAAAATCGAAAAACAAATTTACCATTTCAGCCCTTGAAAGGACTTTGACCGAGCTTCTTATGATCAATTGTGTTGTGTGTGTTATTAAATGTTTGCACACAATTGACCGCGAACTGGACCTACATGTTTTATGCCAACTCCGAACGGCTTAAGTTCATGTTCTTAAGAAGCTTTACATGGCATTATTTACTCTCTGAGGTTTGCCATTGTCTGCAGAGAGGTGGTGACCGATCAGAAAAATTTTTTATTGAAAAAAACTTTTCGCCGCGGCTGGGGATCGAACCCGGGCTCCGAGCATGCTAAGTCACACACTTAACTTGCATGCCACGGTCACCACATAATAACACATATAATAACAAAATAAAACTAATCGATGGTTTTTAAAGTACTGCGCCAAAAAACAATAAAAAACTTACACAAAAAACATAATGTTCATCAAACAGTACAAAAAGAGCAGTAAATTAAGCTAAAAAAAAATTTCTAATTTTTGAAATAATAGCTGCGTTTTTTCCAACATCCAAATCCGATTTCCATACAAAGATAATCTTGCGTACTATTCAGATTATGTTGTATTGTATCACGGCCAGGTGGCGCAAGATCGCATAAGTGAACGTAAAACCGAACAAAAAAAAACAAAAGACGCAAACAAATGTAAGCAAATGACAGCTGACTGAGAAATATGGAGACAACTAGAAAGTAAATATCTTTAATTTTGTTTATATTATATTAATATTAAATAAACAATTAATTTTTATTAAGGTGTCCATAATAACAAGTAATCTGGCTACGGCCGACTTCATCAGTACTCGCCTGGCGCATTTGCTTCGCGCACGCCTCTAATTTGTGTCACCAAGCTCGGTTAGGTCTTTCTTGGAATGGTCAATCCATCGGAGTCATGGTCTTCCTCTTCGTAACTCTTACAGCTCGTGGCGTATTGGAATACGATAGTCGATGTCGCCAACTCGAACAGGATCAAAGACTTTGCTTTTCTCCAACACATCAAGAGCAGCTGCATATGCGCAATAAAATTCTATAGACATGTAAATGAAATTCTTTTGCATTAATTGCCAAAAATAATGATGAATGTCGATCAAGCTGGTTGGAGTGATGCATCTTTATTAGATGTTGTAACGGTAGTATAATCCATAAAATAATAATTTGTAAAAAATTTAACTATGTGTTTAAGACGTAAAAAAATGCATGCATAGACGAATGTGTGTTCGTATTTTTTATTGTTAATAAATTAAAATTTGTGTAATGTACAATTTTGGTCAGGACTGTTCATTTACCAACAGCATGATGGCTGACTTTCTAAATGAATTTAAGCAAAGCATCAGTGTGTTTTTCTTTTAATTGGTGCTTAGTAGTTTCACCAAAACTGTGCAACTAAATCGTGCTTAAATATAACAATCCATTTGCGCAGTTTTGGTGAACCTACCAGGTACCAATTAAAAAAAAAACATACTGATGTTTTGCACAAATGCATTTACGAAGTCAGCCGATCTGTTGAGCTGCCGTCTGTGCAGGATTTCTTGTACATTCCACTTGATGTGCATTTCAATCTTTTTGTTCAGAGATGAACAAAACTCAGAGCAATACGGTGTCTTCCGGCAAAGCGAACATTCTGCTAAAATAAAGAAATGCCGATAAAAAATTTTATATACGTTGTGAGATTATCGATGTATTTACCTTTATAGCTGAAATTGTTTCAATTCCATACAAGGAAGCGAAAATATAATGTGTTAAGAGTACACACAGTTGAGTTGTTCCATAAAATTTTGCAGAGTTTCGAGCTTATAGAGTTCAATTTACAGAAGGAAGCTATTTTCCTTGTTTTGTAAATAATTTTATAAATAATTTATGACAGTGTTGTTGACATTTATTACGTTGTTTTGTAGCACCATCTAGCTGTGATTAGCTTACAGAGTTGCAAACCAAATCAAAATCTATATTAGGATGTTGGAAAAAACGCGGCTATTATCTCACTGCGCATCGATAAATGAAACTAAAAAAATGTTCTTCTCTTTTGAAACGGGCTAAAGAACTTTAATTCATTAAAACAATTGAAACAATGCTCATGACACCGAAGACAAACTGCAGCTTGGCTTCGGTAAATGATATATGTGCTATTTGCTTTCTCAATTGAATTTTCAGGCTTGGGACGACCTGATAGAAGGCTTTATGTTTATGCATTCACTCAGGCCTGAATTTTTGGAGGAATATTCATAGGGATATTCAGGCCTGAGAAAACGCTATACGATAGCAGATATTACGTCAGTATGACATTTAAATGGGAAAAGGAAATCAAGAGGTGTGTGAATACTCAGGCCTTACCATTACCCCTCAGACCTGAGAGAATGTATTGATTCAGGCATATTTTAACCGCTGGGCTGTTTTCTTTTTATTTAAAACAAATTTGTTTTAAAATATACCAAAAAATTTGGAATGTAATTTTTATACTTGTTTATTTACAGCTTATAGGGGAGACTCGTCCCCGTTGTCTCAAGTACTAGTTGTCACAACGCCGATATCTTTTGATTCAATACGTTATCGAATGGAATATCAATGCCATCTATACGCTATTGCAATGTTTAGCATCCCAAGAAAGTTTAAGTGCCGTTAGTTTTGTTTTGTAAAAATTAAAAGAAATTTAAGAAACTAAGTTGGATTTGTGCATTTTTATATTTTTTAAAATTTTGTAATTAAACAAATAGAAGTGTGTTATATTCAACTTCAAATAAATTTCCAATACAATTAATATTATATTTTGCAAATACTTATGAATTTTTAGATAAAACTTTATATTTAAATTTACAGAACATTGTTTACATTTTTTTCCAAATGGTACAGGTTGTCACAGCGCTTGTGGGGCTTGTTGTCACATATAATTTCATATAACTATCTTGAAAGTATTCTATGATTTATTTGAAATTAAGGAAATATGCCAAGAAATCGCAAATGACTTACAAACCGAGGTCGGACATCTTCAGATATCATGATGCAAGCCGAATACAGCTAATATCAATGAAGATAACGTGGATTCACTATGTGTAGATTGTTGTCGAGCTTCAAATCCAATAACAGTTGTCGTCAAAGTATAAAATGCAAACGTTGTCCACATAATGCATTGAAAGTGATAGTTTAATACATTGCTGGTTAAATTGTGTTTCGGAGTGTGGCAAAAATGACGATTAAGAAGTGTGACAACGGGGACTACGCATTGGGACAACTTACCCTACGAGTGGGGTAACTTGTCACAGACGAGTTAAATTTTTTATCAATGAAATTTTTTAATTTATTTTAAAATCATATATGTTATTCACATCAGGATTGAAGAATAAAAGATTGAATTTATGTTTACAAGTTTTGCAGTGCCATTATTGCTTGATTTGTGGGAGTTACAGCTGTTCATTCAAATTTTGTGACAACTAGTACCACTCTCCCCTACTTGACATTCATGCTATTTATACCCTAAACCTGAAAGGTCAGGGTATATTAACTTTGTGCAAACGTTTGTAACGCATAGAACGAAGCGAGTCCGGTATAGAAAAGTATATATATTCTTGATCAGCGTCACCACGTGAGTCGAGCTATCCATGTCCGTCCGTCCGTCCGTCCGTCCGTCTGTGTGTTGTCCGTATACACAGGATAAGAAGAAGGAGTTGAGATAATTGGATGAAACTTGGTACACATGGTCACATCCCCCAAGGATCTGCACTATTGAATATTTTTGGAATCCGCCCACGGACACGCCTACCTCCCATAAAACGCGAAAATTGAAAACTGCATAACTCAGCTCATAATTAGCCTACAACAATAAAATTTGGTATGTATGTGTTTTATATCATTACAAAGATGTTTTTGAAAAATGGACATCATCCGCTCACGGACACGCCCACCTCCCATACAACCCAAAAATTGAAAACGCAATAAATAAGCCTCTGTTTAACCTACAGAGCTAAAATTTGGCACGTATGTTTTTTATGACAAGACAAAGATGGTTTTGAAAAATGGACGTCATCCGCCTACGGACACGCCCACCTCACATACAACCCAAAAAGTTTAAAACTCAATAAATAAGGTTATGTTTGTCATAGAGAAATTAAATTTGGTATGTATGTATTTTATACCAAAACTAAGGTGTGTTCAAAAATTGGAAGTAATCCGTCCATGAACACGCCCACCTCCCATAGCGAAAGCACAATAAAGGCATTAACTGTGAGCTACAGGAATAAAACTTGGTATGTGTAAATTTTTCATCAACATTTAAATGCATATAAAATATAGGCTTCTTCCGCCCACGGACACGCCCATTTACAATAAATTTTTTTTTGTTTTTGAAAAGTGGGTTTAGGGTATTTCATAGTCGGCCTAGACCGACTTTAGACTTTCTTTACTTGTTTTTAACTTTTTTTAATCAATTTTCTTATAACAATACAACGATAAACTATATACGATGAAACACCAAGTTTTATTGAGCGTTGCGATTCTAAAACTTGCCTATATTTAATAAAAATCAAAAAGTTTTGTGAAAAAAAACCCATTACAAATTTTCACGCATTGAAGTGTAAAGTTAAATTTAGTATTTTCATAAAAACCGATCGGTGGAACAATTTACAAAGAATAGCTTTGAAATCCCATAACTTGTATAAATACTGTTCCATCGCAAGCAATTTTTCAATCCTTATGAATTCCGGTATTTATAATTAAACTGCATTTAAAAACTTTTTACACTTTTTATTATGCATTTTTTTAATTCTTCAAAAGAAACTTTTTTAAAATTATTTTATTATAGAAAAATTTCTGAAAAATTTTTTTAAAATATTGTTATTATCTAAAAACACATTTTATAACATAGTTTTTTTTCCCCCCTTTTTCTCACATTTATGTTAGGTGCTGTTTTGGCATAAAAAACATCACTGAACTAATGAGGAAAATGGTCGAATTATTACTTTGACGACATTTTACAAATTCACTTTTGCATCTTTCATAATATTGTTAATAATATTGTAATGTTCTTACATAACGTGCGGCTAACCCATTGGAAGCTGGGGGAAATGGTGCTGTAGTTAAGTGTTAGATGACATTCCTCTCACAAAAGTTAAGAAATTCTGGCGATGTAAATTGGATCCCTTTTCCATTAAATTTGTGCTAGGCAAACCCTCAATACAAAAGAAATGAAGTCTTTTCCACTTCATAGTTGACTCCGGCCAAGGTGGAACTTGGAACATTTGGATGATGTGACGTAGCAAACATAAAGAATAAAAATCAAAATAAGCAGCAATAAAACAAACACTTTATGCAATGCTTTTAAGTTTTCTATTTATTTCATGAAAAATAATGATCATAACAAAGGCATTTCTTCAGATAACTTAATGAAATAAGATATTATTGCACATAATATTAAAAAAAAAAATAATAAAAATGACTTTAATAAGTTTAAAATGCATTAAATGCATTACCACAAGCAATTAATCACGTACAAATTTTTCTTACAACTATAAAAACCACAAATTAAACGAATTAAAATTAACGAGAACAAACGTGTTTTAAACATTCTCCTGACACAAAAAAACTATCTGGAATATACATATTGAATGGATATATCCATTTAAAGAAAAGTTAAAACAGTAACTTCGCTTAGTGGAACAGTTAAAGAGAAAAAAGCTTAAGGTACTATTACAGTGTGTAAAAAATGAAAAATTTTTTTTTGCTTTTTTCTAGAATCTGGTTCCTTAAGGTCTTAAGAATGCGTGTACAAAATTTTAGAAAAAAATATCAAATGAAAAAAAAGATATAACATATATTATATTCGTATGTCGCGTATTATTCATATATTATCGTTCATAGAAGAAAATCTAATCGCGTTTTTCTCGAAACAAGTTTTTTCGAATTGGTTTCTAAGATATCTCGAGTTCTGCTTGATCGATTTCGATGAAACTTGATTTATTGTGATCTTCATAGACTCTGTTAAGCACTCTACCTATAAAAAGCAGAGAAACTTTTATATTTTGTTTTTTACGGCTAAGAATATCTGCCAAAAAGAGGGGTTTTTTGTAAATTTGTTTTTCAACGCATGCCATTTTTTTTGTTTGCCTTATTTTTTTATTTGCGTAGGTAGAGTGCTCAACTACAACCCTTAACTGAAGAATGCACTTTGATTTTTTACTTTCCGACGCCTTGGAAATGCTGGAGACGAGAAACCAACTTACAACCTTTTTTTAAACACGCCAACTTCAACGACCTCTAGAAAATAAACAACAAATACAAAAACAAAAAAAAACATTTTTTTTATATCTTCAACTTTAACTGTCCATAATGTAAATAAATTTGAATTGAATAATTTTATAATACTACGTAAAAAAAATTAATAAAAAAGGTGTTGTTTTTAATAGCTTCACACTGTAATAGTACCTTAAGTACAATGATAGCCAGAGAAAGATATGATATGCTCTCTGCTCAATCCAAAACAAACAAACGTATGTTCAGTTCTACTTTTTGTTGTATTTGTATCAATAATATCAGGTTATTACTTGTTATATCTGTTTGTACAAGTAGAATGGATGGTTCGCTGCAGACCTTTAATGTGAATTGTTTGTAAATGAGGCTGTAAGTTAAAGTGAGATAAAACAAAGTCGTATCATCTGAAGTAATACTACTTCACCACTGGTTGTTCGTCGAATTAGCAAAAAAGCATAAGAATTCGTTGGAAATGAAAGAGAGCTTTTAGCCATCGAGGACTATCGCCTATCGTTGGGTGAAATCCACCCATACTCAGTTAGTGTCTGCGTTTCTCATCTGTCAAATGAAACTATAAAAATAATCAATTTGTTTTTAAGAATGAAAACCCAACTACGGAAAAACAACAATATTTTATATGTAATTCATTTTATTTTTTTTTTATATATTGGTTTACTTGGGAACATAGCAATTAAAGAAAAAAATAAAAAATAGATTCTGCAAAATCAGTTGTAACTTTTTTAGTTTTCACGCCATGGGCCTTTGGTTTGGAAAAATGAATATAAGTTATTTAATAATTTTTTTCGGCACAAAGTAAAATTTTTGTTCAAAAGTGAGCTAAATACTTACAAATTTTAGTTACTCATTACAGCTACTAAACATATCATCATAGATTGAGTATCTGGCATCTGGCAAAGTTGATTCATACCAGTACGTACAGAGAGGGTAGGTGTGACTTTTGCAAATATTAGTGATTTCTTTTGATTTTATATTAGCAATCACATAAAATATTTCATTACTGATTACTATCGTGGGTGAAAAACACCCACAATTTTGAAACGCCATTACTATCGAGAGTGTAAACCACCGAAGCCTTTTAATAAACTGGCTTTATGTAATTATCACCTTAGTTTAAACGAGTAAATAATGTTTCTTAACATCAATAAACATTCAAATGGGGATAAAATTATAATTTAGTGATGATTAGATGATGGTCATGAAAAATTATATACCTCTCCAAGGAATTCAGCCAAAACTGAATAGCAGTTGCTGTTTCGGGTACCTTTACAATTTAATTTACCAACATTTTCAACTGTTTATTTGTTATTACTTTCATTTCTTGTTGAATACGTTTAAGAATATATAAGTGAATACAAATTATTACCGTTTTAATACCAACTTATTTACTCTAACGACAGCCCCAGAGCAAGTGATGAAATTGACAGTTCATGTGAGAGAAATTCCAGCATTGGGTTTAACAAAATTTAAAAATTGTACCGTCTTCATAACGTTATTGCGTTACTCATTACCGTGATGCGTTGCGTTTTATAAATTGCGAATTTTAACAATGCTGCGTGAAGTTATGGGTAGGACTTAACAAAATTATGCCATTAATCACCCATTTCCAACTTTAGGTTAATACAAAAAACACAAGATTTAGTTATTTATTTCAATAATATTCCTTTACCACAAACGCTTAATAGATCTATAAAATTCCTTTTTTAACAAAAATATCTCTATCATTCACATCAGTTATCATCATCACCGGTCATAAGTAAGCCCACGTACTCACGACGACATACCATTTTGCTTTCTGTTACTTGTGTGCGTGAACAAAAACATTCTTAAGTATATAATAAGAAAATATGTGTTCGCGTACAGTAAACACATAAATAAAGCTTAGTGAAAGTCTTAACTTTGTTTTTTTAGAGAAGAAAAAAGCACAAAAAATATTTCGTGGATACTCAAGAAAGCGAATGTGTCTAAAATTTATAAAAATTAAGAAACTTAATTATAATTTTATAACAAATTTTGTAATGTTTGCTTATTGCAACATCATAAAGAGCAGGGTTGAACTTATCTTGTTTCAACAATAAGAACAAAGTTATACTTGACTTTAAGGATAATATAATCCTAATGATAATATATCTTAATAATAATATATTCTATGATAAGGATAATCTTATTTGTATTTCATCTACTTAGTATACATTCTATTTTTTATTTCATCTTTTCAATTAATTACAAAACATATAATCTTAAATGAAATAAGAGACTCTTCCAAGCATGCACATATTTAAAGTAAGTGAGAAATTTTTAATGAAAATGCGTTTAACCTCAATATGATTTAGTCAGAATAATTATGGTAGAGGACAGAAGGCGCCACTGATAAAGAAGCGGATAAGAATTACGTGTGGAAATGTTGGCCAGTAAATGTCAGTAAAACAGAATGATTGCACTGCAAAGCTCTACTTTATTACTCTTATGTATGGGTTGTTAAAACTAAGATATATGAACATACAATATGAGAACGAAAATTTTTAATACGTTCGCTCATTTTTAGCAGCCGCACCCTTAGACTTAAAATTCCACTCATAGAGTTATAAATAAACCTAGTCTTTCAAAAAAAAAAAAAAAAAAATTCTTGGTGTTATATCTTATCTAGAAATTTGCAGCATTTGATTCTGAATGAAGTCTTTAAAACTGTTTGTTAAGGGAGGATTAAAGGTTTCAGCATAAATAAAACCAATGTTTGCGAATTTTTTTAAGAGTATGCATTGAGAAAATTTATTAAAATCGTTTGTACATTAATAAGTATAGTTTTATCAATATTCTGTAATTTTTTCATTCCGATATATTGAAAAACAGAGCCGGTAACAGAGCTTTTCCTAGAATGTCTTTAAAAAATAGCAATTTGCCGTGTTCACTATATCTCGGTCGGAAATTATATGAAATCAAAAACCATTCAAATTTAGTCAAAATATCATCAAAGTTCTTTGATTATTTTTTTTTTTATTTAATAATTTATAAACTGCTATTTTCCATGAAAAATTCTGACATTTTGAGGGTGGAAACCTCTCGTAATGTAAAAAAAATTACCTAAACGTTGGGCGGACTTTGAAAACACGCCTTGTGGGAAAATCGCTTTAAAGTTTTGTACACACTGAGAAAAAAACACATACCTTGCTCCGGTAAAAAATTTCTCTATTTTTGATAATAGCAATTTTCTCTTTTTCAAATAAAATTTTCTTCAATTAGAATAAATTTTCACATTTTCGAAGTAATATTTCTTTACTTCTAGGGAATGGAAATATTTCAATGTCTCTAATAATGATAAGTATTTTTCTCGCACAAAAAATTTCTCATTTATAGAGAAATTTTATTGAAAATGAAAAACTTTTCTTATATTTTGATAAAAAATTCACTATGAGAAGTATTTTCTTCAATAAAAACAAATATTTTCTCAAAAATAAAATAATTTTTCTCTAAAAACGATATATTTTTCTATTTCATGGAACCTTTTTATCATTTTTAGAGAATTTTAAGTATTGCAATTAGAGAATAGCATTCTCTAGAGCAAAATCTATACCATTTTTCTCTAAATATGATGCCTTTTTTATCATATTCCGAGACACTTTTTTCTGAGTGCACGTACGTTTGTATGTTCAAGGTACACCAACTTAAAAATCCGTATTTTAACTCTGATCGACTTAAAATTTAGATTAATTTTTTTAGATCTTGTGCATTTATAAACAAATTGTTAAAAAAAAGAGTTAAAAATCTCTTGTGCTTCAAATAATTTTAAATCCTCGTTAAATAATTTTACATTTTTTTTAAGAAACGCATTACAATACTTATCTACAATTTATTTTTTTATTTTTTCGGCTATTCTTGCCGAAGAAAACATTAAGTGAGCGATCATGAAGTGGAAAAAACAAACTGATTTAATTCGAAAAATGTCAACGACAAAGAAATTTGTTTTCCTTCCAGAACAAATTTTTCAGACTTGCTGTTCAAAACATTTTTTCAGTTAAACCAGACAGAATTGATTGCTCCAGAATTTGTTTGACTTTGTGATAAGTAAAGAGATTATTATAAACTCATATTTTAAATATTTTTATTAAAAAAATAATTGAAAGAATTTTTATTTGCAGTTTTTTGTCCATTACTTCTTGGTATTGGCTCAAAAAAGATAGACATGTGGTTCATATCGGCAAATCCAGAAAAAGTAAACCTAAACCTTGAAAAATAAAAATGCTTTAAGTTCAATAAAAATACATGGAACGTTAAATATATTGTTTGTGTTTTCCTGCGGTAAAAGTATTTTGAAAAAGAAAACATATTGTATTCATAAATTTTAACTGATTTTATTGAATGTATTTTTAATCTTTAGCAAGTTAAAAAAATGTTAGGTTTTTATATTTGTAATTTGGTATTTCGCGATTTAAATATGAAAGCACCGTTGCATTATATTCCAAATTGAAACATTTTCTATTGAAAAGTGAAATTTTAAATTTTTAAAGAAACTTATTTTCTATCGAAAAATAAAAATTAAAAAAGTGATTCAAGAGTGAAACGTAAGTGACAATTTTTATTGATAAGTTTGATTATCTTAGAAAATAATTGCCTGACATAATTTATGTCTCGGATTTACTTTTTATATAAGATAAGTGAATTTTGCATTTTTTTAAATCAAGCAGACGCAATTATTTTTCATTAAAAAAGCATTTGAAGAAGTGAAACGTGAGTGACATTTATTTTTTTTTTTTTGTGTATTTTTGTATTAGAAACGAAAGCAGATGACGAAAACATCAATAAAAAATTAAAGCCGACACTAAAAGAACGTACGACAAAAAGATAGAGAAAAATTATAGTTAAATCTGGATTCATAAAAGAAAACAAATTTAGCAAAGATTAAAAAGATCTAATTTAATCATTATTTAAAGTGGTTGGCCCCGACGGAAGTGCTAATAGGCCAGTCATATAGTTAAATTTGGCGCGGTCCTTGGCTTTTAATGAGTGTAAGAATCAACGAATTAGGCTTAGTGATATAAATACATGCAGATTCGAATGCAGAACCGGATTAAATTTTGTTAAAATGATATATTTATGAAATAGTTTTTGTGTTGTTTATATGTTATGAATTATTTTTAACTATATTATGCTTAACATATTCTTTCCATACAATTTTTTTTTCTTTTTTGTATAAAACTGTCCTTAATATTAAGAAAAATTTTTTTTATAAAATATGCTTAATAAAGTTCACCAGATTAACCACGATGCAAAAAAAAGGACAGTTAAAATTGATTTGAAACGTGAGTGACATCGACGTGAAACGTGAGTGACAAAATCAGTATATGAAAAAATCTTTCATGCAGTTAAAATTTCTACTCAATTTCGTTACGGAAAATTACTTTTTTCCTTGTAGTAACTCAAACAATTCGCAGATTTTAAGCAATTTCTTAGAAGAACTCGAAAAATGAAAATCGTACGAAAACGTGAGTGACACGCCATTTAAAGAGAGTTTTTTCGAAATGTGTAAATATATATAAAATTCTTTGCATAAACTTTTAATAGTGAGCCTAAGACTTATAGTACCCATATAATTTTATATGAAAAGCTTTTATATTTGATAGAGAAAATCTTATGTTTACTGCTATGACTGAAACGTGAGTGACACTGGATTTGCCAATATGTCATTTAAAATTTATTGTTTTTTATATTATAAATTATTTTTTTAAGTCTTGCATTTAGTTTTTTACAAAGTCATGTTGGTAACTTTAAAATGTTTTTCAAAATTGAAGATATTTTTGAAACATTTTTGTCTTAAATTATTTTTCTTCGTCCTTTTATTAAAATTTTTTGATGTAAGTATATATTTAAAGAAGTAGTTTTTCCAAAATAATAATTAATAATTATTAATTTAAACCAATAAGTAATTAATTCCTTTTTGGTTTTGCGACAGTTGCACTTATTAGCTTCTCAAAGTTAGTGGACTGCATGAACCACAGAGACTACTTATGAGTCGGATTAGCGTCCGACGAAACTATGGTCTAGTCTGCACGGTTCTTCTGAAAAGAATTTTGTTGTTATACCAACCTGTTACTTCATGAATTTTTTGACATAAAGCTCAAAAAATAATTCTTAAAGCAGTCGTTTTTTAAGAATTATAAAAAAAAATGTACAAAATATATTAATTTTATAACTATTTTATTTTATTTAGTTTTAAAAAAGTGAAAGTTTTTTAAAACTTTTATGCATTTTGAAGTGAAACTTCTTTGGCGGCGAGTGAAATTTCAAGGTCATTTTTCGTGACGCTAGGCTAACGTTTTCAATTAACATGAAAATTAAAAAAAATTATTGCCGTTGCCGAGAATTGAACCCCGAAAATCGTTGCATATAAGACGGAATCTATTCCCTTACGCCACGTAGGCACATGAAATAAGTCTAACAAAATGTTATTAAAAGTCAACACGTAACATAATGAAAATAACATTAACTTTAGATTAACATTAACATTACATTATTAACATAACCGTAACATTAATTTTCATCCTACAAGTATGCACGGAAAAAAAAATAGAAAAATAGCTAAAACAGGAGCAGAACGCGTTCGTGAATATAGAGAGCGAATTAGAGCTCTTAAGAATACAGCCGCTGCTGGGTCTGTAACTAATGATGAAGGTAAGGTGATTGCAACAACGGCTGAGTTTCAAAATGCATTTTAACGAAACATCAGTGTATTTTGGTGAATCTACAAAGAACCAATCCCCAAAAAACACACTGATGCATCTCAACAAAATTTTAAAGCCAACCAAGTTGATGTACTCAACAATCAACGTTCGCTGCTTTATGAGGCCCTCTATCAACATAGCAATTATTATGATCAGGAAGCAGGAGGTAATAATGAACAAGATTTGCCTCTGCTTTCGGAGGCTCCTTCAAAGAGTACTATGCAAATGCAATATAGCATTCAAAAAATAACAGTGTTGAGAAGACATTCGAAAGCAACTATAACACCAACTGAACTAAAACAAGGAACGAAAATAACTGTTATTTTACAATTTTCAAATGAAAAAAATTGGTCGAAAGACTTTTTCAAATATACCATTATGTTACAAATATCCTCAGCCTCACGAATATTAAGTCGCTTTTAAATTTGAAACTGATTCTTTAAAAGTTAATTTCTTGCCGAGGAAAAATAAAGGTTACTTTTGACTTTTATTTTATCGGTCCAAAATAGCAGTTATTTTGTGACTTTAATTTTTTCGGTCAAAAATATCAAGCAATTTGTGTTTTCTTAAAGGCCGCTTGACAGATTGAACTGTTGACACCATGTGAAAATGTCTCACCGATGAGATGAAAATAATAATATCAAAATTTTTTTATCGGTAAAATGACTTGAACAAATATAAATTACCTGATATTTTTGACCAAAAAATAAACGGCAGAAAATAACTGTTATTTTTGTCCAAAAAAAGTATAAGGCACAAAAAACTGTTGTTTTTGTCGGAAAAAATAAAAATTAAGAGATAAAAGTTAATATGTGACACTTTCGACAAAAATCATATTCGGTACGGTCCCTGGATGCAAATATTAAATCAACAAATTATTTTTCTATTTCGTATTGATTGAATTTCTTTTCAGATACTTTCGCTCTCTATTTCACACTAAAATCTCTCTTATTTCTTACTGTTAAAGAAGTTTCACTTCTGCCACGTGTACGTTGCTACACGCGAGTTTTTTTTTTTTATGCCACACACAGCGGACTTTTTTCTTCAGAGGATGAAAATGACTATCTGCGCCTTAATCATATAGTTCATTTGGATGGCAAGAAGTCGATGGCCAAATTCAACGTGCTCAATAGATGCATACAAAAAATTCGCTGAATGATATAATTTTGATAGTGCTCAGTAAAGCTGTGAACTGTTCAGCACTCAACGTTTTATCAATCAGTATGTTCGCCACGTTATTTCAACTATTGAGAAATAAAAACATCAACATGGGATATGTGTTATTTGAGCTTAAGTTCCAAGTAATTCAGCTAAAGTTGTAGAGACAAATTTGAAACGTTTAGTAAAGAAGAAGAATGCAGATAAATATTAATTAATATATTAAAACATAAAAACTAAAAATATGCTCATAAAATATGAACCTACTTAAATATAGATAATTTTTAATTTATTGTAAGCTTGCAAAGCTTTTTAGCACATAACTTTACGTTTCATCAACTTGAGAACTTTTATGATGCTTCATGCAGTAATAAAATCAATGAATACACGACCCACAAAAGTTGGATACCGCTGAATGTGGCTAATGACTGCAATATTTTTCGAATAGAATGCAATGCTTTTAGCTGGGAATTAAACTTAGTCTTGAAAACAGATTCAAGCGTATTTGAGTCTTACAATTTTAACTTTCCAGATAAAAGAAAAATTTTTTGTGATCAGTTCAATTTTAAAGTCGAGTTATTCGAGTTGAAATGCTTATTAAATAACTCTTATTTTGGAGTTACTAGAAACACTTAAAAATTGTTAGTTTTGGACTATATCGCTTCCCTTTCGAGATGGGGTGTTTCCAATAGTTCCTAATAGTTAGCAATTAAAATGCCAATTTATTGAACATTTATTTTTATATTTCGACAAAAACAGCATTTACTTTTGAAGTAATTTTGTGCATGTAATTTTTTTGAATAAAGAAGCAAACCCCTGGCTCACCATTTAGTTAAATGGTATACATGGCGTATGAGTGATTTTATTTAATTGCTTCTCAAACGCAATTTACATAAAACCTCACTCTTAGAAAAAATTTGCGAAATTTAACTACAATTATTGCTTGAAAAAGATTTCCTACATTAATTGTAGTAAAATCCCACAGCACGAAATAAAGAATATCATTTTTCTCTCACGCTCTTTAAATTGAGTGCATTCAAAAAATAATAACTCTGAAACCCAGCGGCAAATCAAAGGAGTACTCCGATATATCATATATGAAAGACAGTACCTACACTTGTATTATTTTATTCATACATGAATTTGTACATGAAGTCGCCCAGTAGACAATGACAGCGCTGCTAGCAGGCCTTCCTGTGGATTTTGTAGTACTGACGCACTCATATACTCATATATATAAAAATTTCGCAGGCCTTCCGCTCCGATACCTTAATAGAAGCACTTCTTAAGAATGGCTAAAAGAAGGGGTCAACAAAAAGTATTGAAAAAGATATTTTTTTCTTTTAAACCTTTATCTTTTTTTTATAAAGTTGCCCTGAAGTATATGAAAAATTAGTTTTTGAAGGGAAAAAAGTTTGTTGTGCTGCCTTTTGTGCAGAAAAAGAAGGCCTTCAAAAAGGGCTCATAAGAGCAGCGAGGAAAGGATGTTTTTGGTCTTCAAAAGTAGCAGTCAATGCAGGCCTTTGAAGAGCGCTGGCTTAATTGCCTATTGGGCGTATATCGGAGTAGAAAGTGCAACTACTTACTAACTACTTTGCATTTCACTTTTTTTTCAATGCAATAGATAGTTTGAGAGTTATTTTGGAAAAACTAAATTTTTAATTACTTTTTAACTTAAAAAAATCTGATGGTGTAAGCTTCATGTGAAATGTTTTCTGCTTGCTAACAGGTCAGATTTTCAACGATAAATTTAATAATAATTTAGTTTTTTAAAATAACTTTTAAACTGTCAAAGGCACTGACTGCAAATGAAATCATTTCTAAAACTCCAGAGGTTTTCCATCCAACAAAAAACAGTTTTTTTAAATGGTATGGATTGTTATAAAGTTACAGGATTTTAAATAGTCATATGATGTGAAATTCTGAAAAATGTTTAACTTTGAAGGCCAATATTTTCAAAACTATAAAAGATATTAATTTCAGTAAACAGAAATGGGTAAGCCTAATATTACTTATTCAATCCCTTTAAAGGCGATTTATTAATTGACGGAAGCGTTAAAAAAATATGATCCAATTAAAAGAAAAAGAACAGTTTTTCACCTTAACCTGATACAAAAGGTTAAAATACTTTTGGAACCTTACAAGGTCCAAGACCTTTTTTTTCTCTTTGATGGTTTGATGGAAATTTCCATCACAATGCAATTAAAGGTTAAGTTCAGTAGTAGTTAAAAAAGCTGTAAACATCTTTATGAAAGAAGATCTGTTGTTTAAACCATTTTTCAAGTTATGTAGCCACTAAAATCAGTATCAGGCTGATAATATTTTAACTATCATTTTTAATACTTATCGAGGGCTATTTAAATATATTTATCTTAATTGAAAAACTGTTTGCGAAATGAAGAACGTGTATAAAATGAAGAAACGTGTGCTTATGTAACGACATCCGAACGCTGGGATTTACCCATATTCTTGGTCAGCGTCACCTTTTAAGTCGATTTAGTCTTTTTCGTCTGTCCATCCAATTTTGTGTTGCCCGTAAACACAGAATAAGCAGAAGAAGTTGGGCTGATTGGTTGAAACTTCGTACACTTGTCAACATGGTTTCTAGGATCTGCACTATTGAATATTTTGTAATCCGCCAATGGACACGTGTACCTTCCATATCAGCCATTATTTGCAGACTCAGCGACTGCTGAAACTTTATTTTAAAAAATACAAAATTGAGTACGGTTAATGTGCAATTATTAGAAAATATACAAGGCAATAACTTTATTTATTGCTACAAATATTTACAGGATTTAAATGATAACTTACAAGCTAACTGTAGAGGTTGCGATAATAAGTTATATACCAACTACTGTTATTAGTACACAAGCTTTAGAATTTGGATACCCCACGCATAAGGAATATTTTAACTTTTTCACGACATGTGTAACTCCCTTAAGGAAGTAGGTATAGAGAAATATATTTTTTTCATCAGTATCACCTTTTGAGTCTATTTTGGCACATCTCTGTATTTATCTGACAGTAAGTTCGTTTGTCCGTCTGTAGACAAGATTATAGCAGTAATTTGGAAGATATCTTACTAAATTTCGATATTAAAATATACTCACAGCCATGTTCGAGTTTATTCGAATTAGATTTTGCTGAATTTCAAAGTCTGAGTGTTGATTTGAGATCAAAGTTTATGTGTTAAATTTGAAGATATTAACAGCCAAATTGTTCGCCTCTAGATATCTTTATTACCAACTTTTCCAGTAGTGTCGTATTTTTACTTCTAGATAACAAATTTATCCAGACTTTCTTTGAATACTTAACCAGCAAATAAAGTTATTCAGATAATAAGTTAACCAATGAAATTTCACTGGAGTCTTATCATGTGATTTGACAATTTTCATATTGTTCATTTCTTTGACAGAAAATAATATTTAAAAATTTGTGTTTTGATTGTGAGATGTTTTTTGCACGCATTCAAATAAGAATTCTGCAATATTTTTTAATTTTTTCTGCAAACGGTAGCAGTAGAAATGTAGTATCGTATTTTTGTTCTCGCTTGTTACATTTTCTTTCAATAAAAATTACTCTAGCTCCTGAGGTCCTGCTAATATATGGACAGAATTCATTTGTGGGACAACTGGAGTGATTCTGACAAAAAAGAACAATATATATTTTAGATTATCCTTAAAAAAACATATTTTTTAAGAATGATATTTTGAGCTTTATGCCAAATAATTCATGAAGATTTTGTTGTTGAGCTTTTTGTTTACTTCTTTATCACGTGTCCAACAACAACATTTATATCAACATTTTTTTGATATTAAACCATAGAAGGCGTGAAGAAGGTTTTTCAGAAGAATTGATGGCATCATGTACCGATGAAACATCTTTCATCGAGTCACAGTGAGTTTTACAGTGAGTAACATGGCAAACTTTGATGTTAATCATCGAACTTATTTTCTTCTCTTTGAGCATTTATGATTTTTTCCTTCAATCGAGGATCAGTTTTTTATATTTCACCAGTCGTACCAGTTTCAGTGGTTAACTAATGGCCGTTAAATTGGTCTTTAGAGAAGTTTTCGTTGGAATGGTTACATTGATCCATTATTGTATAACTTCTTACGACACACATTTTATGGATTCTTTCCTGTCCATATTTATACGTTGCTTCGCGTACTGAAGCGTAGCAGCCACATTTTCACCTGTTTGTAAATTTTTTGTCTGTAGTTCGCGAGGATCACTATTAAATATTTGCACCTTTCAACGAAGCATTTTTCTTTTATTTTATTATAAAACTTAAAAACAAATGAAACACCGACAGTCAAAGGTATCAACTCAAAAAAAATGCAACTGCAATTCAAAAATAACTATACAGCCAAACGTAGTAATTCGGATTCAAAACGATAGACTTAAAAGAATATAAAAAATGTTCGAAAGAGTGAAGCATTTTTGCTTCAGCAATATTTGCATTAATTTAAATTCTTTTAGTTCAAGAACTCAAAAAAAAAATGAAAAAGTTTTGAATTTTTCAAAAGGGTTACGCGTGTTTTTAATTTTTTTTTTTTTCTTTAATGTGAAATTTTAAAAATTTTAAATTTACACTGAGAAAGAAAACATGCTTTACAATTAAACAAAAAATATAAAAATAGAAATTTAACGCCTTTGCGTTTCTACAAAACAAAATTAAAAACAAGTGTGTTTAATTTTCACCTACCTATAAACTCCTTTTTTTTAATTTTTCTCTTACTATTTCTTTGAAAAAATCAACAAAAATTTGAATACAATGAGAATTTTTGAATTTTTTGAATTGGTTTGACAAATATCGAACATATGATAATAAAGAAAACATATTAATTAAATATTAAAATATTTCGAATGCAAACTTCATCGAATGGAGTTAACATTTGGTATTCAGAAATGTTAGCTCCAGTCCCGGGGGTAGCTGGTTGTGAATCTGGTACTAAAAACTCGGAAAAGTTAAAAAAATGGCATCGAACAAAATATGATTTAAAACATGTGTTTTGAATTTTAAAATTTGTGTTTTAAATTTGTTTTTCATAACAAAAACATTGTTTTCAAAACAAAAACATTTTTTTTTTAATTTAACTTTAAAAACAGTTGTGTTTAATTTTAATGAATTTGTTTCCAGCTCTATTTCAAAAACAAATTCGTTAGATATGAACACAATTTCATTTAATTTTAACACATTTTTCCTTCAGTGTAGTAATTTATATTTCAGACAGCAAAGCAGTACATCAAAATGCTCTAGTTAATATCATCTACAATGTTTCTTATGACGCCACTTTGATAGTATGGATGTTATTTTTGTTTCAAGTTCGAGAATGGGCTAAATCGGATGAAAACCACGCCTACCTCCCATACAACCCCAATGATGAAAACTCCATAAAGAAACTAATATTTACGCTACAAAACTCATTCAATTCGGTATTTGTATAGTCTATGACAAAACTCAGGTGTGCTAGAAAAATGGGCGTCATCCACCCACTAACACGCCCACCTCCCATACAATCCTATTATTGAAGCCTATGTATAGGGCCTTGTGTCGAAGCTATAAAAGTAAAATTAAATATTTATTATTTTTATATAAAAAGTAAGACGTATGAGAAAAATGGGCGTAATCCATCCACGAACACACCCACCTTCCAAACAACCCCAAAACTGAAAACTATATATATAGGCTCCTGTCGAAGCTACAAAAGTAAAATTAGGTATTTATTCTTTTTAAAATAAAACCAAGATGTGTTAGAAAAATGGGCGTTATCCATCGATGAACACGCCCACCTCCCATACAACTCATAATATTGGAAACTCTATAATCAGACTGATATTTAAGCTACAGACCTGAAATTGGGTATTTGTGTATGTATATTATATCAAAATTGAGGCGTGTTAGAAAAATTGTCATCAACCACTCAAGAACACGCCCACCTCCCATACAACCAATAATTGAAAACTTTATAAAAAGGCTTGTCTTTATTTTGTTGGAAAACAATTTGATATGAATGTATTTTAGACGTCATCAAAATAGTAAAATTCTTTGAAATCTCATATAAAAAGTGCTGCAATTTAAGATTTGTACCACTGCGAATCACCTGTGGGGGTATTTTAACTTCGGCCAAGTCGAAGATATACCTTACTAGTTTTTTTATCAAAACGTAAATTTTTATCACTAAGGAGCTTGGATAAGGAAAAAATGTGTGCGAGTATTATTCCGCAATAGTAGGGCAGTTGGGCTGGTGAAAAATAGTTAAGTGCTTAGTACCGAAAAATCAGTGCTTAAAAATTGATATTATATATATGTAATTAAATCATATGCTGATGGTCACCATCACAACAAACAAAAACAAAAACATATTGGCCATTTCAGCCCTTGAAAGGACTTTGACCGAGCTTCTTATGATCAATTGTGTTGTGTGTGTTATAAAATGTTTGCACATAATTGACCGAGAACTGGACCTACATGTCTTATGCCAACTCCGAATGGCTTAAGTTCATGTTCTCAAAAAGCTTTACATGGCATTATTTTCTCTCTGAGTTTTGCCATTGTCCATTGCAGAGAGGTGGTGACCGATCAGAAAAAAAACTTTTCGCTGCGACTGGGGATCGTACTCGGGCTCCAAGCATGCTAAGCCATATACTTAACCTGCATGCCACGGTCACCACAAAATCGTAAAACGTTTATTTAAAACTTGTAATTAATAAAAAAAAATACCTTAAATAAAAATATTTATGAGAGTGACGGACATTTGCCATATCTAGACGGAATGGTTGTGAAGAAAGGCAATATAACGAAAACGGACTAGTATCAAAAATCAACGTCATCAGGCAGACTCATTAACTACCACCAATACAAACTACAAAACGCCTACTTAGAGAATATATCCAACAAAATAAAAACAAAGAAAACCCAGAACCCAAGCTCAACAAGGGAGTAACATATGTCCCTGGACTTACGGAAAAACTCCAAGAAACAGACATTTACAACAAAAACGCTTATCTTAAAGCTACTAGAACAAATAACTCTTTGTGAAAACTATATACCAACACCAAAAATAAATTGAAAAGATGGACAAACATAATTAATTCATCAAATCAAATGTAAAAGTGACGGATCAAATGTATGCGACCACGGACACAATTACGGACACAGGGTATTTGCACACAAATCAGACTTAAAATCAAAAAGTGGCAAAAAAACAGCGCTTACAGCCCATTGCATACAAAAGGGACATTTACCGGATTTTGAAAACACTAAAATTTTACAACAAGAGAACAATTATGCCCGAAGATACACGATTGAGATGTTGCACATCATCAGTACGCCCACACATTGAAGACTCACCTCGAAACAAGACACGGACGGCTGCGCACATATTTATAAACTCTTGCTGAATAGCAAAATTAGTAGACGATGATGCGATAACAATGAAGCTAAGTTTGTGGCGCCAAAATTATTATTTAATTTAAAATCTGTTAAAAATGTTTGTATTGATAAAGGTTTTTAACTTAAAAATTTTTTAAAAGTATTTTCTTAGTCTTGCGGACGGGTTTAAATCAACTCAAAATATCGACGAAAATAAATCAAACAAAAAGAACAACAGCACTTTTATTTTACGGTCAGCCCATCTCGAACAGCTTAATAGTTTTTTTTATTTAAAATCAAAAAGTAAGAAACGAGGATTTTGATAATCCTCCAATATTTCATACAAAAATATATATCTTGGGAACAAGATATCTCAAATAGTAAAGTAATATTTAAGTATCAAAATGTTCGTATTTAAATTATATACAATTTCTACATACATTATAATCACGTCACTTCAATAGTATGAATGCTATGACCCAAAATTGACAAAAATATCGATTTTTGTGGTTGAAAAGGTGGGCCGGTATGGGTTAAAAAAAAAAGGTGTCCAAAAATATTTTTTCATCCACCCATAAGTTTTTATCACTAAGGAACTTTTATCAGAGAACAAAAAGTGCAAAGGTGTTATTTCCTATTATACAATATAAAACATTTAATAATTTATTTCTTTAAGTGTATAAACATTGCTCCATTTAATGGTGTTAACCTGAGAATATATTTTTAACAGCTTAATGACCATTTGGTTTTATTGTTCTATTTTTAGTTTCAACATGATGAACTAAGTTGCAAGTTCATGTCTAAAAAAAACACTTTTATGATGTGATGCACTCGATGAAATCTGTAAGCAACCCACAGACACATCAACAACAGCTATCAACACAACCAACAACATAAAGAACCTTAAAGCTTCGATTCGTATTCCCACAAAAAAACACATAGAAGGTTAACCATTTTCGTCATGTAAATTAATAATGAATGGCATTGGTGTTGGCCGCACAGGATAAAGCTTTTCGCTGCCACATTCATTTCAGCATACTTTTACAAAACCAACTCAGCGGCTAAATCATCAAACTTGTCGAAGCCCAAAAGAACAATATTCGTTGTGAAGCCGTGCGAAAAATGGTGAAACCTAGCATCATCGATTTCATATATGATATTGACAAGTGTAAAGGATGAGGAGGACATCATATTCCCACAATTCAGGCCTCATTCGTTTGCTAACCTTTGCCTCGGTCATTGGTACACAATTTCATGCATTATGTAAGTATAACTATTGTAGCTCCCTTAAGTGGATCAGAACAATCGATCGAAATTACTTTGTTGCAATATATGTATGTTATGTGTGCATACAAATGTTAACAGTGGCCAACAGCTTATTAGAACCAATGCCCATTCCAAACTTTGACTTTGTTTGTAGACTGCTCTTTAAACATAAAGAAATGAAATTAATTTATTTCATGTACGTAAAGTTAAAGAACTCACAAACTTAAACCTTATAAAAATACAGGCAAATTATTGAATGGCTATCCATTTTCCAAAAATGTTGGTTTCGAAACATCAACAAGCAAAATTTTACCAACTATCAATTGAAAAAATACAAGCATAGCTAGAAAGTTTCAGAAAAATAAAGGTCTGCTAATTGTCACATCTTATTTGAATCACTTTATTTTAGAGTTAATATTATTATTTATAAGATTCTCTTAATATTTTGTTGGCCCCCACTTTTGGTTCACAATTGCTTAGTCTTCTTGATATGTAGTCCACTAACTTCTCTGTCTAATTGTGGGATTATTTTGGCCCTTTTATCGCTGTATGTTTGTCAGCGTTGATACTTTCATGTGTGTTCTAATATTTTTTTAAAAATTGTTTTTAGTAGGTAACGAAGCTAAATTGTGTCTTGTTGGAAATATGTCGATGGTTAAGCGCACTAAACTGATAAGTGACCTTTTGACGAAAAAAGGTTTACTGCATTTTGCAATACATCAATATATGGATTACCTTGTGTAAATTTATTGAAAATAAACAGCTAGTGAATGCGTGTCAGTACACAGTTAAATAAATGTTTTGTATTGAGATGTATTGAAATTTAAAAAAAAAAATCGACGTTCCTGAACATTTAAAATTGTTCACTTATTTACTTACTTAAGTGAGCTTAACCATCGATATATCGAGTTCAGTAATTTGCCGCGAGTGTATTTAATGTGGCTCATAAGTGTACACAATTCTGTACAGCTGTAGCAAAGAACGCAAGCTTAGAAGATTGTCAAAAGTAATTCTTAAGATGAGTTTTGCATATAAAGAGACATGGTCATAAAGTTTTAAGCCAAATATATATCATGCGATATTGTTGAAAAGTACATTTAGTTTTTGCCTACAGATAAAGTCATTAGTTGGCATACAGTTCACTGTGTCATCCAATGCGATCGCAACATGCCGTAAGTCTTCCCAATTGCACGTAAAATGTGGTCATTTCATATTCAAGTTTTGTTAAATGTTACGCCAAGGTTTTTAGCAGTATTAATAAACTCAAGCTGAGAGCCACTCAACATAACTCTTGGTAAATATGTAGTATCAAGCGTGTTTTTATAGATAGCCATACATGTATATTTAGAGGCGTTAAGGCAAAGATCATTTTCTTCAGTCCAACTACGAACGTTTTCTATGTTCTCATTGAGCTTTGTTGCGCATAGGCCTATGTTATTCATCGGACCGCTTATGTAAAACTGTACATCGACTGCACAAATGTGAATATGGCAATTATTTAAAACTCTAGGTAGATCATTAATACACATTATAAATATAAGTGGCCCGAGCACAGATCCTTGAGGGACAGTTTTTGACACTGAACTTACTTCAGAAATAAGATTACCAACATTAACAACTTACGATCTGTTTGAGAGGTATGGTTCTATAAGAGAAGCCGCAGTGCTAGAAAAATTAAAATTACATATAAGCTTTTTAATCAATATTTTGTGGGTGACAAAGTCAAACGCCTTTGAATGGTCAAGAAGAGTCAGAAAAGTAAGCTTTTAAGCTTTCTCATCCAATTGAGTTCTGATTTCTTCGGACACATATATAAGTGCAGTCATGCAGCTTCTTTTTGGTCTAAAGCCCGATTGCGTTTCGTATATTAGGTTGTTTTGCAGTAAAAACTGACTTAATTGTTTTTGAACAAGCTTTTCAAATACTGTCGATAGGTAGGACAATATTTCTATTGGTCGGTATTCACCATTCCCTTTAGGAATAGCAAGGATTTTTTTACTGTTTTCCATTTTAAAGGGAACTTCGAGGTGGTAAAAATAGTATTGAAAAGGTGCTTGAAGAATGGTTACAATGCTGGAAGAAGAACTTTGATGAAAACAGAGTGCTTTTCATCAAATTCTACGCCATTTGATCTGACCGACTGAAAAACTTCCACTAGCTCTATTCGACTCACACAAGAGAAGCTAAAATTATTCATTTATAAATTATATTTTCTTTGAGCCACAGGAAAATTATTTGATATATTTTTATTTTATATCAAAATTAAATCGTGGAAGAAAAATGTGCGTCATCTGCCTATGAACACATTCACAACCCACACAGCCCATAATAGATAAAACTCTTTAAATAGGCTTATAATTGAACTGCAGAACTGAAATTAGATATTTGTGTATTTTATATCAAAATTGAGGAGTGTTAGAAAAATGAGCGTCAACCACTCAAGAACACGACCACCTCCTATACAACTCCAAAATTGAAAACTTTATAAAGAGGCCTATCTCTAAGCTGCAGGAAAACAATTTGATATGAATGTATTTAAGACGTCATCAAAAAATAGCTACAAGCTTAGATTTTATATCCTTACGAATCGACCATGGGGAGGTATTTTATATTCGACCAACGAAGATATACCTTAAGATTGATTACGACACAAAACGAAACTGAAAATATTACAACACTGGTTTTCATGTATGCATATTCATTAACGTTGTCGTTTCGTTGTCTTTTAATAAGCATGCATACATGAAAACCATAGCTCTTATCACGTGTTTTTTAAAAAGTAAATCGCTCAAACGATACTATCTGACGATATCATCAAAAACTTGCTTCATGTAAGCCTATCACTGTCGTCTCGTCAATTATTCAGTTTACTACAGCTTGGAACCACTGGAAAACATATCGACCCGTTTGTGCAAAATAATCGTGTGTGCCAAAAAGCAAATTTTACAGGAGAGCGTTTTTTCTACTTTTCTGCGCTTAAGCTTGCAATATCAAAACCAAATTAAGCATGTGCTTTTGGAGAACCTATAGGGATTTCAGCTACAATATTTTACAGGGTGATGCGTTATAGGATGCAGAACAAATTTGCATCAAAAAATCAATTTCGAAAAAAAGGCACATATGATAATTTCGCGAAAGGGGTCGATAAGTTTAGTGTCGAAAGCATAGCTACCAACCCATATTCCCACAGAAAATACTTTTTTCCCACAAGCAAATTAAAAAATTACCAAACAAATTCCCATGGTACTTTCTCCATTAAAAAATAACACAGCAACTAAAAAATACCAACAAAATTCCCACAGCCATTAAAACATCAGACATAAAAATACCCATAATAATAACAAAATACCATAAAACATCCCACATCATTGAATAAAATTATTTACAATAATTACAAATTTTTATTTATTTATATATAAATTCTAAAGAAAATTTAATATTATAGAACGGCAACACCTAAACAGATGGAAATTCTAATTATTTTCATTGATGAAAATCCACAACTTTTTAATAGGAAAATAAGCAAAACGATACCAATTTAACTATCATGAGAAATCTATCGCTTAAACGATATCACTTGACAGCTGTTCGCCATACATTAAATTCGCCATACAAGGTTACGTGATGTTAAAGTATCGTCAAAACGATATCATCAAACAATTCTCATTATATGTGTTGAGAGCCCAGTCTTATAATATTTTTCCGTTTCGTTTCGTTTCGTGTCGTGTCGTAAGTGAGCATCAGCCGGTTTTACGTAAAATCAACATTTTCTGATTTACATTGGAAATAACATTAAAAAACGTTAATTTTACATGGTTGGTTTTTTCTGAATGTAACATTGAAAATGTTGAGTTTTTATTGAATTAAAAAAGAAAGAGTTGGGTTGATGAGATAAGGCGTTTTGAAGTTGAAGTTTGTGTTTGATTGGTTTTTGGGAACCATGGCGTATACGTAACAAAAATTCAATATCAGATTTATCACGTATACGCTATGGCTCCCAACAAAGAACTGCATTAATGTATTTGATACAATCAAGAGCATCGAGCATGCATCGAACATTCAATGGTCTTGTTCTCTATATTCAAGCATTAGCAAACATAATACAGCATTCTCTCACAAAAAAGTTCTTACTCTCTACAGCATTTGTTAGCCTCTCACAAAGATATGCATTTGCTCATTATTTTTTAATACCGTATGCATTCGATTTGATCAATTCAAGATGACTAAATCAAAGCAAAAAACAACGACCACAAACCGCAAAACAAAAATGTTAGTGAGAAATAACTGCATCATATGTCATTGTCTTTGCTGAGCAGATCAACACTTTTCAATTTTACTTTATCTGCTTGCTTTGACAAGTTCTCGTTTGTCTTGTTTTCGTTATGCTTTAAAATTTTTAAACTTACATAAATTGAAAAACAGGGAATTATTTTCTAACTTTGAGAGTGAATAGCTACAAAAAACATTTTGAAATATTTTTTATGTTTTATATCAACTTATTTTAAAGATATGTTGAAAAGACAGGGGTGCGATTTTGCGTTATATTATTTTGCGTAATTTTTTGTAAAGAGTATTTTTTGGTAAAAATTTATATAGAAAACCACGGGAAAAGATTTTTTGGGTTAAAGGAGTAATGTTTATAGGAGTAATGTTTAGAAAAAAGGATGTTTTTAAAATCTTTCATTGCTTGGGTATTAGCGCAAGAAAAAATAATTTCATAGAACCAACTCTCGAACATGTCACCTGAAACGATGCGGTCCGTAAGCGTAGAATTATCGGAAGGAGTTGAGATAATTACATGAAACTTGGTACACATGTTCATATTTATCCAAATTCCTGGCCAAGTGGTATTTTTTTAAAACACTTCACGAACACGCCCACCTCTCATACAACCCACAACAGTGTAAGTACTATAAAATGCCTTATAATTGAGGTAGGGGAGCGGGGGGCTCTTTTTGGAAAATATGATGGGAAAACGAAACTACACAATATATCCTGGTTTTAAAGACATGAGTTGAAAGGTTAAATATTTGACTATCTTTGCGTTAAAAAAGTTTTAGAATAGGAAGCATTTTACAACTGAGGGACATTTGAAAAAAAAATTGCTAGTGTTACATTTTACCCCGTGTATGGGGCTACTTGTAACAACCTTGGGGCATGTTGTAACAAGCAATTAAACTGAAGTTTTTGATTTTATCATTTATTTCAGTTGATACAACTAAAAAATGTTCAAGTATTTAACAACATTAAGGCCTAGTTACACCTTCCAACTACTAGTTTTATATTTTTTGAAAAATTCTTAAACCTTGAAACTGTTGAACTTTAAAGAAGTGCTTTCAGGAGTCCTTAGAGAAAGTTGTGAGTTTTTTTTTTCATAAATTTTTTAACCAATCAGGTCCAGCCGTATTATTTTGGTGACAAGAGGCTGGTATATTTGGTGAACAGCACATTGGTATGCCAACTCTTTCACCTCTATTAGAAGCAGTCCAAAAGAGATATTTACACACGTCAGTAGGTATTAGAGCTTCAGCTCAAACACGTGTATTTTATTCACGGACAACATATGATTTTCGTATTCACGTGTGTTCGGTTCACCAGTGACCACCCTATAAATTGTCGGTGTTCAATGAGTAGCTCGTATTAAACTCTGTTAGTTTTAAGATAATCACTAATAAAAACGATATCGGTCAAACAACTTCTTTTGAAACCTTTCTAGTTTTTATTTATATTTTTTGCGACAAATCCTCAGTTTTGCTTTAAGTTAAATTCCCCCATCGATATCCGAAGTTTTACAACGTGAATAGTATTCACGTACTTTAAGCAGTGCCGAATTTTTAATAGTTTTTTAAAACGGGTAACACGTGCTCACGTGAAACTGGAAGCTCTAGTAGGTATGAAGATATTTTATCTTGTGTAGAGCAAGTTGTTACATGTTACAACTTACACCACAAAATTGTTACAACTTGCCCCGCAGTATAATTTTTGACGAACATTTTGAAAAAACAATTTGAAAAAAAAAAAATATATATATCAGTAAACTGTAATAAAATATGCTCCGATTAAAATTAAATTAGTTTTAAAAATCTTCGTATTCTAGGCAAAAATAAAGTTATACAACTTACCCCAGTTACAACTAGCCCCCCGCTCCCCTACATATGTATATAAGATATGGTATGTGTGAAAGCAGCATCAAAACTGAGAAATATGCAAAAAAAGGGCGTAGTTCGCCCACAAATACGACCATTTCCAATACAACCCTCAACGTACAAAGCTATTAAAAGTATTATATAGTATGTAAGTTAGAGAGAGAACATTTTAAATGAGTGTAAATATGATCGAATCAAGTTTTGTACCAAAAAATCCGCCCACTTAAAACACGCGCAAAATTGGGTAGAGTTATTTTAAGTTGGCCTAACCCGTAATTATTTATCAAAAATAGAGCCCATTAAATATTAATATGTGGATAACTATCCTTGCTTATGCCCATAACTGTGGACAAAATATTGGTTCATGGATGTGAAAAAACACACTAGGAAAAATTGCAATCGAGATCTTATGGCTGCATTGCTAATAAATTCGGATCCTCGGAAATGATTATAAAGATTTATTGCCATATATTAAAGAAGAAAGACAGATGCCGATGTTCATAATAGCTTAGTTTCTGATATAAATTTTGAAGATTTTGTTTCAAGTGACACTTCGGATGAAATAGATTAACTACATAAATTCTTATATATAATTTTTTCTACTTGCACTCAGAAAAAAGTGTTTCGGAATATGATAAAAAAGGCATCATATTTAGAGAAAAATGGTATAGACTTTGCTCCAGAGAATGCTATTCTCTAATTGCGATACTTAAAATTCTCTAAAAATGATAAAAAGGTTCCATGAAATAGAAAAATATATCGTTTTTAGAGAAAAATCCTTTTTTTTTTGAGAAAATATTTGTTTTTATTGAAGAAAATACTTCTCATAGTGAATTTTTTATCAAAATATAAGAAAAGTTTTTCATTTTCAATAAAATTTCTCTATAAATGAGAAATTTTTTTTGCGAGAAAAATACTTATCATTATTAGAGACATTGAAATATTTCCATTTCCTAGAAGTAAAGAAATATTTCTTCGAAAATGTGAAAATTTATTCTAATTGAAGAAAATTTTATTGGAAAAAGAGAAAATTGCTATTATCAAAAATAGAGAAATTTTTTACCGGAGCAAGGTATGTGTTTTTTTCTCACTGTGTAAAGTAACTTTCATTTTATTTTCTTCATTTTATATTAAGTATATAAAAAAGTAATACATTCACTTTTTTTTAATAAATGATCTCAAATTGTTTTTTTATGTTGAAAATTAGGTGTTTTGAGAAATTGGTTTAAATTAGGGTAGCACAAAAGGAAGGTAGCATATTTTATAAAAAATCTTTATTTGGAAAAACGCCTTTTTTATAAAATGTTAAAGTGTTAGTGTTTGAAAAACATGGGTTTTATGGGGGGTATCCCAAACAATATGTCAATGCAGGCTATTTGAAGCAAAGACTTAGTTGGGATAAAATAAAGTTCTTTATGTTATTTTGGTCAAATGAAGTAATTATGATATGTGGTTATGGTTTTAAGAATTTAAGTTTTATGAGGGGTACCTCAAAAACTGGTCTGGCACGGCCCATTTTTAGTAAAGACCATTGCTATAATACTGAAAATATTTGCGTGTGATTATAATAAAATTATAATAGATTATAATAAAACGAGGGCAAAACAAAGTATATGCTGTCTGCAAATAAGGAAGTGCGGCGTCTAGGCTCCCATGTTACAGCAGGCAAATATAACTTTGAAGTTGTCAAGGAGTTAACATATCTTGGTACAGCCGTAAAGAGCAATAACAATGTCAGCCTGGAGATAAAGCGAAGAATAACAATTGCTAATTAGTTGGTGCTACTACGGGCTAAGTAAGCAATTAGGTTCCAGAGCCCTCCCTCGATTGACAAAACTGACACTCTACAAGACGCTCATCACACCTGTGCTTCTCTATGGCGCTGAAGCATGGGTGGTATCGCAAACAGATGCAGCCGCTCTTGGGGTGTTCGAGAGGAAAGTTCTTCACAAAATCTTTGGTCCTGTTCGAGTTGGCGACGACTATCGCATTCGAATGAACCATGAACTGTACGAGCTCTACAACGACATTGACATAGTCTAGCGTTTAACAATTCAGCAAATACGTTGGCTGGATCATGTCTTTCGCATGGATGAAGAAGCTCCAGCGAAAAAGGTGCATGAAGCGAAAGCCCAAACATGACGAAGAGGAAGACCATGCCTGCGATGGATTGACCAGGCCTAGGAAGCCTTTACCGCGCTTGGTGAAAGATATTGGAGACGGCGCGCGCGAAGCAAAGACTCCTGGCGAGAGCTAATGAAGTCGGCCGTAACCCGTCAACGGGTTGTCATGGCCACCTAAGTAAGTAAGTAAGATTATAATAAAATAAAGTGTTTATTTTTAAAGATACGAGATATTTCAAATTCTGTTTATATGGAGGGTACTCCGAGTAATGGTCTGATTATAGCCATTTTTGGTACGAATATTTTTTCAAGTGATTTTAGACCAAATATGAAATTTTTTTTAAAATATTAAAGGAGTCCAAACTTACATCAATTTTTAACTTTGTCTTATATAGGATGTAAACGTGGTCGTTCTCCGATTTGTCCAATATTTGCAAAATTTCTTAATCTATGTTAAAAGTTTTGGCCACAGCTTATATGAAACGGTTACATAATGTGGCGCTGAGGTATGAGTGCATCATCGTATCGCAAACAGATGCAGTCGCTCTTGAGGTGTAACAGAGGAAAGTTATACGCAAAATGGTGTAATTAGGTGAGAGTGGTACTAGTTGTCACAAAATTTTAATGAACCACTGTAGCTCCCACTAATCAAGCCACACTGGCACTGCGAAACTTTTAAACATAAATTCAATCTTTTATTCTTCAATCCTGATATGAATAACGTATATTATTTTAAAATAAATCAAAAAATTTTCTTGATAAAAAATTGAACTCGGCAAAAAAAGGTACATTATTTTTAGTCACGTCAAAGAGAGTCATCACTTTTTTTACTCTTTAAACTAGTGTGGAGAGAGATAAAGTGAAACAACTTTATATAAAAAATCTAAAAGCACGCTGAAGTAAGAGCCTGAACAGAATAAAAAGTCGTTGCGACCAACGATCCTCTCTGGTCGTCGAACGCAGCGAATGCGTCCAGAATGAAGCGATTGCGATTTTTTGATTTTCGTTAGCAATTCGTTGTGGTTTACACTTTGTAAATACAACAAAAGCAAAAAAATGTTAGTGCAAATACAACAGAAGCAAACAACAAACGTCAGTTCATAATAACAACTAAGAAAATGGCTTTGAACGTACCCAATTATAAGCAAAAATATGGCAGCACTAATGGCTCTCAGAGAGAGAATCGTCGGTCGCAAAAGCAAAAATAGAATAGATTCTAAGTCAGCGATTTATCGTTGCGACCAACGACCTGCGATTTGATTTTGGACGTGTTCATATATTTTCATGTATTGTTGTGCTTTGCGATATTGTTGGTCGCAACGACTTTTGATTCTGTTCAGGCTCTAAGTCAGCGGTTTATCGTTGCGACCAACGACCTGCGATTTGATTTTGGACGTGTTCATATATTTTCATGTATTGTTGTGCTTTGCGATATCGTTGGTCGCAACGACTTTTGATTCTGTTCAGGCTCTAAGTCAGCGGTTTATCGTTGCGACCAACGACCTGCGATTTGATTTTGGACGTGTTCATATATTTTCATGTATTGTTGTGCTTTGCGATATTGTTGGTCGCAACGACTTTTGATTCTGTTCAGGCTCTAAGTCAGCGGTTTATCGTTGCGACCAACGACCTGCGATTTGATTTTGGACGTGTTCATATATTTTCATGTATTGTTGTGCTTTGCGATATCGTTGGTCGCAACGACTTTTGATTCTGTTCAGGCTCTAAGTCAGCGGTTTATCGTTGCGACCAACGACCTGCGATTTGATTTTGGACGTGTTCATATATTTTCATGTATTGTTGTGCTTTGCGATATTGTTGGTCGCAACGACTTTTGATTCTGTTCAGGCTCTTAGGCTGTGCATTCCCTTAAGACACATATCTTCTTTTGCTTTGTTCTCTTTCTTTTTTGTTATTTTTCTTTGATGGATGCTGACAGACTTTATCATCTATTTGTTTTAATGCTCTTTTAAAAGAGAAAAGAAGGGAGTAACATGGAGCTTATTGAAACTCTCGCAACTTGAACGCGTGTGTATCGTTTTGTGTATTTTGTACATTAATATCATGAATTATTCATGAATAGTCCATGTAATAGGTTACTGGAACAAAATTCATGAGTGCGATTAATGGAGATCATGAACATATTCATAATTATTGCGTAATTTGTTGGTTCAGTGTTGACTGTTGAGGGTTCAAGTTTTTCGGTGGTTAAATGCATATTTAGAACAAACAAAATTAATTTAAGATATACTGCGCAGTTCAAGGCTATCAGATAGTCACAATGATTTAAAGTTTAATTTTACACTCTAAGCCTTTAATCAAATTTTGATCGATGAATTGGGGATGATATCAAAATTGAGGCTTAAAATAAATTGCTCTGTAGCAATATTGGATTGGAGACTACAAATCGGTGACAAATTTTTAAAATACGTTTCAAAAAAACATTTTTATAACAAAAGTCCTTTTTACAACCAAACCACAATAGCAAATTCTAACTAATACGGATATATCACATGTAAATCTGCCTCCCATTAAAGTTCCACTTTCCAACATTTGCTGGATTGAATTCTTGTTGTCAGTCTCATTACTTTTTTTTAAACAGAGTACATATTTTTTTCTGTATGAATAGGGTTTCGATCCTTAAATAAAACCACACAAATTATGGAAAATGTCCTCTTGGATATATTTAAATACCCATACACATGTGCGTATATTTTTATTAAAGTCATAAAACATGGTAGATTCTTAAATTCTTCATTTCAAGTTAAAGAGTTTATTTCATGTTCACATATGACTCATAAGAGTTAACCCTCTGTGCAGTTTGTTTTGAACTTAAAAGTGTCAATTATGTTTTAAAATTACCCCACATACTTTATTAATTCGCAAAACAACGTGACCATGTACTGATATCCTCTATGAGTTACATTTGACCCATAGACAGGGAACGCTTTATATTTTTCTTTGAAGTTGATAAATTCCACTTCAATAATCATTGCAAAAATATGATTTAATAAAAAAAGAAATTTATTTTTAACAATATATGCACAAACATATTTATTCATGTGTGCTAAATACATAAAAAAAAAAAAATAAATTAACTAAGCCCAGCTTTTTTGAGTGAACGACCAGCTCAGATGTTGGTCTTTTCAGAAATTTCTATTGATTTTGACGCAAGAACATGGTTATGGCACTCCTCTATCATTCAATCATAAATTTAAAAAACTTTCTTAAATTAACACAAGAAAACAAATCAAGACAGTTGTATTGCTAGATTATGTTAATTGTTTTACTTTTCAAAAATCATAGATTTAAACAGACTCAATTTTCACGCTTGAGGTTTTTTGAAAAGACAATCAAACGTTATTTAAAAGCAACAAATTTTTTTTTCTTGACTTCTTGAATCGTCTTGCAAAAACCATGAATTGTCCTTCCAAATATTGTCGCGCAAACGCTTTAAAACACTCAAATAATATGAGCATTGACCGATTGACCTTGCAGAAGGAATTCCGAGTGCACGACACCTTGAGCATCGAAAGAAACAGTCAACATCACTGAAAAAGGGTTACTCTCTTTAAACAATTTTTACCACTCAAATGCCTGCGTACGTGATATAGCAGATAGAGACTCCCCATAAGATTTCTATAAAATTTTCAATGCATAGTTTAGTTTTGAGCAGAAAATTAACCTTTAAACTATAGAAAATAACATTTTGAAAACCTAGTTTTTCAATAATTTAAAAATTATTGAATTAAGTCGTAAAATAACAAGAAATACAATCATATCTGAATTAAATCATAGTATGCGTTTTTTTTTCAATTAAATATCATGACAATTTTTATGTAAAGCCACAATCTTATAGCATAAACACAATTGGAGACGCAGTCGACAGGCAGCAAATGTCATTGTATAGAACGCATGTTTTCTTATGTAGTTGAACAATTTCGTGGCAACATGGCAGCACGACAGCAGGGCTTCAGCAGCAATTGCCGCCAACATAGATCTATTTCTATCAAAAATATAATAATGTGGATACAAGTGGCTCAAAACAAAGTTAATGTGGAAAAAATTGACCCACCAAAGTTTGGATTGAGCTCAGGGACAAAACAGGATGTTACTACTAACCATGCATACATAGATCTCATTAAAGAAAAGCTTTAAGTCTACTTTTGAGTTGATCTTTCGACACGTTTACATCAAAAACGCTCTAGTTGTAAACAAATGTAGGTACTCATGCGGTTTAAAGGAGCAGTTAACATATAGTTCTTTCTACTAAAAGGTAAATAAATAAATTGATTATAAATTAAATAAATAAATTAAAGTGTTAGCGTTTCTACTGCTTTTACGATTAGAGTTGAAATTAATGAGAGAAAGAATTTTCCGAGAATCGAAAACACCGGTCATGAGTTGGTGTAAATATACGATATCTGCGGACCTCCTTCGCTCACTTAGTGACTGCATTCTCATAAGGAGGAATGTTTAAAACGTCCGTTCCACTTAAGCCCCTTAGAGCAAACCAAAAAAAACGTTTTTGGATCCTCTCTATTCGTTCAACATGCACATTATAACTTGGGAACCAGACTTGACTTGTATACTCCAAGTGAGGACGCACAATTGCATAATACAACGTTGTAGTTGTAATCATTCTATTGAATTCTTTGGCCCAGCGTTTTATAAATCCAGGCATTGAAGACGATTTTTTACAAATATTATGAATATGAATGTTGAATGACAACTTAGGATCCATACCAAGGTCTTTGACCGCATCTGACTGACGACTTAAAGCAGTATCTTTTATATTGTAATCAAATATTAAATTATTCCTTTTTCGCAAAATGGTCATAAAACAGCAAACAACTCAACAGATAGAACTGGTTTAGCACATTTTTTTCTTTGAATAAAATATAAAAATCATACAATTTTTGACAACAAACTTTACAGTAGAATGTGTTCATTTCAATTGCTGACTCCAAAACTTGCCGAATGTGATTTAACTTGATTTGCATGTATACTCTTCATATCTCCTTAAGTGAAGACAAATTATAATTTTTGTCAAATTTATTTTGAGGGTTTTGACCAAAAAGGCTGTAATTTTTTTCACTTATTAACTTGTTTCAATCAATTATGGAACCTACTTTATCGCATTTCAGTGCAAATATCCCAAGTAAGCTTTGCTGTATTGTCAAAAGTGAACATTTTTATGAGGTTGACTTCAATAAAATTCTTTTTGTGTGTAGAAAAGAAGGTGTTTTGATAAGGAATCACCAATTTTGATTGAACTCTTTTTTTAAATGTCTGTTAAACAGCATATTTTGCTTAAATACGTACCAAAATATACAGCGTAAAACCATTTTATTTGAAAAAATAACAAAAAGCATTAAATCTTTTCATATATAATTTTAAAAAAATGTGTAAAATTCAATGTTAGGCGTTCTTTCTCGCAAATATATAAACATCCTTTATTTATTTTTTTTAGTCTCTACCATTTATTCTTCATTTAATAATATTAAAAGTATTTGAGCAAGGAATGGGCTGAGTGTAGCGTGTCTTAACGAGCTAATGTGGCATTTGACTAGTTGCTCAACTTAATACATTAACACAAACAAAAATTAGTCCTGGGAACATAGCCATATGGATTATATTAACTTTTTTCTTTTACCATATCTCTGTTTTTCTTTCGATGTTATTAGCAAGTAACAGTGAGTTAGGTAGTGTACAAGTATACATTGACCCTTTTTATTATGTTATGTTGTACTCAAAACTGAGATATCGAATACAAAATCGTAAAATAATAATGCAAACACTGCCTTAAATATGGTAATGAGCTAATTAAATCCTTGAAGTTCTTTAATATTTATTATAACTTAAAGAAACCCTTTTATATTTTGCCATACCTTAAATCAAACAACATAAAAATATTATTATTTAATGCTTTATTGTGTAAAGTATAATGAAAAGACAAGTATAATGAAAATGTGTGTGTTTTTCTAAGAACTGGGACTAATTTTGAACTTGGCATTATATATTAATATCATTTAAAGAAGAGCATCCTTTCGATACTCGGCCTATAATTGATTAAATGTTTACATTTGACCTGGTTGCTTTAGTATACAGTTTAAAAACACACACATGAGTACAAGCAAGAAGCATCCCATAAACTTACATCTAACCTTAGTTTGCGCATTCATGGTATCCAGTGTTGTTACACTTGTTTTTAACTGTCGACAAAATGGAGTCGTCAATCAGTCTACAATGTGATCAATGTCGACTTGGTTCATCTGTCTTCTTCATCTACTGCCATAATCAGCTGTTTTTTGACTCGATGTTTACTACAAATTACTTAAATACTGTAATACTTCAAATATCTTTTACAAAATACTGTGATAGCTCTATAATTATTGAGTCTTCGACAATATTGAATTGACGACAATGCAGGAATGTTAGAAAAATTAATTTAAATATCGCACACTGCAAGACCCATTCGAATCGACTCTTTTTCTAGCCTGGAGAATGCTGCACTGACTTCGCGCGTATTATGACCAATGATGTCAATATCATCAGCATACGTCAGCAGCATAACACTCTTATAGAAATTTGTGTCGCTGCGTCTCAGGTCCGCAGCTAAAATAATCTTCTCCATGACTATGTTAAAGAAGTCGTATGATAAGGAATCACCTTGTCTGAAACTTCGCTTGGTATCGAACGGAAGGGAGAGGTCCTTCCCGATTTTCCTTTTCCCGGTATTCTGGGAGCTTCCGGGATACCATCTCTATTAGCAGGATTGTTGTTAGCGTCTCCATTTAGAAGACAAGAGAAGTGCTCCCTCCATAACATCAGTGTACTCTGGATATCTGTCACTAGATTCCCATTCTCATCCTTGCAGGAAGAGGCTCCGGTCTTAAAACCATCGGCCAGGAGTCTTATTTTTTCGAAAAATGTTGGAAAATCCTGCTATGCATCTTAATTTTCTCGCACTCACGCATTTCCGATTCTCGTTTTTTTCGCCTGAAAATGCGTCTCTCTTCCCTCCTCTTCTCTCGGTATCGCTCCACAACAGCACGCGTTACAACCGACTGCAGGGTGGCTTTGTAGGCGGCGTCCTTCTCTACAGTGGCGTCGCGACACTCCTGGTCGTGCCACTAGCGGTGGAAGCCTATCACCTCTTCGGCAGCCGTACGCATAGAGTGGAATATATGCGTCCACTGTGCGCATATATCGTCGATCGGAGGAGTGCTTTCTTGAAGCAGGTGTTACAGTCGAGTAGCGAAGGCTTCGACCGTCATTTTTGACTGCAGCTTATCGACGTCTAGCTTTCTTAGTGTAGGATTGCGAGCATTCTTAGCTACACACGGACGTGTGCGGATCTTGGCTGCGACACGATAATGATCCGAGTCTATGTTAGCACCACGGATCGTGCGTACGTCTAGTACACTGGAAGAGTACCTTCCGTCAATCAAAACGTGATCAATTTGGTTGCATGTTTTTTGATCAGGGGACAGCCAGGTGTCCTAATGAATATTGAGATGCTTGAATCTAGTGCTACTAACGACCATTTTTTGTGCTGCGGTGAAGTCAATCAACCTCATTCCGTTATCGGATGTGTTGTCGTGGAGGCTGAACTTTCCGACTGTTGCACCAAATATGTGTTCCTTACCCACCCTGGCGTTGAAATTACCAAGCATAATTTTTGTGTAATGGCGGAGGCAGCGCTCGTATGCGTCTTCAAGGCGCTCGTAAACTCTTTCTTTGGTGTCGTCATCTTTTTCTTCTGTCGGAGCGTGCGCACATATTAAGCTAATGTTAAAAAATTTAACCTTGAAGCGGATTATGGCAAGTCGTTCGTTCACAGGAGTGAACTGCAGGACTTGATGCCATATTCTCTTGCCAACTACAAATCCGCATCCAAACTCGTGCTTCTCCACATGGCCGCTATGGTAGATACCACAGAATACTTGCCGTAAGTAACTCTGTTCTTTCCATCGCATATCTTGGATTGCAGTGATATCAGAATTATATCTTTCCAAGATATCAATCAGTTGGATAGGGGCACCATTCCAATTTAGGTTCTGGATATTCCAGATGCATATCAGTAAATCATTATCAGTTTTTCGTTTGCGGTAGTCATCATCAGATTTGGGATGTGGGGATCTTATGTGCTTCATTGAAATGTTTTTTTTATGTGGTGGGCTTCAAACCCAATGCACAACCTTTGCTTGAAGGCCAAAAGTGCCCGCCACTCAAAATAGCCGTCAACTAGCGGGTGTTAGTTTGCCGTTTTCAGGAGACACCACGTGGAGGTTTTGAGATATGTTACCCGTTACCCTTGTCTCCCAATTATAACAATAATTGAATAATTTAAACATGACCTAAGTAAACTAGTGTCCTGTGAATGAAGATGCGAATATTTGTTTAAGTTAGACTATTTACTATTTAGGTTTTTTGTTATTCGGCGCAGGCTTGGTCCCATGGTCCCATGCCGGATAAATGAGGTTCTACTGAAATACATTTTGTATTCGTTAATAACACAGGGCAACACTGATTCTGCGGCATGGAGTTTGGTAATCAATTTTAGTATATACATTGATGAAGATCTTAGCCTTTTATTTAGATTATTTGAATTGACCCTGGTTCTCGCGATAAACCGCTATTTTTAAAATTAACGAGATTTCATTAGAGATTTTAATTTAATATTTACCTGTGTAATAGGTAAATATAACTGAATAACTTGAAATGTTTTTCTTATTATATACGAGATAATAATATTATATACGAAATTATATACGAATAAAAATCTACAACAATTGAGAAAGTTTGTTTAGCATCAAGATTGGATTGTAGCACTGAACGAGTACGATTTGAAAAAGGCTTATGACCATTATTAGCTTCTTTCATTAGCAAGTATTAAAAAGTTTGTTACTTTTTATTATGAATTAATTTTATTCGACATTGTGAAAAATATAAGCAACGTTATTCCATTCGTCGCTTAACGACGAATAAATAATTTAGGTCGTCATAATCAGCAATATTAATTAATGTTTTGGAATTTTCCATTTTTTTAAGACAAATTAAAGTAACCCACCCCCTCCATCTGTCTTTTAAAACTTTAAAAAGTTCACTCTTTTGCATCACTGCACTAAAAACATCGCGTGTCGACAGTCGTCTTGTCGACACCATGTGGTCTATGTGGCACATCACTGATTGTATCGTCATCTACAAATTCAACGTTAATTAATACAAAGCAAAAAGAAACACATACAAAAACGCTATCTGCGATTAGAAGATGTAATGAAAAAACTGACCCTTAGATCTCACATAATAATTATTTATATTAATGCGTTTTTTATGTGTTTTTTTTTCTTTGTTGTTGTTGCAGTATGTTCGAGGTAGCAGTAAATAAACAGATATGGCATATCCACAACATTGAGAACCACCATAATTTATTATACAAATTGTTGTTTTTCCCTTGTTTTGCAACTTTTAATGTAAGAAAATGGAACTTGTTACTTTAATATGTACACTATGTACGTTATCTTGTGTAACAGACACTAAAGTTCATTAGGGATTTATCTATGTAGAAGTAAAATGAAATGCGTGGTTGCTGATGTTGTGGGTTGTGAATGAAAACATGAACCAATGCACTGCAAATTAGCTGCTGAGTAATATTTATAAGCTACTATCCTTTGACTGAATTTCACAGATGTTTTCATGTAATGATCGTTTTAAAGATGAGTGCATGTTAGAAGGCAAAGGAGTATAATATAATAGGATACCATAGAGAATCGTTACATACTGACGTGGGATCGTTACGCATTGAAGTATCTTGGTAAAGTTATAAATAAAATATGTATTGTTTTTCAGATATTAACGTTTAAAATATTACATAATTGAAATATACTTTCAGTCCAGAAATTTGATTGCAGTAAAATCGTAGGACATCTTGTGCTGAAAGATTGGTATCTGTATTGAAAGGGTTAAATAGACTTTTGTATTCCTATGTTATGTACATATAGGAATGCTAGACGGGATTGACAGTGTGACAAACGGACAAAGGATACCAAGAATTGGATTAACGTACTAATGCCTAACATTTGGCAACACTGACAAACTTAAAAAAAGCGAAGAGAAGAGAATAAAACGAACAGTTTCAATTAATACACGGACGCAAATGGCTGAAAAAACGCGAAGTCAGTTCAATGCTAAGGGGGGAAATGAAATTGGCCGTTTTTTTTTAAATCGTAGTATATATTCTTAAGATTCTAAGAAAACAAATTTCATGGAAAAATTCCTACGGGTTCAAAAGTTACAACCGGATTACTGAGAGCGCATTTTTATTTTTCTTTGTTCACAAACTTTTAACGCGTTAATCTCGAAACCATGGTTTTCGTACTGGTTGCGGCACCAGCGAGTTAATTTTTTGACGATTTTTTTTTAATTTTTTTTAAACTTGATTCGCTATCGCATGACACTAGCTTTTTTTAAATTTTTTTTCGATTGTGTATGAATTTTTAAAGTCAATTTTTTTTTCGAAAAAACAACCTTTCAAATTTGGAACATCACCAAAAATTGAAGAAAATTTAAAAAAAGCTTCTGTCATACGATAACTAATTTTGATAAGATTTAAAAGTCACTTTTTTCCGGACCGGACAATTTTTGCGACTCCCAGCGCTGCAACCACGAGGCACCGTTTTTTTCTCTGTCGCCGTTTGGAGCTCTATAAAATCATGTTGGAGTGAAAAATAAATTTTTTTTTAAATTTTTTTTATTGTAATTTGTTCAATTCTCTACAATAATAAAAAAACTCGCGTGTAGCAACGTACACGTGGCAGAAGTGAAACTTCTTTAACAGTAAGAAATAAGAGAGATTTTAGTGTGAAATAGAGAGAGAAAGTATCTGAAAAGAAATTCAATCAATACGAAATGGAATAATAATTTGTTGATTCAATATTTGCATCCAGGGACCGTACCGAATATGGTTTTTGTCGAAAGTGTCACATATTAACTTTTATCTCTTAATTTTTATTTTTTCCGACAAAAATAACAGTTTTTTGTGCCTTATAGTTTTTTGGGAAAAAATAACAATTATTTTCTGCCGTTTATTTGTCGGTCAAAAATATCAGGTAATTTATATTTCTTCAAGTCATTTTACCGATAAAAAATTTTGATACCATTATTTTAATCTCATCGGTGAGACATTTTACACATGGTGTCAACAGTTCAATCTGTCAATTGGCCTTTAAGAAAACACAAATTGCTTGATATTTTTGACCGAAAAAATTAAAGTCACAAAATAACTGCTATTTTTGACCGATAAAATAAAAGGTTACTTTACCTTTATTTTTCCTCGAAATATACTAGGCAAGAAATTAACTTTTAAAGAATCAGTTTCAAATTTCAAAGCGACTTAATATTCGTGAGGCTGAGGACATTTGTAACATAATGGTATATTTGAAAAAGTCTTTCGACAATTTTTGTCATTTGAAAATTGTAAAATAACAGTTATTTTCGGTACTTGTTTTAGTTCAGTTGGTGTTTTAGTTGCTTTCGAATGTCTTCTCAATATTGTTACTTTTTGAATGCTGGATTGCATTTGCATAGTACTCTTTGAAGGAGCCTCCGAAAGCAGAGGCAAATCTTGTTCATTATTACCTCCTGCTTCGTGATCATAATAATTGCTATGTTGATAGAGGGCCTCATAAAGCAGTGAACGTTGATTGTTGAGTGCATCCACTTGGTTGGCTTTAAAATTTTGTTGAGATGCATCAGTGTGTTTTTTGGGGATTGGTTCTTTGTAAATTCACCAAAATACACTGATAATTCGTAAAAATGCATTTTGAAACTCAGCCGTTGTTGCAATCACCTTACCTTCATCATTAGTTGCAGACCCAGCTGCGGCTGTATTCTTAACACATCGTTTACATTAGACAGTACTGTTAAGACAGTCAAGAATATGAATTAGTTGTCAAAAATACTTCGAAATTAGGTCTATGACGTAGGCGTCCAGACAATTGGCAAGGCAGTAGATAAAACATTGAACAAATTTGATATTATTTGATATCAAATATTCAGTGTTTCTAATATTATTGCAATTGTTTGCGCTGCTAATATTTTAAAAAATATATTTTAATTTTTATCTTCAATTTTCAATGAATTATTTGACGTTTTTCCCTTTTCCGTATTTATTACTATTTTTTTTCCGTGCATACTTGTAGGATCAAAATTAATGTTACGGTAATGTTAATAATGTAATGTTAATGTTAATCTAATGTGAATGTTAATTATGTTATTTTCAGTATGTTATGCGTTCAGTTTTAATTACATTTTGTTTGGTTAGTTAGCATGTGCCCACGTAGCGTAAAGAAATAGATCCCGGCTCACAAGCAACGATGTTCGGGGTTCAATTCTCGGCAGCGGCGATATTTTTTTTTTAATTTTCATATGAATTCAAAACGTTAGCCAAGCGTCAGGAATAAGAGACCTTGAAATTTCACTCGCCGCCAAAGAAGTTTCACTTCAAAAAACTCGAGTATAGCAACGTATACGTGACAGTAAGTGAAACAGTACGAAATAAGAGAGATTTTAGCGTCAAATAGTCTCTCTATTTGAAAGTATCTGAAAAAAAATTCAATTAATACGAAATGGAATATTAATCTGAAGATTCAATATTTATATTCAGGGACAGTATCGGCTATGGCATTTATCGAAAAAGTCACATATTAACTGTTATCTTCTAACTTTCATTTTTTCCGACAAAAATAAAAGTTATTTTGTGCCTTATAAATTTTGTGCAAAACTAACAGTTCTGACTTTTATTTTATCGGTCCAAAATAATAGTTATTTTCTGCCGTTTATTTGTTCGGTCAAAAATATCAGGTAATTTATATTTTTTCAAAGGTCATTTTACCGACTAAAAAACTATTGATACCATTAATTTCATCTCATCGGTGGGACATTTTACACATGGTGTCAACAGTCCAATCTGTCAAAAAAACACAAATTGCCTGATATTTTTGACCGAAAAAATAAAAATCACAAAATAACTGCTATTTTGGAACGATAAAATTAAATGCCTTTTTCAATTGAAAATTTTAAAATAACAGTTATTTTCGGTCCCTGTGTACATCACGTTCAGTTGGTGTTTTAGTTGCTATCGAATGTCTTTTCAACTTTGCCACTTTTGAATGCTAGATTGCATTTGTAAGTACTAGTTGACGGAGCCTCCGAAGGCAGAGGAAAATTTTGTTGATTATTTCCTTTTGCTTCCTGACAATAATAGTAATAATAGGTATGTTGACCATGTTGAGTGAAAGCCTCGTAAAGCAGCGAACATTGATTGTTGTGTATATCAACTTGGTTGGCTTTAAAATTTTGTTGAGATGATGACTGAGTTCTAAAATGCTTTTCTACAACGCATCAATGTGTTTTTCAAGGGTGATTATTTACAGATTCACCAAAACTGTGCAACTGGATTACTATTATTAAGAACGCTTTAGTTGTTCAGTTTAAGTGAATCTATTATGCTCCAATCCAATTAAAAACACACTTTTGCATCGTAAAAATGCATTTTGAAACTCAGCCGTTGTTGCAATCACCTTACCTTCATCATTAGTTGCAGACCCAGCTGCGGCTGTATTCTTAAGAGCTCTAATTCGCTCTCTATATTCACGAACGCGTTCTGCTCCTGTTTTAGCTATTTTTCTATTTTTTTTCCGTGTATACTTGTAGGATGACAATTAATGTTACGGTTATGTTAATAATGTAATGTTAATGTTAATCTAAAGTAAATGTTAATTATGTTATTTTCATTATGTTACGCATTCAGTTTTAATTACATTTTGTTTGGCTATTTATCATGTGCCTACGTGGAGTAAACGTATAGATTACGGCTCATACGCAACGATGTTCGGGATTCAATTCTCGGCAGCGACTATAATTTTTTTTTAATTTTCATATGAATTGAAAACGTTAGCCTAGCGTCACGAAAAAGGACCTTGAAATTTCACTCGCCGCCAAAGAAGTTTCACTTCAAAAAATTTGTAAATATAACAAAAACTAGTATGTTCAGTGAAATTCGGTTATAGTAACCCTGAAGGGACCGGATTATTTCGTCGTTATAACCGAATGTCGTTATAAGCACACATAATTTTGTTGTTGTTTATTATAAGTGTTATTCATTTATTATAAAGAAAATTAATTCCAATTATCAATAGAAAAAGCTAAACATAAAACTTAGTGCAAATAAATATAAAGACGATTTACGTTATAGAAGTACGTTTAGTACGTTTAGTACGTTTAGTACGTTTAGTACGAAGTAATTGAACTTGAAGTTTTAAAAACAAAAATTATTTTTATGAAATCATGGTTATGTTTAAAATTTCTATTAAGTAGTTAGCCAGAATTCATCTGGTAATGATCGCAATATTTTTAGTTGATGTTGATAATGCTTCAAGAGGTGCACGTTTCAATGCACCCAACTTATATTTGCAAAAAGTAGACACTGATTTTTTCCTTTGGCCATCAAGCAAAGGTTGTGCGTTGGGTTTGAAGCCCACCATGTAATAAAACCATTTCAATGAAAAGTTTAAGAATAAATAAAAGAATGATCCCCAAATCTGATGACGACTACCGCAAACGAAAAACTGATAATGATTTACGGATATGCACCTGGAATGTCCGAACCCTAAATTGGGATGGTGCCTCTATCCAACTGATTGATATCTTGGAAAGATATAATTCTGATATCACTGCAATCCAAGAAATGCGATGGAAGGGACAGGGTTGCTTACGGCAAGCATCCTGTGATATCTACTACAGCGGCCATGCGGAGAAGCACGAGTTTGGATGCGGATTTGTAGTTGGCAAGAGAGTACGGCATCATGTCCTGCGATTCACTCCTGTCAACGAACGACTTGCCATAATCCGCTTCAAGGCTAAATTTTTTAGCATAAGCCTTATATGTGCGCACGCTCCGACAGAAGAAAAAGATGACGAGACCAAAGAAAGTTTTTACGAGCGCCTTGAAGACGCATACGAGCGCTGCCCCCGTCATGACATAAAAATCGTGCTTGGTGACTTCAACGCCAAGGTGGGTAAGGAAAACATATTTGGTCCAACAGTCGGAAAGTTCAGCCTCCACGACAACACATCCGATAACGGAATGAGGTTGATTGACTTCGCCGCAGCACGAAACATGGTCGTTAGTAGCACTAGATTCAAGCATCTCAATATTCATAAGGCCACTTGGCTGTCCCCTGATCAAAAAACATGCAACCAAATTGATCACGTTTTGATTGACGGAGGGCACTCTTCCAGTGTACTAGACGTACGCACGATCCGTGGTGCTAACATAGACTCGGATCATTATCTTGTCGCAGCCAAGATCCGCACACGTCTGTGCGCAGCTAAGAATGCTCGCAATCCTACACAAAGAAAGCTAGACGTCGATAAGCTGCAGTCAAAACGGACGGCCGAAGCCTTCGCTAATCGACTCTCACTCCTGCTTCAAGAAACCACTCCTCCGATCGACGATATATGCGGACAGTGGACGCACATATCCCACTCTATGCGTACGGCTGCCGAAGAGGTGATAGGCTACCACCGCCCTCGCCGAAACCAGTGGCACGACCAGGAGTGTCGCGACGCCACTGCAGAGAAGGACATCGCCTACAAAGCCACCCTGCAGTCGGTTGTAACGCGTGCTGTTATGGAGCGATACCGAGAGAAGAGGAGGGAAGAGAGACGCATTTTCAGGCGAAAAAAACGAGAGGCGGAAATGCGTGAGTGCGAGAAAATTGAGATGCATGGCGACAGGAATGAGACTCGAAAATTTTTCGAAAAAATAAGACGCCTGGCCGATGGTTTTAAGACCGGAGCCTCTTCCTGCAAGGATGAGAATGGGAATCTAGTGACAGATATCCAGAGTACACTGATGCTATGGAGGGAACACTTCTCTAGTCTTTTAAATGGCGACGCTGACAACAATCCCGCCAGTGGAGATGATATCCCGGAAACCCCAATCATGGATGACAGCGTTGAAGTTCCGCTGCCCGACTATAACGAGGTCTTAACAGCTATAGCTCGGCTTAAAAACAACAAAGCCGCAGGAGCCGATGGTCTGCCGGCTGAGCTGTTTAAGACCGGTGGCGAAGCTCTGTTTAAATGCATTCACAGACTTCTATGCAGAATATGGTCGGAAGAATGCATTCCAGATGATTGGAACCTCAGTGTGCTCTGCCCAATCCACAAGAAAGGCGATCCCACCATTTGCGCCAACTACCGTGGGATTAGCCTTCTAAATATCGCATATAAGGTCCTGTCGAGCGTATTGTGTGAAAGACTGAAGCCCATCGTCAACCAACTGATTGGACCTTATCAGTGTGGCTTCAGACCTGGAAAGTCCACCATTGACCAGATCTTCACGCTCCGACAAATCTTGGAAAAGACCCTCGAAAAACAAATCGACACGCACCATCTCTTTGTCGATTTCAAAGCCGCCTTCGACAGTCCAATAAGGAGTCACCTATACTCCATCATGTCTGAATTTGGTATTCCTGCCAAGCTAATACGTCTTTGCAGGATGACACTGTACAACACCAGCAGCGCAGTGAAAATCGGGAAGGACCTCTCCCTTCCGTTCGATACCAAGCGAGGTTTCAGACAAGGTGATTCCTTATCGTGCGACTTCTTTAATATAGTAATGGAGAAGATCATCCGAGCTGCTGACCTGAGACGCAGCGGCACAATTTTCTATAAGAGCGTTATGCTGCTGGCGTATGCTGATGATATTGACATCATTGGCCAAAATACGCGCGAAGTCAGTGCAGCATTCTCCAGGCTAGAAAAAGAGTCGAGTCGAATGGGTCTTGCAGTGAACGCAGATAAAACGAAGTATCTCGTGTCAACAAACAAACAGTCCCAGCGTCTTGGAAACCACGTCACTGTTGACAACACCTCCTTTGAGGTAGTGAAGGACTTTGTTTACCTGGGATCCAGTATTAACTCCTCCAACGATATCAGTATTGAGATTAAACGAAGGATAACTCTTGCCAACAGGTGTTACTTTGGGCTCAGTAGGCAATTGAGAAGCAGAGCTCTCTCTCGACGAACAAAACTGACGCTCTATAAGTCAATAATCATGCCCGTCCTACTATACGCATCACAAACCTGGACGTTGAGCAGCTCTGATGAAAGGACTTTGGGAGCGTTCGAGAGAAAAATCCTTCGCAAGATCTATGGTCCAATCTGCGTCAATGGCGAGTACCGAATACGATGGAACCACGAGTTGTATGAGCTATATGCCGACATCGATATAGTCAAGCGTATTAAAATAGAGCGGCTTCGCTGGCTAGGTCATGTCGAGAGAATGAACGACGAAGCTCCAGCGAAAAAAATATTGGATTCGGTACCCAGCGGTGGCCAACGCAGACGAGGAAGACCGCATCTCCGTTGGAAAGACCAGGCATTGGATAACCTGACGACGCTTGGAATTTCCAACTGGCGCCAGCAAGCGCACGACAAAAGAGGCTGGCGCAAATTCTTAGACCAGGCCAAAACCGACCAACGGTTGTAAGCGCCATCTAAGTAAGTAAGTAAGTAAGATACTGATTTGATAGCTGCTTTCTTCAATTATCGAATTCGCAACAGATTTTCGAAGTGAATTTTCAGGGTTTGAGAATAGTGCTAAGTACGTGAGTCAATTTATTTGCCAGTTTTATTAGAGAAAAACAACAAGAAAAAACAGCAACAAAGAACCCGAAACAATCAATTTGACTGGTGCTGATAGATTCAAAATCGAATCTTTTTGCTTTAGTTGATACGCTACCTATAGAATTGAGACAAAGAATTGAAGCATATGGACACATGACAAAACAATTTGGATTCTTGTGCAAATTAATGGATATAAAAAACGAAAAACTAGGTCGTAGCAATCGCTTAGCAAGTGCCTAAGCTGGCCACATAAATAGGTACGCTGAAGATACAAATTAGTTGGGTCGCTCGCTTTAAAAAAATGTTTCTTAAATCTGTAAAAAAAGAGATATTATATCTTTCGATTATCTTAAACGAAAAAATTAAAATTTTTTAATTTATTCTAGTTTTCTTCCATTTTTATGTTCCAAAGTTACATGTGAGGTCATTAATATATATAAAATAAACATTACTATATATAAAACTCTAAAACGGCAAACAGTTTTGTTCAAGATTTTGTAAAAATATCTCAAACGGTATAAGATGAAGATGAACGATAAAGTGAAATTTGTGTCAGAAAAAGAGATAGCGATAAAACGTGCCATTTAGCCATCGTAATTCTTTGTAAGTGAAAAGTTTATTTTGTTTTTAAAATAACAAAAAAAAAAAACTAAAAATCCACTTTTTGCGATAAAACCAAATTAAAGTTTTTCAGAAAGTTGGCAACTCTAGCATAAAAAATTCCAAATATATTTAATTTTTTTAAATTGCTTTTTTATAGTTTTCTAATGATAGGAATGTTACCATTTACAAAAGTAAGGTAACATAAGATGGAGATATGATTTATTAGAAATGACTTAATTTTTAAGATTGTTGCTTTTATAAAAAAATTGGTATCTCCATAATATTTTACAAAATTATGGCGATAAAAAAACAAATAACTGATATTCTTATAAGTAGAAAAGGAACCTACTAAGAGCATGTGATAAATTTTTGGAAAATAATAATATTTAACAATTTCATAATTTCTCGTTTTCACATAAGTTGACAGACTAACACTTCTTTAATTTTTTTCTTACTAAATCTAAAAAATAATTATTTAGTTTATTTACTTTTGAACAGCGAAAGCTTTAGAAATATGCTTTAAAGAAATATTTAAGTGAACACTCAAATCCAAAGATGTTGTGTAAAAACAATTAAAGGCAATAAAAATCCAATTGGATTATTTCGGTTTTTTCACACAATAAAAAAAAAACAGCGAACATTCGTTTTTAAACACTTATTCAAAATGAGCGTTTGAATAAAAAATTCAGGAACTTTGTTCACGACCAGCACTTAATTATCTGAATGTTTCTTGCAGATTGATTTCCTTAATTTTCTTTCTTATTTCTTATTGTTTTCATTTCTCCACGATAACGCAAAAACGAAAACATGAAGAACAGCAACAACGCAAACCGAACCGATGACGCACGCACAACAAAAAAAAAATCACTGACGCTGCTAGTAATTTTTTCTGAACGGACATTCTATTTAAACCTTAATTTTTAATGAACGGTTGAAACGAACGTTCGTTGATTTTTGAAGTTATGTGTAAAATTTCTTGAGAAAATACGCAGCAGACAAATTTTCCGTGATAAAAAAATGCTTTTATATTTCGATCAGACATGCACAACGAAATCAACAGAATTTTTTCTGTTTCCTTAAGGCAGAAAAATAAATTATCAAAATTATTTCGTTTTTTAAATAACGTTAAAAATTTATCAAATCAAATTTCGAAAAACGAAAAATTTTCTATTATTTTCTCTTATGCTAAGGCTGGTATGACACTTGCTTTTTTCGCATTTTTAAGATCTTCAAAAAAGCAGCGGGTAAAAGGGAAGAATATACTTTTTAAAAAAGGATAATTATAGCAGTCCGTTGAATTTAGCATTTTAGTGTTATTTTGAATTTTGTAAAAATTATGAATTCTTTACATAAAAATGGAAAAAATTTGTTAAAATATTAAAAGTCGAACATTTTTGCAGTTCTTGTGTTAATTTGTGTTTATTTGGTTTTATAAATTCATTATAAATAAACAATAAAAAAAGACACAGTTTCGATAGTATCGTAAGCGTAGACGTAGAATTCCGTTTAAGTTGTAACCTCTTCTACTTTGTCTCTTTGGTATGATTGTTTTGTTCATTTTGCACGTATTTTTATTGATCTTACAAAAATTAACAAATTAATTAATAACACTCAATTATGGACTACTTACCAAAACAAAGAAAAAGTTAAAAAGTAAGTATGATTAAATGAGCAAGCAAAAAGAAACAAGCAAAATTTCAAATTTTTTCGATCATTTCGTTAAGTTTGATAGGTTGAGTTCATTGACTTAGTTGAAAAGAAGGCGAAGCAAATGCACTTTCCATTGGTGCCACTTTCGTCTCTGCCCGATATATATTTAGTTTGCGAGGTACAGTCAGTTTAACTACTAATTTCAAATTAAAATTAAAATCCCGATTTTTAAAAATTGTATGGTAACTATATTTCACGCTGAGCACATGCCTTTTCAATTAGTGCCACTCTCGTCCGATATTTAGTTTGCGAGCTACCCTTTCCTCTCCGTTCGATGTATAGTTTGCGAACTACACTGTATAAAAATTAAACACATAAAAACAAAAATTAAAATTTTACGCCATCTATTGGGTAAAAGCATAAAACGAAATATGATCCAACTCGTTTTTTTTTCATAAGAGTTAAATCTAACCGGATCACAGACCCATTTCGTTAAAGTTAACAGTTCGAGTTCATTGACTGAGTTGAAAAGAGATTCATGACCTCTGGTTTCAAAATAGAGCACTTAATAAACTAGAACAGAAGTGCATAAATACACCCAATGCGAACCAATGCTAACAATGCTACCAATACGAACTAGAACTTGCTTACTCACGTAAGCACGTGTTCACGTGTTTTTAAAAAAATCAAGTAAAAACACAAAACTCAACTACACGTGTCTTTTATTCACGAACAACACGTGAAGTTCGTATTCACGTGAAAGTGCCAATGACCCACTTGTGACCTCAGAAAATCCCACTGCATACGATTGGCCATAGAATCATCCATTTTGGTCAAAAAGTTCCATCGGAACTATTTAAGTGCCAATGACTCACCTGTGACTTCAGATAATCCCACTGCATCCGATTGGCCATAGAATCATCCAGTTTGGTCCAAATGTTCCATGGAACCCATTATAGTACCTACCAATGACCCGCCTGTGACCTCAGATAATCCCACTGCATCCGATTGGTCATAGAATCATCCATTTTGGTCCAAACGTTCCATGGAACCCATAAATGTGCCAATGACCCACCTGTGACCTCAGATAATCCCACTGCATCCGATTGGCTATAGAATCATCCATTTTGGTCCAAATGTTCCATGGAACCCATAAATGTGCCAATGACCCACCTGTGACCTCAGATAATCCCACTGCATCCGATTGGTCATAGAATCATCCATTTTGGTCCAAACGTTCCATGGAACCCATAAATGTGCCAATGGCCCACCTGTGACCTCAGGTAATCCCACTGCATCCGATTGTCCATAGAATCATCCATTTTGGTCCAAATGTTCCATGGAACCCATAAATGTGCCAATGACCCACCTGTGACCTCAGATAATCCCACTGCATCCGATTGGCTATAGAATCATCCATTTTGGTCCAAATGTTCCATGGAATCCATATATGTGCCAATGACCCACCTGTGACCTCAGATAATCCCACTGCATCCGATTGGCCATAGAATCATCCATTTTGGTCCAAATGTTTCATGGAACCCATCAAAGTACCCATGACCCGCCTGTGACCTCAGATAATCCCACTGCATCCGATTGGCCATAGAATCATCCATTTTGGTCCAAATGTTCCATTAAACCCATAAATGTGCCAATGACCCACCTGTGACCTCAGATAATCCCACTGCATCCGATTGGCCATAGAATCATCCATTTTGGTCCAAATGTTCCATGGAAACCATCAAAGTACCAATGACCCGCCTGTGACCTCAGATAATCCCACTGCATCCGATTGGCCATAGAATCATCCATTTTGGTCCAAATGTTCCATGGAACCCATCAAAGTACCAATGACCCACCTGTGACCTCAGATAATCCCACTGCATCCGATTGGCCATAGAATCATCCATTTTGGTCCAAATGTTCCATGGAACCCATAAATGTGGGAATGACCCACCAGTGACCTCAGATAATCCCACTGCATCCGATTGGCCATAGAATCATCCATTTTGGTCCAAATGTTCCATGGAACCCATAAATGTGCCAATGACCCACCTGCGACCTCAGATAATCCCACTGCATCCGATTGGCCATAGAATCATCCATTTTGGTCCAAATGTTCCATGGAACCCATAAATGTGCCAATGACCCACCTGTGACCTCAGATAATCCCACTGCATCCGATTGGCCATAGAATCATCCATTTTGGTCCAAATGTTCCATGGAACCCATAAATGTGGGAATGACCCACCAGTGACCTCAGATAATCCCACTGCATCCGATTGGCCATAGAATCATCCATTTTGGTCCAAATGTTCCATGGAACCCATAAATGTGCCAATGACCCACCTGCGACCTCAGATAATCCCACTGCATCCGATTGGCCATAGAATCATCCATTTTGGTCCAAATGTTCCATGGAAACCATCAAAGTACCAATGACCCGCCTGTGACCTCAGATAATCCCACTGCATCCGATTGGCCATAGAATCATCCATTTTGGTCCAAATGTTCCATGGAACCCATCAAAGTACCAATGACCCGCCTGTGACCTCAGATAATCCCACTGCATCCGATTGGCCATAGAATCATCCATTTTGGTCCAAATGTTCCATGGAACCCATAAATGTGCCAATGACCCACCTGCGACCTCAGATAATCCCACTGCATCCGATTGGCCATAGAATCATCCATTTTGGTCCAAATGTTCCATGGAAACCATCAAAGTACCAATGACCCGCCTGTGACCTCAGATAATCCCACTGCATCCGATTGGCCATAGAATCATCCATTTTGGTCCAAATGTTCCATGGAACCCATCAAAGTACCAATGACCCGCCTGTGACCTCAGATAATCCCACTGCATCCGATTGGCCATAGAATCATCCATTTTGGTCCAAATGTTCCATGGAACCCATAAATGTGCCAATGACCCACCTGTGACCTCAGATAATCCCACTGCATCCGATTGGCCATAGAATCATCCATTTTGGTCCAAATGTTCCATGGAAACCATCAAAGTACCAATGACCCGCCTGTGACCTCAGATAATCCCACTGCATCCGATTGGCCATAGAATCATCCATTTTGGTCCAAATGTTCCATGGAACCCATCAAAGTACCAATGACCCGCCTATGACCTCAGATAATCCCACTGCATCCGATTGGCCATAGAATCATCCATTTTGGTCCAAATGTTCCATTAAACCCATAAATGTGCCAATGACCCACCTGTGACCTCAGATAATCCCACTGCATCCGATTGGCCATAGAATCATCCATTTTGGTCCAAATGTTCCATGGAACCCATAAATGTGGGAATGACCCACCAGTGACCTCATATAATCCCACTGCATCCGATTGGCCATAGAATCATCCATTTTGGTCCAAATGTTCCATGGAACCCATCAAAGTACCAATGACCCACCTGTGACCTCAGATAATCCCACTGCATCCGATTGGCCATAGAATCATCCATTTTGGTCCAAATGTTCCATAGAACCCATCAAAGTACCAATGACCCGCCTGTGACCTCAGATAATCCCACTGCATCCGATTGGCCATAGAATCATCCATTTTTGTCCAAATGTTCCATGGAACCCATACATGTGCCAATGACCCACCTGTGACCTCAGATAATCCCACTGCATCCGATTGGCCATAGAATCATTCTGAAGCTGAATACGAACCTATCAGTTCGTGCAAAATTAAAACAATACAACCATAACAACGAAACAAAAACAAAGAAAGCAGCAGGCACATAAGCATCTGATGATTGATTTTCTTATATAAAAACATGCATTTTTTTTCTTATATTTTACTATTTTCTGACTTTCATATAATAGTGGCAAAATCCAAAATTAGATATTCATTCAGCGTAGGATATATCTGATATTTAAGTATACATATTATCTTTGAACGATAAGTATTAAAGGCTGTAGGTATACCCTAAAGTATTCGCCAAAAACGTTGCATGACCTTCAAAAAAATCTGTTAAAACGACCCCATACAAACCGCGCTGTAAGACGTAATTCTACGTCAAAAGTATATTGTGAAATGTCAGAATTTAATGTGCCCCTGTCAGATTTAAAGCTGAGAGCGGTTGAAAGAGTAAATATTTTTAAATATTTTAAAACAGTTTTCAGCCATTGAAAATGACTGTTCTGCATTTTTTTGGACTTGCAGCGTACTGCTCACACCAACTAAAAATTATATAGCTTCGTTTGGTGTGTTGCTCTTTTTGTATTTTTAAGATATTAAAAATGCGAAAAATCAAGTGTCATACCACCTTAAACAAAAATTTCTTCGGATCCAAACAAAACTAATTTTTTTGTTGAAATAAACATTATTTTCAACGGTTGATTGGGACAAAAACCAAAAAATTTTATATCGTTTTCTCCGAAACGAAATAAATATTTTTCGTTTTTGGAATTAACGTTTTTTTATTTATTTTGCTTCAACGAAACGAAAAAAATATTTTGGTTATCGTTAAAATTAACGTTAACGTGCATGCCTGCGTTCGATTGCAAACGAAATAAATCTGCTTTTAAATAACTTTGAGAATCATTTAAGAAATCTATTATTAAATATATTTAATGGATTGCTGATGAAAACAAAATAATAGTAAATTTCTTTTCAAATACTCTGCGACAATTACGCGCTCATTGTTCCTTGCCCACTTAAAATTGTTTAATGTTTTGTAGTTGTAACAGTAAAGAACAAAACTTGATTAACATGTGCAAGATTCCTTAGCAGCAAATTATTAGCAGCGCTGAGCTGCAATTTATGGAATTACAAATGTCTGTCAAACAACAACAAATGTTGTTTATGAAAGAAAATAAGCCTAAAATAAGACTTAAAACTGCAAATTTATTTTATTTAACAGGGTTCTCCTACATATGCAAATATAAACAGATTTCATGTTTTGTGTTTTATTTTCTAATTTCTTTCATAAATAAAATTCGTACTCTTATTTTTTACTATTTAACTATTTATTGATAAATAGCTGTTGCAGCGAAAAACATTCGCCGCAAGATTTTTGCTGTCGTTGCATGTCGTTCGGTTTTTTCATTGACTGATACATACATACACAAGCATGTTAGAAGAAAACAATTTTAGCGAATAACAACAACAAAACTCACGGAAATATTATTTTCAATTAACTTCTAAACTAAATGGAATTTGAAAAAACTTCCTAAGAAAACAACCTTCGTTAGGAAGCGTAGAACAGTACAGAAAAAAAAATTTTAAGATCGGTCAATCCATTCGAGAGTTTAAGGCCTCTAAACAGCTTCAAACAACCTGTTCCATGGGAGCTTCGCTCGCTCGCTCCAATTAGAAGTGAGAGTAAAACTCCTTGTTGAAACATTACCAAATGATATTCAAATGGAATTACTCTATGATTTAAATCACTAAATTCCGCTTATAAAACTTCCAACTGAAGGATCTCTCTGAGAGATATTTTGTTTTTTAATAGATATAAAACTATTTATTAAAAACAGAAATAATATGGTCTCAGGCATGATCAAAATTTTTCCATATGTTTATATAGCCTTCCGATTGCTTGTAACAGTACCGATAGCAAATTTTAAAGCTGAAAGGTAATTTTTAGTATTTAAAAGAATAAAAAATGTTCACCGATCTTCTATGTTACATGAACGTTTGTCGTCAATAACGCAACTTTGTTTCGAAAATGATTTGTTGCAAACGATTCACTTTGACGAGTTGATAGAAGGTTTTGCCGCAGTTAAATCGAAAAATCTATTTCTAAATAAAAATTCAAGTTATTGTTTCACTTTAATACTATCGGTGATCCTCTGTCAAAAGCCATTCTTTTCTGACATCACTATTTTAGAAACTTTTAAAACTTTTTTGGTGGAAAGTTCATCTGAAATATGAAATAATAACTGCGTACTTTTTTTGCAAGTTTATTTGTTTTTTGCAAGGTAATACACCCTCAGAAACATTAAAAATGATAAAGAAACTAAATTGGTACATGAATTTAAACAGCTCTATCTTCTAAACTGTAAGTCGCACATACAAGAAATTCGGCTATAGTTAAGTACCTTGAATGGATCTTTTTGGTGGTGTCATTTTATTAGTTCTTTTATGGAAAAAAGTTTTTTTTATCCCGAAATTTACCATCATATTTTTCATAGTCGCCGCAACAACTTTTTCACCATTTTAATATAATATCGCATGCATTCATTCTTAAGGTAACTGCAATATTTTTAGTTGGATCACCAACGATTGCTATTTTTAATGATTATTTTAAAAAAATGCCTTCTTAAGTTTATATATATCGAAATTTTAATTTCACCGACTGTGAAAGATATGATGACTATGTAAGTGCGTAAAAAATAATATTTTGGTTAGTAAAAGATCCGATCTAAATGCTTTGACCTTGAGTAGGCCCCGAGTCAATATTAGCCCCAGGCCCCGCCATGTTTTAATCCGGCGCTGCCAATGGACCGATTTTATCGATTCAGATGTCATTAAATCGGGTTTAGGCTGTAGATGTGCAAACCACTTTTAAAAATTGTGATTTCGCTTCAACCTTTTAAAACAAATAAAATTTTTGTACAAAAATCCGTTCGAATTTTTTTCAAAACTAAACATTTTTAACCAAAATTATCTTTTATGCATTCCTCAAATGTCAATTGTCCGAAAAATGCAGAAAACACCTGATTTCGACAGTTATGGCTATAAGAAAGAGAGCAGAGTCAGTCGTGAGCCTACCTGTTTTTATTATACCATGTAAACATAAGTATTTCGTTTTTTTTTTTACATTTTCGGCGATCGCGCTCTCAGTCGTGGACCAACCTACCTTTTATTGTACCATATCTGCAGCGCTTTCGAGCTGTATAAAAGTGGCGTTTGTTTATTGAAGGCAGCAAACTTAGCTTGAAGGCGGCATTACTTTATATTGGGAAAAAAAAGCCATCGAATCCGAGCGCACATGCAGTCAACACAAAGGAAACGTACGAAACAATGGCGAAGCTATTGATATGTATTAAATATGAACAACACGACTGGAAAATATGTTCTGATCTCAAAGGAACTAACTGTTGCTCAGGAACTATCAAAAAATGGGCGTAAATCTGTCTCTGAAAATTAACTTTCTGCACTCCCATTTGAATTTTTTTCCGAAGAATCTCGATGACTAGAGTGACGAACATGGGGAAAGATTCCACCAACAGATGAAGGCAACTGAGAATCGGTACCAAGGATTTTGGGGAGAAATAATGATGGGTAACTATTGTTGGTTTCTCATCAGAGAAACCGATCCCGAATTAAATAAACGACAAAAGAAGAATCGTCATCATTTTAAATTTCTGAATGATTTATTAATGAATGAATAATTATATACAATTTAAATAATCTTTAAATAATGTAAATTATTAAAAGAACAAGACAAATTAAGAATAACGGATTTTATTACAACAACCTTTAGTTCTTATTATTAATAAGACAATAAAATAAGTCAAAATGCATAAATATATATTCACACAATTTGGATGATTTCGTTCCATTAATCACACCTCTTTTTCATTTTTGAAATTTGAAATTTCAAGAAAGATGTGTTAATTAACTGTTAAGGTTATTAATTACAAAAGAATAATAAACATAGTGCAGTATTCACTATCTTAAATCAGCACTGAAAATTTTATGTAAATATTACACTTATGTACGTTTATACGCAACAATAGGAAATATCTAGTTTTAAGTTATGTTTTAGTCAAATAAAGTGACTCTAAAAGTACTTAATAGTACAAGCTTGTCAGCTTTCTCCCTTCCAACCGATTTCTTAGAGGACATATATATGACTACTAAAAAGTTGCTCACTTGCAACTGATCCTGGAGGACACAATAAATATTGTGTGCAATTGAGTGCAAATTTCGAATTTACTCTCCACAAAAGTGTTTATAAGCAATTAAAATTATTTATCGAAGAACTGCGCCCGTGTGTAAGATAGGAAAAATCAAATACGCCGGTACATTTCAATCTTCGTTATAACTCCGATTCAAAATTGCCAGAGTCGAAGTCAGAGTCGAAGGTGTAAAATCAATCTGAAGTTCCAACCTTTTTGAACCGAAGTCGAAGCTCCGTTACATCCCTAGTGCACACTTAAGTGTGAGCAAACCTTTCGGTTTGAAGGTTTTCGCGCTCGAGAATAGAAAGAAAAATGTTATGTACAATTAAGCACGTCAGTGAAAAAGCGGAGCGTTGGTCGACACCTCAATCATAGTCGTTTAATTAAAGCACAGCGACATTGCTTTGCTTAAGTTATTTCCATTGTATTTAAAAGAACTTTTAAATAAAGAATTTGAACTGACCAAATTACATTAAGCAGAATATGTATGCTCGGTATTATTATTTTAATTATGTTAACAAATTTGTGCGGAACGAAGTTCGCCAGGTAAGCTAGTTTTTATTAAGTATATATCTTAATATATAAAAGGCAAGCGTCCTGCTCCGTGCTCTATATCGTAAAACATGTTCAGCCTGGACCATGACCAGTTATAAATAATTCATTTGAAATGTTTGTACTTACTAAACCTTTAGCTCTATATCGTAAATCCTGTTCAGCCTGGACCAGAATCTATTGTAAAATTATCTATTTGAAATCTTTGTACGTACTGTACTTTTTAAAACCTGTTCATCCTGGACCAGAACCTCTTCTAAAATTATCCATTTGAAATCTTTGTACGTACTGTACTTTTTAAAACCTGTTCGTCCTAGACCAGAACCTGTTGTAAAATAATCTATTTGAAATCTTTGTACGTACTGTACTTTTTAAAACCTGTTCGACCTGGACCAGAACCTGTTGTAAAATTATCTATTTAAAATCTTTGTACGTACTGTACTTTTTAAAACCTGTTCGACCTGGACCAGAACCTGTTGTAAAATTATCTATTTAAAATCTTTGTACGTACTATACTTTTAAGAACCTGTTCAGTCTGGACCAGCACCTATTCTTAAATTATGTATTGGAAATCTTTGTACTTGAAGACTATCGTCATTTTCCTCAACTACTATACATCAAAAATCATGTCTTGCTATTACAGTACTTCTTAATTAACAGAACCAGAACCTATTCGATCTGCATAAACTGAACAGCAATTATTACATTCAGTGACGTTGGTGTCAATTGGAATTGCTAGAACTAAATCACAATGTTCGGTCTTCTGATCCAAGTTTTAGCAATTGGCTACTCAAGTTAGGAAATGGAGATGAAGATATCATAGAAATTCCAGATTATTTTGTTTGTAAAGGTTCGCTTATTAACCCTTTCAATGGCTTGCCTAGAATAATCGTGGACAATTTTTTTGAGCTTATATTCCCATCATTTAACCAATAAAAAGATTAAAAAACATCCCTCTGATTTTTACACGAGCTGCTTTACTTTTGGCAGGCTGTCTAATATAATGGACAAAACCATGATAACGTTGTATTATAATATTTTAGTTCAACTAAAACAATCGGAGACAAATGCAAATGCGTTATTTATGCAATTGTTATTATAAAAAAAAAATATACTTTGCACACCAATCATAATAATCACTTATTTTTTGCAAAATTTATTAACACGCGATATAAAAAAATTGAAGGCTTCTGTTGGGCATAAAATCGAAAATCTAACTAAGTTAAACGTTATATATCTCCCTAAAATTATTTTTGTCATGTTAGCACAACTTCATTTCATAGTGCCAACCTATTTGATTTTAGAAAAGACGTTGGAAAATAAAAAATTTTTTTTTCTGAAGTGTCCAATATAATGGACAAATCCATTAAATATATTTCTGGCGATACTTTGAGTCCGAATAACATCAACCGTTATTCCAAAATTGCTATCCTGTGCACAAAAAATTCCGATGTGAACGAAGTCAACGAGCAAGTTCTAAATATTTTAGTTGGTGACACAGTGAGAGATCTGAGCACGGATTAAATTGAAGACAGTGATGATAACGATAAACAAAATTACCCTGCCGAGTTTTTGAATGAATTTTATCCTTCAGGAATGCCACTGCATAAGTTCAACCTCAAAATTGGAAGTATTATAATACTTCTTCGAAATTTCAATACCAAAAGAGAAGGTGGTGGTAATGGAAGGTGGTTAGTTTTGAAAAACCTAAAAACTTAATTAATCATCGCACAGGTATTGACAGGCGCACTGGCGAACATGAAATAGTTTTCATACCTACAATTGATTTGGCCCCGACAAACACAGATTTGCCTTTCACTCTCCGGAGGCGACAATTTCCAATTAAACTGACATTTTCAATGACCATAAATAAATTGCAAGGTTAAATATTGCAAAAATTAGGAGTTTTTCTAAAAGAACTGGTATTTAGTCTTGGGCAGTTTGAGCGGGCTGATGATGTAAAACTAAGCATTATAGATGGCAAGGGACAAGGTTAAAAATTCTAAGAATTTTTTTACTAGAAATGTTGTATATAAAGAAGTTTTATCAACATAATTTAATAAATATGTTTTCAAATAAAAACCTTTGTATATAAATCCAATAAATTTTTTGTCGCATTTTGCACTCTAAATGGTTCCTTCCCGTCGAAGGACGGGCTTTTACACTAGTATATATATATATGTATTAAGTCCACAAACAGTACATACAAAAAACAAAAAACAAATACAATATTTTTCGAAAATACAAATAAACAGTAGATAATAATTTCTGAACAATTAACATATAGCATAAAAACATAAGATGGATATTGCAAAAAATTCCTTAAATTTAAAAATAACATTAAATTTATTGATTGATTTCTTCCTTTCAGCTGTATCTGCAACAGTGACGCACATCGATGACTCCAATGCAACCACAGTTTCAACTAGATCAGAAACACCCACTGCATCATTCTCCTCGTCGGCACCGCCATCTACACTATCAACTTTTGAGCCATCATCGTCAGAAATTAATCCCAGCAGGATATCCAAAGTCAAGAACAGTTCAAGCAATAATAACTATAACTCTAGCACCAGCATGACGTTCCATAGTTCCTCCACTGCAGCAACCCTTAACAGTGCCAAAAATACTAGTAGATTCCCATTGGACTTCTCCAGTGTAAAGAATCACTGGACCAATACAGGTGAGTTTGATGGTATGACAAATTTTGTTAGTTTTTTTTTTTTGCATCAGAGGCTTTAGCACTAAAACAGATGGCAAAATAAGTGTTTACTAATTATTTTTAAATTCATAAACACTTGAAAATGTTTTTACTTTGGATAATCTTGATTACACAGGGGAACAGTGAAAAAGTTGCATTATGAATTATGGGTGTAGATGTTAATGAGCTGCACAAGAACAAAAAAATTTAATTGCAAGTCATCTTCCACGCTTTCAAATACTTTCTACCTTCTGCAATAAAATTTGAAATGAAGCATTGGAGTAAATGATGTTTTCATATTCAAACAAGTACTGTTTGTAACGAGCAAGCAGTAGGTAGCAAAGGTGGCAATCCGTCCCCTGCTATTTTGTTGATTATTTGTTGAACACACAACAGTCTGCGTTTAATGTCTGCGTTTTTGTAATTTGAATATCAAAGGGATGCGAAAGTGACTTAAGCTTTATATTAAATTTTTGCAATATAAATTATGATACTAAAATTAAAGTTAATTCCGGTTTCAAATTCATATATCATTGGTTAGGGATGCAATTACCAAACAAATTAAATTCAATTTTCTTAACCGTTTTCTAGAAACACTACAATTAGAAAAATGTAACACCAATTTATTTTATATACCATCAAATTTTGTAAGAAATCACATTTTAAGTTCTTATAGAAGTAGAAATTTTTTTAACCATTATGTTTCGAAAACATGCATAATTTGAACAAAAGCTTATCAGAAATACGTTGTCATGTCATGTAAGGCGGCGATCGTAAATTAAAAAAACCGATTTTAAAATAATAAGAATTTAATGCTTATAAACTTTTTGATACATTGAATAAAAGTTAAAATAAAATGTTAAATGCTGTATTGAGACGTTTTCTGCTGTATTTTTAAAAATTGATGTTCATTCGCCGCTGCTTTTTTTCGAATACACAAAACTCTTCTTTATCTTGGCAGACAACGAATTCGCACCCTCGGTTGCAGAAGATGTACGTAAAGTGTTGCATCTTGCGCCAACATGTCATTCATGATAAGAATAAAAATACACTTCATGATTTTGTGTTCAGATACTTAGAGACTTTTCAACATGAATAAAACCGTATTCACAGCAAGCACTTAGTTAGGACACTTAAATAGGACAAAATGCTTAAAAGCTATATTCCTTTGAGTTTCTTGTTATATAAAAGTACTGATTAAAAATTATTACTTCATATATTACAAATTTTATAGCTAAGAAATTGAAATATGTAAAAACTATCATGGTATATTTTCGACTTGACCGAAGTTGAAATACCCCCACAGCGGGTTCATAAGAGTAAACAGTTTAAAATTTTATCTCTTTTTATATAAGATTTTTAAAGATTTTACAAGTTCCAAAGACGTCAAAAGACATACGTATCAAATTGTTTCCTATAGCTTAAAGGTAAGCTTCTTTATAAATTTCTAAATTGTGGGGTTGTATGAGAGGTCGGCATGTTCGTGGGTAAACTCCCATTTTGACGTAGAATTACGTCTTACAGCGCGGTTTGTATGGGGTCGTTTTAACAGATTTTTTTGAAGGTCATGCAACGTTTTTGGCGAATACTTTAGGGTATACCTACAGCCTTTAATACTTATCGTTCAAAGATAATATGTATACTTAAATATCAGATATATCCTACGCTGAATGAATATCTAATTTTGGATTTTGCCACTATTATATGAAAGTCAGAAAATAGTAAAATATAAGAAAAAAAATGCATGTTTTTATATAAGAAAATCAATCATCAGATGCTTATGTGCCTGCTGCTTTCTTTGTTTTTGTTTCGTTGTTATGGTTGTATTGTTTTAATTTTGCACGAACTGATAGGTTCGTATTCAGCTTCAGAATGATTCTATGGCCAATCGGATGCAGTGGGATTATCTGAGGTCACAGGTGGGTCATTGGCACATGTATGGGTTCCATGGAACATTTGGACAAAAATGGATGATTCTATGGCCAATCGGATGCAGTGGGATTATCTGAGGTCACAGGCGGGTCATTGGTACTTTGATGGGTTCTATGGAACATTTGGACCAAAATGGATGATTCTATGGCCAATCGGATGCAGTGGGATTATCTGAGGTCACAGGTGGGTCATTGGTACTTTGATGGGTTCCATGGAACATTTGGACCAAAATGGATGATTCTATGGCCAATCGGATGCAGTGGGATTATATGAGGTCACTGGTGGGTCATTCCCACATTTATGGGTTCCATGGAACATTTGGACCAAAATGGATGATTCTATGGCCAATCGGATGCAGTGGGATTATCTGAGGTCACAGGTGGGTCATTGGCACATTTATGGGTTTAATGGAACATTTGGACCAAAATGGATGATTCTATGGCCAATCGGATGCAGTGGGATTATCTGAGGTCATAGGCGGGTCATTGGTACTTTGATGGGTTCCATGGAACATTTGGACCAAAATGGATGATTCTATGGCCAATCGGATGCAGTGGGATTATCTGAGGTCACAGGCGGGTCATTGGTACTTTGATGGTTTCCATGGAACATTTGGACCAAAATGGATGATTCTATGGCCAATCGGATGCAGTGGGATTATCTGAGGTCACAGGTGGGTCATTGGCACATTTATGGGTTCCATGGAACATTTGGACCAAAATGGATGATTCTATGGCCAATCGGATGCAGTGGGATTATCTGAGGTCACAGGCGGGTCATTGGTACTTTGATGGGTTCCATGGAACATTTGGACCAAAATGGATGATTCTATGGCCAATCGGATGCAGTGGGATTATCTGAGGTCACAGGCGGGTCATTGGTACTTTGATGGTTTCCATGGAACATTTGGACCAAAATGGATGATTCTATGGCCAATCGGATGCAGTGGGATTATCTGAGGTCGCAGGTGGGTCATTGGCACATTTATGGGTTCCATGGAACATTTGGACCAAAATGGATGATTCTATGGCCAATCGGATGCAGTGGGATTATCTGAGGTCACAGGCGGGTCATTGGTACTTTGATGGGTTCCATGGAACATTTGGACCAAAATGGATGATTCTATGGCCAATCGGATGCAGTGGGATTATCTGAGGTCACAGGCGGGTCATTGGTACTTTGATGGTTTCCATGGAACATTTGGACCAAAATGGATGATTCTATGGCCAATCGGATGCAGTGGGATTATCTGAGGTCGCAGGTGGGTCATTGGCACATTTATGGGTTCCATGGAACATTTGGACCAAAATGGATGATTCTATGGCCAATCGGATGCAGTGGGATTATCTGAGGTCACTGGTGGGTCATTCCCACATTTATGGGTTCCATGGAACATTTGGACCAAAATGGATGATTCTATGGCCAATCGGATGCAGTGGGATTATCTGAGGTCACAGGTGGGTCATTGGCACATTTATGGGTTCCATGGAACATTTGGACCAAAATGGATGATTCTATGGCCAATCGGATGCAGTGGGATTATCTGAGGTCGCAGGTGGGTCATTGGCACATTTATGGGTTCCATGGAACATTTGGACCAAAATGGATGATTCTATGGCCAATCGGATGCAGTGGGATTATCTGAGGTCACTGGTGGGTCATTCCCACATTTATGGGTTCCATGGAACATTTGGACCAAAATGGATGATTCTATGGCCAATCGGATGCAGTGGGATTATCTGAGGTCACAGGTGGGTCATTGGTACTTTGATGGGTTCCATGGAACATTTGGACCAAAATGGATGATTCTATGGCCAATCGGATGCAGTGGGATTATCTGAGGTCACAGGCGGGTCATTGGTACTTTGATGGTTTCCATGGAACATTTGGACCAAAATGGATGATTCTATGGCCAATCGGATGCAGTGGGATTATCTGAGGTCACAGGTGGGTCATTGGCACATTTATGGGTTTAATGGAACATTTGGACCAAAATGGATGATTCTATGGCCAATCGGATGCAGTGGGATTATCTGAGGTCACAGGCGGGTCATGGGTACTTTGATGGGTTCCATGAAACATTTGGACCAAAATGGATGATTCTATGGCCAATCGGATGCAGTGGGATTATCTGAGGTCACAGGTGGGTCATTGGCACATATATGGATTCCATGGAACATTTGGACCAAAATGGATGATTCTATAGCCAATCGGATGCAGTGGGATTATCTGAGGTCACAGGTGGGTCATTGGCACATTTATGGGTTCCATGGAACATTTGGACCAAAATGGATGATTCTATGGACAATCGGATGCAGTGGGATTACCTGAGGTCACAGGTGGGCCATTGGCACATTTATGGGTTCCATGGAACGTTTGGACCAAAATGGATGATTCTATGACCAATCGGATGCAGTGGGATTATCTGAGGTCACAGGTGGGTCATTGGCACATTTATGGGTTCCATGGAACATTTGGACCAAAATGGATGATTCTATAGCCAATCGGATGCAGTGGGATTATCTGAGGTCACAGGTGGGTCATTGGCACATTTATGGGTTCCATGGAACGTTTGGACCAAAATGGATGATTCTATGACCAATCGGATGCAGTGGGATTATCTGAGGTCACAGGCGGGTCATTGGTAGGTACTATAATGGGTTCCATGGAACATTTGGACCAAACTGGATGATTCTATGGCCAATCGGATGCAGTGGGATTATCTGAAGTCACAGGTGAGTCATTGGCACTTAAATAGTTCCGATGGAACTTTTTGACCAAAATGGATGATTCTATGGCCAATCGTATGCAGTGGGATTTTCTGAGGTCACAAGTGGGTCATTGGCACTTTCACGTGAATACGAACTTCACGTGTTGTTCGTGAATAAAAGACACGTGTAGTTGAGTTTTGTGTTTTTACTTGATTTTTTTAAAAACACGTGAACACGTGCTTACGTGAGTAAGCAAGTTCTAGTTCGTATTGGTAGCATTGTTAGCATTGGTTCGCATTGGGTGTATTTATGCACTTCTGTTCTAGTTTATTAAGTGCTCTATTTTGAAACCAGAGGTCATGAATCTCTTTTCAACTCAGTCAATGAACTCGAACTGTTAACTTTAACGAAATGGGTCTGTGATCCGGTTAGATTTAACTCTTATGAAAAAAAAACGAGTTGGATCATATTTCGTTTTATGCTTTTACCCAATAGATGGCGTAAAATTTTAATTTTTGTTTTTATGTGTTTAATTTTTATACAGTGTAGTTCGCAAACTATACATCGAACGGAGAGGAAAGGGTAGCTCGCAAACTAAATATCGGACGAGAGTGGCACTAATTGAAAAGGCATGTGCTCAGCGTGAAATATAGTTACCATACAATTTTTAAAAATCGGGATTTTAATTTTAATTTGAAATTAGTAGTTAAACTGACTGTACCTCGCAAACTAAATATATATCGGGCAGAGACGAAAGTGGCACCAATGGAAAGTGCATTTGCTTCGCCTTCTTTTCAACTAAGTCAATGAACTCAACCTATCAAACTTAACGAAATGATCGAAAAAATTTGAAATTTTGCTTGTTTCTTTTTGCTTGCTCATTTAATCATACTTACTTTTTAACTTTTTCTTTGTTTTGGTAAGTAGTCCATAATTGAGTGTTATTAATTAATTTGTTAATTTTTGTAAGATCAATAAAAATACGTGCAAAATGAACAAAACAATCATACCAAAGAGACAAAGTAGAAGAGGTTACAACTTAAACGGAATTCTACGTCTACGCTTACGATACTATCGAAACTGTGTCTTTTTTTAACATGCCTTAGTTTTGATATAATAAACATAAATACCGAAATTTATAACCCTCTTTCTAGAGTTTTCACTTTTACGGGTTAAATAGGAGGTGGGCATGCTCGTGGGCTCATGGCGCCCATTTTTCTAACACGCTTTAATTTTGATAAAAAATACATAATTGCATATTATTTTTGTGGGTCAAATATTACCCTTTTTATAGAGGTTTCAATACTTGGATACCCCACGCGTACTGCGAAGGGGTATATTAATTTTTTCACGCCGTGTGTAACGCCCATAAGAAGGCGTGGTCAGTATAGAAAAGTGTATATATTCTTGATCAGCATCACCACTTGAGTTGATTTACCCATTTCCGTCTGTCTGTTCATATGCTCGTCTGTCGAAACGATTACAGCCGTAATTTTTAAGCTATCGTAATGAAACTTCATATTTTAGCTTGTTTAAGCATATTTAAAGCGAAGATCAAGTTTAAGAATGGATTAGATAAAAACCACGCCTACCTCCCATACAACCCCAATAATGAAAACTCTATAAAGTGACAAATATTTAAGCTAAAAAACTGAAATTGGGTATTTGTGTATTTTATATTAAAAATGAGGTTTTTTTAAAAAAACTGGCGCCAACAATCCACTAACACGCCCACCTCCCATAGAACCCATATTAGGGAAAACACTATAAAGAGGCTAATATTTAAGCTACAAAACTGAAACCATCAGGAACACGTCAACCTCTCATACAACCCCAAAATTTAAAACGTTATAAAAAGTCTTATGTTTAAGCTGCAAGAAAACAATTTGATATGTTTGACAAAAACAACAATTTTAGACGTCATAAAAAATAAAATCTTTTAAAATCTCATGCAAAAAGTGTTCCAATTACTTGAGCACTATTATGTGAATAATAACATATATTTCATATGAAAAATAACATAATCTTCCATTCAAAAACTGTTTTATGAAAATCTGTTTCAAAATATTATCCGATTTTAATGAATAAGGGATCTTTGGAAAATTGTCGTGAAGACCTATCGTTAAAATATATATTATTTCGATTTAAGTCAGCATTTGCTAATTCATGACTATTGGTAAAACTTTAATATATCACAGGACATTAACGGGTGAACAGAAAAAAAATCAAAACAGCATATTTTTTCTAATAAGAACTTATTTCTTAAAATCGGACAGATTCGGGAAAATACGATGGGAAATTATGATTGTGATTTTTTTTCTCCAGTTTTGGAAGACAATAAGAATTATTTTTACTTAATCGCATGACTTAACTATAAAATAAATTCCTGCAGAGTTTGTGTTAGTTTTTGTTTGAAAAGTTAACTGTAAAAAAGGACGAAAAATCAAAATTTCAGAGAATTTTTTTTAATTATTTCGGTCACGAGGGACTCTCCCGATTTTCCTCAAATTCAGGGTTTCTGGTTTTGCCTTACTTTTAAATTTTTTTTTTTCCAAATATTTCAAGTCCCATGCCTTAGTGGGTCCCATGCTAAAAGTTGAAAAGACATTTCAAATCTAAGTATTTTCAACAACTCCTCAAGTAGTCAGAATCAGAAATTAACAGAAATTGAAGAGGTGTAACCGGAAGAAATAAAATATGACTAATTCAGTAGATTATGCAGCGACCAAAATCGATTTAAAATATACATTTGTTGTTTTCACTCATTTGATAACACATGTCTACCTATCAATTCGCCGCCGCCGATTTTAAACAATTCAGCAGCACTGACGCTTTGTTGTTTTTGAGTCGCTTGATAGCAACTTTAACCTCGTCATGGCTAGTTGGTGGAATTTCTACTTGGACCGCATTCTCCAAGGGTGGAATTGTTGGGATCGTCTCCGCAAGTAGATTAAAAAAATGCTCACTACGTATCTGCCACCAGATCACCATTCTCATAGCTACTGGTGGATGCTCCGGGCTTGAAATCTTGGGTTGAAGCCTTAATCTGTGGGTAGAATTTTTGAGCACCCTTGTTGTCCAGGTACACCTCAACTTTTTTCACGCTCACTCTTTTCCTGCTCCGTTTTCTTACGTCTGAAAAGACGTCTCTCTTAGCTCGCGTTGAAACTCACTGCAGCGCATTCTTATGTGTGGCGTATTTTGCTATTGAAAACCAATGACTTCCTCAGCATCAGTGCGCATGGAGTGGTATACATGCACCCAAAGTCCACCAGCGTCATCGAAACAAGAGTTAGTTTGGTTGAGCCTAACCGAGAGTTGAGTGAAGTGGGCCTCGGCGGTTCGTTCTGATTATCGACTCTTACTTTCGTTGCATACCTGTGCGTATATTCTCGTATGGATCTTGGCTGCAACAAGATAATGTTCAGCGTCAATATTGACCCTCCGAAATGTGCTCACATCCAGTACGCGTGAAGTGTGCCTTCCGTTGATCACAACATAATCAATTTGGTTTAGCGTTTTTTGTACTGAGGACAATCAGGTGGCCTTGTGGATGTCGAAGTTTTCTAATCTGGTGCTACTTACTACCATATTTCGCGACGTGGCGAAATCGATCAGTCTTAGACCGTTGTTCGATGTTGTCTCGGGGAGACTGAATTAACTGACAGTGGAGTCAAAGATGCATTCTTTTTCGACCTTCTCGTTGAAATCACCGAGGTCTATTTTCATGTCATGGACAGAGCAGTTAGCATACATGTCCTTTAGGCTCGCATAAATGGCGTCGGGGCGTGCGTGCAAATCAGGCTTCTATGGAAGAATTTTGCTTTGATGCGGAGCCGTCAATTAAAACGCGTTGCAAGTGCTCAATTGTTAACGATTTTCCGTCGACTGGACAAGATTTCAGATCACTGAGCCGCCATATCTCCAGTTTTACAAGCAAGACAAACTCATTAAAAATCATTAAAATTCCATGTGAGTACCACAGAAAATGTTAGTTAAATAATTGAATGATGTAAATTTGACGCGATACTTTAAGGGGGGGCATGACATTGGCCGTTTTTTTAAATCGACTTTTTTTATAATTTTGTATTTTAGTAAATATTCTTAAGATTCTTAGAAAAGATTTCTACGGGTTCAAAAGTTACAGTCGGACTAGTGAGAGTACATTTTTATTTTTCTTTGCATTTTTCTTTGTTCACGAACTTTCGTACGGAGCGTTTCGTTCAAATAGTACATAAGTAGGCCACAGCAGTAACTGTCAAAAATCGATTGCACATTTTCGAGAAACTTGACAGTTGCGAGCGCTTTAGCCGCCTTGAATCCCGAAGAGATTTTGAAAACAAAAAATAAAATTTTATTATGATCAAAAGTGTTATTCTTTGCGTAAAATCGGTAGGAAGTGCTCTTCCTACCGATACTTGCATAACACCAACAAACACACAGATATATAATTTTTCCATAGGGACCACTTTAAAAAAAAAAAATTTTTTTCGAAAATGCCTTTAAAATATCTAACGATTGAGGCGGGGTCAAAATACGTTTACTTTCTTACCATACAAGGTGATACGGTCTAAAAGACATATTTATGACGGAATAATTGTTCACAAAAGCAGAATATAATCCTGTGTTCGGACATGCTATCATTCTTGTAATGTTGTATGCTGGCTGACCAAGTTTTCTTATCTGATTTAGATAAGGCGGTCAGTTTTGGAAAACAAAATAAGTGTTCAAAAGTATTTAATAATACTGGAATGCTTATATGCCTCCTAAACGGAGATTCTTGACAGACATAAAATTTACCCAAAAAGAATCTAGCAGTATTTTATACTGGGATACTATGAAAAGCTTGCTTATCACACCATGGGTGTCAAAACCATTAAATTCATTTCCAGTTTTTGTTAAGTGCTCATTCTTAGGTGGAAACCTTTTTGTCCTTTTGGCTATCGTGGGCTGGTCATTCGGGGAGCTTCGTGCTGTCTGTGGTAAGTTTACTGTCGCAAGCTAGACAATGAGTCGGCGTGGAGTTGCATCTCAGTACAACCAGGCTGGCAAATCCTACATGCAAGAGATTTTAGATAGGTCTCGCTTCTTACCAATGAAAGTAAATTGAATTTAACCTATAAATAAATGTTCACGTATTGGTACTACTTGAAACAGATAAGTAAAAATGAATGCTTGAAATACAGGATTAACCGACCTAGTTAAGTATAAGTATTTTGTTTCTAAAGTCTGTTTCTTAGATAAGTAGGGCACTGGTCATGTCGAAAAGGAAAATAATTAATTTTATATGGCGATAATAGCAATTATTTATGTAACTCAATTTGAGCTTTGGCCTTATACTTTAAAACGAAATAAATAAATATCGTCCAGTTGACGATAGACCGGTAACGACAACAGTCGTTTGTGTTCTGTACAAAACCTTTTTTCAAACCGTGAAGATGGCCAGCAAAACGGGCCGAAATATCGGAAAATACAAATTTTCTTAAAATATTAGAACAAATTATTTTTATTTCGTTTTAAAGTAAACGGCCAAAGCTCAAATTTAGTTACATAAATTATTGATTAAAGGGCCCAAAAAAACAACATAGTTAATTGCAATTTTGAATTCCGCATGAAACAAATTGAAAAGAAAAGCATTCACTAAGAATCTTTGGCTGGCGAAAGCTCTGAAACAGGTCTATGTTTTTAATTATTTTCCGAACAAGCATTTCTGAAGGTAACTCAAATAAAAATCGACACATTTCAACGAACAGTGTCGATTGTTTGAAAGGCAATGGATAAAAGAAAATGGTATAAATTATGATGATAATTTTATTATCAGGAGTTTATTTTCTAGAAGATTGACTACAAGCAATGTTGCAAGTTGAGTAGAGCCTACACGGCAGGGGTAAACTTCATACACTAATAAAGGACTTCTGTGCATAACCGTAAATCATTGTCCGTTTTTATTTTGCGGTGGTTGTAACGTAGTAGGGGTTCATATCCGAGGCTCCGCATCCGCATCTGTAGAGCATCCGTAAAAATGTTCCATTCTCATCCGCTTTTTTGATTTTTTATGTATCGGCAACTGGTTCCCCATCCGCATCTAAAATAAAGACCTATTGAATTCTTTAAAATTTAATTTTAAAGTTACTTTTTTAAGTTTTCTATTAAATGAAATTGTGTGTGCTTTAATTTTTTTGTTATAAATGCGCTATTTTATTTTATACTTCAAACGGATATTTTCTTAACTAATAAATGTGATCAGTTCTTACAAATATCTTCCAATTTTGACAAATGGCAAAGTTATTTGATAAATTAATTAAAAAGTTAATTAATTTCAACTAGTTAAAATTAAATTTTAGGCATGATTATATTTTACGTACTTCACAATATGATTCTCTTTCTAGAATGAGTGAAGGAAGATTGAATCACTGTAGTTAACGAAATGAATTCATAAAACTAACAAAACATATCGGTTTTGGCCATCCCGAATAACCTTTTATATTAAAGAATATTGTAATATCGTGAAAGAATAACCCAGATACAATAAAAAGCATAATAACAAATATCAAAAAGAAATTTCTATAAATTAAGCTTCGGTTGTTTTCTTTTATTTTAAAACATTTCAGCAAATCAGCTTCACAAGTTTGGAAAAGGACCGAAAATAAAAAAAACTGTTAAGATTTAATTAATTCACATCCTTTGCCAAAAACGAAAAACCTATTCACAGTTCCTACCAAAAAATCAAAAACACAACTAATTTTCAAGATGAAGATTATGATACTTGTTATTGGCATTAGAATAGCGATTTCAAGAACGTCAACTCTGATTTTTGTATCATGGGTTATATAATAACGTTTAATTAAACTGAATTGTAACTTGGGGTAATTGGTTTTTTTAATATTAATCATGAAATATTGGTTTCTTATTATGCTTTCAGATGGCTCTGTGGGACCTGGCGCTCTGTTACCCTCCGGCTCTACCGCAGCTGATGTAGAGAGACCACGAACGTTTCGTAACAAACATCACCATGAGCATCATTGGGGACCATTCTTCGAGGAACCACTCAACTCTTCAACATCTGGGGAGAATCTTGTTTCCACAGCGCATTTATTTACAGAGGCGGTACTCAACTGCAGAGTTGGCATGCTTAAAGATAAAACGGTAAAATTACAAAATACATTAAGTTTAAAGAATAATCGAAGGGACCATAGTCGATTGCGTTAAAATATGAAGATAATTCACGTTTTTGATCTATTAATTCATATAACCGACACAGAAAATTTATTCAATAGAAACTAATTCAGGTAAATTTTCTTAATCTACTGGAATCTACTGAATTTGTGAATGAAACTTGTCCTGATAGAGGAATTTATAAAATTCGACTATTCCCAATAAAAATTATTTTCGTGATTATTATTCCCCAATTAAGCATAAATGCTAAATTCAGTTTAACTAATAAGTTAAATCATTTTTGTAAGAATGCTCACTACGGCCTTATGTAGCATTCTATGAGTGAAAATGATTAGCGCTAAGTCATGGATCAAAAAGCTTCCAAAGTCCATAGGATAAAGGAAGTAGAATTTTGCTCGACATGAAATCTACAATTTCTTATTTTTCTCTATACATGGGCATCTCCCAAAAAAGGTCCACCAAAAGTGAAGAAAAACATTAAAAGAAAGCACTCTAACAGCTTTTAACTTTATTTTTTTTTTTATTTTGATTAGTATTGCTGCTATGTAACTTGAATTGAACTTATTATAATTTATTTTTATTAAAATTGATAATGAACATCTTTACTGTATTTTACTACTGGCGGAAAAATTTATTTGTCGCGTCCATGATGTCGCGTCCGTAATCGTGCTATATCTATTAAAAACAAGTAAAGAAAGTTTAAAGTCGGTCTAGGCCGACTATGAAATACCCTAAACCCACTTTTCAAAAACAAAAAAATTTTTATTGTAAATGGGGGTATCCGTGGGCGGATGAAGCCTATATTTTAATATGCATTAAAAATGAAAAATTTACACTTACCAAGTTTTATTCCTGTAGCTCACAGTTAATGCCTTTATTGTGCTTTCGGTATGGAAGGTGGGCGTGTTCATGGACGGATTACTTCCAATTTTGGAACACACCTTAGTTTTGGTATAAAATACATACATACCAAATATAATTTCTCTATGACAAACATTACCTTATTTATTGAGTTTTAAACTTTTTTTGTTGTTGTAGGCTTATATGAGCTGAGTTATGCAGTTTTAAATTTTTGCGTTGTATGGGAGGTAGGCGTGTCCGTGGGCGGATTCCAAAAATATTCAGTAGTGCAGATCCTTAAGCTCATGTGATCATGTGTATCAAGTTTCATCCAATTATCTCAACTCCTTCTTCTTATCCTGTGTATACGGACAATGATTGCTTATTACTTTGTACTAATTTGTACTAAATCTTGCCAATATTTTTATAGAATGTTGTACTCTTTCATCGCGTTAGAACACTTAAAATACATATCGGCTGTTTTTGTTTCTTTCTTGTTTTTCGAGAAATTAAAACCGTGCGAATGTCGCGTCCGTGCCACTGGGAGATGCCCATATGTAAGTTCAATTATTGTACAAACCTTCCTTATATCCTTTAATCCTTTTAAATAATAACTGATACTTGCTCTGTGTAAGACCAACAACAAAAAAACATTGTTGTTTCTTTGTACTAGAGGTTATATTAGAAATTTACTGATAAAAACGCGAAATTGCATATTTATTTGATTAACTATAGTACTCTATACTTACTTGACCATTCTTCTATTAAAATATTTCTGATTCGTGCAATTCATCACGAAATAGCCATAAAATATCTGAAGAACTCTGTTTGTTAACCTAAATTTTAAAAAGAACTTCACAAACGTTCGTTTGATTTTTTATAATAAACCTTTTAAAATGAGCTTTGAATACGCTCGTTTGATATTTTTAAATTAACATTTTAAAAAGAGCTTTTAATTGTGTTGATTGCCTACTCGTATTCACGTTGCCCATTTTTGGCGAAACCTGTAAACCTTTTTTTTTCTACCCTAAACCTGAAAGGTCAGGGTATATTAACTTTGTGTAAACGTTTCTAACGCATAGAACGAAGCGAGTCCGGTATAAAAAAGTATATATATTCTTGATCAGGGTCACCTCGTGAGTCGAGCTATTCATGTCCGTCCGTCCGTCTGTGTGTTGTCCATAAACACAGGATAAGCAGAAGGAGTTGAGATAATTGAATGAAACTCGGTACACATGTTTTCATGGGCCCAAGGATTTGCACTATTGAATATCTTTACAACGCAAAACTTGAAAACTGTATAACTAAGCTCATTATTAACTTACAACAATAAAATTAGGTATGTATATATTTTATATAAAAACAAAGATGTCTTCGAAAAATGGATGTCATCCGTCCATTAACACGCCCATCTCCCATACAAACCAAAAATTGAGAACTCCATATATAAGCTTCAACCTACAGAAATAAAATTTGGTACGTATGTTTTTATTAACAAAACGAAGACCATTTTTTTGAAAAATACCTCCCATACAACCCACAATATTGAAAATACCATAAAAAGGTTTGTATATAACTTACAGGGATTAAACTTTGTATGAGAGAATTCTATATAGCCTGTTTCAAAAGAGAAGAACATTTTCGCGCATGTTTGAGAATAATGAAATAATTTTGAGAGCGTTCTTCATTCTGATTGGTCGACATAAAAAAAAAAATTGAATATTCTCTGAGCAGAAAAATACTTGAAAAAAAATTAATGTATATTCCTGAATTTTGTTCTTCATCGCAACTGCGCTGCGGAATTACTGAATTTTATTTTTCAAAATCAACCAATCAAATTTGAAAAAAAAGGGGGCGTCAAAAAATAATTTGTAAGTCAAAATTTCACTACAATTTTTTCTTGAGAAAATAATTTATTTTTTATGTAATTTGTATTTGATTTCTCTCTCAAGATGCAGGTTGCTGCAGCCGTCAGTACAACACCGTACTTGTGCGATCATTTGTTCTGAATGTGTGCGCACTTAAATATATAAAAGAATTGTAAAAAACACTAAAAAAAAGCATAAAGTTCAGCGAACAGTACAAAAAGAGTAAGAAATTACGCTCTAAAAAATGTTCTAGCCTTAAAAATAATTTCTCACTGCGCATCGAAAAATTAAACTAAAAAATGTTCTTCTCTTTTGAAACGGGCTATATCAAAACTAAGGTGCGCACAAAAAATGAGCGCCACCCGCCCACGAACACGCCCTACTCCCATACAACCCACATTAGTGAAAATTGTTAAGAACTGTAAAAGAATACATGGACTTTGAAAATAAGAATTTATTTATGTTTATTTTAGTAGCTGTGTAACAAGCGTGTTGTAAAAAAACGCTCGCTTATCATATGTATACTCGCTTAAATAACACATGAAACTATTAGTCGCTTATAAGTTTCCCGACCAAACGAAAAAAAATGCTTCCAAGTTATGTTTCAATAATTGTGTAAATTTCCCATAAAGGTGTCTACAGCTACTTATTTGACAGTCAATAGTGATTCACGAAATTTAAATTTTTTTGTACCGAATACTCTTAACGAAATATTCAAAATTTATTTTTGATCAATATTTCAATAAAAACACATAATTTAAAATTAAGGATATTCAACATTAATCAAATATGCTTATTATTAATAAAACATTTTGGTTGTTCAAGCGTTTAGCATTAAAAACTTTTAAGCATCGGATTTATTTTAAGAACCGCGTTTCAAGTATTTTAATTTCGAAAATTTGTGCAGCACTATCTGTCAAAGATTTGAAATAGAAATTAAATTGTCAAAAATTTAAGAAAAATATGTGGAATAAGTTTTGTTAGCGACCTAGTGGATAGATGAAATAAAACATTTGAAAATCCATCACAAGTCATTGGTAACTTGGCTTCACATCTTGTTGTTCTAGTTGTATTCTTCTCCTGATCAGGAGCTCATCGGTTCTTGCTGTTTAGCAACTTGTTTGCTTAAATATTTATTTTCTCAGAATGGTTTTTGTTTTTGAATATTTTTTTGACATTTAAAAAAATGCTTCCAAGTTTTAAGAAAACATTCTTAAGCGACTTTGTCGTTTTTTGAGAACTCGCTTGGTAAAAAACACAGCTAGTATATCACTATATCTAATATATAAAAATCTCGTGTCACGGTGTTAGTGTTTAAACTCCTCCGAAACGGCTGGACCGATTTTAATGAAATTTTTTTTATGCATTTGGTAGGTATGAGAATAGGTTTTAAAGTATTTGTCACCTTCCTATCTGCGAGGGGCGTGGAAATTTTTCAAAAACAAAAATTTTCGGTTATACTTTCGTCTATGAATCACACATCAACTAAATTTAGTACAAATTTATTATTGAGACGTGCCCTTTGATTGTCAAACTTAAGCAATCCTTGGGAAGGGGGCATGGCACCGCCCATACAATTCAATTTTTTCATATCGAATAGATTTGGAACTAAATGTCGTATAACAATGAAAGCCAGTATAAAATAACTGATTGACCAGGTTGTTAAATTAAAATACAGCTATGGGCATTTGACAACGTGGCGTGGCTCCGCCCATGCAATTAAAATTTTCGATACAGAATAGCTATGCAAGTAAGTCACAGAACATTTTAACTCAGAATGGAGTTACTATATTATGGTGTCCTACTACTGGAAAACTAGATGGAGCATTGTACAAGGGGTGTGGTTCTGCCCATAAAAGACACATTTTTTAAATTTAATCGCTTTGGAAATAATAGTCACAGATCAAAGAAACTCGGCTTGGAGAAACTATTTGGTGATATACACTACTCGGAAATACTCGCAAACTGAAACGGGTATTGGGCAAAGGGTGTGGCCTATAAAAGACAATATTTTATATATAATAGCTTTGGAAATAATGGTCAAAGAATATTGAAACTCAAAGTGGAGTTACTATTTATTGATGGCATTCTATTGGCAAATTGGAACAGGCATTGGGCAAGGACGGGAGCAACGCACCGGGTACCAGCTAGTATTTTTATATGATAATAGGTTTAGGGTATTCCATAGTCAGGAAAGACCGACTTTTGAGTTTCTTTACTTGTTTTATTTAAAACACATATATTTTTTATATATTTTGATAGATTTTTTTTTAAGATTGTGAGCGCGAACTTATTTCGAGGATTTTTTGTGACTAATGTGTTAATGAAAAAATTAGAATAAGAATTTAATTTATTAAATTAATACTTTGCATACATACACACTATGTATTACACAGTCAGGATGCGAACCTACGTCCTCTGCCAGTCTAGCACACTTCCTCTGAGCTATTGGTAATGATAAGTTAATTGTAGCAAAACATATTTAAAACTGCTCAATAGACCGGGTCGAAATTTAGATTTCGCCGGTCGGGGTCTCAAAAGTTAGAGGAACTCATTAAAAAGATTTCTGCATACTTTTTTTTCAAATCGGAGAAAAACCGCCGAAGCAAATTTGATTCTCCTGAAGGTCCTTTTTGGTAAAAAAAACATGTTTTTTGCTTGTAATATTTTATTTTTCACAGAACGCATACCCACATCTTCTTAAATGTTAAACTTCTTACTCATACTCACATTTTGACATAAAAAAATTGTTAAAATTTTGTTTCATTATAACTCTTATTGACCACCAAAAATTGAATTTTATGATATTTTCAATAAGACATTTTTTTAAAACCGCTTTAAGAGACCCATTTTTTTTCTAGATTTACGTGAAAGTGTTATTGTTGGAAAGGTATTAAGTTCTTCTTTCTTGCTGTGTATCGCTTTAATCAAAGCTGTGTACGAAAACTTACAGAATGTGAGAAATCGATTTTAGAAATCTGATAAAATAAAACATTTCTTATTCATACAAACAAATTATATAATTTTTTCACTGCTTTATCGTCAAGTTTTCGAAATTTTTTTTTTTTTTCACATAGCTTTGATTAAAGCGATAAACAGAACGAAAGGAGAACTTAATACCTTTCCAACAATAAATATTCCACGTAAATCTAATAAAAAATGTGTCTTTTACAGCAGTTTTAAAAAAATGGTATTTTAAAAATAGCAAAATATTAAATTTTTGGTGGTCAATAAGAGTTATAATGAAACAAAATTTTAACAATTTTTTATGTCAAAATGTTAGTATGAGTAAGAAGTTTAACATTTAAGAAGATATGGGTATGCGTTCTGTGAAAAATAAAAAGTTACAATCAAAATCATGTTTTTTTTACCAAAAAGAACCTTCAGGAGAATCAAAATTGCTTCGGCGGTTTTTCTCTGATTTAAAAAAAAAAGTATGCAGAAATCATTTTTATGAGTTCCACTAACTTTTGAGACCCCGAACGGTTGACATTTTTTTCATCCATATAAAAATGATCCGGTCTACTGCTCAAAAACATGCATTTTTTTATAAAATTCTTGTAAAACCGCTTTCAGTTAAGTAAATATGTTTCATAATATGATTAATTTTACTTATATATTTTAAAAATTGCGTTTTTATTTTTATATGACGTCGAATGATTTTGAAAATATTCATGATAGCCTACTTTATCATTGTAAAACGATCTTTGTTATTTCTAAAACTTTTCATTTTACTTTTGTATTTGAAAATATGCTTTTACTTTACTATATCCTAGTATAACGTTGGTTTTTGTTTTTAAAACGTTTCATTTTACTTTTGTATTTTAGAATGTTTTTAAAATATACATTTTACTAACCGTGTTTAAAATGTGCGTTTAACTTATTTTTTTTTTTTTTTTAGTGTACCAATTTTATTCCTATATTTTACATATAGATGTCTTTGCAGTGTTTTTGCTTTGTGGATTGTATGGGAGGTGGGCGTGTTCGTTGGTAGATTATGCCCATTCTTGTATATAACTAATTTTTATATACAGTGCATGCATATAAAATTTTATTTCTATAATTTCAATACAATCCGATACAATCTTTAAAATTATTCAATTTTGTGATTGCATGGGAGGTTAGCAAGTCCGTGAGCGGATGACGTCCATTTTTTTAAAAAATCTTTGTTTTGCTATAAAATACATACATACATAACAAATTTCATCTTTGTAGGTTAATCATATGCTCATTAAAGTACACAGAGGGAAAAACGTATGGACTATCTTCATCTATACTATTATATAAAATTGAAGTGGAAATATTAAGTGCGTCAATGACTCCAAAACTACTGGACCGATTTTTATGAAAAAAATTTTAAAATATCATATTTGTGCTACAGAATGCCATAGGTGGGGTTTATTTAAGAAAATTTAACAATAAATATATTTAATTAAGTTGTTAAGTTTTTTAGGAAATTACCACCTATGCTAAGCATTGCTTGGTCGTTTGCTTTTCACGCGTTTGTGTTACGAGAGTTTCAACTACATGTTGCTATCAACCCTTCTCTTTAAAGTTTATTGATCTCGCTCTCCACACTCATTCGAAGAGTAACCAAAAGCAGTTGGCGCTCTTTAACGTGATGGGAATACAAGTTAAATAAAGCTTGCTGTGTTGTTGTTGCTGTGGAATGATGAGCTGCAAACCAATGTGTGCATATTTGTTTCGCCGCATACAATGTCTACACATATTTTTATTGTAGTTTTCCAAATTTTTAATTTACACTTGAGAAAGAAAGATATTTTAATATTTCAAAATGTGCATTCACAAGTGTGATAGCATATTTTGTATAGATTAAAGATAAATTAAAAGTTTGAAAAATTAAGTGTTCGTATTTCCCTTAAACTACAAATGCAGCTACAATTAAATACCTCGACGTAAAACAAGTTTGACAAGTTTAACAGAAAATGCAAGAGCGATGCTCCGCGCTAGGAGAGCAAGAGCAGCGACTCAAAGAGAAAATTGTTGGTAAATTATGCATGTAATTATTTGCTTTCACGACTGCAATTGGAGTGAATCAGTGGCGTAGCTAGGGTTGCTGGCACCCGGGACCAAAACTAAATTGTTAAGTAAGCGCTTTTAGAAGGTTAGAAGGTTATACTTAACCTCATAAAAGCAATGCTTAAAAAGTACTACGAAATTAATATAATTCTTTTAAATAATAGTTTACTGTTATGATTATTTTGTTAAAGTGCAAATGAGTAAACATAAATATTTTAATTCATTGTATTATTTATAAAAGTCGGTAACAATATACAAAATTAATATCATCGATAGTAATATATTAGATATCATTCATTTGAAAGATAAATTGGTAACTTATACAAAACTGAAAAATTTTCCGCAATCAAGGAATTTTTCAAAAATGTTTTGTTTACGCAAAATTTTGACTAGCAATAGTGAGTAATCCCCAAAGATCAATTTTGAATAATTTTGCATAATTGAGGAAAAAATAGGACCGGGAAGTAAAACGTTAACAAATTTTCCCTCAGTGACCCTGAATAACTATCAATTTAAATATTTTTTCGAGATCAATCCACGTCTTCTATATAAAAGTTAAGTGAAAATTAGAAAAAAATATTAAAATTAATTTAAAAACTTTTTTTCTAATTTTTATAAATTTCTTTATAGTATTCTTTATACATTGTAGCTTCGACTTAAATAGACAAGACTGAGGTCTGTAACATTTGACTGCCTTATTCTTGACCATAAATATCACAATATCACCGTGATACCAAATTGATATCAGAAATTTGTTTCATAGTCATTATCTACATAATTCCCAAAGCAAACTTGCCCTGGGAGAACAAGGCCAATAGTCATGAAAATTAGAATAGTTTTTAGAATAGTTTTTTCTTAAAAAGTGTATTTTTGACAGTTTTTGTTAGTTGATTTGAACAGAATAATAATTATGTATTTTAGTAAATCGGGTTCGATCCCCAGCCGCGGCGAAAAGTTTTTTTCAATAAAAAATTTTTCTGATAGGTCACCACCTCTCTGCAGACAATGGCAAACCTCAGAGAGTAAACAATGCCATGTAAAGCTTCTTGAGAACATGAACTTTAGCCGTTCGGAGTCGGCATAAAACATGTAGGTCCAGTTCTCGATCAATTGTGTGCAAACATTTAATAACACACACAACACAATTGATCATAAGAAGCTCGGTCAAAGTCCTTTCAAGGGCTGAAATGGCCAATTTGTTTTTTTTTTTTTTTTTAGTAAATTAATGGAGTTAGAAAACCATCTTAGAGTTTTAAATAGACATTTTCAAAATAAATCAAAAAAGCATCAGAACGCTAAAAAATTGTTATAAAACGCCATTTCTTTAATTTAAATAAAAAATGTTATGAATTTTAATCAATTTATTTTTTTTTTAGAAATTTTGAAGTAAGTTAATAAAAAAACATCAGAACGCCATAAAATTGTTATAAAACGCCATTTATTTAATTTAAATAAAAAATGTAATGAATTTTAATCCTTTTTAAATTTTTTTAGAAATTTTGAAGTAAGTAATAAATTGAGTTTTTAAATTGTTTTATGTAACAGGACACCCAAAAACATATTAGTATTAAAAATTATGTTCTAGCAGGTTAAGAGCTGCAAATAAGGTTTGTTTGTCGATGTATAGTCTCAGAACTTAGTAATCACAAAATTATAAAGTATATTTTTTAACCTTACATTTATGACACGAGGACGTTTTTATAAAAAGCTCTGGAGAAATGTATTGCTGGAGAACATCCCAGCAAAATCTTCGCTTACATATAATCGAAAAAGTAATCCAGAAAATTTCATTCATCGCTTACCCTCTCGCTTACTGAACCCATTATTTTTATATATCCATGTCATTAGAGGTAATCGAAAGCGCTGTCACTTGAAAAGATTAAGCGCTTAAAACGGTTGGTTTATAATTGATTTCACGAAAATAATACTTGAATAACAACTTTCAAGTTGATGTGAATGCATTGCCGTGAATTTATTACGGATTAAATTTAAGTTCTTGCATTAGCATTTATGTTATGCATTTTAGAATCGATTAAAAAACAAGACCTAACGAAAAATTTTGCTGGGATATTGGATGAAATGTCTACTATACTAGCATGTTTGAGCACTTCTCAAGATGAATATTTGAAGTACAAAAGCTTTTTTAAAAACTTTATGGAATATAAAGTTAGGAATATATACATAGAAATATACTTTAATTCATCACTTTAATGATGAATAAAAGACAAATAAAAAATAAAACCATTAAAAAATTATCTTCGACTTGCCCGAAGTCAAAATACTCAGGTTGAAGCTTATTCGGATTTATTTAGGTTATATTTTTTCCAACTTTTCATATTTCAAACTCAGATTACGTTTTATTTATCAAGAAAACAAGACTTATGTATGATCTTTCAATTAAACACATTAATTTTTGTATAAATTATGAAGGTTTTGATATTTTGGTGACATCACTTTCTATGGAAGTATTCACAAAATTTTGTTGAATTTCAACTGCAGGGTATATGTTTCAAATTTAAGCATTATAGTGGTGCTCCAATTTAGCGAACACCGATTTAACGAACTCCCAATATAACGAACCCTTATTTAATGTTGTTGACTCTATATTACGAATATTTGAAATTGTAGGTATTCTATTTAACAACATTTGCTTCTCTGAGCTCGCTTCGTTTGTTTTTGAATTTGTAATAACATTAATATGTATTTACTTATCTAATTCTCAAATAGTCCCCTCGGGTTAATAAACATATTGTAGGGTTTTCTTTTTAAAAAACATTATAGGAATGTATTGACATAATCTTGGATTTTTCATTTGGAGTGTGAACAGATTTTAACCAGCAGCTTTCTAAACATTTAATAATAATAATTAATAATACCTAAAACAAGTTCAAAAATTCAACATTATTGGAGTGCATAGTTGAAACAAAAAATGTAAGGATATTTGTTTCAAGTTGACAATTTTATTAGCTTTGTTATATGGTAAAAAAACTCGAAAATAGTATTACCGATTTAATGAACTTTTCGATTTACCGAACGATCTTGGACTTTATATCTTTCATTAAACTGGAGCACCACTGTATGACAAATCTCAAATCATGAAAATTATTTCATTATGGACTTTAAAGAGATTTGCAATAAAGACACGGCTGTAATCGTGTGGACAAACTAATGAACAGATAGACAGACGAACATGGCTTAATCGACTCATGGTAGTGAAAAAAATTTCGTGACAAAATTATTGTGCCCGCTACGCTTTGCGGATGGAGTATAATAAATATTTAAAACAAAACTTTGAAAAACGTAGAAGTAGATTATGGTAAACGAGTCGGTACAGCAGATAATCAAATTTTTCTTATTCCTGGTAATGCCAATGAATCAAAAAGCTTTGTTAATACTGAAGTATTAAATAATTAAATTGGAAATATCTTCACTTTATTATAGTTAAACTATTTAATATAATTTGCATCCAAATACAAATAATATGCTAATATTTTAACGTTTTTTATTATTGAAATTTTTCAAATATACAAAGGTATTATTGATAAAGAGAAAATGTCCGTGGCGAAGCCTCGGACGACTGTGGCCTGCTAGTAAATTTATATACTCATAGCATAGTTTTCTGCACACATAAATTTTACATGTTTCTTGTAATGAGTACATGTTGAAATCTGTATTGAGTAAATAATGCTTTTAAGCGGTGCTCTACTCAATAAAGAATAAATACATAATTTACTCATAACATATTTTAAATATAAAATTTTATGTAACGAGTAGATACATAATAAATTCATTATATATTTTCTTTACATAATTTCTTGTATTGAATTTATACATTTATACACAATCAATTGCAATGAATAAATTAATAAAGAAAGGGCTAGATTTCACAAAATAATTGGCAATTACTTATAGAAACCCAGGCATTTATTTCTTATCCATTCATCGCTTTTGTTCTGAAGTACAGTGGATAAACTCATACCCGATATGATTTTCTACTGGCTTTGGAGGTGTTGCTTATTTGAAAATCGAGAAACGAATGACACAAAACAGCAAAATCGTGTGCCGATGTGCAACCGATACGTGTATTGAGTTCATATTTTATGTACTGAAGAAATGTGTCACTTCAATCGAAAATGGGAACGTGTACTGAGTCTATATTTTATGTATTGAGTAAACTTTTTGTTCAAAATAACACTTTGATTGAGTTCATGTTGCTTGTATTCATTGAAGTCTGCAATGTATTCAACACGAAACATGCTGTATGGAATACATTTTTCATTCATTTTGAAACGTGAATAAATTGATATGTAATCAGTACACGCTCCTTTTACTCAGTAAATACTGCTCCCGTTGCGTTCCCATACAAGTTGCAGTACATAGATTTTACATAGCTGTCTCTGTACTGACTACATTACTTTTTCTTTAAGTGTAGCCGTGTCTGTGGGCGGATTTCCGATGGACGGACGGTCTTGTACAAATCTATGCTGATCAAAAATATATATAATTTTATATACCAGACTGGTTTATTTCTATGTGTACAAACGTTTGCACAAAGTTAAAGTGAAGTCGTATTGAATCGACTTGGTCAAAAACAGGATTAGCGCTGTTCTTCTGATATATTGATAAAATCCAAACCAAACATTTTTGGAGTTTATTGGAGTTTACTCCTTTAGAATCGATTTGCATATAAAGAAATTATATTAGGGGGTAAAGTCAAATTTTCAACTATTTTTCGTTACGTTTGAATTTTCAACTATTTTTTGCGTTATGGTTGAATTTTCAACTTTTTTTCGTTACGTTTGAATTTTCAACTATTTTTTGCGTTATGGTTGAATTTTCAACTATTTTTGCGTTATGCTTGGCCAATCGAATGCAATGGAATTATCAAGGTCACAGGCAGATCATTGGCATTTTAATGGATTCCATGGAGAATTTGGACAAAAGTGGATGATTCTATGGCCATTCGGATGCAATGGGATTATCAAGGTCACAGGCGGGTCATTAGCACTTTAATGGATTCCATGGATTCCATGGAGGTGACAGGGGAGTCATTAGAACTTTTATTGGTTGAAGCAACATTTGGACCAAAATGGATGATTCTATGGCCAATCGGATGCAATGGAATTATCTGAGGTCAGAGATGGGTCATTGGAACTTTTATGGGTTCCATGGAACATTTCTACCAAAATGGATGATTCTATGGCCAATCGGATGCAATGGGATTATCTGAGGTCATAGGCGGGTCATTGGAACTTTTATGGGTTCCATGGAACATTTGGACCAAAATGGGTGATTCTATGGCCAATCGGATGCAATGGGATTATCTGAGGTCATAGACGGGTCATTGGAACTTTTATGGGTTCCATGGAACATTTGGACCAAAGTGGATGATTCTATGGCCAAACGGATGCAATGGGATTATCTGAGGTCATAGGCGGGTCATTGGAACTTTTATGGGTTCCATGGAACATTTGGACCAAAATGGGTGATTCTATGGCCAATCGGATGCAATGGGATTATCTAAGGTCACAAGCGGGTCATTAGCACTTTAATGGATTCCATGGAACATTTGGACCAAAATGGGTGATTCTATGGCCAATCGGATGCAATGGGATTATCTGAGATCATAGGCGGGTCATTGGAACTTTTATGGGTTCCATGGAACATTTGGACCAAAATGGGTGATTCTATGGCCAATCGGATGCAATGGGATTATCTGAGGTCACAGGCGGGACATTGGAACTTTTATGGGTTCCATGGAACATTTCTACCAAAATGGATGATTCTATGGCCAATCGGATGCAATGGGATTATCTGAGGTCATAGGCGGGTCATTGGAACTTTTATGGGTTCCATGGAACATTTGGACCAAAATGGATGATTCTATGGCCAATCGGATGCAATGGGATTATCTGAGGTCATAGGCGGGTCATTGGAACTTTTATGGGTTCCATGGAACATTTGGACCAAAGTGGATGATTCTATGGCCAATCGGATGCAGTGGGATTATCTGAGGTCACAGGTGGGTCAATGGTACTTTGATGGGTTCCATGGAACATTTGGACCAAAATGGATGATTCTATGGCCAATCGGATGCAATGGGATTATCTGAGGTCATAGCCGGGTCATTGGAACTTTTATGGGTTCCATGGAACATTTGGACCAAAATGGGTGATTCTATGGCCAATCGGATGCAATGGGATTATCTGAGGTCATAGCCGGGTCATTGGAACTTTTATGGGTTCCATGGAACATTTGGACCAAAATGGATGATTCTATGGCCAATCGGATGCAATGGGATTATCTGAGGTCATAGCCGGGTCATTGGAACTTTTATGGGTTCCATGGAACATTTGGACCAAAATGGATGATTCTATGGCCAATCGGATGCAATGGGATTATCTGAGGTCATAGCCGGGTCATTGGAACTTTTATGGGTTCCATGGAACATTTGGACCAAAGTGGATGATTCTATGGCCAAACGGATGCAATGGGATTATCTGAGGTCATAGGCGGGTCATTGGAACTTTTATGGGTTCCATGGAACATTTGGACCAAAATGGGTGATTCTATGGCCAATCGGATGCAATGGGATTATCTAAGGTCACAAGCGGGTCATTAGCACTTTAATGGATTCCATGGAACATTTGGACCAAAATGGGTGATTCTATGGCCAATCGGATGCAATGGGATTATCTGAGATCATAGGCGGGTCATTGGAACTTTTATGGGTTCCATGGAACATTTGGACCAAAATGGGTGATTCTATGGCCAATCGGATGCAATGGGATTATCTGAGGTCACAGGCGGGACATTGGAACTTTTATGGGTTCCATGGAACATTTGGACCAAAATGGATGATTCTATGGCCAATCGGATGCAATGGGATTATCTGAGGTCAGAGATGGGTCATTGGAACTTTTATGGGTTCCATGGAACATTTCTACCAAAATGGATGATTCTATGGCCAATCGGATGCAATGGGATTATCTGAGGTCATAGGCGGGTCATTGGAACTTTTATGGGTTCCATGGAACATTTGGACCAAAATGGGTGATTCTATGGCCAATCGGATGCAATGGGATTATCTGAGGTCACAAGCGGGTCATTGTGTCTTTTGTAGATTCCAAGGAACATTTGGACCAAAATGGATGATTCTATGGCCAAACGGATGCAATGGGATTATCTGAGGTCATAGGCGGGTCATTGGAACTTTTATGGGTTCCATGGAACATTTCTACCAAAATGGATGATTCTATGGCCAATCGGATGCAATGGGATTATCTGAGGTCATAGGCGGGTCATTGGAACTTTTATGGGTTCCATGGAACATTTGGACCAAAATGGATGATTCTATGGCCAATCGGATGCAATGGGATTATCTGAGGTCATAGCCGGGTCATTGGAACTTTTATGGGTTCCATGGAACATTTGGACCAAAATGGATGATTCTATGGCCAATCGGATGCAATGGGATTATCTGAGGTCATAGCCGGGTCATTGGAACTTTTATGGGTTCCATGGAACATTTGGACCAAAGTGGATGATTCTATGGCCAAACGGATGCAATGGGATTATCTGAGGTCATAGGCGGGTCATTGGAACTTTTATGGGTTCCATGGAACATTTGGACCAAAATGGGTGATTCTATGGCCAATCGGATGCAATGGGATTATCTAAGGTCACAAGCGGGTCATTAGCACTTTAATGGATTCCATGGAACATTTGGACCAAAATGGGTGATTCTATGGCCAATCGGATGCAATGGGATTATCTGAGATCATAGACGGGTCATTGGAACTTTTATGGGTTCCATGGAACATTTGGACCAAAATGGGTGATTCTATGGCCAATCGGATGCAATGGGATTATCTGAGGTCATAGGCGGGTCATTGGAACTTTTATGGGTTCCATGGAACATTTGGACCAAAATGGATGATTCTATGGCCAATCGGATGCAATGGGATTATCTGAGGTCAGAGATGGGTCATTGGAACTTTTATGGGTTCCATGGAACATTTCTACCAAAATGGATGATTCTATGGCCAATCGGATGCAATGGGATTATCTGAGGTCATAGGCGGGTCATTGGAACTTTTATGGGTTCCATGGAACATTTGGACCAAAATGGGTGATTCTATGGCCAAACGGATGCAATGGGATTATCTGAGGTCATAGGCGGGTCATTGGAACTTTTATGGGTTCCATGGAACATTTGGACCAAAATGGATGATTCTATGGCCAATCGGATGCAATGGGATTATCTGAGGTCAGAGATGGGTCATTGGAACTTTTATGGGTTCCATGGAACATTTCTACCAAAATGGATGATTCTATGGCCAATCGGATGCAATGGGATTATCTGAGGTCATAGGCGGGTCATTGGAACTTTTATGGGTTCCATGGAACATTTGGACCAAAATGGGTGATTCTATGGCCAATCGGATGCAATGGGATTATCTGAGGTCACAAGCGGGTCATTGTGTCTTTTGTAGATTCCAAGGAACATTTGGACCAAAATGGATGATTCTATGGCCAAACGGATGCAATGGGATTATCTGAGATCATAGACGGGTCATTGTGTCTTTTGTAGGTTCCAAGGAACATTTGGACCAAAATGGATGATTCTATGGCCAATCGGATGCAATGGGATTATCTGAGGTCATAGGCGGGTCATTGGAACTTTTATGGGTTCCATGGAACATTTGGACCAAAATGGGTGATTCTATGGCCAATCGGATGCAATGGGATTATCTGAGGTCATAGGCGGGTCATTGGAACTTTTATGGGTTCCATGGAACATTTGGACCAAAGTGGATGATTCTATGGCCAATCGGATGCAGTGGGATTATCTGAGGTCACAGGTGGGTCAATGGTACTTTGATGGGTTCCATGGAACATTTGGACCAAAATGGATGATTCTATGGCCAATCGGATGCAATGGGATTATCTGAGGTCATAGCCGGGTCATTGGAACTTTTATGGGTTCCATGGAACATTTGGACCAAAATGGGTGATTCTATGGCCAATCGGATGCAATGGGATTATCTGAGGTCATAGCCGGGTCATTGGAACTTTTATGGGTTCCATGGAACATTTGGACCAAAATGGATGATTCTATGGCCAATCGGATGCAATGGGATTATCTGAGGTCATAGCCGGGTCATTGGAACTTTTATGGGTTCCATGGAACATTTGGACCAAAATGGATGATTCTATGGCCAATCGGATGCAATGGGATTATCTGAGGTCATAGCCGGGTCATTGGAACTTTTATGGGTTCCATGGAACATTTGGACCAAAGTGGATGATTCTATGGCCAAACGGATGCAATGGGATTATCTGAGGTCATAGGCGGGTCATTGGAACTTTTATGGGTTCCATGGAACATTTGGACCAAAATGGGTGATTCTATGGCCAATCGGATGCAATGGGATTATCTAAGGTCACAAGCGGGTCATTAGCACTTTAATGGATTCCATGGAACATTTGGACCAAAATGGGTGATTCTATGGCCAATCGGATGCAATGGGATTATCTGAGATCATAGGCGGGTCATTGGAACTTTTATGGGTTCCATGGAACATTTGGACCAAAATGGGTGATTCTATGGCCAATCGGATGCAATGGGATTATCTGAGGTCACAGGCGGGACATTGGAACTTTTATGGGTTCCATGGAACATTTGGACCAAAATGGATGATTCTATGGCCAATCGGATGCAATGGGATTATCTGAGGTCAGAGATGGGTCATTGGAACTTTTATGGGTTCCATGGAACATTTCTACCAAAATGGATGATTCTATGGCCAATCGGATGCAATGGGATTATCTGAGGTCATAGGCGGGTCATTGGAACTTTTATGGGTTCCATGGAATATTTGGACCAAAATGGGTGATTCTATGGCCAATCGGATGCAATGGGATTATCTGAGGTCACAAGCGGGTCATTGTGTCTTTTGTAGATTCCAAGGAACATTTGGACCAAAATGGATGATTCTATGGCCAAACGGATGCAATGGGATTATCTGAGGTCATAGGCGGGTCATTGGAACTTTTATGGGTTCCATGGAACATTTGGACCAAAATGGATGATTCTATGGCCAAACGGATGCAATGGGATTATCTGAGATCATAGACGGGTCATTGTGTCTTTTGTAGGTTCCAAGGAACATTTGGACCAAAATGGATGATTCTATGGCCAATCGGATGCAATGGGATTATCTGAGGTCATAGGCGGGTCATTGGAACTTTTATGGGTTCCATGGAACATTTGGACCAAAATGGGTGATTCTATGGCCAAACGGATGCAATGGGATTATCTGAGGTCATAGGCGGGTCATTGGAACTTTTATGGGTTCCATGGAACATTTCTACCAAAATGGATGATTCTATGGCCAATCGGATGCAATGGGATTATCTGAGGTCATAGGCGGGTCATTGGAACTTTTATGGGTTCCATGGAACATTTGGACCAAAATGGGTGATTCTATGGCCAAACGGATGCAATGGGATTATCTGAGGTCATAGGCGGGTCATTGGAACTTTTATGGGTTCCATGGAACATTTGGACCAAAATGGATGATTCTATGGCCAATCGGATGCAATGGGATTATCTGAGGTCAGAGATGGGTCATTGGAACTTTTATGGGTTCCATGGAACATTTCTACCAAAATGGATGATTCTATGGCCAATCGGATGCAATGGGATTATCTGAGGTCATAGGCGGGTCATTGGAACTTTTATGGGTTCCATGGAACATTTGGACCAAAATGGGTGATTCTATGGCCAATCGGATGCAATGGGATTATCTGAGGTCACAAGCGGGTCATTGTGTCTTTTGTAGATTCCAAGGAACATTTGGACCAAAATGGATGATTCTATGGCCAAACGGATGCAATGGGATTATCTGAGGTCATAGGCGGGTCATTGGAACTTTTATGGGTTCCATGGAACATTTGGACCAAAATGGATGATTCTATGGCCAAACGGATGCAATGGGATTATCTGAGATCATAGACGGGTCATTGTGTCTTTTGTAGGTTCCAAGGAACATTTGGACCAAAATGGATGATTCTATGGCCAATCGGATGCAATGGGATTATCTGAGGTCATAGGCGGGTCATTGGAACTTTTATGGGTTCCATGGAACATTTGGACCAAAATGGGTGATTCTATCGCCAATCGGATGCAATGGGATTATCTGAGGTCATAGGCGGGTCATTGGAACTTTTATGGGTTCCATGGAACATTTGGACCAAAGTGGATGATTCTATGGCCAATCGGATGCAGTGGGATTATCTGAGGTCACAGGTGGGTCAATGGTACTTTGATGGGTTCCATGGAACATTTGGACCAAAATGGATGATTCTATGGCCAATCGGATGCAATGGGATTATCTGAGGTCATAGCCGGGTCATTGGAACTTTTATGGGTTCCATGGAACATTTGGACCAAAATGGGTGATTCTATGGCCAATCGGATGCAATGGGATTATCTGAGGTCATAGCCGGGTCATTGGAACTTTTATGGGTTCCATGGAACATTTGGACCAAAATGGATGATTCTATGGCCAATCGGATGCAATGGGATTATCTGAGGTCATAGCCGGGTCATTGGAACTTTTATGGGTTCCATGGAACATTTGGACCAAAATGGGTGATTCTATGGCCAATCGGATGCAATGGGATTATCTGAGGTCATAGGCGGGTCATTGGAACTTTTATGGGTTCCATGGAACATTTGGACCAAAGTGGATGATTCTATGGCCAAACGGATGCAATGGGATTATCTGAGGTCACAGGTGGGTCAATGGTACTTTGATGGGTTCCATGGAACATTTGGACCAAAATGGGTGATTCTATGGCCAATCGGATGCAATGGGATTATCTGAGGTCATAGGCGGGTCATTGGAACTTTTATGGGTTCCATGGAACATTTGGACCAAAATGGGTGATTCTATGGCCAATCGGATGCAATGGGATTATCTGAGGTCATAGGCGGGTCATTGGAACTTTTATGGGTTCCATGGAACATTTGGACCAAAATGGGTGATTCTATGGCCAATCGGATGCAATGGGATTATCTGAGGTCATAGGCGGGTCATTGGAACTTTTATGGGTTCCATGGAACATTTGGACCAAAATGGGTGATTCTATCGCCAATCGGATGCAATGGGATTATCTGAGGTCATAGGCGGGTCATTGGAACTTTTATGGGTTCCATGGAACATTTGGACCAAAGTGGATGATTCTATGGCCAATCGGATGCAGTGGGATTATCTGAGGTCACAGGTGGGTCAATGGTACTTTGATGGGTTCCATGGAACATTTGGACCAAAATGGATGATTCTATGGCCAATCGGATGCAATGGGATTATCTGAGGTCATAGCCGGGTCATTGGAACTTTTATGGGTTCCATGGAACATTTGGACCAAAATGGGTGATTCTATGGCCAATCGGATGCAATGGGATTATCTGAGGTCATAGCCGGGTCATTGGAACTTGTATGGGTTCCATGGAACATTTGGACCAAAATGGATGATTCTATGGCCAATCGGATGCAATGGGATTATCTGAGGTCATAGCCGGGTCATTGGAACTTTTATGGGTTCCATGGAACATTTGGACCAAAATGGGTGATTCTATGGCCAATCGGATGCAATGGGATTATCTGAGGTCATAGGCGGGTCATTGGAACTTTTATGGGTTCCATGGAACATTTGGACCAAAGTGGATGATTCTATGGCCAAACGGATGCAATGGGATTATCTGAGGTCACAGGTGGGTCAATGGTACTTTGATGGGTTCCATGGAACATTTGGACCAAAATGGGTGATTCTATGGCCAATCGGATGCAATGGGATTATCTGAGGTCATAGGCGGGTCATTGGAACTTTTATGGGTTCCATGGAACATTTGGACCAAAATGGGTGATTCTATGGCCAATCGGATGCAATGGGATTATCTGAGGTCATAGGCGGGTCATTGGAACTTTTATGGGTTCCATGGAACATTTGGACCAAAATGGGTGATTCTATGGCCAATCGGATGCAATGGGATTATCTGAGGTCATAGACGGGTCATTGGAACTTTTATGGGTTCCATGGAACATTTGGACCAAAGTGGATGATTCTATGGCCAAACGGATGCAATGGGATTATCTGAGGTCATAGGCGGGTCATTGGAACTTTTATGGGTTCCATGGAACATTTGGACCAAAATGGGTGATTCTATGGCCAATCGGATGCAATGGGATTATCTAAGGTCACAAGCGGGTCATTATAACTTTTATGGGTTCCATGGAACATTTGGACCAAAATGGGTGATTCTATGGCCAAACGGATGCAATGGGATTATCTGAGGTCATAGGCGGGTCATTGGAACTTTTATGGGTTCCATGGAACATTTCTACCAAAATGGATGATTCTATGGCCAATCGGATGCAATAGGATTATCTGAGGTCATAGGCGGGTCATTGGAACTTTTAATGGTACCATGGAACATTTGGACCAAAATGGGTGATTCTATGGCCAATCGGATGCAATGGGATTATGTTAGGTGATTGGAACTTTTATGGGTTCCATGGAACATTTGAACCAAAATGGGTGATTCTATGGCCAAACGGATGTAATGGGATTATCTTAGGTCATAGACGGGTCATTGCAACTTTTATGGGTTCCATGGAACATTTCTACCAAAATGGATGATTCTATGGCCAATCGGATTCAATAGGATTATCTGAGGTCACAAGCGGGTCATTGTGTCTTTTGTGGGTTTCAAGGAACATTTGGACCAAAATGGATGATTCTTTGGCCAATCGGATGCAATGGGATTATCTGAGGTCACAGACGGGTCATTGGAACTTTTATGGGTTCCATGGGTCATTTGGACCAAAATGGATGATTCTATGACCAATCGGATGCAATGGAATTATCTGAGGTCACAGGCGGGTCATTGTGTCTTTTGTGGGTTCCATGGGACATTTGGACCAAAATGGATGATTCTATGGCCAATCGGATGCAATAGGATTATCTGAGGTCACAGGCGGGTCATTGGAACTCTTATGGGTTCCATGGAATATTTGGACCAAAATGGATGATTCTATGGCCAATAGGATGCAATGGGATTGTCTGAGGTCACAGGCGGGTCATTGTGTCTTATGTAGGTTCAATGTAACATTTGGACCAAAATGGATGATTCTATGGCCAATCGGATGCAATGGAATTATCTGAGGTCATTGTCACTTTTACGAATTCTACGAACCATTTAGACATAAATGGATGATTCTGTGGTCAAGCGGATGTAACTGGACTATCTGAGGTCTAGGCTGGGTCATTGAAACTTTAATGGATTTCATATTAAAATAACATTTTTGAGAGAAAACCCTAATTTATATTTTGTTTTTTGGAAGAACACTGGGGACGTCTAGATTTTGTTCAATCAAATTTTACTTCAATTTTTTACGTTTCGAGTTTTTGTTATTTAAATTTTACTGCCTCAGTTGTTGGTAACGACATTACATTTTGGTAATGAAATTAATAATGTTTACTGTTAATGCATGATGAGTTTATATATTTAACCACTTTGCCTATTGTACATGATTATATAAAATTCCAAGGCAATCAATAAGAAGTAAACTCCAATCGCGCGTCGTAGCTGACACGCACACTTTTTTTTTTCTTATTTTAGCTACCATAACCAACTTTTGTCACTTGTTGAAATTTAAAACATAGGGTTTGAATAGTAAAATTTAAGGTAAAATAAATTTTAGACTTAATACCAGTATTAAATAGAAAATGTTACAATTATATCACTCCTAGCGCTGCATTCGTTGGATTCTTTCATATTTTATTAGTATGGATGACTCACCTCTCCCGTGCGTGGCGCCCACACACGTTTTTATTTGTTTTTTGTTTGTTTATAAATGCAAGACTTTCAAGACATTAAGATATTTAAACTTAGCACCATAAATTTTGTTTCAATATTGGCTGTAACGTCCGTGTGAAATGTAGAAATTGGATTTTAATATAACTTTTGTTGAAGGCGCCATAAATTTTGCAATTAAGTTAAGAGCAAAGAAAATACTTTTGTTATATCTTAAAGAATCAGACAACACTAATTGTAAGTGGCACCACTGCAGAGAGCTATGAGCACAACCTACTTTGTGTCGACTCGATCTCCGTCTTATAAGGTGTTGGATTCACTTGACTCAGCGTGTCTTTCCTTGTCTGTCCAACAAAACATGACAGTTCAACGTTCATGCTGTTCAACTTATATGCTTTCAACCAGGTGGAAACTCAACACACGATGAAACTTCCTCATTCCTGAAAAAAGAATGAAGAAAACTTTGTACATTATTATTTCGATAACATTTTTGTTTTTTTTTTTTTAAATTTCTAATTTTATCATGTGTGCGTTTTTCAAACGCCTTGTCTGCACAAGTAGTACATAGCATTTTAGTCATTTCAACAGCTTCAAGTAGATGATGAAGTAACAGAAGAAGAACCACTTTAGCATATGAATTGTTGACAAGGAACATGTTTTTGTTATACAGTGGGAAAAACGTTGATGTTTTATGTTCCTTTAGGGTTCAGTTCAGGGACGGCTCCGGGAGGCTTAAAACCGTTCCACAATTCCGTTGCTTAGCAATTTTGCACCTAAAATGAAAAAAAAGATGCTGTAACAAAAAATTTTAAATTTAATTATTGATTTATAATAATTAATTTGTCTTAACTAAACCCTCTAAATAAATTTCAAACTCATACTCCCAAAAATAGTTATTTTCTATCAGAATTGAAAAGAAAGATAAATTGCTTTGAAAATTCTTTAAAATTTCAAGTTTTATTCTATTACTTAAGTGATAAGTGACCAAATCATCAATATAATATCGACTTTATGTAAATTTCTTGAAAATGGATAACCAATGGATGCTGCTCAGTATACAGTTGAGTCGGCATAAAAAATGTAGGTCCAGTTCTCGGTCAATTGTGTGCAAACATTTAATAACACACACAACACAATTGATCATAAGAAGTTCGGTCAAAGTCCTTTCAAGGGCTGAAATCGCCAATTTGTTTTTTTTTGTTTTTTTTTTTTTTGAGAACGAGATAGGCCAAAAATAAATAAAATATATGAAAAAAATAGAAAAAGCAGGTTATCTCGAAAATGGAGCGAGATAGGGTAAAAACAACCACTTTTTACGTGTTTCTAAGGGAGATGGTATTATCGAGACGCGTAGATAGAGGGGTCGCACTATACCAATATATTGCACCAAACTGGAAGCTCTAATGTATCTGCTCCCCATATTTTCCAATTCATATGACTTAACACTTAGATTGTGGCTTTAATTCACGTGTGCTGGAATTCTTATACTTCATACACCGTACTCAACAATTCACGTGTTAAGATCTTCTTGCTCATGAATTTTAAAACTAGTTCACAAGCCATACTATTTGTAAAAAATTAAATAACAATTTTCTGAGCAACTTTTGCATGAATCATGTTTTATATTCTTACAAATATTTTTTTTGTAGTTCTATGTTGAGAAAAAAAAATAGAAATTCATTGCCTTGATGGTCGAGCGTGCTGAACGTTGAGATTTTATAAAAATTCGCGCAGGTTCGAGCCCGGGTGAAACCAAAATTATTATTTTAGGCTGAGCACATGTCATTTCCTCTCGTCTCTGTCTGATATTTAGTTTGCTAGCTACACTTTCGTCTCTGTTCGATGTATAGTTTGCATACTACACTCGCTAGTGCTAGTGGGATGTGGAATCCTAATTAATTTGCATTAAAAACAAAAATTAAAATTTTACACCATCTATTGGGTAAAAGCATAAAAAGAAATATGATCCAACTCGTTTTTTTCATAAGAGTTAAATCTAACCGGATCACAGACCCATTTCGTTAAATTTGACAGATTAAGTTCATTGACTGAGTTGAAAAGAGGTTTATGACCTCTTGTTTCAAAATAGTATACTAGAACATAGTGCATACATAAACCCAATGCGAACTAATGCTTACAATGCTGCCAAAACGAACCAATCAGTTCGTACAAAACCAAAGCATACAAGCATAAACATCGAAAGAAAATCAAAGAAAGCAGCAGGCACATAAGCAGCTGATGATTGATTTTCTTATATAAAAACATGAATTTTTCTTCTTATATTTTACTATTTTGTGGCTTTAATATAATAGTGACAAAATCCAAAATAAGATATTCATTCAGCACAGGATATACCTGATATCTATACTATTATATAAAAGGCTTCTCACGTATCTACGTTGCAGTGTAACTCAAGAACTACTCAACCGATTTTTGTAATTCTTTCACTAACATAAAGCAACATGTTTAACTAAGTCCTTTGCATACTTATTTTCTTCAAAACTGCTCTAAAAAGTTATTGAAATTTGAGTTTAAAAAGTAGCCAAAAAAATCAAATCCAAAAAACATTGCTGCATTGAATCGTTTGATACACAACCAGCGCGCTGCAGCGTAAAGCTTTCTCGCTCTTTTCCTCTCCGATTGTGTTTGTTGTTATTGTTTCTTTTACTTAAAGTGCTTTAAATAAGGGATGTTTTACGTACAAGAGCAGACGCAGGAAGTTGTTTCATTCAGTTGGCGCTGAGACTTCAAGTGATTAAGTCTTTGTTGCTTAAGTTTTAGGTATGATATGTTTATGCTTCGTAAATGTTTATCTATATTGTTTTTTTATGCTGCGTAAATGTTTATTTTTGCTGAGACAAAGAGCGCTACAAGCGTAAGTATAAAATCGTGTTATAAATGAATTACAGTGCGGAAGTAATTGAACATTGTACTGTTTTTAAAATTTTTGGTCATTAATACTTAAAAAAGTCGATCCAAAATGTGAATCAAAAATTTATAAACCAGTAAAATGTCCTATTTTAGTACCTTCATTCATATGCGTTTCCTGACGTTATTTTTGATAATAGCCTTGATTATAAAAATTGGATAAGTAGAATACAAGATAGACTTGAAAAAAGCGAGAAAAAAATTTAAAAATATTGGGGCATAGTGTAATCAATGTGTGAAATGGTGTGTTCGCATTAGTTAACAGGTGTAAGTGTATTGATACGATACTGAAAGGTGTGGTTAAATTTATTTTCAAAATCCTTAAATTAAGTTGAATGGAACAATTTTCATCAAGATGCTGCTTGCTTTAAAACAAGATGTTAAAAGTTACAGATCATCATATATTTTTAGTTCGTGTTAAAGAATTAAAATGTCGTTTTTGTAAAACGAAAATAGATTTCTGAGCTAAAAAAAGGTTAAAAACTATTTATTTAGACTTTACAAGCAATTATATACAATTCATACATAATGAAAATATATAAGAATCGCGACATTGGTCAATCAGTTTTATTGGATCAAATCAAAAAATTTTAAATTGAGTGTACATGAGACCGAACCCTAATTTTAAGACCATTTAATTTTTCCTCAAACAACGAAATTAGCTTCGGTTACACCTAAGAACATTTCGAACAAAATTTGGTCCTTATTGGATCACGGTCAGTAGACACGGCGTCTCCTTGGATTCTAAGGGACTGTGTATGCAAATGAACTGTTTATTAAAAAAATATTTTTAAAAAAGTAAAAAAAAAATTTAGATACTCGAAACCATTTTATTGAAAATTAAAAATTATACGTTCTTAGGCCTTACCGAATATTATTTCGTTTTTGGAGCGAAAATTTATTGTACTTCAAAACCAAAGGAAAACATAGAAATCTGCAGTAGTCAACCAATTTTTAATTCAAAAGTTTAATGCCATGCAGCATCAGACGCTATAATTTTCATTTTTATAATTTTCACGTTCTAGATGGATTTAGAAGATTGAAAACCGTGAAATATTAATGAATTTTCAATAAAAATTCAACTAGCTGTCATTTCATTTCTTACATTAAATTTTCATAAAATATTTTTTCTCATTTGTTTTTGTATTAAAAATTTGTTGAATTTGTATTAACACTTCCTGTTGTATCGCTAAAACTTCGGAACTCTTTAAGAGTACACCTTAATTTTATATCGCTAGAAAGGTAATGAAACCTTAAAACAGCTTATATTATGAAAGTTAAAAAAAATTATAGCGTCTGGTGATAGCATTATACTTTGAAGTTAAAAATGGGTTGACTTACTGCAATATTTCCAAAAGTTTTATATTTTTCCTTTAAAGTAGACAAACATTTTTCCAATGATACCCTATTTACGAAAATCGTATTTAAATTGACTGAGGTACGTTGTCTCAAAGTAGACCCAATTTTGGCCGCGAAAAATGATTGCAAAAATGTATAACTTCGGATTTGGTTTCTAATCATTAAACCAATTCAAGAATAAAATTTGAGCCAATTTGGTAAGTGCAACTAATAAAACACTTCAATATAAAATGGCCAGTATATTTTCTATCAACAAAAAAAAAAACCCCGATTTAACCTGAAAAGGCATTTTTGTCATCAGATTTTCTGCATTGTTCTGGCAAAATTATCAGTTACCATATCGGAAATATGGACAAAGGATTAAAAATGTAGGAACTCTAAAAATATGATCCGCAAGCAATGCGTCTAGCTAGATTTGTTTAACATTTCGAAACGTTGCTGAAAATTGTGGTGCCGTTAAAAGTAATACCAGTTTGTACATTCCAATGCATTGGAAACTTATTTATAGGATCAATTTATCTCCAAATTAACAGTGGTGTTTTCTTGAACGTTGACATCACTGCTAAACTGAACGATAAAAGATTTTTTGAGCAGACGAAACGAGGATTTTTTGGTCAATAACGTCCTTTGTTTAGGCTGCACACAAAAAATCACTTCACTTTGTGATCCTATCTGAAAGCATATATAATAAACACGCTGTCAACAAAAATTACAAATACTATTATAAAAACCAAAATAAAAGACTCAAATGTTAATGCCCTTATAGTGCTTTCACTATTGTGGGTTGTATGGGAGGTGGGCGTGTTAGCCAACAGACTACGCCCAATTTTTGAACACGCATTAGCTTTAGTATAAAATACATACATACCAAATTTTATCTCTGTTAGACAAACATAAGCATATTTATACAGTTTTCAATTTTTTGGTTTGTATGGGAGGTAGGCGTGTCCGTGGGCGGATGACGTCCATTTTCAAAAACATCTTTGGTTTGTTAAACAAAACATACGTACCAAATTTTATCTCTGTAGGTTGAACAGAAGCTTACATATTGAGTTTTCAATTTTTTGGTTGAATGGGAGATGGGCGTGTTTTGATATAAAGTGAGTTTTCAATTTTTTGGTTGAATGGGAGATGGGCGTGTTTTGATATAAAGTATATACATACCAAATTTTATTGTTGGAAGTTTATTATGAGCTTAGTTTTGCAGTTTTCGATTTTTGCGTTGTATGGGAGGTATTCAGGTTTAGGGTATAACAAACTTGCAAACAGGTAAAAAAATCAAGTGTTGTATTCGCTTTTAAACCTAAATCACCCCAATTGGCTATGGGTGCTTTTTTTGGTATTTTAAGTGCTTTTATTTAAGTGTAATATAAGGATTTTTTTTATTTAATGATGTCTTGATGTGCCAAGTTCATATGTTTAGTCTGTAAATATCAAAGAATTCACTCTTACAAGGTAAGCAAATATGTAAAAAAAAGTGTTGTAGAACAGGGTCCGGAGAACTCTATTTGCAAACGATTACAGTATGCGTCACTGTTTTTGTACATGGCATCCCACTATATATCCCTTATAAATTTGGGCTCTCTTAACACGAAAATAGCAAACATTTTTTTTTATGGATACGTTTTTTTAAAAAATTGTTGTTACTTTATTTTATCGACCTTTGACTTTGTGTGTGGTTTTTTTTGACCTAAAGCCTGAACAACGTTTTAAAAAATTTAAGTTTTTTGTGTTGCTTTTTTCAAAATTTTGCTGTATAAAACCTCAAGATATGTGGTTCTCCGAGGCCTTAAAATATATTTTTTAACGATATTTTCCAGTTTGATCCTCTTACAACCTCACCCACTGCATCTGTTGCGCAGTGTACCTTTTTATATAACTATATTTTAATATAATAAAAATTAAAATTTTTTTTTGCTTAATGAGGAAATTTTTTTAACTTTCCTTTTTAATTTAAATCGGGGCTTTTTATGGTAAGTTATTCATTGCTCAGATACGATACGTTCACCAATGCGAAAGTGCTCTTTCAACCATCAAGACTGTATCCATTTCAACATCATATAACATTTTAACATTTCTTAAATTTATCAAAATTTACAAAATTATGAACGTTTGGTTTCTTTGTAGCTACTTAAAGTTTCATCGGACAGACATAAAACCCGAATTCTACACAGAGAAAATTTTGTTCTTCTAACATTTATTTTCATTTACAAAACGGACATTTTAAAATGAGCGAATGAATATTAAACGTTCGTTAAATATTTTAAAATTAAAATTTCAGAATTGAATAATAATTAGAAGCTATTTTTTAAAAATTGTATTTTAAACTATCAACCGATCGTTTTAAAATCATACGTACGTTTTAGAAGCTAATTTAAAAATGTCCGTTTTTAGAATGAAAATACACTTTATAAACTTGCTTTTCTACAAAACTATTAATGCTATAATGACACTAATGATGTTATAACACAATATTTGTAAATAAAAAACAAGTAAAGAAACTCTAAAGATGGTCTAGCCCGACTATGGACTACCCGAAAATCACCTACTCCGAAAACAAACACAATGATATATTACATATTACATATTGAAGTTTGGACAGGACAACGTCTGTCGGGTCAGCTAGTAATGGTATATTTGAAAAAGTCTTTCGACAATTTTTTTCATTTGCAAATTGTAAAATAACAGTTATTTTCGGTACTTGTTTTAGTTCAGTTGGTGTTTTAGTTGCTTTCGAATGTCTTCTCAACATTGTTACTTTTTGAATGCTGGATCAATTTGCATAGTACTTCATCGGACAGACATAAAACCCGAATTCTACACAGAGAAAATTTTGTTCCTCTAACATTTATTTTCATTTACAAAACGACATTTTAAAATGAGCGAATGAATATTAAACGTTCGTTAAATATTTTAAAATGAAAATTTCAGAATTGAAGAATAATTAGAAGCTATTTTTTTAAATTTTTATTTTAAACTATCAACCGATTGTTTTAAAATCATATGTACGTTTAAGAAGCTAATTTAAAAATGTCCGTTTTTAGAATGAAAATAAACTTTATAAACTTGCTCCTCTACAAAACTATTAATGCTATAATGACACTAATGATGTTATAAGACAATATTTGTAAATAAAAAACCAGTAAAGAAACTCTAAAGATGGTCTAGCCCGACTATGGACTACCCGAAAACCACCTACTCCGAAAACAAACACAATGATATATACATATTGAAGTTTGGACAGGACAACGTCTGTCGGGTCAGCTAGTTTTAGTATATATATTATCTTTGAACGAAGAGTATTAAAGGCTGTAGGTATACCTTAAAGTATTCGCCAAAAAGTTGCCTAATGACCTTGAAAAAATCTGTTAAAACGACCCCATACAAACCGCGCTGTAAGACGTAATTCTACGTCAAAACTGGTTGTAATAACTTTAGTTGACTATTTTACTTTACACTTTTCTTATTAAAATCACAACAAAAAATACCTTTGCTCTTAATTGCTCGTATAAGTATATTATATGAGTATATTCATCACAACTTTTCTTACAGCACTAAAAGAGACTGTTGTAACTGTTGCCAGATTCATTCTTTAAAATTGCATTAAACGTTATGCAAAGGAAGGTTGTCAATAACTGTGTCGAAAATTTGGTATGTCAATAACTATATCACTTACCCTATATAATTGTTTTAGTTGTTACCTGATATTTTGGTGGTTGTTATTTCGTACCTTCTTGAAGGGTGGGTTTTTTTTGTGTTTTGAACTCTTGAAAAAAAAAGCATCTTTATACCTTATATAGTGGAATTTTTATTTTATATGCTCAGTTATTTGGCGTCTTTTGCAGCGTGAAGTCGTGGTTTTTTTGTGAAATATATTGAAAAATTGAAAACTGAAGCGTCATTCTTTAGATCGAAAAGACAAAAGATGTTTTTTACACAAAGTCATTACACCAAGAAAACCTATTTCAACAGAAGAAATGGAATCTTAGCTGGAGTTCACTAGTACATCTGCTAAAAAACTTCATGGAGCATCAGTGGATGTTGGTTGTGATGAAACATTTTCCTACGGCATATTACAATATGCTGCAATATTTTTGGGCATTGCTGATTGCCTTGCTTATCGAAATTTTTTTGATTTTTTTAAACTTGATTCTCTATCGTATGACACAAGCTTTTTCATTTTCTTCGATTTTTTATGAATTTTTAAAGTCAATATTTTTTTCGAAAAAAGCACACTTTCAAATTTGGAACATCATCAAAAATTGAAAAAAAAATTTAAATTAAAATGCTCCTGTCATACGATAACCACTTTTGTTAAGATTTAAAACATCATTTTTTTCAAATCGTACAATTTTTGCGACTCAGCGCTGCAACCACGAGGCCCCGTTTTTTTCTCTGCCGCCAGTTTGGAGCTCTATAAAACCATGTTGGAGTGAAAAATATATTTTTTTCTTGTAATTTGTTCAATTCTCTACAATAATAAAAAAAAAATTTAGAAAAATGTTTGTTTTTGACTGATCTATGAATTTAAAAAAAAAGCCTGTTTTCTCTTCCACGAATATACATTACCCCCTTAATAGTGATATTTTGTTTTTCGAATAACTCGAAAACTAGAGCTTAGTAAAAAAAAAACTCGCATGTAGCAACGTACACGTGGCAGAAGTGAAAGTTCTTTAACAGTAAGAAATAAGAGAGATTTTAGTGTGAAATAGAGAGAGAAAGTATCTGAAAAGAAATTCAATCAATACGAAATGGAATAATAATTTGTTGATTCAATATTTGCATCCAAGGACCGTGCCGAATATGGTTTTTGTCGAAAGTGTCACATATTAACTTTTATCTCTTAATTTTTATTTTTTTCCGACAAAAATAACAGTTTTTTGTGCCTTATAGTTTTTTTTTGGCAAGAATATCAGGTAATTTATATTTGTTCAATTCATTTTACCGATAAAAAAATTTTGATATTATTATTTTCATCTCATCGGTGAGACATTTTACACATGGTGGCAACAGTTCAATCTGTCAAGCGCCTTTAAGAAAACACACATTGCTTGATATTTTTGACCGAAAAAATTAAAGTCACAAAATAACTGCTATTTTTGACCGATAAAATAAAAGTCAAAAGTAACCTTTATTTTTCCTCGAAATAAACTAGGCAAGAAATTAACTTTTAAAGAATCAGTTTCAAATTTAAAAGCGACTAAATATTCGTGAGGCTGAGGAAATTTGTAACATCTATACTATTATATAAAAGGCTTCTCACGTATCTACGTTGTAGTGCAACTCAAGAACTACTCAACCGATTTTTGTAATTCTTTCACTAACATAAAGCAACATGTTTAACTTGGTCATTGGCGTACTTTTTTTCTTTAAAACTGCTCTTAAAAGTTATTAAAACTTGAGTTTAAAAAGTAGCCAAAAAAATCAAATCCAAAAAACATTGCTGCATTGAATCGTTAGCAGTGTTGCCAAATTACACGATATATCGTATTTTGCCCGATCTGAGTCTCTGTGGACGATGTCCCGATATATGAGATAAAAACACGATCTGCAAAAAAGCAATTACGACACACGATCTAAAATACTAAATTTATTAAAACGGAATAAGTTTAACTAAAATGTGAAAGGGTTTATACACATTTCATGGAAAAATATCACAAAATGGATATTATTTTTGTTAATTTTTAATATAATATATAAAAAGATTTATATGCACTCATAAAATATATAGCTATATATACCAATCCAAAAAATGAGTTTTCCTTTGTCGTATTTAAATCAATAGTTAGGAATAAACGAACTGATTTATCGCCCTAGATGGGGTATTTAAATATATTATTAGTTGTACCTTGTACAGTACTACAGGGCTGTACCGTACTATAGAAACTTCAAAGTTGTACTTTGTAGCTGTACACGACGAAATACGATATGGGATAGAAAAAATCCCGATATGGCGCATTGGTTTTCTGGCAACACTGATCGTTAGATACACAACCAGCGCGCTGCAGCGTAAAGCTTTCTCGCTCTTTTCCTCTCCGATTGTGTTTGTTGTTATTGTTTCTTTTACTTAAAGTGTTTTAAATAAGGGATGTTTTACGTACAAGAGCAGACGCAGGAAGTTGTCTCATTCAGTTGGCGCTGAGACTTCAAGTGATTAAGTGTTTGTTGCTTAATTTTTAGGTATGATATGTTAATGCTTCGTAAATGTTTATCTATATTGTTTTTTATGCTGCGTAAATTTTTGCTGAGACAAAGAGCGCTACAAGCGTAAGTATAAAATCGTGTAATAAATGAATTACAGTGCGGAAGTAATTGAACATTGTACTGCTTTTAACATTTTTGGTCATTAATACTTAAAAAGGTCGATCCAAAATGTGAATCAAAAATTTATAAACCAGTAAAATGTCCTATTTTAGTACCTTCATTCATATGCGTTTCCTGACGTTATTTTTGATAATAGCCTTGATTATAAAAATTGGATAAGTAGAATACAAGATAGACTTGAAAAAAGCGAGAAAAAAATTTAAAAATATTGGGGCATAGTGTAATCAATGTGTGAAATGGTGTGTTCGCATTAGTTAACAGGTGTAAGTGTATTGATACGATACTGAAAGGTGTGGTAAAATTTATTTTCAAAATCCTTAAATTAAGTTGAATGGAACAATTTTCATCAAGATGCTGCTTGCTTTAAAACAAGATGTTTAAAGTTACAGATCTTCATTAAGTTTTAGTTCGTGTTAAAGAATTAAAATGTCGTTTTTGGAAAACGAAAACAGATTTCTGAGCTAAAAAAAGGTTAAAAACTATTTATTTAGACTTTTTAAGCAATTATATACAATTCATACACATTCATACACAATTCATACACAATGAAAATATATAAGAATCGCGACATTGGTCAATCAGTTTTATTGGATCAAATAAAAAAATTTTAAATTGAGTGTACATGAGACCGAACCCTAATTTTAAGACCATTTAATTTTTCCTCAAGCAACGAAATTAGCTTCGGTTACACCTAAGAACATTTCGAACAAAATTTGGTCCTTATTGGATCACGGTCAGTAGACACGGCGTCTCCTTGGATTCTAAGGGACTGTGTATGCAAATGAACTGTTTATTAAAAAAATATTTTTAAAAAAGTAAAAAAAAAATTTAGATACTCGAAACCATTTTATTGAAAATTAAAAATTATACGTTCTTAGGCCTTACCGAATATTATTTCGTTTTTGGAGCGAAAATTTATTGTACTTCAAAACCAAAGGAAAACATAGAAATCTGCAGTAGTCAACCAATTTTTAATTCAAAAGTTTAATGCCATGCAGCATCAGACGCTATAATTTTCATTTTTATAATTTTCACGTTCTAGATGGATTTAGAAGATTGAAAACCGTGAAATATTAATGAATTTTCAATAAAAATTCAACTAGCTGTCATTTCATTTCTTACATTAAATTTTCATAAAATATTTTTTCTCATTTGTTTTTGTATTAAAAATTTGTTGAATTTGTATTAACACTTCCTGTTGTATCGCTAAAACTTCGGAACTCTTTAAGAGTACACCTTAATTTTATATCGCTAGAAAGGTAATGAAACCTTAAAACAGCTTATATTATGAAAGTTAAAAAAAATTATAGCGTCTGGTGATAGCATTATACTTTGAAGTTAAAAATGGGTTGACTTACTGCAATATTTCCAAAAGTTTTATATTTTTCCTTTAAAGTAGACAAAAACTTTTCCAATGATACCCTATTTACGAAAATCGTATTTAAATTGACTGAGCTACGTTGTTTCAAAGTAGACCCTATTTTGGCCGCGAAAAATTATTGCAATAATGTATAACTTCGGATTTGGTTTCCAATCAGAATTTCTCTGCATTGTTCTGGCAAAATTATCAGTTACCATATCGGAAATATGGACAAAGGATTAAAAATGTAAGAATACTAAAAACATGATCCGCAAGCAATGGGTCTAGCTATAGCTATATCTATAGATTTGTTTAACATTTCGAAGCGTTGCTGAAAATTGTGGCGAAACGGGGATGTTTTTTGGTCAATAACGTCCTTTGTTTGGCTGCACACAAAAAATCACTTCACTTTGTGATCCTATCTGAAAGCATATATAATAAACACGCTGTCAACAAAAATTACAAATACTATTATAAAAACCAAAATAAAAGACTCAAATGTTAATGCCCTTATAGTGCTTTCACTATTGTGGGTTGTATGGGAGGTGGGCGTGTTAGCCAACAGACTACGCCCAATTTTTGAACACGCATTAGCTTTAGTATAAAATACATACATACCAAATTTTATCTCTGTTAGACAAACATAAGCATATTTATACAGTTTTCAATTTTTTGGTTTGTATGGGAGGTAGGCGTGTCCGTGGGCGGATGACGTCCATTTTCAAAAACATCTTTGGTTTGTTAAACAAAACATACGTACCAAATTTTATCTCTGTAGGTTGAACAGAAGCTTACATATTGAGTTTTCAATTTTTTGGTTGAATGGGAGATGGGCGTGTTTTGATATAAAGTGAGTTTTCAATTTTTTGGTTGAATGGGAGATGGGCGTGTTTTGATATAAAGTACATACATACCAAATTTTATTGTTGGAAGTTTATTATGAGCTTAGTTTTGCAGTTTTCGATTTTTGCGTTGTATGGGAGGTATTCAGGTTTAGGGTATAACAAACTTGCAAACAGGTAAAAAAATCAAGTGTTGTATTCGCTTTTAAACCTAAATCACCCCAATTGGCTATGGGTGCTTTTTTTGGTATTTTAAGTGCTTTTATTTAAGTGTAATATAAGGATTTTTTTTATTTAATGATGTCTTGATGTGCCAAGTTCATATGTTTAGTCTGTAAATATCAAAGAATTCACTCTTACAAGGTAAGCAAATATGTAAAAAAAAGTGTTGTAGAACAGGGTCCGGAGAACTCTATTTGCAAACGATTACAGTATGCGTCACTGTTTTTGTACATGGCATCCCACTATATATCCCTTATAAATTTGGGCTCTCTTAACACGAAAATAGCAAACATTTTTTTTTATGGATACGTTTTTTTAAAAAATTGTTGTTACTTTATTTTATCGACCTTTGACTTTGTGTGTGGTTTTTTTTGACCTAAAGCCTGAACAACGTTTTAAAAAATTTAAGTTTTTTGTGTTGCTTTTTTCAAAATTTTGCTGTATAAAACCTCAAGATATGTGGTTCTCCGAGGCCTTAAAATATATTTTTTAACGATATTTTCCAGTTTGATCCTCTTACAACCTCACCCACTGCATCTGTTGCGCAGTGTACCTTTTTATATAACTATATTTTAATATAATAAAAATTAAAATTTTTTTTTGCTTAATGAGGAAATTTTTTTAACTTTCCTTTTTAATTTAAATCGGGGCTTTTTATGGTAAGTTATTCATTGCTCAGATACGATACGTTCACCAATGCGAAAGTGCTCTTTCAACCATCAAGACTGTATCCATTTCAACATCATATAACATTTTAACATTTCTTAAATTTATCAAAATTTACAAAATTATGAACGTTTGGTTTCTTTGTAGCTACTTAAAGTTTCATCGGACAGACATAAAACCCGAATTCTACACAGAGAAAATTTTGTTCTTCTAACATTTATTTTCATTTACAAAACGGACATTTTAAAATGAGCGAATGAATATTAAACGTTCGTTAAATATTTTAAAATTAAAATTTCAGAATTGAATAATAATTAGAAGCTATTTTTTAAAAATTGTATTTTAAACTATCAACCGATCGTTTTAAAATCATACGTACGTTTTAGAAGCTAATTTAAAAATGTCCGTTTTTAGAATGAAAATACACTTTATAAACTTGCTTTTCTACAAAACTATTAATGCTATAATGACACTAATGATGTTATAACACAATATTTGTAAATAAAAAACAAGTAAAGAAACTCTAAAGATGGTCTAGCCCGACTATGGACTACCCGAAAATCACCTACTCCGAAAACAAACACAATGATATATTACATATTACATATTGAAGTTTGGACAGGACAACGTCTGTCGGGTCAGCTAGTAATGGTATATTTGAAAAAGTCTTTCGACAATTTTTTTCATTTGCAAATTGTAAAATAACAGTTATTTTCGGTACTTGTTTTAGTTCAGTTGGTGTTTTAGTTGCTTTCGAATGTCTTCTCAACATTGTTACTTTTTGAATGCTGGATCAATTTGCATAGTACTCTTTGAAGGAGCCTCCCAAAGCAGAGGCAAATCTTGTTCATTATTACCTCCTGCTTCCTGATCATAATAATTGCTATGTTGATTGAGGGCCTCATAAAGAAGCGAACGTTGATTGTTGAGTGCATCAACTTGGTTGGCTTTAAAATTTCGTTGAGATGCATCAGTGTGTTTTTTGGGATTGGTTCTTTGTAGATTCAACAAAATACACTGATGTTTCGTAAAAATGCATTTTGAAACTCAGCCATTGTTGCAATCACCTTACCTTCATCATTAGTTGCAGACCCAGCTGCGGCTGTATTCTTAAGAGCTCTAATTCGCTCTCTATATTCACGAACGCGTTCTGCTCCTGTTTTAGCTATTTTTCTATTTTTTTCCGTGCATACTTGTAGGATGAAAATTAATGTTACGGTTATGTTAATAATATAATGTTAATGTTAATCTAAAGTTAATGTTAATTATGTTATTTTCATTATGTTACGCGTTTAGTTTTAATTACATTTTGTTTAACAATTTATCATGTGCCTACGTGGCGTAAAGGAATAAGATCCGGCTGATAATCAACAATGTTCGGGGTTCAATTCTCGGCAACGGCAGTAATTTTTTTTTAATTTGGATATGAATTGAAAACGTTAGCCTAGCGTCACGAAAAATGACCTTGAAATTTCACTCGCCGCCAAAGAAGTTTCACTTTAAAAAGGCATAGCACCATAAGGATCAGCGCACTCGAATTATGTTATCCTCCTGGGTCCCCCGTTTGATGGATTTTGCAACTAGCACAGTGTAATTATTAATATTTTAAAAAACTAGTAATGTATATCTTCGACTTGGCCGAAGTTAAAATACCCCCACAGGTGATTCGCAGTGGTACAAATCTTAAATTGCAGCTCTTTTTATATGAGATTTCAAAGAATTTTACTATTTTGATGACGTCTAAAATACATTCATATCAAATTGTTTTCCTACAAAATAAAGACAAGCCTTTTTATAAAGTTTTCAATTATTGGTTGTATGGGAGGTGGGCGTGTTCTTGAGTGGTTGATGCCAATTTTTCTAACACGCCTCAATTTTGATATAATATACATACACAAATACCCAATTTCAGGTCTGTAGCTTAAATATCAGCCTGATTATAGAGTTTCCAATATTATGCGTTGTATGGGAGGTGGGCGTGTTCATCGATGGATGACGCCCATTTTTCTAACACATCATGGTTTTATTATAAAAAGAATAAATACCTAATTTTACTTTTGTAGCTTCGACAGGAGCCTATTTATATAGTTTTCAGTTTTGGGGTTGTTTGGGAGGTGGGTGTGTTCGTGGATGGATTACGCCCATTTTTCTCTTACGTGTTACTTTTTATATAAAAATAATAAATATTTAATTTTACTTTTATAGCTTCGACACAAGCCTCTATACATAGGCTTCAATAATAGGATTGTATGGGAGGTGGGCGTGTTAGTGGGTGGATGACGCCCATTTTCCTAGCACACCTGAGTTTTGTCATAGACTATACAAATACCGAATTTAAGTTTTGTAGCGTAAATATTAGTTCCTTTGTGGAGTTTTCATCATTGGGGTTGTATGGGAGGTAGGCGTGGTTTTCATCCGATCTAGCCCATTCTCGAACTTGATCTTTGCTTTTAAAACAAAAACTTAAATATGAAGTATCATTACGATAGCTTGAAAATTACGGCTGTTATCGTGTCGACAGACAGACAGACGGACAGACGGACAGACAGACGGACATGGCTAAATCAACTCAGGTGGTGATGCTGATCAAGAATATATTTACTTTTCTATACCTACCACGCCTCCTTATGGGCGTTACACACGTCGTGACAAAATTAATATACCCCTCACGCAGTATGCGTGGGGGTATAAAAATGCTCCATTTAAATTAAAAAGAAAAATTTAAGAATTCTATGCTTGTTCAAATATTCAGTATGAATGGAAATTAACTTAATTGTAAGGAAACAGAAACAGAACAATAATGCATTATGAGGAGAGCGCAAACATTTGTGACACGTTTATGTATCTCTTCAACAGTACATAATTTCGAAAGCAAATACAATAAAGCCGACGCATACAAACCCCTAGACCACACCCAACTATACAGCTTCACATTACATACATACATACTTCATTAAATTTGTCTCAGTTGCATTTAAGTTACTCATATTTTCTATAACATTGCAGGTTATGTGGGTGCGACGGACCACAGAGAAGGTTTCGCTGCTGACAGTCGGGAATGTAACATACAGTGGCGACCCGCGAATACGCGTCAAGTTTCAATACCCCAACAACTGGCGCCTCCTCATAAACCCAACTCAGAAGGAAGACGCTGGCGTCTATATGTGTCAAGTGTCGACTCATCCGCCGCGGGTTTTCACAACAAATTTAACCATCCTTGGTAAGTGGTAGGGTAAACTGGAAAACTGAGGTTGCCTACAAGTAGATAATCAATTCACAATAATAAATGCACTACAAGATGCCATAGAAGGTATTCTGATGTGCATTAAAATAAATAAAATACAGCATCATTTACACTGCGATATCTTTACATATTTTTATTATTTTTTTTTTTTTTCATTATGTGTCGCTTTAATGAACTCTTGAAACATTTTGAAGTTCAAACTACATTAACTTAGGTTGGAAAACCATAAATATGCAATTAAGAACCAGCTTTGAGGTTGCAAAAAATAATCAAGCGTTGACGTTATAATAATCTTGACAACGAAACCATTTCATATTAATTAGTGAAAAATACATAAAAGTTACACGTAACTTGACAATATAGGCAGGACGGAAAAAGGCAAGGAATTAAGATAAGATAGCGTTTTGATTTTAATTATCAACTTCCAGGGCTGTCTAAAGCCATCTAGGGTGCTTTAGGCACAGAGTTTTTTAGACCTTTAAAAATAAAAAGAATTAAAACAGCTCAATTTACTTTTGCGGTTTTGGTTATGCCAACATAATCACTTCTATCACTGCTGTCGACAATGAAATACTCGAAAGTCGAATCACCATTGCCAAGCTTGACATTTGAGTGAACAATCAATCTATGACAATTGTCAATTTTAATACAATTGTCAATATTACAAAAATGAAGATTAAAAAAGCAACATTTCCAGTTGTAGAAAGTGCAAGGAACAAAATTAACTCGATTTTTGCTAAATAGATTCACATACTTATCATATTATATTGAAATGTATTTAGAACAGGTTGTTTTAAAATATACTCAAAAATGAAAAACTAAAATGTTCTATTTCTTTAATTGCGCTTGAAACATTATAAAAAAACTTGTTATTTTCCATATAACTTCGCTCATTATCGCCAAAACATGCTCTAGGAAAAAGTCATAAAATCCTTTATTCTGATTTGTGCCATCGGAACCTTCGGGAATGTGTTCAAATAGAGCTATTTTAAAACATACTCTAAAATAAAAACCTTTTCTTTAGCTGCGTTTGAAACTTTATAAAACAAATTTGTTAGTTGCCCATAACTTCATAAAATCCTTAATTTTTATTTGTAGCAGCAGAACCTTCGAGAATGTGTTTAGAAATAAATAAAAAATTGTTTTTTTCTGCAATTGTAAATAGAAATTATTTTTTTTTTATTTCTAGGAACTTTTTTGTGGAATATGAAACATTTTTTCCTTATATTTTTAACTTTATTAATTTTCGCAAAAATTTGTCAAATATATATTTGTTAAAATTTCGTATGTGAATTTGCGTTTTTTAAAATACACAGTTTAAAACTATAAAAAGTTGAATTTATATTGTCAATCTTTATGGCAATCTTTATGGCAACATTCATGAAAGAACAGAAAAGGAGAGAAACACAAAACGAACAATGAAAATGTTTCAAATGTGGAATTTTGAACGGAGTTCACTGAATAACTCAAAAAAATTCTAAAAACTTATAAAAAAAATTGTTTAGCGAAGCAAAAACATTCGGCAAAAATAATTGGCTATTTCAGCCGAAGCCGAAGGTCAAAATATTGGCCGATTATGCCGATTACCGAAGCCGAAACCGAATCCGAATGACCGGTCATTATATTCTTCGTCAATCGTAAAAATTCACTCAAAGTTACATTAAATCAGATATGTAAAAACCAGTACAATGTCGAATCGTAGTATCGTCACTCAATCATTCTCCTGACCTTGTTTTTGCATGAATTTCTTTAAGCGATAGCTTATTTTCTTAAGCATATTAAATATATTTCTTATTTTCTAAATATATTTTTAAGATCAAAAGGTTTAATGGACCGTTTTCATAAGTTTTCGATTTTTATGAATTTTTAAAGACACTTTTGACTTTAAGGCGAAAAATATTTCCTCCAATAACGCAAAAGCTGCTTTTCCAAATGTAAAAATTTGTTGTACAAAACTTTTTAACTAAAATTTATTTATTGGTAGAAAATTTTATTGGGCTTAATTTGATAGGTTTGATTACAAAAATCCAATAAGTAGTATATAAGATATATTTCAATACTTGAGACTATATTTGAAAAAAGCGAGAAAAATTTAAAAATAAATTGTGCAAAACACGTAAATATAAAAACTTTTTACGATTTTAGTGCTTAAAAACCCAAAATCTATTAGAAAAAGTACACGGTTAAAAATGTTGGACTAGTTTTTAATCCAAACTTTGGTTTAAAGTAATTTTTAATATTTTTGTTTAATTTTTTTAAATCCGAAAAAGTTTAAGTTTAAGACTATTTTTAGACTACAAATTTGCATTAAGGTAGTATTTTCAAGAAAAAGTATTTATGTTATTTAATAGCTGAATTATAATGCAGCAGTGGCAGTGGCAGAAGCTGTGTCAGTGGCAGCGGCAGTGATCAGCTGTTTCGTATTTTACTGCCTGCAAATTACAATCTAGCAGTGGCAGCGTCAGCATCAAAAGCAGTGAATGTGAAATTTTTCTTAGTAGTTTAATTATTTGCATGTTGGCAGTGAATTTAGAAACATGACTAACCTCGGCAGTACTGCTTACTGCCACTGCTGCTATGTAAGTTTTACCATTGAACAATAGTATTCCTCAAATAACAGCTGATCAATGCCACTGCCACTGACGCTGCCACTGCCGCATTGTAATTCAGGTATAAGATTGAAAACTACTTATACTTCTACGAAATTTAAGCTAAATATAATTCTAAATGTTGTTAAAGTATCCTAAATTTCTTTTTAATTAAATGAAATAAATTGTTTACTAAAATCTGAACCAAAATATTATTATATACATTATTACAGTAAACAGTGTTTAAAACTTTGTGGATTAAATAGAAATCCTTTTCGGATTACAATATTTTAAACTTCTTTGGACTCAAATCTAATCCTTTTTGGATTATAATATTTTAAACTTTCTCTGGATTAACAATTAATCCTTTTTGGATTGAAAAATTTAAAACTTTTCATTGGATTAAAAAATAATCCTTGTTTGGTCATTTCCTAATGTAATCTAAAAAAGTTTAAAATTTAGTCCAAGATTTTTAACCGTGTAGTACTGACGATAACGGCATTAATTCTCAACGTTTTTTCGTTTTGTATTTTATTTTCAAATGAAGCACACAAATTTTTTGATTACAACCAGCGGGATACCTTTTTTGTTTTTCTACTTTGACATGACATACAAAAACAACAACAACAATCATTTCGGAATGAAGTTTGATATTTTCCTATGTAATAAAAATAACCGTTTGTCGATTATTTTAAGCAAAGCATTACTTTTTGTGCCGCCAAGGTAAAATGTGACCTTATAGAGGTTCGTACAGTAGGTACTTGGTAACCAGATCAAAATTTCGTTTAGGATGATGACTACAGATGACAAAAAGGAGGACATTTGTTCTACGGAAGTTGAAAAACGAGGACACATAGATAAAAACTACACAAATTAACACTAAATTTATTTTTGTGATCGGGTGTCACCTCAAGTGCGCTTTGCAATTTGAGCTGGGATTTGCGAAATCAATATTTTTTTGTGAAAAGTACTCAAATACTTAAGCAACAAATCATTTTTTTCAAAAATGCATTCACATCTTACTTTTCATTAATTTTCTACATATTATCTGTTATCACCAATCTTAACAAATAATTTCAAGCCGAAAGCTCACGTTTGCAATACCTGTATTTTATCAATTCAACTTCATTTACAAGACTTATTTAACAATGATGTTGAAATTGATTTAAAAAACGAATACAATCACAAGCCCGTTTCGAACATATACATTGGAACCAACCCTGTAAATATTTGACAGACGATAGGAAAATAAGTCGATGCGGCGATGCCCTAGCGATTCGTTCAAGGGTTCTTTGGAAGATAGATAGCTTTTCAATAGCCGAAGTGATGAATGCGCTATTCTCGAAAAATTTTAAAATCTTCATTCGCTCATTCTAACAATCGTTAGATAGATGTGATGTTAGGATGTATAGGTTGCTTTTAATATAAAGGCGATAATTTTAAACAAACCCATCAGGAAATAAAGGTTGAAATAACCAAAATTGGATCATTTTTAGTCTTTATTTTTATAAAAACCAATTCAATAATATACATAAAAAATATGTCAGAAACGGGCTTAGGTTCATTTATTTTAAGACCTGTTAAAAATTTTCATTTAACTGATCACAGTTTTGTAAAAATGGCTTCAGAGCTTGAACGTAGAAAACTCATTTTGCACGATTATAACAAAAATAAACAAATTTCAATACGATTAATAACAAAAAATGTAAAATGACCATATTTCACGGTAAGAAACGTAATTCAAAATGTTAACGGACGTTTGACTATTGAAAGAAAATGTGGAAGTGGTGTTGAGCATGGCCAAAGAAACCTAAAAGCGGCTGAAAAGGTCATTAAGCTATTTATGAAGGATCCTTTTATTTACACTTGCGCAATCGCAAATAAAATTAAGAAATCGCCAAATTTTGTGCAAAATGTAATGGATAACGTAACAGACTGAAGTGTTATAAAGCCCAGGTATGTCCAGATCGGAATGCAAAACAAAATTTGTCTGGAAAAACACGCAGTCGACGACTGTACGAAAAACAATTGACAAAGTTTAAATGTGTGATCATGGATGACGAAACCTAATGTTTTACCAACTTCCGATACATCGCAGGACAAGATTTCTAAACTGCACGTAGTCGTGGAGACGCTCCAGATCATAACAAGAAGAAAATAAAATCCAAATTTCCTTAAAAGTGTCTAGTTTGGCAAACAATATGTTCTTGCGGTGAAAAATCTTCACCTTTTTTACAACTGACACCATAAATGATGAAATTTATAGAGAAGAATGCTTACAAAAATATCTTCTACCATATGTAAGATCCCATACGATAAAATCGCTATTTTGGCCTGACCTAGCCAGTTGTAATTATTCAAGAGACACGATTGAATGGTATAAGGATAACGGAATCGATTTGTTTGCTAAAGAAACCAATCGTCCGAATTGTCCAGAACTGCGACCAATAGAGGAATATTGGTCAATTTTTACAGGAGCTTTAAAAAATATAAGAATTTCAGTATCGACAATATCTGAGTTCCGCACCAAGTGAAATTTGGCAGCCATAAAAGTGGATTAATATCTCGTGCAAAAGCTGATGGGACGTGTTCGACAAAAAGTGCGGTGGTTTGCCTACCAAAAAAACTCCTAGGTTTTTTTTTGCAGTATTATAAAGATTAAATATTAAAGAATTACAAAATAAAAACAAAATACAAAAATCTGTCTTGGTTTTCTCTTTATTTGGGATATAAAGTGGTTAATTTTTGGTTATTTCAGCCTTTAGATCAATCCATCTTCGAAGAAGTCTTCGAGACATGTCAATATATTGCAAGACGGATCGGTCCATTTTCATGGGTGTCTTCGAAGACATTTTCAATCAAAATTCCACTTTGTCTAGCAAGACATGTTGTTGAAATGTCTTCCAGGACAGTATACATCCATGTATTATAGGATGGATGGATTGTATAAACTAAACCATACGCTCTCCGAGCATGATTTTATTTTTTTGTGTGAGTGAAATCTTATTTGTTTGCTTAAAATTTATTTATTTATTTATTACTGACAATATATTGACCTGTCTTGCAGAACGTCAGCGTCCACTCAGAGTAGTCGTACTTGGTCTTCGAGAAGGCTTTGAAGACTTCGTCTTGAGGATTTATATTCCAATTGGGAAGCCTTCGAAAAGCCTTATCACAAACATTCCTTAAAAAATTTTAAATTCTCTTTATGTCGAACAACTGTCATTGCTGTCATAACAGTTACTTTTTTGGAAAACAAAATGTTGAATTAAATATGAAGCAAAATTCTATGTGTCAAAAAATTACAATGATCAGCAACATGATATTTGTAGAAATACTCTCGGTAATACTTTTGCAGAAATTTTGTATAAGTTTATCAAGTCCACTTAAACCCACTGAACTATATGGCAACACTTAATCCTTTTTCGACAAGATCGTGATCATTACAAAAATTTTTCAATAAAAAAATTCTGATATCATTTAAGCAAGAACAACAACCTTTCTTGGTAACTTATGTTACACATACGCCCAAAAATAAAAAATTTGCCTAAAAACGGATGACATCGTAAATCTCTTATTTGGACGTAATTTGGCGAAAGTCATGATGCAGAATTCCTAGTTTTGATAAGTACTTTCACGAGAGATTGTCAATCCTAAGTGCCTAAACGATGAGTTCAAAAAAATTGCATAGTGGTATGGATCTACAGTTTTTTGACCACGATAATTCACCGGCTCACACATCACACATTGTTCATAATTATTTGACCGAAAATTATGTCAATAACACTCAACAAGCACCATATGGCTCCGTTTGACTATTTCCTATCCAACCTAAAATTTTCGCTTCTTCGAAAAGATTTTGAGATGACTGAAGTCATCAAAAAGCATTTATAGAGGGAGCTAGAGGCCATTTCAAAAACGGTCTACCAATAATGCTTTCAAGAGTAGAAAAAACGTTGGCATATGTGTATCGTCTCTGATGGTGATTATTTTGAAGGTAATAAAATAAATATTTAAGAATAATCAACAGTTGTTGCTTTATTTCCACAGTCTGGTTCAATATTGAACAGAAGGTATAGCTACAACAAAACTTTTATGATCAAACATACGTTCTTTAGCTCAAATCATTATTTTACAAAAGCGAATTTGTTAAATTTTGTTTTATTGGAAGCATAATTTCTAGCAAGGATAAAGTGTAAATAATTTTCAAGAGTTTTAAATTTTTTTAAATTTTATCTTAACTTTAAAAAAAGGATAAATTGTAAACTGTTTATGTTAAAATGATATAGTGGACGAAGTTTACAACTTCTTGGATTTATTTTTTAACCATTGACTTTTTTAAAATTAACTTTCGGCTCGAACTAAACTTTCTTTGTTTCACAATACATGCAAATTTAAACTTTTTGGGTTTACTTTTCCAAAACTAAAGTTTGTTTAAAATTCGTTAATTTTTCGAAAGTAATCCTGGACAAGATTTAAAAGTAAATTTTTAAGTATAAAAAATAAGTCGCAGACCCGAAAACATATTTAATATGTTTTAAATTATATGTTTTAAATTTATATATTCAACCGTGCAAGTTCTTTGCAGACACTTAACCCTCTGTAGCCACAGAGGTGCAAATCGAGTAAGCTAAAATTTCAAATGTCTCCATTTCATAGGACATAATTATGTCTATTTATTATTGTAACCATCGACCAGTAGCTTGGCTTCAGTTGGTACTCAGCTGCTTTGCAGGAAACACTGAAAGTTTTCCTCGAGTCATATTTGCAGCTGTGTGGTCTTAGCGTTATAAAATAATTTTTTTGTTTTTTTTTAAGTGCCTCGATAAACACATTTTCTGCAATTATCATCATCTTATAAATAAATTTTTAAATTTATTAAAGACAATTTAAATTATACTTATATATATATATATTGTTAGGTATAAACAATTCTTGAAATTTTGCGACTAGCAAAAGAGTAGAAAAACACTGCTTTGATAAAGTGAAAGGTGCTTCGGTAATTCCATTTTGGTTTTGCGGTAGATGCACTTTTAGCTTTTCAAAGTTAGTGGACTACATGAACCACAGAGACTACTGATAAGACGGAGTAGCTTTCGACGTAACCATGGTCTAGGCTGGTCACCCGTGTGGCCTCACGTCGTTGGAGAGAGGTGTGGCCAGAGGGTTAATTTCATACAGTCGCCATACAAAATTTTACGTAAATCGGTAAGGTTATTTTAAAGTTATGTGTCCAACAGTTTTGAAAAACACTGCTTCCATAAAAACACTTTTAAAGTTGTATGTGTGGGATTTCTTTGATGAAGCATATCTGAGTAAAATCTTTCTAATTTAAAAATATAAGAGATAACTTACATTTTATGAACAATTTTTTTGATTATCTGAATTAATTTCCCTGTCGCCTACCTTGAACCGTCACAGCTCAATTCAGTTTTTATTAATCGAAATATTATACAAGCCCATGTCCTTTAGATTATGTTTTACCAAGTCGACTAATAACTTCCAGGAGTTACACACACAAATATTTCAACAGACTTTTTCTCAGTGAGACGCAATTAAAGTTATTGTCGAAGAAATTCCAGTGATTTGAAATTTAGGCTAGTGGAAATTAAACTATGGTTTTTTGATGGAAATGATGGATTAAATAATTAAATTAATAATGGTTTATTTTGCATTAACTTTTTCCCCAGTGAAAAATTTTTTATGCACAGTCTAATGGACATGTAATAAGTAATAATCTTTTTTTCAATTACAGAACCACCTTTACGTCTAATCGATGATCAGGAACATGAGGTGAGCGATCGCTACTATAAATCTGGCAGTACCATTGATTTGCAGTGTCAAATATCAATAAGCTTTGTGCTTAAAGAAAAACTGAACATAATGAAATCACTTCAAACACAATTAAGTCAGAATAAATCCATTTCAAATAAGGCTATGATAACGACGAAAGCATTCGGAACCGGAATCAATGAATTGATTGCGAATGGAAATCAAACTATCAAGATGGGACAGTTTGAGAAACAGTATAACAATTTCATACTCTGGTCAAAGGATGATGACGACCTGCCATCAACAACGTTCAAGAGGTCAAGGTGAGCTCTTTTGCTCAAAAAGCTTTTGTTTATATAATGGTGGATTAACTTTATTTCATTATTGCTTTATTTTGTATTTTTTTGTATTTTTCGTTAAATTTTAAGACGCATGTGTTAATAGTGACGACCGTGTCCATGCGTAATAAATTTGTGGCTCAGCAGGAAAGGTTAAGTTTATTTCCCAAATGTAAGCAGTGTTGGTCGTTTTGAACCAAAATTGGTATTTGTGTTTTAAAAAACAGGTTTTGGTGGTTTGGTTGGTTTATTGCGATTTTTAATTATTTTTAGTAACTAGAACTAGTCTTCAAATTTCATTATTAATTCGTTTTAAAAATATTTTTACCATCCGTTGTTCTTAAAATATGGTTTATAACAATTCATTTTGTATTTATTGTGGAAAACCCTCTCTTTTTGATAACTTATCCCGTTTGTAAAAAAAAAACTCTGTGCGCAATATACACAGAGAAAACTAGTGCCACATAATATCTAAAAGATTTCTTCTTAAAACGTATTTAGAACAAAGGACATGAAAGACGAAAGAGGAGAGGTGTTTTTTTAAGAAGAAATCTTCTTGTTTTTCACCGAAAAATCTTCCTAAATTTATTTAAAAATATATCTTCTTAATTTCTTCTAAAATCCATATTTTCAAGACTTTTCATTAACAAAGGGCCTGAAAGACGAAAGAGGAGAGGTATTTTTTAAAAAGTAATCTTCTTGTTTTTAAGTAAAAATCTTCTTAAATTTATTTAATAAGATATCTTCTTAATTTCTTCTAAAATCCATATTTTCAATACTTTTTTTAAGTCCCAGACTTCGTGTATCGTCTATTTGTTATTTCTTATTTATTTATAATATATTGAGAAGAAAAGCCAATCATGTAGAAAACTTTGTTGAGATTTCTTCTGAAAAAATCAAGAAGAAAATCTAGTAGCTGTATGAAATTTCTTCTTAAACACAATCAAGAAGAAAACCTAATAGCTGTATGAGATTTCTTCTGAAAAAAAATTAAGAAGAAAGTCTAGTAACTGTATCAGATTTCTTCTTAAATTAATTTAAGAAGACAAAGCCAATAATTTTAAGAAGAAAATCTTCTTGGGTAAAAAACATAGAGAAATCTTCTTAACTTTGTTCTACATTATTAAGTTTTTACGTGGCGATTATTTTGTGTGTATGCAAATGTCATTTTAAATTATTTTTTATTTACCTTATATACTTTGTACAATTCTCACACATTACCTCAAATCAGAAAAAATTTCTGTATACAGCTGGGGGTCTCTAAACACAAAAATCCCAAAAAAATTGTATGTTTTTCTGAAGTCATCAGTGAAAATATTTTTGTTTTAAGCAAATGAATTTTTTATTCATGAAAAACAAGAGTTTGGTGAGTAATTTTAAAATTTAAAATGAGAATTTATTAACAAGTTCCTGTAGAATTTACTGGGTTGAAATCTTGGTCATATTATTCTATTGGTTTGTTTCAAATTAGAATTTTAACCCTTTGTAAATAAATAGTGTGTTTAAAAAAACGCTTAACCGAATTAACATGAAAACTCAAAACCAAAGCCAGCTCTTTGTTTCGAAGATTTTTGGTTCTAACCATTTTTTTTGTTTAGACGCACAGAACTACTTTTATATTCGTGACGCAAGAATATACCTTGTATATATCTTTGATATAAGCTCTTTTTTGTTGATCAACCAACATGAAACAATGAGTTCCTACAAATAACATATGTATCTTATGATACAAATACGTCTTTCTTGTGACGTAGGTGTTGAATTACATGCAATAGAGCGTATCTACTAAAGAGCTGCACGGATGTATTTACAAGACATTCGTTTGTTGTTCAAATGTTTATTCTATTCGACTCTCAATTTGAATCACAATGTTTTGTAAACAAAATTTAAAACGAGTAAAATGAGTGCGGCGTCAATCAATTATGGAGTAAAACGAATATGGAGTAAAACGAATATGGAGTAAAACGAATATAGTGTCAAACGAATACAGAGCAAATCAATTATAACGAAATACTTAAAAAAGTAAAAAAAATCTTCAAACAATTATAGCTATATTTGAAATAATCGAAAGAATATAAAGAGTATTTTGAATATTTTTAATAAAATAATTTAAATTTTACAGTTCGAACAAAATATTAAATTAATTGAATTAAGCAGAAAAGGAAAAGAATGAGTACATTAATTGGCTGGCACATTACATTTGCTATATGTACACATTCATTGCTTAAAAAAGGGTGTACTATTTGAAAATTATTTAACAACTAAAAAGTTGAATTCCCATTCAGAAACTATAGTTATTCAAAATCTAACCGTGTATCATAAAATTGCAGTATTTTTGTATCCTTCAATTAATAAGTTAATACAGTTCTTTGAAAGTGATACCAACCTTGAGTGCAAGATCATGAAAGTTATAAAAACCTTATAAAAGTTGAGTGCTGTTAAACCAGTTTAGTTATGTTACTTAAATTTATATGATTTATTCTTTTGAGTTCGTTTTTCTCTTGAAGATTGTTTGTAATATCGACCCAATTTTTTTTTTTATAGAATCAAATAAATAGAAAATTGTATTCTATCGAGTAGGGTAGTAGCTTTTTAAAGTTGCTGTAAGTGAGAAATTCATTCTTGAAACTTTAAAATACGTACCAATTTAGTGCACATGTGGCAAAGTTCGTCTAATTCTGAAATTTCTTTTATAGATTTTTCTACAGTATTGTGAAGTAACTTATTGATGCAATTTTAGTAATTGTTTGATCTAACGCTGCAAGCATGTTAGCGCCTCTATCTGTAACAATTATGGCTTTATTTAAAAGCTCATTTTATATTTTTTTTTTTTAAATTGTAGCAATCAAAAAATTTGCCTTTAATTTATTTTTTCATGAAATTTTTCTGAATTCATTGTATTTAAAATTGTACTCGTTTTATCCGATTTCGTCGTTTGAGTAAAAGGAGTATTTCGAAAACACGATTGAGCAAAAATTTGTTTTATTCGTTTTATTTGCTTGAACAAAATGAATGAATGGAGTTTTTTTCAAACTCGATTGATTATAAACAAATAGAAAAATCAAACGAATGTTGTCGAGCAACTACTTTTTAAAAGAGAGTATTGTATTGAATGCATACTGTTGTGAACGAATGGAGTAAATAGAATACGAGTAAATCGGATACTTGGTGTCTTATACTGTTTCGAGTGTATTCATGCAGTTCTTTAGTATCTACTACAGCTTTTTCGCACTTTCTCAACATTAACTCATTTTAAGTCATGACCCATTTCATGAAATAATTTAAGGTTATGGATACTAGAAACTCAAACCTTTTACTTTTGAATAAAATTGTTTGTGTAATTTTCATTTTTACTTATATAAACTTAAAGGCTCAACCAAGTTAAGTCAAACAAAATATTTTCTTTGAGCTTGTAAATTCATCCATGCTTTATAGATGAATAAAGCGGTAACATTTCAAGACGAACATCGCATATTTAATTTATCTTGTCTAAAATATAACTTTTTGGCTGATTTTAAATTAAATTTCGGTACAAAAGTGGTTAAAAACAAAATTTGAATTATTTATATTCTGCTTAGTAGAATACGGTTTCGAGCGCTTACTCTCAAGTTTTAAAAAGTGAACGAAAATTGATAAAATGAACGAAAAATTGCTTATCTCTTATCTGCTCTCTAACTTTAGTTTACTTACGCATAACTTGGTTCTGCCATTATAGTCATACAATTGGAAACATATTGTGATAGTTTCAAGTAAATCTAATAGGGAGCTTTTTTGGCGAATTTTTTTTGTGTCAGGGAAGTCAGGCTCAAAATCATACAATTTACACTATAATGGATTAAATTTCATTCTCAATCACCGAATGTGTAGAATCAACAGATTTCTTGGAATTGCCAGCTCTTTTTGAGCCATTCATGACTCTTGGCCTTGTCCAACCTGGGCAAGTTTGCTTTGTGAATTGTGTAGATAATGAGAATGAAACAAGTTTCTTTGGTACTGACATATTTATGGTGGTATTTATGGTGATATTTATAAAGCAGTCAAATGTTACAGACCTTAATCTTGTCTATAAAAGTCCAAGCGGAGATTAATAAAGATACTATAAAGAAATTGATAAAAATTATGAAAAATGTTTATAAATGAATTTTAATATTTTATATTAACTTTTCATTAAAATTTTATTTAGCTTAGGTTTATTTGGTAAACTTGAATATATTGTGACGTTTCTCTTACAATTTTGTTTAATATATGTAATTGTTCGTTGAATAAAATAAAAGTTAATTTTTTTGACGTAGATTTACATCTTACAGCGCGGTTTGTATGGGGACATTTTAACCGATTTTTCAAGGTCATTACGCAACGTTTTTGGCGAATACTTTAGGGTATACCTACAGCCTTCAATATTCTTCGTTCAAAGATAATATATATACTAAAATATCAGATATATCCTGCGCTGAATGAATATCTAATTTTGGATTTTGTTACTATTATATTAAAGTCACAAAATAGTAAAATATAAGAAGAAAAATGCATGTTTTTATTTAAGAAAATCAATCATCAGCTGCTTTTAATGTGCTTCTTTCTTTGCTGCTGCTGCTTTCTTTGTTTATCTTTCGTTGTTTATGCTTGTAAGTTTTGATTTTGCACGAACTGATTGGTTCGCTTTGGCAGCATTGTAAGCATTAGTTCGCATCGGGTTTATGTATGCACTACTATTCTAGTATACTATTTTGAAACTATAGGTCATGAACCTCTTTTCAACTCAGTCAATGAACTCAATCTGTCAAATTTAACGAAATGGGTCTGTGATCCGGTTAAATTTAACTCTTATGAAAAAAACGAGTTAGATCATATTTCGTTTTATGCTTTTACCCAATAGATGGCGTAAAACTTTAATTTTTGTTTTTAATGCAATTTAATTTGGATCCCACATCCCACTAGCACTAGCCAGTGTAGTTCGCAAACTATGCATCGAACAGAGACAAAAGTGTAGCTCACAAACTAAATATCGGACAGTGACGAGAGTGGCACTAATGGAAAGGACATGTGCTCAGCGTAAAATATAGCAACCATACGATTTTTTAAAAATCGGGGTCTAAATTTTAATTTGAAATTAGTCGCTAAACTGACTGTAGCTCGCAATTTATATATCGGGCAGAGACGAAAGTGACACCAAGGAAAGCGCATTTGCTTCGCCTTCTTTTCAACTAAGTCAATGAACTCAACCTATCAAACTTAACGAAATTATCGAAAAAATTTGAAATTTTGCTTGTTTCTTTTTGCTTGCTCATTTAATCATACTTACTTTTTAACTTTTACTATGTTTTGGCCTCGATAAGTAGTCCATAATTGAGTGTTATTCATTTATTTGTTAGTTTTTGGAAGATCAATAAAAATACGTGCAAAATGAACAATACAATCGGACCAAAGAGACAAAGTTTACAACTAAAACGGAATTCTACGTCTACACTTACGATACTATCGAAACTGTTTCTTTTTTAATTTTTTTAATTTCTTATATTAAATATAATATATTTTATTCAAACAGCTATTTACACAAGAAATATGTAATACTTTTCGATTACATGTTAATAATTCAATAAAAATCTAAAATAAATCTTTTTCTTGGCTGAGGTTTAATTTGAAATGGAAAAAGTTTTATTTGAAATGGAAAAAGTTTTTTTTTGAAATGGAAAAGTTATATTTGATTTGGAAAAAGTTTAATTTGAAATGGAAAAGGTTGAATTTGAAGTTAAAAACCCTTTTTTTATTCTTTTTCTTCCTTACTCTATACTTATATATAAAATTAATTTAATTATTTCTCATTTCTTCAAATTATTTGTAAATTTAAATTAATTAAAGTTATGTTAAGGCAAAATTGTTCTCATCTAAGTTATATTTTAGAGTTTATGAGTTGTTATTATAAATTGCTTGTTTGATAGTTCTGTTATAAAAAAAAACAAACAAATTGGCCATTTCAGCCCTTGGAAGGACTTTGACCGAGCTTCTTATGATCAATTATGTTGTGTGTGTTATTAAATGTTTGCACACAATTGACCGAGAACTGGACCTACATGTTTTATGCCGACTCCGAACGGCTAAAGTTTATGTTCTCAAGAAGCTTTACATGGCATTATTTACTCTCTGAGGTTTGCCATTGTCTGCAGAGAAGTGACCGATCAGAAAAATTTTTTATTGAAAAAAACTTTTCGCCGCGGCTGGGGATCGAACCCGGGCTCCGAGCATGCTAAGCCACACACTTAACCTGCATGCCACGGTCATCAGGGTCATCAAATTTAAAGTGACTGTTTTTTTATGTAAAAAAACACTAAATCAACAGTTTATTTCTAAATTTTATCTTTGGACGATTATAGCTTCGCTAAAACAAAAGATACAAAATTTGGCGATATTTAGTTTGTTGATCTCTTAATTATAGCTCCGCTACAACACATAACACGATAGTAGTTGATATACCGTTGGAACATTCCATATTTTCTTTAAAATACAAATCTTAATTTTTTATCTTATGATGTGTTGTTTAGATTCTGGATTAATAAAACTAGACAAGTATAAAAAGTGTAAAACACCCTGTATCTTGAAAATCCTATCACAACAGTAAAAATTGGGTACAGATTTGAAATCAGCGTTGAAAGCTCATATAGAAATTATATTGGGTTTTCCGGATCCTACATTTTTAGACTAGTATTATTTATTCAAGCATGTCTGAATTTTAGAGCACTGCTATTATTTTGACCACAGCTGTATATAATATACAATATATATATGCAAAATTTTTCGTAAATTTTTCAAAGTTTTCTATATTAAACTAACTAAAGTTTTTATAACTTCATAATGTCAATTCTTCAATTATTTAAAACTGATATTGTGTGGTTTAATTATAGTAAATTTTTCTCTCACAATAAGCCTGGTAGACAAAAATATTGGAACAATTCAGAAAAAAATGCTTTAAGTTTCTGAAAATTGTAGATTCTTACAATAGATAGTTTTGTTTATTTATTTGAATCTCTTCTAAAACATGTCATTTTTGTAGAGGTTGATTGGAAAATATGTAGTAAGATTCATCGACTTATTTTATAAAAAAAATCTTCTAAAAGGGTGCACAATTTAGCTTCCGCCCCGGGTGCTACCAACCCTAGCTACGATACTGTTTTTGACTGAGCTCCAATTTAACTCATACAATAATACTTTTGAATCATGCTGGTGTAAAATTTGTTCTTATTGTTGTTTATTTTATCTAAATTACAGTTCAAATGAAAAGTGGCTTACCAGCCGGATATCAATACCAGATGCTAAGCTTTCGGACAGTGGAAATTACTCATGCTCTATCGGTAAACTTTTTAGAGCAATTGTGCTGGTTCAGGTACTGACAGGTAAGAATGATTTATGCATAAGATGTGTCAGATTTTAATTTCTAATGCATATCGCACACTAAATACAAAACAGTCACAACTCAAAATTTTTTCATATCGACTTTTTGAAGAATGAATGAATGAAGAATTGAAGAATGAAGTTTGTTTGTTTAAATGAAAATTGCTTTTATTTTGCAGTTTCAACCAAAGGGTTTTATTTTTCGCTTCTCCTGAAAGGCATGTTTTTGAGTTGTGACTGTTTTTTATTTAGTGTGCGATATACAATTTTCCTCAAATCAAGAAATGTAAAAAAAGAAACAAATAAGTACCTGAATTGACGAAATCTTGAACCAGAATTGAAAATCTTCGCATATCAAATTTTTATAATTTATTTTTTTTTATCAAAAAAGTTAAAAGAAAGTTCTTTACACATTTTATAATTATAATTCAAAAACAAAAATTCAAATAATTCAAAATTTTTTTCTGATTCTCATTGAGCATTTATACCATTCCGCCTACTGGGTAGAAAAATACCCATTAAAATACTTTTTTTTTCAAAAAAATACTTAAAAGTTTGGCTATGTTATATCGCAATACTTTTGATGGGGATGGTTAGGTGAAATATCAAAATTGTTTATGCTATTGAATGTCAGCAATTTTGTCGTAAAATACATAATGGAGTTATTTAAAAAAAATCGGAAAAAAATTATCACGATGACCTAATTCGTAGAAAAATAATACTTACTTACTTACTTACTTACTTACTAAGCTGGCGCTTACAACCGTAGGTCAGTTTTTTTAGTAATACAATTGTTGCATTTTAATTTGTTTTTTTAGCTTATAATTCTTGAAACATAATTTTTTTAAAATATATAAAAATTTTTATATATTTAGAGCTTGATGCCAGATGATTCATGAAGTAACAGGTTGCTACAACAACAATCTTCTTTACAGATGAGCCAAGCAAACTAGACCATTGTTTCGACGGACGCTACTCCGACTCATCAGTAGTCACTGTGGTTTATGCAGTCCACTAACTTTGGAAAGGAGTAACAAAGGTCTTTTTCACTTTATAAAAGTAGTGTTTTTCTACACTTTTGCTAGACTCAAAATTTCAAAATATGTACAAAGATTTTGTTGTTGCGCTTTTTGTTTACTTCTTTATCACGTATCCAACTAAGTTCCAATATTTTGTTGGTATTTAACCATAGATGGCGTGAAGAAGGTTTTTTGAAAGCAAGTGTTTATTATATGCGCAAACATATAATTTTTATCATGTTTTTGTAGTTAATGTCCACTCCCAGAAGAGGACTTGCCCTAAGGCCGACTAGGCCCGGGCCTAGGTCGGCAAATTAATAGGGGCGGCCGTTCGTTAAAAAAAAATAACTAACGAAAAATAGAAACAAGAAAACTTGCGAAATTTTATGCTGAGTTTTTTAAACAAAGAAGTCGGATAAACGCAATATTTTACTATCCGAACTTTTTTAAATGCATTTTTATTTTATTTATATTTAAAATAAAAATAATTATACACAAAAAATGTTTACAACGATGTATATTTCGATATAAGATAGCAAGCTCATGCGATTATCGCTTAGGAGTGAATTGAATGTGCTAGCAAGAGTTCAACATCCGCCGACACTAGAAACCAATTAAATGGCTATACATATGTCGTTTATTCGAACAATTTTGGGTCAAGTAGAATTGTAGTATTGAGCCCTGTAATCACTTCTTTTATAAGACGTATTTTCTGTAGACCTTTATTAACAGAAACACCTTACTGAGTTTTTAGAAAACAATTTGAGCAACTGTGTCTCTTTTAGAATTCAAATGTGTTTTTACATCATCCAAAATTTTTTTAAAATTAAAAGCTGGGTCTTCCTACATGTGTATAAAAAATAAAGTATTTTTAAAGGATAAGTGTACCGTATAAAAATCACTTTGTTTTTACATTAAGTAAAATCATTTCTTTTAAATTCAATGCATTTTTGTTTGCACAACAACGAAATGAAAAGTTTCTTAACGAAATTAAAAAAAAAGAAAAAATAAAAAATTGCTACTCTGAAAAGCAATGAATTCCTTAAAAAAATTAAAAATCTTTAGATGAAATATTAAAAAAATTTAAAAAGTGCTAAAAAAGCAAAATGTTGTAAGCAAGGAAAAGTAAAAAGTTGTATTTGAAATTAGAAACACTCAAAACGTGCGAGTCTTTTATCCCCGAATTATTATAACGACAAACAAAAAGAGGCAAGGTTAAAAAAAAACCGGGCCCTGTTTTCCAGTTGTCAGATAAGACTTGACGTATAGATCGCCTGTATAACGTATTCTCATGTTTATTCCAGACACAGGCCATTGGTACCATATCTTAATAAGAAGAATACATTAGAGAGGGGGAGGAAGTGTCGTTGGAGTTAAGAAGGATATTTCGGAGTAGTGGTCTGCTCAGGTGAAAATCGAATTCACGGACCAATCTATTGGTTACCCGAAGCATTGTGGTTATAGGTTCACTGCATCCATAGTCGGTGCGGTGAAAGTTAAGGTGGAAGAGAGGTATAGACCTAAGGTTGCGTGGGTTGGTATTAAAGGATATTGATTGGAGTAGTTCTGGGCAGTTAATGGTACCGCATACTAGTTGATGAATGAAGAGAACATCGGCAACTTCCCTTCGCTTTGCAAGTGTTTGCATGTTAATCAACTTCAGACGGTTGGCATAAGGAGGTAAGTTGAAACTGTCAGAGCCGAAGACCACGAAGAGCGAAACGAATGAATCTGCGTTGAACGGCTTCGATTCGCATTGAATGGGTGTTGTAGATGGGAGACCAAACCTGGCTGGCATATTCGAGGATGGGTCTTACAAAGGAAAGATAGAGAGATTTAGTGACGTAAGGATTGGAGAACTCTCTGGACCAGTGTTTCACGAAACCAAGTGCAGAGTTGGCTCTACTAATGATATTATCAACATGAGACCGAAAGTTAAGTTCCTTGTCGCAAATAACGCCTAAATCCCGTAAAAAGCATACAGAGGGAACTGGCTTGCCGAGAATGTAATACGTTCTCGGAGGAAGTTGGAGTCGCTTACGAGAATATGTTATAGCTTGACATTTGCTGACGTTGAGTTCCAGAAGATTATTTTGACACCAAATGGAAAAGCTGACCAGATCGTCTTGAAGTTTGCGAGAATCGGCATTAGTTTGTATGCGCCGATAGATTTTCATATCATCAGCATACACAGAAAGATTGGATTCATTGATGATACCATCAACATCAGCAATTGTTAAGACGAATAGCAAAGGACCAAGGTGACTGCCTTGTGGGACACCAGAGGTAGCTGTAAAAGATTTTGAATTGGAAAATCTAAAGATGACATTATAACTGCGTTCTTCGAGATAAGATTTAATCCATGACATAAACAGAGATGGAAAACCAAAGGCTTTAAGCTTAAGAAGGATGATAGTGTGTGAGATTTTGTCAAACGCTTTACTAAAGTCGGTGGAAACTGCATCAACTTCGTAACCATTTTCCAACGAGCATAAAGTGTTTGAAACAAATTGTGTGAGGTTGGTGGTAGTCGATCTACCCTTGAGAAAACCATGTTGACTAGGAGGAAAGATAGATTTGCAATGGAAGAAGAGAATATCGTAGATAATACTTTCAAAAATTTTGGGAGTACATGACAGTTTTGCAATAGGTCTGTAATTAGCAATATCATTTTTAGGTCCTTTTTTATGTAAAGGGACTATGTACGAATTCTTCCATAACTTTGGAAAAACTGAGTTAGAAATAGAAAGTTGAAAGAGTGTCAAAAGGGGATGAGCCAAAAAGTTCGCGAATTTTTTGATGACAATAGCAGGCAACCCATCGGGTCCAGGAGAAAAATCATCTTTTAGATTATGTAGCTTTGCTAAGATATCAGTTAGTGTAATATCAACAGAAGTCAGCGAGGTTTGAGCACAATTCCTTAGTGAAGAAAAATATTCATAGTCTAATTCATCCTTATGACTTATGAATGACTGACTGAAGAAATTTGCAAATAGGTTTGCAATTATTTCCGGGTTATCTGAGGAGATATCTGAAAAAGTAAGGGTAGATGGATAGTTGTCAGATTTTCTTTTAATATTGATGAACTTGTAGATCCTTTGATTTGATGAGCTTTTAGGATCCGACACCAATTTTGTTTGAATATGAGCAAGATAAGAATCATATAGATGTTCACAGAGTGCAGAAAAATGGTTATAGGCGTGAAGATAGTTTGTGAGGTCAATAGATTTATTACGAAGTGAGCGTAATTCCTTATTGTACCAGGGGGGAGATAACAAAAAGTTCTTCTGCCTATTGAATGGGACAGATTGTGTGAAGCAGTCGAAAATTTTGTCATAGAAGAGAGCAACAGCATTATCAACATTTTCATGGGCATTATCGAAAAGATGTTGGAAATCGATTCTACTGATTAAGATCTCAAGTTTTACAAAATCAGTTTTCCGAAAGTTGAAGCTATACGCGTGTTCAAAGTGTGTGTTTATGATATTATTGTTGTAAGAAAGGGTAAGAGATAGAGGAGGATGGTAGTGATCGAGTGTTGAAAGAAGGTGGTTAATAGCAGAGACTACACAATTATCTGAATCTGAAGAAAAGACAAGGTCTAATTGTCTGCCTATATTGTTTGTTACTCCGCTCAACTGGTAAAGGCCAGAGTCTAAAAGGCAGCTAGTAAAGGGAATTTCTTTTTCAGATGTAGCATTTGAAGCGAAATATTGGCACTCGTCATCTGACAGAACCCATTGTAGGTTGGGAAGATTAAAGTCCCCCAGAAATATAACTGTGTCAGATGGGTCTATAAGATCAAAAAGTGAATCAATTGCGTCTACTGCGAGCTGATAACCATTCACTGGTTGAGAAGGGCGAATATAGCAGCAGATAATGAATATGAACCGCTTAGCGATACAGACTTTGGCACATATAAATTCAAAATTAGCTGTATGGGATTTTTTTACAAACGATGGGTCGAAACGATTGTGAATTGCAAGAAGGACACCACGACCTGAGGAGAGACCATCTTTATCGAGTCCATCGTCTCTGAACACCACGAAATCAGAGGCAAATACCTCAGTATCCTTGAAATCCTGGGTAAGATTGGTCTCAGTTAGGGCAAAAATATCGTAGGGAAGTTTAAGAGAGTTTAGAAACACTGTAGAGATTTTGGTGCGTAATCCTCTAACGTTTTGGTAGTACAGAGATACAAATAGTGGGCTTGGAATAGAGTATTGATTATGCGAAAGTTGGTTAGGAATAATATTGTTGCTGCTCTTTACGGGACTTTTGAAGGTAAGAGACATGTTTTGACCTTACATGAGCACCGTACGTGTCAAGATCAGCGTTGCCGTTTTTACTTCGATCGAAGTTTTTTACTTCACTTTTATGTCAAACACTTCCACACTTCCTCTTTTGTGGAAACACTTCGATTTTGAGTGATTAAAACTTTTTTAGTTTTTGATTTTTTCACTTCATTTCACATTAAAAAATCAATAACATGGCATAACTGTTGGTGTAAAAGAATTCATAACTTGTACCTTCTCTCACAGAGTTTTGTATTGGATGAGAGAATTTTAATGATAGTGGCAACACTATGTTCGATTAAATACTTCTTGCAAAAGCGCGCGTTGTGAAGGTTGTTGAAATGTAAGTTTGTAAGAATTAATTACTTCGAGGAAAACTCTGATATTGCAATATCAGAATCACGAATGACTGATTCAAATGTGATATATTTACAATTCTTGTCGTATGCACTGAGTGCTGTTAATTCACTTAATGTAGAATTTCAAACAGAATCGCTTAGTTTTCATGAGTTGTTAAAATCATTAAAATTGTATTTCAGAAGTATTGTTATTAATTTTATTGAGATCTCTGCCGTAGAATTTGATATAATTTTTAAAAATGATCTCAATAATTTTAGAATTAAGCCTTTGTCTGATATATATATAGTGCCTAGAGCCCAGATAAAATTTAATTCCTATGATGTATCTGTAACAGATAAGAATGAAATTTTAAAAAGTTGTGTACATTTCTATTACATTCGTACACTAATTATGAAAAGAATCAATTTCAAATATCCAGTTTTGAGAACATTACAAATTTTGGATACAAGATCTTTAGCTAATAGTTTGGTTCCCCTCATAAAACTTTTTCCTAATGTCATCGAAGAAAAAGATATCGACTGTCTAGAAAAGGAATGGCGTCTTTTAATATTAAATGATTTTTTAGCTGAAAAAGATTTGAAGAGCTTTGGTTCTACGTTTTTAAATTAAAAAGTGCCTTAGAAGTCCTGATGTACCAAAAAATAAAAATTTTCGTAAGAGCGTTGCTAAGCTTACCGCACGGTGGTGCAACAACAGAAAGGGTATTTTCACAATTAAAACTAATTAAAAATACAACTACAAATAAGTTAAAATTTAGCACCGTAAATTCGATAATGCTAATAAAGGACCACTTTCAAAATGATAATTTTTTAAATTGGAATCCCTAAACGAATACTTTATCGAATGTTTGTTATAACAGTGATATTTACTTCAGAACCGAAGAAATAGCTGCATAGAAAATAGAAATAGAAATTAGAAATAGATAATTTTTTAACATTGTTAATTTATACATATAAGTGATTGAAATGTATTTCAGTATTTTCTTATTGAACGCATATTTTCTTATTAAACTTGATTGATTGATTTTTATGAAAATATTTTTATTGATTTTTTTGTTATTAATTTTGAAATGTACCTGAATATGCTTAATAAACATTCATGTTAAAAACAAAATTAATTTATTTTAATACTTCGAAATCTCTGAAAATACTTCCATCTTGTAGCCTATTTTACTTCGTTTTAAAATTCTCGAACGGCAACACTGGTCAAGATCTTCTCTGACTTGTTGGATCGTCAAACCGAGTTGCTCGTGGAAACTGGTAAATAACTTACGTAATTCATCGACATCAGTAGGTAAACCTTCTTGCTGTATCAAGACTTTGAGGTTTGTATTGGTTTTACCATTTATACAGGTTTATACCGGTGCCTTATGCATATAAGCAAGATATAGACGTACATTGTTGTAAACACTGTTCTCTCTAAGACGAGAGAGGGCATATCTGCTCTCATTGTCAGCACAAGAATTTAAAGTAAGTTTAACTTTTGGTAGTTGAAGAGGGTCGATGAAAGAAGTAGGGCTACCAGGTTGGTTATGGGCTTCATTCGTGACTAAAGCGGAAGGAGATGGGTTTATAGTATGGGAATGAACAAAATTAGGATAGAGTGTGTGGAGAATGTTGCTCTCATTTTTATCTGATGGTGCATCAGAGTTAGGATTGAGATTAAATGAGACTCGTTTTGGGTTAGAAGATGGAAGTGTGTGATTCGAGTAATGTTCTCCGCTGATGTCTCAAAAAATTTGGTTTTTGCAAAGAGCGCGATGAAATTTTGATGTTTTTTACAATAAAAGAACAGCGTAATATTTCTAGCAAATAAAGTACACAAGCACAGCTGGATCAAAACAAAAATTCAACTCGGATAATAGAGGAAGGTACACAAAAGTTGCTTCCCACCAATATCAAAAAACTGTTTTTATACCCTAAACCTGAAAGGTGAGGGTATATTAACTTTGTGCAAACGTTTGTAACGCATAGAACGAAGCGAGTCCGGTATAGAAAAGTATATATATTCTTGATCAGCGTCACCACGTGAGTCGAGCTATCTATGTCCGTCCGTCTGTGTGTTGTCCGTAAACACAGGATAAGAAGAAGGAGTCGAGATAATTAAATGAAACTTGGTACACATAGTCACATGCACCCGAGGATCTGCACTACTGAATATTTGTGGAATCCGCCCACGGACATGCCTACCTCCCATACAACGGAAAAATTTAAAACTGCATAACTCAGCTCATAATAAGTCTACAAAAAAAATAAAATTTGGTATTTGTTTGTTTTATATCAACACAAAGATGTCTTTATAAAATGGACGTCATCCGCTCACGGACACGCCCACCTCCCATACAACTCAAAAATTGAAAACGCAATAAATAAGCCTCTGTTCAACCTACAGAGCTAAAATTTGGCACATATGTTTTTTATAACAAAACAAAGATGGTTTTGAAAAATGGACATCATCCGCCTACGGACACGCCTACTTCCCATACAACGCGAAAATTGAAAACTCCATTACTCAGCTCATAGTTAACCTACAACAATAAAATTTGATATGTATGTGTTTTATACAAACACAAAGACGTCTTCGAAAAATGGAAGTCATCCGCTCACTGACACGCCCACCTCCCATACAACCCAAAATTGAAAACGCAATAAATAAGCGTCTGTATTTCATAGTATTTCTTTGCTTGTTTATCACTTAAAATGTTTGCTTAAAAGTTCTGAACTTAAACTGTGTGTTCTATTTTACTTTTTTGTAAGATATGCTCTTTGACAAAATATTATCACTTCACTTCAAAAGAAACTGCACTGAAACAAAAAACAATACTTTAAAATTTAACAAAAAATTTTATAATAGAAATTTAAAGCCTTTGCGTTTCTGCAAAACAAAATTTAAAACAAGTGTGTTTAATTTTCAACTACCTTTAAGCTCTTTTCTTTTTTATAATTTTTCCTCATTATTTCTTTGAAAAAACAAACAAAAATCTGAATACAATGACAATTTCTGAATTTTTTGAATTGGTTTGACAAATATCGAATACATGAAAAAATAAAAATTAATAATAATTAATATTTACTAATATTGAAATATTTAAAATGTTAACTTTTGGTATTCGGAGGGTCCCGGGGATAGCTGATTATGAATCTGATGCCAAAAGCTCGGAAAAGCTACAGAAATGGCTTGGAAAAAAGTATGCTTTAAAATATTTGTTATAAATTTTAAAATTTTTGTTTTAAATTGTTTTTCATAACAAAAACATTGTTATAAAAACAAAAACTTTTGTTTTAAATTTAACTTTAAAAACAGTTGCGTTTAATTTTAATGAATTTGTTTCAAGCTCTTTTTTTAAAAATAAATTCGTTTAATATGAACACAATTTCATTTAATTTTTACACATATTTCCCTCGGTGTGGTATTTTTAAACTAAATTTATTTCTATTTTCTCAGGTTATTTATTGACAAAATTACATACATCTTTTTAGTTTTTTTTTTAACTAATTTTATCCCCCTAGCTTGTTTTAAGCGAAACACTATGTGCGGCCAAACAGAAAAATTGATTTGTATTGAAAAAAACTTTTGCCCGAGATGAGGATTAAACTCGAGATTCGTTGGCTCGCACGCCACTCACTTAGCACGACCACGACAGCCACCGCATAAGTTAACAAAAAATAAGTACATATAACTTTTTGAGTACAGTAACATGTACTCATATTTAAAATGCACTCATACTCATACACGTTCAGATCTACTTTAAAGGCTGATACTGCTTTGACTTCTTTTAACAAAAATAATCGATTAGTTAATTTGCAATAATGCAAATAAATAAATAGCTATAAATATTCAAATTTTAAAAACTTTAAATTTAAAAATATTAAATGTTAATATTTTTACTTAAAACTGGTTTAATTAAAGTACTTTTGTTTATTTATTTTTCAGGTGAGTTGCCTGCAGCTGTTCAACACAATTCGGCGATATCTTCTCATCTGTGCTTGCATCCGTTATTGCTTCATCTACCATGGATTTGTTTCCTTGTTGCCTTCACACTCTTATCGCGGAACATATCGCCTTCCCTGCGGAGCGGTCCAAGTACGCTCCAAACTTTACTATAATTATGTTGATTTAATTAGCTTATATTTGAATTAATGTAAATTTATGCGGATGGTATTGATTAAATTAGCAGATTATTTCACGTTAATATTGAAAATTGTAAACATTTTGAAGCTGAACTCATTTGTATTTGTCTAAATAAAAAAACAGAATGTAATGTAAGGCAACAATTTAATTTTAAATGCACGTATTATGACGAGAGCGACAAAAATAATATTAAGAATTATTAATTAAAATTGTATCTATTTAAAAATCAGTGCAACACAAGTTTGGACAGTAATTTTTTAAATTTTCAGATTGTCTAATTTTTTTAAATACTGATATTAAAGTATAAATTGTAAAATTTGAACAAACTTTAAAAAATTATGAGTTGATTGATTTAATCCAAAATAATAAATATTTTCTTCATATGTATTCAATTAACTTGTAGATATTAATTATAAAACAAATCACTAAAAAATTATTTTAAGAAATAATAGATAGAAAGAAACTAATCAAGAGTGTTATTTAAATATATCTAATATATTCAATTATTGGTAAAATCACACTGTTTTCGAATCAGAGCAGTAAGTTTGTGGTTCTTCCGCTGCATTGAAAGAAAGACTTTTTTAATGACATAGTCTATAAATGCCTGCGGTTAAACACGGACTGCAACCAACCTCTGCTTCCAATGATTGTCAGCAATTAAAAATTATTGCTAGTTTTTACGGCTTTTTCTTGGTAAACAGGCGCGGCTGGATGGTATTAATGAAAAAAAACCTCACAAAATGCCAAAAATGGTACAAAACAATACGCTAGTATCAAGAGTGACGAATTCCTCATTTATCGCTAGTAACTTTAATAGTTCTAAACGCACTACTACTTTTCGGACCCAACAGTGCAAAAATGGGTTGTATCTTATGTTTCTTATATTATCTTGACCTAAAAAATTGAGGAGTTAGATGCAATAAGGGCACTTCTGTTAAAACTGCATTTTGAGATATTTGCGTTTAAAGTTTCTGATGTGGGATAATTTTGTTGTTGTTGTAGTATATGGGCAAATCCAGCGTATTAGACGTTTCATTCGATTGTTTATTTTAAAAACTCTTCATATCATCCAGAGATATATTTATGAAAGATATATATTATCGAAATGCTATCCATTGGTATGATAAAAAGAAAATAAAACTATTTTTATTCAACTTAAATTTTGATAAAAATTTTTATTTTAACTATGAGTTTGGACATTTCAATAAACTGAAGTCATTTTAGGCTTAAGTTTATATTATGGTTAGATCTGCGAATTTATCAAGCATACAAAGAAAGTCAGAAGACAATATAAATTTTATATATTGCTAGCGGATGTAACCCGGTTTTACTCGGGGTTGTGCCTCGAGCACAGAAAAAGGACGATTTTCAAAACTGCTCTCATTTTTACGTTTTTAAAATTATCAATTCAATTTTAAAATTTTTTAAGTAATCGTTTTTGGCGGTTTTGCCCCCTCCTCCCGTCGAAAGTGTTTAGTCAAATTTCCGTAAAACTGTACCTGCCAGACATGATTAAAACAAAAAATGACATCTTTAACGTCTCGATCTGACGTCTGGTTTCTGAGGAAAATGGACACCCGCACTCAGAAAAAAACACATATCTTCCTCCGGTCCAAAATTTCTCTATTTTCGATAAAAGCAATTTTCTCTTTTCAAATAAAATTTTCTTCAATTAGAATAAATTTTCACATTTTCGAAGAAATATTTCTTCACTTCTAGGAAATGGAAATATTTCAATGTCTCTTATAATGACAAATATTTTTCTCGCACAAAAAAATTCTCATTTATACAGAAAAATTTTTTGAAAATGAAAATTTGTTCATATATTTTGATAAAAAATTCACTATGATAAGGTTTTTCTTTAATAAAAACAAATGTTTTCTCAAAACTAAAGAGTCTTTTTCTCTAAAATCGAATTATTTTTATATATTTCTCTTTTTCATAGAAGGTTTTTATCATTTTTAGAGAATTTTAGGATCTCATTTAGAGACAAGCATTCTCTGGAGCAATACCAATTTTCTCTAAATATGATGCCTTTTTTATCATATTCCGAGAAACTATTTTCTGAGTGCAGTTTGAAAAGTCATTTCGAGAAAAATGCGTTTAAAGTTTTTCTAAGCATGCATATAATATGCAATTTTATCTCAAATAAATACCATTCGATTTTTGGATTGTATTCGTTCAACTTCGGTTTTGGTCGATACTGTTCGGTTAATTTGTTTTTATCTTTATATAGCTTCTGCTCGTATTCGTTAAACTCCTTTTTTTTCGTTCGTCTTTGGTTCTTGACTTCGTTTGCCTTCGGCTCATTCCTTGTTTTTTGTCGAAAGAACTTTTAAAAGCATAGGATCTATTTCAGTATCAGATAAAAATGCTTGCCAAGTTTCATCAAAATCGGTTCATCCGTTTTGACGTGAATGAGCCGAACATAGTTTATTGAATAAAACGCCCCCTAACGGAAGTTTTCTGAAATTTAAATAGCCTCAATTCTGTTGCAGAGTCAAGTTATTTCATGTACCAAATTTTAGCAAAATCAATCAAGTAATTTAGGCATTTAGTTTTTGAGTTTTAACAATGCACTACTTAAAGAGGCCTCTTTCGGAAGTCTTTGGAATTTTTTATATTTTATGTTGTATCTTGGGTGCAGTTGACCGTTCATACCAAATTTCATTGAAATCGGTTCAAGCGTTTAGGAGTTATTGAGTCTTAAAAACGCACTACTTCAAGCGCCCCCTTACGGAATTTTTAGAGCCTATGTTATCTTGGGCGCAGTCGAACCTTCATTCCAAATTTAATTGAAATCAATCCACGTGTTTAGGAGTTATTATAGAGTGCCACGCCCACATAATTCCGCCCAATTTTTTACCTTTTCTTTATCTTTGTTGCAGTTGAACCTTTATACTAAATTTCATTGAAATCGGTTCAGGAGCTTAGGAGCTATTAAGTCTTAATAAAAACGCACTACTTAAAGCGCCCTCTTGCGGAAGTTTTTGGAATTTTTTATTGCCTATGTTTTATTTTGGGAGCAGTTGCACCTTCATACCAAATGTCATGGAAATCGATTCAGGCGCTTAGAAGTTATTACAGATTTCCACGCCCACATACTTCCACCCACTTTTTTAACCTATGCTTTATATTGGTTGTACTTGAACCTTCATACCAAATTTCATTGAAATAGGTCCAGGCGTTTAGGAGTTATTGAGTCTTAAAAATGTACTACTTAAAGCGCCTTCTTGCGTAAGTCTTTGGAATTTTTTATTGCTTGTGTTATATTTTGGGAGCAGTTGAACCTCCATACCAAATTTCATGGAAATCGGTCTAGGCGTTTATATGTTGTTATAGAGTGCCACGCCCACATACTTCCGCCCACTTTTTTACACCCCCTATGTTCTTTCTCACTACGAAAGGTACTCGGTGTCCAAATTTCAGCGCAATCGGATAAACGGTGCGTGAGCCTATACGGAACAGACAGACAGACAGACAAACATTTGATTTTATATATAAGAATATAAATTCAACAAGCTTTCAAAGAAGTTATACCGCGTCCTTATTATGCGCATAGTGAGGTCACAGTAAACTATTCTATTTGTTAGGACGTTTTGTATCGGACGTTTCAGATATTTCCTTTAAAAAAAAACAGTATTTTTAGGATAAATTTTTTAAATTTTGTTGTTAATACATGAAATAATTAATTTAACTTAATATATATTACAAAAATATTTTTGAAAATGCAAGTTTTTGAAACAGCAGAAGCAGGTTTGACATTTGAAATGGTGATGACATTTTGGGTTTTGAATAGGTTTGACAATATTCCAGATTTTACTAATGAATACAACTTTATCATAAATTTCTATTGTTGAAATATAAATTATTTGTATACCGGAAATACTTTTTTAGCACAGCCATAAAATTCGTAGGCATTATTCTAAACTATGCTATGAGTTCTTATCAGTTACCAAAACCTTTCGTTTTCCCTCCCACTGCACCAATGCCATCAACTGCGAGGGAAAGGTAAAAATCCATTCAAAATGGTTAAATTTAATATTTTGATATTAATATCTCATAGGACATTAAAGCCGTGCCCCTTGTGCCCATTGGGCATTTGCTAACTGGATTCTAAGAAAAATTTTTCATTTGTAATTCATGGCTTTTTGGTGTTAAACCAGGTTTCTTTGAGAACTCTCGTATGGTCTCGCTGATCTTCTTTACGTGTTGTTTTCTGCCCGAACGTGACAAAATTTTTTACTGAATTTGTTTGTTTGTGCTTATTTATTTGATAGTGAACGGTTTGCCTTGTACATGTAACTCGGAGCATATTTCTTAGACCGAAATAGCACAATTATGCTTCTCCACGATTTTACATCTCATTTCAACGCTTAGTTCCGATTTTTTCACCATTTATTTTTATAGAATTATAACTAAAATAAACAAATATATTTGAATATTTGTTTAAAACTCCGATTTTACTTACCAAATCGTTCTTTGCATACACGTCAAAATACTTCTGCCACCAAGAAATTCTTTATTCTTGTATTTAACGAATTACTTCCTCGAAAAGCGTGACTTAAATGACCTCGTTTGAAAACGTTAAAATTGCTCTCATCATGTTTTTACAAAAAACTATCGTTGTTAAAATAACCAATTGGAGCCTTGGAGTCCTTTGGTGAGTACTAATGGACTTCATTTCCGAAAGTATAAAACACACAATTTCTGACACGTTGGGATGAAAAACTAAGAGCCTAAATATGAAAAAACAGTTTGAGTCTTTCGCCACCAAAATAACCGATGAAATTTCCTCTAAAATTTACTTTTGACGATGGAAAATGATGAATTGTAAATTTTTGCTTCAGTTTTGGAAGTCAATAGGAATTAATTTTTTACTGAATCACTTGACTTCACTATAAACTTAATTTCTACAGACTTTGGGTTAATTTGTGTTTAACCCTCAAACAGCTGACTGTTTACTATGTCCTATTCCAGCTGATTGGTTTACATTTGTAAACCCATATATAATTCTCATTCTTAACCTGCGGTGAACGCTATGAGCAACATACATCCTTTCTATCGTAACGCGACAACAGCTGCAGACTTACCGAAGCTTACGGTTATTCGCAACGTTGCCAGATTTATTACAAATAAGATTAATTGACGTAAACAGCTGAAAACAAAAAAAAAAAAATCAAAAACCAATTTTTGCTTTCAAATCCGATACAGTTTAAAAAAAACTTTAATTTACAGTTTAAACTGTTAATATGGCAATGCTGTTTCACGAAAAAATCAAGTACTAGAAAAGTTTTGGGCACCACATGCACCTCCTATTTATCGCACATCGATGAGCCGGGATCGCTTCAAAGCAATATTGCGGACCATTTGCTTTGATGATGCAAATACGCGAGCTGTTCGTCAAGCGAAAGATAAAGGTGCTCACATTTCCGAATTGTGGATGCTGCTCAATTCATCTGTGAAAGCCAAGTATAAGCCGCATGCTTGCATTACAATAGACGAGCAATTGTTTAGAGGCCGAGTATCTTTCAAGCAGTACATACCCTCGAAGCCATCAAAATATGGAATAGAAGTTTGGTGGGCTGCCGATGCTACCGCTCATTATCCTCTAAGAGGAGACATATACTACGGTCGCTAGCCTCGTCAACCGATGGCCACAAATATTGGCACTAATGTAGAGCAAGAACTCGTCAAAGCTTATTGGAGCTTAGGTCGAAATATCACTATGAACAATTTTTTTCCCGGATTAGATTTGATCCATCAGTTGGTATATTAAAAGTTGAGTGTCGACGGTATGATGCGCAAAAACAAGCGCTGCATTCCAGAAAAATTGCATTGGCCACGTGACAAAAATGTGGGCGAATCTGTGTTCACTTTTCGCCAAAACCTCACATTGGTCTCTTACTACCCAAGCCCAAAAAAATGGTCTATGTTTTGTACTCGATGCATATCACTCGATGCCATTGATGCCAAAACTGGGAAACCAGAAATAATAATGGAGTATAACCGCAGAAAAGCTGTGCCAAAGCTGAAACGCATGGAACCAGCAATTCTCGTCGCAACTTCCTAATTGCACTGGCAAACGATTTGCCCACTCCGAACATCAGGCGTCGAGCGCAGATTAGCCACATCAATCGTTAACCTCATGTTCGCAATGCGGTACAGGGCATGCTGGGTACCAGGAGTCTTCCATTAGATACAACACCGACACGATTGCAACCGAATAGAAAGCGCGTGTTTTGTGCAATAGAGAAAAGGCAACGCGGCACCGAAAAATGCTGCTCTCTTTGCAACAAGAAGGTGTGTGATGCGCACTGTGTCACTATTACAAAGTGCCTGGAATGCAAATACATTTTTACATCTTTCCTCTTATTTAAAATAAGTATTGTATTTCAAATAAAATTTGAATTAAAACATAAACAAATGTGTTTTGGCTACTTTATACGTATTTCCATACATAATACATACGTTTACAAATGTAAACTAGTCAGCCGTTTAGCAAGTAGTCTTAAAAAAAAGGTAATATGAGTTATAAAAAAAATGTTTGTAAACTTTTTTTCTTTTTTATTCAATTTAGAAATGAATTTGTAGTTCTCTTATGAAGTTTCAAGAAATTCGAAAAATTCAAACATGAAAAAAAAAACGCTTCAAATTCGGAAAGTTTACATTTGTAAACTGTCAGCTGTTTGAGGGTTAAAAAAAATAATATAAAAAAAAAGAACGAAACATAACACTTTTGAGGAAATTCCTTTGATCATTTCGCTGGCGAGGGATTCGACCGCTCTTTCTCAAATTCAGGCTTTCTTATTTTATATTACTTTTGAATTAATGTTCATCCAAATATTTCAAGTCGTTTTAGTGGGTTCCAAGCTAGAAATTGAAAAGACAACTCAAATTGAACCCCTCAAGTGGTCAGTATCAGTCTAAAGGAAAAAAAAAAATATATATAATATTCAGTAGATTATGCATCAAACAGCATCGATTTGAAATATACATTTGGGGTTTTCACTCATTTGATAAGATGTGTGATTGCTTTCCATATGAATCACTTTGATTTAATCCTAAAGCAGATGTCGCCTCAGTTTTGATATGAAATACACCCATACCAAGTTTTATCTCTCTAGATCAAACATGAACTTTTTGTTAATCAGCAGATCACGCCCATTTTTTGTGTACATCAGCGTTTTGATAGATAATATCGCCCCATTTTTTCCTAAAACAATGAATGTTAATCGTGAAAATTTTGGGCTTAATGCAGATTTTTATGCGTTTTTATAGGAGGAACACTGTACCAAAACATGAATTATGATTACAGATTAGTTCGTCCGCAATATCTCAATTCTAATTCCATGAATGTGCATTTTTGATATTTTGTGCATGCCAAAAAAAAAAAAAAATGAATGTAGCACATTCATGTTTTTGGCATAACAAATTTTAACAGATTCTGGAAATATCATTTAAAAGCATTTCAAAGTTTTAATAACAGTTGAAATAAACTTCCAGGATTTTTGTTAGCCATGATGATATTTCTGAACAAAAGCTTATAGAATTTCACAAGATACGAAAAATCTAAATAATAGCAAGATACTGAACTGTGATACTGAAGCTAGTTTGTTATTTCATCTTTGTGTATTCATGGTTATTAATAGGGATGTAACGGAGTTCCGAGTTTGATTCCGAAAGGTTGGATTCGCCAACTATAATTTTGAATTGGAGTAATAACGTAGATCGAAATGTGGTAGCGTTTCCGATTTGACGACTCAAACATGGGCGAGGTTCTCTGTTAAAATTACTTTAAGTTTATAAATATTTAATTATAAATTTAATTACTGTTCAACTCTTTAGCAACTTACTTACTTACTTAGGTGGCCATGATAACCCGTGGTCGGGTTTAGCTCTTTAGCAACACTTTGTAAAAAAAACACAGGAAAAACTTAACAGTTTTCAGTTGTTGCGAACATGCCGTACGTGTGTGCAATACCTTTGTAATATTTTAAGTATTGATTAAAGATACTGAATAAACTTCTATGTTTTTTATTATTTTTTAAGACGCAATATTCACATCTTTCTCATACTCCAAATCCAGCTCCGCATGTAAATACTTGTCTTTAAGCCCAACAAAACTTTTTGGTAAATTAAGTTAGTAAGGTAAGTTGGTGAATTTTCCAATATTAGCTTGTTTTGAACTACTACCATCCAAAGCATTAAATTATTTGATGGCTTTGTATGCTGGCTTCAAATGTGTTAATTCTGAGAAAAATTAGTAGTAGCTGAACTCTATTATTGATATATGTAAAATTGGGATTGGAGGCTCGGCTATACAGATTCGTGTTGATCTACGAGAAGAAGATATTAAAGCGGAGACAAATATAATGGATGAATTATATTTTTTTTCCTTTATATCCTATGACTTTTACTTATCGGTTTTTATTAATTTTTGTTGTAATTTTATTTATGTTTTTGAAACTTAACACTTCATATAAACGAATGATTTAAAAAATTTATTTGTGCGTATGCCAAAACAATGAATGTGCTTTTTCATTTAGGAGCAAGGAAGTTGATTACTTAATTTTAATGCAATAAATAATATTTTTTGTTTTTTACATATGGCAATGTCCACAAGTTTGCAAAAGAAAAGTATGATAAACCTGAAGTATCCTTATTTTTACACACATTCCAAGTTATATTAGCAAGCTGCTTTTTCATAGCCTATATCAGAGGTCTCCAAACTTTTAAGCCTAAGGGCCAGACTGAATAGTCCAGAGAGCTCCATGGGCCAAGATCTAGCTAGCTCATCAGATTAACATACCATTATAATTTTGAAAACTTCAACAAATATATCGAGTATTGTATATCGCGCATATTTACTTTTCGGGACTAGTCTGTGAGTGAGGTATTTTAACGTTGTATGCGAGTCCTACTACGTTTTTAAATAATTTTAGATATATCCTAGCTCAAACACATTGACGACGGCTAACGACATAACGTCAATACTGCCCTCATAAGGAAGATTGCCGTATCAAGCATGAAGATCAAAATTGATTCTATTGTATTATCATAGTCAGTCATCCTTCGTCCTTAATATTGAAAAACAAAAACAGCGAATATGTTGCTTAAATGCCAATAATATTGACTCAAACTCTCGTATCTATACAAAAATTGTCGTACCTACACAAAATATAGCTATCATAGCAATGAGTAAAAGAAGTTCGAAAAGGAATTGGGCAATAGTGGGGAAAGTAGTTTTCGTCCAAATATGGGCAGAGCTTTCGCATAGCAAAAAAAAAACATATGTGTACGCAGAGACACCAGCAGCATTGTCGGCAAATTTAACTCAATTCTGCTACGGTATTTCTGTGTCAACAACTTCGGTTAAATGTTAGTTAAAATTGACTTAACTCTTAACACATAAAATTCGGTATTTAAGCATTTATCTAAAAAATTAAGATCTAGTTCGAAAATGCATTAAATCCAATTAAAGCCAGCCTATCCAAACTTACTTTACATTTACATATAAGCTTAGATTCAAAATTCGCCATCTTTGTTTGAAATTTGAAAATTCGAATAAAAATCATGCTTACCTCTCAAGAACTTATGTATTGCCTTGATATTATTGAAATCGATATATTGCACACATAAGTTTTGATATTTTAAACGTACTCTGAGTTTGAATTTTGGAAAAATGAATGGAAGTTACTCCTATCCCCCATAAAGGTAAAGTCATCAAAATAATAAACCTTAAATAACTCAAAATACAACTCAACGGGGCTGTAAGAGTAATTAAAGTTAGACCAAGTCGAAGATAGTTCCTAGATTTAATATTAATTTTCTGTTGATAAATGATTCAAGGATTGAAATACATGTAAAATATTTATTCAGCAAACTAAGCCTCTAATGGCGTTGATTTTGCAACATAATATGCATTATGCAACACATAACATGATGTATTGAATACATTTTTCATTCATTTTAAAAAGTGAATGAATTGATATGTAGTCAGTACACGCTCCCTTTACTCAGTAAATACTGCTCCCGTTGCGTTCCCATACAAGTTGCAGTACATAGATTTTACATAGCTGTCTCTGTACTGATTACATAACTTCTTCCCTTAGTGCAACGAAATAAAATTGAAAAGTTGCAAATAGATTGCTTACTTGAGAGACAGAGATAACAATTCTCACAAGCAAAAAATCACTAATTAAATCACGCATCGCGGTAAACGGCTAATCACATAAAATATTAAAAATAACAAAACTAAAAAACTCAATCAATGATCACGGTTTTTTAAACTATTGGATCACCGCAGTTTCTAGTGATTTTTTAATCACCGTGACTGAATAAATCACTGGTATCAAAAAAGCGCTCATCTCTAATAGAATGACAATTTTTGATGTTTTTAAATTTCTATTTAAATAAAATTTTAAATTTTAAAATTTAAATTTTAAATATTATGGCATATAAATATTTAAATATTATAATCATTTAAAATTTTAAAATTTAACTTTGAAAATTTTTTTGTAAGGAAAACGTAATATTTGACGAGATTTAAAGTGCAGTTTCAAAATTTTGCCAAAAATTGCAGAACAGTTTCGTGGTTACAAAATAAAAAAGAAAATTTTGTGGACGGAATTATTGCAGAAATGGAAGGTGTTGGTTTTGTTGGTGTGAAAGATAATGCTCTTGACCGTAAAATGGGGAATTTAAAAAAAAACTACTGCAGAATTAAGGACAATAACAGGAAGAATTCCATTGGAAAGGGCCATGATATAGGGACTCAGGTAGATATATTATAATGACAGCAAAAATTTGCATAACAATGCTGGCAAAAAAATTATGGCTTTCCAAAAAATTTTCCAAAATTGTCAAGTTTTTTGGAAAAAATCGGCCAAAAACTATAAAACCGATTTTTCTGTCCGTAGTTTATTCCATGCATCGACAAGTGTAAAACACCATATTCCAATTTCAGTACGATCGGTCAAGCAGTTTTTGTTTTATCACGCCTGCCATGATTTTTTGAATGATTTTTAAAAAAATTCCAGGAGCAATATACGTGATTAAAATAATATAAAAATTTTTTTTTTGCGTAATTTTTTTTTCGAAAAATATATTTTTATAATTTTTCAAAATGATATCTAATTTTTTATTGAACTTATACGCATTTTAAAACATTAAAATAAAAAAAAAGAAACAAATTCGATAGTATCGTAAGTGTAGACGTAGAATTCCGTTTAAGTTGTAACCTCTTCTACTTTGTCTCTTTGGTCCGATTGTTTTGTTCATTTTGCACGTATTTTTATTGATCTTTCAAAAATTAACAAATAAATCAATAACACTCAATTATGGACTACTTATCGAGGCCAAAACTAAGAAAAAGTTAAAAAGTAAGTATGATTAAATGAGTAAGCAAAAAGAAACAAGCAAAATTTCAAATTTTTTCGATCATTTTGTTAAGTTTGACAGGTTGAGTTCATTGACTTAGTTGAAAAGAAGGCGAAGCAAATGCACTTTCCATTGGTGCCACTTTCGTCTCTGCCCGATATATATTTAGTTTGCGAGCTACAGTCAGTTTAACAACTAATTTTAAAATAAAATGAAGACCCCAATTTTTAAAAAATCTTATGGTTACTATCATAAGCGCAACCAAAGGGGGGGTTTCGGGGATTAAACCCGCCCCAAAAATTATTGTAGTACCAAGCAAAATAGTATTCAATCAAAGTGAGGCACATGAAAAGCAATCACACGTTTTATGAAATAAGTGAAAACCCCAAATGTATATTTCAAATCGATTCTGGTTGATGCATAATCTGCTAAGTTAGTCATATTTTAATCCTTCAGACTGCACATTAAGCCGGATCGATTTTGTATGGAGAAAAAAAAGTGAGCCGGACACCGACTCAAAAGTAAGAAGTACTCTCAAAAACTAGAAAAAATTATTTTTAAACACCTATAAAAAATTTATTTTTCTTGAAATTCAAATGCATTTAAAATTATTGGAAAAGTATTGAGCTCTTATTTCTTTTGGTATTTTTGGAAAAGTGTAGGAAAGACCTATCGTTAAAAATATATTATTTCGATTTCGTCAGCATTTGTGCATTGGCCAAGTAATACCAAACGATTTTTTTCAAATTCAGACTCTTTGTTTTTCATCCCAAGGTGTCAGAAATTTAGCGGTTTTTACTTTCGGAATTGAGCATAATTAGTGCTCACTAAAGGACAAATTTTAAAGCTAGTGCCAGCCAATTGAGTATTTTTACAACGAAGCGATGTATGGATGAAAAATTTTCACTGTACTCAAATATATTATAGAGTTTGCTCCAGAGAATGGTACTAAAAAATCCCTAAAAATGATAAAAAGCTTCCTTAAAAAAGGAAATATATAAAAATATATCGTTTTTAGAGAATAAGACTTTTTTTATTTTTGAAAAAAAATTTCATTTTATTGAAGAAAATACTTCGCCCAATAAATTTTTTATCAAAATTTAGTAAAAATTTTTCATTTCCCTTAAATTTTTCTCTATAAATGAGAATTTTTTGTGCGAGACAAATACTTATCATTATTAGAGACATTGAAATATTTCCACTTCCCACAAGTGAAGAAATATTTATTTGAAAATTTATTCCAATTGAATTATCGAAAATAGAGAAATTTTTTATCGGAGAAAGGTAGGTATTTTTTTCTGAATGTGTGGGGAGAAAAATATTTGATTTTTGCTGACCGTATTGGGACCCGAGTAAAATGAAAATATTTTAGCTCAAGCCTTATAACCTTCGTACAACTGCCAAATAAGGAAAAAAATCCATTAAACGGCCTACAACTGGTGCTTGCAAAATATTTTAGCCGAACAGATCCAAAACAACGTTGAAGCCAGTTTATTTTAAAACGACCACTACCACTGCTGTTCACCTTCTGTACGGATAGAATGTCCTGACAGTGACCGTTTTAATTAAAAAAAAAAAAACTAGTAAGGTATATCTTCGACTTGGCCGAAGTTAAAATACCCCCACGGCCGATTCTTAAGGGTGGAAGAATCTTACATTGAAGAGCTTTTTGTATGAGATTTTGAGAGATTTTATTATTTTTATGTGTCTTAAATACATACATATCAAATTGCTTTCCTGCAGCTTAAATATAAGCCTTTTTATACTGTTTTAAATTTTGGGGTTGTATGGGAGTTGGGCGTGTTAGATTGTGCATGACGCCCATTTTTCTAACATACCTCAGTTTCGACATAGAATACACAAATACCGAGTTTCTGTCTTGTTACTTTAATATTAGCCTCTTTATAGATTTTTAAATTTTGGGGTTGTATGGGAGGTGGGCGTGTTAATGAGTGGATGACGCCCATTTTTCATATGCACCTCAGTTTTGACATTGAATACACAAATATCGAGTTTCCGTCTTGTAACTTTAATATTAGCCTCTATAGATTTTTCAATTTTGGGGTTGTATGGGAGGTTGGCGTGTTAGTGGGTGGATAACGCTCATTTTTCAAAGTGACCTTAGTTTTGACATAGAACACACATATACCAAATTTCAGTATTGTAGCTTTAATATTAGCTTCTTTGTAGAGTTTTCAATTTTGGGGTTGTATGGGAGGTAGGCATGGTTTTCATCCGATTTAACCCATTCTCGAACTTGACTTTAGTTTTTTTAAAAAAAGCTTAAATATCGAATTTCATTACGATAGCTTCATAATTGCGGCTGTAATTGTGTCGACAGATAGACGGACAGACGGACAGACAGACTGACATGGCTAAATCAACTCAGGTGGTGATGCTGAGCAAGAATATATATACTTTTCCATACCTACCACGCCTCCTTTTGGGTGTTACACACGTCGTGACAAAATAAATATACCCCTTACGCAGAACGCGTGGGGGTATAAATATGGTCCTGTTATGCCTAAAGTTTGGACAAATGGTGCTGGTCATGCCTGAAGTTTGAGCAAAGAACCATTAGTGCCAAAATTGAACGCACTAACCGCTACGACTCAGCCGCTGTAATTACGTAAAATTGTTTTTATATATAAGTTCTACATTTGATAAAATCCCCCCCAAAAAAAAATTCCTGGTTGCACCCCTGGTTACTATATTTCACGCTGAGCACATGTCTTTTCCTCTCGTCTCTGTCTGATATTTAGTTTGCTAGCTACACTTACTGTTCGATGTATAGTTTGCAAACTACACTCGCTAGTGCTAGTGGGATGTGTATCCAAATTAATTTGCATTAAAAACAAAAATTAAAATTTTACGCCATCTATTGGGTAAAAGCATAAAAAGAAATATGATCCAACTCGTTTTTTTCATAAGAGTTAAATCTAACCGGATCACAGACACATTTCGTTAAATTTGACAGATTGAGTTCAATGATTGAGTTGAAAAGAGGTTCATGACCTCTGGTTTCAAAATAGTATACTAGATCAGTAGTGCATACATAAACCCAATGCGAACTAATGCTTACAATGCTGCCAAAGCGAACCAATCAGTTCGTGCAAAATCAAAACTTACAAGCATAAACAACGAAAGAAAAACAAAGAAAGCAGCAGGCACATAAGCAGCTGAGGATTGATTTTCTTATATAAAAACATGCATTTTTCTTCTTATATTTTACTATTTTGCGACTTTAATATAATAGTAACAAAATCCAAAATTAGATATTCATTCAGCGCAGGATATATCTGATATTTTAGTATATATATTATCTTTGAACGAAGAGTATTAAAGGCTGTAGGTATACCCTAAAGTATTCGCCAAAAACGTTGCCTAATGACCTCGAAAAAATTAAAACGACCCCATACAAACCGCGCTGTAAGACGTAATTCTACGTCAAAATGGGCGTCATCCACCCACGAACACGCCTACCTCCCATATAACGCCACAATTTAAAATTCTATAAAAAGGCTTTTCTTTAAGCTACATGAACAAAATTTGAAACGTTTGTATTTTATATCAAAACTAAATTGTGGAAGTAAAGTGGGCGTCATCCTCCTAACAACACACCCACCTCCCATACAGCCCATAAAAGTGAAAACTCTATAAATAGGCTAATATTTAAGCTGCAGAACTGAAATTGGGTATTTGTGTTTATTATATCAAAACTGAGGCGTGTTAGAAAAATTGGCGTCAACAACTCAAGAACACGCCCACCTCCCATTCAGCCCCAAACCGAAAACTTTATAAAGAGGCTTGTATTTACTTTGCAGGAAAACAATTTGATATGAATATATTTTAGACGTCAACAAAAAAATAAAATTTTTTAAATCTCATACAAAATGAGCTACAATTAAAATTTTGTACCATTACGAATCGGCCGAGGAGCTATTTTTACATCGGCCGAGTCGAAGATATACCTTACTAGTTTTTAAATGATATTCAGTTATGAAACATAATAATATGAAAGTACTGACAACTGCATTCAAGAAAATATCTATTAACTAATTTTTTTATTCATAAATTCTTTATAAATAGCAAAAATACCTCTAATGAACTGAATTTTAATAAAAACATTAACTTATACCTGTATGAATGAAATTTATAAAAATTTCAATTAATTACTATTTTCTTTTCCAATTTTTTTTTTAATTCATGATAATATACGCGATAGTATACAATGAAAAACCTTACAAAATATTATTAATTGCAAGTCTTTTTTTAACTGCTAACTGCCCAACTAACACATGAACTTCGATAAGGCTAGGAAAGTTGAATATTCGACAGCTGCAGCTTGGTTTGCGCTTCTTTAAAGCTTGCAACTAGAAGCTGACTTGTTAACGAAGATAATACTGATATAATAGCTGTTATGAAGTATTTCAGAAGTTAATATTAGCAGTTTTATAAAGGCTTATTTTAAAGTTCCAATAAGCTTAAAAATGTTTGTTTACGGAAGCATAGGAAGTTTTAATTTCGAAAGAACTTCCGTTAATAGAACAACCGAAATTGCTGCCTCTTAGTCTGCAAAAGATTTCTATAAATCTCTAAAAGAAGCATTATCAAAATTACCTTCAGTTTTCTTTGAGTAGCTCTTTAAAGCTTTCGAAAGTATGTGAATCGAAGTTGGATTCTCTCAGCCTGAGAAAACAACGTAGTCAAACTTCAAATAAATTAAAAAAAAATTAAAAGAAAAAAAAATTTTGAAAAAATGCATAATGTTTGGATTAGACCACAAGCGTTATGCGATTGGGAAAATAAAAATGCAAACGGCCAATCTATTCATTATTGAATCGGGACTACAACAAACTAACTATTGGTCTCTGCAACCAATACAATGTTCGGCGACCGTTACAAAATTATTAACGGAATTATAAAAAAATATTTTTTTAAATTGAATTTAATTATTTCTGAAACTGACAGTAATGAAATGCCAACTTCAAAACTACTAAAAAACGTAAAATTTTGTATTGATAAATATCAAATTATTTGTTAAACTGTTGATTAGCAACGCAAAAAAGAGCAAAAACGTTAGGGTTGTTTTGAAAATCGTAAAACCTATCAGAAATTGATTTTTTACGTGAGGCGGCAGCCTCGTTTATATTGAATAGAAACTTATAAGATGCTTCTATTTCAGTTAGAGCTTGAATGAAAGGTTATAACTTCGATTAAGTCTGTGGTGCCAAGCTGCACTATATTTCGTTTGCACTGAAATTGAAGTTACTATTTCCAATAAGTTTCGATAAGGTATGTTATTGAAACTAAAGCCTCTCGCATGTATTATATAGAAGCTCTAATTTCAGTAAAAGCAAATAATTTATTAATTTGAAAATTTGACAGTTGCATTTCGAAGCTTATATTTCCAATAAGTTTTGATAAGATTTGTAGTGGAAACTGAAGCCTTTTGTATGCGCAGAAAAGACTCTCAGTTTCCATAAGCATGAAGTCATTCAGTTTTAACTCTTCTCATATAAAATAGAAATAGGTCGATAGATAACCCTGCGACCTAGCATGCGGTAGGTTACGGATTCGAGTCCCATGAGTGCATTCGAACAATTTCGTGAAATTTTTAATTAATAAAATATAATTAAATTAAAACATTTAGCCTTAAAATTCAAATAAAGTAAGGTAAAAATATATAAAAAAAATTTAAATATCATAAAAAGAAACAGAAAAAGTAAGTATCTTTTACAATATTTCTTGCAAATTTTTTGTTGTTAATTTTGAAGCTTCGGTAAAGCTTACATCATTCTATTTGGAACAGTTTTACGCAGGTTACTGTCCGAAGTTCATTGGAAATACATAAAAGCTGTAAAAAGCTTTTATAAGCAAGCACGCACTTACCCTACGGAAGTTGTTTGCGAAGTTAAATAGAAGTCCATGAAGCTTCTATAAAATAATAAAAAGTTCGCCTTTTTGCCGTTATAGAAGTCTATAAATATGCTTTCAGAAACTACGTAGTTCTCATAATCAGTTGCTGTAAAGTTTGTTGCAATCTTTATAGAAGTCTTTGTGTTAGTTGGGTGTGTTTGAGGTCGATCTCCAATATCAGAATTTTCGACCGATGGTATGTTTATGGTATGTATGGTATGTATTCATCGTCAAGTTCCATATAACTTTCATGCGATGTGTCGCTATTATCAATTATTAATTCACCAAATCAATGAATTTGAGACGACGAAGTTTTCCTTTTAAACGACCACATGATCGCTCGATTATCCTTCTAATTGAACTCAGTCGTATATTGTAGTGGACATGCCATTGTGAAAGACGAATTTATTAAAAGTGGATGTGCAGAATTGCTCAGTAAGTGCTGATCACGCGAAGAAGTGGATTTTCTTCATGTGTGAGTCGCTGAAAAGTTCACTATTTCGAAAATTATGCATTTTTCCAGGCATACCGATAAATACGTCAATGAAACGTACAGCGTGATCAAAAACCAATTTGAAAATGAAATGTTTTTTAAGAATTTGTTTCCTGTTGAAGTAATCCTTAGCTTTTCCAATTAGTTGATAGTTGGTATATGGCACTCATCTATGGCTCGAACTTCAATTTCAGTTTGCGACAGAGTCTTTTAAATGCAGTAAGAACAATATAATAACAACGAGTTATAAACAATTATGAATAAATATAGCTTAAAACAAATATTAAGTGATGTAATTAAAATTTTTTAAAAAGTAATTTAAATTATTAGTTTAAAAAATCAAATCATTAAAATCATTCTTATTCTAAAAGTGTTAAAAAAGAATATTATGTATTAAGAAAAGTGTTGTAAAATTTCATACTGCGGTTATTTTGAATGCATCTAATTCTTACAGACAGCGAAATCCAAATTCTGATGGCGTTTACAAAAAAGAGTCTGTTGGAGTTTATAAAATTATATAATGTTACTATCAGGTTTATATTTCGGGTTGATGTACAAAATTGTAGCTACTCGAAAAGATACTTAAAAAAAAACAAATTGGCCATTTCAGCCCTTGAAAGGACTTTGAACGAGCTTCTTGTGATCAATTGTGTTGTGTATGTTATTAAATGTTTGCACACAATTGACATAGAACTGGACCTACATGTTTTATGCCAACTCCGAACGGCTAAAGTTCATGTTCTCAAGAAGCTTTACATGGCATTATTTACTCTCTGAGGTTTGCCATAGTCTGCAGAGAGGTGGTGACCGATCAGAAAAATTTTTTATTGAAAAAACTTTTTGCCGCGGGAAAAGATACTTAGATGACAATTTTTTTATAACAATTTATATAAAAACATTACAAATGTCATGCGAACGTTCCTCTAAGATCAATAGTTCCTAATTCCAATTATATCTGTACTCAAATAATGCAATAATATAAACATTAATGAAATTAATACCTGCGAGGATAGAACCTGTTTTGCAGCAAGGAAAAGCTATCATCTCCAAATAGCTTCTTGGCACATACTTTTAAATAAGGTGATCATGACCCTCCGTTTCCAAGCATACTATACACATTAGAGTGGCCCTTAACTGTATGCGCAATTTTTTTTTTTATAAATTGAATATGTGCGGTGCCCTCGTTTGTTTCTTATCATGTCAAAAGTATATTCTGAAAATTTCAGGAAAATATATTAAGATTTAGACGTGCCGCAAAGCGAAACTTCATTCGAAATACACTTTTATACTGAAAAAAATTGTTTTTCTTCAACAATAATTACATTTAAGACAATTTCGTGTGATTGCTTTATCAACGAGACATTATATTACATTAGGTATATAATTTATCTCTCCAACGTGCTATCATTCGTCGAAATCGGTTCACTAATACGAAAACTACAACATTTTTGCTGAGCGCAATGTTAAAAAAGTTTTTAAGAAATATTTTTTTTTCCAAAAACAAATAAAATTAATGTAATGACTCAATTTCAATCAACTCGATTGATGAGCATAAAACTATTATTATTACTCGAGGAAATATTCCAAGGAAATTTTGTGTGTCGAAATGGGATAAATAATGCGAAAAATCAATATTTTTTGTGTAGCAAAAAAAAACTAATTTTTAAAAACAATTTTTTTCGAAAATACATATGGGCAAGGCCACGAAAAATGAAACCACATAGATTTTATTTTTCTGTCACAAAGCCCAAAATTTTTTTTACATTTCAAATGTCAAATATGTAAAGAATATGGCACCACTATATGCCAGTGCAAAATTTGTGTCTGCTTTGACATTTTACATGCTTTTCACAAATGGCACGTGCAAGGCGTAGTTGGAAAATATACCAATGTCGGCGAAAAAGGTAAAATTTGTTGTAATTTTTTTGTACCTTAGGCAGATGATTACTTTTTTTGGATAGAATATAAATCAAACTATTGATTAGCAAGCAAATTTGTGTACAAATCTAAGCTTTTGGACCAATTGGGGCTTAAAGTAATCAGCCGCAAATAAATGGTGACGTTACTGACAAATTTTTATAAAATGTTTTTCTATGCATTAACTAATTAGAAAAGAGGTTGGATGAGCTGATATTTTTTGATTATTTTTGAAGTATTTTCATAATCAATGCTTATATGAAGCATTATTTGCATATAGCAGGGTATTTTTGCAAAAAAAGATTGCGTGACGTTACTGACGGTTTTTTATATTTTGTTTTTTTTTACTTTTTTGCTTAATAATTTGGTATTTAATTGCCAGACTCCGATTCCTGGTGCACAAAGAGACAAGCGTTATGTTGAAAAGCTAAAAGAAAGCAACAGATACGACGAGTACAAAAAGAAAAAGGCAGAAGCAATGGAAAATTGAGAGCTAACAGAAAAGAAGAAGAAAAACTAATGCGCTGCTGGCCGCGAAAGAAGCAAAAAATATCGACAGAAATTAAAACAATCAGCTAAAGACACCCAAATAGAGCCGAATCCAAGCTGAAGCCTTAATGAAATCGTTAAGAAAAGCTACAGGTGATCACAAACATAACGAAAAGCTGTGAAAAAGGTATCGTGTGCTTTTCTGACTTCACCACGCAAGAAAACAGCGGTATTGACGCACATTGTGCCGAATTTGGGCGAAGTTGAAAAAGACAATTCAGTCAGTGTTGTAAAGCCCAACAACCAACCAGTCACCAGTCAGCTTCCAAAGGAAATTGGAAATTTTTTCGATGGCGACGATATCTCCCAAGTTTCGCCAATAGCTCGATTTCTTTGCTTCGCCAATGCAAAGAAATATAAATGCGCTGAAACAGGGGCAAAAATTTTGATTCCAACTAGACACATGAAAGATATAAAAAACAGCTAAGTAAGTCAAGCTCGTCACTGCATAGTAAACAGTGAACGGGAATTCGTTGAGGCGTTCCAACATACACAATCGCAAATATTAGTTGCGGAAGTTGCTGAAGAAGAGTTTAACAAAACTCTTGCTCTAAAGGGCAAGCCTGATTTACTGCAATTTTTTTTATGAGATTAGTGCGATAAGTGGTTTCCTCTTAATATCTCCCCAGGCAAACTGTTTAGGGTCCCTCTATTAACCCAAGAAAACAAAAGACCCAAAAATCCTAACGAAATTCGTACGTGTGACGTTACTGACATTTTGCGTCACGTTACTGACACTGCTTTTATGTCATTTACGTGATTAAAACAGAAAATATTAAGCCCACCTTTTGGATAAAAATCATCTTTCATCCTTCCTTTTTAAAATACTGGGCAATAATAAACATGAACTCTTTTCAATTCGCTCATTTTTACACAAACGTTCAGTAACCTCAAAACACAGTTCCAAAATCTGGTGACGTTACTGACGGCTTAAAATGGTCATAACTTCACAACAAAACGAGATACAGCAAAGTTGTCTGCGTATGAAACATCAGTTATGACGAGAACTTTCATATGCCGCTCACAAGTTGGGAGAAATAATTGTATTTTGCAAAAATATTGACCAAAATATGTATACGAGCGTGACGTTACTGACGGTGGCCTTGCCCATATATAAAATTTATTATTTTGAAAAAAGTTTATGTTTTTAATTACAAATTGTACAAAGTTTGTACGTTTCTAACGCAACAAAATCAACAACAAATAAAATATTAACCACGAATCAATAGTTTTACTTGTATTTAAATTTAACAAAGCTTATTAATAATAATAATTATTAATAATAAGTTATTATATATAATTGAGGAGTTTACATTCAAATCCAGATAAGTCACAGGAAAAAAAAATTTAGCTAGAAATTACGTTGTAAAGCTAATGTTAAAATACATCGATCCATAAAATCCTCTTTGATAAAAATGATAAAAATCCTAGAGAAAAATGCATTAAAAAATCTCCTTTTCAATCAAAAGCAGACATGTCCACTGAAAATTTTGAATCAAAACCAGATAAGTCCAAGCAAGTTTTCATTTTTGTAGTTTTCATTCAAATTTTACTATTACTAGTACTATTTTCTATTCCATGCTTTAACAATTATATTAAGCGTTAATTTCGTAGTAGTAGTAGTTTTCAATATTAGGTAACATAAACACTATTTCCTGAAAATATTACCTTAATGCAAATTTGTAGTCCAAAAATAGTCTTAAACTTGAACTTTTTCGGATTAAAAAAATTTAACTAATGTATGGAATAGAAAATAGTCTTTTTTGGATTAAAAATTCCTTTAAACCACAGTTTGGATTAAAAACTAGTCCAAAATTTTTAACCGTGCAGTACTCAAGTGATTTAAATTTCCCAAGAATTTTTGAATATTTTATGAGTATCGACAAGTCACTGCGTTAATTGAGGAAAAGTATTCATAATACTCAGAGTCAAAGCCAACTTAACTCTCTTTCATTTAGAGTCATGACTCATGAGTATTGATTGCCCACAATCTCTCTTTGGCGTGAGTGGATTGAACCAGAGTGGCGTGCGTTGAGGGTTGAATGAATACGAATACTTATTTTTGATGAATGTACTCTGAATAGCAAAAAAGCGACTCGCTGCAGGTCTCTGATTCACACACATTTCAGCCTGCCTGTCTGCCTGCCTGTCTGAATCGGCGTTCACTATGAACGCAACCACTGGAAAGGGAGGTGAGGCATGCGACGTGAGGTGCATTTCACTCACCAAAAAAGCTGTAGTGACGATTAACTGACACGCACTCATAAGCAAAGTCATCACATTTTATTTTAGGGGTTGTTTTCAATTTTTGATTTTCAGCGATCTCATTTGTTAGCCGGCATCGAAGATGCGAACGCCCAAAATAAATAAAAAACTGAGCTGCAAAAAATTTAAACTAAAATAGCGGTGAAGAATGAAAATTTGAATGAAACATGGAAAAAAGCCGAAACGGAATATTTAATAAATTTATATGAACAAAATCCTGTATTGTATAACTGCAGACATGATTTCGTTAAAACCAGGCATGCACGTTAACGTTAATTTTAACGGTAACCGAAATCTTTTTTTTTTGTTTCGTTTAAACGAAATAAAAAAATAACGTTAATTCAAAAAACGAAAAATATTTATTTCGTTTCGGAGAAAACGATATAAAATTTTTTCGTTTTTTTCCCAATCAACCGTTGAAAATAACGTTAATTTCAACAAAAAAATTTCGTTTTTTTTGTATCAGAAGAAATTTTTGTTTAGCATAGGAGAATATTAAAGAAAATTTTTCGTTTTTCAACGAAACGAAATTTGATTTGATAAATTTTTAACGTTATTAAAAAAACGAAATTATTTTGATAATTTATTTTTCGGCCTCAACGAAACGAAAAAATTTTGTTGATTTCGTTGTTCATGTCTGGTTAAAACAAATATAAAGGAACTTATTATGAAACAAATAAAAGCAGAAATGCAGCGTGTTAAGCCAGACGTCACCGCAAAAATAAAATCAAAACACTAAAAAATCAAATGGACGCTAAGATGCGGAAAAGTTCTAAGAGGAGCGGCATGGACACCAACGAATATCGTCGGTTAAAAAGAACATTGACGTAACTGTAAAAATCGCAATTGTGCAGGAGACGTAAAAAACAAATTTTAATTGCGTAAAACTTTTTTAAAAAAAAAATATTTGACCTAGAATAATTAAATAATAGAATTTGGTGTAACTCTTACTTATAGTTTTGACCCAAGTGGTTTGAATTTAATTGCCTTAATTTCTTTCCCTTTAATTTCACCCCTTAGATAACAACATCATTGTTTCCCTGAAATCGTTCCATTCCCATAAAAAATTAAATGTTGAAAATTAGAAATTCGTAAAAAAACTTTATAATTTTGTGGAATCATGTGGCTGTCAAGCAAGCATTTAAATCCCTTAATTTATTTTCATAAATGGTCAATTTTCTGGTGTAGGCAGGTTTCAGAGTACATTGGTTTGCATCTATAAATTTTATGAACAATGCCACAAAGCAAACTTACATCGTTTTTGCAACGAAATTGTTATCTCTCATTATTAGTCTAATTCGCAACTGTCTTTTGCGTCATTGCTCTTTCCAAATAAGTTGTTAAATAGCTAATATTTCAATAACGACAAAACTGCACTGTGGCGGTTTTAAACAAACTACAGTTCTGTGGTTTTTCTCCCATCTACCAGTGGTATTGGGGATATCAATTGCTCAATAAACCGTATTTTACAAAATTTGTATTTACTTCATTGTTCTTTTCAACCGACGATATTTCATTTGTATTGTAGATTAACGTCTTAGAAGTTTCCAACAACAGAAATTTTAAAGAAGAAGAAGTAACATGTTCTCGAGTTTTGCAGGTAAAATATAATTTATTTTGGAATAAATACAGTGGTGCTCCAGTATAAAGAAAGACATAATATACTGGGTTGTTCGGTATATCGAAAAGTTCATAAAATTATATTTTGGATATATAATTATATATTATTATATTGGAGTTATTATTGGATTGGATTATTATTGGATATTATTATATTGGATATCGCTATAATGGAACACTATTTTGATTCTTATTTTTTGATTATTCTTTTACATTTAGAAAAAGAAACGACCAGTTCCATCAAATATTGATACACTTATAAAGACTGCTGAGCAACCGTTCTAAGTTATGGAAGAAATTCGTAGAAAGGAAGAGGAAAAGCAGCAATCATCAAAAATTTCTTTATTTTGCAATTATTTACGTTCCGAGCTCGAAGAACTTGAGGAAGTATTCGACGACGTAAAGTAACAAGTTCTCCATTTGGTGACGGTTGCAAAAACAAACAAAAAGCAGCGAAATAAAAAAAGAAATGCGCATCAAATACAGGGTTGCCCATATTCGACGGACCCATCTGGCAACGCCATAACTTTTGACAGAGATGTCAGATCGCTTAATGACATACCGCGTTTGAAGCGTCAGTCCAAGCAGATTTTTACCATGGAACAATACACGCCACGCGAGTGCTCTGAAATAGTTGAAATTTACATTCAACAGAAGAAGTCAATTGTGAAAACTCAACGTGCTTTTAAAATATTAAAAAATGTGAGAAGTGCGCCTTCTAAGAACACCATTAAGCGTTTATACGAAAAATTTTCGACTGGTGAGGCTCTTTCTAATCCGAAGAGGCGAAATAAAAGTCGACCAAGGCGATCGGCCGAGAATATCGCTGCCGTACGAGCCAGTGTTGAGAGGTCCCCAAGAACATCCCAAAAACGCCGTTCTCAGCAGTTGGGCATGGCTCGGTCCACTTTACGACGGATTATTCGCGTTGATTTGCATTTGTTCCCGTACAAAATTCAATTGACGCAAAGATTGTTGCCTGCGGACAAGCCTCGTCGATTGGAATGGGCCCAAAGAGTCATCGAAATGGCCGAAGATGACGAGCAATTTTGGAACAAAATTATCATGTCCGATGAAGCCCATTTCACATTGAATGGGACCGTAAATAAGCAAAATTGCCGTATTTACGCCACTGAAAATCCTCAGGAGATTCAAGAAGTGCCTCTTCATGACGAAAAAGTCACAGTTTGGTGCGGCGTTAGTGCGAAAACGGTCATTGGGCCGTTTTTCTTCCAAAATGAAAATGGCCATGCTATTACCATCAACCAGGAGCGTTATCGCGACATGATGACCAATTTTGTGATGCCAATTATTCGTCGAAAGCGTATGAGGCAGTTCTGGTTTCAACAAGACGACGCTCCACCGCACACAAGTCGCATAACAATCGATTTTCTGAAGAATTTGTTTCCGGGCCGTTTGATGTCGAAAAGTGGTGATTTGGACTGGCCACCGCGTTCGCCCGATTTGACGCCGCCTGACTTCTTCTTGTGGGGATATTTGAAGTCAAAGGTTTACGTTAACAAGCCAAGGACCGTAGAAGAGCTCAAGGACAACATTCGTGAAGAAATAGCCGCTATTCCGGCCGAAATGTTGGCGAAAACGATGGAAAATGCTGCAAAAAGGGCACAATACGCCATCAACGCCAGAGGCGGCCATTTGAGAGATATCATATTCAAAAATTGATGTAAACAAATCTACTTGGAACAAATTAAATGATTAAGATTGCCAACCGCCAAATTTTTATTTTTTTCTTTGATTTTTTTAACAAAAACATGGGTCCGTCGAATATGGGCAACCCTGTATGTCTTCTATGAGCGCCACTATCGATTTTGAAAACCAGTACAGAACTCAAAATTCTATGCTGATGTATTTTGGAAATCATCGAAATCCTGAACTAAATTTGTCGTCGAGTTCTGAACAATGCAGGTCCTCGTCAGGCACTCACTCGTTTGAAATGGAGCGCTTTTCCTTTGATGATGATATTTTTAATTCGACGCTGTTGGATAGGGAACAAATTTGTATCGAAAGTATAGAAGTGTTGGTGCCACCGAACCAATCATAGGGCAATTTTATAATATTAGAAGCCATGAGAGCGTTCACTGAAGATTGAAATGTTCCATCATTCATATTTTGTTTTAGTCTCGAAATATTTACTGAAAAAATTAATAAAATTTTGATTTTTACAAAGTTAATTAATATAGCAATTCCTTTAAATGCTAATAAATGCTTGAAAAAATAATCAGCGAAACTTTTGCGTATTTCTTCACTTCTTCGATTTTCACGTATAGTGTGTTCTGCATATTCGTTGCTGGGAATTTCAATCCCTTCGGGTTCAAGCAAGTTTCTTGAAGTGCTGTCCTAATACCAGATGCTTCTTTCAATTAAAAAGTTGTGGAAAGTACAGCAGCATAAAATTATTTTTGTTGTTTTTTCTACGTCAAGCTTAATGGTACGTTGTAAAATTTGAAACCTATTTGACAGTATTCCAAAAGAACGCTCGATGCACTGCCTGGCCCTGCTTAATCTTGAATTGAAGTTTATAATGCTAGGTTCATTTCTGCTTCGAGAATATGGCGTCATTTGCAATAAGGGAAATCCATTGTCTGCAAAGATGAATTATGAAAGCATTCGGTTGTTGCCAATGATTTTTTCATAAGAAAAAATCTTGGCCGGTTCCTCAATAATTTGCCTTAGGACTGAACGCCTGAATATGCCACCGTCGCTTATGCGTCGACTCTTGAACTTCTCAGCGATTTGGACCCGTTCACTCTTTTTTTCTGAAAACTATAAACAATTATTATTGGAAGATAACTTATTTCGAAAGATTACACTGACCTTTAAAATCTGTCCTTCATATTTAAATTTAAATAAATTATTTCGCAAATATCTATTGTATTTCGTTGTAAAAAACTTTGAGAAAGCATAGTGTTTTCTCAAAGTTCTTTATAAGTTTGCTCCTGTAGCTAGGAACCGAAGTACAGCTGCTAAGCGCTCCGCTATCGGAATATATTTTCGCAAATGTGTGTCCGTTTTGGCTATGTTTCTGTACATATCCCAATAGTTCCTTGAAACAGTATTCATCCATCAACAGATATGACTTGTAGCTCTTCAAATCATTCGCCAGTTTAAATTCCTTAAAGAGGAATTGGATATTTCCACATGAGGCCTTTTCTTGTCTTTAAGCCTTTCTTTTATTTATTTTTTAGTAGAGACTGCTGCCGCAATTTACTCAAAGCTGCCAAGTTAGCAGCAGCAAAAAAGCAACGTAAAGTTATCGTCCATTATTTTCCAAAATAAACCTTTTTAAACCATTACAAAATATTGTCCTGCACAGAAAACGATACTTGTAAGAAATTTTCAAGCGAACATTTTTTAATTTAATTCTTTGAAAACTTTCACAGTTCAGAAAATTGACGAAACTAATTCAATTAAACAATGTTCATGTATACAAGGAAAAACTGGTTTCACGTAGACTGATCACTACAATGTATTTTTGATTGACTGACTGCTCGCGCAGACTGAACACTACACTGTATTTTGGGCCAATGTGCTGTTGTGTGGCAGCATTGCCATTGTTGTGTGTTTTTGAAATTTTGTAGCAATGCGTGCAATTGACCTGTCAATTTTTGCTCCAACTCGAAAATAAAGATCTGTTACGGATCAAAAATCGATAACTTTTTTCTAAGTAAAGATAGTGTGTTGAATTTTGCATAAATAGTAGATGGTATATTACTGTATTTACATGCAGAGTTAACTCGCAGTTAGGGTTTTCATTGAGTTAAAACACGGCGACGCTAAATCGATGCTGCTGACATGCAAGATGTGAAGTTGAGTTACATTTGTCAAGTTTATTTAGAGCAAAATGTTTGTGGGCAGCTCAACAGACTCTTGTTCAACAGACTCTTGCAGTCGCCATTTTTAAATGAAAAATATCATAATAGATTTTGACAGATAAGTACTAAGCTTAATCCAACAAGTTTCGTGGAGTTCTCTTGGGTTTAACGAAACTCATCTCAACCCTCGGTTTCATGCATGGTTAACTACGAGTAAACTCCGAGTTAACTATGCATGTAAATACAGTATATGACGCTTCTAATTAAATACTTTTTATAAAAATTGATTGATTTAAAAATCAAAAACAATTTTTTTGTGTTTAAGAGGTGAATACAATATCGTTTTTTGCAGAGAGGATGAAGTTTTATTTTGACTCAAGTGAAAAAAGGAGCGATTTTAAAATTTCTGACATCGCGTTGTGAATAGGGGGTACAGATATAATAAAAAAGGCATGGATTTCCTCGGGATCAGGAGCTGCGACTTAGCTTACGTTTTCTTGATCTGCCAAATTCTACAAATTTTGTGGAATAATTGAAAGTAAAGTGAATTTTTTCCTTTTTATTTTTAGTTTTTCATGTATAATGTTTTTACCATTTATTAAGTCTAAATAAAATGTTGTTATTTTAATCACACATTTAAATTATCATTCCAAAATGTCCCAAAATAATTTAAATTATGGAAACAAAAAATTGAAACTACTATGTCAAAATAAATCATAAAAATTATCAGAAAGTGGCAGCTTTTGGAAAAATGTAAATAGTGGGTGGTAAAAGTGGTAGAAGTCAAAAAAGACGAAAAAAGTTGTAGATCCAACACAATTGTGGTAAAGCACTGACTACAATTCGACATTGCTGGTTTTTAAATATTTGATTTAATTTTACTTTGAGTGAATTTTTACTTTTGACGAAAAATTTAAAAACACAGTTCAGTGTCCAATCTTAGTTTCTACACTCAAATCATTCTCCTGGCCTTATTTTTGCAGAAATTTCCTTCGGCGATAGCTTATTTTCTTTAAAAAAAAATATATTTTTAAGTCCAAAAGGTAAAATTAGGTGTTTTGGAATTTTTCTAGTTTTAACGAATTTTTAAAGACACTTTTGAGTAGCATTTTTATGTGAAACTAGTAAGGTATATCTTCGACTTGGCCGAAGTTAAAATACCCCCACGGCCGATTCTTAAGGGTAAAAGAATCTTAAATTGGAGAGCTTTTTGTATGAGATTTTGAGAGATTTTATTATTTTTATGTATCTTAAATACATACATATCAAATTGTTTTCCTGGAGCTTTAATATTAGCCTTTTTATAAAGTTTTCAATTTTGGGATTGTATGGGAGGTGGGCGTGTAAGTGGGTGAGTGACGCCCATTTTTCTAACACACCTCAGTTTTGACATAGAATACACAAATACCGAGTTTCTGTTTTGGTTCTTTAATATTAGCCTCTTCATAGATTTTTCAATTTTGGGGTTGTATGGGAGGTGGGCGTGTTAGTAGATGAATGCCGCCCATTTTTCTAACACATCTCTGTTTTGACATAGAATACATAAATACCGAATTTCAGTATTCTAGCTTTAATATTAGCTTCTTTATAGGGTTTTCAATTTTGGGGTTGTATGGGAGGTAGGCGTGGTTTTCATCCGATTTAGCCCATTCTCGAACTTGATCTTAGGTTTTTAAAAATAAGCTTAAATATCAAATTTCAGCACGATACCTTCAAAATTACGGCTGTAATCGTGTCCACAGACAGACGGACAGACAGACAGACGGACAGACGGACAGACAGACGGACATAGCTAAATCAACTCGGGTGGTGATGCTGATCAAGAATATATATACTTTTCTATACCTACCACGCCTCCTTGTGGGCGTTACACACGTCGTGACAAAATTAATATACCCCTTACGCAGTACGCGTGGGGGTATAAAAATTATTTTTTAAAATTTGTTCAACAAACATGCAGAAAATTTTATTGGGCTTACTCGATAGGCATGATTATTAAAATCGAATTAATAAAATATAAGATATATTTTATGATGATTGAGCACTTATCTTAAAATCGCTGTCGAATTGTTCCCAACTAGATTTCGTAAGCTTTTAGCTATCAAGCTGGAAGTTCATTCGAAGCATTTGCATTTTACATCCGTTTACTGGCTGGCGTTATAAAATAGAAGTATGTGAAAGCTTATGGGAGCGAGTTCAATGGTTGTGAACGTTATGCTTTCAAAACGCTAGTTACGCAAGAAAGTTGAAAATATTTCAACTTTTCTTGCGTAAATTGCGTTTTTTGACAGCTCGTTACTTATAACGAAAAGCGAGAAGAAAGTAAAGTAACGAGTCAGAAGCAATTACTTTCAGGGATGGCTCTTGCCAATAGATCTTAAAAATTTTAAATGTCTTGCATTATTTTGTTGATTATTTGTAAACATGACGTGTTCAATACTTAGGGCCAATTTTTCAGTGCTGGTTTAAACTGTAGTTAACAAGAGTTCAGTTGATCGTAGATTAAAGTTAATCAGCGTTTAAATACACAATAAGTTTTTCAGTGCTTGGTTATGTTGCCAGCAAATTTGTGCTTATTGATATGGCAGCACCATCAAACGTCAAAAAATAATCGATTATTTTAACAGCTGGTGCTTTATTTAACAGCTTTATGATTAGTTTTGTTTCAGAAGAACGAAGAAATCTGCCAAAAAAAAATTGGCTTAAGAATTGCAATATGTTTATAAAACCGGAGGAAGCCTGAAACAGTTTTTATAGATAAAGCTGTTAAAAAACATTTCAGTGCGTTGCTCCAAACTATTGCTCTATCATTCAAATTTCCTGCTGTTGCTTTTCTAAAGCAATTTTTTTTGGCAGCTTCTTCATGATGAAAATTTGATTGCAGGATTTCCCAACTTTTTAATACTCCTAAGAATTCGCTGTTGAAATACATAATTTCCAACATATTTTCTTGAATTTACTATTTCTTGATTAAGCTTATTAAAAATATTGCATAAATTAACAAAAAATATAATCTGTCAGAATCATATGGCAAGTTAACCAAAGTTTAACCCTACAATATTGGGCTTTTAACCTTAGTTTAAACTTAAGTCAATATTCACTGAAAAACTTGCTCCTTGGTTTAAACTTTGTTTAAACCAGAAATAGAGTTTAACTCGCACTGAAAATTTTGCCCTTAGAATTTAAATTTGTATGATTATAAATGAAGACATTTAAAGTTTTTGTATGTAAAAATTATACAAATTATTAAGATATATGATGCTAAGAACATGCAAACTGTTTTATAATTTTGCAGCCCTTGCTTGCTCTGAACGTAAGACGCAGTGATTGAACTCTACCATAATTTTCTTGCGTAAATTGCTCTAGCGAGTAAACGGATGAAAAACGCAAATGCATCGAATGAACTTCCAGCTTAATAGTATTTGGAAGCTCAAGTCAAAATGATGCGCTTACACGTGACCGTCATAGCCTAGACACATTGACTGCGGCTGCAACATAACAACACGAGGTGAAAACGAAAATGTTGGCATATTGTATACGACTTGATTATTTTGGATGCAGCACGACAAGCCGTATTTTCATATCTTTTTATTATTAAACATCGAATTATTATTAAAAAACAAACACTTAACACAAATACAATGAGACCGAACAATAAAAACACAAAAGAAGCACGATATCCAACAAAAACATTAAGAAATGCCGATGTTCTTACTCTTGCCGCACGTCAAAATAGAAAAAGTTCTTAATTGACGACAGCAACATTGCTGCAATGACGCATTGTCGTTGCAACATTTTCACCACATTCACCTCCATAAGAAAAGCATGCAAATAAAATTTGACGTTTGAAGCAATGCTGTAGCCGCAGTCAATGTGTCTAGGCTATCAGTATTCTCTGTCTCGCATTTACAACTTAACGCAATTCGTCAATTTTTCTTTCCCCACTTTTACCCATGCATCAAATAAAAACAAATATATCCCAGCCAGCATTTACACATAAAAATAAGCGTTTTGTAAGCGTTCAAATGTAAGCAAAACACTGGTAAAACGCTGCTGTGACATTTATAAATTGCATCAAAGTAAGCGCTTTATAATCGAAACGCACCCATCTTTATAAGCGTTAAAAAAATGATTGCAAAACATGTTTTTTAAGTAACGTAATTACGCGTTTTCTAAATGCTTAAAAAACACGTATTTGTAATGAAATTAGTAAGCGTTTTAAACATTTACTTTGTTGTGAATCTGTTTTTTATTGATATATATAAAAATCATTTTTAATATTAAATTTTTTTCTTAATTGAAAAATATTAAATTAAAATATAAAAATAGGAACATCATTGTTGTTTCATTTAAAAAATAATTATGACTTAGTATTTTAGTTAACTTCTTTTGTTGTTTTAATTTTAATACGATTTTTTGCGTACTGGAAATATGACTTAGAGGCAAACAGAAAGTCCTCTTCCTTGCCTCCATTTTCAGCAAAACTTTCTGCAATAGAATTTAAATATGAATATAAAAGTCACATTTTTATAGAAACCTATTAAACGTATTTCACTTACGACGAATGGCAGTGGCGACAGTGAAGGCCCTGATGCACTTCTTATCTGCAGTTCCTCGCCAGGAAAAGCTCTCAGCAATGTTGTCAGTCATAATCTTCTGCCACGCTTTCGTAACAAATTTTCTCGAATTGGATGTTGACAATCTTTTATTGCTGCGCACAACACTTTTCTTCTTTTTTGCTGCAGACATTAAATAAGTAGATAAGTCTTTTTTAATAGCAAATGATAGTTAACTTAATAACAAATGATAGTTAACGCACTTAATTTAACAACTTTAACAAAAATTTTACACAATTTAATAACACACCTTATTAGCACAATTTTTAACGCCGAGAATGACACGTTTTGCTTAAATTTATGAAACACTTGCATTTGCAAGCGAATTGTCAACGACATTCGCAGAACTCTTATTTATGCAAGCTTACTGCAATCTTAATTTACAAAACGCTTGCCAATATGCTGGCTGGGATGACATGTAGGTTCGTTAGTGTTGTTTTCATACAAAGATGTATGCATATGTTGGAGTTATGGTTAAACTTGTCTTGCAGGGTAACCAACCTCATGAGTCAGACACAGCCACTGCCACAACCACAGCCATTTTGTTCAAGCAGTTGTGGTGGATATTTTTGTAACAATTAATTTTGCACTCAATCATTTACGATATCAGGTTGATGTATGCGGGAAACTTACGATTAGTACTTACGGTTTGTGAACTTGCTACGAAAGTTCACCACATTCAAATATTCTGAGAGTAAGGCGCGTTCATAGTAAATTCAGACAGGCTGAAATCTAGTGAACGAGATAGATAGATATTTGTATCTTGTTTTTTCGCATTGTTTGCCTGTCTGCTTGTCTGAATCGGCGTTAATTATGAACAAAGCCCAAAAGGAATTAATAGACCTACGCTGCCTGACAATTTTCAATGAATAATTTCTATATTTGTTGTCAAACTGCCTTATAAAACCTATTAATGCAAACACTTTACAAACTAAAAGTTTTATTTATTCACCATAAGAATATGACAAACTGAAGGATAAAAATATGGCTAAAAATTATTGTTAAAATAATTAAATTGTGTCATAATAATAGATGTATTTAAGACTTAAAAATAAATTTATTGAAAAAATTGTAATATTAAAAACATTTTAAATTGTCATAACTCAAAAACCACCAAGAACTTGAAACGAAATTTTAGCAAGTATAGCAATGTAATCAAATTACCTTTTCAATGACACCAAGATTGAAAATCTTTGAAACTTTCAGCAAAACCACACTTTCAAAAAGGAACTTTATACCACAATATTTCTAAATCAAAAGCACTGAATTTTTTTCTTTTCACAATATTTTTAAACGCTTCAATATCTGTATATCATTCCAAAAGATTTAAAGATATGAAAATAAACTCACTTCAACGATCCCTCACTAAATATTTGATCTAAACAGTCTATAGCAGGGGGTATCCAAACCAGAGGCGTTCCTACGCTTGGTGTCACCCGGGACGGACACCCATGATGTCACCCCTATAAGAAATTTCTAAATGCAATAAGAAACCAATTCGATGAGATATTGTGTTTTTATTATTTTCTTTATGTTTTTCGTAAAAAACAACAGATGACAAACAATAACAAGTTGTCAAGAAACAGAACAAATACAGTACATTTTCAGGTACTTATATATATATGTAGGTATAAGGTGGCGTGGCATATGTAGGTCCGCTAAACTTGAGGTAATAATACCCAAAACCATTTTAGGGATTATAACTACCCCTGCAAGAGGTCATACCCCCCCAAACATTTGTGACATCCTCAATAATGTTGTGGTTACCGCCAAAGAAACGGACAAGAATATAAAGTTACTAGTAAGATATATCTTCGACTTGGCCAAAGTTAAAATACCCCCACGACTGATTCTTAATGGTAAAAGAATCTTATTTTGGAGAGCTTTTTGTATGAGATTTTCAAAGATTTTATTATTTTTATGTGTATAAAATAAATGCATATCAAATTGTTTTCCTGCAGCTTAAATATAAGTCTTTTCAATTTTGGGGTTGTATGGGATGTGGGCGTGTTCGACGGTGTATGACGCCCATTTTTCTAACACACCTCATTTTTGACATAGAATACTTATATACCGAGTTTCCATCCTGTAATTTTAATATTAGGCTCTTAATAGATTTTTCAATTTTGGGGTTGTATGGGAGGTAGGCGTGGTTTTTCGTTCGATTTAGCCCATTCTCGAACTTGATGTTAGTTTTTTTTAAAAAAGTTTAAATATCGAATTTCATTACGATAGCTTGAAAATTTCTGATGTTATCGTGTCGACAGACAGACGGACAGACAGACAGACATGGCTAAATCAACTCAGGTGGTGATCCTGATCAAGAATATACACACTTCTATATACCCACCACGTCTTCTTTTGGGTGTTACACACGTCGTGACAAAATTAATATACCCCTACGCAGTACGCATGGGGGTATATATATGAAAATATTTCCCAAATTAAATTTGAAAAATATTTCTTTTTATTGAAGTTAAATGCGATTTGTTTTTGTTTTTAAAGAATTTAGTTAATGTTATTTTAACAATTTTGGTTGCAAAATATAGTTAGCGATTTTAAATAATTTAATTTATAAAAAAATCGCCTGCAGCGAAAAATTTTACCACTCGATTTTTAATAAAAATATTTTATTAAATTTCCCTTACCAAAATTGCCCTTGACAAAATTCACCCTCACAACATTTCCATTTCCAAAATTGTCCCTTTTTAAAATTTCCCTTTTTTAAAATTGTACTTTACAAAATTACCCTTTACAAAATTGCACCTTTACAAAATTGTCCCTTAACGAAATTGTCCCTTTACAAAAGTGCCCATTGACAAATTTTTGAACTTAATACTGAGAAAATTATCAATGCACCTTTATCAAACAAAAGTTTTATTCAAAAATTAAATTAATACAATTATGCAAAAAGCCAAAACAAAAAATTATCATTTAAATCGGGTTTGGGTCGATATTGCCCTTATACAAAATTTTTTCCCCCCTAGATTTGTTTCCAATACAAAACTTTTAGATATGACCAACAATTAAAATTACGATAAACGCTAGAACGTATTCTTTAATCTTTGACTGACTTATGACTGCAATTTAGTATTTCGTTGCTAAAAAAATTGATTATTCATAACAATAACAAACAACCGTTATTCTAAGTTTGGAAACCTGTGAAATGAAATGAAATGAAAATAATATTTTGATACTGTGAGAAAGCGCGCGCTTTTCCACAGTATCAACATATTATTATACCCTAAACCTGAAAGGTCAGGGTATATTAACTTTGTGCAAACGTTTGTAACGCATAGAACAAAGCGAGTCCGGTATAGAAAAGTATATATATTCTTGATCAGCGTCACCACGTGAGTCGAGCTATTCATGTCCGTCCGTCCGTCCGTCCGTCTGTCCGTCTGTTTGTTGTCCGTATACACAGGATAAGAAGAAGGAGTCGAGATAATTGGATGAAACTTGGTACACATGGTCACAAGCACCCAAGGATCTGCACTATTGAATATTTTTGGAATCCGCCCACGGACACGCCTACCTCCCATACAACGCAAAAATTGAAAACTGCATAACTCAGCTCATAATTAACCTACAACAATAAAATTTAGTATATATGTGTTTTGTATCAACACAAAGATGTCATCGAAAAATGGGTGTCGTTCGCTCACGGACACGCCCACCACCCATACAATCCAAAAATTGAAAACGCAATAAATAAGCTTGTGTTTAACCTAAAGAGCTAAAATTTGGCACATATGTTTTTTATGACAAGACAAAGATGTTTTTGAAAAATGGACGTCATCCGCCAGCGGACACGCCTACCTCCCATACAACGCGAAAATTGAAAACTGCATAACACAGCTCATAGTTAACCTACAACAATAAAATTTGATATGTATGTGTTTTATACCAACACAAAGATGTCTTCGAAAAATGGGCGTCATCTGCTCACGGACACGCCCACCGCCCATACAACCCAAAAATTGAAAACGCAATAAATAAACCTGTGTTTAACCTAAAGAGCTAAAATTTGGCACATATGTTTTTTATGACAAGACAAAGATGGTTTTGAAAAACGGACGTCATCCGCCTATGGACACGCTTACCTCCCATTCAACCCAAAAATTGAAAACGTAATAAATAAGCCTGTGTTTAACCTACAGAGCTAAAATTTGGCACATATGCCTTTTATGACAAGACAAAGACGTTTTTGAAAAATGGACGTCATCCGCCTACGGACACGCCTACCTCCCATATAACCCAAAAAGTTTAAAACTCAATAAATAAGGTTATGTTTGTCATAGAGAAATTAAATTTGGTATGTATGTATTTTATACCAAAACTAAGGTGTGTTCAAAAATTGGGAGTAATCCGTCCATAACACGCCCACCTCCCATAACGAAAGCATAATAAAGGCATTAACTGTGAGCTACAGGAATAAAACTTAGTATGTGTAAATTTTTCTTCAACATTTAAATGCATATAAAATATAGGCTTCATGCGCCCATTGACACGCCCATTTACAATAAAAATTTTTTTGTTTTCGGCCTAGACCGACTTTAGACTTTCTTTACTTGTTTTTTTTAACTTTGATTTTTAAATGTAACAAAACCAAAAATTAAGGTTTTTCTTTCAACATAGACTTTTTATGAAATTGTTTTTATTCTCTTTTATAGATTCATTTGTCTTTTCTCAATTATTATTTTATTGTTATCCTCACTGTCTAGTGCTACCGTATTTAAGTTTAGAGTTGACGTTATTAAAAGTGGGTGATTTTAGCATTCGTTTTCATCTATGCTGTTGTAAGTAATGTTATTAAAATACAACATAACTTCACTGGTATTGTTAAAATAAAAAATAAATTATGAATATATAAATAACAACTTTCCCATTCAACAGAAAATTAACGTTATTTCAATTTACCAGTCAAATAAAAACCATGGAATGTTCAACTCATAAAATTCTCTCTTCATCTATACTATTATATAAAAGGCTTCTCACGTATCTACGTTGTAGTGTAACTCAAGAACTACTCAACCGATTTTTGTAATTCTTTCACTAACATAAAGCAACATGTTTAACTAAGTCCTTTGCATACTCATTTTCTTCAAAACTGCTCTAAAAAGTTTAGAAATTTGAGTTTAAAAAGTAGCCAAAAAAATCAAATCCAAAAAACATTGCTGCATTGAATCGTTTGATACACAACCAGCGCGCTGCAGCGTAAAGCTTTCTCGCTCTTTTCCTCTCCGATTGTGTTTGTTGTTATTGTTTCTTTTACTTAAAGTGCTTTAAATAAGGGATGTTTTACGTACAAGAGCAGACGCAGGAAGTTGTTTCATTCAGTTGGCGCTGAGACTTCAAGTGATTAAGTCTATGTTGCTTAATTTTTAGGTATGATATGTTTATGCTTCGTAAATGTTTATCTATATTGTTTTTTATGCTGCGTAAATGTTTATTTTTGCTGAGACAAAGAGCGTTACAAGCGTAAGTATAAAATCGTGTTATAAATGAATTACAGTGCGGAAGTAATTGAACATTGTACTGCTTTTAAAATTTTTGGTCATTAATACTTAAAAAGGTCGATCCAAAATGTGAATCAAAAATTTATAAACCAGTAAAATGTCCTATTTTAGTACCTTCATTCATATGCGTTTCCTGACGTTATTTTTGATTATAGCCTTGATTATAAAAATTGGATAAGTAGAATACAAGATAGAATTGAAAAAAGCGAGAAAAAAATTTAAAAATATTGGGGCATAGTGTAATCAATGTGTGAAATGGTGTGTTCGCATTAGTTAACAGGTGTAAGTGTATTGATACGATACTGAAATGTGTGGTAAAATTTATTTTCAAAATCCTTAAATTAAGTTGAATGGAACAATTTTCATCAAGATACTGCTTGCTTTAAAACATTGCTTGCTTTAAAACAATGTTAAAAGTTACAGATCTTCATGAAGTTTTAGTTCGTGTTAAAGAATTAAAATGTCGTTTTTGGAAAACGAAAATAGATTTCTGAGCTAAAAAAAGGTTAAAAACTATTTATTTAGACTTTTCAAGCAATTATATACAATTCATACATAATGAAAATATATAAGAATCGCGACATTGGTCAATCAGTTTTATTGGATCAAATCAAAAAATTTTAAATTGAGTGTACATGAGACCGAACCCTAATTTTAAGACCATTTAATTTTTCCTCAAACAACGAAATTAGCTTCAGTTACACCTAAGAACATTTCGAACAAAATTTGGTCCTTATTGGATCACGGTCAGTAGACACGGCGTCTCCTTGGATTCTAAGGGACTGTGTATGCAAATGAACTGTTTATTAAAAAAATATTTTTAAAAAAATAAAAAAAAAATTTAGATACTCGAAACCATTTTATTGAAAATTAAAAATTATACGTTCTTAGGCCTTACAGAATATTATTTAGTTTTTGGAGCGAAAATTTATTGTACTTGAAAACCAAAGGAAAACATAGAAATCTGCAGTAAGTCAACCAATTTTTAATTTAAAAGTTTAATGCCATGCAGCATCAGACGCTATAATTTTCATTTTTATAATTTTCACGTTCTAGATGGATTTAGAAGATTGAAAACCGTGAAATATTAATGAACTTTCATTAAAAATTCAACTAGCTGTCATTTCATTTCTTACATTAAATTTTCATAAAATATTTTTTCTCATTTGTTTTTGTATTAAAAATTTGTTGAATTTGTATTAACACTTCCTGTTGTATCGCTAAAACTTCGGAACTCTTTAAGAGTACACCTTAATTTTATATCGCTAGAAAGGTAATGAAACCTTAAAACAGCTTATATTATGAAAGTGAAAAAAAAATTATAGCGTCTGGTGATGGCATTATACTTTGAAATTAAAAATTGGTTGACTTACTGCATTATTTCCAAAAGTTTTATATTTTTCCTTTAAAGTAGACAAAAACTTTTCCAATGATACCCTATTTACGAAAATCGTATTTAAATTGACTGAGCTACGTTGTCTCAAAGTAGACCCTATTTTGGCCGCGAAAAATGATTGCAAAAATGTATAACTTCGGATTTGGTTTCTAATCATTAAACCAATTCAAGAAAAAAATTTGAGCCAATTCGGAGATGGTAAGTGCAACTAATAAAACACTTCAATATAAAATGGTCAGTATATTTTCTATCAACAAAAAAAAAACTCCCGATTTAACCTGAAAAGGCATTGATGTCATCAGATTTTCTGCATTGTTCTGGCAAAATTATCAGTTACCATATCATAAATATGGACAAAGGATTAAAAATGTTAGAATTCTAAAAATATGATCCGCAAGCAATGCGTCTAGCTAGATTTGTTTAACATTTCGAAACGTTGCTGAAAATTGTGGTGACGTTAAAAGTAATACCAGTTTGTCCATTCCAATGCATTGGAAACTTATTTATAGGATCAATTTATCTCAAAATTAACAGTGGTGTTTTCTTGAACGTTGACATCACTGCTAAACTGAACGATAAAAGATTTTTTGAGCAGACGAAACGGGGATTTTTTTTGGTCAATAACGTCCTTTGTTTGGGCTGCACACAAAAAATCACTTCACTTTGTGATCCTATCTGAAAGCATATATAATAAACACGCTGTCAACAAAAATTACAAATACTATTATAAAAACCAAAATAAAAGACTCAAATGTTAATGCCCTTATAGTGCTTTCACTATTGTGGGTTGTATGGGAGGTGGGCGTGTTAGTCGACGGACTACGCCCAATTTTTGAACACACATTAGCTTTAGTATAAAATAGATACATACCAAATTTTATCTCTGTTAGACAAACATAAGCATATTTATACAGTTTTAAATTTTTTGGTTTGTATGGGAGGTAGGCGTGTCCGTGGGCGGATGACGTCCATTTTTCAAAAACATCTTTGGTTTGTTAAACAAAACATACGTACCAAATTTTATATCTGTAGGTTGAACAGAAGCTTACATATTGAGTTTTCAATTTTTTGGTTGAATGGGAGATGGGCGTGTTTTGATATAAAGTATATACATACCAAATTTTATTGTTGGAAGTTTATTATGAGCTTAGTTTTGCAGTTTTCGATTTTTGCGTTGTATGTGAGGTATTCAGGTTTAGGGTATAACAAACTTGCAAACAGGTAAAAAAATCAAGTGTTGTATTCGCTTTTAAACCTAAATCACCCCAATTGGCTATGGGTGCTTTTTTTGGTATTTTAAGTGCTTTTATTTAAGTGTTATGTGGATTTTTTTTATTTAATGATGTCTTGATGTGCCAAGTTCATATGTTTAGTCTGTAAATATCAAAGAATTCACTCTTACAAGGTAAGCAAATATGTAAAAAAAGTGTTGTAGAACAGGGTGCGGAGAACTCTATTTGCAAACGATTACAGTATGCGTCACTGTTTTTGTACATGGCATCCCACAATATATCCCTTATAAATTTGGGCTCTCTTAACACGAAAATAGCAAACATTTTTTTTTATGGATATGTTTTTTTAAAAAATTGTTGTTACTTTATTTTATCGACCTTTGACTTTGTGTGTGGTTTTTTTTGACCTAAAGCCTGAACAACGTTTTAAAAAATTTAAGTTTTTTGTGTTGCTTTTTTCAAAATTTTGCTGTATAAATCCTCGGTATATGTGGTTCTCCGAGGCCTTAAAATATATTTTTTAACGATATTTTCCAGTTTGAATATTAAACGTTCGTTAAATATTTTAAAATGAAAATTTCAGAATTGAAGAATAATTAGAAGCTATTTTTTAAAATTTTTATTTTAAACTATCAACCGATTGTTTTAAAATCATACGTACGTTTTAGAAGCTAATTTAAAAATGTCCGTTTTTAGAATGAAAATAAACTTTATAAACTTGCTCCTCTACAAAACTATTAATGCTATAATGACACTAATGATGTTACAAGACAATATTTGTAAATAAAAAACCAGTAAAGAAACTCTAAAGATGGTCTAGCCCGACTATGGACTACCCGAAAACCACCTACTCCGAAAACAAACACAATGATATATACATATTGAAGTTTGGACAGGACAACGTCTGTCGGGTCAGCTAGTACAGTATAAACAGCATACAGTGTTGACCAAAAACTTAGCACGTTGTTGAGTCATATTTTAAAAGTTTTGTAAACTTCATATTTACTTTATATGAAAAAAGTTGTTTTTCAAGAGTTAATTTCAAAAGGGCAAGATTTGTTTCTAATTTTTTTTTGTTCGGCGGTCACCTCTCTGCAGACAATTGCAAACGTCAAGGAGTAAAAAATGACATGTAAAGCTTCTTGAGAATATTAACTTTAGCCTTTTGGAGTCGGCATAAAACATGTAGGTCCAGTTCTCGGTCAATTGTGTGCAAACATTTAAGTACACTCGCAACACAATTCATCATTAGAAGTTCAGTCAAAGTCCTTTCCCAAAGGGCTGAAATGGCCGTTTTGTTTTTATTTTTAGTTTTTGTGTACTCTAAAACCAAGGCCGGATTTAGCTTTTAACTGTCCCTAGGCTCATTTAAATTTGGCGCCCCATTGAATTTAAATATGAAAAGAAAAAAGTTTGGTAATTTTGCTATAAAGTTAACAGCAACTTTAATTTTTATGAAAATATATAGACAATAAGCAAAAAAATGTTATAAATATTTTACGTTGGACTCACATGTAAGCACTGCTTGGAATACATAGTATGGGAATACTAATATTAACATTTTTAGGAATTCCTCATTGTAATATGGGCATTTTTACGAAAACAGAGACATGACAGCCATGTGCACATACAATGAACGGTGAGACTCTGAAATTTATGAATATGTAATAAAAAATTTTTGGAAAACTCCAAGGTAAAAGTTATAAGCATTTATGTTCAGTGAAATCATCAAGTGACAATTTTTTGCTTTAAGCAACTTTCTTTTAAATACATGTCAATCCAAGGTTTGGTGAGTAATTCGAAAACTAAAAATGAAAATTTATTTAGAAATTCCTGAAGAATATAGTGGACTTAGCTCTTGATCATATTCATTTCAAATTAGAATCAAAACCTTGTAAATAAAAAGTGTCCGTGTGTCCGTCACAATAAAAATATGCCTTTATATTTGTGTACTCTTTATTTAATCCCGCTCCTGAACTAGCTGTCTGAAAATTTTGTTTTCATAACTCTTGTGTTTATAAGATCTAAGTTAAGCATTTTTAAAGATTTCAGACTTCTAGAGTTATCGTGTCACTAGATATTGAATGTTGGAAATATGTATGTAAGTTTGCTATAATGCGGGTTGTTGCGAAACGGAGTTGCGACGATGCAAAAATCAAAGACTGCGAAATTTCGGATTATTCCAACAACAAACACATTGAAAGCAATTTTGCAACTCTTTTTGAATTACGCACTGCTCAAACCCATGTTAGAATAAGAAGGTAGGCGCGCATATTGGAGAGGAAGTGAGTTAAGTATCAAAATTAGCTGTTCGAATTTGAGTTGTTCTAATTGTTGTTTTTGCCTTTCCGTTTCGTTTGACGTTTTAAGCACTCACAGCATTGTTTGTGTAAAACAAGACATTTGAGCAGCCATATTGATATGGGCCTACCTTATTATTCTATCATGCTCAAACCTATTGCAAAAACGCACTAGCAGTGATGCGAAACAAGCATAAATGGTATGCTTGTGGCATACAACGCATCTCCGAGGCTATTCTCTTGTTGATATCAATGACGTGCTCAAGTTTGTTAACTTGAGGCCGGTCTTTCCTATTCATCTATATCTGAGTCCACTTCTGGATTCGCCACTTAACTATAACCGTAACTGTTGTTGATTTAATAAAGTAGGTATTAAAAAATAGCAGTTATTTAAGTGATTTACGTAATTGAGGACAAACAACTTTTTGAATAGACTTAATGACGTCATAGTAACGGATTTTAGGAAAGTTATTGCATATTACTAAATTACATATTCATAATTAATAATTCTTATTGTTATAAAGTTTTGTTAACTTTATATATCCTTCAATAACATTTTGAGCCAATTATGTGATATAAAATTAGTTTCCAAATCCTTAATATGTGTATTTGTAATTCATTGATTTCTTTTAAATTTATTAAAAAGAATGTTATGGAAGTAAATATCGATGGTTAAGCTCACTAAAGTGATAAGTGACCTTTTGGCAAAAATAGCTTTACTGCATTTTCCAAATCATCAACATAATATCTACCTTTTGTAAATTTCTTGAAAATGCATAACCAATGGATGCTGCTCAGTATACAGTTGAAATAAGTGTTTTCTACTGAAATATATTGAAATTTAAAATGTTTCTGAACATTTAAAATTTTTCACTTATCACTTTAGTGAGCTTAACCATCGATATCTTCGGTGTCTATTTGAATACGTGCAAATAAAATCAAGTCAGTTTGCTAGTTTTTATTGTACAGAACATTTTGTTTCTTATATTAAATTTTAAATTTCTGTTTTGAAACAATAATGAATGCCGAAAAATCGTTTACGGAATAAAGTTCAAAATTTCTTCAACGTTACCTAATTCCGTTATATATCACGGCATTAGGAGCATAAGGTTTCTAATTACGTTGCAATTCTTAACGAAAGAGCCTTTTTTAAAAAAGAATTAATAAGAGGAATAAATATGACAATTCAGAAGAAATAAAAATTTATTGCAGACGAATATTGAGTGCTGTTTTCGAAAATCTTGTCAGTTTTTTAAGGCGTCATTGTCAACAATGTTAACATCTTTTTGCTGTCTGATTATTTAACAAATCTTTTTACCTCATTGACCATAAGTGATTCTTTTATCACAAAATTAAGTAAAGAACTAGATTTAGCACTTAATTCTGTTAGAATGGTTATAAGGTATCAAAAATATGTCGATAAATTGAGAAATAACTACATCAAAGAAATAAATGTTGGTGAACTGAGTTATAACTCAGTACTTTTATAAACCGGTACTTTTATAAACCGTGGAAGCATTAGTTGTTGAACGGGTAAAGGGGGAAAGGGGGTAGACCTTGACAAAAATAGGGTTTCCTGTCACTAAAAGTCAATTAATTTTTAATGTCGCTCTTCATAGAGGGAATTCTTCTCATCTGTCGCTATCTAAGTTAATTCTGAATTCGTAATTTTCATTTTATTCAACCAATTGCCGTCTTCCACTCTCTTAAAGTTTCTTAGAAAAGATCTCTGCAAAATCTGCTTATCAATAATATTGCATGGCATTTAAAACGAGAAGATGTTGTGCCTTCTGCAATTGCTTGAGCACCGCATTCAGTCTAGTTTAAATCCCGATATTATCAAAAACTACACCAAAATAAAAAAACCACACACACCAAAGTAGTAATTTTTAATGGTTTAATCAATGAATTACTTGTTTTGAAAGGAGATTATGTTTTAGTAAATAGGAATAAGAAAAGTTTCGAATAGGAAAAGTCGCTAGCATTTTGGTTACTCTTCCGCACCATGAGGTCAAATCCATGGCACTAACACCAAAATAGATGTGCTTTAAAAACTAAGACCTTCAGAACAAATCAAGAATCGTGGCGTTCTTCATAAATTACCTCCATTAAAAGGTTTTATTTTTATTCTATTAAACAGTTTTTCAATCCCATGTTATCCAGTAAATTACATTACCATTCAAACCTTATTTTATGTTTCGTTACTAAAATTAATTTTGAAAAAATTAAAGAATGCATCAAATGTCATCATATTACTTAAAAAATGAAAATAGAAAACCTTGAACTTATGGTTAGGATTTTTAACGGAATAAGAGACTTTAATTTACGGAATAAAGTTCAATCAACAAATTTTATCACGCAATTAGAGACATTTGGGTAAATTTGAAAATGTACCAAATTTTCTCCTTGAAAAACAATTTTGCTCCCTACTTACTATTTTGTAATTAAAAAATACATGTCCAAATGCTCTTAAAAAGATCTTATGTCAAAATATCTTTTAACCTCTCTAAAATAATTCATTAAGCAAGAAGATTCCTTAACCTTACGGAATTCCGTACATTTACCTTATGTATTAATTTTTTAAGCTAGTGACGCAGATTTTTATTAACTTTAAACCAGTATCCAAAAAAAGTTCGAAGCTTCCATTTGATTTTTTTTCATTTTAAGCCAAAAACCCAACTCAATGCCCCTTTGTGCATCGCATGCTTGCTTTCACTCAATACAATTATCGCACACAACCGTCAAATATCAACCGATATTGGTACAGACGTTGTATTATGTAGAATCCCCTCAAGACTATTCAAAATATTTTTCTCAGTAGCATAAACAAAATATTTCTTCACAAAATTCAAAAATTTCTTAACACTTGAAATTGTGATTTTTTGTTTTTGCTAATTTTTTGGGACAACACTGTATTTTTGTAGTCTTTGCTTTTACTGTTACGATTCTTTACTACTCTCAGCCTCGCTACTACCTTGCTTACTCATCATATAAGAAAAATAAAATATTTTTGGGGTTGCACGAGAGCGAATTGAGAACAAACCCCCAATCAGATTTTGCTTTTCCGCAATCCATTCGAGTAGATGTAAAGTCAAGACTAGTAGATGGCGACAATGAGTTGGTGACGATTTGAATTACTCGGTTGCTGGCAGTTCTCGAAGAAAGCTCTCGGTGCAACGAACAAAAACGGTTTGAAGTGTATATTTGTGCAATAAGCTTCCTCAACATTTGTGCCCTCTGACCTACATAAACCATGAAAGGACAGACACAACAAAGCATCACAGGTAGTGGAGGGAATAAAGAATCGAAACGTTTTCATAAAACAATAAAAAATTATTTATAAAATGTTTCCAATTTATATGCATCCAAAAACTCGTGTTTGAAATAAAATTATGTACATGTTGAAATGTATTAAAAAAAAATTGTGAAAAAAGCCAAATATAAAAACGAAAATAAATATATATATATATATATGTATGAACAATATGGATAACGCATTAATGATGATTCAAAACTAATTGGCACATTGGAGCAATTACGCCTTTAGTAGAAAAAAGTCTTCTCGGTAAGTAGAATTCATTGCCCCAAGATTCACTGCAACTTAATCGCATACAGTATATTTATTATACGAGTCGGAATATTTTACACTAGATACACGCATACAAACGTGGACAAAGAATGATAGCCCCATAAAAAACCAGCATTAGCCACTCTAAAACAAGTTCGGGATGCTGAATGCTAACAAATAATAGCAACAATTATAGTTTCTCATAGTTAAATAGAGAAAAACAAGAACGTATAATTTTTTAAGGAAACCTTGTCACATACCTCATTCCCTGCCAGCGATTTAAATAGGGTTGTATATCTCACAATTACAACAATGAAACTCAACCTCGTGAGTCTATAATAAGCAAAAATAAAAAAAATATTTACTTCTCTGCTAGCAGGCAAAGGCGGATGCGGTTTCATGTGGAAAGTTCGGTAATGCGTGCAGGTACAGAAACAAAAACAAATCTGTATAACCACAACTGCTGCTCTTAAAATATTAAAGCATCTGAAAATAAGCTTTTTAAATAAAAACTACAATAATTTGGAAAATGACCCCTTTAAATTAGTTTGTTATTGGTATGCTTAAGTGAGTGTTTTATTTTGGCCAAACAATTTTCATTTAAAGTCTTAGCTAGAAAAAGAAATGAATGTGAGCGAACTTGTGAGAAAAATCTTCTAGATTTACACCTTTATTCGTGCGAATTATACCGGCACATTTCAAAACGGCGTTAAGTGTGACAGATTTTAAACTTTATATTTTTTATTAAAATATATATTTGTCCATTTTTAGTTTTTTGTCATTAAAAATTTCTGAACTATTTGGATTAAAAAATTTATAGAAACGTCAACTTCTAAAGATGAAGAGACGAATTCTGAAGTAAATATAATCGGCAAAAATCCAAAATTAAAATTATTAAAATTATTTTTTAGTTAATACCGACCATCCAGAAGTGTTTATGGTAGACATTTGCCCTACGACTACTTGCCCCATGGCGAGGAGTACACGGTCTTATGAAAGTAACTCCCAATAGACGCGTTATCAGCAGGACCCGAATGTTGTCGCACAAAACAATAAAAAAACAAAGTGGACATTGAAAAATGCAAAATAAAGCCATTTATTAAATTTTGTTTATCGAATTGTTCCATTATTAAGCGGGTGGTTTTTCAACTTAGAAATCTGATAATCGAAATTGTTTGAAAATAATGTAATCCACCCGAACGTTTAAAAATGCATTTTTTTTTATTTATATTTAAAATAAAAATATTAGTACCTGGGCGACCGAGCTCCGCTCAGATTCCTGCCGTATATTCAAATATTTTACGGTTTTTAATGTATCGGAAATGCCAACTTTATCTTAGAAACAACATATAAGATCATATTTTTCAATTAACTTTAAATGCATTTTAATTTTATGATAACTTCGTTTTTCAACTTAACGAAATTTGTTTTGGTTTTATATTTTTTTTATATTTGGTTTAATTATTTTGATAATTTACTTATGCTGAACTTATGCCGGCCATTCCAAGCCTAAGTAAATTTTTTTTTCCCCAAAATTAACCTCATGCTCCTTTTCCACTTACAAGAATAGAAGTTATTTTTTTATGTCGCAATTTTTTCTAAAGTTATGGAGATAGCAATTTTTGATCAAAGTGAAAATCTTGAAAATGGAGTCATTTTCAATAAATCATACCTCTGTCATTTGTTACCCCTATTTTTGTAAATGAAGTATCGTTAGAAAGCAATTGAAAAGCGATTATTAATAAAAAATAAAATACTTTTGGAATTTTTTTGCTAGAGTTGCCTACTTTTTCAAAAAAAAGTAAACTGTTCATGTCTCAAAAAATGCATTTTCGGTTTTTTTTACGTAGAATTACGTCTTTTTTTCAAAAAAAAGTAAACTGTTCATGTCTCAAAAAATGCATTTTCGGTTTTTTTTTACGTAGAATTACGTCTTTCAGCGCGGTTTGAATGCAGTCGTTTTAACAAATTTGTTTAAGGTCATACCTACAGCCTATAATATTCATCGTTCAAACATAATATTTATACTAAAGTATCAGATATATCCTGCGCTAAACGAATATCTAATTTTGGATTTTGTTACTTTTATATTAAAGTCACAAAATAGCAAAAGCTTAGAAGAATAATCTAGATTTTTATATAAGAAAATCAATCATTAGCTGCTTGCATGTTGTTTCTGCTGCTTTCTTTGTTTTTGTTTTTGCTTGTGTTGGTTATGTTTTGAACGAAATGATTCTTAGCATTGGTGCTCTGCTCCACGTTAAGAGGGTGTTCTAAGTTAAGAGGGTGTTCCGATTATATGTAACACTTATGAAAAAAACTATTGGCATTATTTTTCGCTGCATGCTATTGCCCAATAGATGTCGTTTTTTATTTGCTTAATATGATCTTTGCATCTAAAACAGCAACCGGTTGTTATTGGGCATGATATAATGAAAAGAAGGTAGCCTTGACAACTGCCTTTTTTCTCACGAGAGTCGATTTGCTACTGTCAAAAAGTCAGCTGTTCATGCAACGAAGCACCAGCGCTAAAATAGCAACGTTGCTGGAGCTGTCAAAAATTTTAGCAACGAATGGAGGGGAAATTCAGAGGCTGAAATGATGTATTAAAAACGATTAATTAACGCTAATAATGATCATTAGTAGAGGATTTGGAACAGATTTCATCTTTTATTGCCCAAACTGTGAATAAATTCCAAAATCTAATTAAGCAATTTCAAAATAAATAATTTCTGTGATATTTTTCTATGACTATCTCTTGAGGAAACTTTCTTGGGAGTACATTAAAGAAAGGATTATGGCTTCACTAGAACGTAGTGGAGAGGATTAGAGTCTATAGTGGCCAAACCTTCGATGGTGCGTAAACCAAGAGTAAACAATATTTTTAAGAAAATTTTTCCTGTCATAGCAATGTGATTGCCGTTTCAAAGAAGTATTTAGTATAGAAATTATAGATGGAAATGACTTCATCATTAGGTTTTGGACATGATTAGGATCAATAGTGGCCAAACCTTCGATGGTGCGTCAAGTCAGAGTATGCCATCCTTTTATAAAATATTTTCCCGTCATAACGTTGTGACTGTCACTTCTGGGAAACATTTGGTATAGAAGTTCCAGTCAAAATATTAAATTCAGCATTAGGTTCTGGACAGGATTAGGACCGATAGTGGCCAAACCTTCGATGGTGCGTCAAATTGAAGCATGCCATCCTTTTACAAATTATTTTCCCGTCATAACGCTGTGACTTTCACTTCTGGGAAACATTTGGTATAGAAGTTCCAGTGAAAAAATTAATTTCAGCATTAGGTTCTGGACAGGATTAGGACCAATAGTGGCCAAACCTTCGATGGTGCGTCAAATCGAAGTATGCCAAACAAATTCTATAATTTTTCTCGATTTTTTGGTATATGTGCTCTTACCAGAATATATTTTGCACGGAAGCTGTGAACGAAACACTTTTCTATGGCCAATTTGCCTCTATATGGATGGCAAGCTGCCTCGGTCAAACCTTCGATGGTGCGTAAAGTCAGTGTGTTCCATCTTTTTACAAATATTTTTTCCGTCATAACGTTGCGACTGTCACTTCTGGGAAATATTTAGTATAGAAGTTATAGAAGGAAATGGCTTCATCATTATGTAAAAATGGCCAAAAAAGTGTTTCGTTCATAGCTTCCGTTATGTTAAATTATTTATTTTGAAATGGCTTACTTAGATTTTGGAATTTATTCACAGTTTGGGCAATAAAAGATGAAATCTGTTCCAAATCCTCTACTAATGATCATTATTAGCGTTAATTAATCGTTTTTAATACATCATTTCAGCCTCAGAATTTCCCCTCCATTCGTTGCTAAAATTTTTGACAGCTCCAGCAACGTTGCTATTTTAGCGCTGGTCAACGAAGCAATAAAGGTCTCTGCCCACTTACGGCACGTAACGCAACGACTGTCGAACGGCGACGGTAAGGCAAAGAACTGTTTCATGCACACTTAGCGTAACGGCGCTTATAACAAATCAAAACAAGTCAATCTAAAATATGAGCAAAACACTCTACATTTGATTTTTTAAAACTTTGTTGCTATAATGTTTGCAACTCATGTCATATAAAGCAACATTTTCGCTCAAAAATTAAATTTTTTTTCAGAATACATGTTTTGCAGCTAAGTTTTGTCAACAAAGCGAACGACAAGTCGGTCAGAATTCTTTGCAACGATTCCCACCGGCTTTTTCGTCGGCGTCAACAGTCGTCGCCGTTTCGTTTACGGTTAGTGGGCATGTATACATAAGAACACAGGCTAGTTATATTTTGAAGTTTCGTGTCGTTTCGTTACGTGCCGTAAGTGGGCATAGACCTTAAGAAGTGAAATCGAAAAGAACAAATAACAAATAAAACATTGTGCTCTAATCAACAGATTGTGATTTAATAAGTTGAATTGTGAATTTTTATAAATAAATAAACATGTCATATCGGAATGAAACAAAGTATTGTGTTATTTCATTACTGTCCGCCATGATTTGCACAATTTTCATTCTGTTTATTCATTCTCTCTCTTCGTTGCAAAAATTCATCAGCTGTTTTTGACAGATGCCCATCGCTGAAGGCAGCGAAAAGAACTGTCACGGCTACCTCCTTTCCTTATATCATGGTTATTGGGTTGAGCAGTAATCAGCAGAGTCGTGGCTTAGTCGGATAAGCTGTTGTGGTGATAACCAGTGTTGCCAGTCTAGCCTTTTTGAGGCTAGATCTAGCCTTTTTTTTTGGTCGTCTAGCCTCAAAAATTACCATCTAGCCTCTAGCCTTTTTTTTAGCCTTTTTCTGTTTTGTTCTAGCCTTTTCTAGCCTTTTTTAATATATTGCTTAAAGAAATTGAATTTTTCTGACGCTTGCAATTTTGATAGTGTTAGCCTTGTATTGCTCTTATTATAGTTTTAAAGTGGTTTAACCCAAAAAATTTTCTGTAATAGGGAAAGGAAAATCCAGTTATTCTACAGAAGAAATAACGATAATTAAAATACAATGGCAAAAAATTGTAAATCAGAAGTGGTATAACTTAAGTTCCACAACTGAATTATGGTCAGAAGTTAGAGAGTACAAAAATTCTCTGAATGAAGATCCATATCAAAAACTTTCAGTTTGGTTTTTAGTTTTCTTATTTTGCCATTAAGCAACACTGAGGTAGAAAGAATTTTTAGTACAATGAAATTTTTTAAAAAAACAAGCAAAGAAAGAGTATTCAAACTGGCATTCTTAATTCTATTCTAACGATATGCCCTTAAAAAAAAACACATGCTGCCATAATTTTGAAATCACAGATGATATTATAAGTTTTGCAAATAGTCGCGATTTATATGTAAATTCTTATCTTCAGAAGAGGAGGAAATATTTTTTGAGATATAGTTTAAAATAGTGATAGAGGTTCAACGTTTTTTACTGGCACCGAGGCAAGCACTTGAATGAATAATACAAATTTTTAAAATTGATATAATGAATTGAAGGGCTTATTGCAAAAACATGATATGCCACACTGCTTTAAAAGTTCATATTTTATGTTCATTACGTTCCTTGATACATTATCAATATCCAATGAAAATATTGCGACCATTACCCGATCAATTTTCGCCGTATACGTAATAGTTCTTGTAAACATTTTAATGATTTCATACAAATATACATTTTTTTAAAACTTTAAAGTCGATTATTTCGAAATATTTTTAATGTGGCATATCATGTTTCTGCAATAAGCCCTTCAATTTGTTGTTGTTTATCGTTTTTAATTTAAAAGCTTTTTGGTACAAGTTTTCAACTGTTAGATTTGTATGCTTTTATATTTAAACTTGAAAGACTGTATTCTATTTATGGGCCTATCAAAGTGTTTTAACGAAAAAGGTGAAATTAAAATTTTTATTGTAAAGCGACTGTTTATTTTATGTAAGGTTAGTTATTGCATAATAATTATATAATGTTTTAAAAACATTTTGATAAAAAATATTAATTAATATACCCGGAATCCGACATTTAGTAAAGAACCTGAAAAATGCGGTAGACACAATTTTTCGCAACTTGTTCATCCAAAAAACAAAAAAAAAATAATAATTTATGTTCTACTGAAACTTTTTGAGCTTTAAATAGAGAATTTTAGAAAAAGACTGTTTTTAACGATAATGGTACTTGAAAAACCGATTTTTTATTAAAAATTTAATTAATTTTAGGTTATAAAATAAAAACTATTTCTCTTAAATAAAAATCTAATGATTAAAAGTAGCAATGGTATTTACTTTACAAGTAAAAAAAAATTGGTAGCGATCTTGCAATAGTCTTCGAGCACTGCTGTCCACGGGTTTCACACAGTACTTTTCGAGAAAAACGTGTTTTAAGTTTAAGTAGTACATTTATTGACTTATCTTCGGACATTTGCGCTTATAAATACAACATTTTTTATTCAATTGACTTCAGTCTTCCTGAGAATATTTTTACAATATTATGCATTCGAAAAATATTAAAAAAAATATAAAATTTATTTTTGGTCGCTAAAAAAACTTTCATGGGACCTTAAATCAATTTGAAATATATTTAATTTTTGGTATTGTTCCTTTTTATAGAGTATAGTGTATAAGTATTTATATACAAACGTATGTTTATTCACAGAATCATGTTTAATAAAAAGATAACGTAAATAAATCTAGCCTTTTGTTAGCCTTTTTTCTTAAGACATCTAGCCTTTTCTAGCCTTATTTTCAAGACCATCTAGCTTCTTTCATCAAAACTTTCTGGCAACACTGGTGATAACGTTAAGAATCAAAGAAGCCTAGTTGATAAGTATATTTTTTTTTAATTTTTTATTATTATAATCTTATTTAATTAATTATTTAATGTAACAATTGCATAGTGCAATATTTTTATTTTTTGTCACATCCTGTTGCTTGCGATAGCATGAACAAAATGTAAGCAAAATACAGCTTTTATTAGTCTTTTAGTTATTTTGTATTCAATTTTTAACCTAAGTTACCATAATTCAAATTGTATTCCCAATTAATTAAATTTACGTACAGCTTTGACTAAAAATATGTCTAGTTTTTTTAATCGTATCAATTCTAAAAAAAAAGGATTAACATATGTATTAGTTCAATGTATTGTTTAAAAATTACTCTAAGATTTTTAACCGTAAAGTTGTACTATGTTGTCTGTTCACACCTTAAGATATTTACAAAATGTGAATTTGTCACTTCATCCTCCCCAGACGGCCGATTGAATAATGTTAAAACTGTTTTGTTTTCAGACCGATTAAAAAATTCTTAGAGTAAATTTGATCTTCATTTATTTCAAATTTTTATAAGGCATTTAAAATTTTGTAAACTTACTGCAAATAAAAAAGAAGGAACTAAAAATTTTGTTCAAGCTTTTTACAGTTTTATGGTCCAAGATTCCTTTATTGTATACAAAATAATTATTTGACCTAATAAGAAAAACATTTTTGCTCCAGATTTTATAACAATATCTCAAACGGTATATAAGTTATGAACGATTAAGTGAAATGTATATCAGAAAAAATTGAAATTACGAAAAGCATAATATTTGGCCATTATATTTTATTTTGGTGGAAACTTAATTTGTTTCTTAAAATTACAAAAAAAAGTGCACTTTTTGAGATGTGAGCAAATTAGATTTTTTTTTCAAAACGTAGGAAACTCTAGCATAGGAAACTCTTACGAAAATATTTTCCTTTTTAAAATTTGTTTAAGATTTAGTGTAAATTACTCTATAAGATTTCTTTTTATATCAAAAATTGGTACATCAAAACTGTACTAAAAACGTTTCTATAAAAGAAAAATAAATGAAAAATATAACAAATTCACCAAATCACTGTTTGGTGAAGCTTAAAAAATAAAAACAAAAAACTTATTGAGCACGGCGGGATTCGAACTCACAACCTTGATATTATTGGACTGAAGCTCTATTCTCTGAGCTATAACATAAGCAAACTTAACATAAAATATTCGGCATAAAAATTAAACACATCTTTTCCCAGAGATGAGACCTAGCTGGATCGATTTTTCAGCCCCCTCTTCATCTATATTGTAAATTTCATCGAAATCGTTAGTGCCGTTTTCGAGAACGCAATTGCAAATATATATGCAAATATTGCTAGTTTAATAGAATAAGATATTGAGAATAATTTGAAGGAAAGTTTGAGAAAGTTGGACAATGAGAGTTCATTTTCATTTGACCAAGATAACGATCCGAGACACAAGGCCTATAATGTGAGAAAATAGGGAAAATAGAGAGCCGTCTTACTGCCGAAAACTTGTGAATCAATGCCAAATCATTTGGAAGCTGTTATTAAACAGAACGGCTTACCATTTAAATATTAACTGGTTTTTTTTAATAATTTTTCTTATGTTTTTATAAATTAACGTAGTGTTCCATTATTACTTTGATGTTGGTTTTTGTTATTAATTTTGTTTTTTATTTTTTTTAATCAATGAACTGTTAATTCATTATTCTTATAAGTATTTAATTTTAACCAGAGTTGTTTCGGTAAATAAATTTATATCAGTAATTAAAGATCAGAATCAATAATATTCATTACTTAAGACTATCAAAATTAACGCAATAATTTTTTTTTTTTTCATTAAGTCGCAGTTCGAAAAACAAGATATGTACATAAAATGTACAATGACTCTACGTCGTATTTGCACAATTTTGGGCCAAGTAGAATTATTGGAATCTGTGATCACTTTCTTCATTTAAACAGTTTTTTTTTGTAGACCCTTATTAACCCTGCTTGATATTTAAAATATGTACAATTTTTCTGTCACTCCGTTTACAATGATATGAAAATTATATATGAAAAATTTAAACGGTTAAAATAAAAGTTATTTGTATTTCTATTTCTTCTCAAGTTTGAATTTTTCATATAAGTTGTGATCACATATTTACGCGCATATCTTTAAAACGGTAACTCTTTCGGTAAAAATGTTACGGACAGTTTTGAAGAAAATTATAAAAGAAAGATGAAGAAAATTTTGAAGAAAGATATAACTCTAGGGATTACATTAAAATTAAGGGATTTTCTTCATTTTCATTTTGACGATTTCATCAAACAACTCCCTACCGAATCCGATGAGCAAGGAGAACGGTTTCACTAAACCACAATGCCCATGGAAAAACGGTTCAAAGGCAAAAACCTGGACGCATTGCTTGCAGAGGTATGTTGGTGGAGTCACAAGATCACCCTGTATGATGTTAATGAAGTAGTTGAAGAAGAAAGAGCTGATGATGGAGGGCAGTCTGGAAGCAACGTGCCTGTGGACACCATAATTTCTGAATCAGAGTCAGATTCGGACGACGATTTGGATCCACAACTTAAGAGAGCGCGATTTGCAAGTCCAGGGCCATCAACATTATAAACATAATTACAACATTTTAACATAATTATTATAATACGAATTTTTTTTTTTTATATTTTTGTAATAGATAGCATAGTAACTCAATGTTGAAGTAAATAAAAAACAAATGAAATTAAAAAACGGTGTTAAGAATCATCTCTAGGAAGTTTATATGTTTTAGAAATTTGTTTATTGAGATCTTAGGTACATTTTTGTAGTTGATTGTTTCCTTGAATTTTGAACGGTATGCTACCTATGGACCTGAACACGGGAAAAAAGGTAAAAAAAAATCGAAATTTTTTAAGTTTTTTGCGATTTTGACCTGGAAGGTGAAGTTTTTTGGATTTTATATGTTGGCAATTTTTGTTCCTTATGAAAAGAGCTACAACTTTGCCTCTGAGAGTAAATCGAAATTCTGAACGGTTTACAAGATATGAGCCTGAGAAAATGATCACATTTTTACGAAAATGATACCGAGGCCCCAAATCTTTGGGGGCCCATAAAACAAAAAGTGCATGACTTTGGGGAAAATTGGGAGACACGGGTCTTTTTTTTTTAGTCTTTTATCACGTAGTGGTGTCCGTATATGGTTATTTTTTTTGGTGTTGCACTGTGTATTTGACCTAATCCGATAATACTAAGTATGAGGGCATAATATATAATATATTATTAACCATTGCGATATTTGAGGTTATTCCATTTGACCCTTAAATTGTCGCAAAGTGTTATTAATGAAAAAAATCTTTGTGTAAAAACGCAAAAGGTACCCAGATACCTCGTCACTCACATAAGGGTTAAAAACGACCCAAATATTTTCTGGTACATGTGCGGTGAATTTACTTTCAAAAAGAATCGACTCAATTTTACGAATTTACTTACGAATATCCGTCATAATTTCAGTATTTTGGTACTGCGGCTGAAAACATTGGACAATCATGGACGCCAAGTATTTTGTGTCAATCGTGCAAATTAATATTGTCTGAATGGAGCTCGGGTAAAAAACGATACATATTTGAAGTTCCGATGGTCTGGAGACAATTGTTTTGCCATCTAAACGATTGCTATTTTTGTCTGGCCAAAGTGACTGGCGCTGAAAAACAAAAAACGAGTGATATACGCCACTGTCCACTGGCCACTGTCAGGAAAATATAATTCTCCCACCGCTGCACATCAAACTTGGACTTATGAAAACCTTTGTCAAGGCGTTAGACAAAGAAAGCGAAGCATTCACATATTTGAAAACAATTTTTCCAAATCTTTCTGATGCCAAGATAAAAGAAAGTGTCTTCGTTGGACCGCAAATAAAAAAGGTGTCAAACGATCTTCAATTCGCAGAACTATTGCCACCAGTTTCTATTGGTGACAATTGTCCACTGTCTCTAGCTTCCTCGGGAACAATAAAAGTGAATCTTACGAGAAAATAGTCAACGAGTTGTTGAGCAGCTATAAAAAAATGGGCGTAAATATGTCTCTGAAAATTCACTTTCTGCACTCCCATTTGAATTTTTCACCGAAGTATCTTGGTGACGAGAGTGACGAACATGGGGAAAGGTTCCCCCAACAGATGAAGGCATTTGAGTTTGATTGCCAGTATCTCATTCTGATGATGTTCCATGTCCTATTTGTCCCGATTCAACACGTGAAAACAATCGAAAATCCGTAGATTCAGTAGAGTCAGAAGGAACCACTGGTGGAACCACTATAACAACTGAAAGTTTTATCGCAAGCGCAACTGAATGATTGTATAAGAGATTTGGAATTGTCAAAAGAAAAATCGGAATTGCATGCTTCTTGTATGCACCCATTCAACTTTTTGACACCCTATGTTAAGGTGACATACTACAGAAATCGTGAAAAACCGTTTGCTATACACTTTGCTAAGAAGGACAATATCTTCTATTGCGAAGACATTCCTGGTTTATTGAATACTTTCGGTCAGCCACACGTTCCCAAAGAGTGGCGTTTGTGTATTGATGGCAGCAAACTAAGCTTGAAGGCGGTATAACTGCATATAGAAAACAAAAAGTCATCGATTCCGATCTCACATGCAGTCAACACAAAAGAAACGTACGAAACAATGGCGAAGCTATTGAAATACGAACAACACGACTGGAAAATATATTCTGATTTCAAAGTCATTTGTATGCTTTGTGGTTTACAGAGTGACTACACAAAATACTGCTGTTTTCTCTGCAAGTGGTATATCCGAGCACGTGAACACCACTGTTACAAGAAGGACTTCACAGAAAGAATTGAGTCGAAAGTTGGAGAGAGCACTGTCAAAAAGTTCAACTCGTCAAAAAGAAAAATATAGTTCTCCCACCGCTGCACATCAAACTTGGACTTATGAAAAACTTTGTCAAGGCGTTAGACAAAGAAAGCGAAGCATTCACATATTTGAAAACAATTTTTCCAAATCTTTCTGATGCCAAGATAAAAGAAGGTGTCTTCGTTAGACCGCAAATAAAAAAGGTGTCAAACGATCTTCAATTCGCAGCACTCCCATTTGAATTTTTTGCCGAAGAATCTTGGTGACGAGAGTGACGAACATGGGGAAAGGTTCCCCCAACAGATGAAGGCATTTGAGAATCGGTACCAAGGATTTTCGGACGAAAGAATGATGGGTGACTTTTGACTATTATTGGTGACTATTGTCTCATCAGAGAAACCGATCACGAATTGATTAAACGACAAAACAAGAATCCTAATCATTTTGATTTTCTGGATGATTAATTAATGAATGAATAATTATATACAATTTAAATAATGTAAATTCTTAAAAGAACAATAAAAATTAAGAATACAGGATTTTATTTTAACAACCTTAAATTCTCATTTATTTATATGACAATAAAATAAGTCGAAATGCATAAATAGATACTCACACAATTTGGGTGCTTTCGTTCCATTAAACAAAACTTTTTCATTTCTCAATAGATTTTCTTCAATAATAGCTTTTTTTTTTTGGGAAAAATACAAGCTTTTAGTAAAAGATATCAAGAGTAATGAAATATTTTGATTTATTTACTAAATTTGCAACTATTTTTTTGAAATTTTTCTGAAAAGCAAGAAAAATCCCCGAAAATTGAATTTATTCCGCCATCAACAGATCGACCAAAAAATTACGTTTGCAATGCTTGTAGAAAATTTTATTAGTTTTTATTTGATATACCACTTGATTGATAACTGTGTTTGGTTCTGAAGATATATGCAATTAAGTGGAACCAACTTTTTTTTCGTTGAAAACCCTACAGTGGGCAATATCTCGAAAACGTAGTGACAAAAAAAAAGAAAAATTTTTTCGGAATTAGCGACCAAAAAGATTCTCATTAACATGACAAAAAGAAAGTGGCATTCATTGTACATATTGGCTAAAAACTAGTTTAACTCACGAGCTATATCTCCGGTTTCAAACAATTATTGACTATCAGCATGATATCTTAGAAATTTCTTTATTTTTCATTAAGATTTTATTTACTTGAATTGATATAGAGATAGTCAATGCAATATATGTAAACAAACTGAAGATATTTTCGTTTTATAAAAAAAATCAGAAGTAAAGAAAATATTTTAGATAAAAGTTTGAAAAATTTGATTGGCTGATATAAACATTGTTTTTGGCAATCCCAGGATTTGAATTGACTAATACCGGGATTTTCGGGATTGCATAAGACCGGGATCCCGACATTGTTGACCCAAAATTGTTTTTTGCAATGCCGGGATTTGAATCGACTAATCTCGGGATTGCAATAAGACCGGGATGCCGACATCCCGGGATCGATTGAGATCCCTAGTATGTATGTATATCAGAAATAAGAATATGCAATGAGTTTAAATTAATTTTTGTTATAAATAGAAGTTTTTTAGCAATTATCAATTTATAAAAATAAAACGAATTTTTTTAAATAATTTTTCTAGATATGGAACCTAATCTAATATGGATCATCGCAATATTTTACTCTGCGCTGCAACACATAGGCTCAGCTTCAACACCTTGTAAGTAAAAACTGTAAATATATTTTAGTTTAATGTCTTATAATGTAAGGTGATACAATTTGTTGCTATAAGACCGATTATATTTGGAGATGTTGGGAAAACATAAGGTTACTCATTAATTTTCTCTAAACTAGTTTTTAGGTACAAATTCCTTGATAAACCCTGTGAAGTACTTACTTACTTAGATGGCGCTTACAACCGTTGGTCGGTTTTGGCCTGTTCTAAGAATTTGCGCTAGCCTCTTTTGTCGTGCGTTTGCTGGCGCCAGTTAGAAACTCCAAGCGTTGTCAGGTTATCCAATGCCTGGTCTTTCCAACGGAGATGTGGTCTTCCTAGTCTGCGTTGGCCACCGCTGGGTACCGAATCCAATATTTTTTTCGCTGGAGCTTTGTCGTTCATTCCCTCGACATGACCTAGCCAGCAAAGCCGCTCTATTTTAAAACGCTTGACTATATCGATGTCGGCAAATAGCTCATACAGCTCGTGGTTCCATTGTATTCGGTACTCGCCATTGACGCAGATTGGAGCATAGATCTTGCGAAGTATTTTTTTTTTTTATTTCTCCCAAAGTCCTTTCATCAGAGCTGCTCATCGTCCAGGTTTGTGATGCGTATAGTAGCAAGAAAGATACAAAACAAGATAGCGCAAACAGAGCATAAAAAAAGTTGCACAGCTCTGCGCATCTCGTCACGAAATACCAACTGCTGCCTGTTTCATATTTGTGTGATTGTGTGTTTGCTTGATTGTGAGAGAACGAAATATAGCTGAATTGTACATCAGATCTGTTGTGACGTAGCAACTCATGCGCATGTCGCAATCTGTTATTTATCATTCTTGGTATAGTAGGATGGGCATGATTATTGACTCATAGAGCGTCAGTTTTGTTGGTCGAGAGAGAGCTCTGCTTCTCAATTTGAATTTCAATTTTATTTAAAAAAATAATGTTTACTAATAAGACAGAGTCTTTTACATGTAATAAGAATTGCAGAAATAACAACAAGTAATAAACAACAAATGACAATTGCCTACTGATCCCAAAGTAACACCTGTTGGTAAGAGTTATCCTTCGTTTAATCTCAATACTGATATCGTTGGAGGAGTTAATACTGGATCCCAGGTAAACAAAGTCCTTCACTACCTCAAAGGAGGTGTTGTCAACAGTGACGTGGTTTCCAAGACGCTGGGACTGTTTGTTTGTTGGCACAAGATATCTGCGTTTTATCTGCGTTCACTGCAACCCCCATTCGACTCGACTCTTTTTCTAGCCTGGAGAATGCTGCACTGACTTCGCGCATATTTTGGCAAATGATGTCAATATCATCAGCATACGCTAGCAGCATAACACTCTTATAAAAAAATTGTGCCAAATTGTCTCAGGTCAGCAGCTCGGATGATCTTCTCCATGACGTTATTAAAGAAGTCGCACGATAAGGAATCACCTTGTCTGAAACCTCGCCTGGTATCGAACGGAAGGGAGAGGTCCTTCCCGATTTTCACTGCGCTGCTGGTGTTGTTCATTAACATCCAGCAAAGACGTATTAGATTCGCAGGAATACCAAAATCAGACATGATGGAGTATAGGTGACTTCTTATTGGACTTTCGAAGGCGGCTTTGAAATCGACAAAGAGATGGTGCGTGTCGATTTGTTTTTCGAGGGTCTTTTCCAAGATTTGTCGGAGCGTGAAGATTTGGTCAATGGTGGACTTTCCAGGTCTGAAGCCACACTGATAAGGTCCAATCAGTTGGTTGACGATGGGCTTCAGTCTTTCACACAATACGCTCGACAGCACCTTATATGAGACGTTACGAAGGCTAGTCCCACGGTAGTTCCACTCTGTAGTCCCACTCTGAGGTTCCAATCATCTGGAATGCATTTTTCCGACCATATTCTGCATAGAACTCTGTGAATGCATTTAAACAGAGCTTCGCCACCGGTCTTAAATAGCTCAGCCGGTAGGCCATCGGCTCCTGCGGCTTTGTTGTTTTTTAAGCCGAGCTATAGCTGTTAAGACCTCGTTATAGTCGGGTAGCGGAACTTCAACGCTGTCATCCTTAATTGGGGTTTCCGGGATATCATCTCCACTGGCGGGATTGTTGTCAGCGTCGCCATTTAAAAGACTAGAGAAGTGCTCCCTTCATAGCATCAGTGTACTCTGGATATCTGTCACTAGATTTCCATTCTCATCCTTGCAGGAAGAGGCTTCGGTCTTAAAACCATCGGCCAGACGTCTTATTTTTTCGAAAAATGTTCGAGTCTCATTCCTGTCGCCATGCATCTCAATTTTCTCGCACTCACGCATTTCGCCTCTCGTTTTTTCGCCTGAAAATGCGTCTCTCTTCCCTCCTCTTCTCTCGGTATCGCTCCATAATAGCACGCGTTACAACCGACTGCAGGGTGGCTTTGTAGGCGATGTCCTTCTCTGCAGTGGCGTCGCGACACTCCTGGTCGTGCCACTGGTTTCGGTGAGGGCGGTGGTAGCCTATCCCCTCTTCAGCAGCCGTACGAGTAGGATATGTGCGTCCACTTTCCGCATATATCGTCGATCAGAGGAGTGCTTTCTTGAAGCTGGAGTGAGAGTCGAATAGCGAAGGCTTCGGCCGTTCGTTTTGACTGCAGCTTGTCGACGTCTAGCTTTCTTTGTGAAGGATTGTGAGCATTCTTAGCTGCGCACAGACGTGTGCGGATCTTGGCTGCGACAAGATAATGATCCGAGTCTATGTTAGCACCACGGATCGTGCGTACGTCTAGTACACTGGAAGAGTGCCTTCCGACAATCAAAACGTGATCAATTTGGTTGCATGGTTTTTGATCAGGGGTCAACCAGGTGGCCTTATGAATATTGAGATGCTTTAATCTAGTGCTACTAACGACCATGTTTCGTGCTACGGTGAAGTCAATCAATGCACCAAATATTTTTTCCTTACCCACCTTGGCGTTGAAGGAGGCAGCGCTCGCATGCTTCTTCAAGGCACTCGTAAAAATTTCTTTGGTCTCGTCATCTTTTTCTTCTGTCGCACAGTACTTTGACCAGTGGGAAAAAATCAAAAATTTGTATGTTACAAAACGTAACGGATTGTATATCATTAGTCAGATAATACTTTCACTAAGAAGAATCCAAAATATTTAGTTTAGTGTGAACTACATCTCATTAAAGTAACGCTTTATGATTTTTTATTGTTGTGAACTTTTCGATTTTGCGCGTCATCTTAAGAAAAAATGCTGTGACCACATTTCTAACTATATTGCTTTCATTTTTTTTTTGTATTTTTGAAAAATAATTAACTTAAATAAGTTTTATTTATATTTTCAAGAAATTTTAAGAAAATAATGAAAAATGCATTTTAAATTATCAAAATAATTTTTAAATATATCGAAAAATTAACTGTTTTCAGCAGTCGATTAAAAAAATGTCCACGAGTGTTACCTTTGATTTTGTTATATGTCGTTGTATGTCTATTTATCTTTCAGGAACATAAAATATTTTTTCCAATTTTGAACCACTTTTGGAGTTATCGCGTTTTCAAAAATGGTCTAAAAGTAAATTTGGTCTAATATTAGCTAAGCGTTGTAAGTGTATCTTATAAAAAAAACTTAAGCAAACATATTCTTTGTACTCTACGCCTAACAGAAGGGCATATCAGTTTATAAAAGTTAAGCTCTTACGGAGAATAACAAAACTAATTTTTTACAGAAATTTAAGAAATTTTTTGAAAAATTGTTACACATATAAACTTTAAAGAAAGTTTGAGTAATCGAATTGAATATTATATTAATAACTTTTTTCAATATTACTTAAAATGAATTCATTAATTGTTAAATTAAGCGTATTCTAATATTTTCTCAAAACTACCCGTATTTTACCGTAGTTTTTAACGAAAACTGAGAACTTGCAAAAAAGCTGAAGAAGTTTAATTCTGTTTGAGAAAAAATATAATATATTATTTTTATCAAAAATTTTAATAATTTCAATTAATAAAGATTAATTAAATTGCTGAATTTCTGCTGGTCCAAGGGATAAATTTTTGATTTTAAAAAGTTTTTTTAAAGACAAAATTGGTGAAAGACTGTTAAATGAATCAACAATAGAAAACATTCGGATTTTTCAGATAAAATAAGAAAGAAAGTGGAAGGAGTGCCACTAAAATAAAAAATTAGTTATAATTTGTGCAAACGTTTGTAACGCATAGAACGAAGCGAGTCCGGTATAGAAAAGTATATATATTCTTGATCAGCGTCACCTCGTGAGTCGAGCTATTCATGTCCGTCCGTCCGTCTGTCCGTCTGTGTGTTGTCCGTATACACAGGATAAGAAGAAAGAGTTGAGATAATTGAATGAAACTCGACACACGTGTTCATATGGACCCAAGGATCTGCACTTTTAAATATTTTTGGAATCCGCCCACGGACACGCCTATTTCTCATACAACGTAAAAATTGAAAACTGCATAAATGAGCTAATAATTAGCCTACAACAATAAAATTTGGTACATTTGTATTTTCTATCAAAACAAAAATGTCTTTGAAAAAATGGGTGTTATCCGCCCACAGACACGCCCACCTCCCATACAACCAAAAATTAAAAACTCGATAAATAAGCTCATGTTAAACGTACGTAGATAAAATTTGGTACGTATGTAATTTTACCAATATAAAGATGTCTTCGAAAAATGAATGTCATCAGTCCGCGGCCACGCCCACCTCCCATACAACCCAAAAATTTAAAACTCAATAAATAAGCTCGTGTTTAACCTACAGAGATAGTATTTGGTACGTATGTGTTTTATATCAAAACCAAAATTTGAAAACTCAATATATAAGCTTATGTTTAATCTACAGAGATAAAATTTGGTACACATGTTTTTTATAACAAACCAAAGATAATTTTGAAAACTGGAAGTCATTTGCCCATGGACACACCCACTTCTCATACAACCCTTCAATTGAAAACGCAATAATCAAGATTATTTTTAACGAAGAGAGACAAAATTTGGTACGTTTGTATTTTATAACATTTAATTTTAAAAATGCTCTTCTGAAATTTTGAAAATGTGTTTAGTTCAGCGATGGGCACACACATACTATCACATTCTTTGATTGTGTGTAAGCAGAGAAAAACGAAGATCAATTCTACTTATTTTCTCGCTTGTTTTCAAAAATTGCGCAAAGAGATGTTATTTCAATAAATGCTGAAAAGCAACTGACTTGATTTACTGACAAAATAAAAACAAAGCAACAGCCGAATGCACACGATCGCAAGCCACACGAAGTAGCTTACACTGTTCATGTGTCGACGTCGTGCAAGCAGTATTTTGCTACCAATCCCATGGGGTAGGAAATTTAATTTGTGCCCTTCCCTGGCTTAGTTGTTATTCCTTGTCGACACAGATATTTATAAAATACCTTTATATAAGAACGAAAATAAAAATTTCCGGTTGAAAAATTTTTTGGAAAAGTGAAAATTTCATAATGAAAAAAATATAAAAAGTTTTTGAAGTTTCAATAAATCACAAAACAAAAAAGCCTTAAAATATGCTGTGAAATTTTTCAAAAAAATCAAGCGTTCCGCACTTACATTTCACGGAATTATGTTATATAATAATAATAATAATAACTAGGTCGTAGCAATCGCTTAGCAAGTACCTAAGCTGGCCACATAAATAGGTACGTTGAAGATACAAATTAGTTGGGTCGCTCGCTTTAAAAAATTTTTTCTTAAATCTGTAAAAAAAGAGATATTATCTCTTTCGAGTATCTTAAACGAAAAAATTTAAATTTTTTAATTTATTCTAGTTTTCTTCCATTTGTATGTTCCAAAGTCACGTGTGAGGTCATTAATATATATAAAATAAACATTACTATATATAAAACTCTAAAACGGCAAACAGTTTTGTTCAAGATTTTGTAAAAATATCTCAAACGGTATAAGATGAAGATGAACGATAAAGTGAAATTTGTGTCAGAAAAAGAGATTGCGAAAAAACGTGCCATTTAGCCATCGTAATTCTTTATAAGTGAAAAGTTTATTTTGTTTTTAAAATAACAAAAAAAAAAACTAAAAATCCACTTTTTGAGATAAAACTAAATTAAAGGTTTTCAGAAAGTTGGCAGCTCTAGCATAAAAATTCCAAAAATATTTAATTTTTTGAAATCGCTTTTCTATAGTTTTCTAATGATAGGAATGTTACCATTTACAAAAATAAGGTAACATAAGATGGAGATATGATTTATTAGAAATGACTTAATTTTTAAGATTGTTGCTTTTATAAAAAAATTGGTATCTCCATAATATTTTACAAAATTGTGGCGATAAAAAAACAAATACCTGATATTCTTATAAGTAGAAAAGGAACCTACTAAGAGCATGTGATAAATTTTTGGAAAAAATTTGCCATATATTTTGTTGGTGCAATGAATATGATAATTCAAAACGAAAATAATAATATTTAACAATTTCATAATTTTTCGTTTTCACATAAGTTGACAGACTAACACTTCTATAATTTTTTTCTTACTAAATCTAAAAAATAATTATTTAATTTATTTACTTTTGAACACCGAAAGCTTTAGAAATTTGCTTAAAAGAAATATTTAAGTGAACACTCAAATCCAAAGATATTGTGTAAAAACAATTAAAGGCAATCAAAATCCAATTGGATTATTTCGGTTTTTTCACACAATAAAAAAAAACAGCGAACGTTCGTTTTCAATCACTTTTTCAAAATGAGCGTTTGAATTCAAAATTCAGGAACTTTGTTCACGACCGGCACTTAATTATCTAAATGTTTCTTGCAGACTGATTTCCTTACTTTTCTTTCTTATTTCTTATTGTTTTCATTTCTCCACGAAAACGCAAAAACGAAAACATTTAGAACAGCAACAACGCAAACCGAACCGATGACGCATGCACAACAAAAAAAAATCACTGACGATATTGATGCTGATAGTAATTTTTTCTGAACGGACGTTCTCTTTAAACCTTAATTTTTAATGAACGGTTAAAACGAACGTTCGTTGATTTTTGTAGTTGTGTGTAACATTTCTTGAGAAAATACGAAACAGACAAATTTTCCGTGATAAAAAAAATGATTTTATCTTTCAATCAGACATGCACAACGAAATCAACAAAATTTTTTTGTTTCGTTGAGGCAGAAAAATAAATTATCAAAATTATTTCGTTTTTTAAATAACGTTAAAAATTTATCAAATCAAATTTCGTTTCGTTGAAAAACGAAAAAATTTTCTATTATTTTCTCCTATGCTAAAGCTGGTATGACACTTGCTTTTTTCGCATTTTTAAGATCTTTAAAAAAGCAGCGGGTAAAAGGGAAGAATATACTTTTTAAAAAAGGATAATTATAGCAGTCCGTTGAATTTAGCATTTTAGTGTTATTTTGAATTTTGTCAAAAATTATGAATTCTTTACATAAAAATGGAAAAAATTTGTTAAAATACTAAAAGTCGAGCTTTTTTGCAGTTCTTGTGTTAATTTGTGTTTATTTGGTTTTGTACATTCATTATAAATAAACAATAAAAAAAGTATATTGTGAAATGTCAGAATTTAATGTGCCTCTGTCAGATTTTAAGCTGAGAGCGGCTGAAAGAGTAAATATTTTTTAACAGTTTTCAGCCATTGAAAATGACTGTTCTGCATTTTTTTAGACTTGCAGCGTACTGCTCACACCAACTAAAAATTATATAGCTTCGTTTGGTGTGTTGCTCTTTTTATATTTTTAAGATATTAAAAATGCTAAAAAGCAAGTGTCATACCACCTTAAACAAAAATTTCTTCGGATCCAAACAAAACGAAATTTTTTGTTGAAATTAACATTATTTTCAACGGTTGATTGGGACAAAAACGAAAAAATTTGATATCGTTTTCTCCGAAACGAAATAAATATTTTTTGTTTTTAGAATTAACGTTTTTTTATTTATTTTGCTTCAACGAAACGAAAAAAATATTTTGGTTATCGTTAAAATTAACGTTAACGTGCATGCCTGCGTTCGATTGCAAACGAAATAAATCTGCTTTTAAATAACTTTAAGAATCATTTAAGAAATTTATTGATGAAAACAAAATAATAGTAAATTTATTTTGAAATACTCTGCGACAATTACGCGCTCATTGTTCCTTGCCCACTTAAAATTGTTTAATGTTTTGTAGTTGTAACAGTAAAGAACAAAACTGGATTAACAAAACTGGAATTACAAATGTCTGTCAAACAACAACAAATGTTGTTTATGAAAGAAAATAAGCCTAAAATAAGAATTAAAACTGCAAATTTATTTTATTTAACAGGGTTCTCCTACATATGCAAATATAAACGGATTTCATGTTTTGTGTTTTATTTTCTAACTATTTTCCTCCATAAATAAAATTCGTACTCTTAATTTTTACTATTTATTGATAAATAACTGTTGCAGCGAAAAACTTTCGCCGCAAGATTTTTGCTGTCGTTTCATGTCGTTCGGTTTTTTCATTGACTGATACACACACAAGCTTGTTAGAAGAAAACTATTTCAGTGAATAACAATAACAAAACTCACGGAAATATTATTTTCAATTAACTTTTAAACTAAATGGAATTTGAAAAAACTTCCTAAGAAAACAACCTTCGTTAGGAAGCGTAGAACAGTACAAAAAAGAAATTTTAAAATCGGTCAATCCGTTCGAGAGTTTAAGGTCTCTAAACAGCTTCAAACAACCTGTTCCATGGGAGCTTCGCTCGCTCGCTCCAATAATAATAATAATAATAATAATGATAATTATAATAATAATAATAATAATAATAGTAATAATAATAATAATAATAATAATAATAATAATAATAATAATAATAATAATAATAATAATAATAATAATAATAATAATAATAATAAAATAATAATCACATCCTTTTGAACCGACTTAAAAAAGGAGGAGGTTCTCAGGAGGAGATACCCGTCTTTAAAAGTGGGCGGTTTTCGAAAAATGGGCGTGTCGCTACAAGAAAAATACTGTATCTCAGTAAATATTGACACTAGGATAATAAAATTCACAGTAAAATTACAAGGGCAGGCACAAATATTAAAAATTACGATCACTTAAGTGGGCGTTATTCACAAAAAGGGTGTGGCAATATTGGGAAAACTCTGTATCTCGAATAAAATTGACACTAGAGTACCGAAATTTAGTACAGAGGTAGACACAATTATGAAAATTACTATCAAGAAAGTGGGCTTTATTCGACAAAGGGGTGTGGCAATATAAGTCAATTGCTGTATCTCGAATAGTGACACTAGGGTACAGAAATTTATTACAGCGGTACGCACAATTACTACAAACTTTTGTCAAAAAAATGGGCGTTAAAAACACTGTACCTGAATACAATTGACACTAGGATACTTACATTTAGTACAGAGGTATAAACAAGTATAACAAATTACTGCTGATAATGTGGGCGGTACTGACATTTACAGCAAAAATGCAAGGTTGGGTACAATTATAAAAAATACGGTCAATTAAGAGGCCGCTATTCGACAAAGAGGTGTGGCAATATTAGAAAAACTCTGTATCTCGAATAATATTGACACTAGAGTACTAAAGTTTACTACAGAGGTAGGCACAATTATAAAAAATTAATTTCAATAAAGTGGGCGTTGTTTGATAACGGGTGTGGCAATATTTGAAACACTATTGAAAAATATTGACACTAGAATACTGGTATTTAGTACAGAGGTAGACACACTTATTAAAAATTACTGTTAATAAAGTGAGCGTCATTAAGGGGTGTGGCAATATTAGAAAAACACTATATTGAATACTATTAACACTTGGGTATTGAAATGAACTATAGATGAAGGCGCAATTATTACAAATTAATACCGAGGAAGTGGGCGTTATTCGACTAAAGGGTGCGGTAGTGTTTGAAAAAACTGTATAATATTGACACAAGGGTAATAAAATTAATTGTAAGAATGGGTAGAATTATTGAAAACACTCCGACAAAGTGGGCGAAATTCGACAAACAGGCAAAAAATCATAGTTCAGTTTTTTTTAAATTGAGTTGGAAAATTTTAACTTTTGTCATTTTGCCAAAATTGGCCAAACTGTTAGAACCACAGTTTCTACAAATGAAAAAAACTTTTTATCAAATCTAATACATAAGTATAAAAGCAGTTTCAAATTATAAGAAGTAATTTAGTTAAGAATTAGATAAGAATTTTTAAAGTCAATATTTTTTTTCGAAAAAACACACTTTCAAATTTGGAACATCACCAAAAATTTAAAAAAAAAGCTCCTGCCATACGATAACCAATTTTGTTAAAATTTTAAAAAGTCATTTTTTTCCAGATCGGACAATTTTTGCGACTCCCAGCGCTGCAACCACGAGGCCCCCTTTTTTTCTCTGCCGCCAGATTGGAGCTCTATAAAACCATGTTGGAGTGAAAAATATATTTTTTTTGAATTTTTTTTCTTTCAATTTGTTCAATTCTCTACAATAATAAAAATTTTTGGAAAAATGTTTGTATAGACTGAGCTATGAATTTTTTAAAAAGGGTCTGTTTTCTCTGCCGCGAATGTTCTTTCCCTCCTTAATACCCAAAACGCAAAGGCGCGTTAGGTCGGTCGCGCTTTCACAGCTAAAGTAGAAACAACGAGTTGTTATAAAGCAATTCATAATTCGACCACAAGCTTTGATCGTACTTGGTACCGTAAAAACTGTCAAATCTCGAAGGAAGGGGTAAAGTATCAAAGCGCGACCTGCCTAAAAAAGTTGAGAAATGTTCTACTCGGTCGAGCGTTTGACATTTGTTTATAGCACAGGGTTGTATTTTCATAGAGTTAACTGAATATGTGGGTATTGTTTAGTTTCTATGGTAAAGACATGTTTGCATGGGATTTGTTATTTTGTCAGAATAGTTATGTTGAAAATGATTTAATTTTTTAATTTGCTTTATTTGATCCCAACAAATTGATTGATAGATTATGTCTTTTGCTTTCATCAGCAACAGTTGATCATTCAAATCGTAATGATGAAATAGTTGCAATTATTTTATTTTAAAGTTTTGGGGGTGCTGAGGAAATACGACAAAAAACTTAAATATTTGGTCAAAGATGGATTCTAAAAAATGTTATAAGAATGGGCTATTGTACTAATTGAGACCTATCCAACGATATACTTCTTTTCACAATCGGAGTAAAACTGGTGAAGTTATACAAAAAAGACCATTTGGGGCAGATTTTGGGTTCACAAAAAAAATTTTTTATTGTCTTTTTTACAAAAAAAAAAGGTCTGCCACTAACTTCTTTCTATTATATTTTTTTTTCAAAGTTACCAAAAATTACGATTTTTATTGAAAACTTCAACTTTTTTTTTAAACTAAGTAACATCCCAATTAATTTTGATTTTTATATGCAAGATAATACCCTATGGTGTAATTAATATTATGCTTTTTCTTTAATTACTGTATTTTTGAATAGGAGCTGAGATATGATCATTACCGTAAACTCTATAAGATGCGAAAATCGCTCGTGGTTGCATGACAAACATGGCCGCCATTTTGTAAATACAACAAACAAATTTTTTTAAAGCAGTTCTAAGGTGCCGAAACATTACGAAATGTATGGTAAAAAAATAAAAATTTTTAAAATAGTCGAACGACCACCATGTGATCAATCTCTGCGAAATGACTCGTGTATACGTACGAATTGAATTTGATGCCGAAGCCAACAAAGCCGATTCCTGATAAAACGTCAGCATTCTGTTTAATAATCCATGGTCGTTTAGCTTAATTTCAACTCTAACAATAGAAATCAGAAAAAATATTTAAATTAGTTATCATTAATTTTTTTATTTTTATAAAAATTTATATATGTATTAATAAAAATATTCCATTCAATTGTCAATCAATCATGCGTTTCGTTTTTACTTAAATCTATTGAGTTTGAATCTATTGAAAAATCGCAAAATTATTGTAGTTTGAAGTTCTCACTGTTTTCATCACATCAAAACTGGCACCTGCCTAGGGTTCCCAACTGTCCCGGATTTCGCGGGACGTCCCGCATTTCAGCTAATTTTTTAGCGTCCCGCGACGACCCCTTGCGGGACGCCTTTTGTCCCGCATTTGAGAACTTAAGATTGTTTGTATCTAAATTTCCAATTTGACATGAAACACAGTTTACTAAAACTGTGTAATTTTATTATCAAATTTAATTTATCATTTATTTTTCATACATTTTATTTATCAAAACGTTTTGGATTTATTTTTTGGTTTTTTCATGAATTCGGCAAGAGTTGGAAAGAAATCTTAACAATATTAAGTAACCAATGCGATGGTGTAAAGGCATCGTTGATACTCTTTATTCCTCAAAGAAAAAAAGGAAATATTTAATAAAATAAAAAATTGCATCTAATGTTGTCCCACATTTATGACCTAAGTCCCGCATTTTTAATGGCTCCGTCCCGATTTTGTACTTTCCAGAGTTGGCAACCCTACACCTGCCTAAGCTTGTGCTTGCGAAAAACGAAACAGTCGCAGTCAAAGCAAAATCAAATAGCGATCGCTGATAGACTGCAAATCATTTCAGCAGTCAACAGTTTTTGACTGACTGCAATTTTCGCTGAATTCCGAAGTTGAAGTAGCAGAATAATTTTAGGTTCGGTAAATATTGTTTGCTGTCAGGGGCGAACGCAGGGTGGTTTTGGGGGTTAAACACCCCCCTCCCCCCAATTGAATGAAAATAAAATGCATAATGCAAAACTATTAAAAATGATAAGATTTGAGTAAAAATACTTAAGAGTAAAAAAACTTCTTATGAAAACTATTAATAAAAATTAAGGGATCTTAAAACACAGGATTCAATACTCACGGCCGGTTTGTTCACAGAGTTTTAAATTTGCTTATAACGCGTTATATCTAAAACCAGCTATAAAAAAAACTTCTTTATAACGAGTTATAATGTTTTTTATAATGATTTGTAACGCGTTATAAACTGGTGAAATGCTTTTATAACGTGGTGAAAAAGTCAAAGCATCAAATATGAACACATTTTGTAGCATTTTGATAGAACTGACGTTTAATTCATAACCATGCTATAATTATAACAAATTTAAAACAAATTTTGGGGCGTTTTAGCACAACTGAATTTTTATTTATAACAAGATTTAAAGTTCGTTTCAATTTGATATACAACGAGTTATAGATGGCGAACAAACCGATTTAGTCACAAAAATAAGTTAAAGAATAAGTTTTTTATATATGACTCCTCGAACAAACCGGCCGTCAGAGTATTATACTCTTCATTAAGTATTCCAGTCTTAAATCAAATGAAAGATAAATAAAATTTGTAAAGCAAAATGATAAAAATTATGAAGTATTTTATATCAGTTGTATTGTTTTAACCTATTTTGTGTTGTTTTGATAATTATCGCTAAAAATTTGTAGAAAGCACTACTAACAAAAGTATTGCCACAAAATCAAAAAGCACTAAATCAAAAACATAAAACTACCTCAGAAGTCGATTGGAAATGGTGTTTGACCACCATTCCAGGTACCGCGTATGAGTCCCGGGCAAGACATGGTCTTACACTGTAACTTTTCTTTAATTTTTTCCTCATTTCTTAACAAATGACATTCAAAATTGATCAATGTGACTTTGAAAGTTGTAATGATGGTAGAGAAGCTTGAGGATGATATAACTAACGCATAACTAACGCACCCATCTCTTTTTTTACCAAAAACATGACAAATCGACAATATTATTAGATTTTATAGGCATGTAAAATAGGGCGGGCCAATTTGTATGGGTGAAAAAAAACTAAAAAATCGTAGGCGCTGAAAATTTTCTACGGAATATTCTAACAGGTTTGCACAAGAAACCCTTGGTTTTAAATTGATTGCGAGCTCCAGTTTTTTGAGTTCGATCCCCAGTCGCGGCAAAAGTTTTTTTTTCAATAAAACAAATTTTTCTGATCGGTCACCACCTTTCTGCAGACAATGGCAAACCTCAGAGTGTAAATAATGCCATGTAAAGCTTCTTGAGAACATGAACTTCAGCTGTCCGGAGTCGGCATAAAAGATGTAGGTCCAGTCCTCAGTCAATTTTGTGCAAACATTTAATAACACACACAACACAATTGATCATAAGAAGCTCGGTCAAAGTCGTTTCAAGGGCTGAAATGGCCGAATTATTTTTTTTTTTTGTATTATGAATCCAGTGAAAAACCGAAGTCAAATAAAAAAAAAATTCTATAATTCAAATTAAAAGCGATAAAATACAAAAAATGTTAGAAATGAATTAATTCATTAAGAAAAAAAAAAAACAAAAGTTAAATAAACACAACAAAATAAAGTAAAAGTAACAAAAAGTTTTATAGAAAAATAACAAAAAGAATCTAGCTAAACTCAATAAACAATTGAAAAGATTGTTTTAGGAAGTCCTGTTTGCTTTCAAGTCGTGGAGTTTTTCTTCGACTATCTGCTGTCACAACTATAACCGCCTCCATAATTGTTGATTTTTTTCAACAACTCGTCGAACACTGGCCAAAAGCGGAACATTACTCTCAGTTTCTTGAATATGGCATGGAATTTGTAGATCAAGTTTAATTCTTTGGTTATTTATTTACTTACTTTCATCAAAACAAAATATTTTCTAACAAGTGGAATTATACAATAGATTTCACGAAATTCAAAATTAAATAATGATATGTAATAATGAATGATAATAGCAAATCTAGCTTTCAAATGTTGTTCTGCTATTTTAAATAAATTTACAAAATATTTTTTTAATGTTATAATGAAATCTGAAATTTTTTTTTTTTTGTTGAAACATGATAAAACAAACACGTGAAATTTATAAATATAGTAATATTTTATTTTTTTTTTCGAAACCACTAAAATTTGTACATCAGTACAGTACTTTTTTGGTTTTTTTTTTATTTCTTTACATTTTCTTTTACATTTCTTTCAAAAAACCGGAAGCTCGAAATCGATTTTAGGCTTAGTGTTTTTTGGGAAAAGATGGTCAGAATTTTCCGTAGAAAATTTGTCCGAAGAACATATTCCGCGCCCACGATTTTTTGAAAACAAAAATTAACCCTGCCTAATATACAAGGCTTGAGGCTACAAAGACTCAAAACATATGCAATTTACCCATGTCACATTGGAAAACCCATCTGAATAGAAAGCTACCCATGAAAACAATTTTTAAAAAAAATCACTTAAAAGTGTGGGTAAGAAATATCGCAATAATTTTGATGGGGATGGTTAGGTAATAGATCAAAATTTCTTAGACTATTAGATGTAACCTTGAAATTCTGCCGTTTGACTTGAGTTACCAGACTACGAAAATCATGAATTTTCCGGTGGTGGAAATAGCGGCAGTGGAATGCAGAAAATATATCAAAGCACAACAGAAATATTTAGTTTTTTATCTTGCCTTTTCATCGACACCAACTTTGGCTCGATCACATAATTAATAACGAAGTAATAGGAAATAAACTAATTTGAGTATTTTTCTATTAAATCAGTTGTTAATTTTGCCCTCAACCGGTAAAAGTAATTGGTGCAGATTTCAATTAGCAGTTTATTCGTTAAATACGCATTGCAATTATTTTAAAAAATTCGGAGAAAAGCTATCATGATGGCCTAATGGGTTGAAAAATACCCAATGAATATCTCAGCAACGCATTGAGGTATGGAGCTGAATGTTTGTTTTTGATCATTTTGAATCAATTCATACAATCGTGTATGAAGTTTTATCAAAATCATGTGAGCGGATCTGTTTCCAGACAGAAATGGGTTGATAAAACTGGGCAGACTGGGTTAATAAATAGTAAGGGTCTAGAAAATAATATTGACAACATTTCAAGTGCAATGGTCCAAAATAAAAGAGAAGTAGACATTGCTCTCCTTTCATTATATAATGAATAACAAATTTAAATAAGTCAGAAAATAAAAACGTAAACCCCCCAAAATTTCCTGTGTGCGCGCCTGTTTGCTGCGTGTTTTATCCTTTGTCTTTGATTTTTCATTTTCATTGTGTTTTGTTTGTTTTTGTTTTATATGACACAAGAAAGCCACCGATCTGTTTGATTCACACTCACAAACTGAATCAATTAAAAAAGGAAAATCAAAGAGAAAAGAAACAGCACACAGCAGGGCTGCCGTTTTGGTAAAATTTTACCAAATTTGGTAAAAATTTTTTAACTTGGTAAAATGGTAAATTGTTTTTTGGTTTGGTAAATTTAAAATTAATGGAAATTTAAAATAATTTACTTATCAAAAAATGATTGTATAAAAATTATATCAATTATGCTCATTGTGGAGCACCACCCTTATGATTGAAAATAATCTTTCAAATAAAGACGAACGCATCGAGTGAAAATTACACGAATGAACGTAAAGCAAAATGTTAAAAATTTGAATTTGTCAGTTGCTTAGATCGTCGATTTAGGGAAGAAATTGATGGATAAGTAAGTTTTTATTTTAAATTAATTGATTTTTTAAAAATTTAGATACTAAGCGATTATGTTATTTCTGTTTAGATTTTTTATTATAAAAAAGGTGACCGATGTGGAAAGCGATGAAACATCTTCAAGCGTTTAATAAATGATAATTTAATAAAAAATATGTATAAATTTATTGTTTCTTTAACTTAGAAATAAAATTGTTACTTTATTAATCGATCTTCGACTTTTAAAAATATCAGTTTTTATTATATGCTAATTTTATGTTAGATTTCAACCAATATTTCGACTTCAATCGGAAGTCATCTTCAGGATTAATTTAAAACAATTTTTTCATTTTACATTTAGAATATTTTTTATACATTTTTAGAATATAAGCAATGTTTTAAATAAACCTCACTGAATGTTATCAAGCATGCCGAAAATGCATCGGAGTTCAAAGATTTCTATCACGTTACTTTTTGACGTAGAATAACGTCTTACAGCGCGGTTTGTATGGGGTCGTTTTAACAGATTTTTTCAAGGTCATTAGGCAACGTTTTTGGCGAATACTTTAGGGTATACCTATAGCCTTTAATACTCTTCCTTCAAAGATTATATATATACTTAAATATCAGATATATCCTGCGCTGAATGAATATCTAACTTTGAATTTTGTCACTATTATATTAAAGTCACAAAATAGTAAAATATAAGAAGAAAAATTCATGTTTTTATATAAGAAAATCAATCATCAGCTGCTTATGTGCATGCTGCTTTCTTTGTTTTTCTTTCGTTGTTTATGCTTGTATGCTTTGGTTTTGCACGAACTGATTGGTTCGCTTTGGCAGCATTGTAAGCATTAGTTCGCATTGGGTTTATGTATGCACTACTGTTCTAGTATACTATTTTGAAACCAGAGGTCATGAACCTCTTTTCAACTCAGTCAATGAACTCAATCTGTCAAATTTAACGAAATGGGTCTGTGATCCGGTTAGATTTAACTCTTATGAAAAAAACGAGTTGGATCATATTTCTTTTTATGCTTTTACCCAATAGATGGCGTAAAATTTTAATTTTTGTTTTTAATGCAAATTTATTTTGATTCCACATCCCACTAGCACTACCGAGTGTAGTTTGCAAACTATACATCGAACAGAATGTGTAGCTAGCAAACTAAATATCAGACAGAGACGAGAGGAAAGGACATGTGCTCAGCGTGAAATATAGTAACCATACGATTTTTTAAAAATCGGGGTCTTAGTTTTAATTTGAAATTAGTAGTTAAACTGACTGTAGCTCGCAAACTGTATATCGTGCAGAGACGAAAGTGGCACCGATGGAAAGTGCATTTGCTTCGCCTTCTTTTCAACTAAGTCAATGAACTCAACCTATCAAACTTAACAAAATGATCGAAAAAATTTGAAACTTACTTACGCCTTAACTTTTTCTTTGTTTTTGCCTCGATAAGTAGTCCATAATTGAATGTTATTCATTTATTTGTTAATTTTCGGAAGATCAATAAAAATACGTGCAAAATGGTCAAAACAATCGGACCAAAGAGACAAAGTAGAAGAGGTTACAACTTAAACGGAATTCTACGTCTACACTTACGATACTATCAAAACTGTTTCTTTTTCCTAATCTTTTTATTACATTTTATGATTCTGAGACTATTTCTGAAATAAAAAAAAAACAAAAAAACTTGAAGTGATAAGATCATTTTGACTCCCAATTTAATTAAGGCAGTCCCCGCAAACAAAATTTCGACCTTTTTTCTCTCTAATCAATAGCTTCAAAAAATTTAAAAGTTGTCCTTTTTTAGTTTCTGAGTTATATGGGAGGAAACACGTTCTGTCTTCTGATAACTACAAATTTCTAGACAATGTAAGATAACTGCATTCAAAAGATTAACTTGCAAGAAAAGATCCCCTGGTATCACTCCCCGATTTGAATGTGCTTTGGTAATGTGATAGAGGACAAAATTCTAAGGTTGACGTATTTTTTTTATATCTGCTGAGTTCAAGGTTAACGCTTTCGAAAAGGAATCAAATCGGAGAGTAACACCTCGGAACATTTCCTTCTTAGATGATTTCATGGTCCATGTAAAAGTACCCTAGAATTTATTAAACATGACTAATCCAAACTCTTTTGTGATTGGTAAATTCTTTTTCATTTTGGTAAATTTGTGGATGAAATTTGGTAGAATAAAATGTTTGAGAGTGGCAGCCCTGGCACACAGCAGTTGATAGCGACTGCGACTGTGGCGAACCTTCTAGAATGTTGAAGAAGATTCTTCGCTCCTGTCTTTAAATAAAACCTTGAATCAACAATTAGGGGATTCAAGTCGCTGCGTAAGGCTGCGTAACTGCTTAACTTAAATAAGTAGAGAACTTTCTTCACTTACTGAAAAATTTTTAAAATACCAAACTCTTTTTAACCAAATAACCATTGAGCTATTGTGAGATATTGTGTAGAATGAATTTTTTTAGATTACAAATGTGTATGTCCGAGTTTCATAAATGTGTGATTTATGTTTCGAAAGTTATACCGAAAAATTGAATGCTTAAAAAGTGCCCCTTATCTAGCGCCTATAAAATGTTACCAGTGAAACAGAATGTGTAAATTGAGCTCGAATACCGAATTTTGAGGTATCGATATCGAATACAAAGTTATTCGATAACGAAAATAATGGTTGTATGGGAGGTGACACCCCCTATGTTCTATCGGCACCAAACTTCACAGGAATACACTCAAGACTTTGATACAGTTTCCTTGATTTCATAAGATTGGCTTAGCGGTTTCGGAGTATACATGTAACATACACACATACGCACATTCATTTTAATTATATATATATATTACTACATTTTTTAGGACCCTTAAGATTCTGAAAATCGTTATGTGTAATGATATCTTTGTAAGTTTTTGTTTTTGTATTGTACTGCATTTTATTTTATTTGTTCACCATTTTATCTATCAAAAATATGTTTTATTTTCAACTGTAGGGTAAAAGTGTAGGGTAAAAAATTCTTGTGCAGTTGTCAATATTTCAGCTTTATATTTTACCCCATTTCTTCCCAACGTGAGGCGCTAAAGAAGTTTCACTTAAAAAAATTCCGAAATGAAAAGGCAAATGGTAGCCGATTATCTGGAAATGTCCTTTATTTTGTATGAAATATTAGTTTTTTAATAATTTGAGTTAATTTATTTGTCCCGGCTAATATTTTAAAACCGTTTTTCATAAAAATTACGTATTTGTCCCGTATCGCTGCTAAAAATTTGACAGCACTAGAGTTGCCATAAATGACCAATTAGTTCATTTTTAACCATAAAAGCAATATTTAAAATAAACGCTGTCAAAACAACTTACCAACATTTTAATTTCATTTCTTATTTAGTGAAACGCCCTAGAGCCGGAGATCCATTCGATACGTTTCCAAAGAATTTCTGGCAAGAATTTTCATCACCATTTACAGATACGCCCGAGGATGAAGAACTTGAAATAACAGAAACTACAACACATGAACCATTCCCCTTCTTTGCAGACCCATATACAACAGTCAATGTCAGTACACAATTGGCATCAAACGTGTACTTGCACTGTAAGGTCAATGATTTGCAAGGGAAAACGGTGAGTAAAAATTAGAAATTAAAATTCGAAGTTATTAGATAAAATTGAATTGAGAATCTTGAATATGAGGCGTGAAACTGATGCATGTAGCTAAATTAATCACATAATCTAACTGATAAACTCAAGCATATGTTTAACCTTAGCAGGTGGATACTCATATCTGGCTGATAAATCCAGGCAAAGAGACGGGCTAGCATATCTAATATAACTGCTCTAAAGGGTCTAAACATAAACAGGTCAGGTATCAGATCATTAGCTTTGTGCAAACATTTGTAACGCATAGAATATCAAAATACATTTATCGTTTCGTGCTGGGCCCAACTCACACGGTCAATCAAATGACACATTTAAAAATTTTGATGAAAGCGAACTCACATCTACGATTCAAATATATGAAAAAACCGAATTAGTAGTGTCCGACAGAATATTCAGTTTCGGTTTTCAATATTCGGACTGAATATTCGGTCGGGCACTACGGACAACTTTAGTGAATTCAAGAATTCGGTCGGGTAACCACTTATTTGTGTGTCTTCAATTCGCCAAAAATTTCGCTTTGAATCTTGAAATTCAATTCGGTGAAATCATTGTTTTTCGCTGCCAATACAGCACGTTCACTCAACCAAGCATGATTTTTTGTGTTTTTGAGCAATGCTTGGGAACACCTTCCGTATGAGTTCGGACGTTGATTCAATGAACTGACAAAAGTCAAGTGGGAAAACATGTGCGTCAACCAACAACATATTAAAAAAAATAATAATAGAAAATATAAAACTAAAAAAGCACTACTGTGCCCGACAATTATTGCTATAAAAAGCCAAAAACACCGATAAATGTAGAAGGATTATGAGATGACGACGACAGTAAAATAATTTTTGGTTGCGAGTTCCTTCAGGTAGAAGATTTTAATACTGAGCCACTACAATCTAAAAATTCTTTAGGTATATCCGTTGTATCGAATTTATATACTCATATTAAAAAGTTTAAAGTTGTGGATGTGCAAAGTTATGGCACTGCCAAAAGAATCATCGCACCACCAAACCTATTTTGATTGCTTGCATAGTAGATCTTGCATAGTTCGATATAATGCCTCCAATGACTATTTATGTGCCATTGTGCATTCATCCCAAACAATCAATTTGCATTGCTGCAAAACTTTTGCCATCGAAAAGTTCTTGGATAGATTACACGTTGGAGCATTGAATAATTACAATTATTGAATTATTATTATTATTGAATAATAATTGCATAATATGAATATTCATATTAATATGAATTGGATTGCATATTCAACGGCAATTTTAGTGCTGAATGTGCTGTTCGACCACCTTCCAACAATGTTGCTGCAATTCCTGATGAAGCGAAACACGTTATAACAGTGTATTTTAACTGTTTGAACGAATTGTTGCCAAAACAAATGAGACCACAAAAGTTTTCCCAGTTCCACCAGGATCGATCGTCCATGAAAAAGATTCCTTCAGTTTCATACTTCACTGATTTTATGAGTGTATCGAACACATATTTTTATAGTTGATTCAACAGTTGTACGGTTGTTTGAAAAAAACATAAGAAATTTTTATTTCGTAAAACAAAAACAAATTAAAAACTTATGTTGAAAAAATTGTAAAACTCAATTACTCTTTCTTGATTCCCATTCAAATTGTTTGGATATATGTAAGATAGAGGCGGTCAAAGGGGGTATGGCCACATTTTTTTTTAAACCTCTCGCACTCGAAAAAATTTTTAATCGGCCCATTACAGTTTAATGATTTTAAAAAAAGTGGGCGTTAATATAGCGCAGCCATGCATATTTTTCCACATTTGCCGACAGCCACCACATAGCTTTAACGAGCGTTTAGTGTAGTTTAATACGAACGAGAAAAAAAACCAAAAAATCAAATTGGCCATTTCAGCTCTATGAAGGACTTTGACCGAGCTTCTTATGTGTTGTTATTAAATGTTTGCACACAATTGACCGAAAACTGGACCTACATGCTTTAGGCTGACTCCAAATGCCGAAAGTTAATGTTCTCAAGAAGCTTTACATGGCACTATTTACTCTCTGAGGTTTGCCATTGTCTGCAGAGAGGTGGTTACCGATCAGAAAACTGTTTTTTTATTGAAAAAACTTTTGCCGCGACTAGGGATCGAACTCGGGCTCCGGGTATGCTAAGCCACACACTTAACCTGCATGCCAAGGTCACCACGACCGAAACTGTATCAAATATATCGTTTTTATTGATTTGTGAGAGGCAGAAGAGGGTGCGGCAAGTTTTTTTTTTACAAACCTTCCTCGCATAATTATCACCAATGAACACCATTTAATTTTTATTATAATAAAAATTGAGACGTAGTTATCTTGGTGCCAGGGTTCACAACCATTCCTTTTTTCTAAGAAATTTGGCGTGCTGAATACGACCTAGTTTGTTGTAATACCTGGACTCCATCGGTTCTGGCAAGACAAAACGGTGTGTATTATGTACGGTGGTGGACACGAGTTTAGCACATTAAGAGCATGTAACTTATTAAAGCAAATATTTTCTTTTGTTTTCATTTATTTTTATTACTGTTTTTTCAAATGTGTTACTTGTGATTCAATGAAAATGTAACATTCCTGTTTTTAGGTTATATTCTCGCATTTCGATTTTATTCGGTATAAAAAACAACTAGTACGGAAAAAAATTGGACATCAATTTAGCACATATAACAAAACTTTATTTAAATAGTTGAAAATACTTAACAAAGTGGAACATTATATTGAAAACTTAAAATTTAGTTGGATACCCATGATTTTTAATAACAGGTGCACATCTTCTTGGCATACTCTTCAACAGTTTTATGCAACCCTCCCTTGGTATTCTGTTTCAAGCCTTTTGAATTTCGATCCACAGATCAGCCAATTTTTTAGGTTATACTGTAGTAATATGTTGCTCCACATCATTTCAAATATTCTCAATGGGATTGAGATCCGGTAATTGAGCTGGCTATTTTAAAACTTCTACATTGTTCTTGTCGAAGCAACTCTTCCCTGTTCGTTATGTGTGTTTTGGATCGTTGTCGTGCATAAAACGCCACATAAGTGGCATGTTTTTATCTGCATATGGAATCATTGCATTTAACAGTAAGTTTTTGTACACATACTGATTCATTCGTGTATCAATTTTGCCTATGAGACTAACACCGTGCCCAGAAAACGAAGACCACGCGTTCACATTTCCATCACCATGCTTTACTATCCTAGAAGTGTATTTTGGGTTGTGCTGCATGTTTGGTGGACACCAAACGTATTGTTTTCCGTCAGATCCAAACCGACAAAATTTCGATTCGTCACACCGGAGGACATTTTTACAAAAATCATGGGCTTATCTTAATGCTCACGGGCAAATGAAATTCGACTCTTCAATTTTTTTTTTTTACTGGTGTGGCTTATGCTGAACAATAGAAATTTTTTTCATTTAGTCTTCTCCTAATAGTTCTTGGGGAGACATTTATGCCAAATTTTTCCGAACCATATTACTAAGGCTCTATAAATCAAAGAGACCTATTTTTTTGTTGTTTTTCTTAATCTTAGACACTGTTTAATATATTTGATGGTCCCGTAGATTTCAATATGACTTAATGAGTTGCATATCATCTTCCTGGAGCAATTTAAAAGTTTTGCTATCTCCACAAATGTTTTTCCAGTGGTGTTTACATGGTGAATCACCTGTGACTGCGCTTCCATGCACCATTTTCCTTTAGCCATGTCTAATTATAAATTTTGTTGAATAACAACTTCAACTTATAAAAATATTTTCGAAACTTACCAAACAATTAATTAAATCAGGAGAAAATAACAGTAAATAACATCATTAATAAGAGGTGCTAAATTTGTGTCCAGCCAATTCTACGTATTACTTGCAATTACACGAGATAAGTAATACAGAGCACAAAAGATAGAGAAAACATATAACGGTACATACTGATCACACCATATGTTGTTCAACACTTAACAACAAATTTTTGGCTCAATTACGATTATTAGAGAATATTATTTACTTTTAAAAACAACACATACAAAGTGTGCTAAACTCGTGACCAACACTGTATATTAGCATTTCCACGAAAATGTCAACCACAGCTGAAAAATTTAACGTATTTCTAAGTCCAACTTTTTAATCTTGTAAAATACTGTTGTATAATGATCAAATACTTACTCGCAATATTGTGAGTATAAAAAGCTATCAATTCTTTTCATTTGTCGATAAAACTTGCATTAAAGTCGCTTAAACGTATTCATCGAATACAATTAAAGTGTAGACGTTTCACCTTTGGTTTTATGTTTTTTTTTTCCTTTTTTTTTTAACTCTTTGAAATTTTGTCGCGAGGGTTATGTTGCGTGAGTTACGGCAAAGATTTTTTTAGAAACTCTAAATATTTTTAAATAGGTAAAGTTCATCAGAAAAGTGGTTTTATTATGAAACTTCACTGTTTTTCCTTTATTTACAAATTAAAAACAAAAACAAGTTATTTGAGAAAATTCGCTGAATTTTTCTATCAGAAAAGTGGTTTTATTATGAAACTTCACTGTTTTTCCTTTATTTACAAATTAAAAACAAAAACAAGTTATTTGAGAAAATTCGCTGAATTTTTACAATCTAAACTTGCTTAATTAATTAGTTACTTAATTAGTTACAGAAACGACAATTTTGCTAAATCATACCATTACTATTTCTTCTAAAAATTTATTTCCATTAATAACATAAACTTCAGAGAAAACTAAGCTTAAAGACGTACGCATGTCGCGTGAGTTACGATGGAAATACCCATATATGCACATATGTATATTATGGTGCCTCATCAAAAAAAGTTGTAATTGCCACCGACTTAAAATATGCTTGATCTATTCTAAGACGAATGCACAACATTTTTTGGCTGTAACGATATCCGCCAGTGAGCTAAACCATTTTGAAAAAAAACTTAAAAACCATAATTTCGTTAATATATTAGCTGGTGTAGTAGTTACAAATAAACAAATGGTAGTAGTACTACCAAGGAAATAGTAGTACTCTTCCATTCTGATCTAACAAATTTCAAATCTTTGCCGCCTGACTAAAGATATTGCGAATTTTAATAAAAATTGTTGATTTTATTTAGTTTAACTAATATTCAAATAACTTTATTATTTTTTAGACGATCCTAATTTTCAGGGTATTGTTGGACAGCTATTGACTTCTTCTAAATGTTCTTTAACAAAATTTCTAAAATTTCATACCATTAAAGCAATAATATTAACATCGACCTGACATTAAAAAAATCTCATATAAAACATTCAAATTAAGAAATTTTATTAGAAAAAAGAAAATTCACGTTTCTTATCAGAATTTTTAAGATAGTTCTGGATGCAACGTTCTTGTGACTTTTAAGCAAAATCTTAATAACTTTGAAAATTAATTTGGCTTTTTAAAATTAATTACGCTTCGTTGAACATTCACCCATTTCAGGTGTCTTGGATGCGGCGTAAGGGAGACGTTTTAGCACTAATTACTTTTGGGCGACATACATACAGTGGTGACTCCAGATATTCATTGGAATTTGAGGAACCGAATGATTGGAAGCTTTCTATCCAATATGCCAACGAACGTGATGAAGGACATTATGAATGTCAGGTTTCATCACATCCTCCACTTGTATTGCTGGTTTACTTAACAGTAATTGGTAAGTTCTAATAGCTAGCTAATAATATATATAAAACAACTTTTGTAGCTAGGAGCGAAAAAAAATATAGGTGTCATTACGTTATAGTCTATAACTAACATATCCTTAGCGCAATAACAAAACATAATAAATTTTTAAAAAGAAAATGAAATTTCCTTCAAGTTATAATTACAAATTTTTTCCATTTGTGTTTTTCTTATTTCAACTTTCATGCAATTTTCTGGAAAAAAACACCAACGTTTTTATTGGTTTGAATATTTACAGTTCCTCATGTGGAAATTCTTGATGAGCGAGGATCAGCCACACCCGAAAAGTACTACAAGGCTGGAAGTACCATCGAATTGCAGTGCGTCATCTCGAAAATTCCACAGCCTTCATCTTACATTACATGGCGCCATGGAACTCGCATCCTCAACTATGACACAAGTCGCGGGGGTATCAGGTATTCAATAATAATCAATATATTTATCTATGTCTACTATATATCTTCTGCATTAGATGTGGGTAATGGCACAATTTTTGGAGAGTTGACACACTAGCACATGAGCACCCATGTGTGTCAGCACTCTGTGTTAGCACAATTGTGCCAAGACACATTTAAAAAATTCCTTCAATAACGCCGTTCAAAATATCAATAAAATATAAAGTGCTAAAAACCATCGCTACTGATTTGATGAGTTTATTTGTTAGTAAATTGCTAAATAATAGAAGTACACTAAAAAGTGTCAAAAATAGATTTTTGAAATTTATTGTAAATTAATTCTTTCTTTATCTATATCTTAAGATATCAATTTATTGATATCTATAAATATGCATGCAATCTATACATATACCAAAATGCAGAAATTTAAGCAAATAATTTTTAATCCTAGAGTCGTATAGCCGTGGCATATCAGGTGACCGCGGCAAGCAGGTTAAGTGTATGGCTTACCATGCTCGGAGCCCGGGTTCGATTTACTGCATTTTCCAAATCATCAATATAATATCTACCTTGTGTAAATTTCTTGAAAATGCATAACCAATGGATGCTGCTCAGTATACAGTTGAAACTAGTGCTTAGCACTGAAATGTATTGAAATTTAAAAACAAAATCGACGTTTCTGAACATTTCAAATTTTGCACTTATCACTTTTGTGCGCTTAACCATCGATATAGTGAAGTTCATGGCAATAAAAAAACTTTACTATATACGTCTATTTGGTTTTGTATAGCCTATTGGTTCCTTAATAGTTGCATTATTGCTCAATGCTTGGATTATTTATTTACATTTGGCTAAGTCAAAACGGAAAAACTATTAATGATCAGTACATGTTGAGTGGGAAAAACTCTACTTATCTCAAATGAATTTAGTGAAATAATGAATGAATTTTATGAATTTAATGTATATGGGCATCTCCCAATGGCACGGACGCGACATTCGCACTGTTTTAATTACTCGAAAAACAAGGAAGAAACAAAAAGAACCGATATGTATTTTAAGTGTTTTAACGCGATGAAAGAGTGCTACATTTTATAAAAATATTGGCAAGATTTAGTACAAATTAGTACAAAGTAATAATCAATCATACAATGGAACGGATGCGACAAAAAATATAAGTTTTTAATACTTATGAAATATGTGAATTATCATTTACCTTTTTTTAAATAGATAAAGCACGAATACGGACGCGAGATCATGGTCGGGACAAATTTTTCCAAAAATAAATCATAAAAAAAAAATTAAGTTAAAAGCTGTTCAAGTGCTTTATATTAATGTTTTTCTTCACTTTTGGTGGACTTTTTTTGGGAGATGCCCATATGTATTATATGAACAACATAATGCTGACGTTGAATCAAAAATGTTATGTCAAGCAATGATTTCTCCAAAATTATAGGAGTATTAGAAATCCAGCGCAGACGTTGCCCTGTCACATACCGCCTACTACATTTTCGTTAATATTTCCACCCCAGCGCAACCTATCAGGTACGAATTTTGCCAAAAATTTTATCATTATTTAAATATTGTTTGGTGTTAATTAGAGCAAATTCGATCTAAAAATAAGAGTTTTTAAAAAAAAACAACCCCAGCGCCACTTAGTGGGTTCAAATTTTGCCAGAGACCTTATTTTTATTTAAAGATTATGTGGAGAGAAATTGAGCCAAATCCGTCTATCAGTAAGAATTTTTTAAAAAAGCTACCCTAGCGCCAACACAAACAAAAAACAACACTAAAAGCTGGAGCGCTACACGAACATATGGTTGGAATATAAGGTGGATAGCTTCAGTGGTTCAGTCGTAATGTGCTAACATACATACGCATCAACGTTGTAATATTCTTCTTTCTTTAGATGGCGCTTACAACCGTTGGTCGGTTTTGGCCTGGTCTAAGAATTTGCGCCAGCCTCTTTTGTCGTGCGATTGCTGGCGCCAGTTGGAAACTCCAAGCGTTGTCAGGTTATCCAATGCCTGGTCCTTCCAACGGAGATGCGGTCTTCCTCGTCTGCGTTGGCCACCGCTGGGTACCGAATCCAATATCTTTTTCGCTGGAGCTTCGTCGTTCATTCTCTCGACATGACCTAGCCAGCGAAGCCGCTCTATTTAAATATGCTTGACTATATCGATGTCGGCATATAGCTCATACAACTCGTGGTTCCATCGTATTCGGTACTCGCCATTGACGCAGATTGGACCATAGGTCTTGCGAAGGATTTTTCTCTCGAACGCTCCCAAAGTCCTTTCGAGAGAGAGCTCTGCTTCTCAATTGCCTACTGAGCCCAAAGTAACACCTGTTGGCAAGAGTTATCCTTCGTTTAATCTCAATACTGATATCGTTGGAGGAGTTAATGCTGGATCCCAGGTAAACAAAGTCCTTCACTACCTCAAAGGAGGTGTTGTCAACAGTGACGTGGTTTCCACGACGCTGGGACTGTTTGTTTGTTGACACAAGATACTTCGTTTTATCTGCGTTCACTGCAAGACCCATTTGACTCGACTCTTTTTCTAGCCTGGAGAATGCTGCACTGACTTCGCGCTTTGTTGTATATTATTGTTAAATTGCGATATTTTTATTTTCTTAAAAACAACATGTTTTTGTATGAGACCTGCCGTAAGGGTGTAAATAATAAGGGTTATTATTTTTTACAATTATCAGTCATAATCCTCTTCTATGATTGATTGGAGTACTTTTCCCTTAATTTGTTTATGTACTGAATCATACTCTTTTACTTTTACTACACTTAAAAGCTACGCTGGCTTTATTTTGCACACAGATGCTGAATCAGCAATTTTAAGTAAAATGTTCCTGAAAATTAAAGATCGTCAAACTTTTAAGTTTAAACAAATCGGTATTGTTGATACGGACGAGCTTACTTTGGATGAAATACTTTATTCAAGTAAGTATTTTAATGTATTTTTATATGAATGCACATTGTAATTGGAAGAGTTTCAGTTTTTGTTGTGCTGTGTGTTTCTTCTTATACTTTTTCATTACAATTCTTTTTGTAGTTGCATGAGACATAGACAAAGAAGTCTCAGATGAAATAACTCTGAAAGATCGCGAGGGCGCTCAACTTCACGTTGACGATCTTCCGCAACAGTTTACAAACTGCAGCTGCTTCTAAATAGATATAAATCGAAAAGGTAATGTTTTGTTAATATCGAAACTTAATTTTCCAATTTTCTGAACTGGGTGAACAGAGTCAGGCAACGACCGTACAGCAGCCACACAAACTAACAAAACATAACTTTTTGTTGAATACTACATTTGTTGATATTATAAACAGTGATCTTATAAACAGTAATATTCTTATAATGAAACAATAAAATAAAATTAAAAATAAAAAGTTAATGTTTTCTTTTAATTGCATCTCAAATTTGGATAATACAAATTTTTCATTTGCAAACTTCTAAACTATTTGAAGATTTAACTTTTGTCTTTTCGGTTTAGAACCTTTAGAACTTAAGAAAAGTTTAGATGTTAAACCTTTGTGGATTAAAAAGTAGTCCTAGTTGGATTATAATATTTTATACTTTCTGATTACGGATTAAAATACGGAATACGGATTAAAAATTATTCCTTTTTGGATTACAAAATTTTAAGCTTTTTGCGGATTAAAAATAAATCCTTTTTGAATTGGAAAATTTAAAACTTTTCATTGGATTGAAAAGTAATCTTTTTTTGGTCGTGTCCTATATGTAATCCCAAAAAGTTTAAAATTTAGCCTAAGATTGTTAACCGTGTGGCTAAAATAAACAGAAATGGATCAAGGTAGTCACCTTGAGGAACACCTAATTCCGCAACAAATGCAGACTACAAAACCCCTCGGAATCATAGTTGATAAAATCGTTCAGTTAAATACGATTGAATCCAGCTTACAAAATATTGAGGAAATCCCATTGATTTAAGTTTAAATATAATCAAACTGTGTGGTAATTTATCAAATGCTTTACTAAAGTCAGTGTAAATGCAGTCGTCCTGGTTACCAGATTCAATTGTATTTAGGCAAAATGTTGTAAAATCAAGAAGATTAGACACAGTGGATCTGCCATTAACAAAACCATGCTGACGAGTTGTTATGACTTCTCCGCAGTGAATTTTTACTTGATCAAACACGATACGCTCAAAAAGTTCTGGAATCGATGAAAGCTTAACAATAGGCCTGTAATTAATAACATCATTCCTGCAACTTTTTTTATAAATTGGACTAATGTACGATTTTTTCCAAAATATTGGCAAATGACTTTTGTTGATTTATTCAAAAGCAAAGAAAGTGGTTGACACAAAATGGAACTGCATTGAGTTAACACTGCGGCAGGAATTTCATCGGGTTCAGCATTAAAGTCCTCATCGATCGATCCGATATACTTTAAGATATCCTAAGAGGTAAAGGATATAGGCTCCAAAGAAACTTTGGATCATGAACAAAATGATTCTTTGAAAAGATTGTCAAACAAGCTACAAATTATAACGGGATCGTCACTAAATCCATCAGATTTCTTCTTTGTGTTTATTAATCCCTAAAATTTCTTTGGATCACACAATATCCTTATTTAATATTGTCTAAATATTGATGATATAATGGAGCTGCGCTATTTCCAAATTCTAGAAACAAACATTTGTAAGTTCCCACATCATTTAAGTCTAAGCTACAGAATATTTCTTCCAGGCCCTATTCCTGTTGTTGTGAAGAGTTTTCAAATCCTTTGTATACCAGGGATACGCAGAATTTTTCGCAATCTTGAGGCTGTATGGCACGGATTGAGAAAACATAACAAAGAGCTCCATATGAAAAAAATTAATCATCAATATTATTTCCATTTATGTTCTCTAAAATTACATTAAGCTTGCTATAAAGTAAAATATTCAACTTCAAAAAGTCAGCTTTTTTAAAGTTGAATTATGAAATCCTTTAACCTTTTCTATTGAACTTGAATTTACTATATTTTCTCTGTCAGATTTGTATCAGATGCACAGTCGTGGATGGTATTCATCAACAATCGTTAGAGCATGGACGGCCCTCTTAAAAATGACATTATTACTGTCTGTAGTTAAGACCAGGTCAAGAAGTGGATTAAGACTATTGTAAATACAACTTACTTTTTGTAGGTCAAGTAAAATCAACAGTCATTATCAACAAATATATGAATTAGATTATACGAATTAGATGCACAAAAATATGTATAATCGTCAGAAGAATGCCATTTTAAGGCAGTCAGATTAAAATCGCCCAACAATAAAATGTCGTCATGAGCGTCAAGTATACTTATTATAAATTCTATGACCCATTTTCCACACGGCAATTTATCTTGCCAGCAAGTTTTCAATTCTCTTTTGAACTTGGCATTTGCGTTTCCACTCAGCAAGTTTTCTTGAGCAATTCTGAATAAAACTAAAGTGAAACTTCAAAGAAAGAGCAGGACAAAAGAAAAGTTGCCGGTACGAGCAAGTCTGTACTCATCCCCTTTCGTCACGTCCCGATGCCAACAAACTCGACTTGCCAGCAAGAAAAATTGCCGAGTGGAAAAGGGGTCTATGCAATCAGCAAGGCTTGCATACACCTCCGTACTACTCTTTGGAGGAACATACGCATTAATAACATATACATTGGAATTACAATGTATAATCTTAACGCATATTAGTTCAATATTAGAAGAGCAGCGAAAATTAATATGGATGGTTATCCATTATATCGTCGTAGAGACACAAACAATGGTGGCCAAACATATTAATTGCGCATGTCAAATAATGAAAATCCGGTTGACATTGATAATCGCCATTGCTGTATAAAACTTATAAAGCCCATATTAACTTTGAGTTTTGCAGCTCATTACATACCATCAAATAAAGTCCATGACGAAATAACACGTTATCAAATGGTCCAATTACATTTGCAGTAGCGAAGCAGTGAGGTGTATTTAATTCACGTCAAAGACCCCGCTGTTATACATTCGGCGCCGTTCATTGACAGAAAATGGACAGCGCCTTTACTTCACTGAAGAAACTGCTATACAACAAGCATAATACCCAAATCGCAAAGGCGCGTTAGGTCGGTCGCGCTTTGACAGCTAAAGTAGAAACAACGAGTTGTTATGAAGCAATTCATAATTCGACCTCAAGCTTTGATCGTACTTTGTATCGTAAAAACTGTCTAATCTCGTAGGAAGGGGTAAAGTACGATCAAAGCGCGACCTGCCGAAAAAGTTGAAAAATGTTCAACTCGGTCGTGCGTTTGACATTTGCTGATAGCGCAGGGTTGTATTTTCATTGAGTTAGCTAATTATGTGGGTATTGTTCAGTTTCTATGGTAAAGACATGTTTGCATGGGATTTGTTATTTTGTCAGAATAAATATGTTGAAAATGATTTAATTTTGTGATTTGCTTTATAGAAATGATGAAATGAAAGTTTTGATGAGTTGAGCATTTTATAATTTAATATTAATATTTGTGCCAATATTATTATTACATACTTTGCGATTTGGGTAAATGGGACTTTGTAGAATTTTTTGATTTGACTGCGTATAGTGGCATCATCTAAGTGATAGACGCACGACATGTCAACGCTACATTATGATTTCAAAATAATAAGGTCGGGCGTTTTGACAGTTCATCTCGTAAAGTCGAGTAAATTACGAGCAAAGTACGATCAACGCGCGACCGACCTAACGCGTCTTTGCGATTCAGCCATAAACTGCTTGGCGTTCGCAATGACTATCAATAAGTCACAAATGTCCAAACAATGTCCATTTGGGGGCATCTAGAAAGTCCGTGCTTCTCTCATGGCCAATTATAAGTCACGTGTTCTCGGGTTGGAATATCAACAAGTTTGTGCACTTTTGCGCCTCAAGGATTGACATAAAAAATTCCACATCAACACATTGAGATAAAAACAAAATTAAATTTGGCTGTTTTAGTATTAAAATTCAATATTTTTCAATTTTACTTTTAGTTTTTTACTCTTCTTCAAAATTAAGATAACTTTTGTTAAATCATTATTAATATCGTTAAAATTTTTTCTTAAAAAGAAACATGTTCATTAATTTAATATCAGGTTTTCCTTCGTTAGCTTTTATTAAATCAATATCAAAATCGTTTAAATTGGAATTTTATCTTATTAGTAAATTGCAGGCAACGTACGGACAGTAAAGCATTTACAGGGTCCGATAGTATTTTATAAATATTTTATATTCTTATTATAATGTTTATTATTATATATTTATTTATTTATTTTTAATACATTTACTGTGGATATTTATATTTTGTTATTTTTAAAATTTTTTTGTTTTGACCTGTTGTGTCTTAACTCTATAGCCTTTTTTAAAGCTTTTTTCAGAGAGAGTTAGCAGAGTTTTAAATACGTCTGTAACAAAAAATGAGGAAATGTTATTAAATATCTTTATTTAAATTATGTTTTTGTTATTTACTTACCAAACATCACCTCTTCTACAATACGAAGTTTTTTCAATGGTCGCTTCCGTCCCAGTTGAATTCTGTTAAGATTTCGTCTGAAAATATTTTCGGAACGACTTCAGTCACATCAGTTGCAATACACAGTGATGCTATAAGAGATTGTCAAAGTGTACCTTTTTAAACGAGAAAAACGTACTTTTTTAGCCAAAAACGTACTTTTTTCACAATTATTTCCAAAAAGCTAAAAAAACGCCATAAGTTTAAAAACGCATGTTTTTAAGTTATTAAAACGGTTAGCTTATTTCGAAGATTTGTTTTAATGAGTTAAAATTTAGAGCAAACGCGCTCTTCTGCGACACTATTTGTAGAAGGCATGTCAAATCCTTAAAAAATAAAGGATTTTTTGGAATATGAAATGGAAAATTACCAAATTCAAAAATGTACCTTTTGAAAAAAAGGCGTGCTTTCGTACTGACGGTACTGAAAGTGTACCCCAAAAGGTACAATTGAACCGCTTGTAGCATCACTGCCAATACATTTGATCTTGTGCAGGCATATTATCTAATTAGGAGATTTAAAATTTTATTAAAAATATTTAGGATATTTATATGTTTTAAGCAAAAGTACCATAGCTAAGTACCATTGGGCATATTCTTTGTGTCTCAACTTTTCATCCACGTACAGCACTGCTTCCATGGACACAAAGGGTAGTCTTGCGCCATTCTCTACCTACTCATCGTCAACTACTGCTCCGGTTATTTCGCCCACCGACAGCTGAATTGCCTTAAGGATTATTTTACACTCCCGCAGCAGCTTATTTTGGGTCATGAATTAATTTCTATCAAATTCCTTAGTGTATGTAATAAATAAATGTATAAGTTAGTGATGACTTTTTTTCCAACAAAACAACGTATAAAAATATTTGAAAAATTAATTTGAAAATCAACATTTGTTAATCACAAAATTGTGAGAAAAATTGTGAGAAAGTTTTATTTAATTAAAAATAAAATAACAGTTCACTTTCACTGTCGCCCAACACCTTTTTGATATTTGATATCATCTGATCGTCCATCATGCTTTGTTTTTTATTAGTGTCCGACCGAATGTGAATTTTTGCCGAAGCCGAAGCCGAAGCCGAATAACAAACAAATGTTTTCAAGTAAAAAAAATGATAAAATTTATTTTTTGCTATTGTTATAAAGGATGGTTACATTTTAAGAGCCAGTGTTGATTTGGAATAAAATACAAATTATTAAGGAAATTATTGTCATTTCTTTTTATTATGAGAATATTGGTATGGTTCAATTATGTATGGAACAAAATATTGGCCAAATGGCTGCCGCGACCTCGGCGGCTCACCTCCATCCGATGGTCCAAATTTTCCATGACGCTGAGGCATAATTGAGGTTCTATACCGTTAATGTGCTGAATTATCTCATCCTTTAGCTCTTGAATTTTTGCTGGCTTATCGACGTAAAATCCGACGTATAACGTCAAATAACCCCAAAGAAAGAAGTCCCACGGTATCAAATCACATGATCTTGTCGGCCAATTGACATCGCCACCACTTGAGATAACACGACCATTGACTTTGTCGCGCAAAAGAGCCATTGTTTCGTTATCTGTTCTTCAAGTGACACCGTCCTGGTGAAACCACATATTGTCCACATCCATATCTTACGCCTGACCGGCGTCATTTTGGAAAAAATACGGCCCGATGATGCCGCCAGCAATATTTTCTACAGTTCGAGCTGTACGAGCATGCACTGGTGTTTTCACATCTCCTGCAGACCTGATTTGCTCAAATTTTTGCACGATTTTTCTGATTGTACGCTAATTTGGACGATTAAATTGACCGAAAAAATCACGAAGTGCACGATATGCATTTTGATTTGAACGCTCATTTTCATAATAAGCTTGAATAACTTTAACGCGTTGCTCGATTGGTTTTTTTCCATGGTTCAAATTGAGTTAGTTTGAAATTGAGAAATGTCAAATGAAATGCAGAAAAAACTTGACGTTTAGGTGTGGTTCACATTCAACATCGGACCTTAAAACCCTTTATATTCATTTCAGTACAAAAAAAAAGGCACTGAAATCATTAAATTCGAGTTAAACGCAAGAATTTTTCTACAAAATTCGGATTTTTCTCTAAGTGATTTATTGACGTCAGGATAAAGTATTCACTATTTCACTCCATAACAAGAGCAAAAATGAAACAGTCGGACTCGCTGCATTTATCATTATGAATAAAATTTTCAACGAGTGATCACCAATTCATGAAATAACAGAAAAGGAGAGAAACGAGCAATGAAAATGTTTCAAATGTGGAATTTTTAATGGAGTTCACTGAATAATTTAAAAAATTCTAAAAACTTATAAAAAAGTTGTTCAAAAAAAACAAAAACATTCGGCAAAAATAATCGGCTATTTCGGCCGAAGCAGAAGCCGAAGGTCAAAATATCGGCCGATTATGCCGATTACCGAAGCCGAAACCGAATAATCGGTCTGACACTATTTTTTATAAATCATGTCTAACCGTCGTAGCACTTCATCATTGTAATCAGTGTTAGGTTGTACCACACTTCTTTTTTTTTTGGGTGTACAAGAAGAAGCAACAATGTCCACTTATACTGCGCTTTGTAATTTTACTCTTTTCGGAGATAAATAAGCAGACAGTGTGTGCACTTGAAGTGTACTTTCCTGTATTGGTCTTTTTGCTTGTGGATTCGGAATGACTTTGAAGATGAGTGGATAAGACTGGATAGTATGTGGATTTCTTGCTGACGTGGCAAATTTCGTTCTTACGATGCGCTGCTCTTGACTCATGGAAGTTGAAGGCTTAAACTGTTCCCTTTGAAAATAGGTATTTAAATTTTATTATTATGTAATTTATTTATTTACAAAAAAAAAAAACACAAATTGGCCATTTCAGCCCTTAAAAGGACTTCGACCGAGCTTCTTATGATCAATTGTGTTGTGTGTGTTATTAAATGTTTGCACACAATTGACCGAGAACTGGACCTACATGTTTTATGCCGACTCCGAACGGCTAAAGTTCATGTTCTCAAGAAGCTTTACATGGCATTATTTACTCTCTGAGGTTTGCCATTGTCTGCAGAGAGGTGGTGACCGATCAGAAAAATTGTTTATTGAAAAAAACTTTTCGCCGCGGCTGGGGATCGAACCCGGGCTCCGAGCATGCTAAGCCACACACTTAACCTGCATGCCACGGTCACCACTATTTATTTATTTAGTGTTCTTAATTATTATTTCTTATATTTCATTATACTTGTTTATCATTTTTTATATTTGTTTTTATTAAATATATTGTTATATTACTATTATTTTCATATACATGTTTTATTTATTAAGGTTTAATTATTATTATGTCAGCTGCTAGGTATTTTAATTTTGATATTATTGAATTTATTTATAATGTTTTATTTTATTTTTTCTATATTTGTTTTTATTAAAAACAAAAAAAAAACAAATTGGCCATTTCAGCCCTTGAAAGGACTTTGACCGAGCTTCTTATGATCAATTGTGTTGTGTGTGTTATTAAATGTTTGCACACAATTGACCGAGAACTGGACCTACATGTTTTATGCCGACTCCGAACGGCTCATGTTCTCTAGAAGCTTTACATGGCATTATTTACTCTCTGAGGTTTGCCATTGTCTGCAGAGAGGTGGTGACCGATCAGAAAAACTTTTTATTGAAAAAAGTTTTCGCCGCGGCTGGGGATCGAACCCGGGCTCCAAGCATGCTAAGCCACACACTGTGTTTTTATTAAAGTTGCTGTTATTAATATTTTTTTATTTACTTATTTTAATATTTTTTATATATGTAATCGTAATAGAATTTTTTCAAAGATTAAGTTATTCGTGAAAAAGATGATGCAGAAGCGGTATAAGTATCACCTTGGTTTCAACTGGAATGCAAAAGTACTTAAATGCAATACCATTTACAGAAATGTGCACAGTTTCAGTTCTTCTCCAAGTCCAGGCAAGGACTCAAGTGGAGTTTCAAAATAGTTTTCAGTTATTTTAAATGAGTAACCAAGAACCATATTTGATTCCTTATGAACTTGAACGACTTTGAACGGAACTTTTGTTGCAATCTTGATGATCACTAGTTTCAGTAAGCTTTAGATATAGTTGTTGCAAAATCAGATTCGGTTTTTTACAATTTTTTTCAAAAACTGCATATAATTTTCGAACTTGTATGCAGAAAACTTGTCTAAAGGCCCAATTTAACGCATTCTGCTAAATTCAGCAACCCATAAACGTTGGAACTTATGAGATGGTCTCCATAAATACTTCCAAAGCTTTCAACAAAATGTTCAAGCAAGTTTTGGGCGAGATCATGTTAGAAGAACAAGGTAGGCGCATATTGGAGAGGAAGTAAGTTGTTGTTGCTGACTTTATTGTTTGATTTTATAGCACTTACAGCTTTGTTAGTGTTAAATTAGACGTTTGAGCACCCGTAAAAATATGAGCCTACCTTATTATTCTATCATAGCACAGCAGTGTTGCCAAATTACACGATATATCGTATTTTCCCCGATCTGAGTCTCTGTGGACGATGTGCCGATATATGAGATAAAAACACGATCTGCAAAAAAGCAATTACGACACACGATCTAAAATACTAAATTCATTATAACGGAATAAGTTTAACTAAAATGCGAAAGCTTTTATACACATTTCATTTTTATGGCTGGGTTTAGTTGGGTATTTTTTTTTAACTGGGTTATGTTCACTTTTCTCTACAAGGATGCTGAAATGTCAAAGCTTAAAGTCAGCTGTTGCTGTATCGTGTCAAGTAAATTTATTTTTCTGTTTCTTTCTGTGACTGAATGTGCTACAATTAATATTCGCTATTGCTAAATAAAAAAATGGACCGATTTGTTATTAGAAAACGTAAGTAAATGATATTTGTAACTTCTTACATATTTTTCAATGTTCATCTGTAAAATATATAATTACCTACTATATATTAAGCGAAAACATCAACAAATGCAGCTTCAACATCAAGTTCAGTACTCGAACTCGATAGCCAGTTTGATTCTGAAGCGAACATTCAAATTCAACCAGAAGAAAAAATTAATTTGGATGAAGATTCAGATAAAGACTTGGAATGTGCAACGCCAAAAGCCAAGGTTAATTCTAATAATTCTCAATGGCAGGTTTCAGTTTGTTTAATTTATTGTGCAATATTACTTATTTACAGAAAAGGAAGCTGCAAAAATATTGCAATTCGTGGGAAGATGTTGCCGAGTTCAAACATTTCGAGTTTTTGTTATTTTTAATTCCTACTTTATATAATAAGGTTACATACGTACAAAATGGATATTATTTTTGTTAATTTTTAATATAATATATATAAAAAGATTTATATGCAATCATAAAAAATATGGCTATATATACTAATCCAAAAAATTAGTTTTCCTTTGTCGTATTTAAACCAATAGTTAGGAATAAACGAACTGATTTCAAATATATCTACTAACAATCTCTTCTATCGCCCTATAGATGGGGTATTTACATATAATATTAGTTGAACCTTGTACAGTACTACAGGGCAGTACCGTACTATAGAAACTTCAAAGTTGTACTTTGTAGTTGTACACGACGAAATACGATATGGGATAGAAAAAATCCCGATATGGCGCATTGGTTTTCTGGCAACACTGTAGCACAGTGCGAAATTTTAACAATGCAGGACAAAAAAAGAAAAAAAAAAGTTTTCAGAAATGGTTTATTTTTACATATGTTATATAAATATGTTCTATTATTACGAAAATGGATAAAAGAGAGAGCACAAAAAACAAATACCGGTATAGTAGTAGCTGAAAGTCAACATATGTTTCGCATTAATGCGTTGATGATTACCTTGCTTGTTATACCCCCACGCGTACTGCGTAAGGGGTATATTAATTTTGTCACGACGTGTGTAACCCCAAAAGGAGGAGTGGTATGTATAGAAAAGTATATATATTCTTGATCAGCATCACCACCTGAGTTGATTTAGCCATTTCCGTCTGTCCGTCTGTCTGTCGACACGATTACAGCCGTAATTTTAAAGCTATCGTAATGAAATTCAATATTTAAGCTTTTTTAAAAAAACTAAGATCAAGTTCGAGAATGGGCTAAATCGGATGAAAACCACGCCTACCTCCCATACAACCCTAAAATTGAAAACTCTATAAAGAGGCTAATATTAAAGCTACAATTCTGAAATTTAGTATTTGTGGTTTTTATGTCAAAACTGAGATGTGTTTAAAAAGTGGGCGGCATTACCCTAGTAACACGCCCACCTCCCATACAACCCCAAAATTTAAGACTCTATAAAAAAGTAATATTAAAGATACAAAACTGAAACTTGTAAATTTGTAAATTCTATATGAAAAGTGAGGTGTGTAAGAAAACTGGGCGTCATCCACTCACTAACATGCCCACCTCCCATACAACCCCAAAATTAAAAACTTTATAAAAAGGTTAATATTAAAGCTATAATACTGAAATTAAATATTTGTATGTTTTATGTCTTAACTGAGATGTGTTTACAAAATGGGCGTCATTCACCCACTAACACGCCCAACTCCCATACAAACCCAAAATTGCAAACTCTATAAAGAAGGTACTATTAAAGAAACAAAACTGAAACTCGGTATTTGTGAATTCTATATGAAAAATGAGGTGTGTAAGAAAAATGGGCGTCATACACCCACTAACACGCCCACCTCCCATACAACCCCAAAATTTAAAACTTTATAAAAAGGCTTATATTTAAGCTGCATGAAAACAATTTGATATGTATGTATTTTAGACACATAAAAATAATAAAATCTCTCAAAATCTCATACAAAAAACTCACCAATTTAAGATTCTTTCACCCTCAAGAATCGGCCGTGGGGGTCTTTTAACTTCGGCCAAGTCGAAGATATACCTTTCTAGTTATAAGTTAAATTTTATTTAATTGTGTTACAAGCAAATACGCAAGATCGCACATTTAACCCTGCAAACATTTGGAAGATTAGAAGATTTGGCGACGCGCTAGCGATTCGCCTAAGGGTTCTTTGGAAGATTGATCGCTTTTTGATCGCCGAAGCGATGAATACGCAATTCTCAAAAAATTTAAAAATCTTCCTTCGCTCATTCCGGCGATCGTTGGAAGATGGATCGCTTTTCGATCGCCCAAGCAATGAATGAGCGATTTACAAAAAATGTTCAAAATCTTCCTTCGCTCATTCCGCCAATCGTTGAAAGATTGCTTTTTAAAAAGCTTTTCAAAATCTATCATTGTTATATGAAGCAGGCTCTGAAAAATCGGCTAAGACTCTTCTCGGCGATTCGTTGGCGAATCTTCCAGGCGAATCGCTTAAGACTCCTCTTGGCGATTCGCCGGCGAATCTTCCCGGCGAATCGCTTTTATGGCCTCAGCTGCTCACATTCGGCGATTCCCGGAAGACTCTTAGAAGAGCTCGCCGGCGATCGTTTCATCTTCCAAGCGATTCGCTGGAGATTCTCAGACGATTAAAAATGTTCCTCCTCAAACCACCACTTCGTCGCAAAATTGCTTCATAAAATCATTTATATTTTCAGTCTTTCTTGTTCCAGAAAAACAGACTATTGTGAATGGGTTTTTTTTGGGGAATCCTACGAAACTCTATTGGAATTTTCGAACAATTGGAGACCATCTATACCGACATCAATAAAAACTTCATTGGCACCATCTAAACAACCTAATGAATTGGAACTGAAATACGATTGAATGCCTGAGTATAAGAATTCTCCATTTGACATGGACTGAACTACCACTTTTTTTGTTTTCGTACCAAGTAGAGTTTTTGAACATAGAGTTAAACCATTCACTCCCACTTCACGCAAAGTTTCAAAACAAGTCATTCAATACATTGTCATTGTCAACAAGTCATTCAATACATATAGTTCTTTGCACTTTGTGGCTATACATATACAGCCTTATTTAGAATAGCATTTTAAAGGCTGCGTAATTTTAAGTAGACGTTAAGCAACAAAACCTTATTCAGAATGAATTTTTTGTCTTATGCAACGTTGTTTAAGGGTTGCGTTACTTAAACGCCGAAATTGGCGTTTAAAGGCTGGGTAAATTCCACGTAAATTTTGATTTGGTTGCACAGGATAAGCAACCAAATCATTACCTATCATTACTTCATCCTGTGGAACTAAGAAAAGTTAACAAAAAAGGTTAAATCTTATGAAACTATGGGAAAAGGAGCTTCGGGAAAAAGATCGTATTTCCAAAGCTAACATGGAAAGCTAATAAATATTATCCTCCCGGAATTCAGTAACCACAAAAAATGGTCACATTCTAGTGGAGCTGCAAGTCATGATCGCTATGCGCTATTTGATCAGCTGCTGTTAGAGCAGCTGCTTGCAAATGGAATTTTCGGTTGCATTTTCTAAATGTACAAGATTATTGTAATAAGTTTCGTAAATTTTTGACACAACGATAGTTTAGTTACACAATACATAAAAAATGATTCTGAATAACAATTTAAGCAACGTTGCGTAAAGGCTGCGTTAAGGTTTAAACAGTGCGTAACTAAGCAAGCGTTGCACGACTGTTTAAGGAATTATATTGAATAAGACTGATAGTGCTTTGCACTTTGCGGCTATTGAATGACTTGCTTCATCATCGCGTAAGTCTACTTCCTGCAAATCTACCGAATTCATAAATTTCATCCCATCCACAAACTCAACTGCCACCGCTTCCACCATTTCATCACATTCACTTTCACTATAATTATATTCCGGAGCACTGAAAAGCTCGTCCAGTTGTCTTAATTTGTTGACACTGGACCGGAATTTTTTTAATCTTCACTCATTTTGTTGGAAAAAGTTTTTTATTCATTTTTGTAGTGTTTTATGTAATGTTGTTAATTTTTTTGACGTTTATATTTTGCCGTTTATACTCTTTAATAATTAACTTATCTCTTGTTGTTGTTTAGTTTTAAGTAAATTGTTTTGTTCCTAATTGAAGAAATGCCACACGTGAGCCGCACTATGAAAATAAATTATTAAATACAATTTGAATAAGAAAATTTGGCATTCGCTTAAATAATAATACCTTCTTTTTTCGTATGCATTTGTCACAATGTTAAATATTTTCCATTGTTTCACAAAATGAATACGAGAATGTGGTCCTAAACATAAAAATGTATGTGAATGTGTTGGAGTTTCGGTTATCCATTTCTCGTAGGGTTGTCTTTTCTATGCAGGAAAACAATTTGATATGCATGTATTTTAAACGTCATCAAAATAGTAAAATTTTTTGAAATTTCATACAAAAAGAGCTAGAATTTAAGATTTTGTACCCTAAGAATTGGCCGTGGGGGTTTTTTAACTTCGGCCAAGTCGAAGATATACCTTACTAGTTTTCGTTTTATATGTGCTCTTGTGCAGAAATGAAAAAAGTAACAAAAATGAGCTCTCCAATAACAAAATACACGTTCTGTCACAATTGCGCTCTTTTGCACAAGCGTACTGACGTTACCTGAAGTTCTTTTGCTTGTGCTCTTGAGCTCTTGAGTATATTTTATTTTGTGAATTTTGACAGCAAAAAATAGTGATGAGAAATTGTGTTCACTTCTGAATACCAATTTATTTTTTATAAAACGCAATTGATTAAATATATCCCGTCACATGGTGAATTTCAATAATTTTATAGATATCCAACCAGCAAAATGAGTACAAATTTACGTATGAGTTCCCTTTGAAGCTGTTTTAAGTTCCAAAATAAGTTACATGGCACTTCGAAGCTGCTTTATGGTCCGTTGTAGAACTTGACACGCTTAAAACTGCTTAAAGGTACGTTGTGGAACTTACCACACCTAAAGCTGGTTTATGGTGTCAATTTCAGGCAATATAACTTATAGTTCCAAAAGTTACAAGTTATACTATATTAAGATAATTAAGTTCAAATGGAGTTCTGAAGTGCCGCTTGTACATCTTCTTTACATTTATTTTTAACTTAAAGCTGCTTAATGGTTCGATTGAACCTAATTTTGCACCTTAACGCTGCTTACTGGTACCTACGATAGAACTAGCTGTATAAATGAAAAATCTTCGTTTAGCTATATGGCAGAATGACTAAGGCGTCGGACTACAAGTCGGCGAGACAAGGGATCGAAACCTGGCAAAGGCAAAATTTTAATAAAAAAGATTTTTCGTTGCAAATCAGATGGTTACAAGTTAAGAACAAACGCGATAATGGTAGAAAAAGAAAAAAGAAAAAGAATATAAATTAATTAAAAACTAAAAAAAATTGAAATCAGAAATAAAACAAGGAAAATAATTATTTTTAAAAAAGCTTTGCCTATTCGAATTAGGACGACTATTTTAGATCTTTGAAAATTTTCGAAGTTCGATCAGAAAGCTGCTTAGCAGTCTATGCAACGTACTTGTTTGTACCTCAAATTACGAAAAATTACTTAAATTTGGGGCTGCTTACACTGCAAAGCAGCTTAGAGAATTCGCCGTATAACCCTAATTTTGAGCGTTTCTTGCTAGTTGGGTATTATGAAGCGTTCACTTTTGATAGCAGAAATCATTAAAACAAATGATTAAATTAAGACCCTTCGTGGATTTTTAAACTTTAAGCAAATATTTGGTACAACCATGTTGGTTACAATCTAATTTTCACATCACTAACTGTCAAAGGAATTAAGTTTTATTATTTTAAATTTAAAATTCAATTCAAAACAGCGTTTAAAAAACTTAAAAAAACTTCAGTTGCTTTTGCTTTTACTTTGCTGTGCTTATTGAAATTCGAACAGCAACAGCAAAAGCAGCAGCATTAAAAATAATTTATGCTTACTGCGTAGTGCTACGAAAGCAAATGAAATTATTTTATTGCTTGCTTTTCATTTAGCTTTTATTATTTGTCGCAGCACTACGAAAGCAGCAATTTGTTTACTTTGCTTTGCTTCGTTTTGCTGAGGGTTGAAAATAGTTTCAGCAAAAGATAAAAAGAAGAGCAGAACAGCAACATTTTCATGCATTAGTGCTACCGACAGTTTTTCAAAGTAACAACATACAAACACGACTGCGCACAAGTGTACATATTATATAAGAAAACATGCACATAGACATCCCAGCTAGACAGGTAACCGTGACATACGGCGTATTTTTGGCATACACGTCACTCCTTTGACGTTATTTTCATATAAAGCACTCCATACAAATGACTTTACATTTGTTCTAGTAACATGAAAAATATACCGACACTCATCCGTGTGATCTGGCATCCCTGTCTACCACCCATGTTTTACCATAAAAAAAAGTATATCTGAACTGCTCACACCCATAGCAAAGTCAGCTGTTTTTATTAGGTCCATTGAATTCTAGCTGAAATTAAATAATTCTTTGAAGTAAAAATACATGTAATTCGTTATTTGAAATAATTTTATTTTCACCAGAACATTTAGAACAAATTGAAGTATAATGGTTCAGAATGTTAAATCATTCCACATCTTATCCCTTTGTTGAGCGTTAAAAGATGACTTCATATGAGGCTGAAAGACCTGCTATATATTGTTGAACCTGTAACAGAACAAAATAATTATTAAAAATAAATTAGCTGCATTCTTTATTGCCACTTATCTATTTCATAAAGATGAATTTCAGCGCTTTTTGGCAGACTCGAAGTTTCAACAGAATTTGATTGTTGTTCATCACTATGCGCCTCGTTTCCTCACTTCTTTTTATTGACCTTCTCATATTTTTATGTGCTAAGTATTTTGAGTTCTTTTCATGTTGCTGTAAAATTGTTTAACTTTTAAGAATTACTATAATTTGTTGAATAATTTATTGAATTACTTACACTTTCCCAGCCTCCGTCACAATCTTGCAGTGAACTTGACAAAACTTAAGACGGTAATAGAGACAGATATAGAAATATGTATATCTCTCTTTGTTTTACACAAAATCCTAACGTAAGAGTGTATTAGTGAACACCAAATTTTCTTTCATTGTGTTAGTAACTACGCTAAAGTTGTCTTGCTGGGATGCGCCTCTGAAATGACGCAGCATAGAAATGACGAAGAAGAAATCACGAAAGCCAAACGAATACACAACATCCGAAATCAAAGCGAAACTAAGCTGCTTAATAACTACTGCTGTTGTAGTGCTGTGACAAATTAGAAAAGCAAAATGAAAAGTGGTGACCGTGGCATGCAGGTTAAGTGTGTGGCTTAGCATGCTCGGAGCCCGGGTTCGATCCCCAGCCGTGGCGAAAAGTTGTTTCAATAAAAAATTTTTCTTATCGATCACCACCTCTCTGCAGATAATGGCAAACCTCAGAGAGTAAATAATGCCATGTAAAGTTTCTTGCGCCGTTCGGAGTCGGCATAAAACATGTAGGTCCAGTTCTCGGTCAATTGTGTGGAAACATTTAATAACACACACAACACAATCGATCCTTAGAAGCTCGGTCAAAGTCCTTTCAAGGTCTGAAATGGCCAATTTGTTTGTTGTTTAAAATGAAAAGCAAAGCAATAAAATAATTTATTGTGCTTGCATAACAGTACGCAGTAAAACAAATTCTTTTTAATGCTGCTGCTTTTGCTTTGCTTTTCAAAATTCACACAGCAAAGCAAAATTAACAGCATAACAATGTTTTAGAAAACTGTCGGTAGCACTACCGCAGTAAAATATCGTTGCTTTTGCTGTTCTGCTGCAAGCAATTTAAACCCTGATTCTAAATAATGACATCAACCAAAAACTAAAGAAAACTTGAATTGCCTCGAAAATATGAAAAGATTCCGAAATCGTTGCTAGTTTTGTTTTATTTTAACCTTTTGAAAAAATTAAATCTAATTAACAAATCAGAGCTAACTGAGCTCAACTTCAACTGCTAGATCAGTCTATAGGGTGTGCTCACAGTTTGTTGTGCTTTTTTACTCTTTTGCACAAGAGCACAACAATGAGGTCCGAATTGTGAATACCCCCATTATTACAAAGTAATTTATTCTAATTGCTTTTATTTTTGTTGTTTTCAATTGGATCACGCCAATTTTTTTATTAGGGCCTTTCTATATTAGGGTAACGATACACTTATGTAACTTGGGTAGACACTTATTGACAATCTTCCTTAATTCATAAAAAAATAAATACTTTTTTTTTTAATTTCAGTGTCAAAACGGATATGCTGCCTGGTCGAGTTTTAAGTAGGCTCTACATAGCTAATGCCAACCGGCAAGATACTGGAAACTACACTTGCATGCTTGGTAATGACATCAAAGAAACAGTGATGGTTCATGTCTTAAATGGTACAAAAATAGTAAAAACTCATGCATAGTTTAAGGTATTCAAATTTATTTTATATTACAGGTGAGGAACCTGCTGCAATGCAGCATGCATCTTTTGAGCCTCTTCGTCCAATATATGAAGTGGTGGTTTTTGCATTTCTATGTGTGATATTATGGCAGCGATGACAACCTGGCCACTCCGAGTGAGCTCGTGAGCATTGCTTACCAACAGTCCAAATTAAGTTTTAGTCGTATTATAAAGATTTTTTGATTTAAGAATTTAAGCAAAACTAGGAAGAAACATTTTATATAGTATTTTTTTATTAATTATATACATATATCAAAGTTTATTTTAAATGAGCTAACAGCGGTTACTTAGGTGTCTAGCCCAAGAAGCCAATTGCATTTATCGGCAATTGTGTTAATGTTTAGAGTGGATCTACTAAGCCAAATAAAATAAAATGTACTCCGGGTTTTTGACAGGATATGTAATACACATTATGTTTATTCCAGACTACACTTTCTTGCAAACGTCAGTCATAGTTTTAAGTAAGCTCGAAAAAAGAATGTAATGGTAGCAGTGTTGGTCATAGAAATAGCAAAAAATGTACTAATCTGATAAAGGTATTTATTGTTTCACATTTTACTATTCAAATAGGCTTTTAACTATTTTAACGTGCAGTTCTCTTTCTTTAACTAATGTTGACGCAATTTTTTATGAAATTTAACTTTTGTGAAAATGGGAAGAGGTTCATATTTGAAATGCCCAATACAAGTATGATAGTTGTATTGTTTGGAAAAGTAAAAAATCTGTTTACAGTCGACATTTTTCTAAGAAAACGGTCTTTCTCACGGAAAAAATGCGTGAGAAAAAAAAACAAATTGGCCATTTCAGCCCTTGAAAGGACTTTGACCGAGCTTCTTATGATTAATTGTGTTGTGTGTGTTATTAAATGTTTGCACACAATTGACCGAGAACTGGACCTACATACATTTTTTATGCCGACTCCGAACAGCTAAAGTTCATGTTCTCAAGAAGCTTTACATGGCATTATTTACTCTCTGAGGTATGCCATTGCCTGCAGAGAGGTGGTGACCGATCAGAAAAATTTTTAGGGATCGAACCGGGCTCCGAGCATGCTAAGCCACACACTTAACCCGCATGCCACGGTCACCACCATTGCGTGAGAATAATAGAAATATATTTCTATACATATATATTAGACTGGGTCAAATTTGTATTTGGTATTTGGGATTCTGCGTGCCCCCGGAATTAAAAGCAATGGTTGCGTATAAATTAATTTGAGCTATTAAAAGTTCAAGAATTGTCGCAATTGGCGGGGTTCTGCTTGGTTTTCGACGATTTTTTAAAAGGCATTTTTAAAAAAAATTATGCATTTGAAATTTGCGCAAAATTAACATAACCCATCTATTTTGATGTAAAATTTAGTGAAAAATCTGATTCTGAAATTGAAATTAGCGATTAATTTATCACTCAAAGCTGATAAACTCACTCAAAGCTGAAATCAGCGTACTGAATGTTACCTAGGAAAACATTCAGCAATAACATCGATCCCCTGGTATCGCTATCACAGCAGTTTATTGCGCTGAATCTGGCCTTTAACTTGTGCATTGCTGAAGTGACGTTTCGATAAATTGTGACAGCGATTGATTGGCAAATCAGTTTTGCCCTTGCAATACATACTGAGTTTTCATGGCGAGTTAACTCGGGGTTTGGGTTTTCGTCGAGTTGACAAAATGGCGTTACTAATTTATAGTGTTTCCGTGCAAAACATCGAGTTGAGTTAGTCTTGTCAAACTTTTTAAGAATATTTTAATTTTGCCCGCTGTTCATGTCAGCAGACAACGAGTAGGACAGTGTGGCGGTGCGTTGAAATAAGTTTAAATACGCTTCAGTAGCTAAAAAGAACCGTTTTTTAAGGAAAAGTATTACTATCCTACTATAAGATAAAGGAAAAATAGTTGTTTTTTAACCCTTACTTTTGGCAGATTATATGATTAAAAATATTGACAAGAAAGTGGTGTTGCAAGAATCGGTAAATAAAGTTATTAATTTATTTATGAAATTCATTTATTAATTTAATAATAAACATTTTATAATATTTAAAGTTGTCAAGTCGCAATCGGTTCCCATGTTGAATAAACAACAAACAAATACCGCAAACAATACTCAACGTTGCTATTAAAGTAATTGTTTTCAAAGTGAACGAAATAAAGTTCAGTAGAAAAAGGTACTCAAACTGAATTAAATGTCAAATGTGTCTGATTGAAGAATAACGGGATTTTTTTGTGCATTTTACTCTCTGAGTTGATTTGACCGAAGTCTGCTCACACGTGGTTGTTTGATTGAACCTCCGAAGCAGGCTTTTCTGCTACCTACTATTTGCGATAAGTATCGTTATGCCTACTGTTTTATTTCGTTGTGTTTTGTCGTGCTGTCTGCATAAGAGTATACAAAAATTGAGAACGGCAGTGAAAATTTGTATCTTTACGGATTGAAATTGATTTCGTTAGGAAATCAATATGCCGGATATTTTTGTTTTTCTTTGGAACGCATTTATATAATATTCGGTCAGCTGTCTTGTCCAGGAAATGGTAATTTTTCACTTTTAATATTTTAAAAACAAAACACAACATTCTACACTCATAAACATTTACTCCTTTTTTTTACTTACAAAAGTACTTTTTTGTTAAATCTACTACCTTCTTATCAATAAATTACAACTAAGGCTGTGCTCACACGTTAATCAAATGATTGAATGAACTCAAATTTGTTGTTGTTTGTCCAGCTAAAAAAAAAATCAGCTCTCTGTGAGAGAGAAAATGACCTCTGAGCAGGGCTGCCGTTATGGTAAAATATTACCAAATTTGGTAAAAAGATTTCGACTTGGTAAAATGGTAAATTTTTTTTTGATTTGGTAAATTTAAAATCAATGAAAATTTAAAATAAGTTGCAATGCAAAAAATGATTGTATAAAAATTATATAAATCATGCTCATTCTGCACCACCATCCTTATGATTGAAAATAATATATAATTGAACCCATCAAGTGAAATTACACGAATGAACGCAAAGCAAAATGTTAAAAATTTGAATTCGGCAGTTGCGTAGATGGTTAGGAAAGAAATTGATTGATCACTAAGATCATGATACAAAAATACAGGTAGTATTGACGTATTCGTCGACTACTTCAAATTGTCAAAAATTATATCGAAGAAGAGAGCGCTCATAAGCAAACAACATAATACAAAGGGCACATTCAGCATACTCAATATTGCCAACACTCGAGCAAAATTAAATTTTGATAGCGTTCAGTAAAACTGATCAGGTGGGATACGCTAAAATGTACGCTAATGTCTCAACTGTTCAGAAATTAAAACTTCAACTTTGAATCTGTGTTAATTAATTACATATACATCAATCTGAGATGGTGGGAAATAATTTTCAACATATACACTCTCCAAAAAGTATTGTTAAAATTCAACAATTACGATTGTTAATAAATTTAACAATTACCTTGCTATAATTTTTTTTTGATTTTGATCTTTTATTGCTTATTTTCAAAAATCGACAATTACTATTGTCAATTTTGAAACTTCGAAAATTCGGCTTCGCAGCAGGCAATTCAAATAATATCAAAAATGTGTTTTTGTGAATTGAAGAAAAATTAAAAGAAAAATAAGGATATTAAAAAAATATACACATAATCTTTGAATGTATAAGAAGATGGCGTTGAGTACATCTGTGGGCCGATGGACAACCAAGTGGCGAATAACTTTTTTCAAATATTTTGATTGGATGGCGGAAGGTGCTGATAAATAACTCGGTAAATTGTGCAACTTTAATGGAGTTGTGGAGATGAATTGTGGATACTAAAAGCATTTCGTCATTAATCTTTTATTAGCATGCTGCATCCATTGATGCTACAGTGAGTTTTTCGAGGGAAATCACATAAAAACCAAGACAGCCACTTTGAATATATCAGTTGCAGTGTGTTTGGTGGTGCTGGGCAGCCACAACAAATTTTGAAGTTTCCTTGGAAGACACGCGTTCTCGGATGGTTAATATCATTAAAAAATGGCCTTGATTAATATTGATTATTAAATAAAATTCGTATTTTAAATGCAAGAGTTTTTAAGTGGTAATGTTTTTGACAGTTAATTTTTTGACAGATAATTTTTTGACGTTTAAATTTTGACATTTTATTTGTGACGTTTAAATTTTGACGTTTTAATTTTGACATTTAATTCTTGACGTTTATATTTTGATATTTAATTCTTGACGTTTAAAGTTTTTGACATTTTACATTCATAAATAACAAGACAACCATCAAAATTTAATTTCGAAAAATCTACAATTTTGATTGTTATTTCTAACAAGAAATCAACAATAACGATTGTTAATGCTATTTTAACCAAGATTATTGTTATTTTATTGTTAGAATTAACAATTTATTTTTGAGAGTGTAGTAAAATACTTATAATTTCTATATGATTTTTTAGAGTGCAGTTTAATATTGGATATTTTTAAGTACTTAAAAATCAAAAATATGCACATGAATTACATATGCACTTATAATAGAAAAATTATAAATAAATAGTATGAATTATTGTAATAGTATAAAAGGCTACACATAAATGGTACATGACTAACATTTCGTCAACTTGACAACTTTAAGACGCTTCATATAGCAACCCATTCAGCTAAAACATAGCTCACCTAAGTACACTGTCACAACAGTTGACTACGCTGAATGTGGCCAGTAACTGTTTTGCTTTGACTGCCGTTTTTGACAGCAGCCAGTTCCCTTCTGAAGAGAAAATTAGCAGCTGTCAATGCTATCTGTATTTTTGTATCATAGCCTAGATGGACATGTAAGTTTTTATTTTTAATAAATTAATTTTCTTAAAATTTATATTTTAAGCGATTATGTTATTTCTGTTAAGATATGTTATTAGAAAGAAGGCGACCAATGTGAAAAGCGATGAAACATCTTCAAGCTTCATCTAAATGTTAATTTAATTAAAAAATATGTATAAAAGTATTGTTTCTTTAACTCAAAAACAAAATTTTTTGTGTTTTTTGGTAAATTCTTTTTCATTTTGGTAAATTTTTGGATGAAATTTGGTAGAAAAAAATGTTTGAGAGTGGCAGCCCTGCCTCTGAGTACGTCATCGCTTCATTCAAAGTTTTGACCACGCTCTAGACCTGAATCATTCAGTCAAAGCGTTGCAAACTTTTACTTGGCTGCTGCTTAGTAGTAAATATTGATAAGAAGGTAGTAGATTGAACAAAAAAGTGCTTTTATGATTTAAAAAAAGCAGTAAATTTCTGTGAATATACTGTATTGTGCATTAATGCAAAAACAATTGTTTTTAAAATTTTAAAAATGAAAAATTACCATTTCCTGGACAAGACAACTGACCGAATAGTTTATAAATGCATTCCAAAGAAAAAAAAAATATTCGGCATATTGATTTCCTAACGAAATCAATTTCAATCCGTAAAGATCAACATTTTTACTGTCGTTCTTCATTTTTGTAAACTTTTATGCAGACTGCACGACAAAACATAATGTAATAAAATAGTAGGCATAACGATACTAATCGCAAATAGAAGGTAGCAGAAAAGCCTGCCTCGACGGTTCAGTAAACAACCACGTGTGAGCAGACTTCAGTCAAATGAACTCAGAGAGAGTAAAATCAACAAAAAAATCCCGTTATTCTTCAATCATTTGATAAAGGTGTGAGCACAGCCATAGCGAGTTAACCCCGAGTAAACACCGAGCTTACTCGCCATGGAAACTCAGTATGTTGTATGAAATAGGATTTTAGTTTTTCAAATTTGACACAGTCGGGAAAATGCATATCTATTTTATTGTTGTGTTGAAAGTATTTTACATCATATTTTGCAAATGCCACGATGCCAGGCTGTTTGCCCGTAATTGAGAATACCCCTGTTGTAAGTTCTCAAATGTCATTAAGTTCTCTATAGCCACGTTGTGAGGTTTTGAGTTAAGGCTTAACCAAAATAGAAATAACAAGACGTAAGGAGTAAGTTTAAGCAAATAGAAAGCAATTTTAATACCCAAAATACACATACGTAACTGAACGAAACATTGCGACGAGACGATTTCTTCAGTAAGAACCGAACTTTAAACGTCTGCACTTTAATTGTAAATTGTAAAAACAATTTAATTTTACCAAACACTGTTACAGATTCATTAAACCCTAAAACTCCCCATTCCGCCTCTAGGCGGGGTTTTTCTGATGAGCTTAAGTACACGCGGCTTAATTATTTTTCATGTCAAACAATTTGTTAGTTTGTTACTGAAACGAGTATTTGCCTAGACACATTGACTGCGGCTACAACATAACAACACGAGGTGAAAACGAAAATGTTGGCATGTTGTCTACGACTTGATTAATTTGGATGCAGCGCGATAAGCCGTATTTTCATATATTTTTATTATTAAACATCGAACAAGCATTAAAAAAACAAACATTTAACACAAACACAATGAGAATGAACAATAAAAAACACAAAAGAAGCACGAAATTAAACGAAAACATTAACAAATGCCGATTTTCCTACTCTTGCCGCACGTCAAAATAGAAAAAGTTCTAAATCGACGACAGCAACATTGCTGCAATGACGCATTGTCGTTGCAACATTTTCATCACATTCACTTCCATAAGAAAATCATGTAAAAAAATTTGACGTTTGACGCAATGCTGCAGCCGCAGTCAATGTGTTTAGGCCAGAGGTGCACATAAGAGCTTCGGGGAGCCATCGGCTTTCACAGACAAGTCGTGTGTGCGAAGCTGCCGAACTTCTTCGACGATTGCATTGAATCAGTTTGCGTTTGATCTTCACGGAGTAAGCATCTTATGCGCAAATTGTAATGTTCAATTTTTGTCTTGTACACACATACTTATACAAAAATGTTGCGTTTGTATTGGAAGCTCTGCCAACGCTGTGCATCACTGGTCTAGGCTATATGTATTAGGGAAGTGACGGTTCTCCACATCGGCAGTGCATCCGCATCCGCTTTTTTATTTTTTTTTTTTAAATCTGCATCCGCATACAAGATAAAGAACTATTAAAGTCTTTGAAATTCAATATTCAAATTAATTTTGTAAGTTATTTTATTAAATTAAATTGTGTGTGCTTAAATTGTTTGGCATAAATGCGTTATTTTATTTTATACCTCAAACGGGTATTTCCTTAAAAAATAAATTTCATCAATTCTTAAAAATATTTTCTAATTGCATTGAAAACATCCGCTTAAGGGAACGTGACACCTTCAAAAAATATTATTTTACTGTTTTAAAATGACCATAAGTTTAATAAAAAATAAGATATCATTTTGAAAAATTAAATATATATTTTGTAGGAAAAACATTACACAAAAAAAAAATTTATTTGATTTTTTTTTTACATACATGGCTACTGGAATTATTTAAAAAAAACATCAAAAAACCATGGCGGGCGTGATAACAACTCACTGGGACATCGGAAAAAAAAAACAAAAAACGGGGTTTTTATCAGCATCAAAATCGCCATGGAATGAACTAGAAAAAACAATTTTGGCTGAAAAATAACAAAATGGCAGCGTTTTTTCGAAAATGGTCAAGTTTTTTTTTTGACAAAATCAGCCAAAAACTCAAAAACTATAAAACTGATTTTTCTGTCCGTAGTTCATTCCATGCATCGACAAGTGTAAAACAACATATTCAAATTTCAGTACGATCGGTCAAGTAGATTTTGTGTTATCACGCCCGCCATGATTTTTTTAATGATTTTTGGAAAAAAAATTCCAGTAGCAATATATGTAAGTATAATAATAAAATACATTTTTTTTTTAGTATTGTTTTTTATTAAAAAAAATATATTTAAATTTTCACAAGGATATCTTATTTTTTCCTCAACTTATACGCATTTTAAAACAGTAAAATAAGAAAATTTTTGAAGGTGTCACGTCCCCTTAATGACACCTGTCACTCCCCTGGTATGTACATATTGTTATGCTTGGTCTTGTACTAGCACGTGAAATTATATCAGTTGAAAGTGAAAGTTAGGAAAATTATGTTGTTTTTTATTTTTTCGTGAACAATAAGATCTTCAAAAAATCCAAAACTGCTCGCATAGAATCAAACAAATTATTAGTGAGTATTTAAACTATGCTCTTTCAGAAAAAGCTGTAATTTACATACTAAAGTACATTTAGCAGTTTAAAGTGTTCAATTTAGTGAGACCGCTGTAGACGGTCATGGACACTCAAGTTAAGTTTTTTATCGGTGCACTTTAATTATTCAACAGCATTTGTATCCCAAAATACTGACAGCAACCACAAAAGAAAACGATGGGATCGAATATAAAACATTAGTTGACTGCCCATTCATTATACAGGAATTTCACCGTTATGTGGGTGGAGTTGACCTCATGGATGAGCTAATAGGTCACTATCACATACGAATCAAGACTAGGAAGTGGTTTTTATTAATTGAATTTTGTGATGGTGAACGCCTACGAGGTAGAGGGATGTCAGTGAGAAACGCAAGCAAACTTCAAAAAGTGCAACTTGAACCTCTGCAATTCAATTTCAAAATCTTGATTCTTAACTTCATTGCTTCATTCATCTAAATAGATGTTCCTTTATTTTTTATTACTTTTTATTCAAAAAATATTTTTTCGTCTACTAAATGTAAAATATTTTTTCAGTACTGGTGACCCAGGTTCGCCTACAGACGGAGCGCAGTTTATTGAATAAACTGCCTTAAATATTAACCTTATCGAAATTTTGAGACAACAGATATTTTTTTATTAGTGTCCTTAACATAGTATTAATTTATGAACAAAATAAAAAAATGGGGAGTTAGAGGGTTAACTAGCCTTATCCGTAGGATATAGAAGGAAATTTTAGGAAAAATACCACGTCAATAATTTTTGTACTCAAAATCGATTTTATTTTATTCGAAATAAAGTTCCTTATGAAATAAGATAAGTCTTACAAAAAAAATTAAAAGTTAAAACTAAAAAATTTAAAATTATTAATAATAACCTAAAATACATCTTTTTATCTTAGTTAAGGTTGAATTTTTTATTTAAACAGTTGAATTTGAAATGGTAAAGCTTTATTTGAAATATAAAATCTTGAACTTCAAGTGAAAAAGTTTAACAAAAATGGTTTGATCTGTCAAACCTGTGTGTTCGATATTGTGACTAAAGTGAAAATTCAAAAAACTATTATTCTATTATGATTATGATTGACATGATTTGAAGATAAATTTTACTGGTTGTTTATACGAGTGGGTGTGCAAAAGATTATGATTTAAAAATGATTATTTACTGTTTAGTGATATATTAACGAAGGATTTTATAAAATGTCCGCCCCTAGTTAATTTGTTTTAATGTTAAACTATCTTAAGTATAATACTTTTTTGGGCTTCACCGATTGTACCGTTATAACTCATTTCCTTTTGACAAGAAACAACAACATTAAAAAAAAACACAACTGGAGCAAATATATTATATCGTTAAGAAAAATTATAATATTTTATACACAGTGTTGAAACGATAAAAGTGATTTTTACTTATAGATGTGTGCATAGTATTTATTAAATTAAACAAAAAGCGTCGTAGGCGCTTCAAAGAATATCATCCAATGTAATTCAATAGGAAATTAAGTAAAATAATATAAAATCAGTAACAAAGTAAAGCAAATGTTCGAGTGAGATAACAAAACAATACCTAATATGAAATAAATACTAAGCATTTGAAATCCAAAAATATTTATATATACATACTTACATTATCAAAATACCTATTCAACATATATAATATGGAATCTTAAATATGCATATATCTCTGTATAAATATATATTTATACAATAAATTTATTTATATAAATATATATGAATTTATAAATACATTTAACATATACTTACATACATATATCAACCGTATTCAGTTCATAGGATCAGAAAGTTATTGAGTATAAATTTATGTTAATACCTACTTTATTAATAAATCTTAAGGAATGTATTTCTCAAAGAACAATAGCATTAATGAATAACTTTGTTTTTTTTTTTTTTTGTTTAGGTTTAAGTGCTTTTACAAATTGTTTCAAGTCGGGATTTGACAAGACCACGGGCTAAACTTGTCAATTAACATCAGCTTCACTTGTTGCTCGACTTTCTTCGTGGTCTTTTTTATTTTTCCGAAATTTATATTTTTTTTTTTTATAAAAACTCCACCTTTGTTCTACCAAATGCCATTTTTATGTTTTGAGAGTTATTATGTACCCATAGAACATTTTTTTCTACTTTTTTAAATCTATTTGCTTAAAAAACAAAATAAATTACCATCCATGGTATCACATTCGAATTGTATAACTTTATACATATAAAATAAAAATATAGAATAGAAATGTAATGAAAATAACTACCAATAGATAAGAACTAAACTAATCACAATCGGAAATTCAAAAACTTTTCAAAATACTACAAACGATTAAAATTTAACTGAAAAACCATTTTTGCAGGTAATAAACTGAGCTGATATTCGTCAAATTGTCATATTTTAAAATGAAATTATCGCATTTTAAAACATTAAAATAAAAAGAAGTTTGAAGGTGTCACGTCCCCTTAAAAAAATCTAGAAAGTCCTGAAATCTTCGTCCTGAAGTTAAAATACCCCCAAATAATATAACGATTCGTTCAAATAATAAATGAAATTTTAATACCTTTTATTATTTATTTATAGCAATGGAAAGTGGGCGTATTAGTGGGTGGATAACCAGATGCGTAGCGAGGGAGCAGAGGGCCTATCATGCCCGGCCACCACTCGCAGTGGGACGCCAAATCATTCTCAAGGCAATCAAAATTTTACAAAAAAAATTTTTTTTAACTCAATTAATTCAATAATTAAATTAGCCAACTGTAGAGTACAATGCTATGATAATGCTGCCTTTATGTCAGGTCACATAACTGGCTTTCAAAAAAGAATCAGAGAAAAAAATAAAAGGCAACTTTTGTAAATTGTGATAATCACACATTCAATTTAGTAGGAGTTACTGGAGCTAAGCAAGATCCAATAGTTGTAACATGTTTTGGAATAATTGAAAACATACATTCCTTTTTCTCCCGTCCAACATTACGATGGAAAAAATGCTTAACAAAAAAAACTATTTAACGTGAATCTGTAACACGATGGAGCACCAGAGCGCAAGCGGTTCGAGTTGCTGATGGATATTAGAAAAGTTAGCAGATGAAAATAGTGCCACAAGTGGTACCAGAAATTACGCTGCAATCTTATTGCAAAATATACAAAATTTAAATATCATAACTTAAGTCCATTTCTGGCATGAAATTTTCACGAGAATTGATCGTGTGCAGTAGGGCGTATCGAAAAATTTAGATCGTATTCTAAGAGGTCTTAAAAGTTGCATAGGTTTGTCAAGGTCCCACAAAAAAATTTTATATTGAAAGATATAAAGGAAATAAAGAAATAAAGGACATCTTCCTGGGTCGCAAGGACTAAGTTGTTATTTTGGGAAAAACATTAAAAAATAACGATCTTGAAATGCTTCGTTTTTTTAAGAAAAACCGCATGTGTCTTAAAGAAAAAATAAAAATGCAGTTTAACTAACAATTTCTTGCCAAACACGAAGCTATTCATTATTTTTACCAACAGTGTCCTGTATGAAAGACATTCGAAGCCGACATTATTTCTGATGCCCGATATAAAATCTTATATTATTTTTTTTTTGAAAAAGTTAAAAAATTGCATTCTAGTATTCATTTCTCCAAAACAAGAGAATACATATGGGCATCTCCCATATGGGCGAGATTTAGTACAAATTAGTACAAAGTAATAAGCAATCATTCAATGGAACGAACGCGACAAAAAACAGAAGTTTTTTAAGCTCGTATAGAAATTTGCAAAATTTAGCTAATTTTAAGAACTTTTTTTTATATATAATATACATGTTAATGGAGGTCAAAGGATAACTACTCTTCGTAGACTTATGATATATAAGAATTATGTCTTATCTTTTTTTAAATAGATATAGCACGAATACGGACGCGACAAATTTTTCCACAGTAGTAAAATACAGTAGGTAAAGATGTTCATTATAAATTTTAATAAAAATACATCATAATAAGTTCAATTCAAGTTACTAGCAGAAATACTAATCAAAATAAAAAAAAATAAAGTTAAAAGCTGTTAGAGTGCTTTATTTTAATGTGTTTCTTCACTTTTGGTGGACCTTTTTTGGGAGATGCCCATATGCAAAAATTATGCAAATTATTAATTCATCATATTTAAGAAATACCCCAACGCTATATTCAATGCCATAAAAATTTAGACTAAATCGTTACAATTAAAAGTTATGTGCTATCTCAAGTACAACTTTCGCTTCGAATATCCTTCATATAGGAAAATGTGAGTACAAATCGTGAGTATCATCGTGTTCAGTAAGATATTGTAAGTTAAACTGTATTTAAATTTTTTCTTTAAGACATATGTAGTTTTTCTTACAAAAAATAAAGCATTTTAAGATCATTATTTTTTACTACTTTTCTCAAAAAACAACTTTGTCCTTGCGAGATGTTGGCCTTTCCGCAGAAAGTGGATCGTCTGCAGCAGGAAAAGTTCACAATTTACACGACTAAGGGCCAGTGTTTAAGAGCTAGCTTAACTCTGTTTGAAGTTTAAGCTTAGTTTAAACCATGAATCGAGTTTTTCAGCGAACTTTAATCGAAGTTTAAGCTCCCAATGTTGGTGAGTTAAGCTCTAGTTAACTTGCTGTTTGACATATGATTGATATGACGCATGATTGGGGGCCTCGGTAGTCGAGTGGTTAACGTGCTTGACTGCCAACCCAGAGGTTCCGGGTTCGAATCCCGGTCTAGCCATGGTCCTGCGCTTTTACCTTTCTTTAATTCTTTCCTCATTTTCTAATCAACTGAAATTAAAAATTCATCAATAAATAAGGCTTTGGAAGTTGTAATTGGTGGTAGAGATGTTTGTGGAATGAAATTGCTTAATAACTCGAATTGACTGAGGTAAAGGCATAACACTTGCCTCAGATTCAAATTCGGATGTTGACATAGCGCTCCGCCACACATACATAATTCTAGACTTGTTTCTCTTGATTTGACTTTCCCTCCTAATTACCTATCTCCCAATTTCTGAATAGGTTTGACACCTGAAATCCTTGGTTCAAAGCTAAAAAAAAAATTATTACTTGGCAAGTGAATTAAATAATAAAGTCTTGGCAATTACTTAGCAAGTGAATAAAAGTCAACTCGAAATCAAATGTATTTTTCCCCGGGCCAGGAAGATTTTAGTGACGTTGACACTAATCAGCTTCTAAATATAACAAAATTGCGAAGAGAGTTAAAACTATTCATTTACGTCCAAACTATTTCAATTTTACTACAGCGGATTTCACTTTTGGTCCACCAGCTTATTTTATGCAGAGTTCATTTTAAAACTTACCGAGTCCTCAAATAAAAACTTCGTGCGATACAAACAAAAATTATATGCAATTTGATACATAAACATATTCATTTTTATATAGAAACTTTTTTTTCGAAAATAGTTTTTTTTTAAACTTAGAAGGTAAAAACAAAAAGTACTAAAGAATTTCATGTCACAGTTTATTTTATGCAGTTCGCATAAATCTTAAGCTCGGTATTTGGTTTTCGCCAGACATAATTCATGCCATCCGGGCCCAAAATATTAAATTTTGACTCGTCTGCAAAGATGACGCTGTTCCAGAAATCTGAAGTCCGAGTTATATGCTCCTTGGCAAAGGCGAGTCTTCTTTGCTTATTTCTGATATTTATAAATGGCTTCTTCCTAGCAACTCTAACATTGAAATCATGTTTGCGCAGCACTCGGCGGACAGTTTCAGCACAGCAGGGTTTACCTAAGTCTTTCACAATTTCGCTGGTCAACTTTGGTGCCGATATTTTAGGATTTTCTTTTATTTTTCGGACTATAAAGCGCTCGTCTGTAGCATTAAAAATTTTGTTGGGTGCGATTCTGCCTTTATTTTTAATCCGGTTTTCATTAATGAAACGCTCAATAATTTTCTGTACTGTCGATGCATTTAAATTTACTATTTGAGCAATTGTCCGCTGCGGCTTTTCGTTTTTAAAATTATGTATTACTAATTCACACTGTTCAATCGTTGTGCGACGACCCATTTAATAAGAATGCGAGTATTGGCGTATTGACACGCGCGATAAGACTAATTATTAACTTCAACATGTTGCAGACATAATTTCGCGCATAAAGAAAAACAAACAACCGTTAATCGGAGTTACAGTTGGATAGAACAAAGAAAAAAAATGCATACATAAAATAAGCTGTGATCTTCATTTCTACTGCTTTGTTTGTTTTTATCTCTGGTAGGGAGAGTGAGTCGATTTTTTGTTGCTTTTTTTTCGTTTGGTGCTTTTGCTAAAGCCTATATGACACTTGCTTGTTTTCAGATCTTTAAACAAGCAAGGGATAAAAGAGACAGCAATGTCTTGTGTGAATGGGATGTCTGTAGAAAATTTTGTGAAAAATTCAACAGCTGTTGCGACAAAAATATAATTTATTTTGTGTCAAAAATCTACAACTTGTCCGAATTATTTAAAAATAATTACGAGCTCGAGCAGCGCAATTGTTTTTTATTTCAATTAAAAACATTTAAATGCAACCAATTGAAATGCAAAAACAGCATTAAAAGGTACAACGGCAAAAATGCAGAATGTCTGCTTCACAAAATATTTATCTTGTTCTTCTTTCTGCTGTAACAAGGTATTCACAATGACTTTTTCGTGATTTTAAGCTGGTAGAAGCTGAAAAAGTAGAAAATTTTTGTATATTCTAGCGCTTGATTTGCTTGATTGCACATATAGCGTAGGCAGTCATATCAACGGAAAATTGTAGTGAGCATTTATCGTACTGCTCTTTACTTACAATTTAAGCGCTGAAAAATACTAAAACTAGCCAGTGTCATATAGGCTTAAACATATGTATAAAAATCTGCATTAAAAATTTTATCATTTTCTCATTGGTTTTTTTTCATAGCACTATAAACTCGTAAATTTACAGTGCATAAAATAAGCTGTGAGCCACTGTATGTGTGCCGTTTGTCCCCAGCAAAGTTTTTCTTTGCGTTTTTTCTAATTGTTGTATTTAGTTTTCAATTTTGTTGCACATTCTGAAAGATGAACCAGATTGCGAATTAAATATTTTTTTTCAATCTCTATCCAGGCCTTGTTTTTTGTTCACTGCTGGTTCTATCCGTCTGCTTGCATTCAATTATTTGATTAAAGTCTGCAACAAACGCCAGCAAGTATTCTACTTCTTCCGTATTAAAATTGTTGCATCTTTCGTTATTTTGTACACTCATTTGAAATTATTTTTTTTTCTTATTAGCTATTTTATATTTTACTTTCTATTTTATGGTAATTTCATAATCAGCTGTTAGAAATTCTCAGTAACTATTTGACAAGTGGCAAGTGTTGCCATATTATTTATAACTAATCTGCATGTTATTACACCAGCACTGAAAAACTGATTGCTTAGTTAAGTAGGCGTGATTATTAATATCGAACAAAAAGTGTACAAGACATATTCAAATATATGCGACTATATTTGAAAAAAGCAAGAAAAACTTTAACAAAGCTTTAAAAAACACGTAACACGTAATAGGAAATTTTTTGCGGTTTTCGTGTCCAAATTTATAAAAAATATAAAGATGATGCGTCGGTATGTGGACAATTCTGATTTTCTTCGTTTAAGTAAAATGCTGGCTTAAGACCAAGGTTGATTTATTTAAGGTTGCGTACATTTTTTGACGCATCCTTATTTTATGTAAACAAAAATATTTTGACGTTTGCAGAGTAGGGTTTTGTGCTGCTCGAGAAAAAAAAAGTATTTTTCAGAGTTTTGTGCAGTTTTCTGTTTTATTGTGTACACACTAAGTCAAGATGTGTTAAAATTTTGATTTTTGTCAAAATTGGAAGTAAAAGTGGTTTTTACGATCACCGTTGTACAATGCAATGAAAGTTTCGAATATGAAAATATTTAATTGGTCTGTCTTTCTTGATTTTCTTAATATATATTTATTTCATTAAACCTTTTTTAGGTCATAGTACTGAAATCCTTCAATCAAAACTAAAATTATGGGGGTAGATCAAACTCAATGACTTAATTTTATCAGGACATCCAAATAAAAAAAGGACCAATAAAAGTACTAAACAAAAATTTTAGTATTCTATTTACCAAATAGTACTACAAAAAACTACCAATAGTATTATATTCAGGCAACCGTGTCAGTTCTTTACTCAAATGACTACGCTCTTTTGCTCTCATTTCAAAATAAGGGTGCCGAAATGAGAAAACGTCAAAAATGTATGCAACCTTATATAAATAAGCCTTGGCTTAAGACGGTCAATAGATATTTTTTCCTCTTTACCATTCATGAATACCGTGAAATATTTATTTTCGGTTCGGCCACGAACTGCATAAGGACCATCGTATGGTTGAGACAAGGATGAACGAATCGCTAAGCTCCGGGTGAATGAAAATGTTTTCTTTACAATGCCAGGTAGTGTCGTTTGGTCTCAACTTCCGCATAGCTTCGCGTAGCTCTACAACCACTTCCGATTCCGTTTTGTTGCTGGTGTTTTCTACAAAAAATTCAGAAAGAATGCAAAGCGTCGTGCCATACACAAGTTCTGCTGGCGATGCCTTAATGTCATCCTTAAATGTTGTGCGAAGTGCGATCAAGATTGTTGGTAGAAACTCTACCCACTGAATGTGGTTGTGGCACAGAATGGCAGTTTTAAATGTTCGGTGCCATCGTTCAATTAATCCATTCGCCTATGGGTGATACGAAGTAGTTCTAAGGTGGTGTATTCCGAGCGATCGCATCAACTCAGCAAAAAGCGTAGACTCAAACTGCCTACCTTGGTCTGATATAATGTAGAATGGCACGCCAAAACGAGCCCTGCAGCAAAGCTCGAGCCACTGCTTGCGCCGTCATATCGGGAATCGGTAAAGCCTCTGGCCACCGCGTGAACCTATCGATGATTGTCAGGCAATAACGCTGTCCATTACTCGGTGGAAATGGCCCAACAATATCAATGTTGATATGTGAAAATCGATTGTTCGGTGCTGCGAAGCGTACGAGCGGCGCACGTGTGTGTCGATGTACTTCTGCTCGTTGACATTGAACGCATGCTTTAGCAAAAGCCCTGCTATTTGATTGAATACCTGGCCACACGAAGCGTTGAGACATCAATTTAGCGGTTGCACGAGCACCAGGATGGGATAGATTATGTGTTGCTCGCAGGAATATTCTCCGAAACTTCTTTGTGATGAATGGCCGTATCGAATCTGTTGAGGTATCGCAGTATAGTTTATTTGAACTGGCTGGAATTGAAAAAGATTTTAATACAATTGAATGTTTAAAATTATTGTGTTGTACTTTAACCTTTAATCTAAAGTTTCTTTCAATGTAAGATCATTTGTAAGTTTAAGTTTTAAGACTAATTTAAAAAAATAAAGACGTGTTTTTAAGCTTCATATCTACATAATTATTACGTTTTCGATACGGCTCTTGTAGCGGCTCTTGTTATGAACTCAAATCCCAGCCGGACGCCCTTCTTTGCTAGTCCGTCAGCCCTCTCGTTACCATTAATGCACTTGTGGCTTAATAGTAAGTGAATCTGAATTTTTTACAAAAATATATGCAGCAGAAAAAAAATCTTGTTGTTCCCCTGTGTATTTATTAAGAAAAATTTTTTTAAAATTTTTTATCAAAATGAGATAATATCATTGAATGTGAATTAAACCAAAACATGCCAATTGATTTAAGTGAAATATGTCTTATTTGCATTGCAAAAAAAAGTGTTTTTATAACTTTATATTTAAACAGAAATATTTTGACGTTTTCGATTTTTTTATGAATTATGAAATATCAAAAAAGTTTAAATTTTTTCAGAAGAACTTATGAATATCTCCGAAACTATTCAGCTAATTAAAAAACAGTGAAGATGTAACATAGAGGCAATACAGCTTCGGATTTTTGAATTTTTTATTTTACCAAATCAGACTTACTGTTCTGGAGTTATGTTAAAATCTATGATGAAACCTCCTTAATTATTAAAATAGCGGTTTGTCGCAAGAATCAGAGTCAATTCAAACAATGTGAGTTATAGGATTAAAACTTCATTATCCCATGTATCTTAATTGACTCCAAAAACTTACGCCGCAGAAAAAAATTTTTGTTCCCCTGTGTAATCAATACTTTTTTACATATTCAAAAAAAGTTGTATTAAAGTGTATTATTATATTTAAAATATGGTTCTAAATTCGTCACTTTCTTTCAGGTTTCATTAAACAAAATAAAATGCATGCCAAAAGAACTGGGCAAGGATTATTAGAAAGATGAAGAGAATTAAAGGCAATGCATACATTGGATGTAATAAAGAACAAGAAATATAGAGAACAGTCGACAGTAGTTTACATATTAATATTCCTTTACAGTAAATAATGCAAGAGTCAGTGTATGTCATATGTTGTACTTAACATGAAACGTTTTTGACGGATTTAACGCATTAAGAAATTTTTATTTTCACCTAAAGACATAACAGGTAAACTTGAACCACATAAAAAAACATGTGAGGATCATCTGCACGAGAATTGTACTATTGTCGACAGGATATACAAAAGAGATATTTGGACTCAACTTTGAAATTAATTTAATGTATCAGGAGAATAAATGTGCATAGCTAATGAATGCATGCCAACAGGACTTGTCAAATATAGACAGATATTCGAAGAGTATAAATTGGGGTACTTAAACGTACACAATACCAATAAGTGGGCATTTATTCGCACATTAAAAGCGATTAAAGGAAAAAAATTATGCCATAGCCAACATTTCAATTCTGGCTTCTAGTTTTGACTTGGAGGCCATTGTGAATAATCCAAAAGGTCTTCGCGGTTAAATATTATATTTGAGAAAGCTTACTGGCAACAACTTAACGGTATACAATAAAGAAAACAGCGATGGTCGTTGATACCTTTGGGATGAGACGCAGTGCAAAAGCGGAGCTGTGGAAAAAGCTACAAGTATTTATAGACAAGCCATGAGCCACCCCCAAGTAAGATAAGTAGAATGAGGTCAGGTGGATGCGGTGGGCAGTAAAAAAATAGAATAGTTGCAGCCATGTGCATGGTATTTAGAAAAAAACATGGAAAACTAACTTACATCGACCAAATGTTGTTTGAGTCTGGGCCCACAGCGTCTCCATCCATTAAATAATCATATATCATATATTATACATATTTTCAATACATAACAAAATACCTTTTGTGCGAAATAATGCAACACAGAAGAGCGTCGAAAAGAAAAAGTCTAACTTTTATTCAAAAGCAATGCAATAATTTTTTTTTTTTTGTAATTGCAAATTACAATTTTAGATAAAAATAAAACAAACATATTCATTATATATATTTTGAAAGAATATCAAATTTCAACGCTTTTCTTGTAATTACAAATGCACAAAATATGTATTTAGCCATGCTTGTATCCGTGGTTTTTAAAAATGCAAAGATTGCATAAACTCACAATGTAAACAAACATACAATAACAATAGAGTTCAGCTACTACAGCTTTTTCGCACATTCTCAGCATTAATCTATTTGAAGCCACAATCCAACAATAACTCAAGAAAAAAACGTTGTGGATTCATCCGTACTTTACTGTAGTTGGTATTCAGCTCTACGATATTTTATGGTACCCTGTTATCAATCTTGGAAAACAAAAATCTATTACAATTCCTTAATCCAAACTATTAAATTAATAAGTGCACATAAAGATAAAATAGCCAAAAAAAAAACATGTTGGGAGCCCATCGCACCTTGCCAGACCTCTCAATATCGTCACAATTTTTTGTAATTAATTTTTAAGGTTGAAGTGTTCAAATGTTGCTGTGCCGACTTTCATGAAATTTTTACAGACATTTGCTTGCTTTGTCGGAAAAAAAAATAAAGTGCACTTCTATGCAGTAGAATTTCACGTAGAATAAGACTGCATAAAAATAAATTTGATTAAATATAAATGAAGCCTGTAGCTAAGCAAATTCTTTTGTTTTTCGCTAATATTACACAAAAATTCATGTTTCTATGAATTTTAATGACATGCCATTTTCACAAAAACTCATTGCGAAGTTAGCACACACTAAAAATACTCTTTCGAGGTCCGCAGATGTTGGCGTTATTGTTAAGGGGGGACATAACATTGGCCGTATTTGGAAATCGATTTTTTTTTATAATTTTGTATTTTAGTAAAAATTCTTAAGATTCTAAGAAAAATTTCATGGAAAAATTCCTACGGGTTCAAAAGGTAAAAGGATTAGTGAGAGCGCATTTTTAATTTCGCCTTGTTTTTCTTTGGACACAAACTTTGAACGCGTTTATCTCGAAACCGTTTTTTTTTGTACTGCTTGCGGCACTAGCAGGTTCATGTTTTGACGATTTTTTTTTTTTCTGTACACTGAGAAAAAAAAATTACTTTAAAATTAAACAAATAATTTTAAAATATAAATTTAACGCCTTTGCGTTTCTACAAAACAAAATTTAAAACAAGTGTGTTTAATTTTCAACTACCTATAAACTTCTTTCTTTTTTTTTTATTTTTTTGAAAAAATAAATACAAATTTGAGCACAATGACAATTTTTTAATTGGTTTGACACACATCTAACATATGATAAAATAAAAACTAATTAATTACATATTAAAATATTTCAAATGCAAACTTCATCGAATGGAGTTAACATTTGGTATTCGGAGCGTCCCGGGGGTAGCTGGTTGTGAATCTTATGCAAAAAAATGGCATCGAAAAAAAAAATATTTTTTTAAATTTTAAAATTTTTGTTTTGAATTTGTTTTCATTACAAAAACATTGTTTTAAAAACACAAACTTTTGTTTTGAATTTAACTTTAAAAACAGTTGTGTTTAATTTTAATGAATTTGTTTCAAGCTCTATTTAAAAAACAAATTTGTTAGATATGAATACAATTTTATTTAATTTTAATACATTTTTCCTTCATTGATTTTTTTAAACTTGATTCGCTATCGAATGATACGAGCTTTTTTTAAATTTTTTTTTTTCATTTTTTATAAATTTTTAAAGTCCAAATTTTATTCGAAAAAAACACACTTTCAAATTTGGAACATCACCAAAAATTGAAAAAAAAAATAAAAAACGTTCCTGTCATACGATAACCAATTTTGTTAAGATTTAAAAAAGTAATTTTTTTCCAAGTCGGACAATTTTTGCGACTCCCAGCGCTGCAACCACGAGGCCCCGGTTTTTTCTCTGCCGCCAGTTTGGAGCTCTATAACCATGTTGGAGTGAAAAATATATTTTTTGTTGAATTTTTTGAAAAATGTTTGTTTTTGACTGAGTTATGAAGTTTTTAAAAAAGGTCTGTTTTCTCTATCGCGAATGTTATGTCCAACCTTAATGTATTCGATAAGCTTTCGAGAGTTCTTAAAATAAGTCGTGGTAGTCGATATTATCTTCATTCTCAACATTGATCATTTCAAATCAGTGCCTTCATCAAATGAATCATTTTTCATTTTCGTGAAAAATTATTCATTTGCTGAAATCTTCAGTATCAGATTTTTTTTCTTATTGAGAGTGCCACACACTTCAAGATGTAGGCATGATTAAGACAAAATTTGCCATATCGATCAACCATATCGAGAGTACTACACGAGCCAAAATTTTCAAATTAATCCTGTTTTAAACGTGATATTTTCAGTTGTATCATGTAGGTAAACACCAAAATATCTTCATCCTTTTAAAGAAGAAAACTCATCGATAGTCATGCTGAACTTCACTCCGTTGGCAACTTTCAATTTAATTGTGTCCATCATTTTCTTCTGCTTTTCGTCTTCGTACAACAGTTTCATTACATCGCTTTCGTTAGCGGGCATCTTAAATCCTGATTGGCGAATGTATTTATTTCTGGTAATTGAAGATGATTGAGTTGCCTTTTGAAAATAAACTCCGTGGCTTCTCAAATGATTTTTGACGTAGAATACGTCTTACCTTTCGATATTAGGGCACCATGTATGAAAAATTTGAATTGCAGTTTTGGAGCTTCACGAAATTGGCTATTGTGAAGAAACTAATGGACCGATTTGCTTCAAACAAATTTCATTTAATAGATTAAACTTAAAATTTTATATTTCTTTATAATTCTGTGTGCAAACTTTTCTATTTTTTCTTCAAAACCATCTCAAACTTTATGCATTTTTCCAACATTAAATCGCTATAAAAACGTTTATATATACTAGAAATGTCTGGATTATAGCTAAATTGATAAAATAGAATACAATACATAATATAGTATATGATTTGTATGTGATTTTATAAAAAATCGTCGTTTTTCACGCAAAAAATGTGCAAAAAATTAGGATTTTTTTTTTTAATCCTTCATAACTCGAAATCGGCTCCAAGAAAATGGATTTTTCAGTAAAATAGAAGAGTTCATCTTTCATTTGAGGGGTGTACCATTGCGATTGAAAAGATGTAAGTGGGTCTATTTATCATTTGAAGGTGAGCAAGTTTATTTTTTCACTTAAATTTTTGTGCATACATTTTGTTTTTGTTTTAGTTTTTTTGCATTTCGCTATTATTTCCCAAAAGAAAGCAACAACAACAAAAAAACCTAAATAACAATTCTTTTGCATTGCTGTTTGGTTTTCAAATAAAAAAGAAACCAACATCCAAAAAAAAATTCGCTTGGTTTACTGTTTGTTACACACAACAAACAACTGTTTTCATGTTGTTGTTCTAAGTCCCCTTTTACACTAGTCAAGAAATGGAAGCAATTTTTCGAGTTCGAAAAACTTGCCAGTACGCTTGACTGTGTACCGTCAACTTTTTCCTCTTTCGTCGCTTCATATTTGCGGCGAATTGGCCTACAAGCTCAGAAAATTGACTTCAATTCTTGACTAATGTAAAAGGGGTATAAGCGAAGATCAACAAGTACGAAGTAATAGTCATTTTCGAACTTGACCTTGCAAATTTTCGAAATTACAAACTAAATTTCATCATTCTAGCTTCAACAAGTAAGCAAGCTGCAGTAGCGCAAGCCCTACTTCATAATACACAACACAAACTTCACTCAATACACATTTCCAAAAAAACGAAAAATAATTACAACTTCATTTACTTTGTTACTGTTTGTTTTGTTGTTGTTGCTAGAAACATCACGAAACCAAATTCCAGCAAAAAAAAATTCAATTGAATTTGTAGCAATGATTTTTTTTGGCATTTCGCTATCATTTCATGAAAGAAAGCAACAACAACGAAAACTAAATTGAAATACTTTTGCCATGCTGTTTGGTTTTCAATAAAAAAACCTAGTGTACCACTTAGACTACGTATTCTACGTCTAATGTGATGGCCGTGTCTCTGACACAGCCTGTCTGTTTTTTTTTTAAGGTAGTCGTCGAGTATCCTGAACACTTGATAATTTTCTTGCAATGCTGACATTTTCCTTCTAAATCTTTCGTAGTTAAATTTTTCCGTTTTGTTGTATAATTCCAGACTGACATTACTAAGAATATAAATGGCATTAAAAAATGGTAATGTTAAAAAATACCCAAATAATTTTTGTACTTATAATGAATTTGTTTGAAATTTCTTGCAAAATTTTCGAAACAAACATGTTCAATCTTTTATTTAAATGAAACTTTGGACGTTGAGCTGAAAAAACAGCTGTTGTACTGTTACTGTTAAAAACAGTTCAGAAACACTTAACGGAAGCAACAAATCTAAAGTCAAGACTTTTTACTATTCGGCAAATCCAGAAAAAGTAAACCTAAACCTTGATAAATAAAAATGCTTTACGGTCAATAAAAATTAGTGTCCGACCGATTATTCGGCTTCGGCTTCGGTAATCGGCCGATATTTTGATCTTCGGCTTCTGCTTCGGCCTAAATAGCCGATTATTTTTGCCGAATGTTTTTGCTTTGCTAAACAATTTTTTTTATAAGTTTTTTGAATTTTTTTTAATTATTCAGTAAACATTTGAAACACTTTCATTATTCGATTTGTGTTTCTCTCCTTTTCTGTTCTTTCATGAGTTGGTGTTCATTCTTTGAAAATTTAATTCAAATGATAAATGCAGCGAGTCCGACTGTTACGTTTTTGCTTTTGTTATGGACTGAAATAAAAAACCGAGTTAACGCAAGAAATGTTCTGCCAGATTTTAGTTAGTTTACATTTCTGTAGCTGTTCTCGACTGGATCGAAAATATATTAAATTTTTTCTACTTTATCCTGACGTCAATAATTCGATTACAGAAAAATCCGAATTTCGCAGAAAAACTCTTGCGTTTAACTCGAATTTTATGTCCAACTTTAAGTTTTTTTTTTACTGAAATGAATATAAAGGGTAAAATTTTAAGGGCCGATGTTGATTTTGAATAAAACACAAATTATTCAGAAAATTACTGTCATTTCTTTTTATTATGATAATATTGGTATAGTTCAATTATGTATGAAACAAAATATCGGCCAAATGGCTGCCGCGACCTCGGCGGCACACCTCCATCCAATGGTCCAAATTTTCGAGGACGCTGAGATAATTTATAATTGACGTTCTATGCCGTTAATGTGCCGAATTATCTCATCCTTTCGCTCTTGAATTGTTGCTGGCTTACCGATGAACACATTTTCTTTCAAATAAACTCAAAGAAAGAAGTCCAACGGTGTCAAATCACATGATCTTGGCGACCAATTGATATCGCCACCACGTGAGATAACACTGCCATTGAATTTGTCGTGCAAAAGAGTCATTGTTTCGTTAACTGTGTGGCAAGTGGTACCGTCCTGTTGAAACCACATATTGTCCACATTTATATCTACTAATTCGGGGCTTAAGAAGTTAATTATCATCTCACGATAGCGATTAACATTCACAGTAGCCACAACATGCCGCCAGCCCATAAACCGCACCAAACAGTCACTCTTTGTGGGTGCATTGGTTTTTCGACAATCACTCTTGGATTATCATTCGCCCAAATGCGGCAATTCTGCTTATGGACGAATCCACTGAAGTGAAAATGTGAAAACAAATCACTGAAGATGATTTTCTTCGAAAATTGATCATCCACTGTTGCCATTTTTTGAATAACTCTAACGCGTGGCTCGATTATGTATCTTTCCATGGTTCAAATTGAGTAAGTCTGAAATTGAGAAATGCCAAATGAAATGTAGAAAAACTTGACATTTAGGTGTTGTGCACTTTCAACATCAGCCCTTAACAAAAGCAAAGAATAAATTTTATAATTTTTTTATAAAGAATCGGCTTCGGCTTCGGCTTCGGCAAAAATTCACGTTCGGTCGGACACTAATAAAAATACATGGAACGTTAAGAATATTGCTTGTGTTTTCCTACGGTAAGAGGATTTTGAAAAAACATATTGTATCCTTAAACTTTAACTGATTTTATCATATGTTTTTTTAATCTGTAGCAAGTTAAAAAAAAGTGTAGGTTTTTTATGTTTTATAATTTGGTATTTCGCGATTTAAATATCAAAGCACAGTTATATAATATCCATAATTGAAACATTTTCTGTTGAAAAAAGCATATTACAGTTTTTTTTAAAATATCCTATAATATCGTAATAACATAAATATAATATCGTATCTATCGAAAAATATAATATAAAAAAGTTATTCAAGAGTGAAACGTGAGTGACAATTTTTATTGATGAGCTGGACTATCTTGAAAAATAATTGGCTGGCACATTTTATACCTCGGATTTAATTTCTATATAAGATTAGTGAGTTTTGTATTTTTTTAAATCAAGCTGACGCAATTATTTTTCATTAAAATGGCAATTGAAGGACTGAAACGTGAGTGAGTTGTAATTTTTTTTTTGTTTGTTTTTGTATTATAAATGAAAAAGATAACGAAAACATCAAGAAAAAGTGAAACCCGACCCTAAAAGAACGTATGAAAAGAAATATAGAGAGAAATTATAGTTATATTCGGATTCATTAAAAAAAACAAACTTTGCAATGATTAAAAATATAGGTCTGTAGAGTACGGGTACTCTAAAGTTTTAGTCCAATTTACCAGTTTTTACCAGTTTTAGTCTGAGAAGCGTTCCCGTATTCGAAGAAATGGTAAAAACGAGTGCAATCGAGAGAGTAAAACATTTCTCCTCTTTGTCAAAAGTTGCAAGTTTTAGTCCTAGAAATTTCTTCGGGTAACAATGGTATAAGTGTCAAACAGCTTAAAATCGGCTGTTTACAAGTAAGCAAAAAAAATTGCGATATATCAAAACTTCTTTGAAACTATTAAAATGGAAACCAGAAACATGGGAAAATGTGTAAAAATTAATATAAATGCTAAACATCAGAATTAATTTCAATATTATTAAAAATCTCAAGCATTTCGTTTGCAATGCCGATGTTCTATATTAAGCCAACGCTGGACAAACATTTGACTTATTTGACAGTTTTTACAATTTTAGTCCGAAAAGCGTTCCCGTACTTTTTTGTGTTTAACACTATTTTCGAGAGATTTTTCTTTCTCTCAGACTTTTGACAGTTTTACCATTTTTAGTCCAAAAAGTACGGAAACAGACCTTATCTAACCAAATCGTTATTTTAAGCCGCTGGCATCGATGTAATTGCTAAAAGGCCAGACATATACTCATATTTGGCACGGTCGTTGATTTTTAATGAGAGTAAGGATCAGCGAATTAGGCTTAGTAATATACATATATATACAAATTCGGATGCAGAACCGGAAAAAATTTTGTTAAAATGTTATAGTTCTGAAATATTTTTTGTTTTATATTATGAACTATTTTTTAATTTTATTATGCTTTACATAATCCTCTTTCTATAAAAATTTTTTTTGTAAAATGTTATAGTGCCCTTAGAGTTAAAAAAAAAATTTTTTACAAGATATGCTTAATAAAGTTCTCCAGATTAACCATGATGCAAAAAAAAGGCAATTAGAATTGTTTGAAACGTGAGTGACACCAACGTGAAATGTGAGTGACAAAATCAGTATATGAAAAAATCTTAAAATTCTGATAAAAAACAAATTTTTTTTCTATTCAATTTCTACTTTCTAAAACTAATTTCTAACTAATTCTAAAAACTAATTTCTATTCAATTTCGTTACGGAAAATTATTTTATTCTTCATATTAACTCAAACAATTCGTAGATTTAAAGGAATTTGTAAGAATAACTCAAAAAATTCAAATCGTCCGGAAACGTGAGTGACACACCATTTAAATCTAGGTTTTTCGAAATGTGAACATATATATAAAACTTTTTGCTCGAACTTGATTTTGTGTTAAAAGCTTTAATGTTTAATGGAGAAAAATGCGTGTTTACTGCTATGACTGCAACGTGAGTGACATTGGATTTGCCGTATTGCAATAACATCAATCAAAACTTTTATCAAAATTATCATGCATTTAATTAACAATTTCGACTGAAGCTATTTTGAGAAATCAAAGCCTTTTGTAAATTATTGAAGCTTGTTAAACAAAACAAATCGCTAGAATTTCAAATCCAGAATTCACAACATGAATAGCAAAAAACCTTTTTTTACTTGAATTTTGAATTTTGCACCTATTATACGTTTTTTTTTTAAATAGAGTGTCTTTAATAGCACATTTTGGGCTATTTTCATTTTTGCTTCTTGAGCTATGACTGGCGAAATAAAGCAGAAGTAAAAACGTCTTCATATCGCACGGACTCGCTTAAATCGGTGGACACTACTTTTTTGGGTGATGGAAAAGTACTTTCAGCATCAATATTTATTTTCGATAATATACACAAGAAAAAAATGTCAAATTAAAAATTACCTTCCGAAGATGTATGCATGCATTTGATAGCAAATACATTTTTTTTATAAAATCTAATTTTGCACCTAATATTGCCCTATTGTAAACCCTTCATATGTCTTACAATTTTTTAGAAAGAAGTAGCATATTTGTGACTATTGAAATAAAACGTAATGAATTCAATTTTCCGAAAATAGTTTCCAAGGTATTATGCAACCTGTTAGTAAAAACAATTGAATTAATATTGAGTTTAAAAGCTAAGCTCAAAATATTTCAGAAGAAACGTTTGATTCTAAAAGATACTTTCAAAAAATTATTACCTTGAACTTTATTGTACCGAATCAAATAATATTTTCGCTGGAGCATCGTCGTTCATTCTCTCGACATGACCTAGCCAGCGAAGACGCTCATGTCAGCATATAGGTCATACAGCTCGTGATTCCATCGTATTCGGTACTCGCCATTGACGCAGATTGGACCATAGATATTACGAAGGATTTTTCTCTCGAACGCTCCCAAAGTCCTTTCATCAGAGCTGCTCAACGTCCAATTTTGTGATGAGTATAGTAGGACGGGTATAATTATTGACTTATAGAGCGTTATTTTGTTCGTCGAGAGAGAGCTCTGCTTCTCAATTGCCTAAAAGTAACACCTGTTAGCAAGAGTTATCCTCAGTGTTGCCAGAATAAATTTATTTTTATATCCAAAACACAAAATAAAAATAGCCAAAATGTAAAAAATATAGCCAAAAGATTACTTAATTGTATTAGAAAAAAACATTCATACCTATTTTAACTAACTAGTTTTTTGTAGAACATAGTACCGTTTTTTACTGGAAACAAATTTACAAACATGTTTTTTTAAAAACGTTATAAAAATTTATATGATAAGAATATAAGAGCATATTTAAAATTCTCATTTGTATCATTTGTTTTGTAAATATTTTAGAATCTACCAGGAGTTTTAGCCCCTAATGAATCTATTGGCTACAGCACCGATCTATTGTATGATTTTGCAAAAATTACTTGTTGATAAACTGAAAGAATATCCTTTAAGTTTATATACATGTTTTCTGATGCTTAGCCTTAAAGTAGAGTAATTTTAAATATTTTAAATTCGTGCAATTAAAGACATATGCTTAGCTTTATACAATGACACAAAAAATTTTAGTAAGAAATGACATTGTAAAGCTAATGTTACAATACATCGATCCATAAATTCCTCATTGATAAAAATGATAAAAACCCTAGAGAAAAATGCATTAAAAAAATCTCCTTTTTAATCAAAAGCAGATATGTCCACTGAAAATGTTCAATCAAAACCAGATAAGTCCAAGCAAGTTTGCATTTGTGTAATTTTCACTCAAATTTGAAAAACTTTGTAATCTCAAAACGTTGGTATGAGTAATAAATTCAACATGCTAGCCATTTTGGGTATGCGTTCTATAAAAAATAAAAAGTTAAAAGCAAAAATCATTCCTTTTTTTACTAAAAGGACCTTCAGGAGATTCAGGAGACCTACAGGAATTGTTTCGGCGGATTTTCTTCTATTTGAAAAAAGTATGCAAAAATCATTTTAATGAACTTTTGAGACGCCAAACGGCGGAATCTAAATTTTGATTCATTTCTAACTTTCAAAACCATACAAGTCCAAATATGAAATTTAAAATAATATTTTTTTTTTGCACTATGAGACGATTTTGTTCGCATAATATATCTATTCCTGTGGATATTGCATAATTGGTTTGTTTATAAAAAAATGTCTATCTAAATGTCTAATCAAATGTGTAAAAAAATCATATTTTTGTATTGACTTTTTTTGTTAAAAGAAATTCGTACTTATTACTTCATATATTATGAAAACTTAAAAAAAAACAAATATTGGCCATTTCAGCCCTTGAAAAGAGTGTGACCGAGCTTCTTATGATCAATTGTATTGTGTGTGTGTGTTTTTTTTAAATGTCTGTACACAATTGACCGAGAACTGGACTTAGGGCGCGTTTATAGTAACGACTTGTTGCCGAGCCTAGTCGAGCCGAGATGGAAAGCTGAAAAGCGCTGCTCATACAAATCATATGAAATAAGCTCAAAGTGCGTATAGTGCCAGCCAAATAGGCAGCTTAAAGCGACTTGTGCGCTGGTTTCCAGCGTGCCGATTGTTGCTTTCTCGCTCGCTCTCATGGGTTTTGTTTCATTTTACACTCTGCTTGCTTGTTATTTACATCAAATAACAGAAAAGAGACAAAGCAACAAAGAAAACTCTAATAATATGTAAACATATATTTTTTTTTGTTTTCGCTGTTGCGCTTTTTACCTTTTTTTTGGATTTAAAGGCAAGTGGGTGGAGAAAATAAAGAATAGCGATCAGTAGTTTTCGTTTTCCTTTCTAAGGCCGCGTTCATAGTGGAAGCTGAAGCTGGCTTAGCTTTTTCAAGCGATATGATGACGCTTTTTCTTGCTGTTGCTGTTCATAGTGCGCGCTTTTTTTCGAGCTTTTAGATACTTTTTCTTGCTGTTGCTGTTCATAGTGCGCGCTTTTTTTCACGCTTTTAGATACTTTTCCTTGCTGTTGCTGTTCATAGTGCGCGCTTTTTGCATGCGCTTGGCTTATGTTTTGTTTTAATTATTTCTTGTATTTTGGAAAGTTAATGCATATTTTGAAGTGGAAAGAGTGTGGGAAGGAAGGAAAGAGTTTTTTAGTGCAAAAAACATAGTGTTACTTGTTGTTAGATAATTTTTAAACAGAGAAGACAAATTTTTGCGATGCGCCGAAAGTCAGAATTGTCAAAAAATACCAAACAAAATACAAAACGAAAAAAGTTGGAAACCTATCCTCTACAAAGCAACAAATAAAATATTTTATCTATATTCTACGCACAAAATAAAGATCAATAACGTAAGATCATAACAACAAAAAATGCATTCAAAGGAAATTGAAAACGTGCAACTCACACATATCTAAACAACAACACGCATTGAGGCAAAGTCGGAATAGCGCACGATTCCATATTTTGCGCATCGCATATGCTGAATTTATTAACAACAAAAAGACATACCAACAACAACATACAATGCTGGCAGCGCCTGCGATCATGTTGACATTGTTAAATAGACAAAAACAACAACACGTATCAACCGATAATGCGAAAAAAAAACTAAAGCGCTGGGCATTGCTGCCGAAAAGTACAAAAACAAAATCAGTGCGGCAAAACATAAACAAGAAATAAAAAAAAACAGCCAAGAAACGCGTTAAAAAGTATGAAAATAACCTACATCACAAAGCATACGTACGACATGAAACAAAAAATCAAAACTGTGTACACAAACGAGATGAAAGAAAAAGTGCCAAAAAGTATGTTAAAATAAGCTGAAACCCAAAGCATAAGTACGACATGAAACAAAAAATCAACAACGTGTGCCAAAGTGTGATAGAAGAAAAAAGTATCAAAAAGCCTCAAAACTGGCGTAACCTTGAATTTAAGCTGGCACTATGAACACTTCGCGCTTTTTCCATATGATTGTACACAAAGCGTTTTCAGCAGCTGTAAAAAGTTTCAGCTTCAGCTTCCACTATGAACGCGGCCTAAAACGTTGTTGCAAAACAAAAAAAAAAACAAACAAAGTTTAATCAAACCTTTGCTTTGTTTTTCTTGTGTGCAAAAGCAAGTGTGTAGAATCAATGCACGATAAGGGGAACGCATTCTTGCATTCCTTTTGTAGTACGCAGAAAGAAAGTCTTCCCTTTCCCCTTTCTAATAGTGAAATAAAGCTAAATCAGCTGGTGAAGCAATTCGTCAATAAGCGGCTTCAAGTGCGTTTCAGCTGAAGCAAAGAATCGAAGATTAACAAATATTCTTGTGTTCGCTCTTTCTTCCCTTTCCCCTTTCTAATAGTCAAAATAAGCTAAACCAGCTGGTGAAGCAATTCGTCAATAAGTGGCTGCAAGTGCGTTTCAGCTGAAGCATAGAATCCATGATATAAAAACCAGGTATTATAAAAAGCGGCTGCGCTGCCAAGACGGAGGCATGATGTGTCAAATACAAGTAGTGTAATCATAAGAAGAAGTAAACAGGGATTTTTTCGTCTTTGATCTTGCACTTTCTGATAACTTTTGCACTAAAAGAAAGGTATTTTTCTGTTGTTTTACTTGCACATTTTTAACATTTTATAAAAGGTCAACACTTATATTTTAGTAAACAGCAATATTTTCCAACTAGAGTAAACAAGTAAAATTTGTTTGTCGTTATTTTAAAACAATTCCGCTTTTATTTTAGAATAATTAGGAATATTACGTTAAAATATTTCACAAAAGTTACTAATAATATAATATAATGATACAGTTCACGCAAAAATATAATAAATATTGCAAAATATTTCCAACTTTAAGGAAAACACATATATAGAAATATCCCTGTTTTCATTTATTATTGTACAAGAAGCATCATTGTTTTGGCGTCAAATCGTCATTTTGACATTCTATGCCTCCAATGACAGTTGAGCCCTCGCGTTTTATACTACCTGGTCATTATATCATGCATAGAATCGAAGATTAAAAAATTTCTTCATGTGTTCCTTGTATTATTCGTTTGATTTCGTGCATAAAAATAAACAAACAAAAACAGCAGCAACAAGGAACCAACAGAAAACATTGCAAATAAGTCGAAATAAGTTGGAACAACAAGTGACTTAAAGTGGCCGAAAGTGCGTTTCAGCAGCTTTTTTCACATTTTTGTCTCTTCACTTGTTGTCCGTTGGTTTGAGGTGAGCAAAAGCATACAAAAAATCACAGACTTTTTTGATGCTTCTATTAAAAAAAAAAAATAATAAAAAAAAAACTTAAATTTATACAAACAAGCCAAAAATCAGCTGCAACAAGTCGGTCGAAATAGGCTTGCACTATACGCAGTACCAGCTGCTTTCAGCTTGACGCGTTTTCAGCTCGGCTCGACTAGGCAACAAGTCGTTACTATAAACGCGCCCTTACATGTTTTATGCCGACTCCGAACGGCTAATGTTCATGTTCTCAATAAGCTTTACATGGCATTATTTATTCTCTGAGATTTTCCATTGTGGGAATAGTTCTTGGGCTCCGGGCATGCAAAGCCACACATCTAACCTGCATGCTACGGTCACCACTAGCAAGTTTTCAATATATTATGAAAATTGTACATTTTACCCACTCACGTTCTGTATACACCCCCCGGGGGTGTTGTTGAAGTTGTCCCGACGTATGTAACGCTCATAAGGAGGAGTAGCAGGCATAAAAATATATAGAATCCTGATCAGCATCACCTCCTGATTCAATTAAGCCATGTCCGTCTGTCTGTGTGTCGACAAGATGACAGCCGTAATTTGTCCATGCCTACCTCCCATACTAAGTGGCTTTATCTAAAAGGTAAAGTCCCTTTAAATTTCACAAACATTTATATAATCTCTTGAAATTTTGCACATAACCTTTGGTACGCACACTGAGCTTGAAAATGCGCCAAATCTTATAAAACCTACACACATGAGAAGTGATGTAATAAAAATAATTAAATGCTGTTATAAATAAATAACATACTTTCATACACCATGGCTGTATTTTAATTTCGACTTCGAAGGTAATTCCTGACTAGGTTCTTTTACATTTGTACATCATCACTATGATGAATAATTAAGAGACTGGTTCATATTTAAAATTTTACAATAAGATTTTTACATCTTTTAATATTTATTATGGCTTCCTTTTGATCTAAGCACCAGCCATATTCTTTTACGTAAACTATTAATTATACCACTTTTCCCAATTAACAACAGTCCAGAGATCATCGTCCACGGATTCGTCAATATAATGTTTTTTTCAATGTCAACGGATTCCTCAATATAATGTTTTACAAGTTTTCGATCTGATTTAGGTCGTGCGAATGTGATGGCCAATCCAAACAATTTATGTCTTATCTGAAACCAGTTTTGTGGTTCCTTTCATCTTATGTTCAATATTTTGCATAAATATAATGTTGTCTAGCTCACATCCGAAATTTGAAATAGCAATATAATGCTTTAATTATTTCTTCAAGTCTAGGATCCTGGTATTATTAATGATCCTCCTATAAACTTTATTATTTCATGAATATTGCGAGAAGTATTGTCTTATAAAAATACCAAGACCACGTTACAAACGACCTTATTCATGTACATCCGATCGAGAACTCGTGGAACATATTCAAACAAAACAAACTCGCAGTATAGCAAAGATGCAAGATTTGTGAAAATGCAACCTTGCAATACTGAAATATGCAACACTGCGGGAGCGCACCAAAGCACAAGTATTGTTTATATTAAAAGAAATGCCGCGACCTGACGAAAACAAAAAATTTAAATACTTACGCTAACGCACACGAAATAAAATGAACAAATTTGTCTCAATCAGAGTGCACGGTTGTATTTTGTTTTGTTGTTGTATTTTGTTGTTGTGTCGTTGCACGATTTGCAAGATTCTGCAACTTTTGCAATTCTTACACCTTGCGAGGGTTTTGCAAGACAGCGAGAATCCCCCTAATATTTATATTGAAGAAGTTTTCGCCGAATAACGCCAATAAGCTCTGGACTATTGTTACTGGGGAATGTTTGAAGATAACTAACTGTCTTTAATAAGTTTAAGTAAAAATTATTATTTCTTTCAATAACAAATAAGTCATTAAATAAAAAAATTAGTTTATATGAACAATTTGGGGAATCACTAAAAGTTATAGATACTTCGCTTATTAAAAGCTTTTATTATTATTAATTATCGCTTTATTTTTGATTTTTGTGTTCTTTGACAAATTCTTTTCTATTTATATAATAAAGCAAAAAACTTTTCTATTTTAGACTCAATATCTTTCTTAATTCTGTATTTCATAAATTTAATGATTGCAAAATTGTTAGAATTCTTATATAATATATTCATTATCTTCACTTTTAATGTTAACAGTAAAAATGCTTAAGTATTTTCTTTAATACTTCTGAGTGAAGTGATTGACTTTCAAGATGTATTACTTTGCTTTTTGAAGGGGTCTGTCTAGTTTTTACATCAGAAATTATCTTATCTTGTTTTATTAATGTCTGTTTACCAGATAATTGAATTTAGTTTTTAGAATTTGATTATAAATATGTTAAAAATTATATTATAAAAAAATAAATATTTTTTTTTAGCTTACGAATGCCCCAGTAGAAGACGTAAAAATAAATTCATTGTTAGTGCACTTAAATCAAATAGCCCCACTTTTCAAATCAAGTGAGTACCGAAGACTTTTTCTTAAAAAGTCGAAACTAGCATTCTAGCGTTTGAAAACAAAAACCACATTTTATTAGTCTTTTTTTTTAATTTCTCCAATCTTAATTTAATCTTTATATTTAGAATCGCCTATTTTTTAATTTCTTAGTTAAGTTCTTAATTTCTTCTTTCTTTTTATTTCAATTTCTTGAAGATTATCATTGAGTATCGATACATTGAGTGTCGTTAAACTAAATGTACAGATTAGGACAGACCCTTTAAAAATAATTTGGGCAAATTGTTCAATCAACTACTAGAACTTATATGAAAGGACACAATATTGAAGACTATATATTGTTCCTATTAAATCCACTTTTAATACAATTGTTATTTTTTTTATAAGCTGGAATAAGAATTATAACGTCAAAGTTATATAAAAAGTTTTAAATTAGACTATTTTGTAACAGATTTGGAGTCTCAGGCTCTGCTTCAAAATTGTGCAATTATAATTTAATTAAGAGCGCAAAATAGTGGATTTTTGTTAAAAAAAAACATGTTTATATTTTAATATGAATTGTTACTTCATTAGATTATTATATAGCTACAAATGTTGCAACTTTGTCATTACTAATTTTATAAGAATAAAATTTAAAAAATTTTATATTTAATTAACAAACACATTTTTCAACAAGTTTTGTGATAAATGCTTTTTATATCCAAATGCTCATATCATCGAATATATCGACCCCTTTGCGCGAAATTATCGTATGTTCCCTTTTATCGAAATTGACTTTTTGATGCACATTTGTTGTACATCCTATAACGCATCACCCTGTAAAATATTGTAGCTGAAATCTCTATAGGTTCTCCAAAAGCACATACTAAATTTGGTTTTGATATTGTAAGCTAAAGCAGAGAAAAGTAGAAAAAACGCTCTCCTGTAAAATTTGCTTTTTGCACATACGATAATTTCACGTAAAGGAGTCGATATAATATTTACTATACGGTAAACGATAAATATTACTTAAATAAATAAAATGTTCAAATATCTAATAAATTTTTTTATTTAAACGTAAAAAAATGGTATTCTTGATGGTATTTTTTCCATCGTTTCGAACATAATTTTATAAAATCTTAAAGGAACTTGAAAATTAATGGCAGTACCTTATTTTTATGTAAAATTCGCAAAAACAAATTTGATAATCTGCCCTTGGAGAGAAGATTCAAAATAAATTAGTTAAATGTATGGAGGAAAAATGTCATCAATTCATATTTTTTATTGTTTTACCTATGCATACTAGAATAAACAAGTGGCTGAGAGAAGGTGACCGAGATTGTCAAAACGAAGATGACTGTTCATATAAATAATTATCAGCTGTTAAACTCTCGCGTACTTGCTAGTATTTATACACAAATTACTAGGTCGTAGAAATCGCTTAGCAAATACCTAAGCTGGCCACATAAATAGGTACGTTGAAGATACAAATTAGTTGGGTCGCTCGCTTTAAAAATTTTTTTTTAAATCTATAAAAAAAGAGATATTATCTCTTTCGATTATCTTAAACGAAAAAATTCAAATTTTTTAATTTTCTCCAGTTTTCTTCCAGTTTTATGTTTCAAAGTCACGTGTGAGGTCATTACTATATATAAAACAAATATTGGCTCTAAAACGGCAAACAGTTTTGTTCAAGATATTATAGATAGATAATATCTCAAATGATATAAAAGTTATGAACGATAAAGTGAAATGTGTGTCAGAAAAAGAGATTGCGAAAAAACGTGTCATTTAGTCATCATAATTCTTTGTTAGTGAAAAGTTTATTTCTTTTTTAAATTACAAAAAAATAAAACTAAAATTCACTTTTTGGGATATAACCAAATTAAAGTTTTTTCAAAAAGTTGGCAACTATAGCATACAAAATCCAAAAATATTTAATTTTTTTAAATCGCTTTTCTATAGTTTTCTAATGATAGGTACTTGAAACGACTTAGTTTTTAAAATTGTTACTTGTATAAAAAATTGGTATCTCCATATTTTTTACAAAATGGCGATAAAAAACAAATAACTTATAAGTAGAAAAGGAACCCACTATGAGCATGTGATAAATTTTTGGAAAAAAACTTGCCGTATATTTTTTTGGTGCAATGAATATGATAATTCAAAACGAAAATACTTATATTTAACAATTTCATAATTTCACGTTTTCACATAAATTAACAGACTAACACTACTATAAGTTTTTTTACTAAATCTAAAAAAAAATATCCTTTAATTTATTTACTTTTGAACTGCTGAAAGCTTTAGAAAAATGCTTAAAAGAAAGATTTAAGTGAATTAAGTGAACCCTCAAATCCAAAGATGTTGTTTAAAAAACACTTTTTAAACACAAGCAATAAAAATCCAATTGGATTATTTCGATTTTTTTGCACAATAAAAAAACCACGAACGTTCGTTTTTAATCACTTATTCAAAATGACTGTTTGAATTAAAAAATCAGGAACTTTGTTCACCACCGGCACTTTCTTATCTAAATGTTTCTTCCAGACTGATTTCCATACTTTTCTTTCTTATTTGTTATTGTTTTCATTTCTCCACGATAACGCAAAAACGAAAACATGTAGAACAGCAACAACGCAAACCGAACCTATGACGCATGCACAACAAAAAAAAAATCACTTGACGATATTGATGCTGATAGTCGAGCGCTGCATACAAAATTTTATTCTGAACGGACGTTATCTTTAAGCCAGTCATGAGCAGGAAAATAAATTTAGTGAGCCAAGGTTTTTTAAAACAAACACAAAATTATCCTCATATTTGCTTTTGCTCATCGTTGCAAAAAAAAAAATTAACCAGCACAACAAAAACAAATCATGTGCGTTTTGTGCTACACATGTACAAACATTTCAAGCGCAGCGCAATCGAGTAAGGTTGCGGTTATAGTGAACGCCGAGTCAGACAGGCAATGTAAACAAGCGAGATAGATAGCTATTTGCATCTCGTTTTTTCACACAGATTTCAGCCTGCCTGCCTGCCTGCCTGCCTGTCTGAATCGCGTTCACTATAACCGCAACCTAAGGCTTGCTTGGCTTTGCATGCATTTGTTGTTGTTAGCAAGTTAGAATTTTGGTGAACGTCGGTTTTGTTGCTATTCTTTGCACGTGTTGTTGTTATTTTTTGCACGCGTTGTTGTTTTTACAAATGTGCAAACACAAAGTTGAAATTACGAAACAAATTTGTAGCTGAGCCAACTGAGCTACTGGAAGCTCATGTCTGCTTTAAAACTTAATTTTTAATGAACTTAATTTTTAATTTTTAATGTTATTTGTTTTTTTATAGCAATTTTTTCAAAAATTATGGAGATACCAATTTTTTATAAAAGAAACAATCTTAAAAATCAGTCATATCCGATAAATCATATATCCGTCATCAGTTACCTTATTTTCGTAAATTAACAAACATTAAAAAGCTATAGCGATTTAGAAAAAATTTAATATTTTTGAAATTTGTATGCTAGAGTTGCCAACTTTTTGAAAAAAAACTTTAATTTGGTTATATCTCAAAAAGTGATTTTTTTTTTAATTTTAAAAACAAAATAAACTTCTCACCAACATAGAATTATGATGGCCAAATTACACGTTTTATCGCAATCTCTTTTTCTGACACACATTTCGCTTTATCGTTCATAACTTTTGTACCGTTTGAGATATTTATACAAAATATATATACTTGTTTCATATATAGTAATGACCTCACACGTGACTTTGGCTGGAATAAAAACTGGAATAAATTAAAAAATTTAAATTTTTTCGTTTAAGATAATCGGAAGAGATAATAGGGGTATTCACACTGACTTGGGTACGGGTATATTGAGTACTTTTGATTACTGCGAGCACCCTTAACTGCAATTGAGTACATTGTAGAATAACAGCTGATGAGAGATGAGTGACAGCTAGAAAAGAGTTGCCACCATATTATTAATGTCATTTTATGAGCGCAAAATTTAGGCCATTGTACGTGCGTAAAAAAGTTATTTCATATAGGAGTAATTTTTAACGTGAACTTTGCGGCATTTAATAATTTTTATCTTAAAATTTTTAAAATAACTCATTTTAACACATTTGTCTTCTTTATTCACTTATAATTTGATTACTTTGTTTTAGTTTTTTGACAATTCAATTATTGCAAATATTTGGAAAAGGTGGTAACCCATGCAAAAAGTATTCAATTAATCTACCCAAACAAGTCAGGGTGTCAGCTAGAGTAGATTGGTAGATGGGTGCTTGGGTAGAATGGCACTTTACAAAAACAAAATGTATGGCATTTGCCAATCTACCTAAGGCAGTGTGAATACCCTAATATCTTTTCTTTTATAGTTTTAAAAAAAAAAATTTTCAAAGCGAGCGACCCAACTAATTTGTATTCTCAACGTACCTATTTATGTGGCCAGCTTATGCATTTGCTAAGCGATTGCTACGACCTAGTTATTATTGAAAGAAGGAAATTATCGATATTGTCATTGATTTTGTAAAAAATCAATGCAACGAGTTTTATTTCAAAGGCTGAGTTATAAAATAAAAAAGAGTAAAGTTTTTTAAAGTTGCTCTATTTGGTTTTCAGGAATATTTAAAATAAAACAGAGTCCCTTAAGGAAGTTTCATAGTTGTTTTCATATTCGTTAATTTCATGAAGCTCGAATAATTTTGTTTTTTCCGGTGATTTCGGGCGATTTTTAAGAAGCTTCTTTAAAAGTCATTATTTTGGCATAGAGAGCAAGTTGTAACTAAAAATTGGTACCTTTGCTTCAACAGTTCTGACAGTTGGATACTGGCATAAAGTTTACTTCATGCTTGAGCAATTCACTGAAAACAAAAGATGACTTACTTTCGAATTTGTATGCAATGGAGTTCGGTTACGTGTTGAAGGTATTATTCTGACTGGTCCAGCAGAGGAGAAAATATTTTAACGCATCGAATCGCTTTGATTCCTTCATATTTAAGGGGATTTAAGTTTACAATTCTGTACCAACGTGTTTTACTTTGACAAAAAACCAAGCACAAGGTCCATCCTTTTAAATGTCCGTGATTATCTAATGCAGAACTGTTTTTCCGTAATATTTTGGTCTTTTTAGGATAGGAAATCCATTCAATCAATTTATTCTTCCTAATATCAGACCGAAACAACCGAATATAATGAACTAATATAAGATTTAAAATAATTTGAATTTTGAATACATAAGACAATACTTAAACAATAATACAACAAATTACATAAGACATTGTTTCTTATATTAAAACGCTTAATATAATTAATCACGCTTTTTCCAAGGATACATAATTTTCACTTGGTGATGGATATAAAACTACATTAAACTACACTAATATAAATGGACCTGAACCTCCGTACCGTACTGGTTGTACATTTTGGATTTTTTCCTACAACCATGCAAGAACGATTTGTATTGTATATATAATGATATAACTGGCCAATGATACCTAGTTGTCTTAGTGCCTACGTTCTCTATCATTTCTTTGTATATAGTGAAATTGGTGTGGTACATATGACCAAGTTTGTCGAAATACCACCTTGCTTAGCCTGGATTTCATTGGCTTAAGTAATGACAGAATAATTTATTTTATATATATATGCAAATGCTTATCTGTGTGGCGTACAGACCTTGTTTGTCTCGATACCTCCCAACGTTCAAGGCCGACACCATGCTATTTTAAGTGGGGGCAAACATAACCATGTTTACCTTGTCCCACAATGTTATTTGCTGTTCAATATTGTAAAATATCTTAAAATTTATTTGTAAATATGATTATGTTTATTTTAAAATATTATATTCTATTATTAATGTGTTTTGTATTCTTTTGGTAATTTACTAATCCTCATCATAGTATAACTAACGAAGTAATAGCAGGGAGGAGAGCAGCTTACCGTGATTGTCAAAACGAAGTTGAGAGCTCATACAAAATCTACGAACGAGTAGAACGCTAAGAATAGGCAAAATGTAAACAATGATCCGCTACCAACTCTCGCGTGTTTATGTTAAATAATTGTAGAAAATTGTGATTTGTCGCTTTGTATATTATTTTTATTGTTATTGTTAAAGTAATAATGAATAAAATTAAAAGTGCAAATTGAATAAACTGCAATTCATTGGATGCTGTTTGCAGTCACTGTTGCTGCTGCTTAAACTCGGACCTCTAAGAACAATTCGCTGCAAACACCTTGAAGTTACTGTTATTCCTCAGTTATTGTATTATATTTATTTTATCTAGTTTATTGTTTAATAAAACAATATCACAACGAAAATATTAAATGTTATTTGCACTTAACACAACACGATGTTCCATTGAATTTAGATTTGTTTGCTTGCTTTGGCTTGTTTGCTTTGTCTGCATTCGCCAAGATGGCCGATTTTGACATTTAGGGTACTGACAGAGACATAGTACAACAAGGAAGGTAGTATTAATCAGACTGAAACAGCTGTTTAGCGTAGGCATATAGTGTCAAAATGCTGTAATGACAATTGACGGTGTTGTTTTTATTTACAAAAAAGAGGATTTTTGTGAGAAGGGGAAAACAAAATTTTTAAAAATGCCAAAATTTTTAAATTTTGTTAATTAAAATAAGTTAATTTTGCATTGTTTTAAAAAAACACAAATTGAATTGGAAGATTTTAAAAAAGAAGAGTTTGATTTGCAAACACTTGTATTGTTAATTTGGAACAGGAATGCGTTCAATCTCTCAAAAGTGGTTAGGGCTTGATAAAGGCATGCGGAACTTATGAAAAATTGACAACAGAATAATATAATTTAGCGCAATGATGGGAAGACAAAACTATACAAATTTTGATTTGTTTAAAGAAAAAATTCCCTTTATGTTTTTATTTTAGTGTACATCACTTGTTTTTGACACTTTATGCCCACAGCTCGGCAGCGCAGTCAGTAATAATACCAGAGATAATGAGATGGGAAACTTCATTTTAATGATGTTTTTTTTCACGTTTCCCTCCAAATTCATGCTTCTTCTTTAATTTTTTGGGTACTTTTGTGAGACTCATATATTGTATACATGATTCACCTCATAGTTGTCAAGTATTATTGTCAGATTCTATTAATAGGGTTGCATTGCAAAAAATATAAAAATGTACTATTATATCAAAGTTGCTTCGAACTTAAATGCTGTTTGCGGTAGACCAATGGTATTTTCTTTTCCCGATAAAAGAAATCAAGAATATATTCCATTTTTCTGCACCCTCTATGCAAAGAGTGCAGAATATATCACAGTTTTTATTTAACCCAAAACTTTGCCCTGTTCTAAGTTGATAAAAAAACAAAAAAACCAAATTTTGTCATAATTCTACTTTAGGGCCCACGCCCTTTTATTTTTTTTCGAGTTGGATTAGTTAGATTATATGTATTTGGGCTCACTTAGCCCAATGAAGGTAAAATAAAAGGACTTTTTTTTTGGTGAAGGTGATAAAATTCATCAAAGTTCGAAAAAAGCTTATACAAATCTGTGAATTTTTTAAATTTTTTAACGAATATTCAATATAAAACAACAAGTTTAAATAGAGAAACTTGCCTTTATTGTTAATTTATTTTAGCAACAAATTATTTATCGTTTTAACCAGAGTGGCACCAAAATGCATAGCCTCATACTTGTGCTTAAAGTTAATCGTGCCCTTCTTGTTTGAATATTTGGAATATTTTTCTCTTTTTTGTAGAAACAGCTTTGAAAGAAGATAGATAAATGAATGAAGTAATTATATTTACCAACAAAACAATATGAACATGTTGCAAATCTAGTTTTTTATCTAATGAAATCTTTAAGTTAAACTTATTGCTTATTTATGCTTCGTTTTTATAACAAAAACTTATTCATTTTAGCTTCTGAATTTACAGATAAATATTTGCTATCTTCCAAATAAAAGTATTTTTCATTCTAAAGAAGAAATTCATTAACTTTTAAAATTTGTGATTTTACACTTTCGCCCTATTTACCAAGAGTTATGCAATCAATATTCAATATTCAATATTTCAATCGCTTTCCTAATTTGCGCAAAGCAATATCTTATTCAACAACTTTAAACTTGTTAACAAATAATTGGTGAGTGGTAAAAAGTTATTCAACACAATTTATAAGCTTATAACTAAGCTCTTCTATGTCAAGCGAAAGCTTCATTGATGAAATAAAGAAATAATGGGTTCCGTGAGCGAGAAGGTAATCAGTGATTTAAATAAACTGGATTACTTTCTCGATTGCATGTAAGCAGGGTTTTGTTGGGGCTTTATGTTCAATATTTTCTTAAAATGCCACTTTTCAGTTCCCTCAGTTGACAGCATTTGAGGATAAAATTTTAAAATCGTAAATTTTGAGAAAGAACTGCAATTAATCTTACTTTTGAGATCAAATTTTTCGTGAAAAAAAACACTATTCAATTTTAAAGGTCAGAATTTGTTTGAGAAGAGAACCAAAAACTGCAAAATTCTTAAAGAGGGCCAAAATAATAAAAAGTTATTCTGTACCTTGATTCTATTCCTAGTGGAAGGATTCTGTAACACAAACCGACCTGTATTAAATTGCTTCCAAATAAAATAGTACTAGTACAATTCTACTATAATTTCGTACTTATTAATTCGTAGTGAATAATACCTACTCTAAATAGTACAAAACTACGTTTTTATGCAACTCTGCTGTTGGCTTTCATGCCAAGGTGGGTTTCAGATTAAAGCAGTGAGCGCTTTCAAGCGATACAACTGTTCCAGTAGAAAACCTAATTAGCGCTTTTTTTCTATGACTGAGTTGATAAGTCAAACATCAAAAATATTGTCAATTTGTTAAAATGCAATGCCGTGCAATATAAATTTTGACAAATAACAATGAATGCGCATGTTCTTGTAGTTTTGAGAGCATATTTTTAAAATTAATACTGAGTAAATAAACTTAAAAGAGGCAAAAATTACAATTTCCTGGTTAAGCTACCAATTTATTCAATAAACTGTTTTGCATTTCGTTAATTTGACAACTATTTTGACGTTTCAAATAGCAAACTATTCAGAAAATATAACTTATTGAGAGCGCTGGACGTGGCCACTGAGTTTTCACCAGACTGCTTAAATTTAAGGAAACTGTTGAATTATGTATTTAATTATGGTAACTGGGGAGTATGTCAAAAATTGCACTAACACATTTATAGAGTTTATGTTGGTATTGTTGCCATTTTGACAGAAGGCTATCTCTTTCTTGCTAAAAATTTGTCGAAGTTTCCCATCTCATTATCTCTGATAATACTACCTTCCTTGTTGTACTATGGACAGAGAGAGTACGTTCAATCCTGCTATTACTTCGTTAGTTATACTATGATCCTCATTTTATTTTGCTTTGGATGTACTCACACGTGAATCAAATGATTGAAGAATCTCTAGGGGGTTTCGCACGGTCGTACATGTCAGCCGACATTGTACGACGACAAATTAACGGGAATATTTTGTTGAGCTTTCGGACAATCGGACATGTACGACGACTTCATTTCTTTGTTGACTCTCGAGAGTAACACATCGGTGTTATAATGGCTAGGCAATTTTTAGCGTCATTTATAATTGATCAAATTTTGGAAGAAGGACATGAAGAAAATATCAGGAAATGAACTCTGTCCAAAATTTCACATTCGTAGCATTTGCCATTGCTTGTTTTATTTTGTTTCTTACTTTCTGTTGTTGCCTAAGTTGATGCTCACTCGTTGAAAACTTTATGTGGCTTTCACATCTGGAACTCTTGTTCGCAAACAATATGGCGGCTTGTATGTGTTCGAGAAAGCGAGCGTTCAAATTACGGAATTTGTTTGGCACACACAGGGTTACATTTGAGAAGAGTAGAAATGTACTCTTAAAAAAGTATTTATTGCTTCGAAATAAAATTATTTTTGTGTGGGGAAAATAAAGCAAAAATGCTTTCCAAGTCTTCCACACCTGCTTACTTTTTTCGAAACAAATTTTTTACTGAATCCTAACAAAGTTATCACGTATACTGTATGTAATTTACTTAGAGTACTACCAAATAGAAAACAAAAAGTACCAAAAATTTATCATATCGTACTTAAATCATTAAAATGTACTCCATATAGTACTACACTTATGTTTCAATACAACCCTGGTTTCGCAATGACTATAGAAATGTTTTTTTTTTGCTTTGTTGGACAGAGAAAATCAAAAATTTTTGTCAACAAGCCAACTTGTGTGCCAAGCTGGCGAACTAGCTTCTTAACTATCGAACTTGTGTGTATATGGCTGCCGTATGCCACACAAAAACGCTGATTTGAAGCTTGCATTATAAAAATGATAAATGCAGCGAGTCGGACCGACATGCGTTCGCACGAACGACATGTACATGTACGTCCGTGCGAAACCCCCTTCTGAGTTCATTTGACTGAAGTCTGTTCACACGTGGTTGTTTGACTGAACCGCCGACGAAGGCTTTTCTGCTACCTACTATTTGCGATTAGTAGCGTTATGCCTACTTTTTTTTTACGTTATGTTTTGTCGTGCTGCCTGTAAAAAGTTTGCAAAACTGGAGAACAACACTGAAAATATTTAGGGTGCTCACAGTTCTGTATTATCTGCTCTGTTAACTTTGCCGTCTATTAACTTTAGAACATTTTAGCACGTGTTAACTTTGATTGTTTTTGTTTTACGTACAAACTTGAGATACCACTTGTTGCTAAAGTTATCTCACTTCTGCTCATGTCTTTCTTTTGTGTTAATGTGGTATCACTAATCAGCTGATTTAATTTTGTTGCAAATAAATGGAAGAAGAATGGATCGTCGAAGAAGTAAGTACATTTTTCCATAATTCTTCGTTTCCGTTCATTCGAGGCATGTTTTTGAACAAATTTCAAATTTTTTAAAACTATTTTTGCAATTTAGCTCCAAAACACAAAAAAAGTGCTCACAGTTCGATTGAAATATCTTTCTAAAGTTGCCAGGTGTTAACTTTAGAAGCAAACTGTGAATTCCCTAATTGATCTTAAAGGATTGAAATTGATTTCATTAGCAAATCAATATTCCGGTTATTATTTTTTTCTTTGGAGTGCATTTATAAACTATTCGGTCAGTTGTCTTGTCCAGGAAATGGTAATTTTTCATTTTTAATATTTTAAAAACAATGCACAATACACTATATTCACAGAAATTTACTTACTTACTTCACAGAAATTTACTGCCTTTTTTAAATCATAAAAGTACTTTTTTGTCCAATCTACTATCTTCTTATCAATAACTTACTACTAAGCAGCAGCCAAGTAAAAGTTTGCAACGCTTTGACTGAATGATTCAGGTCTAGACTCTAGAGCAGAGAAGGGCACAAATTAAATTTCCTATCCTATGGGATTGGAAGCAAAATGCTGCTTGCGCGACGTCAACACATGAACAGTATAGAGCCCGAACAGAACCAAAGCGGATGACGGCTGCGGGATTCGCCGTTCAGCAGAATACATTAAAATGTATGCACTCGGTAAAAACAAATTCGCTGGGCGAATCCGCGACGGAAAAACGCCAGAATAGAATCTATTCTATTTTTGTTATGGCGGCTGGCGGTCCTCTCTCTGAGAAACATAAATGTTGCCATACTTTTGCTAAGGATTGGCTGTGTTTAATGTAATTTTTTTAGCTTTTAGTATATTTTGACGTTTTGTTTTTTGTGTCTGTGTTATATTTATGTGAATTCGCAATAATATACAAAATAATTGTCTTCATAATGGATTTTGATGAACACTTAATTGAATAAGTCAAAATTTTTTCATATATGTTAATCATGTTGTCCGTCTGTTGCACCCCTATCTATCAATTGTACCACAACCGTAACAAAAAGCAACTCTGTTCCGACAACCGCCAGCCGCTCTTGTTGTAGACGTGTTTCAGCTCAATTCGCCGAGAGAGGACCGCCAGCCGTCAGTCGCTTTGGTTCTGTTCGAGCACATAAGTTACTTCGTGTGGCTTACGATCGTGTGCATTCGGCTGTTGCTTTGTTTTTATTTTAGCAGCAAATAAAGTCAGTTGCTTTTCAGCATTTGTTGAAATAATACCTTGCGCAATTTTTTAAAATATAGCGAGAAAATACGTAAAATTGATCTTCGTTTTTTTCTGCTTTACACACAATCAAAGAATGGATAGTCTATGTGTGTCCATCGCTGCTCTAGAGCGTGGTCAAAACTTTGAATGAAGCGATGACGCATTCAAAGTTAATTTTCTCTCCCACAGAGAGTTCATTTTTTTTTAGCTGGACAAACAACAACAAATTTGAGTTCATTCAAACATTTGATTAACGTGTGAGCACAGCCTTTATTTGCTTTATTGCAAAATTATAATAATATTGAAATTTTGTATTTTTAATTTATTAAAGTGCTAGAAGGAATAAGACTTAGCAAATAAATAAATAAATTAAATGTTCCTTTTTGCAAAAAAAAAAAATGCATCATTAAGCATTTTTTTTATTTTGATCCAGTCCAATGGCGTTCTATATGACTATAACGCCGTATCTGCGTCACCAGTAATTTTGTGCCTAACTGTATGCAAAATTGCGTAATATTTTGGTGTTCCTCTAATGCAGAGGTGCACATAAGAGCTTCGGGGAGCCATCGGCTTTCACAGACAAGTCGTGTGTGCGAAGCTGCCGAACTTCTTCGACGATAGCATTGAATCAGTTTGCGTTTGATCTTCACGGAGTAAGCATCTTATGCGCAAATTGTTATGTTGAATTTTCGTCTTGTACACACATCCTTAGACAAAAATGTTTCGTTTGTGTTGGAAGCTCTGCCAACGCTGTGCATCACTGCTCTAATGTTTTCGAATGCTGTAAAAATTCTGTCGACGGTTTTCCTCCATTGACCTGGTCAACTGACCTGGTTGGCTAGAGAATTCTCGTAAGCTCTTTACGATGTTCGGAATTCTGAAGAGTCCGTCAAGGTTCGTTGAGTTGAACTGTACTGCATAGTCAGTGCCATCGTTTTCGACAAATGGGTTATGGAATTCAATGAGGCTGTGACACGGAGAGTAATTTCTCTTATATCCTCATTCACTGTGAGTTGGTTATCACGGGAAGCATTGGTAATCGGGCGGGATGGATTAGTATTAGTTTGGGATAAATTAGGGCTTATAGTTAAATTAAGTTTACTTAATTTTGAAACGATATTGTCTTGATCCGTCATATTTTAAAGATTTTTTTATTTACGAATTGATTTAAGAATTTAATTTAGCTTTGTAATACTCTAATTCGATTATCTCTTTAATTTAAATTTGATTAATTTCTTAAATTTCTTTAGATTTATTTTAAATTCAATTTTCACTTGAAAACTCTTCAATTTAAATAGCTCTTTAGTTCTAATTTAAAAAAGGTTGTTTTAAAATTTCTTAGATTTATTTTTAAATCCACTCTATAGTTTTAAATTTATGTTTTCTTTTATATAATATAATATTTTTTTATTCTAACTTTCTCTTTGGTTTTACTTTTTCTTGTCAACTTTTTTTTCACTTATATTTATATCGATTACTTTTTCGAAGCAAGAAACTAATTTTTATTTTAATAATTTTTACAAAATGTTTCTTAAAGTAACTTACAGAATTACTATGAAATATGCCATATCCTTATTTGCAGTGTTTGCTTGCGCCTCTGCGATTTTTTTATTGTTTGTATTCCTATTTTTTGTTGTTTTATATGTTATAATTTAAAGCTGCTCCTTTGATTGTTGTACTCTTGTTGAATATTTTTGTTGCTACTGATTGTTGATGTGTTTGATTTTTTACTTTTCTGCTACTATTCTAGTGTTCTACCAAGGCGGCTGAAACTTTATGTTATTTCCCGTTCGTCACTTGAACTACTAGGGAGCCTCATTTCTTGGATTTTTTATTGGACCGGTTACACATACGAGGATTTTTTGTTATTTGTTGGCTTCTTTTTAATGCGGTATTTTCCAATCTACATCGAGGTGACTCGCGGCTCTTTGATGAGTTCGATTTCTCCGGATTTACTTTTCGAAGGCAATTAATTTGTTTTTCACTCCCGGTTTACCGGTCCCTGCTCGGACGCCAATTAAATTAATCTTTGTTAATTTTTATTAAAAAAATATTTTCTCTTTTGGAGCAGAACTCCTAACTTTATTGAATGCACTTTAAACACTAACTTAACAAATTTTATAATGATTAACTCTATCTTAGCGTCGCCACTGCTGCTGCTTGAGTCGTCGCTGCTGCTGTCGCTCGCTCACGTACCGAGGTAGAAGTTTAGCGGCGCGTGTGCCGTATCAGCAAAAAGTATGGGAATTCGCTTTCGGCGGATGCAGCGAGTCTGATTACGTCTAGCTTTTTATTTTAATGTGTTGATAAATAATAACTTATGTGCTAACATATATACGATAAATATTCTTTGAAAATAAAAGTTAAACTTTAAAAAAAAAAAAAAATAAAAAGATCATTTTTAATGCCACTTTTAGGAACTTTTTAGTATTTAAAGTTAAATAACTTAATATTATAGTCTAAAAACAAGAGCTTGTCTGAATTTACAAAATTAAACAATTTACATTTATCCATATATGGGCATTTCCAAACTGGCGTTATGTACGTTTTGTACGAAAAAATTAAAAAAAAAAAGAATGAATATGTCTAAGTTTTAAAAACTTTTTTTTATATATGCGTTGTTATTAAGTTGTTCTATATTAAGTAAAAACATTATAACAATCGACTCTAAGAATTAAAAGATATAAGCAAAAATATGCACTGGCGTGACGTTACAAAAAACAGAAGTGGTTTTCGACTTAGATTAGAAACTTTGCAAAACTGTGCGAATTGGGCAAGACTTTTTATACAAAACTTTATTTGCAAGAATTTAAAATAATATGAGTTTATTTTGCTGGTTATAAAATTAAAAAATCTTTTCTCGGTTTTTTTTTATTAGGCTAAGTCATCTGGCGTGACTTTACTGGCGTTACGTGACTTAAATTTCCATCCGAACATTTCAAGTTTCAAAAAATATTTGACGTAAATAAAACATAAAGTTTAGCTTTTATCTAATATAAAAAATCAAATGTTTGTCTCTTTGTCTGTCTGTCTGTCTGTTTGTCTGTTTGTCTGTCTGTCTATCTGTTCCGTATTCGCGCACCGTATATCTGATTGTGCTAAAATTTGGACCCCACGTACGTTTCATAGAAGGGAGGCTCATTGGGGGTGTGAAAATTGGGTGGAAATATGTGGGCGTGATACTCTACAATTACTCCTAAATACCTGGACCTATTTCAATGAAATTTGATATGAAGATTCAACTGCGCCCAAGATATAACATAGGCTATACAAATTCCAACGACTTCCGCAAGAGGTCGCTTTAAGTAGTGCATTTTTAAGACTCAATAAAACTCTCAAATGACTTGATCGATTTTACTTAAACTTGGTAGCAGTACTTGACTCTGCTACGGAATTGAGGCTACTTAAATTTCAAAAGCTTCCGTAGGAGGGGGGCTTTATTCAATCAACTAATGTCAACTAATCAACTAATGTCTGGCTCATTCACGTCAAAATGGATGAACCGATTTTGATGAGACTTGGTATACATTGTATATCTGTTAATAGGGGCTTTCGCATGATCTAACATATTGGACGACAAAGTCGGATGGAAAACTAACGGAACAATTTTATAGACCTTTCGAATGATCTAAATTGTTGGACATCATTATATACAAACTCTCAAGCAGCACACTTCGGCGCAATGGCTTAAGAATTTTTTGGTGCGCTAATAATTGATCAAGTTTTGAAGGGAGAGGAAGGGATGGAAATGAAAAGGAAATCTTTTTCTTTTAAAAAAAGGAAAATTTGATTATTGAAAACACATAAACGTGTGCATTAAATGTTTGTTAGTAATTTATATACACTGATTGAACGTTGTTTATTCGCTGAAAATTTATAAGAAATGAAAAATGAGCGAGTTGAAATTATTTCAACTTTTCTTGCGTAAACGAAAAGCGAGAAGAAAGTAAAGGAACGAGTCGGAAGCAATTACTTTCAGGAATGGCTCTTGCACATAGATCTTAAACATTTTAAATGTCTTAGATTTTTTTGTTGATAAGTTGTTAACAGGACGTGTTTAATACGTAGAATCTAAATTTTTATGGTTATAAATGAAAACATTTTGAGTATTTTTGTGTAAAAATTATAAAAATTATTAACAACTATGACGCTAAGAACATACAAAATGTTTTATAGTGTTGCAGCCCTTGCTTGCTCTGAACGTAAAACGCAGTGATCGAACTATACCATAATTTTCTTGAGTAAATTGCTCTAGCGAGTAACAGTGTTGCCGTTCGAGAATTTTAAAACGAAGTAAAATAGGCTACAAGATGGAAGTATTTTCAGAGATTTCGAAGTGTTACAATAAATTAATTTTGTTTTTACATGAATGTTTATTAAGCATATTGAGGAACATTTCAAAATTAATAACGAAAAAATCAATAAAAATATTTTCATAAAAATCAATCAATAAAGTTTAATAAGGAAATACGCGTTCAATAAGAAAATACTGAAATAAATTTCTATTTTCTATGCACCTATTTCTTCGGTTCTGAAGTAAATATCACTGTTATAACAAACATTCGATAAAGTAGTTGTATTTTTAATTAGTTTTAATTGTGAAAATACTCTTTCTGTTTTTGCACCACCGTGCGGTAAGCTTAGCAACGCTCTTACGAAAGTTTTTATTTTTTGGTACATCAGGTCTTCTAAGGCACTTTTTAATTTAAAAACGTAGAACCAAAGCTCTTCAAGTCAGTCTTCAGTCAGTAGACAGTCGATATCTTTTTCTTCGATGAGATTAGGAAAAAGTTTTATGAGGGGAACCAAACTATTAGCTAAAGATCTTGGCCCGTATGCATAAAATATAGTGAACGCTTCAGAGTAGTGTTATCTATCAAGTAGTGAATGTTCTGTAGTGAACACTACTTTTGGTATGAATAAACATTTTTAAGCAAGCACTATTTTCGAATTTCGAACTTAAGTGTTCACTTCTTTTATAGAGGGGATTTATACAATGAAACTCGTCGCATGAGATTTTCTGAAATTTTCTTTTCAAGCTTCATCTTCAAATTACATGATGAAACTGCGTTGCAGAGACTTTGCTTTCAAAATTTCATCAACAACGAAAATATAACGTCAAAAAGTTTCATGAAATCACAGCCCACGAGACTTTTTGCATTCTTGTCATATATCAAAAATTCAATTTGAAAATTGAATGTGATAAAAATAAAGTTACAAAAATTTGGCATAAAGCTCAAAATATAATTATTAAAAATAATGTTTTTTTAAGAATTATTAACTTACATTAATTAATGTTAGCAAAAAAACACGGAACTATATGAAGACAAGAAATACGGACCTTAAAAGAAGGTCGCGAAGAAATTGCAGGAGAAACCAAACTGGAGTGTTTCGCTTGGGCAAACGTTTCCAAAGAATACATTGCATTTTAGTAAAATTACTTAACGTGATATATCTAGTTTCTACATTTTCAGGAAATAAATATGTTGCTAACAATTCAACATTCTCACAGGACAATCTATAGAGAAATCAAAAACTACCTTCGTGGGCAAAGCTTCTCTTTTAATAACATTTAGTTCTATTTATACGATTAAAACGAAAAACATTGCCATTTCGTTACGAATTATTTCAAAGAAGTCTAATCAGAACCACACTACAATATATTATAGTGTTCACTTCTTTTTAAGTAGTGAACACTCCTTTTATGCATATCAAATTAAGCAAGTAGTGTTTCGAAAATAGTCTAGTCAAAAAAAGAAGTGAACACTATATAGTGTTTTCTTTTTGTGCATATCAATAATGAGAAATCAAGTGTTCACTACGAACTCTAGTGTTTACTTTTTTTAAGCATATAGGCCCTTGTATCCAAAATTTGTAATGTTCTCAAAACTGGATATTTGAAATTGACTCTTTTCATAATTAGTGTACGAATGTATTAGAACTGTACACAACTTTTTAAAATTTCGTTCTTATCTGTTACAGATATATCATAGGAATCAAATTTTATCTGGGCTGTAGGCCCTATATATATATCAAACAAAGGCTTAATTCTAAAAGTATTGAGATCATTTTCAAAAATTATATCAAATTCTACGGCAGAAATGTCAATAAAATTAATTACAATACTTCTAAAATACAATTTTAATGATTTTAACAACTCATGAAAACTAGGCGATCTGTTTGAAATTCTAAATTAAGTGAATTAACAGCACTCAGTGCATAAGACAAGAATTGTAAATAATCACATTTGAATCAGTCATTCTTTTGCAAGCGCTTTTGCAAGAAGTATTTAATCGAACAGAGTGTTGCCACTTAAAATTCTCTCATCCAATACAAAACTCTGTGAGAGAAGGTACAAGTTATGAATTGCTTTACACCAACAGTTATGCCATGTTATTGATTTTTTGATGTGAAATGAAGTAAAAAAATCATATATACTTAATTACTAAAAAAAGTTTTAATCACTCAAAATCGAAGTGTTTTCACAAAAGAGGAAGTGTGGAAGTGTTTGACATAAAAGTGAAGTAAAAAACTTAGATCGAAGTGAAAACGGCAACGCTGGCGAGTAAACGGATGAAAAACGCAAATGCATCGAATGAACTTCCAGCTTAATGAACTTCCAGCTTTAGCCCGAACGAATAGCGTTCACTACAAATTCATCGCAAACGCTGTTCGCTCGGTGTAGACAGTAAAGGTAGAAGTTCATTCACTGCATATGCATTTGGGTCCGTCTACTCGTTGAACGTAATGCAATAGAATGTGTGAAAGCTTATAGATGAAAGTTCATTAACTGCATGTGAATATGCGTCCGTTTACTCGTTAGAGCAATTTACGCAAGAAAATTATGGTAGAGTTCAATCGCTGCGTTTTACGTTCAGAGCAAGCAAGGGCTGCAACACTATAAAACATTTTGTATGTTCTTAGCGTCATATTTGTTATTAATTTCTATAATTTTTACACAAAAATACTCAAAATGTTTTCATTTATAATCATAAAAATTTAAATTCTACGTATTAAACACGTCCTGTTAACAACTTATCAAAAAAAATCTAAGACATTTAAAATGTTTAAGATCTATGTGAAAGAGCCATCCCTGAAAGTAATTGCTACTGACTCTTCCTTTACTTTCTTCTCGCTTTTCGTTATAAGCAACGAGCTGTCAAAAAACGCAATTTACTATCTGACCAGAATCATGTCGTTGTCGTATCGGTGAGAGAGAATTGCTTAGAGTTGGCCCAGAATTAAAGCGTTGGCTTTGTCGTTTTGCTTTTTCTCAATGTGTCATTCGATTTTTTTGTCAGTTCGTTTTTTCATTTAAAAAAAATGTAAAAATATCACAGTGTTCTCATCGTACTCCGATTGAAGTGATAATTACTCCACTTATATTTAGTCCACTTCTTTTTGCAATACTTTTCATATAAATTTACTGCTTTTTCAACTTCAGACTACTCTTTCATTATTAGAGCAAGTAGGAACACTGTTTACTCGTTAAATTTTTTTGACAGATTCTTCAAGTTTTGTTATACAGCTGGAAGTTCATTCGATGCATTTGCGTTTTTCATCCGTTTACTCGCTGGCGTTATAAAATAGAAGTATGTCAAAGCTTATGGGAGCGAGTTCAATGGTTGTGAACGTTACGCTGGCAAAACGCTAGTTATGCAAGAAAGTTGAAATTATTTCAACTTTTCTTGCGTAAATTGCATTTTTTTACAGCTCGTTACTTATAACGAAAAGCGAGAAGAAAGTAAAGTAACGAGTCAGAAGCAATTGCTTTCAGGGATGTCTCTTGCACATATTATTATTATTATTAAGAACTGAGGTGTACAATAAGACTTAGTCTTTTTTAGTACTACAAGAGACATTATCACTGGTGGATTTGTAAATTACTTAAAATTAAATTTAAAATTAAATTAAATTACACAGTTTAAGATCTACTTAATATAAAACATTTGCAAGCAAAAATATATCCATTAAATTTTTGAAACTTATGAAAATATTAACTTAATATAATAACATTGGCAAATTGATTGAAATTATGATAACAGAAAATAAGAAAGTAAGAAAGTTTAAGAAATATAGATATATTGTAGAAAAATTAGATAGAATTGAGAAGAGCATAGGACTATTGATTTAAAGTGCTGTAATATTCAAATATGGCATGTTTGAAGTTAGTTCGCAAAGTTATCCGTTTAAGAGAGTTGGGTAAAGCATTCCACAATCTAATGGTGCTGACGAAGAAGAACCTGCTGCTATTAAGATAATTAAACCTAGGAACTATAAAGCTGGTAGACCGTTGAGACTGAAAGAACTGAAGTTTCACAAAAAGATATTCAGGCCTTTGAGTATGTAAGAGTGAGTGCAAAAATATAACATTGCGAATGTTTAAATAATCAAGTAAGCCACACCCCAGAATTCCTCTACTCCTTAAAGAGATATGATCATAACGATTGATTCCATACACATACCTAGCCGCATTATTGAATGCAACCAAAAGTTTATGCTGTGATTGGGAATCCAGCTGGCTATATACAACAGCAGAGTATGTAATATGCGGTAAAATTAATTGCACAACTAGTCTGCGACGAGTTTCAATGGGCGTAAAGTTCTGGGAAATACGAAGGTGGCGTAAAGTGCCATATATTTTACCTATTGTGGAATTAATATGGTCTGTGCATGTTAACTTGGAGTTTATAATAAATCCAAGGTTTTTAGCTTTCAGGATAAAATCAAGTTTCTTGATTTTATATAGAATCTTAATATTTTATATTTTACATAGATCTTAAAAATTTTAAATGTCTTAGATTTTTTTTGATAATTTGTTAACATGACGAGTTTAATACTTAGAATCTAAATTTTTATGATTATTAATGACGACATTTAAAGTTTTTTGTGTAAAAATTATACAAATTATTAAGATATATGATGCTAAGAACATAGAAACTGTTTTATAATGTTGCAGCCCTTGCTTGCTCTGAACGTAAAACGCAGTGATTGAACTCTACCATCCTTTTTTTGCGTAAATTGCTCTAGCGAGTAAACGGATGGAAAACGCAAATGCATCGAATGAACTTCCAGCTTAATATGGCAATATTTTTAGAGTGAAGCTGATAGAGCTGTCAAATAAACGACATAGAAAAATTGAAAATAGAAATAACTGTCTGACCAGAATCATGTGTTGTCGTATCTGTGAGAGAGAATTGCTTAGAGTTGGCCCAGAATTAAAGCGTTGGCTTTGTCGTTTTGCTTTTTCTCAATGTGTCATTCGTCTTTTTTGTCAGTTCGTTTTTTCATTTAAAAAAAAATGTAAAAATGTCACAGCGTTCTCATCGTACTCTGATTGAAGTGATAATTACTCCACTTCTATTTAGTGCACTACTTTTTGCAATACTTTTCATATAAATTTACTGCTTTTTCAACTTCAGACTACTCCTTTCATTATTAGAGCAAATAGGAACACTGCTTACTCGTTACATTTGTTGACAGATTCTCCAAGTTTTGTTATAATATGGCAATATTTTTCAACGAAGTAAAATATAAGGAATTGCTGTTTCCCTCACATACACTGTATGTGTACTGTGGCATTTTTGCAAACTGTCATACCGACATCGAAGGCATTTTTTGACATTTCTATTGAAAAATTTCCCCTCCGCTCAACCATCACTTTTTTCCCGCCAAATTCAATCTACAGAACTGTCAAAATGTAAAAAATACTTCAGAGGCGCATTCAATTTAAATAGTTTCACACTTGTTAGGGCGCTCTTGTTATGAATGAGTTATAAATAAAATTACAATATATCATTGAAATTAGTTTTGAATCATTTTAGTTTTATTCTGAGTTTACGTCTTTTACATACTTTACCAATATTTTGTTTGTTAACGGGTGAAATAGGCTTACAGGGGAACCGAATACTTTTAACGTCTTCCTTTACAACATTACCGAATGCGGCCCTGTTTGAATGTTTTTGTATTTGTGACAACGTTACTGTGTTTGTAAAATGCTTCATTTCAGCTCAACTACACTGCTTCCTTATATTTTACTTCGTTGATATTTTTAGAGTGAAGCTGAGAGAGCTGTCAAATAAACGACAGAAAAATTGAAAATAGAAATAATTCTATCTTGGCCATAGTACAACAAGGAAGGTAGTATTATTACCAAAGAAGTAAAATATAAGGAAGTGCTGTAGTTGAACAAAAGTGCGGCACCTCTCATATTTGTGTTGGTTCTCAAAAATACATTAACATCCACAAGGGCCGTATTTGGTGGCATCGTTAAAAAAGGGCCAAACTTCCGGATTTCGGAAACTTGAACAACGTGACTGTTCAATATGTGATCAAGTTTAAAGCAATCGCTATCTTATTTGTTTTGTTCATTCAAATACTATATTGTACTACTTTACTATTTCCACACCACCCTTGAGGTACACAATTTGGTGCGTTACCGTTTTTTTTCTGGGTGTTCGGTTCCCGTTCAGTTCGGTTTCACTCTAAAGTTGAGAATAAAATTAGCAAATAATATAAAAAGTTATTAATTTTCAAAAAAAAAAAATTTGTTTATACACTTGGTTTATATTCAATCATTCATTCATTTAAAAAACGCGCCCTAAAAATGTGGGAAATTATGGAAAATGAATGCACCTATGGAGAAATGTTTGTACTTTGACAATTCGATATCCCAACATTGGATATCGAACTGTCAAAAACACCCTTGGTCTCGCTCATCACATGCCGCATCGCACGTACACTGTATGTGAGAAGAACACCATTTCCTTATATTTTACTTCTTTGATTATTACTGACTGCGCTGCCGAGCTGTGGGCATAGAGTGTCAAAAACAAGTGATGTACACCGAAATAAAAACATAAAGGGAATTGTTTCTTTAAGCAAATCAAATTTTGTATAGATTTGTCTTCCCATCATTGCGCTAAATTATATTATTATATTGTCAATTTCTCATAAGTTCCGCGTGCTTTATCAATCCACAAACCACTTTGAAAGATTGTATGCATTCCTGTTCTAAATTATTATTACAAGTGTTTGTAAATCAAACTCTTCTTTTTTCAAACTCTTCCACTTAAGTTTGTGTTTTTTAAAACAATACAAAATTAACTTTTTTTAATTAACAAAAATTAAAAATTTTGCCATTTTAAAAATTTTGTTTTCCCCTTCTTACAAAAATCCTCTTTTTTGTTAATAAACACAACAACGTCAATTGTCATTACAGCATTTTGACACTATATGCCCACGCTAAACAGCTGTTTCAGTCTTATTAATACTACCTTCCTTGTTGTACTATGCCCATAAGCTTTCACATACTTCTACTTTATAACGCCATCGAGTAAACGGATGAAAAACGCAAATGCATCGAATGAACTTCCAGCTTAATGCAACGATAAAACTATGTATTTCAAGTTGTGGAAAACCTATATATTAGGTGTTTCCGTACACAATGTCGAGTAAAAATCGAGAAAAGTTCAAGCTGAGAGAGTAAAATGACATTTGAGAAAAGTGACAAAAGTACGGAAACACCTTCTAGCAAGCACAAAAACAGCTGATTACCTATCAAACCTAAATAGCCTAGACACATTGATTGCGGCTGCAGCATTGCGTCAAACGTCAAATTTGTTTTGCATGCTTTTCTTATGGACAGTGTGGCCATTTTAGCCTTTTCGAGGCTAGATTTAGCCTTTTTTTTTTGCGGTTTAGCCTCAAAATTTACGATTTAGCTTCGTGATTTTTTAGCCTTTTTTTACTTTGAAAACAGCCTTTTAAGATTTATTAACAATTAAAAAATTGGCTGACTAAATGCAACACTGTATGTTAAAAATAAGAAGTCATGCAAATTTGCATCTGGCAGCAACGCTGAGCCCTTAAGATTTCTCTCGTTTCACATGTAAATTCATAGTACAACAAATAAGGTAGCCGCAGGGCTGAGAGCCGAAAGTCAGAACTGTCAAAAATCACTGAACGAAATAGAGCAACAAAATGAGACATAAAATTATTTGTATTGAATTTGACAATTCTGACTCTGAACGAGAGAGGATTGATAGCCCTGCAGCTACCTTGTTTATTGTACTATGTGTAAATTAATGTTATTTCGCTCACTTGGGGTTTACATTAGACAGTACCCAATCAGCCATTAGGGGCTTTCGCATGGTCCAACAAATTGGATAGACATGGCATATTGGACAACAAGTAGTACCATGCGTAACAGGCCGGTTACACAGGCCAGTGACAGTGAAAGTGCGAAAGAATACATGTACTGTTCGAATGATTCGAAGAATTTCGAACTTTCATGCTAGTAGCAAGAGGTGCTACACATGCAAGTGAAAGTACATTCAAAACATTTCATCGTAAGCGAAGGTTCTCGCTGATATTACAGTTTGTGTGTTCTTTCACAATTTTAACAAGCCATCAGTGTTGCTTTCTGCACGAAATCGAGAAAAACTCGAAATAAATGCACCAAAAGTAATTAAAAACAACACTGATATCCCAGCTTTTGACATACACTAGCCGCTGCTGTCAAAATCCACTGGCTCTGAAATTTCGTTGCCAGTAGCGATGAAAGTGGCGTGAAAGTGAATCGAGTGTGAGTGTATTTGTAAAAAAGTGTGAATGTATTGAGTTTTTCGAACTACAGAGCCAGTGTACTGGCCTGTGTAGCATGCCTGTAAGCTAAAACTACGGTCGGTCCAACATGTTGGATGAATATCAAAAATTTTTTATTTTTCTGCCGGTCCGTCCGACTCGTTGGACATGTGAACGAATGTTGGTCCAACACGCTGCATTTTTCATTTCTTATAAATTTTCAGCGAGTAAACAACGTTCAATCAGTGCATATAAATTACTAACAAACACTTAATGCACGCGTTTATGTGCTTTAATAACCAAATTTTCCTTTTATTAAAAGAAAAAGATTTCCTTTTCATATCCATCTCTTCCTTTCCCTTCAAAACTTGATCAATTATAAGCGCACCCAAAAATTCTTATGCCATTGCGCCGAAGTGTTCTGCTTGAGAATTTGTAATAAATGATGTCGTCCAACAAGTTGGATCATTCGAAAGGTCTATCAAATTGTTCCGTTAGTTTTCCATCCGACTTTGTCGTCTAATATGTTAGATCATGCGAAAGCCCCTATTTAGAAATAGTGCTTGGATTAAGCCATAGCTGTTAAATTTCGATTTTGATTAGTAATCAATTAGATTATTTTTCAAAAAGAATTATAATCAGTATATAATCCTTAGGTAAAAGTTTTTGATTAGTAATTGATTACGATTACAAATAATGAAATTATAATCACGATTACCTTATATTACGAATATAATCAAAAAGAATCAAAAGTAATCAACAAAAATAATCAGATTATTTTTAATGATTATTTTTGATTTTTTTTTGATTATATTCAGAATTTGAGCCTAAGAATCGAAAATTCTTAAAATTATCAAAAATAATCAAAAGTTATCTTTTAAAATAATCGAACTGTTTTTTGTGGACTACTTTTGATTCTTTTTGATTATTTCCGTAATTTCAAGTAATCGTAAATATAATTTGATTATTTGTAATCGTAATCGCTTGATTACTGAGCCAAACAGAAAAGAATCGTATTTAATCAATTATTTCAAATTACTAATAAAAATAATCTAATTACTAATGAAAACAATTACTAATCATTATTTAACAGCTATGGATTAAGCTTAAATCAGGCATGCGCAAAAGGCCGCCCATGGGCGGATAGCTTTCACATGCATACGACAGCTTTCAGTCAAAAAAGCTTTGCAGTCGAGACTCGCACTGTTACACTGAATATTTATTCACATTCGTCCTATCACAGCACACGATCAGTCGCTGTGCGAACTTCATGCTGTAAGGTTGCAGTCGCTTGCTCCTGCGTTGCCTTATTAAAAACGATAAACTGCCATTCATACGCATGAATATGCATTTGTTTATTGTATTTGTTTGTCTGTAATAAGTTTTTGTTTGTAAATAATAAGGATTTAATTAATTCGAAGAATTTTACTTAATTTTTAAACGAAGCTTGTAGTATTAAATATGTCAACGCAGTAGCAAGCCACCGCAACCTTTCAGCATGAAGTTCAAACAGCGACTGAACATATATTGTGATTGTAACAATGAACTAACTCGTGCTTTTCGTTCAGTGTTAACTTGAAAAACAAAAGCTTTGCAATACAACCACAAAACTTTGTATGTATTAGTTTGCGCACCCCTGGCTTAAATGCAATACAAACAGCAAGCCTTATACAAGCACGCTTGAAAAACACTTGCCCGGGTAATAAATTTCCATTAAACGGAAACGGAAAAACGTCAAATAATTCTTTGGAAATTGAAGAGAAAACGAATTATGTATTTTTAAAAACATTATCAGCGGAAACAATATCAATAATATTAAGAGCACTGAATATTTGATATAAATAAATTTCAAAGTTGTTCACTGTTTTATCTTCTGTCTTGCCAATTGTCTGGACGCCTACGTCATAGACCTAATTTCGAAGAATTTTTGACAACTAATGTAAACGATGTGTCATTTGACAAGCAATCAGTGGTGAAGCTGTATTGATTTAGATTAGTGATGTTCAGCTTATCGGCTCGCGCTGCCAGCTTCGTGCTAGCAGCAGCTCATCACATAAAACAATAACAAAGAAGCGTGTACGTAACTTTGTATTCGACGACATTGCACAGTGGACAAAAGCGAAAATATGCGGCTTATAGTTTTGCAGATTCATAAAATTAGTGCAAAACTTATGTTATAGCAGGTAACATGCTTGGTAAAAAATGTATTAAGTGCTCTTAACACTTAAATTTTAACAATATACTCACTTCAATTTTATTTAAAACTTATTTCAATTAGCAAAATTTTATCTTACACACTTATGTCAACACACTTCAAACTGACTTTACATATAAAAATAATAATATTAAATCGAACTTATTTCAACCAAATCTATTGCGCAGCTGCATGGTCTGAACTTCTGAGAAATAACAAAATTTCCTCTGTACTTGCTTGGTATCGAATTCAACAACCAAATCTTAAAATTACTCCACTGTAAGGAAAGCAAATACACATAAACATCCCAGCAAGAAATATTAACTGTAACCGAGTACATGAATTTGATTACTTATGCTTATATATAGGCGTTTACATGAAGCATAATGCTTTATTTAATTTATTGTGCATCTGAATTGCGTGCAGATTTCAAAAATAATGCTTTTTCTTGTTTGCATGCTTAAACTGCCTTAAACTTAACATAATCAAACTTCAAAATCAAAATCAAAATTATATGTTAACTTTTTGCATTGACTTATATATTTACATATATAAGTTGAAATTAACTATATTTTAGGAAAAATGTTATTGTTAAACTAAAAAGTTTAACAATATGAACGCTTTTTATTATTAAGTTTGTAATTCTTAAAGAACATATTCTTTAAGAATTATATTTAGAGCTTAATGCCAAATAATTCATGAAGTAACAGGCTTGCTGCAACAACAAAAATTCTTTACAAAAGAACCGAGCAGACTAGACCATGGTTTCGTCGGACGCTACTCCGACTCATCAGTAGTCTCTGTGGTTCATGCAGTCCACTAACTTTGAGAAGCTAATAAGTGCAACTGTTGTAAAACCAAAAAGGAATTACCAGCACTTTTCACTTTCTCAAAGCAGTGTTTTTCTACTTTTTTGCTAGTCGCAAAATTTCAAAAAGTTGACTGCATTGCTTCTGCAAAGATTTTGTTGTTGCGCTTTTTGTTTACTTCTTTATCACGTGTCCATCTAGGCTTTTTGTCTAACAGCTGACTACATTGAAATAAAATTCTGACTGGGTTTTTTGTTCAAATAAAACATACACACAAACACACAGCGAGCTCGCCGTGCACGCGGTCAGCTCGTAAGTGCAGAAAGCTCGCAGGAGCTGAGTTGAACATCCCTAATTTAGATGATACGTAATTGTTTTGTCTTACTTTGACCCCTTTTACATTGATCAAGACTTGAAAGCAAGTTCTTTTGACGTTTCCTTTTGGACTTGACGAAACCTTTTACATTGTTCAAGACTTGAATTCAAGTTTATTTCTTCTTTGTTTGCTTTCTATTAAATAAAAACAGCAAATAGAAGTAAATAAAAAATCGTTGTGGCTTGATCAATGTAAAAGGTTTCGTCAAGTTCAAAAGAAAACGTCAAAAAAACTTGCTTTCAAGTCTTGATCAATGTAAAAGGGGTCAAATGGGTCTTTCATTTCAAATTATGACGACTACTGGTCAAATTTTAATTCATTGCTCGATAATTTATGTTATCATATTGTGTTACGTTGCGAAACCTTTGATCCTTTATTGTCTCCAATCGAACTTTTCTTAATAAACGTTCCGAATTTTTTTTACATTTTTGAAGAACACATTTAACCAAGTAAAAATTATGAAAAAATAAGTGAAGACGATGAGAAAACAATCCGCGAAAATTGTAAAAGCTTCCTAGTTAAGCTAGTTCAACAGCTACGACAACGTATGCGCAGCAAAAGATCGTTTTTTTTTTCTTTTGAAAATTCTCATAACGTTGTAAAGCCAAATATATTTTCTCATTTTGCAAATGAAAAGTCCAAATATTCCGCAGACGAAGTAACCACGATTGAGCTTCAATGGCGCAAACTATTGACATGCAAATAGTCAATCCTGTCCTCTACAATTGAGTTTTGGGTAGAAGTAAAGCACTTTAAAAACTCGTTGCATGAAAATCCTTTTTCTGAGCTCGTCAATTCGGTCTTATAGTTTTCCACTTAGAAACGCTGAGGTTGAAAGAATTTTTAGTACAATGAAAATTTTAAAAACTAAGCAAAGAAATAAATTTAAAATTAAAATGCTTAAATTGTTGCTTAATATTCGATGTTCACTGAAAAGATTACAAAAATGTTGTCATGACTTTGAGGTAACTGATGATCTCATACGTCTGTTAGATTCACGTAGTGCAAGCTGCAGTTCCTCCGATTCATCTTATGAAGAGGAAATAATTATATCTGAGATATAAACCAAGTTGAATAATATAAGTTCCTAGCACGACAGTGATCAATTTTTCAAACCTTCAATATCATTTAAAATTTTCTCCCGGGAATTGGAAAAAGGAGTTCTCCATTTTTAAGTCTCAAGAAAGTTTGGAAAGTTTTTAATACAAATTCGTTCATCAACAAATGTTCATGAGTGAATATTCATGAGTGTTTTGTGATGTCTGTATCCTGCTGTATTAAAAATGAGAACTCCCTTTTATGATTCCCATGAGCAAATTATTCTAAATAGGACTATACATCAATATACATCAATTCGATATGTAATGCAATGAAAAGTTGGTGTAGTTAATGAAAAGTTAGTCATTCTGAATAAAAAATGCTGATATAATTTTGCTTTATAAATATATATATATATGATTTTTTACTTTTTACAAATTTGTACCTATGATACTGATGTACCTATATTAAAAATAAATAAAACGTTAAAACGAAAATAAAACTTGAAGTTGTATGAAAAATCTGGATTTTTTTTAGCTTCTTTTTTCAAAACTTTTAGCTTTTTTTTACTTTTTTTTTTTGCCAATTTAGCTTCTTTTGTTTCCAGGTCGTGGCCACACTACTTATGGAGGTGAATGTGGTGAAAATGTTGCAACGACAATGCGTCATTGCAGCAATGTTGCTGTCGTCGATTAAGAACTTTTTCTATTTTGACGTGCGACAAGAGTAAGAACATCGGCATTTGTTAATGTTTTCGTTTAATTTCATGCTTCTTTTGTGTTTTTTATTGTTCATTCTCATTGTGTGTGTGTTAAATGTTTGGTTTTTAATGATAATTTGATGTTTAATAATAAAAATATATGAAAATGCGGCTTATCGCGCTGCATCCAAATTAATCAAGTCGTAGACAACATGCCAACATTTTCATTTTCACCTCGTGTTGTTATGTAACAGGCGCAGTCAATGTGTCTAGGCTAAAACAATGCCAATTAAGATTTTTCTATTTCATTTTTAAATGTTATTGTTATGAATTGAATTTCACTATTTGTACATTTATTTTCAACTGCACAACATAAATATAAAACACAAAAGAAAAGTAAATTTGAAGTTTGTTTGTTCTTATAATGCTGGAAGAAATTCTTCCAGCACACTTCGAGCTCGAGAAGAATTTTGTGCTTGTTCTTCTTTTATCTTTTGAGCTAGAAAAAGTACGGAAACACGCCTATTGTTTGTAACGATTTATTTTGATTGAATTGCTCGAATTCAGGCAACAGGTTTCCTAGTACTTAAAATTAGTTTTATTAATTGTTTGATTATTTATTTTAATTAAATCTTTATATATTTATTAAATGTTCATGCTGGCCACATGCACATTTTATTTACATCATTTTCTTTAAAAATTTATTCGTAGTGAACGTCCTTGTCCGTATACATTTCGACGGGTACAGCTGCAGTTGTATTATCGAACTCCATCATCTCTACGTCTCTGCATGAAGCTGCTAGCAATTCTCTTCTTATGTCAGGCGTTATCTTAGGATGAGATTGTTTTCTATAAGTAGAAATATAATAAACATTTTATCAATAATCAGACTTTATATTTAAAATGTCAGTGTCTTACTTTAGCAGATTAAGTAATGCTTCCTTTTGCTCAGTGGATAAATCATTTTTGTAGCGCTGCACAAAAGTTAACATGCTCTGGTGCCAGAGAACAGGCATTTCTCTCTTATCGTTCTCAAATCTGACCATTGCTTTATTATTAATTCTTTCGGTATAATATATTTATAATGAGATTACCTCAGAAAATGGAATACTGCCGCATCTACGACACGATAAGGCAATGCATAACGTTTATCAAGAAAATATCGAATAAATACAGAGTTCGCTCCTGTGTAACCCATCTCACAAATTTTAAGAAGGCAAGCAGATGAGTGTAAAACAGGAACTGAATTTCGAGCTACAATACTACCAAATATTATTGCCTCCCGCAGGTTACAATCACCAGATTCAAGCAAAGGCAAGATGATACCTTTCATGAATGCAGCTGGCTTAAATAGGGCTCTTTTCAACGCATTATACAAATGCATATTCAGCTTTTTATATTCACATAGATCATCTCGTATTCTAGGCAAAAGCACCAAGTTATAGAATCTTTGAGCCATAGATTGGGACAACACAGAACAGAATATCCTATTGAAGAATAATTATGGTTAATTTAACCTATGTTTTTTAGTTATAACTTACCTTGTTCCTTGGAACATGGCAGCAGCACTCCAATTGTGCGGTTCAGTAATAAACAAAATTTGTTCCCAGTTGCGGAGTTTAGGAATTATTTTAAAGGCTTTCGGAACCTTCCCACTGCGGTAACGCTTCATTACATCACGAACTCCTTCATACATTTCACGAACTCTACGATATTTAAGTAATTTTTAAAGGTGTTAATCATAAATAATACTATGTTTGATTAGAACTATATTTTCACTAAATGATATCTTGTGTTGTAATGGATATTATAATGGATGTGTTATGTACCTTGGATCAATGTCTTCTATTTTTAAAGAACCTTCGTCAGTGAGTCTTGTCTGAATATCTGCTTGCTTTTCCTGAATTTTTTCCATTATCATTTCCGCAAGTTTCAATGTTCGCTTTCCTCCTTCCGGGTTTTGAAAACGTTCAAACGCTTTAGCATCTTCATCATCGATCTGCAGATCATCCATAAAATCATTCTCTGTGACATCAATTCTCTCATCATCCTCGTTCAGACCACCTGTTTAAATACATCTGAACAACAAAATACTAGAAAAGCGAATAAGTACCTACCTAAACTGAAATTAGAGATTTTCTTTGTGATTAAGCTAGGAAAGTTTTCCTCCGTCAGTTCCAGTTGTTGTTTCTTAGCAGCTGACAGAATTTTACTACTTGTTTTGCTATCCAACACCTACACAAGAACAACTCCATTAATTATTCATCTATTGATTGTTAATTTGTTTACCGAGCTTTCTTGGGCACGAAGATAGCACTTGTCCCTATTTTTTTTCTTCACTACTTTAGAATCTGAAAGTTGCTTTTCCAGAGAGACATTTTTTACTGGAGCAAAATTTGATTTTTTAGCTTTGCCCATATTTCACAAATTTTAAAGAACCGCAAATGAGTTAAAAATTTTTCGTTATTTACACTTAACCGCTAGCACGTGTTTTATTTACTCTACATGCAACAAAACTAGAGATGGAACATTGGATCATAGATGCCAGTTTCGTGTGATAAATCACTTTTGATGATTTTTTGAGGGCTGTGTGACATTAGGGGCTTTCGCATGATCTAACATATTGGACGACAAAGTCGGATGGAAAACTAACGGAACAATTTGATACAGTAGACCCTAATTGAATGCGTGTTGCGTTGCGCTTCTATCAGAATTGGTTCATGCACATACATTTTATATGAAGCCTACCGAAATGCGCAACGCACTAGCGCAACTCGATTCGAATTTCCTATTTTGACAGTGCGTTCGGTTGTGAAGTTAGCTGCATAAAACAAAAATATTCGAATAGAGAGCAATAAACACATAAAAGCAACAAGGAATACCCAGTGGGAAAATCTATCCTTACATAATGAATTATTCTTTACTTATTTTTCATCCGCAGGGCATGAAAACTTCAATACCAAATGCCCATTACTTTTACACAGGCATGATCGCCACTATAAGCTTCCTTTTGTAATGTATGATATGCATCATACGTGCTTACGTGACCCTTTACTAAAATAAAGTGCAGGGAATATACTTTCGACAATCGGAATCAATAGGGCTTATGCACTTTATTTAATAAGCAGGATGTGTGCATGACAGCGTAAGGCAACTGTATTGATATACGACGTCCATATAATCCATTTTAACCTTCTTCGCAACGGAAATTGTAAGCTGTGGCCTTATATTCACCTTTTGTTGTAAGTGTAAACGGAAGCAGTGCTTACAATTTCCGTTGCGAAGAAGGTTTAAATGAAGGGTTAAATCGTAATTTTTATAGAGAAGATATATAATTGTACATACATATGGCTATTGAACAGTAAAATAAATAAACAATCTTATTTTTACACATAGTCATTTTTGTATGCGCAACGAAGAATGATCTTACTACACCGCCGTTCACCATAAGATTGTTCTTTATTCGTTTTTTCTTTTGGTTTTTTGCTACACTTAACATCTTCGTAATGATAGTCAAATACCATTATGTCATCATACCACTGCATGTCTCTTGCTTTACGCAATAATGTACATATGGAAATGATCACACGAAGACATGATCGGCTTAAACGTGCATTCCTTTTGCAGTTGCAGTCGTAAGTGAAGATGTAAGGTCCTCCTTATGTAACAAACAACATACTTACTTCAGCATGATCCTGTTTTCACCACCATAAGCTAAAGGAAAACATGAATTATTTAGTAAGCACCTTACGATTTTTCCGACTGGGAACATATATGTTTTCGATTGTACGCAGCGCTTTTGTTTAGGCTAAACGTATACAAAATTTGCGTGTCGCTAGGAAGCGCAACGCAACACGCATTCGATTAGGGTCTACTGATAGACCTTTCGAATGATCCAACTTGTTGGACGACATCATTAATTACATACTCTCAAGCAGAACACTTCGCCGCAATGGCTTAGAAACTTTTGGGTGCGCTAATAATTGATCAAGTTTTGAGGGATGAGGAAGACATAGAAATGAAAAGAAAATCTTTTTCTTTTTATATAAAAGAAAATTTGATTTTTAAAAACACATAAACGCGTGCATTCAAATTTTGTTAGTAATTTCTATGCATTGATTGTACGTTGTTCACTCGCTGAAAATTTTTTTGAAATGAAAAATGCAGCGTGTTGGACCAACATTCGTTCACATGTCCAACAAGTCGGACGGACCGGCAGAAAAATCAAAAATGTTTGATATTCATCCAACATGTTGGACCGACCGTCGTTTTAGCTTACGCATGGTACTACTTGTTGTCCAATATGCCATGTCTATCCAATTTGTTGGACCATATTAGGGGCTTTCGCATGATCTAACATATTGGACGACAAAGTCGGATGGAAAACTAACGGAACAATTTGATAGACCTTTCGAATGATCTAACTTGTTGGACGACATCATTAATTACAAATTCTCAAGCAGAACACTTCGGCGCAATGGCATAAGAATTTTTGGGCGCTAATAATTGATTAAGTTTTGAAGGGAAAGGAAGAGATGGATATGACAAGAAAATCTTTTTCTTTTAATAAAAGGAAAATGTGGTTATTTAAAGCACATAAACGCGTGCATTAAGTGTTTGTTAGTAATTTATATGTACTGATTGAACGTTGTTTACTCGCTGAAAATTTGTAAGAAATGAAAAATGAAGCGTGTTGGACCAACATTCGTTCACATGTCCAACAAGTCGGACGGACCGGCAGAAAAATCAAAATTTTTTGATATTCATCCAACATGTTGGACCGACCGTCGTTTTAGCTTACGCATGGTATTACTTGTCGTCCAATATGCCATGTCTATCCAATTTGTTGGACCATGCGAAAGCCCCTAATGTGTGATTTCTGAAATGATTTTTTTAATCACTTTCTTTATGCAGGCTTCAAATCAGCGTTTTTGTGTGGCATACGGCCGCCATATACACACTAGTTCGATAGTTAAGAAGCTAGTTCACCAGCTTGGCACGTTGGCTTGTTGACAAAAATTTTTGATTTTTAGCCCATCCACAATGACGACAACGGGCGACGGACGACAGGTCTCTACTCTGTCGTTGTAGAGAAATTTCGGGCGACTTGAATTTTTTAAACGCGACAACAACAAGCTACAGCAGAAAGTGCTTAGTGAAATCAGCAATAGCTGCGTTTTTTCCAACATCCAAATCCGATTTCCATACAAAGAAAATCTTGCGTACGAATCAGATTACGTTTACTTGTATCACGGCTAGGTGGCGCAAAATCGCATAAGTAAACGTAAAACCGAACAAAAAAAAAAACAAACGACGTAAGCAAATGTAAACAAATGATGCTGATTGAAAAATATGGAGACAGCTAGAAAGTAAGTGAAAATTCTTAATTTGTTTTAATTATTTTAATGTAACAAAAATAATTTTTTTTATTTAGATGGCCATAACAACGGGTGGTCGGGTTACGGCCGACTTCACCAGCTCTAGCCATGGCCTCTGCTTCGCGCACGCCTTCTCCAATTTGTTTCATGAAGCGCTGTTAGGGCTTCCTCGGCCTGGTCAATCTATAGGAGACTTTGTCTTTATTTACGTCGTCGATCCGCGACTTTCGCCTCGAACACCTTCGCTGGAGCTTCTTCTAAATTCTCATTGAATTGTTTTGTACGCTGAACTAAATTGTCGTTAAACGCATACAGCTCGCTGTTCATTGGAAAGCGACAGCAATCGCCAACTCGAACAGGATCAAAGATTTTGCGAAGAGCTTTCCTCCAACAACCCAAGAGTGGCTGCATCTGTTTGCGTTACCACCCATGCCTCAGTGCCATAAAGAAGCACAGGTATGATGAGCGTTTTGTAGTGTCAGTTTTGACGATCGAAAGAGGCTTTGGAACAAAATAAATAAAACAAACTCATTTGTCTGGCAGGATGCTAAACCACAGGGAAATGAATTTCAGCATGCCATCAAGAGGAAGGTAGCAATAGCTCACTTTCTGGAGGAATCAACGATTGCGGCGAATTGTGTTGTTGTATTTTTTTAATTTGTGTTGTTATTTTGAATGCAGTGTTGTATATATTTAATTTTAAAAGAAAATAAAAGTATTGCATTATATTTAAATAACCGAAATAACATCAATTCCAAGAAGCAAACACGGTAATAAACACTTTTGTTTTATTTTCAAGATGGGTTTTATTTCTGACACAGTGCCAGTTTTTGTTGGCAATCGTCAAAGAGTAAAATACAACATGGCTAGTGGAATTTTGTTTTTGGTTACAGTGCAGTTGTTGCGAAGAAAAATATTGTTTTTTTTTTCTGAATTAATTTATTAATTTAAACTTACTACATTTATTTATGGAAAAAAATTGGAATTCACTGTTTGGAATTCAAGCTAACATCCATGTTAATTTCGCGTGACAAACCAACAATCTTGGCAAGATGCATGGACATTTTGGCAGTTTCATCCAAGTCGTGGCAAGGAATAATACTAAGTCCATACTTTCTAATCAATTTACGCGCCTCATTTACATTAGAACCCTGCGTGTGATTAAAAAGAATTCAAGTTTGCAGAGAAGTAACAAGACACACAAAATATGCATTTACCTGCAGCCTACAATCAGTTGGCAATTTCAGTTTTAACCTTAGCAGCGCCAATGACACCCTCAGTTTTGACATCATAACGCATTCCACCGAAAATATTTACCATAAATGTCTGCACTTAGAGTCAGCAGTGATAATATTGAAAGCTTCCTAAGATATTAAAATAAAACTCGTCCTTTGAAAACACTCAAAAACATAGCTGCATGCTAACCTTGACAGCCTGAGCAGTAACGCCACCACCACATTCAAGGAGTTAGCTGGTTCGCCACCATTTAATTTAACCATATCCATAGTAGCCATAGCTAAGCCAGCATCGTTCCACCATGCTTCCAATTGTCCCATCTACGGCAATGCAATTCAGTTCATATTTGGCCATCGTTTTTTCTCTGGTTTGTTCTAGCGCCGCTCGATTGAATGATACATGATGCAGAAGTTGACCACCATGAAGTTCATCGGCTTATTTTATTTCAGAGTACGAATTTTTTGTATTTTAAATAGCACTGTTTAAAAATAAACATTGTCTTAATTAATATTATTAATTTTCATTTATATTATAGAAATGGTTGTACAGCTAAAATAAAATTTTATTGTAAATATTTTATGACAATGTGGTGACATGTCTTACGTTGTTTTGAAACGCCATCTAGCTGTCATTAGTTAACAGAGTTGCAAACCAAATCTGAATCCGATTAGGATGTTGGAAAAAATGCAGCTAATATTTTGTCAGGTTATTGAATCAAATTTAAATTAAATTATATTATTTAATAAACTCACATCAATGCTTGCAATTAAATATATAAAATGAACACAAAAACGAGCACTCGAATAGCCGGCATGAAAAAACACGAATGTAAACAATGGCTGACATTTACTTTTGTCGTCTGTTTTTGTCACCAAATTAGAATTAAATTGAAGCTGGCTACAGCTACATTTGATGTCGGGTAACAATGTCGTCGCGATTGTCTCCTAAAGTTCATCCCATAAAAAATACATGTGAAAAAAAAGTGACGTTTGACGCTCGTCGCTCGTGGTCGTCATTGTGGATGGGCTATTTCTCTGTCCAACAAAGCAAAAAAAAAGCATTTCTATAGTCATTGCGAAGCCAGGGTTGTATTGAAACATAAGTGTAGTACTATGTGGAGTACATTTTTATGATTTAAGTACGATATGAAAAATGTTTGGTACTTTTTGTTTTCGATTTGGTAGTACTTTATGTAAATTGCATACAGTATACGTGATAACTTTGTTAGGATTCAGTAAAAAATTTGTTTCAAAAAAAGTAAGCAGGTATGGAAGACTTGGTGAGCATTTTTGCTTTAAAATATTTCACAAAAGTTAATAATAATTAGTGTCCGACCGAATATTCGGTTTCGGTTACGGTTTCGGCCAGTTTCGGCCCTTTTAGTCAGTTTCGGCTATTCGGCATCAATATGGCCGAAACCGAAACCGAAACCGAAACCGAATAACTCTAAACACTAAAAAGTTCCTTAAAGTGGTATTAAAAATTATCTCTTTATTTATTATTTTAAAGTTGAACTTTAATATTGAAAGAATATTTATCGTATGTATACGTTATTATTATCTGTTTAAATTGTTTTGTTTTTGAAATTAAAAAAAATTTAAAAAAAAAAAATAAAATGTTTTTAACAACAAATTTATATGTAGACTTTCAGTTTCGGTTTCGGTTTCGGTTTCGGCCGAATATTACAAAAATGGCCGAAATTCGGTTTCGGTTTCGGTTTCGGCCAAAATTTTGGTTTCGGTCGGACACTAATAATAATATAATAATGGTATTCAATGAACGACGTATATATACTGAAGCGTATAACTATAAGTTTACGCTGTGTGCTTCTATGAACCCACCATGAATAGAAACTAATTTAATAGCAGTAATCAAAATTTAACATCTTAAAATTAATTAAGGGCCGTTTTCACAATGTCCGGTTAAGCACTAATCGGAACTTTAACCAACGGTTAGCAAAAAAGCATTTTCTCAATGTTCGATTATGACCTATCTGTCTGTTAAGTTAACGGCAAGTTGTAGTCCCGGTTAGCTGCTAATCGGAAGAACAGCTGGGTAGAGCAAACAATTTTGCATGAAATAAACATAATATTGGAAAAAATAACGAAAAACTTGTATAGATGCACATTTTTATTAATAATTCTTAATAAAATTTATTGATTAATTGGACAATTGGATTTTACACTTTAATTTTTGTTTAAATTTACATTTTGCACGGCAGAATATCAAAAACAAGTAAACACTAAACAGCTGATGTGCAGTTTTCGGTATTCACAATTGAAAAAGTTCACAATTAATGATCTAACCGGCAGTGGCTTAACCGACACTTGGTGAAAACGAAATTGTTTTGTTAGCTATCGTACGGTTAGCTATCTGCTGGTTAAGAGCTAGACTAACCGGACAATGTGAAAACGGCCCTAAAACTATAGAACTTTTTTTTAAAAAGTAAAAAGTTTAAAATATTCTTTTGAAATGCCAAAACAAGTTGGAAATGCCACAGGTGCATTATACGAACTATACGTTCTATTTACGCCACGTTTTTGTAGTGTAAACTTACAATTTTGTTATTGCAAATTACGTTGACGTAAGCTTACCGAACATACGCTGTTTACAGCACCAATACGGCGTTCATTGAATATACTACATAATATATATTGGAAAATATTTCCAACTTCAGGGAAAACACATAAATATATCTCAGTTTTCATAAATTACTATACAGGAAGCATCATTTTGTTTGGCGTCAAATTGTCATTTTGATATTCTATGCCTCTAATGACAGTTGAGCCCACGCGATGTATGAGGGGATTTATAGCCTAGACACATTGATTGCGGCTGCAACCAAACAACACGAGGTGAAAACGAAAATGTTGGCATGTTGTCTACGACTTGATTAATTTGGATGCAGCGCGATAAGTCGTATTTTCATATATTTTTATTATTTAACATCGAACTATCATTAAAAAATAAATATTTAACACAAACACAATGAGAATGAACAATAAAAAACACAAAAGAAGCACGAAATGAAACGAAAACATTGACAAATGCCGATGTTCTTACTCTTGTCGCAATGTGTCTAGGCTATTATACAATGAAACTAGTCGCATGCGACTGTCAAAAGTGATGGTGCGGAGTATAAAACGAAAGGGAATGAAAAAAGTCTCTCGGACTGCGATTTCATTGAACTTTTTGACGTTATTCTTTCATATTTTCGTGGGTAGCTGAATTTTGAAGTAGTCTCTGCAACACAGTTTCATCATGAAATTTGAAGATGAAACTTTAAAAGAAAATCGAAGAAAGTTTCATGCGACCAGTTTCATTGTATAAATCCCCTCTATACTACCTGGTTATTATATCATGAGGATGGGTCTGTGAATCACGATCGAACTAACAAGGTAGTAATACCCATAGATGGCAGATTCATGTAATAAATCACTTTTCGTGAATATTTAATTGCTGTGTCACAAAAAGTCCATTTCCTCACGGAGTAATTCAAAAGTTATGCAATTGCAACAAATGTTGCTAATGGCCAACTCACAAGTGATTGTTTGATTGGCAATCAATAGGAGTATTCACACTGAACTCGTTAATTTGTTATTTGGTTAGTTGTTATTTCGTTATAATTGTTGACTGTGAACACACCCTTATGTTTAATCTCGTTACCCTGGTAATTTTTATTGAATAACAGCTGATTTTGCTTTGCCCAAGACCCCTCTTACATTGATCAAGACTTGAAAGCAAGTTTTTTTGGCGTTTTCTTTTGAACTTGACGAAACCTTTTACATTGTTCAATACTTGAATTCAAGTTTGTTTCTTCTTTGTTTGCTTTCTATGAAATAAAAACAGCAAATAGAAGCCAATAAAAAATTGTTGTGGCTTAAATACAACAAATATTGAATAGTTCAACATAAAATAAAAACAATACCAAAAAAAATGCTCTGCATAAATGAAATATCATACATTTATAGCTGCAACTCAACAAACGCACGTTGATATGCGAAAAATAAAATAAAGAGCACAGCCAACAACGCGAAAATAACATAACGAACACGAAAAAATTGACGGTACAGCTTCAATGTTCTTTTTCCCTTCCGTCGCTTCCGATGTGCGGTGACAAGCTCACAGAATTGATTTCAAGTCTTGATCAATGTGAAATGGGTCCAACTAACGAAAACTTTATCAGGGTTGCTCAGTTGTTACTTTGTTACTCGGAAGTTCGATAGTTCGATAATTTTACAAAGACAAAGTGCATGGAAAAACTTACAAGCAACAAACTAACGAGTTCGGTATGAATACCCCTGATGAACTTTTCTTATTCTCTTTCAGACTCTGTTTGCTGCATGCTTACACGACACGCCAATCAAACGTAGTAAAAATTTTGTTTTGCAACCCAGCAGCACTGTTGAGATTGCTTGATTGTCCTATACAGCAATCACAAAATTAACGAATTTTGAATGCTGCAATCTGTGTTCATCCGCTCTCACTCTCAATAGGGGCTTTCGCATGATCTAACATATTGGACGACAAAGTCGGATGGAAAACTAATTGATAGACCTTTCGAATGATCCAACTTGTTGGACGACATCATTAATTACAAACTCTCAAGCAGAACACTTCGGCGCAATGGCATAAGAATTTTTGGGTGCGCTATTAATTGATCAAGTTTTGAAGGGAAAGGAAGAGATGGATATGACAAGGAAATCTTTTTCTTTTAATAAAAGGAAAATGTGGTTATTTAAAGCACATAAACGCGTGCATTAAGTGTTTGTTAGTAATTTATATGCACTGATTGAACGTTGTTTACTCGCTGAAAATTTATAAGATATGAAAAATGTAGCGTGTTGGACCAACACTCGTTCACATGCCCAACAAGTCGGACGGACCGGCAGAAAAATCAAAAATTTTTGATATTCATCCAACATGTTGGACCGACCGTCGTTTTAGCTTACGCATGGTACTACTTGTCGTCCAATATGCCATGTCTATCCAATTTGTTGGACCATGCGAAAGCCCCTAATGTATTTGATAGTTTAATAGGCTGAGGTCACACGGTGCTCGTTTGCTCGGCGTGCAATGAACACTTTTATTCTCTTTTCTCAATTTGCACGTTGGTAGGTCACACGACAGAAAAATGCACGGCGAGCAAATTTTGACATATCATTAAAATTCACTACTTTTTCTCCTCCTCTTTATTTCGTACTATGTTATTTAAAAATTTACTTAACACTTCGAGAATAAAGTGTCGTCTGTAATCGGTACTGGTTATTAAAACATAATTTAAAGTTTCGCAAATTAATAAAAAGACATGGATTCTATTATAGTTGATTTAGATATATTGACTTTTGAATTAATTGAGTTAGCAAAACAATATGCGGAAAGAATTGTTTTTATGAACAATGCCCATCGGAAAGTTTTGTTAAGTTTTATTTATTGTTAAATTTATCAAATAGCCTGTCAGAGAAAAGGGTTTCACATAACTCTTATGTTGGTAATGTTATGGTAAGAAGGGAGTACTTTTTCACAGAAACAGTACTTTTCAGTACTTTGTTAAATTTCACAACCCAGCAACACTGTTTTGCACGGTGCTCGCTGTCATGTGCATCGAGCAAAATGAACACATTTTGCTCGGTCTACAAAGTGTTTATCCTCTCACAGTCTCATCGATTTTTGACAGTTTCGCATTGGAAGCAACAACAACAATATTTGCACGCCGATCAAACGAGCACCGTGTGACCTTAGCCATATTGAAAACAACAACAAAACGAGTAGATTGTTTGATTGGCAATCACCGTGTGAGCAGGGGATAACCCATGTTCCTATACCGAAACCTTCACATGGAGCAACTTTTTCAAAACTAGTTGGCAACATATTTGCGATAAGTAATATGCAACGCAGCATGCTGCAATTTATATCACCAACGTGTTGTGTTTTTTCTTTGGTCATTCTGTACAATGCTAAAAATTGACCATCACTTTGTTGCAGCTCTTTTACTGCCACGATTAATCTTATGTTTATATTATTTTTTAATGTACGGATGGACCCAAATATTTTTTGCCGTTTGTTTTTTGCGTATAGAAAAAGAAAAATTGTAGTTGGGCCCATTTTTTTTGCCTAAGGTTAAATTCTGTCTACTTCAATAAAAATAATCAATGTTGCTTTGTAACATGTCTTTGCAATTATGTTTTGAATTGCAGTGGTTTGAAACTTTATAAACAATTGTGTTGCAATTGCAGTACTGTTCCATTGCTCCGTGAGGAAAAAGCCTAATGCTACACCCAAAAACATTCTGTGGTATAAATAAATAAAAATGTATTGAAAACAAATGCAAATTAGTAACTCACCGTCCAAATAAAAATGTATTTATAATTACTGAATTAGGTTATTTATTTTTAATACATAATTTTGAATTCATAAACATTTACATTAAAAACAAGTGTTTTTTTCATTTGTATATCCTAAACGATTTGCAGTTCTTTTACATAATTTTAACTAAATTTTTTCTACTTATGTAGTAATCTTACTACATGTGTAGTTATTTTTACTTTATTGTACAAAAAAATCAATGTTCTTTTTAAAATTTTTTTACTGTAGGTTTATTAGCAACACATCATAATATAATGGCGTTATTATATTTACAACAAACAATGTTTACATTTTATTAAAAATATAGTATTAAATGGCACAGATATATATCTTAACATCTTCGCCCTCTTGTCGGAAGAGCATGGGATTTCCAGTAGAATTCGATGAGTTAATTTTCTTTTTTCATGAGCCGGTAGTGTGATGACTTTTCTTGGAAGGAGACAAAAGTCCGGAAATATTAGCACGAGAGAGTACTCGTAACATTATCCAAAGTCCGCCGTCTCAAAAGTTTCACCGTCCGCTAGAAGTGGAATTAAATTAGCATCATAATAACAAACATTATATTCCTTACTTACTAGCATCGCGTACAGCCAGTCCAGGGTGGCAGTTATATTTTCAAATATTTTTATTTATGTATAATTTTCCATATTGGAAAACAAAATAAATGAAAAAACACAAACTGCTATAAAAAAAATTCTTCAAAATTTTTTTATTTACTAATAAATACTAACTACCTATAACAACATCGTGTAGTTGTAATTATTTAAATATAAATTTAGTAAAAATTTATCGAATAACTACTTTTGTATTTGAAAATAAATAAAACTACATATTGACGAAACAAATATACTTTGTGTAGTAAATTTTACTGCAGTATTTTTTTGAGTGTATGTTCACACTGAGATTAAATTAGGTAATTTCGAGCTTTTGTGTAATTTCGACTGAAATGATCTAAAAACTATGGTAATTTCCCATACAATTTGTTGATTTGGAAACTACCTCAAACAAGGTTATTTCGTTTGAATTACTCACGCAGTTAGGCAAAAATGCACTTGCAACCCTGAAATCTGAATATAGTGTGGATTTAACACAGCCTTTTTGTGACGTATTAAATATTTTGTTATCCATTCCAGCTGAGCCGGCATTATAATACATGACACATGATAATGGCCACATTCAGATAATACTTTACTTTTTTGACCCTTCGGGTAGCAACCCATTCAGTGAAACTTGGGTGAGCAATGTTTTCAATTTTACATATTGATAAGATGTACGGTTATGTGCGAAATAGTTTTGCAAAGTTACTTTGAGTAGGAATTTTCTATTTTTAATTAAACATTTAAGTTGGCAACTGTTGAGTATGCTGAATGTGGCCAATAATGAATTGACAAAAAAATAAATCAAACGTCAAACGAAATTATCTAAGCCCAGTGTGAACGCTTTTGTACACTTTCGAAATTATCTCACGAAATTACCTAATTTGATCTCAGTTTTAACATATACTGAGTTTCCATGGCGAGTTAACTCGGTGTTTACTCGAGGTTAACTCGCTATGGAAACGCGAGTTGAGTTGAGTTTCGTTAAATCTACGGAACTCCACGAAACTTGTAAGATTTAACTAGGTTCTATCTGTCAAAGTGATTGCTGTCATTAATATTGAAAAAATAATGAAAATCTGTATTTTAACAAAAATATTAGAATGTCGAATGCAAGAGTTTTTTGGAGTGCCGCAGAAACTAGTCAAAAAAAAACAAAAATTACAAAAAAGAATTGACAAGTTCAACTCGACTCGGTGTTGTGCATGGAAACACTATCGAGTCAGCAAAGTCATTTTGTCAACTCAACGAAAACCCAAACCCGGAGTTAACTCGCCATGGAAACTCAGTAATAGTAGATTTTTTCTCATGTGTGATTTTTTTGTCACATGCTTTATTTATGAGGAGTGCTTTCAAGTATATGGATAATTACAAGTTATTAACGCTGCAGCTACACGTTCAAGAAATTGCTTTCAAGTTGATCACACATAGTGTTTGTCAAAATTCATTCGAATTGATAGCTGTGACGTAGGCTGTGTGCAACTTGATAATCAATTTTATTTTCAAGATGCCATCGCCAAGGCAACAACTCAATTTATTTACAAAAACTGTGATCAACTGTTTAACTTGACCGTCAAGTTGCCTCACGACTTGAAAGGAAAAATTGATATTAAGTTGGTTTTCAAGTTCGAAAAGTTTGAGTGTGTTAGTAAAAAAGTGTGAATGTGTTGCAACTTGAAAGGCAACCCAGCTAGACAGCTCTAACAAGTTTACAAACACAACGAAAAGAAATTTGTTGGTTACTAACACACTCTTACATTGTCATTTCATGTTAAACAAGGAAAAATATATTTGTATATATTTCTTGTTCTTTTTAACGAGCAAAATAAAAAAAAAATTAAATCCAAAACAAAGCAAGCTAGGGAACATTTGTAAAATAAATAAAATTAAATTAAATAAAATAAAACAAAAATTACATAAAAATTGATAGCGTATTTATATATAATTGAAGTCTGCATATTGAAACATAATAAAAGTGAACTGCTGATTGAAATATTGTTTCCTAATTGTTTTGTTAATTTAATTTTGTGTTATATTGTTTTGTGTGCTTTTATTTTTATTATGTTTATATCTACTAATATTACAGCGTTATATATGTTTTAAATAAAATTAATTGTATTGTCGTTTATTCAATACAATCAAAAATTATTTTAGATTAAAAAAAATAAAGACGAAAAAATATAAAATGCAAAAACAAAATTTTTACATCTGCTTTTGTTTTATTCGGCGCTCGCACCCGAGCATCTTTTTATGAGAGGTCAGAGCTCTATCCACTAGGCTATTTTGGAGCAGTGTTGCGCATGCGCTAACTGCGTGCTTAAGTAAACAGCTGAGCTTGTATTGAATCTTTATGGAAATGTCATAGGTGTGAGCAGAGCAGCTTCAGCTTTTTTAATGCACAAAACCAATGTGGCAGACAGGGATGCCAGATCACACAGATAGGAATTTGACCACAGAATTTTCACGATGCTAGAACAAACCTAACGTATTTTGTATGGAGAATTTTATACAAACCTAACGTCTTATACGTTATGTCTATGCCACATATATGGCATATCTAGCAGTTAGGTATCTAGCTGGGAACTTGAAAGAAAAATTGAACGTGTAGCCACCAAGTTACGAATGGTACTACTTGTCGTACAACATGCCATGTCTATCCAATTTGTTGGACCATGCGAAAGCCCCTAATGAACTCTTTTTTTTAAGAGCCAAATAGACTACACAGACAGTCAATTACACTATTAGACAAAATGAACATATTTTGTCCGCCTTATAAAAAGTTCATCCGCTCTCACTCTCACTGTTTTTTGACAGTATCTCATTGAAAGCAACAACAACGGTCGGACAAACGGACATCGTGTAACATGGGCCAATGCGAAACTGTCAACAATCGATGAGACTGTGAGAGGATGAACACTTTGGCTGTGCTCACACGTTAATCAAATGATTGAATGAACTCAATTTTGTTGTTGTTTGTCCGGCTAAAAAAAATGAACTCTCTGTGAGAGAAAAAATGAACTCTGAATACGTCATCGCTTCATTCAAAGTTTTGACCACGCTCTAGACCTGAATCATTCAGTCAAAGCGATGCAAACTTTTACTCGGCTGCTGCTTAGTAGAAGTTATTAATAAGAAGGTAGTAATTGAACAAAAAAGAACTTTCATGATTTAAAAAAAAGCAGTACATTTCTGTGAATATACTGTATTCCGCAATGTTTTTAAAATATTAAAAATGAAAAATTACCATTTCCTGGTCAAGACAACTGACCGAATAGTTTATAAATGAATTCCAAAGAAAAAAATAATATCCGGAATATTGATTTGCTAACGAAATCAATCTCAATCCTTAATGCCGCGTTTCCATGCTATATTTTACGATCTCCCACAATCACATTTTTTGTAAAAAAGAATGCGCATGAAAGCCCTATCTTGTGGAATTGGCTAATGTTATTGTGAAAAAGGCATACATTTTCTACTTTTATAGCATGTGATATCATCTGTGATTTCATGAGATACTAGAAGATAGAAAAAGTTAAACTTTTTGAACTTTTCCCATAAAAGTGTATTACATGCTATAATATTTTACAACCGTTTTTATAGCTGCATGGCGTTTTTAATTTTGTATGACATTTCTAAAAAAAATATAAATAATATTATAAATTCGACAGACAAACAACAGCATGAAATTGCGGAAAGTAAGTTTTTAACTGTTCTTTTCCACGTCGAAAGCTAAACCATTCCTTTTCCCGCTAGGTCGTCGTCGTTCTAAGGAAGAGGAGCAACGCAAGAAACGCTCAACTACTTGCTATCATGCTACTTGCTATTTGCTTTCCACAATGCAGTTTCACCGGCGCTAGCTCAATGCTACGTATCAACGATACACTGCCACTGTTAGGAGCTGGTGTTGGTTCAGGATCTTCCTTGTTAAGCAGTACAAATGGGGCCGCAGCACCCTGTCAACAGCAAACGTCCACACAAGGCGGTCATTCAATTAATGCGTGTGTCAACAACGTTTATGTACAACAACAAGCGCCAACAGAATAAGTGGTTGTTTCTGCAGCAGCAACACCAGCAGCAGCAGCAAAATCAACAACACAACAACGCTAAGAGCAACAGCAATGCTCTGGCGTCATAACCGTTTTGGTAGCAACACCATTTAATGTTCGTCAGACTCTGGCTCCTCGTATTTAGATCAAAATGTCACGATCTTTAAGCTGAAAGGTGCACCCGTTGGTGGTGGCTCAAGCAATGGTGGCGTTGTTAAAGCTTGACAAATAACTGCAAGTCATTTATTGCGACGACAAGTTTCAGATTAGTATTTTTTAGAACTAAAACAATTGATGAAAACAAACAATAAAATAAATGAAAATTTAAATTAAATCTTAAAAGCAGGCATTGTTTAGTTTTCCAGTAAGTTTGGTTCAATGAGAGATGAGAGATGAGAAAAAACAAACCATATTTTTCGGATATCTTTGAAGAAATGCTTGGCAAATGAAAAATTATATTTTGTAAAAATTTATAAATTTTAATTTATTGCGCACCACATTACAACCAGTCTCTGTTAAAACAATGAGTATTGCAAGCTACTGCCAACTGCTGCATTTCGCCCCTGGCAATGAATTAAATTTCGCCACCAGCTGAAGCAGTGACTATTTTCGCAAGCTCCCAGCTCGCAAGTTCCCAATTGTAAATTTATATTAGCACATATTCCTATGCAATTTTAATATTTTATTTTATGTTCTTCTGCAGTTGCTTCTTTTTGATAAATTAATTCATTTTTGAGTTGTTTACAAATATGAATTTGTCAAACTTTTATAACGAAGCGTACATATATGCATCTCGCTCATTATAGCAAGTGTTTTGTGATATGGGATAAGATAAGATACTGGAAGATCGCATGGAAACGCAGCATAAAGATCGTAAAAGTTCGTAAATAGGGAGATATATAACTAGGATAGAATGTGAAATCAAGAGAAACAAGTTTAGAAAGTTATGTTATAAGTGTATAAGTGTGGCGGAGCTCTATATCAACATGCGAATTTGAATCTGAGGTAAGTGTTATGCTTTTAGGTCAATTCGAGTCATTAAACAATCTCATTCCACAAACACCTCTACCACCAACTACAACTTCCAAAGTCGTATATAATGATGAATTTTTAATTTTAAGCGATTAGAAATGAGGAAAGAATTAAAGAAAGGTAAAAGCAAAGGACCAAGGCTAGACCGGGATTCGAACGTGGAACCTCTGCGTTTGCAGTCAAGCACGCTAACCATTCGACTACCGAGGAACCCCGAGCTCAGAGTAGAGTAACTATTTGTTGATGGCATTTTATTGGCAAACTGAAACAGGCATTGGGCAAGGACGGCAGCAACGCGGCGGGCAGTGTTGCCGCGACGGTTTTAAAAAAAGTATCCATAAAAAGGTCAGAAATGTATCCAAATGTATCCACTTAAAAATAAAACAAGTATCCAGATATCAAATTGCAAAAAACAATATTGTACTCACCTCTTAAACACAAAAAAGTAGTTTTGATTTTTATATCAATAGATTTGTATAAAATGTATTTAATTAGAAGCGTCATATACTGTGTTTACATGCAGAGTTAACTCGGGGCTTACTCGTAGTTAACGCTGCATGTAAACGATGGATTGCTTAACAGCTCGAACTGAGGAAAAGGCTTGCCTCAGATTCAAATTCGCAAGTTGATATAGCGCTCCGCCACACATACAACATTATTGACTTGTTTCTCTTATTATCCCTTTCTCTCCTACTTATCTATCTCTCCATTTCCGAACCAAGGCAGACTTGACTGAAAAGGTTTGACACCTGAAATCCATGGTTCAAAGCTTAAAAAAATTATGGTATTTTTCATTAAAAAATGTCGGCTGGAAGAGTCTGTTGAAATGCCAACAATTTGCTCTAAATAAACTTGACAATTCTAACTCAACTCGACGTGTTGCATGTTAGCAGCATTGAATTAGCGTCGACTTTTTTAACTCAACGAAACCCCTAACCACGAGTTAACTCTGCATGTAAACACAGTTATATATAATCTTCTATTTATGCAAAATTTCAACAGTATCTTTCCTTAGAAAAAGTTATCGATTTTTGATCCGTAAGAGGGGGTTTATTCAGTGAAATTAGTCGCATGAGACTGTCAAAAGTGAGGGTGCGCAGTATGAAACGAAAATGAGGGGAAAAAGTCTCTCGGGCTGTGATTTCATGAAACTTTTTTGACGTTTCTTTTCTCATATTCGTTGTTGGTAACTTCACTTGACTGAAGTAAAAGAAGAAATTTATCAACATGTAGTCTTTTCAGTAATAATATAATATTAAAACTTTTATAATGTATATCAAATTAAAAATTTGGAGCAAACAAATTAGGTGGTATTGTAAAGAAAGGCGAATGGATATGGTTAACCAAAGATGCAACTCTCAAGATAGTTTTACTGAAGTATGGACACTAGAGCGTATCACCAAAACTAACCTATTTTTGACGAAAATTAAAAAAAATTTATTATGATCCAAAGTGTTATTCTTTGCAAAATTGGTCGGAAGTGCTCCTAAAATCCATTTTTTCGATTTCACTTCTTCCCATGGTTATAATGATTTTTTCAAAGCTTTAATTTGTTGGACTTTTTGGAGCAGGATAAGATGGTAGGAACGAAGATCGATTGTGTAATCAGTAGAAAAAAAAACATTTGAGTTAAAAAAAATATAAGAAAATATTTGGATAACACCAACAAACACACAGATATAAAATCTTCCGGATCGAACAAGAAACACCGAAGATATAACGAAAAAACCAAAATAGCACCATAGGGACCAATTTAAAAACAAAAAATATTTTTTTCGAAAATGTCTTTCAAATATCTAACGATTGAGGCGGGGTCAAAATAGGTATATTTTTCTGCCATACAAGGTGATACGGTCTAATGGACACACCGTATCTGCGTAATTAGATGTGGCGATCAAGTGTTTCAAATGAACCAAATGGCTGTATGCCTAGAAAGCAAGAACAGCTTCGGTGGTAGCTTCGTGGCGATATTTTCCATTGACCAAAGCACTGTACGCAACTGCATGGAAGTAAACCTAAGTGTAAATGGAGTCATGTAGATGATCCTTACTGGACAACTTCAATGACTGCTTTGCGTTCGGATCAATGGAGGGTGTGATAGTATTGCTCAACTTTAATATGGCTAAAGTTTTGGCTATGAACGAAAATCTGCCACAGGGCGAAGTATTCATACCGTGCCATGTGATTGACTACAATATGCAACAACAAGAGATTCATCGGAATTTAAAGCAATATCAGCAGAATGACATTGTTTTGGTTTGCAAATGGAAGGCAAGTTTTTCAGTGAACCTAAAAAGTTGATTTAATACCTTTTTTTATAATAACAGTAATGGATGTACTCTGTTCTGTGCGCTGCTTGATACCTATAGGATTGACATTAAGTCTGCAGTAGGCGTGGAAGATGGTCATTTTGTTGTCTACGATTTAACGGAATTGCAAATATTTTATATAGCTACAGCTGACCAATACAGTGCGAAGGCTTCTTTAGCTCAAATAGATTTTCTAGAACCAACTGATGACCCACGTCCTCGTTTATACATAAGGGCAGTATCTGAGGGTGATACAAATCTAACAGAGGTTTGACATTCACTTACGTACGAGAAGCGTGTGATCGATGATAATGTAATTACTTTTGTTTTTTAAAGGTTCGTTCTAAGTTTGTATTTAATGTACAAAAGAAAATTTAATGTACAAATCTTGAAATAGATTTTTCCGACAAGCTGTATTCGACTTATGGTGTCTGTAGAATCCAGAGAGAGCACAGCTATACCTTGCCAATCAATTGTCAGATCAACAGTACATGGTGAAGATAACGATAACTGCTTGTGTTTTTGCTTGGTTTGCTGAATATGGGCAGAAAAATAAACTCGTATTTTTTTATTTGAATCAATGGCATAAAGAAGAAATGCCTTATTCCATTGACTCTGATCGAGATCCAATTATGAGCTGCTTATGTGCTCAATGGACAACTATGCGCACTGCAATCACTTATAAGTGCTGCTGCAATTGCTTACTTTGATTCGTTGCAACGTTTCGAAGAATACTTCTATCCGAGTTCCTTAAGTTTTTAACGTCTAATGCCTCAGTTCTGTGCACTGTATGCCGAGTGTACTTTTTCAAAGGTAAATTAATAAACAGTCCGTTAAAAAGCGTATCTTGTCTTTTTATATCATTCTTTATTAATGACAAGAGCATTTCAAATTTAGGTTCATTCATTCTTAAAAAGTTGTTGTATGATGCCGGGTCCTGTATTTTCAACTCCTTGTTGACAAATGAATGGGAACCTTTAGAATCTCTCTCAAGTCTCCAGGGTTAAATTCAAATCCTTTTTTTCTTATTCAAACGAGTTTTTGATGCTGTGCTGCAACAATCCAACAATTTGGCTACCACTTATTCGTTATCGCTGTTATTAAAAGGATCTTATAGTACGTTCACACTGATTTCTAAATGCGCATTTAGAAGTTCGAAAATTCAACCAAATGTCAAGTGTTCACATTAGGGAGAAGCGTAAAATGCGAATTTAAATTGACAAGTATTCGAACATGCATTGACAAGTATTCGAACATGCCGAACATTTATAAGGCTGTGTGCCAATCGGAAACTTTTCACTCGTGGTAGGAAGGAAAATTCTGAGTTGATCAAAATTTCTGTCTATTAGGGGCTTTCGCATGGTCCAACAAATTGGATAGACATGGCATATTGGACAACAAGTAGTACCATGCGTAAGCTAAAACGACGGTCGGTCCAACATGTTGGATGAATATCAAAAATTTTTGATTTTTCTGCCGGTCCGTCCGACTCGTTGGACATGTGAACGAATGTTGGTCCAACACGCTGCATTTTTCATTTCTTATAAATTTTCAGCGAGTAAACAACGTTCAATCAGTGCATATAAATTACTAACAAACACTTAATGCGCGCGTTTATGTACTTTAAATAACCACATCTTCCTTTTATTAAAAGAAAAAGATTCCTTTTCATATCCATCTCTTCCTTTCCCTTCAAAACTTGATCAATTATTAGCGCACCCAAAAATTCTTATGCCATTGCGCCGAATTGTTCTGCTTGAGAGTTTGTAATTAATGATGTCGTCCAACAAGTTGGATCATTCGAAAGGTCTATCAAATTGTTCCGTTATTTTTCCATCCGACTTTGTCGTCTAATATGTTAGATCATGCGAAAGCCCCTATTGAAATTGAATTGTCATTTTTACTGTGCCAAATGAAGCATGAAAGGTTAACTGCTGCGTTTTCTAATACTTTTTTTATTCAAAATTATATATGTTTAATAAATACTGTTGCTTTGCGTAAAATAAGATTATTAAAGCAAAAGTTGTGTAAACATATATAAAAATTAAACAAAAAACCATTTGGTCTTTTGACATAAATAGGTCGTCGTTAATGTAATATCTATATTGTGTTAATTTGTTGAAAATGCATAACCAATGAATGCTGCTCAATACATATGTAGTTCAAATTAGTATTTTGTACTGAAATGTAAAAACAAAATCGACCTTTCTGCACATGTAAAATTTTTCACTTATCAGTTTAGTGTACTTCACCATCGATTTATTCACAATTATTTTCATTCAGCATGTTTTTGATATCATTTTATTCCATTTATAAAATATACTAACGAAAAAAAAAAATTAGTAGCAGTGCTAAAATTTTGTCCACCGAACCTAAAAACCTTAAAACTTAACACGCACTCCAAAAAAAATCTCACTTAGTCTTGACCTTGCCGAACACCCGAAGTTGCAAATTTTTAGTAAACCATACAAAATTTGAACACGTGCTTTGAAAAAAAAGATCCAGTTGTACCCATTCTAAGATTAACCTTGATTTATTTTACGGTGATTCCCAAAATATTTTGGCTATACCGAAATCCGTCAGTAAGCTTAACCATTTTGCAAAAACCTCCAAAAATCCTGTTTTCCGTATATGTATATATTAACAAGTGTAATGGTTGTAAGCAAATAAACTGTCTCAAGTTATAGGCCTGAAAAAGTTCGTTCAATCTGCATCAAAAATTTGAAAATATTTGCAATTGGATTAATGATAATAATGTTTTCATGTATTTTTTTTATATTATTTTCACAAAACTTCGAATAACATTATTATTTCTTATATAATCTTCGTTATCAATATACCATTGGAAAAGTATGGACGGCTGTCATTTATTTTTGGACAGAATTGCTTAAACCGAATAACAAAAAAGGACTAATTTAAGAAAAAAATTATATTGGAGAAAAGACCTGCTGGAAAAATACTGTAAACCATCAATAGGCATGTGCGGCTTTTTGTTTAATAATGTGTGGCTCTTATTTTATTTTCCCATTTGTGTGCAATTTACCTGAAGGTAAAATTTTCAAAATCCAAAATACTGTATATTTATACTCTATAATTACATTTATAAATCCTTATATACATTACATTTTGAGCACTACACCTCCGCCCACACATTGCTTTAATGAAAAATTAATATATTCTGAATATTAACAGCATCCAGAAAAATCATCAAGAAATACCATTTTTTCAGAAAAAAAGTCAAAATAATGTAGCTAATATATTTTACACAAACCTCCTCTTCATTTTTCCAAACTTCAATGCAACTAACACATGCTTTTTTTTAATTTTCGCTTGTGTCAAAAATTCTTTTCCCTCTTGTCAAAATTTATACTATACCCTGAGTATCAATCCGAGTCAAAAGTTTCCGATTGGCACACAGCCTAAGCAAAAAAAATCTGATAGTAAACAAAATTGACAACTAATGAAACGAATTCAACTCAGAGATGAGCAAAAAGTAGCGAGTAGTAGTTTTGGAATATCGAATCAGGGTCGCAAACTGCTAAATGCTCATTAGAAGTAGCATTTAAGTGAATTAACTAGACAGAATTTTCTATGGGTAAATGCGCATTTAGAGAAGAATTAATGAAATAAATGAGCATTAAGCTTTAAATGCGCATTTAGCTTCCAGTGTGAACATAGTATTATTCCTCAATAGCAAGAGAAGCGCAATCCAGAAGCTCTTTTACTATATTTTGGTTGTTCATGCTTAAGCTGCTGCTGATGTTGTTGTAGCTTTCTAAAATACTAAAATAATGTCATTGTTACTAAAAAATCTGTTGTTAATGATGTGTTGACATGGTACCTGCTGAAGATGATGGTAGGCTAGATGCTGTTGCAGTCCCTCGCACTGTTGTTGATGATGGTAAATTGATTCAGTTAATATTGCTGCAGTAACCTCAGTTGGATAGAGCTTGTTTTTTGGCTAAAATAAATATTATTATTGCTGATAAAGCCGCTGTAACTACTGGGTTTTAGCATCGTACCTGTAGCTGATGTTGTTGTGGTAGTGTGTGGAAGGTCCTGCCAATGTTTTTGGACACCGAAGTTGATTTCGTTGTTGATGCAGCTGATGTTGTTGTTGATACAGTTTATGTTGTTGTTAATGCACTTGATGTTTTTGCTGAAAAAGCGTTTTGTTGTTGATGAGGAAGTATTTGGTAATGTTGTTGAGAAGCTGATGTTGTTGATGAGGAAGCTGATTTTGTTGTTGAAGCAGCTGACGTTGCTGAAGATCCGTTTTGTTGTTGATGAGGATTGTTGATGCAGCTGATGTTGTTGTTGAAGAAGCTGATATTGTTGTTGATGAAGTTGATTTTGTTGTTATTGCAGCTGTTGTTGATGAAAAAGCTGATGTTCTTGCTGAAGAAGCGTTCTGTTGTTGATGAGGATTGTTGTTGTTGATGTAGCTGATGTTGTTGCTGAAGAAGCTGATATTGTTGTTGATGAAGGTGATTTTGTTGTTATTGCAGCTGATGCTGATGCGGAAGCCGATGTTGTTGCTATTAAAGCGATTTGTTGTTGATGAGGATTGTTGTTGTTGCTTATTGATGTCTTGTTGTTGCTTATTGATGTCTACCAATATTATTGGTAGCTTATACGGTCACCGATTCTTATTCCTTATTTATTTTTAATATTTTTAGAATTATGAAAATATTTTTCAACGCAAATGATTTAAATCGCTTTAAAATTAAAAATTCAAATGTCAATTCAAAAACAATCACGAATCTCTTCAGAAATCTCTTGAAGTTTCATCATGTAATTTGACGATGGAACTTTAAAAGAGAATTTCAGAAAGTTTCATGCGACTAGTTTCACTGTATAAATCCCCTTTAACAGACTTTTATTCGACTGTGCGACTGTGCGTTAGTTGGAGCAAAAAGTGACAGTTTAATTGCACGCATTGTTCCAAAATTATAAACACACATAATAATGGCAATGCTACCAAACGACAGCATATTGTCTTATGAAATCAAAAAAGCCCTAAATTTAATTTGAAAAATTTTACAGGAGAAGCAAAAAACTTTTTAAATTGAAAAAGCCTTATTTTTCAAAATTGTTTCGGGTTCATTTTGTTTATTAAAACATAATCAATCAAAAACTCGATTTTGAATTTTTGGTAAATTGAGCTGTTTTCGATTTCATATGACGATATTTTCATATTAAAAACATATTTCAATAATTGTATCCAAATTTACACTAAGGCTTAAGAATACGTATCCTGCAATTTTTGAAGAAAAACAGTATCCAAATGGATCCATAATGTTACTTTCATTCGTTTGTTTACTTGTTTGTGAATATGTGCTTACTTTAACTTAATCAGTATCTATGAGGCTGAAGACAAAAGAACAAAACAAAACAACGAAATGTCAAAGCTAATCTCTTGAAGCTATTGTAAACAGTTCAGATTATTCTTTCTCTAATCTTCATATGTAAATATGATGTTAGTAAAAAACAAATTTTCTATTCGTTGTGTTTGTAAACTTGTTAGACATGTCTAGCTGGGAGATTTATTGCAGAGATAAATGACGTTAGCTTACTTAAGCTGGAAGTTCATTCGATGCATTTGCGTTTTTCATCCGTTTACTCGCTAGAGCAATTTACGCAAGAAAATGATGGTAGAGTTCAATCACTGCGTTTTACGTTCAGAGCAAGCAAGGGCTGCAGCATTATAAAACAGTTTATAAAATCTTAGCATCATATATCTTAATAATTTGTATAATTTTTACACAAAAAACTTTAAATGTCGTCATTTATTATCATAAAAATTTAAATTCTTAGTATTAAACACGTCCTGGTAACAAATAATCAACAAAAAAATCTAAGACATTTAACATTTTTAAGATCTATGTGTAAGAGCCATCCCTGAAAGTAATTGCTTCTGACTCGTTACTTTACTTTCTTCTCGCTTTTCGTTATAAGTAACGAGCTGTCAAAAAACGCAATTTACGCAAGAAAAGTTGAAATATTTTCAACTTTCTTGCGTAACTAGCGTTTTGCCAGCGTAACGTTCACAACCATTGAACTCGCTCCCATAAGCTTTCACATACTTCTATTTTATGACGCCAGCGAATAAACGGATGAAAAACGCAAATGCATCGAATGAACTTCCAGCTTTAACTTTACGCTGCGTTTGTGTTTTCTACAGTTACGGGCCTTTCAGGAAGCTTGTTGTATAAGTGTAGGCTTGCCATTAAGTGTGGTGTAAAACATATTTTTACAGCCGATCCACTGAGGTTTATTATGAACACCTCGATGATTCCTTTTAATTTGGTCTTCTGGTAAATCGGACTTTATAAAATGAAGGTGTGTTAAATTTATTAAATAATTATGTATTTGATGGCTAATATTGTGAAATTTATTCTCTATCTTGTGCTGCTATGTGTGATAGGTTGAAGAATTTATTAATATTTCGAAAAAAGTTTCTGATTGCTCTTATTAACCTAGATATTTTGTATTAACCAAGTTAAGATTATGTATATTTCTGCAATTTTTTAGCATATCTCGTCTATAAAATCGTATTTACGACTCAATTTAAAATTTTCTTTCAGCTTAACGTTTCTTTTCCCGCAACGGGGTGTCAAAAGCTCTTCGAAGTTGTTGATGAACACAAACTTCGTGTATTTTATGAAAAACGTATGGGACAGATCGTCGAAGCTGATATTCTAGGCGATGAATGGAAGGGTTACATGCTCCGCATATCTGGTGGAAATGACAAGCAAGGTTTCCCTATGAAGCAAGGTGTTCTCAGCCACGGTTTGTCATTGTTTTAATAACTATTTTGAAAGCATACTAATAAACGATTATTATAGGTCGTGTACGTCTTTTACTTAAGAAGGGGCATTCGTGCTATCGACCACGTCGCACTGGCGAGCGTAAGAGGAAATCTGTTCGAGGATGTATTGTTGATTCCAATATGTCCGTCTTGGCACTAGTAATTGTGAAGAAGGGCGAGAAAGAAATATCTGGTTTAACTGATACAACAGTTCCTCGTCGTCTGGGTCCAAAGAGAGCGAGCAAAATTCGTAAATTGTACAACTTAAGTAAAGAAGATGATGTACGTCGTTTCGTTGTTCGACGTCCATTGCCTGCCAAAGACAATAAGAAGGCAACTTCAAAGGCGCCCAAAATACAACGTTTGGTAACACCTGTCGTATTGCAAAGGAAACGCAGACGTCTTGCTCTCAAGAAGAAACGTCAAGTAGCATCCAAGGAAGCAGCCGCTGACTATGCTAAACTTTTAGCGCAAAGAAAGAAGGAATCTAAAGCAAAGCGCGAAGAGGCAAAGAGACGCCGTTCAGCATCCATGAGAGAATCCAAGAGCTCGATTTCAAGTGATAAAAAGTAAAATGAGTGGTCAAGATTGTTTGTGTTACAATTCAATAAATTTTAAAAATACTACCACCTTTTTTTAGTTAATTGAAAATTGTATATTTTATTTGAACATTCAAATAGCGAGAAAATAAGTATTTACACCTGGTAGTATTGTGTGTATAGCGGAATAATAGCGCCAATGCAACAATCTTCGAGTAGTGTTTACAGGAAAAAAACGCTCGTGTTTAATAAACTTTCAAGGTATTAGAGAAAACATTTTAAAAAGCTTTACGCATATGAATTGATAACTTCATCAATCCGCAATTAACTGATGAAAATCGAATTGACTTAAGAAGAAAAAAAAAAAAGATTATAATTGCATTTACGATGGAAAAATCTAAAATTCCCTTCCAAGTAACAAATTTTCAACTGCAAAAACAAGAAAAATTCTCTAACAGTTGAGAAATTTGTAATTCTCAAGTTTAGTTTCACATTTCTTATCATTTTAGATTGTGCATTTTCTCAAAAACTATTTTTCAACTTAAGATGGAGCTGAGGGAGATTTGAGGAAATATTTGTAACTTTGTTATCAATTAACGTTGAAGATTTGAGAAAGCCATTCGATATCATGATACAATCAAATGATTCTGATGTCACACAAAAATGCTTATTGGAAGCGCCTATTTTTCGAAAAATGTTTTTTGTTCAATTTCTTAATTAAGCATCAGATCCTGCTATATAATTGAAGTAGTGAATAAAAAGTAACAACAAAAAAAAAATTACAAAACAATAAATCGTTTGCTCAAAAATTTCCATATTGGCGCTAAGTATAATTGGACGAATAGAGGATTTTATACCGTGTTTTCAATTCTATAGCTGTGTTTTCTGCTATATAGCTGTGTTTTCTGCTATATAACTGTGTTTTCTGCTATAGTGAACATGAGTAGACTATTTGCATAAAGAATTAATTGAAGATTTACATCCTTCACAGCCCACAAATCAATAAAAATGCCATGTGGTATGGCTACTATCGATAACATAACTTAAAACGCGTTTCTACTGATTTATGCCGTATTGGACTTTAATTTGGTAATTTATATCGTAAGGTTCCTATCGACAACTATACAAAATTGGGCGTTTTCAAACTATATGTACGCCCACTTTTTCAGAAATCATTAAAATTATCTGCGGGCGATAAAGAAAAATTTCATATTTCGGACGGGTTTTTATAGAGTTTGGCTAGTAACTCAATGCGACAAAACAGTTTTGTGTTTTGATAAAGTTCCAAGGCGTCAGAACAAAAAGTTTTGTTTTTGTTTCAAAACACAGTGAGCGCACTCTCATTTGAACTATTGTATAGAAAACTGTCAAAACTTTAATCGCAGTGAGTAACTAGCCTTATAATCGGCAACTTTATTTAAAATGGGGCGTGGTGTTACCATATTTGCGCTCATTTTTAGAAATCAATAAAATATACCTGACATTTTCGCAGAAGATTTTATCCGATAAGATCCCGATTTTAACGATGTCGTAACGAGTAATACAAATAGAATAAGTCACAGCCCAACTAACAATTTTCCTTAAAATTTCAAACTTATAGTAGGATTTAATGTTATAAACGTTGCATAGTGCTCCAATTTGGAAGCATTTTTGTTATAGGAGTGTTCACTGATATAATTCACTGCAGGAATGTTCTCTCAATGAAATTAAGCAGAGTTTATAGAAAAACTACATTCATTTTGTATAATCATGCTATATTTATTGTATTAAATAACCATGAAGTGACTCCTCCTATAAACATCGCATAAAAAAATTATACCATGTTTATACCTTTGTCACTATATGTTCGAATTTCGAAAATTTTTCGAGTACACAAATTCTTTCCTTTTCGAACTGAGCCTGTCAGTTCAAACATAAAAAAATGCAAACAAATTATAAATAACAAAGAATTTATACACAGATACCTCAAGACAAGTATATATTTTTGAATGAAGATTTGTCTGTAAAAATAGTCGATTTCGGGTTAGCAACAGTAAAGACACATTGGTCTGGTGAGAAGCAAGCCAACCAACCAACTAATAGCGTTCTATGGATGGCACCTGATGTCATTTATATGCAAGTGCAGAATCCTTACTCATTCCAGTCGGATGTGGAAGAACAAATCCTATTTAGGGTAGGACGCAGTTTGCTAAGTCCCGCGATTTGCAGAGTCCTGCATTTCATACCAAATCGTAGTGACCGGCCACTCTTTCGTCCTCTTCTTAACATGGCGCGAACTCAACCAAAAAATTATCGAAGTAGCAAAATGAAACCTTTTTTATTTGTGTCCCAGTCCAAAGACGCCAGTTAATTTCAAAATTTCCAATTTTAAAACTGCTCTGGAAATATTTAGCATTGTAAATCAGATATTATGATTGTGATAATTGAAATGAATTAAAAGGAACATCAAAGCGGTGGAGGTACAACCACTGAGTTCGGGAATAAGAAAGAGTTGTGCATAATTTCATAATATCTTATATTATATCTTACAATAAAACTGAATCCAACAAAATTTTCAAATACACATTTTACATTTAAAGATTTAAAAATTGTAAAAAAAATTCTCCAGGCGGCAGATTCGAACCATGGATCTTCATGTTCCAAGTTCAATACATTAACTCTCGACCTATTTGACAAACTTTAGAACTCGATATAATTTCCTACATAAATAGCGAGTGCGATGCCGATTGAACTTAAAGTTCGAAAAAATGTCGCATATAAAATTGAACTTTCTTTCAAAATATTGTATTATATTGTATTGTATTATATTGTATTATGTATTATATGTATTGTATTGTATTGTATTATGTATTATATATTGTATTATATTATATTATAAATTAATTCATAAATATAAATAAAATAAAAAAATAAAAGAATCACAAAATAAAACAAATAATAACAGCAGTCAAAGTTCGGTTTTGAAGTTTCACTCGGAACCATAACAAAAATAAAAAAAAACTGAAAGAATTCTAAATTTTTATCGAATAAGTTTTATATTTTTTCGAATATTTATTTTGACACAAATATTTATATTCTCTCATGCTCTTTTTAGAAACAAACACTGCTCCTATAAAGTAATGATAAGAATATGTTTAGCAGGATAACATTTTACTGATGTAGAGTTTAACAGTCATACCTAAATTGGAGCGTTAGCGTTGTTTAACTGTCAAACTTTTCTCATGTTCAAATGTTTTGTATGAAGCATACCGAAATAATCAACGCGCTAACGCCAACCCATCGGAATTTTCAATTTTGACAGAGCGTTAAGAACAAATTGTCAATAAGTGACAATAAAAAATAAATCTCATTTGTTTCTTTTCACATTTTAATCAAATTTTTTCAAATATGGAGGTATATTTCTTCATATAAATAATTTTACTCCAGTTCAGAGTATGGAATTATCCGCTTGTGTAGCTTTCTGGTGAAAATTTAACACGATATTCATTCCGTGTACCTATAAAAACGTACGCGAACTTGGACGAGTACTCTAGTGAGACTTTTGATGTCCATGAGGATATTCGTAAGCCGCACTTGAAATAAAGCATCAAAATTACAATAAAGCAGATTAGAGGCTCCTTTTACTTTTATAGGTTTTGTGGAGACCTTTATAACTTGTCAATGAATCTACAGCCAATAGGTTCCAAAAGTAACGTATCATCAATATTGGTAGCTAAGAAATCTTAATAAGTTTTTGACATTTAAACGTAACGCTTCAATTGCGGTATGGCGCTTACCTTTCTTGAGAAGCGTTAAATAACACAACGCCTAACGCTCCAATTTAGGTATGACTGTAATAAAACAAATAAGTGCGCCTTTTTTGTCATATACGATTATTATACAACTAGCTAACCCGGCAAACGTTGTTTTGCCTTCAATTTTTATTTTCACTGAAAGTGTGGTTCCGTCGCAAAGTCGTGGCGGATTGATATTTATAAGAAGAATGGCAGGTGCACTGAGCCGACATATCAAATATTGTTCAAATACCGTTAACCGCAGCTGAAATAAAGTATTTTTTATTTTTGATAGCTGACCCGACAGACGTTGTACTGTCCTAATTAAAAAAAAATTGTGTTTGTTTTGTGAATTTGTGAAAAGCTGTTGCAAATGTGTGGTGACCGTGGCATGCAGGTTAAGTGTGTGGCTTAGCATGCTCGGAGCCCGGGTTCGATCCCCAGCCGCGGCGTAAAGTTGCTGATCGGTCACCACCTCTCTGCAGACAATGGCAAACCTCAGAGAGTAAATAATGCCATGTAAAGCTTCTTGAGAACATGAACTTTAGCCGTTCGGAGTCGGCATAAAACATGTAGGTCCAGTTCTCGGTCAATTGTGTGCAAAAATTTAATAACACACACAACACAATTGACCATAAGAAGCTCGGTCAAAGTCATTTCAAGGGCTGAAATGGCCAATTTGTTTTTTTTTTTGTTGCAAATGTGTAAAAGTAGTTAAACAGGGGGAAAATACGTTTTTTTAATGATAATTTTTATTCATATAGGTTTGGGGTATGTTTGATTTACATGTGATTTGAAAATTAGTACAATGAATCTTATGATGTTTTATTACATTTTGATTGAAAGATCTTTGGTCAAGTAATCAATTAAAAAAAATAAATATTTTTTCGATTGCTTAGCTGTGATAACATAATTTAACATAATAGTGGTATTCATGCAATGCCGAATATTTTCCGATGCCGTATATCGGAAAATATACGCTGTTTTTGCATGAGGCACCTTATTGTATTTTTCGGTTAGTGGCGTATATCAATCAGCTGTTCTTAAAGTTATATTGCAAAAGTGGCCACTTTGGCTAAATAAATGAGCTGAAAAGTAAATATATAAATAAATAAATAAAAGGTTTCATAATTTTGGTGAAGACAACGAAATTCCAGATAAATTATTTTATTATTCGACAACTGACAACATGCAATTTGTCGTTTAAAAGGATTCTCAAGTTGGAAGTTGAGTAAGAAGTTTATAGTTTGTAATAAATATTTGAAAGGTGGCAACAACTCTTTGCCGAAAGTTTTCGGCGCTGTTTTCGCATCAAAATGGTGAGGAAAACTGGGAACTTTGCGTATATCAAATTCCCTACAAATTTTGACAGTTGATATACGGCGTTTACGCTTTTTCCGATTTTCGGCATATTCGGCACGTTTTCGGCATTGCATGAATACCACTAATATGATAACATAATTTTGTGTTTATGGTGGCAATTGACCATGCGAGAAGCATGGATTTTCAAGGTTAATGCCTCAAACATGCAATGACTGCCCTTGAGAATTTGTTAATTGTCATTGCAAATGAAAGCCTTTCCGGAAACTGCAAGCGTTTAAAATCGAATGGCATGTCGGTCGGAATCATTGGGATCCGTAGTATCAAAACGTCTTGACCTTTGTACTTTCCTTTAAGTATTGTTGCTTCGATGACGTTATTCATCAGGTTTTTTACCGCAAGCCGGGTGCCATTACAAAGACGTGGTTGGTTTATGTTTCGTAAAATTATGATTACCAACCCGACTTTCAGTTGGAGATTGTGAGGTGGTAATCCGGGTAATTCCAACGAGTTTAAAAAATCCGTTGGTAGTTGACGACATTATCTTGGGAAGTAATAGAATCCACCGATTTGTACGTCATCAATTCAACAGCTATTTCAGATTAAATCTTAAGATTCAATTCGTCAACATCAATGTTTTTCGCAGCCAATATAGCACGTTCGCTCAACCAATCATGCTTTTTGTAATTTTGTGCTATGTTTGGAAAAACCTTTCGGATGAGTTCGGATTTTGATTCGGTGAACTGGCAGAAAGCGACGGGAAATTGAATACAGTCGGTTGAAATGTCAACCGGGATTTTGCCGTTGCCAATGTCCAGCAATTGTTTTGAAAATACTTCTCCATATTGATCGTTCTGCAGCTCGACACGCATGTTCACAGTCAATTTGAGTTTCTTGACGTGTTTCCACAAAACGGACGACTTCAAACACGATTAAGTTCATCGGCTGGAGTTGATCGTGGAATCACTGGCAATGTTTGACGAAAATCACCTGCCAACAGAATCATCGCGCCACAACTGGTTTTGATTACTCCTTAAATCTTGCATCGTTTTGTTTAATGCCTCCAAAGACTTTTTATGCGCCTTTGTACACTCATCCCAAACGATCAGTTTGCTTTGTTGCAAAACTTTGGCCATTGCACTGTTCTTGGATATGTTGCATGTTGGATTTTAATTGATTTGCATATTCAATGGCGACTTTAGTGCTGAATGAGCAGTTCGCCCGCCTTCCAACAACGTAGCTGCAATTCCTGATGAAGTAAGTGCAAGTGCAATATCATTCTACGAGCGTATCGTTGCCAAAATCAACGCGAGCAAAAAAGTTTTTCCAGTTCCACCGGGAGCGGCCAAAAAAAAAAAAATCCCTCCAGTTCCATCGTTCACAACTTTCATAAGAATGTTATACGTATATTTTTGTTGTCGATTCAACAGTGGAACGCTTGTTCGAACTAATTCCCTCAAGGCATCGCAATCATATTGCTTTTCGCGTCGCAACTCTTGATTGAATGCGTCGTGCATCGGACGATTGGGATCTGTCATTCCCAAGTCACATAATGCCTTGTTCGACATCATCAAGCACATGTCCTCAATTAATATCAAAGCCTCGTTGTAAATTTCCTCGCTCAGTTGCAAATTTGGATTTGATGTTCTAATACGCATCTGATGCAAAATATCATCACACATGGCATCTTTGTAATTGCTCCACAAATCAGTTGGCTTGGATGGGAAGAATGTCGAGATAATTATAGAAAACACGACAAACGTTGTTCGTATTTGATGAGGATTTGAGTAAAGTCCAGCATCTCCGAGGATGTATATCCAATGAGTGTCATTTTCTAACAATCACAAACGTTGACACGCTTCTCTATATGTGTCACACAGTTCACCATTTATAGTTCGCAAATCTTGGAATGATGTTGAGCCACGAACGTTGACTAACAGCAAACGTAAATAGATGCACTCATCGTTTCTTGGATGGACTGTGTAAATGCGACCTAATCAGTCGGTGGAAAATATATTGGGGTAATCTGGAACTGGATTTTCTTGTTTTCGCCGTTGAAATTTCTTTGACGATTGATTCCAAGTGTAATACCTTGGAAGTGAACAATTTTTCTTTATGTAAAAAACTTTTTGCAGACTATTACAAACTTTAAAAAAAAAAATTATATATCAAAACAGTGGTCAGTTTTTCTTTCATTAAAAACTTAAATTGGATTACTACGGACATTTAAAAAAAGAATTAGCCAAATCATTGTAGCCGTTTTCCGGTTTTAAATAATTCCAAAAAGTGGGTGTAAAAGTGGGCGTAGTCAATTTTTCTTTCCGTAAAAACTTAAATTGGATTACTACGAACATTTAAAAAAAATAATTAGCCAAACCGGTGCAGCCGTTTTCTGATTTTAGATAAATCGAAAAAAGTGGGCGTAAAAGTGGGTGTGGTCAATTTTTATTTCCGTAAAAACCTTAGTTGGACTACGACGAACATTTAAAAAAATAATTAGCCAAATCGGTGCAGCCGTTTTCCGATTGTAGATAAATCGAAAAAAGTGGGCGTGGTCAATTTTTATTTCCGTAAAAACCTAAGATGGACTGCAACAAACATTTAACAAAAAAATTATCCAAATCGGTCCAGCCGTTCTCATCTGATGCAATTACCAGCGATTGATGTGTGAACAACGACCAGATAATGTGACGAAATTTCTTTTGAATTCGCTCTGTGTTTCTATTGAATTCGCTCTGTTTTATTTCCCGCTATGCTGTCAGTCTCTAAGCGCAAATGCAACAAACACTTGTGATACTTTCTGTTGTTTACTCAGAAAATAATATGGTAATTCAAAACAATATTTTCTCCATTTTGATAAAAACGACAACTTTTCTTGAATCCTTCTCAAATTTTCTTTTCTGATTCATATTCAAACCTTATTTTTCTCCGAATTTTGATAAACAAGAAATGTTTATAAATAACCGTGATAGAATAATTTTACCAAGTAGTGTTGACAAATGTTGATTCTCTCAGCTACAAGTAAACGAACCCTTGTCAAAAACAGCTGTTCGTTGTTATATTCGTTGGCCACATTCAGCTGTGTCAACCGTTGTGACAGCAACACATCGAGGAGCGCTATTATCGGTATTGAAGTTTCAGAAAAATTGTCAAGTTTATGAAATATCAAGCTTTGTATCAAATACGAATGGAAATTTTACCGACAAATTAAAAATTTTCTATTTTTAAATGCATTTTAATGCGCAACTTCATATTTATGTGCATCAAGTTTTGGCTTAGCAGTTGGCAACTGTTGGGTACGCTGAATGTGACCAGTGAAAATTAATTGTATGTTATGACTAGTGTCCGACCGAAACCAAAATTTTGGCCGAAACCGAAACCGAAACCGAATTTCGGCCATTTTTGTAATATTCGGCCGAAACCGAAACCGAAACCGAAACTGAATGTCTACATGAAAATTGTTTAAAAAAACAATTTATTTTTTTAATTTTTTAGTTAAAAGCTTTAAAAAGATAACAATTGAAACAGATTATAATAACGTATATATACGATAAATATTCTTTTGCCTTTATTCATAAAAATTTACGAACCTCTTATAAAGCCTTTACAAAAAAAAATTTCAAAAACAGTATCCATAAACGTCCAATAACGACAAAAATCTGTTATAAAGGCTTCTTCAATGAGTAACCTTCAATAAACCCTTGATAAAGCCTTTTTAAAATTTTTACTCTAATGTGAGCACAAATATTGTCAAAAATACTTCAAACTGTTTCAAAAAATATGAAAACATGGCAAAACATTTCAAAATATTGAAAATAAAAAATTATAAGTGACAATTTTTTCAGAGAAGAACATAGATTAAACATTTTTTTGACTGTTTGCATGTCAAAGTATTGATAAAATTGTGACAAATAAACAAAATATTATTGAATTTATCATATTCACGAACCATTCTTGACACTGTTCCCATTTCAAATTGAGAGTGTTCCTATTTTAAAAAATAAGCTGAGACAATATTTTTATGAATAACAAAATTTTAAAAAACATTTTATCTCTAAAAAGCTTTTTGACTATTGAGCACTTTAAATCTATTTCAAGATATTTTTATGAATATGACCGTTTGAATATTAATGTTCAACTTTAAAATAATAAATATGGAGATCATTTTAATACCACTTTAAGGAACTTTTTAGTATTTAAAGTTATATAACTTAATATTAGAATCTAAAAAAACTACATTTATCGTTTGTGCTGGACTCAACTCACACGGTCAATCAAATGACTGAATTTCACGTTTTTGTTCTACTTAACACCATTAAAAATTTTGATGAAAGCGAACTCACATCTACCATTGAAATATATGTAAGAACCGAATTGGTAGTGTCCGATCAAATATTCGGTTTCGGTTTCGGTTTCGGCCATATTGATGCCGAATAGCCGAAACTGATTAAAAGGGCCGAAACTGGCCGAAACCGAAACCGAAACCGAATATTCGGTCGGACACTAGTTATGACGGATTGTGAGCGCTCTTTTTCTTGTTAAGTGGTCCATACACAAACGAACATATCCCACAACATGTACGCGTACCAGGTTTACGATTTGCCACACACTACGCAAACTTGTACGCGGACTTCTGTTAGTACCTTAAAATTTTATATGTGATGAGCTGGATCTGTTACATTTTTGCTACCCTTCGATAAAAAGACCTAATATTTCCAATTTTATTCCTTAAGATTCATTTGAGGCAATAAATTTTACGTTTACGCTTAGGTAGAAACAATTGGTTCGTTTTGTACTTATTTTTAACATAGAAGACCTCTAAAATAAATCTTTAAAACTTTTCCAAAAAGTCAGTCCTAGTTTCATTATCCATACTTTTTGCCATTTTATGTGATTATTGACAATAAAAACAAATAAAATTGCCAATTTGTGCTCCAAAACTTTCAAGTTTGACATTAAGTACGCGGGCACCACCATTTAATGAGAAACATGTTGTAAAACCTGTAGCACCTCCTCCAAAAAATCAAAAAGTTTTGATTTTCTTGCGACCAACTTACGAACCTTCAAATGTGTCCGCCAACAAAGCCACAAACGAGCAAACATTTCATGCAACCAACAAGTCCGCCTGTGTATGGGCCCCATTATATTTTTTGACAAACGTCCGTTTCCAACAGAAACGTCAATACTACCTTGGAGTAATTCAACGAAGTAAAATATAAGGAAGCAGTGTAGTTGAGCTGAAATGAAGCATTTCACAACCACAGTAACGTTGTCACAAATACAAAAACAGAAATGTCAAAAAATAAATATAATAAATGTCAAAAAATGCCTGCGATGTCGGTATGGCAGTTTGCAAAAATGCCACAGTACACATACAGTGTATGTGAGGGAAACAGCGCTTCCTTATATTTTACTTCGTTGGAGTAATTATATCATGATAAATAACTCAACGAAAATTATTTGTAACAAATACTGAGTTTCCATGGCGAGTTAACTCTGGGTTTGGGTTTTCGTTGAGTTGACAAAATGACTTTGCTGACTCGATAGTGTTTCCATGCACAACACCTAGTCGAGTTGAACTTGTCAATTCTTTTTTGTAATTTTTGTTATTTTTTGACTAATTTCTGCGGCACTCCAAAAAACTCTTGCATTCGACATTTTAATATTTTTGTTAAAATAAAAATTTTCATTATTTTTTCAATATTAATGACAGCAATCACTTTGACAGATAGAACCTAGTTAAATCTTAAAAGTTTCGTGGAGTTTCGTAGATTTAACGAAACTCAATTCAACTCGCGTTTCCCATGATAGAATGAAAATAAGGTAGCCTTGACAACTGCCTTTTTTCTCACGAGAGTCGATTGGCTACTGTCAAAAAGTGAAATCGAAAAGAACAAATAACAAATTAAATATTGTGCTCTAATCAACAGATTGTGATTTAATAAGTTGAATTGTGAATTTTTAGAAATAAATAAACATGTCATATCGGAATGAAACAAAGTATTGTGTTATTTCATTACTGTCCGCCATGATTTGCACAATTTTCATTCTGTTTATTCATTCTCTCTCATCGTTGCAAAAATTGATCAGCTGTTTTTGACAGATGCCCATCGCTGAAGGCAGCGAAAAGTACTGTCACGGCTACCTCCTTTCCTTATATCATGGCGTTTCCATAGCGAGTTAACCCCGAGTAAACACCGAGTTAACTCGCCATGGAAACTCAGTAAAAGTAACCAAAGCAGCCAATGAATCTGAAATTTTATTTAATGAAATAGTTTATTTTTTAGAAAACATCTAGGATAAAAAAAAAACGTGTTACTATCAGACCATTTGACATAAAACTAGTAAATTTTCTTAATTTAAAGTTTAAAAAAATGTTTCTCTTAATAATAGAAAAAATGTCCTTCCGTGTTCGTATGCAAGTATTCAACATAATATGATCTAGCTGAGATGGTTTTATTTGCTTAGTGATGGTAATTTTTTAGGCATTATTTAGACACAAACCTGGTTTAGATAAACAAGCGTTTATAAATAACAATTTTAGCAAGGCTGTGTAAACCCTTAAACAATGTGCAACTAAACAACTGTTTAAACGATGTTTAAGGAAATCTAATAAATTAGACTGATAAAGTACAATATACATCAAGAATCCACACAATAATGGCTGAATCGCAAAGACGCGTTAGGTCGGTCGCGCGTTGATCGTACTTTGCTCGTACTTTACTCGACTTTACGAGATGAACTGTCAAAACGCCCGACCGTATAATTTTGAAATCATAATGTAGCGTTGACATGTCGTGCGTCTATCACTGAAATGATGCCACTATACGCAGTCAAATCAATAAATCCCACAAAGTCCCATTTACCCAAATCGCAAAGTATGTAATTATAATGCTGGCACAAATATTAATATTGAATTATAAAATGCTTAACTCATCAAAACTTTCATTTCATCATTTCCATAAAGCAAATTAAAAAATTAAATCATTTTCAACATAACTATTCTGACAAATAACAAATCCCATGCAAACATGTCTTTACCATAAAAACTGAACAATACCCACATATTCAGCTAACTCTATGAAAATACAACCCTGCGCTATTAGCAAATGTCAAACGCACGACCGAGTAGAACATATTTCAACTTTTTTCGGCAGGTCGCGCTTTGATCGTACTTTACCCCTTCCTACGAGATTTGACAGTTTTTACGGTACAAAGTACGATCAAAGCTTGAGGTCGAATTATGAATTGCTTCATAACAACTCGTTGTTTCTACTTTAGCTGTCAAAGCGCGACCGACCTAACGCGCCTTTGCGATTTGGGTATAATCGAGGTTTCTTTCTATAATAATTCTATTGAGTACTCGATTCGACATCGGTTTTTTTAAAATTGTTTTACCATTTACCCAAGTAGTTGGGCATGAGGCTAGTGGCCTCCAGGTTAATTCGGCCCTGTGTAAGCAAATAAAATTTGAATTATGTCAATTTACATTTTGTGTCGTCTTCTCTTATATATAAAGTTAAATGTTTGTCTGTCTGTTTGTTCCGTATAGGCTCGCGCACCGTTCATCCGATTGAGCTGAAATTTGGACACCGAGTACTTTTCATAGAGAAGAAAATGATAGGGGCCGGTGTAAAAAGATGTAAAAAAGTGGACGGAAGTCTGTGGGCGTGGTACTTCATAATAACTCCTAAACGCCTGAACCGATTTCAATGAAATTTGGTAGGAAGGTTTGACTGCACCCAAGATAAAACATAGGCTTTAAAAAATTGCAAAGATTAACGCAAGAGAGCGCTTTGAATAGTGAATTTTTAAGACTCAATAACTCCTGAACGACTTGACCGATTTTGCTAAAATTTAGCTTGTGAATTAACCTGACTCCTTAGGAAGAGAGCGCTTTATGCAATTAACCATATCTGGCTCATTCACTTCAGAACGAATTATTAATTCTTAAAAAGATCGAATGCTTTAAGAAGTTCTTTCAACAAAAATCAAAGAATGCGCCGAAGGCAAACGAATTCAAGGACCAAAGACTAACGAAAAAAAACTAAGTTTAACGAAAACGAGCAGAAGCTATATAAAGATGAACAAAAATCAACCGAACAGTACCGACCAAAACCGGTGTTGAACGAAGACAATACAAAAGTCGAATCGATCACAAAAGGATTTTTTAAAATTAGAATTTTTTTCTGAGACATAAATACATATTAAATGAATGTTAAGAAAAACTTTAAACGCATTTTTTAAAGAATGACTTTTTCAGACGTCGGAGCAAGACCTGGAAGATTAAATTTATTTCAGGTACTGTTTTACGGAAATTTCACTAAACACTTACGACGAATTTAGGGGGCAAAACCCCAAAAAACGATAATTTAAAAAATTAAATTCATAATATAAAAAATGTTAAAATGAGAACAGTTTTAAAAATCGCCTTTTTTCTGTGCTCGAGGAACAATCCCGAGCAACACCGGGTAACATCAGCTAGTTTTATATAAAAAGTTTTTAGTTTTTTCCATGATAGAATAACAAGGTAGGCGCATATTGGAGAGGAAGTGAGCTAGATGTCAAAATCAGCTCTTCGAATTTGAGTTGTTCCAATTGTTGTTGTTGCCTTTTCGTTTGACGTTTATAGCACTCACAGCATTGTTTGTGTAAAAATAGACATTTGAGCAACCCTTTTAATATGAGCCTGCCTGACTGTTCTATCACGGATTTTTTCAATTGGAATTATTTTTTTCTTGCTTTCTCATAGCTTTGAGATTATGTATGAGTTGTCAACTTCGTTTTAACATTTACGGCAGTACGCTCTCTTCTAGCGAGTTTACCTTTAGTTTATTGTATCATGAAATCAACCAATCAAAATTGAAAAAAAAAATGTTTGTCAGAAAATAATTTCTGAGCCGGAATTTCACTTCACAATTTTTTCATGAAAAAAATAATTGATTTTTTATGTAATTTGATTTTGATTTCTCTCTCAAGATGCAGGTTAATGCAGGACGTCGTTGCAATATCGCACTTGGGCGATCATTTGTTCCGAAAGTTCGCGAATTTAAATGTATAGAAAAACAGTAAAAAAACACTAAGAGTTCTGCGAACAGTACAAAAAGAGCAAGGAATTACGCTTTATGGCTAAATCGCAATACTGCGTTAGGTCGGTCGTGCGTTGACAGCTCGAGTAGAGATCAACGTGTTCTTATGGTGCAAATCCAAATGCGACCTCAAGCGTTGGTCGTACTTTATATCGTAAAACAAGAAGAAGAGATAAAATACGACCAAAGTACGATCTAACGAGATAAGTAGAAAAATGTTCTACTCGGTCGTGCGTTTGACATTTCTTCATAGAGCAGAGTTGCATTTTCATTGAAAGCGCTTAAAATGTGGGTGTTTTATGGTTTCACTGACAAAGATAGATTTTCGTGGGATTTCATTTATTATCGCTGGAATTTATGTTTTATATAATGTTTTTTAATTACTCATGCTATTAAAGTAATCAAATTAAGATTTTGATAAAGTTAATCTATTTGTATTATTCGATATCTTAGAAATTTATATAGAAATTGAGAGATTTAGAATTGGAGGAAAAACAACTTTTGTGGGCATTTTTGTGTAGCTGCTTTTATTGGCATCGCCAAAATTACAGACGCACAATCTGTCAGCGCAACATTGAGTTTTGTAAAGTAATAGGTCGTGCGTTCTGTCAGTTCATCTCGTAAAGTTTATGCAACGTCGATATAAAGTACGATCGGCGCACGACCGACCTAACGCAGTATTGCGATTTCAGCATTAAAAATTTTCTAGCTTTAGAAATAATTTCTCACTGCGCATTAAAATAAAAAAATGTTTGAAGATGTCACGTCCCTTAAATAGGGAAATATACAATAAATAAAAATTGAGTGCAATACTGTAACATTTACCTTTTTTACATTTTTGTTTGTAAGATTAACTTTGAAACCAAACTGGATAGAAAGAATACAAGTGTACCAATAACATAACAAGATAAAAGTATGATTTTCATTACTATTTCGAGAAGATAGCGGCTTCTGAAATGAGAGGTACTGAACCATGATACAATTTTGATCCTCTGTGTAGGTTGTTACCATAATGTTATAAACTAACATTGCTTCCACACACGTACAATCTGCACCGACTTTTCAAACTTGCAAAAATTGTATCTCCTCAATCCAAGCGAGACCCAAGCATATTTAATTCAATTGTTCCAAAATCAATAATAACCAAAGATCGTTTCAACGTAAATTTTATTATGTAGATTATTGAAAACATATGGATTATACTAAATGGATTTAGCTTTGGAACAAGCTGGGAAGGGAAATAACCACTTCACCGACTGGTACTGTATCAGCAATATCGTTAGATACAACTATTCGTTCATCTTTTTTGCTCGTCATAGAAACAATTTCGTAGCAACTGCTGTCTTGCGTTATCTCCGAAATATCGAAGGGATTGGGTGACAAAATTTGCTTTATCACGTCGAGACTTTCAATTCGCATTGTCTGTAGTCGATAAAATCCATTCTCATCCATAACGTATGTAAACCTTTTATGTCCTGACGAGTGTTCGATTTTATGAACTTTACTTAAGTGTCTAGACAAGGATTTTCCACTTTTAAAAAGTTTATCACAACAATGACAAGTGTATATGTAGGGACTGTTCCCATGAACTTCTAAGTAATGCTGAAATTTATAATATTATTTTAATAAATACAATAGAATTATAAAGAAATTGGAATCATACTCGTCTCAGCAAATTATATGTACGAACTGAATAATTACAACCAGACTCATCACATTGATGCACTTCCTTACTGTGTGCATATTTCATATGTTTTAACAAATCAGTTTTACGTACACAGCGGTGTTCACACTCTGAACATTTGAAGGGTTTGTCCTTGAGATGTCGATAACGAATGTGGGTTGCTAGAGAACTGGATGATGTGCAAGTCATATCACACATATTGCACTTGTAGCAATTAAAGTGCTTTACTTCATGGCTGCGTAATAACTTTTCAGTTCCGAAAAATTTGAAACATTGAGCGCATTGATACTTGTGTGCTATATAAAATAATCGGTAAGAAGTCCTTAATTATATTCATTGAAAATATGCAACCTTACTGTTGTTTTGAGGCTGTCGTTTGCAATGATCAAATAATGTTGTTTTGGTACGGAAAAGCTCTCCACACTGCCAACAGGCAGCATATTTTTTATTGGAATGCTTGCGGATATGCTCTATAAGACGATATTTGTTATCCAACACTTTTTTACAGAATTGCCAGTTGCACTGTATTTTAGGGCGTTCGTCTTCCGGTGTCCTTTGCATTTCGTATTCGAAAGAAGCATGCTGCAAAATATGATCCTGAAATTCAACAATTGAGCAGAACGTTCGCAAGCAGCCAGTCCATTCACAATGATAGTCAGATTCTAGGTTCGGAAGTTTATCACGGTTATCCCCACTTAAAACACATTTAGGGACTCTAGGATTCATATCCATTTCAAATTTCCCTTGTATAAGAAGAGAGCTTTGGTACCCATGATAGTACACATGTCTTTGAAGTGAAGTCAGGCATGATGTACTAAAATCGCATAATTTCCATTGGCATCTGTGCGTTCCGCTCGGTTTGGAATTGAATTCCACTAAATGTTCCGTAATGTGTTCATTAAGTAACCACGAGTCTTTGCATGTAACGTCACACCTACTCCAACCACAAGGAATAACAGGTGGCGCTTGTATTACCCGTCTTCTTGATCGTTTCATTACGGTTCCACAAAAACTCCTAGAATCAACTCTTGATTACGTTCAGAAACTAATAAAATTTTGTTGATGACTGTCACCGTTGCCACCTTTAGTTGAAAAATTATATTTGTGGACATCTTTAATTACCTTGGGAATTTAAAATTACCGTGGTATTTTTTAATTCAGCGTGGCATTTTTTATCTCGGGGTATTTTTATGGGAATTTTTATCGGATTTCTTTATTATTTAGCGAAAACTTTATTTTAGCCTCTATCGGATTTTAGTTTAGTTTAGTTAATCAAATGATTGAATGAACTCAATTTTGTTGTTGTTTGTCCAGCGTATTTGAATAGGGGCTTTCGCATGGTCTAACATATTGGACGACAAAGTCGGATGGAAAACTAACGGAACAATTTGACAGACCTTTCGAATGATCCAACTTGTTGGACGACATCATTAATTGCAAACTCTCACGCAGAACACTTCGGCGCAATGGTTTAAGAATTTTTGGGATCGCTAATAATTGATCAAGTTTAAAAGGTAGAGGAAGAGATGCAAATGGAAAGGAAATATTTTTCTTTCAAAAAAAGGAAAATTTGGATAATTAAAACACATAAACGCGTGCATTTAGTGATTGTGAGTAATTTATATGCACTGATTGAACGTTGTTTACTCGCTGAAAATTTTTAAGAAGTGAAAAATGCAGCGTGTTGGACCAACATTCGTTCACATGTCCAACAAGTCGGACGGACCGGCAGAAAAATCAAAAATTTTTGATATTCATCCAACATGTCGGATCGACCGTCGTTTTACCTTACGCATGGTACTACTTGTCGTCCAACATGCCATGTCTATCCAATTTGTTGGACCATGCGAAAGCCCCTAATACGTCATCGCTTCATTCAAAGTTTTGACCACGCTCAGACGTGAATTACTTGGCTGCTGCTTAAAGGCCTCTGCCCACTTACGGCGAGTAACGAAAAGACTGTCGAACGGCGACGGTAAGGCAAAGAAGTGCTTCATGCACACTTAGCGTAACGGCGCTAATAACAAATAAAAACAAATCAATCTAAAATATGAGCAAAACCCTCTACATTTGATTTTTTAAAACTTTATTGCTATCATGTTTGCAACTCATGTCATATAAAGCAACATTTTCGCTCAAAAATTACATTTTTTTTCAGAATTCATGTTTTGCAGCTAAGTTTTTGTCAACATAGCAAACGACAAGTCGGTCAGAATTATTTTCAACGATTCCCACCGGCTTTTTCGTCGGCGTCAACAGTCGCCGCCGTTTTGTTTACGGTTAGTGGGCATGTATACATAAGAACACAGGCTAGTTATATTTTGAAGTTTCGTGTCGTTTCGTTACGTGCCGTAAGTGGGCATAGACCTTAATGCCGCGTTTCCATGCTATCTTCTACGATCTCCCACAATCACATTTTTTGTAAGAAAGAATAAGCATGCGAACTCTTTCTTGTGGAATTGGCTAATGTAAGTGTGGAACAGGCATACATTTTCTATTTTTATAGCATGTGATATCTCCTGTGATTTTATGAGATACTAGAAGATAGTAAAAGTTCAATATCTTGAACTTTTCCTATAAAAGTGTATCACATGCTATAATATTTTACAGCTGTTCTTATAGCTACATGGCATATTTTATTTTGTATGACATTTCTAAAAATGTTAATGTTATAAATTCGACAGACAAACAACAGCTTGAAATTGCAGATAGTAAGATTGAAACTGTTCCTTTCCACGTTAACAGCTAAACTTTTCCTCTTCCCGCTAGGTCGTCGCGCTCTAAGGAACTGAAAGTATTCGATCTCAAAGCAAAAATTGCCAACTTCTTGTCATACAAGAACTGACTCGCTCTGTTTGCCACAATGCAGTTGCACAGACGCCAGTTTAATGCTTCACATGACGATTCACCGCCACTGCAAGGAGCTGATGGTGGTCCAGGAGCTTCCTCGCCCATGTAAACCGTTATAAATGCGGGCGCAGCAGCCGCCAGTGAACAGCAAACGTGCATATACGGCGGATATTCACATAATGCAAGTGTCAAAATTGATACCAGTGCCAACAGTATACGTGGTGTTTTCTGCGGCACTACAACATCAGCAACAATAAAATCAACAACAGCAGCAATGTGCTGGCATCGTACCCATTTCGGTAGCAACACCATTGACAACACTTTGGCTCCTCGAATTAAGATTCCAATGCCACGGTCTACACTCCGAAAGGTGGCCCTGTTGGTGGTGGCTCAAGCAATGGTGGCGATGTTTACGTTTGACAAATTAATGAAAATCATTTATTACTGCGTTAAGTTTGAGATTATAATTAAAACAAATGATGAAAACAACAACAATTAAATAACTAAAAATTGATTTCCGTTTGAATTGAACTAAACTGAATTCAAAGCTGCGTGAACTGATGGTCTGCTGCTCCTGGTAACATCTTCCTGTTTTTGTTTAGTTACGGCTTTGTTTCTAATGTAGTTCCTTATTTTTATTTGATATTTTGAACAACACATTTCGGCACTTGAAAAATAAATGAATTTATTCTTTGTTTACAAATTTACCATTTGTCAAACATTAATAGCAAAATGTACATATATGCATCTCGCTCTTTATAGCAAGTGTTTTGTGATATGGGATAGGATAAGATACTGGAATATCACATGGAAACGCGGCATAATAGTAAGTTATTAGGGGCTTTCGCATGGTCCAACAAATTGGATAGACATGGCATGTTGGACGACAAGTAGTACCATGCGTAAGCTAAAACGACGGTCGGTCCAACATGTTGGATGAATATCAAAAATTTTTGATTTTTCTGCCGGTCCGTCCGACTTGTCGGACATGTGAACGAATGTTGGTCCAACACGCTGCATTTTTCATTTCAAAAAAATTTTCAGCGAGTGAACAACGTACAATCAATGCATAGAAATTACTAACTAAATTTGAATGCACGCGTTTATGTGCTTTTAAAAATCAAATGTTCTTTTATATAAAAAGAAAAAGATTTTCTTTTCATTTCTATGTCTTCCTCATCCCTCAAAACTTGATCAATTATTAGCGCACCCAAAAGTTTTTAAGCCATTGCGGCGAAGTGTTCTGCTTGAGAGTTTGTAATTAATGATGTCGTCCAACAAGTTGGATCATTCGAAAGGTCTATCAAATTGTTCCGTCAGTTTTCCATCCGACTTTGTCGTCCAATATGTTAGATCATGCGAAAGCCCCTATTAGGGGGCTTTCGCATGGTCCAACAAATTGTATAGACATGGCATATTGGACGACAAGTAGTACCATGCGTAAGCTAAAACGACGGTCGGTCCAACATGTTGGATGAATATCAAAAATTTTTGATTATTCTGCCGGTCCTTCCGACTTGTTGGACATGTGAACGAATGTTGGTCCAACACGCTGCATTTTTCATTTCTTACAAATTTTCAGCGAGTAAACAACGTTCAATCAGTGCATATAAATTACTAACAAACACTTAATGCACGCGTTTGTGTTCTTTAAGTAACTACATTTTCCTTTTATTAAAAGAAAAAGATTTCCTTTTCATATCCATCTCTTCCTTTCCCTTCAAAACTTGATCAATTATTAGCGCACCCAAAAATTCTTATGCCATTGCGCCGAAGTGTTCTGCTTGAGAGTTTGTAATTAATGATGTCGTACAACAAGTTGGATCATTCGAAAGGTCTATCAAATTGTTCCGTTAGTTTTCCATCCGACTTTGTCGTCCAATATGTTAGATCATGCGGAAGCCCTTTTGATAAGTAGGTAGTAGATTGAACAAAAAATACTTTTATTCTATTGTATTTATTTTTACTCTGCTACTTCGCTATGGTTTTATCCAAAAAAAAATTGAGATTCTGATGAAGATTTTTTAGTTTTTGCCACAATTTTATAATTTTTATTCTGACAATTTTCTGTGTATCATCCATATATGTGTTATATCCGCCATATTGATTTGCTAACGTAATAAATTTCAATCCTTAAAGATCAACATTTTTCACTATCGTTCTCTCTTTTAGAAAACTTTTATGCAGATAGTGCGAAAAAACACAACGAAATAGAATAGTAGGCAAAATGATACTAACCGCAAACAGTAGGTAGCAGAAAAGCCTGCGTCGCCTGTTCAATCAAACAATCACGTGTGAGCAGGCTTCATTGGCTGAGGTCACACGGTGCTCGTTTGCTCGGCGTGCAAATAATTTTGTTGTTGCTTCCAATGCGAAACTGTCAAAAAAGAGAGAATGCTTTTAAACGACTAACAGTATCCTGTGTTATTTAAGCGAGTATACATATGATAAGCGGTCGTTTTCTAACAACTCGCTTCGTAAAAAACACAGCTATTAAGTGCTAAAATAAACGATGCTGCTGAGACCCCTTTTCCACTCGGCAATTTTTCTTGATGGCAAATCGAGTTTGTTGGCATCGGGACGTGACGAAAGGGGATGAGGACAGACTTGCTCGTACCGGCAATTTTTCTTTTGTCCTGCTCTTTCTTTGAAGTTTCACTTTAGTTTTATTCAGAATTGCTCAAGAAAACTTGCTGAGTGGAAACGCAAATGGCAAGTTCAAAAGAGAATTGAAAACTTGCTGGCAAGAAAAATTACCGTGTGGAAAAGGGGACAAATGAAGCATGAAAGTTTTCCAGTTATTTGACAATAAAAGTACACAGTTGCCTACAAATCATACTTTTTCCTAATGCGATATTATTTAAGACGCATTTAACTGCTGCGTTTTCTAATATTTTTTTATTCAAAATTATATATGTATGAGCTTTAATAATTACTGTTGTTTTATATAAAGATATGTAAAGAAGAGTTCGTATCGTGATTTATGCATGACACGTGCTTTTGCGTGCAAGTGCTTAAGAATAAAAGTTTGTGGTGCTCGGGCTTTGGAGTACGGATTCAAAAACGTAAAGGCGGTCTAAAAACGACTTGGAGTTTATTCTGTGCTCATAAATAATTATCCGAGTGCAAATTTAGAACTATTCGTCAAACAGAATACTGTACTTTTTTTTTAAAAACTAAATATTTCTTATAAGGTTTTACAAAATGACACTGTAGAGTGGCGTAATAACTCAGCTTATCTACGTGCTCTAAAAATAAACATAAAGCTAAAAGTATTTAATGACTCTGCAGAAAGAGCTGTGGCTTTGATAACCGACTTCAACAATTCAATTACAGAAAATGAGAAGCAAAACCAATATTTGTTGCAAGTGGTAGATTATCACAGGAAAACTTAAAAAGATATTAAAAAAATAAATTTTTAACAATAAAAATTTGAATAACAATTGTGTATCAAGTTTTTTTTTGTTAAAACTTCTTGATCACCAAAAATAATATGATTTACTGAAGTAAAGCTAAATCTTTGCCCAAAAATACAAAAGTACAAGCATAATATGGGAAGAGCAAAATAAGAACATATAAAAAATGAAAATAATTATGAATAAATCGATGGTTAGATTTCTAGCGCACAAAAGTGATAAGTGAAAAATTTTACATTTGCAGAAAGCTTTTTTGACATTTTGCATATGCAAATTTTATATTTGCAGATTTTCTTTTTAAATGTCAATACATTTCAGTACAAAACACAAAGTTTAACTATTTACTGAGCAGCAATCATTGGTTATGCATATTCAACAAATTTACACAAGATAGATATTATATTGATGACTTGGAAAATGTAATAAGCCTATTTTTGCCAAAAGGTCACATATAACTAGTGTCCGACCGAATATTCGGTTTCGGTTTCGGCCAGTTTCGGCCCTTTAAATCAGTTTCGGCTATTCGGCATCAATATGGCCGAAATCGAAACCGAAATCGAATATTTGATCGGACACTACTAATTCGGTTTTTACATATATTTCAATGGTAGATGTGAGTTCGCTTTCATCAAAATTTTTAATGGTGTTAAGTAGAACAAAACCGTGAAATTCAGTCATTTGATTGACCGTGTGAGTTGAGTCCAGCACAAAACGATAAATGTAGTTTTTTTATATTCTAATATTAAGTTATTTAACTTCAAATACTAAAAAAGTTCCTTAACGTGGTATTAAAATGATCTCCATATTTATTATTTTAAAGTTGAACATTAATATTCAAACGGTCATATTCATAAAAATATCTTGAAATAGATTTAAAGTGCTAAAATATTGTCTCAGCTTATTTGTTAAAATAGGAACACTCTCAATTTGAAATGGGAACAGTGTCAAGAATGGTTCGTGAATTTGATAAATTCAATAATTTTTTGTTTATTTGTCATAATTTTATCAATACTTTGACATGCAAACAGTCAAAAAATTGTTTAATCTATGTTCTTCTGTGAAAAAATTGTCACTTATAATTTTTATTTTCAATATTTTGAAATGTTTTGCCATGTTTTCATATTTTTTGAAACAGTTTGAAGTATTTTTGACAATATTTGTGCTCACATTAGAGTAAAAATTTTAAAAAGGCTTTATCAAGGGTTTATTGAAGGTTACTCATTTAAGAAGCCTTTATAAGAGATTTTTGTCGTTATTGGACCTTTATGGATACTGTTTTTGAAATTTTTTTTGTAAAGGCTTTATAAGAGGTTCGTAAATTTTTATGAATAAAGGCAAAAGAATATTTATCGAATGTATACGTTATTATAATCTGTTTCAATTGCTATGTTTTTGAAAGCTTTTAACTAAAAAATTAAAAATAAATAAATTGTTTTTAAAACAATTTTCATGTAGACATTCAGTTTCGGTTTCGGCCGAATATTACAAAAATGGCCGAAATTCAGTTTCGGTTTCGGCCAAAATTTTGGTTTCGGTCGGACACTACATATAACACTTATACTTTGTTCACACTGAGATCAAATTAGGTAATTTCGAGCTTTTATGTGATTTCGACTGAAATTTTCTAAAAACTATGGTAATTTCCCATACAATTTGTTGATTTGGAAATTACCTCAAACAAGGTAATTTCGTTTAAATTACTGACGAAATTAGGCAAAAATGCACTACAACCCTGAAATCTGAATATAGTGTGAATTAAACACACCCTTTTTTTGGCGTATTAACAATCTTGCTATCCATTCCAGCTGAGCCGTCAAAATTATACATGACACATGATAATGGCCACATTCAGATACTTAGCTGTTTTGACCCTTCGGTTAGCAACCCATTCAGTGAAACTTTGGCGAGCAATGTTTTCAACGAATTAAAGTTGCAAAATTGATAACATGTACGTCTTTATGCGAAATAATTTTGCAAACTTACTTTGAGTAAGAATTTTCTATTTTTAATTGAACATTTAAGTTGGCAACTGTCGAGAGTGCTGAATGTGGCCAATAATGAATTGAAAAAAAAAATAAATCAAACGTCAAACGAAATTTTCCAAGCCCAGTGTGAACACTTTTGCACAATTTCAAAATTATCTCACGAATTTACCTAATTTGATCTCAGTGTGAGATTAGTGTGAATCGTGAGCTTGGCACGATTACGATTTCCGGGGCGCCGCGATTTGAAGATGTTTTCTGGTAGAGAACAAAAAAAAACATGATTCGCCAAACGAAAAATCGATAGCTCTATTAGTTATCGAGTTATCGATTTTTTTAAAAAAATTTTTTGTTAACAGATCTGTTCAAAAAAACATCTATATCTTTACCGTTACTCAATGGATCTTTAAGATTGATATTTCATTTGAAAGGTCATTAAATGTCCTTTCAAATATATTTGTTATAAATATCATTGCTACAATATTTTTAGTTTTATAAGCGAATTTATTCCAGAGTTGAATTTTTTAATGAAAAGAACCGTTATTTTCTAAAAAATTTACGTTATTAAGTTACTAAAAATATATTTTTTTTGAAAAGCTTACAATTAGACCTTTTGTTTGACATATAAAAATTTACATATTTTATTTAATTTCACACTATATTACATAAAATTTAAATTTTCCATGTGTTTTCTTTGTTAAAAAATCTGTTCACAAAATTTTCTTTATCTTTGCCAATATCCAATGAATCTTAAAGATTGACATGCTATTCGAAAGGTAATTAAATGCCTTTTCAACGATATATAATACAAATATAATTTCAAAAAAGTTTTTAAATTTATAACTGAATAAATATCAGATTTGAATTTTTTAATTAAAAGAACCGTTTTTTTCTACAAAATTTACGTTTTCAAGATACTAAAATTATATATTTTTTTGAAAAGATGAAAGTTTTACCTTTTTTTCGATAGATAAAAATATGTATATTTTTTTATTAACTGATCGAATAAAATATACAAATTTTTTCACTGACTTGAAAATCCCGTTAATTCATATAAATATTGTAGCTACAATGTTGCCTTAAAAACAATTATTTATTGTAATGGCAATATTCGTTAATATGGAGTAAGAAAGCCAAACATCTAAGGTACAAATGAGTGAAATAAGCAATTTCCCGTACAAGGGCAAATCATTGTATCATAAAAAACACCACAAAATGTCAAATAAATTATATATATTATATACTAAATGAAAGATAAATTTTCAAGCTTTAATAATTTACTTGATATAATTCATAGTAATAAAGGTAATTTTTGAGAAAATAACGGTTTTGTGTAAGAAAATATATTCTTATTGAACAAAAATGCATATAAAATACAAAGTACTCAACAGATTTCATTAACTTAAAATTTTTCTAAAAGCTTTATATATAACCTTTTATATAATACCTTAATCATTAATATCGGTTATATATTAAGAATAATATAGCCGATTTTCTTCATAGACTTTATAGCAAAAAAAAAATTTAAAAAATCGATAACTCGAAAACAAATCGATAACACAACATTTCCTTTGGCTATTCTTATTTTTATTAAGAGTGCTCTTCGAATCCATCGTCAAATCGCGGCGCCCCGGAAATCGTAATCTCCTCGTGAGCTTAACCATCGAAATATTATTATTTATTTTTTGCTTAAATTTTACACATGTTTACACAACTACTATTTTAATGTTATTTTACGCAAAAAAATACCATTTATTAAAGCTCATACATAATTTTGAATAATAAAAGTATAAGAAACCGCAGCAGTTAAATGCGTCTTAAGTAACCGTGCGTTTAGACCGCCTGAACGAACGAAAGAAACCTCGTTCGTTCGCTTGGTGTAAACACTTAGCCCGAACGAACAGCGTTCGCTAAAAATTCATCGCAAATCGCCCGGTGTAGACGGTAATTTAGGGCGAACGAACGAGAATTCTTTCGTTCGGACTGTTCGGCCGTCGCTCGATCTTTTTGGGCGAATCTGGTGTTGCGCTGTTCTTAAAAACAAAAAAGTAGCAAAAAGGAGTATCTTCAAAGAAAAAATTACGGAAAGTACAAAAATTCGTAGTAACTTTAATTTCAAAACAACACAAAGCAGTCCTGTTCAAGGTTTGTTTATGTCTTTAAACGTGTTCTGCTAATTTGCGCTGGAATTTAATTGTTTTAAGTTAAATATTATAATAATAATAATTATATATAGTTCTTTCATACAATAGCTAATAGTTTAAAATGTTGTTATGGAAAATAAATACATATTAAAAAAATTATATTAATTTATTTATTATGAATATTAAAAATAAATTAATAAATTGAAATATTAAAATAAAATTGCGGTTATGAGTTACTCAATGCTTGCCAGATGAATTTGTTGTTTTACTACTACAAGTTTTACTACTAATATATAAATAAATAGCTATCAACCCTGCATTTATTCATGTTCGCCGAATGCATAAGTCCCCTTTTCCACACGGCAAGTTTTATTGCCAGCAAGTTTTCAATTCTCTTTTGAACTTGCCATTTGCGTTTCCACTCAGCAAGTTTTCTTGAGCAATTCTGAATAAAACTAAAGTGAAACTTCAAAGAAAGAGCAGGACAAAAGCAAAATTGCCGGTACGAGCAAGTCTGTACTCATCCCCTTTCGTCACATCCCGATGCCAACAAACTCGACTTGTCAGCAAGAAAAATTGCCGAGTGGAAAAGGGGTCCTAGTAAAAAAGTGTGAATGTGTTGCAACTTGAAAGGCAACTTGATAGAAAAATTGAACGTGTAGCCACCAAGTTATAGTACGTTCGCACTGATTTCTAAATGCGCATTTAGAAGTTCGAAAATTCAACCAAATGTCAAGTGTTCACATTAGGGAGAAGCGTAAAATGCGAATTTAAATAGACAAGTATTCGAACATGCATTGACAAGTATTCGAACATGCCGAACATTTATAAGGCTGTGTGCCAATCGGAAACTTTTCACTCGTGGTAAGAAGGAAAATTCTGAGTTGAACAAAATTTTTGTCTATTGAAATTGAATTATCATTTTTACTGTGCCAAATGAAGCATGAAAAGTTAACTGCTGCGTTTTCTAATACTTTTTTATTCAAAATTATATATGTTTAATAAATACTGTTGCTTTGCGTAAAATAAGATTATTAAAGCAATAGTTGTGTAAGCATGTATAAAAATTAAACAAAAAACCATTTGGTCTTTTGACAAAAATAGGTCGTCGTCAATGTAATATCTATATTGTGTTAATTTGTTGAAAATGCATAACCAATGAATGCTGCTCAATACATATGTAGTTCAAATTAGTATTTTGTACTGAAATGTATTGAAATGTAAAAACAAAATCGACGTTTCTGCTCATGTAAATTTTTTCACTTATCAGTTTAGTGTACTGAACCATCGATTTATTCATAATTATTTTCATTCAACATGTTTTTGATATCATTTTATTCCATTTAAAAAATATACTAATGAAAAAAAAAAGATCAGTTGCAGTGCTAAAATTTTGTCCACCGAACCTAAAAACCTTAAAACTTAACACGCACTCCAAAAAAATCTCACTTAGTCTTGACCTTGCAACACCCGAAGTTGCAAATTTTTAGTAAACCATACAAAATTTGAACACGTGCTTTGAAAAAAAAGTTCCAGTTGTACCCATTCTAAAATTAACCTTGATGTATTTTACGGTGATTCCCAAAATATTTTGGCTATACCGAAATCCGTCAATAAGCTAAACCATTTTGCAAAAACCTCCAAAAATCATGTTTTCCGTATATGTATATATTAACAAGTGTAATAGTTGTAAGCAAATAAACTGTCTCAAGTTATAGACCTGAAAAAGTTCGTTCAATCTGCATCAAAAATTTGAAAATATTTGCAATTGGATTAGAGATAATAATGTTTTCATGTATTTTTTTTTAGATTATTTTCACAAAACTTCAAATAACTTCATTATTTCTTATACAATCTTCGTTATCAATATACCATTGGAAAAGTATGGACGGCTGTCATTTCTTTTTGGACAGAATTGCTTAAACCGAATAACAAAACGGGACTAATTTGAAAAAAAAATTATATTGGAGAAAAGACCTGCTGGAAAAATACTGTAAACCATCAATAGGTATGTGCGGCTCTTTGTTTAATAATAGCTGCGTTCGATTCGCCAGTGCTCAACTCGCTTGTGAATAAAACGTCTACTCGTTTAACTTTTATTTGCTCAATAGTTGGCAACTCTTTTGTCATGACGACCACATCAATTAATAAAGTAAAATTTTTTACCTGCCAAAAAATCAATCGACATAAAACATTTTGAAATATTTTGAAAATAAACAAGCAAAGAAACTTTAAAGTCGGTCTAGCCCGACTATGGAATACATTAAACCTCCAAACATAAATAAATTCTTATTTTTTCAAAGTCCATGTATTCCTTTACAGTTGTAAACAGTTTTCACTAATGTAGGTTGTATGGGAGTAGGGCGTGTTCGTGGGCGGGTGGCACCCATTTTTTGTGTGCACCTTAGTTTTAATATAAAATTCTCCATACAAAGTTTAATCAAAAAAAAAAACGGATCAAAAAGTATACTTTATGCTGACGATTCCCTTATATATGCTCATAATAAGTCCCCTCTTGAAGCTCTGCGTTTAGTTAAAATCCATCTTAGAGTTATAAATGATTATTATAAATCTTGGGGCATCACTATTAACGCTTCCAAATCTCAAGCTATTTGCATGAGAAATGCTTCAGGAAAATGTAATAGAAAAGTAGTTCCAGAAAGTAAACATCTTAAATTAAGCTTAAAAAATGCTGATATCCCTTTTCAAGACAAAATTAAATATCTTGGAATAACATTTAATAAACTGTTTAAATTTAATGAACATGCGAGATTAATTATTAAAAAAATAAAAAAATAACAGCTATTCTTTCCAGACTTTTCTACAGCAAATCATTAAGTCAAAAAACAAAATTACTTATATATAAAGTAAGTATTCGGTCTGCAATTTTATATGCATTCATTATATGGTTTTCAATCTCACCGTCAGTTGCCAAAGAATTAGAATTAATTGAGAGAAAGATTCTTAGATCTTGTGTAGGTAGAAATTTTGAATCAAATAATAAAAGATTTTCAAATAACTATATTTATAATAGAGCTGCAATAATACCTTTATGTCATTATGCGTTTGATCTTCAAAAAAGATTTGTTGATAGACTAGAATTTCATGAAAATTATCTTATAAATGAAATTTATACTCGTGAAAAAGAAATAAATTGGTCCAATTCAGGGTACCTCTCCCCAATTGGTATCATTAATGAAACATTATATAATTCTGATTCTCCCACCGCTATACCCGAGTTTTATAAAATTAAACTGCCAAATGTACACAGGGGCTAATTTTTATAACAACTAATTACTTTTTAAATTAATATTATTCTTTAACTACCACTGTGCCTTTATATTTCACTCTTTCATTGTTAAATACAAACATATTATAAATGTATAGTATTTAAAATTTGTTTTGTATTAGTTTTGTTTCATTAGTTTTAAGTTATATATAGTTGAATATGAGAACTTTTCCTCAACATCAACATTCAAGTTATAAGCAAAACTTGGTCACTCTAATTGTCCTCCTTATAAATATTATAATATATAACATTCCTGTTAATTTAAACATTCATTTTAAGCTCGTAGCATTGTACAATATTGTCATCTCGATATAGATAATACATTATAGTCTATAATTAAACATGTAAAACAAGATGCACTGTAACTATCAAATTCTTAAGCCTCAATAAAATCAATTCAATTCAAAATTAAAATTTTTTACCTGCCAAAAAATCAATTGACATAAGACATTTTGAAATATTTTGAAAATAAACAAGCAAAGAAACTTTAAAGTCGGTCTAGCCCGACTATGGAATACATTAAACCTCCAAACATAAATAAATTCTTATTTTTTCAAAGTCCATGTATTCCTTTACAGTTTTTAACAGTTTTCACTAATGTGGGTTTTATGGGAGTAGGGCGTGTTCGTGGGCGGGTGGCAGTTTTAATATAAAATTCTCTCATATAAAGTTTAATCCCTTTAAGTTATATACAAACCTTTTATGGTATTTTCAATATTGTGAGTTGTATGGGAGGTAGGACACGCCCTTGGGCGAATTCCAAAAATATTCAATAGTGCAGATCCTTGGGTCCATATGAATATGTGTATTGTATTGTATCATGCAATTATCTCAACTCTTTCTTCTTATCCTGTGTTGACGGACAACACACAGACGGACGGACGGACAGAAGGACATAGCTTAATCAACTCACGAGGTCACTCTGATCAAGAATATATGCGCTTTTCTATACCGGGCTCGCTTATTTCTAGGTGTTACAAACGTTTGCACAAAGTTAATATACCTTGACCGTGCCAATCGGAAAAGGACATAGCTTAATCAACTCACGAGGTCACTCTGATCAAGAATATATGCGCTTTTCTATACCGGGCTCGCTTATTTCTAGGTGTTACAAACGTTTGCACAAAGTTAATATACAGTGGCTCACAGCTTATTTCGTGCAGACGATGTGTTTAACTTTGAAATGCTATAACTTGGTAACTAGTGCTGGTAATGAAAAAATTTAAACGACATTTGTAAGCTAGTAATTATATATTTATATAGAAATTTTCATTTCTTTATATAAAAGTCTACTAAAAAGATAATTAACAAAAATCTGAAAATGCAACAAAATTCAACGCCACAGCTTATTTCGTGTACACTGTTTTTACATGTAAGCTCTGGAACGTGATGCCGTTAGTTTATTGTTTTCTTTCGCTGTTTTTTTCTTTACTATGTCGTGATTATTCTGATTGCAGTTAGCAGTTATTTTAAAAATCTTTAAGTGCACAAATTGATTTGTTTTAAAAATGGGCCGTCGAACTGCGCGAATAAATTTTAATTCAATTTAAAAAAGAAAAAGCCAACGGCAAATAGCTAAAATAGTAAATTTGAGACCCTCTGCAGTGCAGTACATCATCCAGCGCTTTTTGCACGAAAATCGTGTAGCTGGTAAGGGCAGAAATGCTCCAAATAAAATATTTACAGAAGCGTACGAGCGACTTATTCTGCGAAAAATCAAAGAAAATCCGAGGCTTTTGGCTCCTTAATTGGCTTGAGGAGGTTGGGAAGGAGTTGGGCAAGAAATGCTATGCAGAAACAATTCGTCGTCTCCTGCGGGCCAACGAGTTTTATGGTCGAGTAGCACGCAAGAAACCTTATATTAATAAAAAAAAATCAGCAATGTCTACTGAACTTTGCCAAACAACACGTTTTATATCCTAGGACATTCTGGAATGGACATTAATTTTCTCGAGCGAGTCTAAGTTCAATATTTTAGGCACCGACGGAATGCAATATGTGTGGCGTAAGGCTAATACCGAGCTGAAAAATAAACATCTCAAGCCTACAGTAAAACATGGTGGCGGCAACGTAATGGTTTGGGCCTATATGGCTGTATCGGGCGTTGGAAAATTAGTTTTAATTGAAGGCATTATGGACAAGGCAATGCACCAAGATATTTTAAAAGAAAATTTGCTTCAAAGTGCCGACGCCTTGGGCGCTAGAGAGACCTTTCGGTTCTATCAGGACAACGACGCAAAACATAAATCGGGAATCGTTCAGTCATGGTTGATTTGAAATTGCCCGTATCTTATGAATCCGTCTGCACAGTCACCCGACTGAAATGTTATAGAAAATTTATGAGCAATTTTGGAGAGTGGTATTCGCAAGCGGAATATTTCCAATAAAAATGATTTAAAAATGCCTTAATGGAGGAATGGCCACAAATACCCCCAGAGCTTACAAAAAAGATGTAGCAGATGCGTAAAAATGTAATGAAACAAAATGGTGGCCACACAAAATATTAAAAAGACTGACATATAACATTTTCATAAGATTCAGTGGAGTGCACGAAATAAGCTGTGACGTTGAATTTTGCTGCATTTTCAGTTTTTTGTTTATTATCCTTTTAGTAGACTTTTATATAAAGAAAATGAAAATTTCTATATAAATATGTAATTACTAGCATAAAAATGTCGTTTAAATTTTTTCATTACCAGCACTAGTTACCAAGTTATAGCATTTCAAAGTTAAACACATCGTCTTTACGAAATAAGCTGTGAGCCACTGTACCTTGACCGTGCCAATCGGAAACTTTTGACTCGGATTGATACTCAGGGTATAGTATAAATTTTGACAAGAGGGAAGATAATTTTTGACACAAGCGAAAATTAAAGAAAAAAGCATGTCTTAGTTGTATTGAAGTTTGGAAAAATTAAGAGCAGGGTTGTGTAAAGTATATTAGCTACATTATTTTGACTTTTTTTTCTGAAAAAATAGTATTGTTTGACGATTTTTCTGGATGGTGTTAATATTCAGAATATATTAATTTTTCATTAAAGCAATGTGCGGGCGGTGGTGTAGTGCTCAAAATATAATGTATTTAAGGATTTCTAAATGTAATTATAGAGTATAAATATACAGTATTTTGGATTTTGAAAATTTTACCTTCAGGTAAATTGCACACAAAAATTCGTCCTTTTTTGTTATTCGGTTTAAGGAACTCTGTCCAAAAATAAATGACAGCCGTCCATACTTTTCCAATGGTATATTGATAATGAAGATTGTATAAGAAATAATGAAGTTGTTTGAAGTTTTGTGAAAATAATCTAAAAAAAATACATGAAAACATTATTATCATTTATGTAATTGCAAATATTTTCAAATTTTTGATACAGATTGAATGAACTTTTTCAGGCCTATAACTTGAGACAGTTTATTTATTTATTTATTTATTTATTTATATATAAGCTTAATACAAGCAGTTTTAATACTTAAGAACTAAATTTTATAATTAACAGGGAGTATCTTAATTTACAATGGTACCATATCTTAATAAGAAGAATACATTAGAGAGGGGGAGGAAGTGTCGTTGGAGTTAAGAAGGATATTTCGGAGTAGTGGTCTGCTCAGGTGAAAATCGAATTCACTGATCAATCTATTGGTTACCCGAAGCATTCTGGTTATAGGTTCACTGCATCCATAGTCGGTGCGGTGAAAGTTAAGGTGGAAGAGAGGTATAGACCTAAGGTTGCGTGGGTTGGTATTAAAGGATATTGATTGGAGTAGTTCTGGGCAGTTAATGGTACCGCATACTAGTTGATGAATGAAGAGAACATCGGCAACTTCCCTTCGCTTTGCAAGTGTTTGCATGTTAATCAACTTCAGACGGTTGGCATAAGGAGGTAAGTTGAAACTGTCAGAGCCGGGAAGACCACGAAGAGCGAAACGAATGAATCTGCGTTGAACGGCTTCGATTCGCATTGAATGGGTGTTGTAGATGGGAGACCAAACCTGGCTGGCATATTCGAGGATGGGTCTTACAAAGGAAAGATAGAGAGATTTAGTGACGTAAGGATTGGAGAACTCTCTGGACCAGTGTTTCACGAAACCAAGTGCAGAGTTGGCTCTATTAATGATATTATCAACATGAGACCGAAAGTTAAGTTCTTTGTCGCAAATAACGCCTAAATCCCGTAAAAAGCATACAGAGGGAACTGGCTTGCCGAGAATGTAATACGTTCTCGGAGGAAGTTGGTGTCGCTTACGAGAATATGTTATAGCTTGACATTTGCTGACGTTGAGTTCCAGAAGATTATTTTGACACCAAATGGAAAAGCTGACCAGATCGTCTTGAAGTTTGCGAGAATCGGCATTAGTTTGTATGCGCCGATAGATTTTCATATCATCAGCATACACAGAAAGATTGGATTCATTGATGATACCATCAACATCAGCAATTGTTAAGACGAATAGCAAAGGACCAAGGTGACTGCCTTGTGGGACACCAGAGGAAGCTGTAAAAGATTTTGAATTGGAAAATCTAAAGATGACATTATAACTGCGATCTTCGAGATAAGGTTTAATCCATGTTATCAACAGATGTGGAAAACCAATTTCAACACACAGACGGAGTTAAATATTGTTTTTACAGCTTTAGCTAAATACCATGCAAGAAAAGAGTTAAATTGAGCTCGAATACTGCTTTTTTTACTCCGTTTTTTTTTTGGGTGTATCAACGATACACCGCAACTGTAACGAGCTGGTGTTGGTTCAGGATCTTCCTTGTTAAGCGTGTTAAGCAGTACAAATGCGGCCGCAGCAGCACCCTGTCAACAGCAAACACACAAGGCGGTCTTAATGCTCGTGTCAACAATGTTTATGTGCAACAAAGCGCCAATAGAATAAGGGTTGTTTCTGCAGCACAGCAACACCATCAGAAGCAGCAAAATCAACAACAGAACAACAACAACAAAAACAGCAGCAAGACGCTGGGGTCGCAACCTAGTCGGTAGCAACATCAGTGTTTGTTCCTTCATGTTCACCGAACTCTGGCTCTTTGAATTTAAGTCCCGATGCCTCAGTCTACACGCCGAAAAGTAGTCCCATTAGTGGGGCCTTACATTTTTGAATCGCGTCAGTAAAGGTGTTTCTGCTCGGAATGGAGCGCGCATTTTACGTCTTGTGAACTTTTTTATGTTATTTTGAAAATAAACACTGTCATGTTTTTCAGAAGCAGTTTTTTATTAATTTTAATGGTTTACATGTGGTTATAATAATTTAAACTAAGTCTTAACGGCAGACATAGTTTCAATGGTAATAATTATACGAGTGCATATTTTCCATGACACTCTTAAAGCCATAAAAGCGAAGTCAGTTTGGTTCTCTGATAGATCATCTTCCCCAACGCTTCAAAGAGTTCTCCGCATTTTAATATATGCCGAATATGATATCGAACAGGAAAAAAAAGATGCGATGCTTTATTTATAAATTTATGTCCAATCTGCATCATGACCCACTGCTACACTTGAGTAAACGGCAGTTGTATTCTGAACAGTACCACATTTCGAAACTTGCAAAAATTAATTAATTTATTATTTGTTTACAAATTTCCCAAATGTCAAAGTTTTATAGCAAAAGGTACATATATACATCTCACTCTTTATAGCATGTGATTGGTGATATGTGATAAGATAAGATTCTGGAAGATCACATGGAAACTCGGCATTAACTATCGTTTTTGTTGATTTCTTGTTAGAATTAAGAATCAAAATTGTAGATTTTTCGAAATCGAAGTGGTTGTCTTGTCATTTAAGAATGTGTTGTGACTCATTCGTCACAAGCGAAGTTGAGTTGTTTTTATATTATAAATTACAAACACTGACCTACCTCAATAATAATGAAGCGATCAGCGTTTTTGCAATGCTTACCAACTGAAGTTTACAGTCAAGCACCGAACAATTAAAATAATGCAACAGTCAGCTGAAAATAGCAATTAAGCACGGGCCAGCTACTTGAGCTGCGCTTCTGTTAACATAGCTCGAAATTGATCGCGGAAGTAAATGAACTCTTGTGGATTGAATTGCAATGTAGTATGTATTGTTTCTAGGTTAATAAACCGCTGTTGTTGAAAATATGTGTGTCGAAATATAACACGCGAAAATAAGCCAATTCGTGGTGCCAACGATGTCAAATATCGAGGTGACCAAACCAAGAATGTATATATGTAAATAAACTAATATGTATGTTTGTATATTTAAGTAAGTTTGTATATTTAATCGTTTATAAATCTTAAACTGTACTATAAATAAGAGTAAAATTAATAAAGAAAGCAGAGTGTTAATTAACCAATAAAGAAGTGCAGTTTAATTTTAATATTTCAGGTTACACCGATAAAGGAAAGGATTATTTGGTGAGTATAAATGTAACGATGTAACAGTAAATATTTAACGTTACACAACAGAGTTGTGTGGGTTCGACGGAGAACGCCACACAACATTATGGCGCAGCCGGTAGGATCTCGCTGGACAACCCCAAACAACATTATGGCGCAGCCGGTAGTCCTTTTAAAAAAAGGGTAGTCCCTTTTAAAAAGGATAGTGATTCGAACTCGGTTATCCGTGTTAAAATAAAAAAATAATAATAACTTTTCAAAGATTTTGCGACTCCGTAGCCAATTCCTTGTAGTTGACCGGACCCTCCAGAATATGATTAAAAAGGTTTAAAACCAGTAAAATAAAAATTTGTAGATTAGATTACAGAATCAAATTCACAGAGAAACTATAGTATAGGGTGAGAGTTGTTGTTGAACATAGAAAATTTTAAAGGCAACGAAAAGATAATGAAATCATAATAAAAAAAAAAATTCAGAATGAACATATGCGAGGTAGCGAAAATAGTATCGGAGCTTGTGCCTCTATTTTCAGGAGCAGACTCCAGTGAGCTACATGAGGAAGTGTATAAGTTTATACTTGGGACAGAATTAGCTTTCCAAGTGGTAGGACAATCGAATTTAGAAAAATTTATTCAATGTGTGAAACTAAGACTTTATGGAGATGCTTTCAAATTAGTAAGACCAAGACAATTTAATAATCTTAATGAATTATTTATACTTATAAAGAAAACGTATTTGGAAAGAAAAGAATTAGATGTAGTATGGCAGGAAATACAGAAGACATTACAACAACCTGGTGAAGAAATACGAAAATATGCAAGACGGTTAAGTGCTCTAAAAACAACAGCAGAAGATATAATAAATAACGAATACAAAGACGGTGTTTCCGCACTTTTAAGTGAATTAAATAAAACTGTGATTACAACTTTCAGAGTAGGTCTGCAGGATTCAACTCTGAGAATATATATGCTAAGCGTTAAAACAGGAACATTTGAGAGTGTAGTGGAAGAAGCGATAAGTGCATTTGGGCTTATCGAAAGAGGGAAAAATACGAGACCAAATCAAAGGGCATTTGGTATAAATTTCAGTAAAAATGATGTGGCATGTAGGTTGGCTGATCATGAGGTTGAAGCAGGTCATAGGCCTTACTCATCATCAGAGAACCTGCCAGGAATTCATATAACAAGAAATTATGAGAATATAAGGTCTAGAAATGTTAACTTAACATGTTCATTTTGTAGTAGAATAGGGCACACAAGAGATGAGTGCTACGAAGTAAAAAATCAAGTTTATTGTCAGAAGTGTAGACATTATGGTCACGAATATAAATTAAACTGTTCGGCTAGCAGAAATATGAATAATAATGAAATAAAGGGAAATCAAAACAGTTATGACAGAAGTCAGAATAATTATAACATAAATCAAAAGAGCAATGGTAACATGATGCAAGAATCAAACAAATATGAGGTTAAATGTAAATGGTGTGCAAGATTAGGACACAAAATGCAGGATTGTGATGCAAAGAGAGAATACGATTCGAAACAGGGAAACTATTGAGGGCCCAGCCAAGGCCAATGAGCTGGGAACCCAAAAAATTAAGGAAAACTGGGCCAAGTAGGGTAGTCACAGATGATTTCACGTCAAAAAAGATTGTAAACATCTGTACACCAAGGAAAATGGGGAACAAAATACCAGAAAATCGTACATCGGTAGATAAGACTAAAGTTTTGGTAACTAATGAAATAACAGAAAGCACCTCGACAGAAGATAGTACGTCAGAAGATAAGGCTAATTTTTTATTTAACAATTTTTATTCAAACATCGAAGAATTGATGGTAACAGAGCAAGAAAAAATAGTGGAGGAAGATTTAACGTCGCAAAAGATAGTAAACATCCTCACCACTGAGTCAAAGATGGAAGTATCAACAGATAGGGATACAGTAGGAAAAGAAGCTACATTAAGTAGTTCTCAGGAAAGAGATAAAGATTTAGCAAACTCGTTACACAATAAGAATTTTACGTTTCAAAATAGGAACGAACAAGGTAGGAGTTTTGGTTTTCGCAAAGTCAATGATGTGTTCATAGAAATTCCCTGCAAGGATTCTATAGAAGGACGACTCATTTTACTTGTGGATACCGGGGCTGAAGCCAGTTTAGTTAAACAGAATGCATTAAAAAAAAATTTGAATAAAGATACAAGGGAAATTAAACATTTGAGTGGAGCATTTGGGGGTTTTGTAGATACATTGGGGTCTGTAGAGATCCAACACGATAAGATAAAGAACTTAAGTTTTAAGTTACACGTAGTGGCACTAGAACAAGGGTTGCCTGCAGATGGTATTTTAGGTCGGGATAGTTTGTGGAATAATTCAGTTATAGATGCGATTAATAAGACGTTAACAGTCTATGGTAAACACATGGAGACTAGGGTGGAATTACCTCTAAAACAAATAAACGAGATTAGTTCTTTAAGCTACAATAAGGAGATAAGTGTTAAAGCAAGAACAATACAAACGGTTAAAATTCCGATAAAAACAAATATTTCAGTTGTTGTAATCCATAAACAAGAGATTATGCCGGGGGTTTATTTAGGTGAAACGTTAGCAAATGTGAAGAATAAAATGGCATATGCAACAGTGCTAAATGCGAATAAGGATGACTGTGTCATACCTAAAGATTTTAGACCAAATTTTTCAAATTTTAAAGAGTTCATAGTGGATGCGAGCTCGTCGTATAGTGCAAGGGAAGTAGACGTAAGAGAAAGGGTTAATAGATTGATAGAAACAGTTAAATTCGACAAAAGTTTAAACACTGAAGAAAGAGCATCAATAGAAAATTTAGTAACGTCTTTTCATGATATTTTCTTGCTTGAAGGAGATAAATTGTCATGCACCTCTGTTTTAAAACATGAAATTCAAATGCAAAGAGATCAAGCACCAATTAATCAAAGACAGTACAGGTTACCACAAATGCATAGAGAGGAGATACAAAGACAAGTAGAAAAACTTTTAGATGATGACATAATCAGGCCAAGCAAGTCCCCGTGGAATTCACCAATGTTGCTTGTTCCAAAGAAAGCCGGGGAAGACGGACAGAAAAAGTGGAGATTAGTTATTGATTTTAGAAAAGTAAACGATGCCACAATCAAACAAGTTTTCCCTATTCCTCGAATTGACGAAATTCTGGATCAGTTAGGTCATTGTAGATATTTTTCAACACTAGATCTAGCTAGTGGCTATCATCAAGTTTTAGTGAATAGCAAAGATAAGGAAAAGACAGCTTTTAGTACGTCGTTAGGTCATTATGAGTTTAACAGAATGCCGTTTGGACTAACTGGAGCCCCAGCTACATTCCAAAGGCTTATGAATCACATACTTACAGGACTACAAGGGATAGAGTGTTTTGTATATTTAGACGATATTGTAATCTATGGTAAAAATTTACAGCAACATGAGGAAAAACTTGGAAGAGTTTTTCAGAAATTGAGGGAGAATTGTTTAAAGTTAAACACAGAGAAATGCCAATTTTTACGTCGTGAGATAGCATATTTAGGGCATAAATGTTCGGAAATGGGAGCTTTGCCAGATCCACAAAAACTAGAATGTGTGAAAAATATACCAGTTCCGAGAAATAGAAAGGAAGTTCAGGCATTTTTAGGTTTAGTAAATTACTATAGAAAATTTATAAAAAATATGTCACAAATCGTGTTACCAATAAATAATTTGCTTAAAAAGGACGTAAAGTTTCAATGGACAGATAACTGTCAGCAAGCTTTCCAGACGTTGAAGGAAGCAGTTACCTCGTCTCCAGTTTTAGCTTATCCAGATTTTGAAAAACCTTTCTTATTAACTACAGACGCAAGTGGAGAGGCACTAGGTGCGGTTTTATCGCAAGGCAAAGTTGGCGAAGATAGGCCAATTGCATTCGCGAGTAGGGCATTAAATAGCGCAGAAAAACGCTATTCGACAATAGAAAAAGAATTTTTAGCAATTGTTTGGGCAACGAAAAATTTTAGGGCTTATCTGTTAGGAAGACCTTTTAAGATATATACAGATCATCAACCATTGAGGGGAATAGCAAATTTGAAAGGCCAAACATCGCGTTTAGCACGATTCCGGCACAAACTTTCAGAATACGAATATGAAATTATATATAAACCAGGTAAACGAAATTTAAATGCGGACGCGCTTAGTAGGATACCCCAAAAAGAGCAGGATATAGTAATAGTTCAAACAAGGTCAAAGGCTAAAGAACAAGAAACGAAAATTGAAACGGAAGGAACTGCAGAGAAATCAAGTGAACAATATGATGATGTGTTAGACCAACAGAATAAAGAAATAGTAATTCTAACCGATCCAAAAGACATTAAAAGAATATTGAGAGATTTTCATGATCTGCCACTAGGTGGGCACCAAGGAGCTTTAAAAACCTATTTCAGAATAAGGCAAGAATATAAATGGAAAGGGATGCAAAAGCAAATCAAAGAATATGTTAAGAAATGTCAAAAATGCCAGGTGAATAAATGTTCTAAATTAGCAAAAATGCCCATGGTGTTAACAGATACACCGAAGCGTCCATTTGATAAAGTTTACATGGACATAGTGGGTATCCTACCAGAGACTGTGTCAGGAAATAAATACATACTTACTTTTCAAGATGATTTTTCAAAATACATGGCATGTGTTGCAATACCAGATGCTGAAGCTAGTACAGTATCAAAAGCATTCTTCGACGAAATTATAACTCGTCACAATACTCCAAAAGTTCTGATTACCGATAACGGTTCAAATTTTGTGTCGAAATTATTTTCGGATGTGTGTAAAATGTTAGGAATTAAGAAATTACACATAACTCCATACCACCCACAAGCTAATGGCTCATTGGAAAGAAGCCATCGTCCATTAGCAGAATACTTACGAAGTTTTGCAAAAGAGGATGCGTCAAATTGGGATCAGTGGTTAACATCTGCAATGCATGTGCACAATAACACACCGCACATAAGCACCAAACAAACTCCGTTCAAAACTTTGTATGGGTTCAATTCGGAAATGCCAACTAATCTCAAACGTAAATGTAGTCCGGTGTATAACACCGAAGATCCTTCAAAAACCCTTAAATATCAAATCCAAAGAACTCACGAACTAGTGAGACAGAACCAGCAGCGAGCAAAAGAATTATCAAAAATACAGTATGATAACTCTTTAAATCCTGTAGAATTTAAAATTGGTGACAAAGTACTGATGAAAAATCAGGCTAGAAAAAATAAATTTTCACCAATATGGATAGGCCCATATGAGGTCATAGCAATAAAAAGTCCGGTTACCACTGAGATTTTAATAAAAGGAAAAGCTAAGAAAATACATAATAATTTACTGAAGTTGTTTCACAGTAATTAAATTATGTTATAAAAATAAAAATCAAATTAAATTAAAATTAGAATTACATTAAAAAATTCAATCAAACATTAAATTAAACCAAAAATATGAAAATAAAATCAAACGAAACTAAATAAGTTTCATTAAACAAAGATATTGAATTTTTTTTTTTGAGATGAAAAAAAAAAAAAATTTTTTTTTTTAAATTCGTTGAGATAAAGGTATTCATTAATATTTTTTTAATTTAACAAAGGCATTTGAAAATTAAATTTTTAATTTTTGAAAAGAAGTTTTCAAACATTAAATAAAAAGAAAATTGGTTTTAATCAATAAACAATTTCAAATTAATTATATGTTAATAGAGGGTTAAAATACAAAAGATTAAAAAGTTGTAAGAGATATTTAAGAAATTAAATTAAAATTATACAAGAGAAAACTCAAAAATTTAATTTACCATACTACAAGATAAAAATTAATATTTACGATAAGATTTTTATAAAAATCAAAACTACACATTTATTACACGAAACTTTTCCCTATCAATAATCGTGGTCCTAGTTCTGATTCGAGTTGGCCGTAGCAGCAATAAAACTGAGTCGATCAGGTGGACAACGCTATACAAGAGAAAGGAGCTATTCTGACGAAGTTCGAGGCCTCAGACGTTAATGAGTTAAAAGTATCAAAGGCTAAGTAATGAAGCAAAACATGTTTCAAGTAAAACATATAAGAAAGCATTTAAAAAAAAAAAAAACAAAAAATACAACAAGAAAATATACAGGCTTTTAAATGTTTGTGGAAGGTTACAAAGTGTTATTAATAATTTGAAATTACAGCGACAGATTGTATACACAACGAACCAAACAATTTTCCATTTAAACGAGAAAATCAATTAAGTCGTAGGATTTCTTTATGATTGAAAGGCTTACAAGTACAACGATTAAAAATTAATTCGGATATGCATAATTTGTTATTACAAAATGCATTCTGGTTTAAGAAAACCACGAAAGTATGTCTATAATGTGAAATACCTGCATTTAGTTCATTCCTTTCTAAGAAAACGCTTAACCAGAACGAAACCAAAGTGGTTGATAAATGTAAAGAGTCGCTTCCCAATTAACAACACTAGCAAACATAGCTTGTCAAAACTAAAAGCAAACTTTAATATAAACTAACGAAAATATGAGCAACACAAAACACGAAATAAAAATGAAATTTGGCATCTTTTTCGTAACTTCAAGACTTCACCAACTTCAAGAATTAACTTCAAGAATCAAGTAGTTTAAATACTTCAATAGAGAAGAAAAGGAGTGACATATACTTATCAGTAACGGTTATCAAATGATCATCAAAGACAGAACATGTGCAGAGTCATCATAATAATGCCAAGAAGAGGAACAACTTTATAGACAACCAAATAAATAATCATCAAAATTACTAGGACCCACGAACAGATACACATAAATAAAGTAGAGAATATTAGATATCTAACATTAAACTCATTAAGGTACTATTACAGTGTGTAAAAAATGAAAAAATTTTTTTTGTTTTTTTCTAGAATCTGGTTCCTTTAGGTCTTAAGAATGCGTGTACAAAATTTTAGAAAAAAATATCAAATGAAAAAAAAGATATAACATATATTATATTCGTATGTCGCGTATTATTCATATATTATCGTTCATAGAATAAAATCTAATCGCGTTTTTCTCGAAACAAGTTTTTTCGAATTGGTTTCTAAGATATCTCGAGTTCTGCTGGATCGATTTCGATGAATCTTGATTCATTATGATCTTCATAGACACTGTTAAGCATTCTACATATAAAAAGCCGAGAAACTTTTATATATTGTTTTTTACGGCTAAGAATCTCTGCCAAAAAGAGGGGTTTTTTGTAAATTTGTTTTTCAACGCATGCCATTTTTTTTGTTCTGTTGTTTTTTTTATTTGCGTAGGTAGAGTGCTCAACTACAACCCTTTAATGAAGAATGCACTTTGATTTTTTACTTTCCGACGCCTTGGAAATGCTGGAGACGAGAAACCAACTTACAACCTTTTTTTGAAACACGCCAACTTCAACGACCTCTAGAAAATAAACAACAAATACAAAACCAAAAACAAACATTTTTTTTATATCTTCAACTTTAACTGTCCATAATGTAAATAAATTTGAATTGAATAATTTTATAATACTATGTAAAAACAATTAATAAAAAATGTGTTGTTTTTAATAGCTTCACACTGTAATAGTACCTTAAGCACACAACTATTTTGAATTGACAATAAATAAATATTAATAAAGTATGTAAGCATGCAAGGAATTTTAAAAAATGAACTGTAAAGTGATGCCTGTCTCTTCTCATATCTAAGTACATAAAGTTTTAAGAAAATTAAACCTCTTCAAGGTAAAAATTTTCTTTCATAAGGGGGAAGGAAACCTGCAATATACTTTGTCACGTAATAATCAAAAATCCTTCATTTAAGAGAATATACACAACAACAAAGAGAAAAGAGTGTAAAAACAAAAATAAGAAAAATAAATGTATAAAAGGAAAATATAAGACACAAATTGCTATTAAGAAATATTATTATTAAAAACAATATTAAGAGAATTATTATTATTAGTCAAAAAATTTAAAAGAAAAAACACTGCATATAAAAACTGCATATAAAATTCAAAGAAATCTTTATTCGAAAAAGTTATTAAATATTAATGTATCAATGCTTAAAATGAACCTTACGTACATACATAATGCAAAATTCTGATAAATTCATGTAACGAAAAATTATTGCTAAATGAATAGCATAATTTTTCTTTGTCAGAGGGGGGAGGAATGTTGTGACTCATTCGTCACAAGCGAAGTTGAGTTGTTTTTATATTATAAATTACAAACACTGACCTACCTCAATAATAATGAAGCGATCAGCGTTTTTGCAATGCTTACCAACTGAAGTTTACAGTCAAGCACCGAACAATTAAAATAATGCAACAGTCAGCTGAAAATAGCAATTAAGCACGGGCCAGCTACTTGAGCTGCGCTTCTGTTAACATAGCTCGAAATTGATCGCGGAAGTAAATGAACTCTTGTGGATTGAATTGCAATGTAGTATGTATTGTTTCTAGGTTAATAAACCGCTGTTGTTGAAAATATGTGTGTCGAAATATAACACGCGGAAATAAGCCAATTCGTGGTGCCAACGATGTCAAATATCGAGGTGACCAAACCAAGAATGTATATATGTAAATAAACTAATATGTATGTTTGTATATTTAAGTAAGTTTGTATATTTAATCGTTTATAAATCTTAAACTGTACTATAAATAAGAGTAAAATTAATAAAGAAAGCAGAGTGTTAATTAACCAATAAAGAAGTGCAGTTTAATTTTAATATTTCAGGTTACACCGATAAAGGAAAGGATTATTTGGTGAGTATAAATGTAACGATGTAACAGTAAATATTTAACGTTACACAACAGAGTTGTGTGGGTTCGACGGAGAACGCCACACAACATTATGGCGCAGCCGGTAGGATCTCGCTGGACAACCCCACACAACAAATGTTAAAATGTCAAAAACTTTAAATGTCAAAATTTAAACGTCAAAAATTAAATGTCAGAATTTAACGTCAAAAATTAAATGTCAAATTTTAAAGATAAAAAAAAATTGTAATAAATTATATTAACTGTCAAAAGACAATTAACATTTAAAATTCTTGGATTTTAAATGCGAATTTTATTTAATCATTAATGTTACACGGCCGTTTTTTATGTTAACCACAGCATCTCTTCCAAGGTAGTTGCAAAACTTGTTGTGGCTGCACAGCACCACCAAACACACCGCACCTCATATGTCCAAAGCAGTTGTCTTGGTTTGTATGTGATTCCTCTCAAAAGAACTCATTGTAGTTTCAATGCTTCAAATCGTGCGAGGCTAATAAAAGATTAATGAGGAAATTAATAATACAAATGAAACTCCATTTCAGTTGTACAATTTACCGAGATATAGGTTTCGAGTAGGTTTCTTCAGCCATCCAATTAAAATATTAAGTACGAGTTTTTCTCCACTTGGTTGTCCAACTCCAGCAGTATATTTAAAAAAAACTGGCAAAGATTTCAACTCCAGATTCCAAGTGTATCCAAATTCCAGATTCCAACTGCATCCAAATATTTTATGCATGTCTATTTTTTAATATATTTATTTTTCTTATGATTTTTTTCTTCCATCTACAAACATTTGAAATTTTTAAATTTTTGAATTATCTACTGTGACGTTGTATTTTTTAATTTTCAAAATTGACAATAGAATTGTTGAATTCAACAATAAATGAAAATAACAATAAATTAAACAAGTTCACAATTGTCGATTTTTGAAAAAAAACAATTCGAACCCAAAATCAAAAGAAAATAACAGCAAGGCAATTGTTAAATTTACTTACAATCGTAATTGTTGGAGCTGCTGCTGGTGATTCCACCGCCGCATTGAAGTACGACAGCTAGAGCTTATCTCGCACGGTTGATATCGATTGACATTTTGCTAATATTATAAGTTTTCTTCATCAGAAATTTAATGAACTATTGAGGGAAAATGTATGAATATTTTGAGCGATATTTTCTTTGCCTGAAACAAAAGACATTTTCACTTAAAAATAAATTAATATAAGATTCAATCAAACTTATTTATATTACTTCTAGAGCTTTCGCAAATATCACCCAATTTCAATTTAATTAAATAGTAATCTCAAATTTTGTAGTCGTAGTAAATGATTTGCAATTATTTGTTAAGCGTTAACATCACCACTATTGCTTGAGCCACCAGCAACGGGGCCACCTTTTGGCGTGTAGACTGTGGCATTGCTGCTGTTGCTGCTGATGTTGCTGTGCCTCAGAACCCACCACATATTCAGTTGGCGCGTTGCCACGCGTATTAAGTGGCACACGTTTGCTGTTCACTGGCTCCTGCTGCGGCCACATTTATACTGCTTAACATGGGCGAGGAGTGTCCTGGACTATCACTAGCTCCTTGCAGTGACGGTGTATCGTTATGCGTAGCTGTGTGTCGTTGAGCTGGTGCCTGTGGAATTCGAAGAACCAGAGTCCGATGAACATGTAGAAACAAGCACTGATGTTGCTACCAAAACGAGAACGACCCCAGTGCAAAGCTTTTGATCTTGTTGATGTTGTTGCTGCTGATATTGCTGTGCCTCAGAAACAACCACGTATTCTGTTGGCGCATTGATACACGTATTAAATGGATGACTGCCTTGTGCACGTTTGCTGTTGACTGGCTGCTGCCGCGGACGCATTTACACTGCTTAATATAGGCGAGGAAGGTCTTACAGTGGCGGAATATCATTCATACGTAGCGATGTATCATTGAGTTGGCGCCTGTGGAACTGCATTGTGGCAAATATAGAATGAATCAGTAGGCATGACGGCAAGAAGTTGAGCGATTTTTGCTTGGGATCCAGCACTTCCTTTTCCATGGAGCGCCGACAATCTAGCGTGAAAAGTAATAGTTTAGCTTTTTATGTGGAAAGGAACAGTTAAAAACTTACTCTCTGCAATTTGAAGCTGTTGTTTGTCTGCCGATAATATTAAATGTTTTAGAAATGTCACATAGAATTAAAAATGCCTTGTAGCTATAAACACGGTTGTAAAATATAATAGCATGTGATTCACTCTTATAGGAAAAGTTCAAGAAGTTGAACTTTTTCTATCTTCTAGTATCTCCTGAAATCACAGAGGATATCACATGTTATAAAAGTAGAAAAAGGATGCATATTTCACACTTACATTAGCCAATCCCACAAGATATTGTTCGCATGCTCATTCTTTCTTACAAAAAATGTGATTGTGGGAGATCGTAAAAGATAGAATGGAAATGCGGCATAATAATTTAAAAAATTTATACAAAATTTTGAATAAAAATAAACTTTTTATTTTTGTTGACAAATATTATAAATGCCAAATTTTTATAGCAAAAATTCTATGTATCCATCTCGCTCCTTTTAGCAAGTGTTTTGTGATATGGAATAAGATAGATACTGAAAGATAACATGGAAACGCGGCATAAAGTTGCACGGGAGTTTATCCGGTTGTGGACACAGTTAGCTTTTTCAGCTATAACTTTTGACCAAGTAAATATTTATGCAGATAAATATATATATATCAATGGAAACGTAGAGACCTTAGGTAACTACTGGTGAGAGAAATCATTTGATTCCATTAAAAAGAAACAAATTATCAAACTTTGTATGGAGTATTACATTTTTAAGAAGAAATTTTTTTTAACCGGTTGTGGGCACAAATACCCTGATAATAAAAATATATGAAGTAAATAGCCACTAAATATGAAGAAAAGGAAATTTAATTACTCTTTATGGCTTCAATGGCGCAAAGAGTAACTAAAACAAGTGTGAAACACTTCACAGCAGAAAAAATTAAATGTACATGAAAATGAAAATAAAATTATAAATCGTCCGCATCCGAATCGCAATAATTGCAGGTGTAGTAGCCGGCAGGCATGTCAGCGCCTCAAAGCCAACAAAACACCATCTTCGACGTTTGAAATGTTGCCCAGATGCTTATCGATCTTCTTGAGGTAGCGCTGCAAGGTACTCCGAGGAACGCCATAGGCTATGGTAGTTGGCTTAACGGGCTCATTGTCGATTTTGCATCGCTTAATGGCTTCGATGCACGAATCAAAAGTAATTTTTGCAGTTGACATGATTAAAAAACACAAAAAAATTCGAATATGACACACAATATGATGAGATTTACTCAAAAAACACTTTGAAAAATAGTCTGCCTGACGAGTGTAACAGGACTATGGCAGTACTGTTTTTAGTCTTTCTTTTTTTTGTTAGGGTTATGATAAGTCGGAGGGGTTGTTGTTAACATAAACAACGATATTTAACAGTTTCTTAGCTAAACACACCCATTCAGCTGAAAAAATTAAGTGCCCACAACCGGTAAAATTTTGATGCCCACAAATGGAAAATTCATAGCTGTCAAAAAATGACCAGTACATTTTTCGGTGCGAACATTTTGATCAAAACAATATAAAATCACAAAATATATTGAATTTCCTTCTAAGATATACATTAAACAAACTTTTTTGCAATAATTCACTTTATGAGGGTGGTTTTATCGATGGCTGAGGTAAGCTCAGCCAATCCAGGATCAGACAAAGGATCCACTAACCTTTGTTAAATAAAAGACGCAGTTTCGATATTAAATTCTATTCAGTTTGTTTTATTTAAGTATTAATTCTTTATTATACTTATTTAAGTATTAATTCCTTATTATACTTATTTAAATCTCTGCAGCACAAGATGGTAAAGCAGTCTTAGGCAGTTGTGGGTGGGTATCGAGTTAGGCGAGTGTGAAGTCGGTAGTCGTAGGTAATCGTCTTAGTAACCAGATGATAATTGGTTCGGTAATCGACTGGTAATCAGGTGGCAGTCGGCTGGTAAGCAGATGGTTGTCAGTTTGGTAATCGAAGGATAACCAGATAGTAATCGGTTCGGTAATCGACTGGTAACTAGATGGTAATCGACTGGTAACCAGATGGTAGTTGGTTCGGTAATCGGCTGGTGACCAGATGGTAATCAATTCAGTAGTCGGTTGGTAACCAGGTAGTAAGCAGTAGGGTAATCGGTTTGTAACTGGACCTAGAAGTAGATTGTTCGTTAGTATAATAATTCAATGTTTAGTATGGTCACTTGATATACAGCAATTATATACAACGATGACTTCGCCATGCAGAACAGAGGGCGGCAGAATGTCAGAGTGCCGAGCACAATCCGGCTAGGCTACTCCGTACCAACTATATATAAAAGCATGCAAAGCAGAGGGTGGCAGAATGTATAATCAGCCAGTTTGTGCTGATTACTCCAGTGGAGCGCAACCAAAATTTAACGTAATCGGCACAATCTGGCTGTATTACGCTATTAGCAACGTAATCAGCACAATCTGGCTGCATTACATGCAGAGCAGAGGGTGGCAGAATGCCAGAGCGCCGAGCACAATCCGGCTAGGCTACTCTATATCGACTTTATATAAAGCCATGCAGAGCAGAGGGCGGCAGAATGTATACCAGCCTGTTTGTGCTGATTACTCTAGTGGAGTGCAACCAAAATTTAACGTTATCGGCACAATCTGGCCGTATTACGCTATTAGCAACGTAATCAGCACAATCTGGCTGTATTACATGCAGAGCAGAGGGTGAACAAATCTTACTTACCTAGAAGTAGATTGTTGTTCTATCGAGCCTGTTGCGCACTCTTATACTATTTACAATTGAAACCAATTGTGAATTCTACCACTGAGTGTAATTTTGGCTGCCGTGGTCATACTCTGTTGTTGTTGTTATTATTGTTGGCTGGTGTCTGTAATTTAATATTTCGTTCGTTCTTGTTGTCTTAGCTTTCGCTATTATGTGTGGTTTTGTTGGAGCTGTTATTATTGGCTGGTGTCTAAAAATAACTACTTTGTCGTTGTTGTTGTTATCGTTGTCTAGTGCTTGCATGTAGGTCTAACTTATATTAATATGCCTGCAGGTAAGTAACTTAGATTGTGGTGACCGTGGCATGCAGGGTAAGTGTGTGGCCTTGCACGCTCGGAGCCCGGGTTCGATTCCTAGCCGCGGCGAAAAGTTTTTTTCAGTAAACAATTTTTCTGATCGGTCACCACCTCTCTGCAAACAATGGCAAACCTCAGAGAGTAAATAATGCCATGTAAAGCTTCTTGAGAACATGAACTTTAGCCGTTCGGAGTCGGCATAAAACATGTAGGTCCAGTTCTCGGTCAATTGTGTGCAAACATTTAATAACACACACAACACAATTGATCAGAAGAAGCTCGGTCAAAGTCCTTTCAAGGGCTGAAATGGCCAATTTGTTTTTTTTTTTTGTTTTGTTTTTTAAGTAACTTAGATAATATATAATAATATTGAATAATATATTATAAATAATATATTTTATATATTAAAGATATGTTAAGTGTATATGTATTTTATATTAAAGATAAATTATTTTGTAACGTTACGTTACAACTTCAATTTATCGCACTTTGAACACAATAAAATCACTTCTGATTTTCACATCTGAAAATATATTATCGACTGTAGCTACTACGCATATGCATCTGTTCGCTTCAGTGTCAGCACTAAAACATCGTGCGGGTCATGGTTGAATAACAAGGTTGCTGCAAAACTGATAGTGCTCTCTTTCGCATAGTCGAAGTCAGGCAGTCAAAATCAACTGACTGCCGAAAGAAACAACAACAACAGCTGAAGCAGTTCGCTTTGACATTTTCAGCAGCCGCGCTCTGCGTCTTGTGGCTACCTTAAGGTGGAGTTATAATAGAAGCAACGTGATGCAAGCTTATATCACTGCAGCAGTGTGTTCTGTTACTTAATGTTTCAACAAATACATTTTTTATACAAGTGATCCAAGTGAACGTTATGTGAACGGGACGTAAGAATCCGTAGATTTTGGACTTCTACGTTACATGACACTACGTTTTGTCAAACAGCTGATGTTTGAGGTTAGATTCGACTAAAGAAAAGGCATGTTTTCATTAAATAATTCCGCGCTTAACTAAAACGCTTAACTAAACATATATATAAAAACATAATAAAAGCAGTTAAATAATCTGCGTCCATTTTTCTTCTCCTTATATATCTTACGAATAATAAATTTAAAGAAAAATTCTTACAACAATATGACTTTCAACTGCTGCTATTATAATTGCTACAACATTTTCTTACATTACGTTTTATCACGAAGACAGTTGACAACATTTCGCTACTTTACATTACTTCTATTATAACTGGACCTTTATTCTGTGTACCCTGTAGTGGAATTCTCAAACGCGTTAACGACACTTGTGTTATTGTCCTTTACTAGCCTTTAACGACACTTATCTTTAAGTGGTATTCTCAACATCTTAGCTAGCAATAATTGTCCTTAACTTTGACAGTTCGTTTACGTTATTTGTTGCAAGCTTAACCATGATTAAAAAGGTGCCGCTAACAGAAACAAAAATAACGTTAAGCAACTTTTGCGTGAAATTTTTCGTTGTTTAGCTTTAAATTAGCTTTTTTTTATTGATTTATATCTGTTAAAGCGGAAAATAATAAAAAATTTTGTTTTAAATGGCCTTTGAGTATTTGGAAATGAATGCATCGTTACTACAAGACGAAATTTCTATGCGAGAAAGTGCGTCGGAGTGGGCTGTTTTGAAAAGGGTAGATAGTCCATTTAATTTGTGTTCTTTATTGGACAAAATCCGAATGACTTCTTTTACAGTACCAATTTTAACAACTGTTTCTAATAAAAATAAAACTGAAAAATTTTTAGATTTGATTTTTTTAAATTGACACTGAAAAAAGAAGTAATTCTGATTTTTTCCATTAAAGACCATTTTTCCCCCGATATACATAAATAACATTTGCAACTTAATTGTGAACACGGCGGTGTTTAGCATAGTCGGATGTTCTATTTTGATAACTTTATAAACAATTTGTATAATAAGCTGTCAAAAAAGAAAGTGCTGCCAAATTTTCGATTGCTGTTAACGACGTTTGCAGCTTATATTGTGAATATATCGTTTTAACAATTTTGTCGCTAAGTGCTTTTTTGAGAATACTACAATCGTTATTGCAAACTGCAAACATCGTAAGTTAACCATAACTATTCGCATCGTTAACGCGTTTGAGAATTCCACTACTGGTGCAGACATTGCGCACAAACGACAATTTACAGATCAACTGCATGTTCTCACTGTCAAAAGTAATACAGGGGTGCCCATAACCGAAGAATACCAACAACCGGTTAACAAATACTATGGACACATATATGGTATCGATACCGTGGTGTTGAAACCATGAACGATTGTACACTATATGGTATAAAAGTTGTGACACACATATTGAAATAGTTTTAATTGACAATCAAATAATCATTTAAAAACATATCACAAATTTTTCAGCTGCTATCCCGTTGAAAGATAGATCCTGCAATAAAAAGCCAAGCAAATAGCCTTTAAATATGTGGTTATATATGTCCTTGGTCGCCAAAATTGCATGTTTTACTATGCCATATATAAATACATAAACAAATTTTACAATTTGCAAGAGCTTTTTAATTTTTTTAACTGCTTTTTTTAAATTGAAATTGTTTTCTAAATAAAAATTTTTAATATTATGACATAAATGTAGTTAAAAAGTTTAACGCTCTCTCACATTGGCGCTGATATCAGATAAAATATAGCAATATCAGGGCTGAAAGTCGAAAAAATGTATGTTAGCATGGAGAAACCATGAAAATTTGTTGTGTTTTGTATACCATGAATAAGCTGGAAATTCATTTGATGCATTTGCGTTTTTTATCCGTTTACTCGCTAGAGCAATTTAAGCAAGAAAATGATGGTAGAGTTCAATCACTGCGTTACACGTTCAGAGCAAGCAAGGGGTGCAACATTATAAAACAGTTTGTATGTTCTTAGCATCATATATCTTAATAATTTGTATAATTTTTACACAAAAAAACTTGAAATGTCGTCATTTATAATCATAAAAAATTAAATTCTTATCATTTAACACGTCCTGGTATTAAATAATCAAAAAAAAATCTAAGACACTTAAAATTTTTAAGATGTATGTGTTAGAGCCATACTTGAAAGTAATACTGGAGATACACATATGGTTTCGATACTACAAAGTTAATAAACAACATTGTGTACCACATGTGTGTCACGGTATACCAGCAATAAGCCAGCTTCTGAAACTAGTATAGCGTCTTATTCATGGTATACAAAACACAACAAATTTTCATGGTTTCTCCATGCTAACATACATTTTTTTGACTTTCAGCCCTGATATTGCTATATTTTATCTGATATCAGCGCCAATGTGAGAGAGCGTTAAAATTTTTAACTATATTAATGTCATAATATTGAATATTTTTATTATGAAAAAAATTTAAATTTCAAAAAAATAGCAGCTGAAAAAAAAATTAAAAAAGCTCTTTCAAATTGTGAAATTTTTTAGTGTATGCGTATTTCAAAACATGCAATTTGCGCGACCAACGAAATATATAACCATATATTTAAAGGCTGTTTGCTTGGCTGTTTATTGCAGGATCTATCTTTCGACGGGATAAGCAAATTGATTTGTTTTTAAATAATTATTTGACACTTTTGTCAATTAAAACTATATCGAAATGTGTGTCACTACTTTTATACCATATAGTATACAATCGTTCATGGTTTCAATACCATGGTATCGATACCATATATGTGTCCATAGTATAATTGCTTCTGACTCGTTACTTTACTTTCTTCTCGCTTTTTGTTATAAGTAACGAGCTGTCAAAAAACGTAATTTGCAAAATGTAATTTTTGAGCGAAACTGTTGCTTTATATGACATGAGTTGCAAACATGATATCAATAAAGTTTTAAAAAAATCATATTTTAGATTAGTGGTATTCATGCAATGCCGAATATTTTCCGATGCCGTATATCGGAAAATATACGCTGTTTTTGCATGAGGCACCTTTTTGTATTTTCCGGATAGTGGCTATATCAATCAGCTGTTCTTAAAGTTATATTGCAAAAGTGGCCACTTTGGTTTAGTATATGAGCTGAAAAGTAAATATATAAATAAATAAATAAATGATTTCATAATTTAGGTGAAGGCAACGAAATTCCAGAAAATTATTTTATTATTCGACAACTGACAACATGCAATTTGTCGTTTAAAAGGATTCTCAAGTTGGAAGTTGAGTATGAAGATTATAGTTTGTAATAAATATTTGAAAGGTGGCAACAACTCTTTGCCGAAAGTTTTCTGCGCTGTTTTCGCATCAAAATCGTGAGGAAAACTGGGAAATTTGCGTATATCAAATTCCATACAAATTTTGACAGTTGATATACGGCGTTTACGCTTTTTCCGATTTTCGGCATATTCGGCACGTTTTCGGCATTGCATGAATACCACTATTGATTTGTTTTGATTTGTTATTACTGCCGTTACGCTAAGTGTGCATGAAGTACTTCTTTGCCTTTCCGTCGCCGTTCGACAGTCTTTTCGTTACGTGGCGTAAGTGGGCAGAGGCCTTAATACGCCATACTTGTTTCAGAAGCTGGTTTGTACCGTGTCACACATGGGGTATACAATAGGGGAGTTTCCTTATAATTTCTTCATGTTCTTCTTCCAAAATTTGATCAATTATAGTTGCCGCTAAAAATTGCCTAGTCTTTATTACACCGACGTGTTACTCTCAAAAGTAGGCAATGAAATGAAGTCGTCGTACATGTCCGATTGTCCGAAAGCTCAACAAAATATTCCCGTTAGTTTGTCGTCGTACAATAGGGGCTTTCGCATGATCTAACATATTGTACGACAAAGTCGGATGGAAAACTAACGGAACAATTTGATAGACCTTTCGAATGATCCAACTTGTTGGACGACATCATTAATTACAAACTCTCAAGCAGAACACTTCGGCGCAATGGCATAAGAATTTTTGGGTGCGCTAATTATTGATCAAGTTTTGAAGGGAAAGGAAGAGATGGATATGAAAAGGAAATCTTTTTCTTTCAATAAAAGGAAGATGTGGTTATTTAAAGTACATAAACGCGCGCATTAAGTGTTTGTTAGTAATTTATATGCACTGATTGAACGTTGTTTACTCGCTGAAAATTTATAAGAAATGAAAAATGCAGCGTGATGGACCAACATTCGTTAACATGTCCGACGAGTCGGACGGACCGGCAGAAAAATCAAAAATTTTTGATATTCATCCAACATGTTGGACCGACCGTCGTTTTAGCTTACGCATGGTACTACTTGTCGTCCAATATGCCATGTCTATCCAATTTGTTGGACCATGCGAAAGCGCCTAATGTCGGCTGATATGTACGACCGTGCGGAACCCCCTAATAGGGGGTTTCGCACGGTCGTACATGTCAGCCGACATTGTACGACGACAAGCTAACGGGAATATTTTGTCGAGCTTTCGGACAATCGGACATGTACGACGACTTCATTTTTTTGCTGGCTCTCGAGAGTAACACATCGGTGTAATAATGACTAGGCAATTTTTAGCGGCATCTATAATTGATCAAATTTTGGAAGAAGAACATGAAGAAAATATATGGAAATGAACTCTGTTCAAAATTTCACATGCGGAGCACTTGCCATTGTTTGTTTTATTTTTGTTCTTACTTCCTGTTGTTGCCTAAGCTGATGTTCACTCGTTGAAAATTTTATACAAATGATAAATGCAGCGAGTCGGACCGACATGCGTTCGCACGAACGACATGTCGGATGGACCGGCAGAAAAATCAAAAATTTTTGATGATCATCCGACATGTCGGTCCGACTGTCTCATTTGCTTTCGAATGATCGTACATGTCATCGTACATGCCCAAGTCGGATGACATGTACGTCCGTGCGAAACCCCCTAATGGAGTATATTTACTTTACTTGGTGGCTACACGTTCAATTTTTCTTTCAAGTTGCCTTTCAAGTTGCAACACATTCACACTTTTTTACTAACCCACTCAAACTTTTCGAACTTGAAAACCAACTTGATATCAATTTTTCCTTTTTAAGCCCTAACCAAAATAGACGAAACGAGACGTTATTAATTCGACGTGCGTGTACATTCGGTACGTCTGTTTTGACATTTAACCCAAAATGAAACTTTCTTGAACTCGTCTAGGCTGTCAGCTGCCAACTGTTTCAAATGCATATAAATGCCTTGTTCATCCCTAACAATGGCTATTAATTCATTAAAATATTGTTTCTTGAACTAATTGATAAAAATGCAACAACACTTGATGTAAAAATACTCTGCACTATTGTTGCTGACGAGTTGAGACGCTAAAAGTTCGGTTCTTACGGAACAAAACGTCTCGTCAATCCGTTTCGTTCAGTTTCGATGTGTTTACGTTTGCTTATTTTGGGCAACAACATTGAATTGCATTCAAGCGAACATTTTCGTCTTCGCTCGTTACGGAGCAAAGTCCCCTTTTACACTAGTCAAGAAATGGAAGCAATTTTTCGAGTTCGAAAAACTTGCCAGTACACTTGACTGTGTACCGTCAACTTTTTCCTCTTTCGTCGCTTCCTATTTGCGGCGAATTGGCCTACAAGCTCAGACAATTGACTTCAATTCTTGACTAATGTAAAAGGGGTAAAATCGTCTATTTTGGTTAGGGCTTTAGTCGTGAGGCAACTTGACGGTCAAGTTAAACAGCTGATCACAGTTTTGTAAATAAATTCTCGTGATTGGTTGTGAAATTTTGAGTTGTTGCCTTGACGATGGCATCTTGAAAGTAAAATTGACTATCAAGTTGCGCACAGCCTACGTCACAGCTATCAATTCGAATGAATTTTGACAAGCACTATGTGTGATCAACTTGAAAGCAATTTCTTGAACGTGTAGCTGCAGCGTTATCGAAACCATATGTGTGTCTCCAGTATTACCCTACTAGTACTCGTACGAAAAAGTTAGTACTTCGTATCTAAATAATTAAAACGTATTCAAAATGGTACGAAAGTACGTACTAGTGCAACCTTCCTGCTATAGTGGTTTTGCTGCCATAATTTTTTTTTGTATCAAAAAATAAAACATTTCACGTCATGGTGGAATATTAATTCAGTAAAAAAGTCAAAAATTGCAAAATATTTTATAGTTCAAAAGATCACCTTTAAAAATAGACAATTGGACAAACGTAAATGTTTTCTTTTTAACGACGAGGGATCAAAAACGATGTCAACAGATCAAAACAGTTCCGATATAAAATATAAATTAATTGATGAAGATGAATGGTCGCGGTTCTCACAATGGATCCACTGCATGTGTGTTGTGACCTTCGATCTGAACTTAGGACAAGCTATGGAATTTGTGCACCCACCGAAGTTCACTCCTACGGATCAGGAAATTAGCAATGTCTGTTACATGGCTTTTCCAGACTCAAATTCAGGATGCATGGGTGACACAAAATTCCACATGCGTTTTCGAATATCTCCTGATCCTAAGAGGAGAGAAGGAGCTACGCACAGATTTGCTAACTACAACAGTGATTGTTTGCCTGTGTTGCGGGCGGATAACTCGCATTATTGGGGCTTTGTGTACTTTCGGCAAAGACGCGATGCAAACCTACCTCGAGGATATTTTCAAAAAAGTTTCATTATTTTAACTCGCTTACCGTTTTTTAATTTGTTCTATGATCTTCTGTCCCAAGTAGCACCAAAGTACTTCGATGAAGGTATTTCTGTGATTGAAAAGGTCTGCATTCAGATTGAAAAAATGTGGCCACATCTACAAACAGGATCAACATTGTTCTTACCTTTATTTGACATAAGCTATAAAACTATTATTCCAAGAGCAACAAGCAGAAAAATAATATCTTCAAGCGAATCATCTACATCCACTTATCAAAACTCAAATGTTTGTAAATTACCTGTTAAAGTCATTGCAACTGTACACGAGCTTGAACTATTCCGCAGCCTTGAGTTTACTATTGAAAATGTTTACACTTTATGGGAACTTGTTTTGATCGGTGAACCTGTAGTTGTTGTAGGAACGTCCCCTGCTGACTGTTCTCATATGGTTCAGTGCCTTGTGGCTATTATATCTCCACTCGAATATTGTGCCGAGGCCCGCCCATATTTTACCATACACGATAGCGAATTTAAGGAATTTACTAGAGAATGTAAAACACCGCCATCCATTCTTCTAGGAGTCACTAATCCCTTTTTCATAAAACTTCTGAAAGATTGGCCACACATATTAAGGCTTGTCGACAATCAGGTAAACAATTACATTTTTTATTTTTAATAACATTAAATTAGCATTCATTTTATGCTTTTTGCACTGAGAAAAATTTATAAGCAATTAAAAATAAAAAAAATATTCTTATTTTTACTTAATTCAAGGATGATAAATAAGGTGACGTTTTCAGATTTTTTCCATCACGTCGAAATTTTGTGAAAAACCACTTTGAATATGTAAAAATTCTTTACAGTTTAGTATACAAAAGTTTTTACAGTTATGAACAATAATATAGAATCAAATATTCTATTGATTTAACAGTGCGACACTAAAAAATTACTTAAAATATCTTAATGGTTTCTAGTAGTGCATGGTCTATATCAGAAAAGTTGTTATTTTTGGCCTATCTCGCTCCGTTTTCGAGATATCCCGCTTTTTCTGGTTTTTTAAATAATTTTGGTGCAATATTTTGGTATAGTGCGACCCCTCTATACTCGATAATACCACCCCCCTGAGAAATCCGTTAAAGTTGTTATTTTTGGCCTTTATCGCTCCGTTTTCGAGATATACTGTTTTTTTCCATACATTTTATTTATTTTTGGCCTATCTCGTTCTCGTAGTTCGAAACACGTGTTTGAGCTGAAGCTCTACTGGGAAGAGTTAGGCACTGGTGACCGCTGCTACAGACTGCAGTTAACATTTTTTTCCTTGCTGCGAATAAACATAAAATCATGAATATTCGTTGCTTTTCGCGTATGTTGCGAATGTTTGGCTTCGTCGGACATTCATGTTTCGCAGGCATTCGTATTCGTCATCGCTTGTACTCTACGGCATTCGTACCACAGCGATTGGTACATGTATTTGCGCATTAATTTTAATGCAGAAGTCACATTCGTAGCTCGTATTTTGACGAGACATTCAAAACGCCATTTGAATGCACTTAAGTTGTTCTCTGGTCTATATATTATGCCCTCATACTCAGTTTTATCGGATTAGGTAAAAAAAGATAGAAATTCAAGGTCAAATTTTACTTTTAAGTCACAATTTTTTCATATAACTCTTAAACTAAATTCAAATCCTATGTACTTACTGCATCTTAATATATGCAATGGATGGTTCTTTACATTTTATGACCATTTTTTGCTTAAAAAGTTACGTAAGGGGTTAATATTTTCTTCGAAAACGGCTTTTAAAAAAAAACAAAATTTTCAATAGTTCAGTTACTTTGTATTTTTCTTAAAAACCATCAGATTTTGTTGAATTTTTTTTTTTTTTACCAAAGATGGTAACTTCGTTAATGTAAGCCCTAGCGTACAAAGTCATTCAGATGAAAATTATAGAACCAACAATTTTCTTCAAAACTGTCCTTAACATTTTTGAGTTACACCGAAAGAGTTACCGTTATAAAGATATCTGCGTAAATATGTAACTACAACATATATGAAAAAAAAAAATAATAAATAGACCATGCACTATTAGAAACCATTGAGATATTTGAGGCTATTCCAATTGTCGCATAGTGGTATCTCTATATAATAATTTGATAAGGTTTTTCTTGTGGGAGTCGCCTAGAGTAAACGGGTAAACATAAAAATATGGTAAAGGTGTCATACAACGGGGAGTACCGTGTAGATGTGCGATGAATCTATATATTAATTCGCCATTTTTTTGGATAATTGTTGTTATTCTATTATGTTGTTATTTACTTTACTGCAGAATGCAAAAGTTTATTACTTATGTTCTAACATTCTTGCTTAATAAATTAAATTAAAATTAAATTATCAATAGCATATATAGTGGTCGAATCTGTTGTAAAAAAACACTTTTTCCGATATTTTTGCACAATTTTTGTACGATCACATCGAGTAGCTGGAGTTTTTGATGAAATAAAAATCTAAGCAAAAAAATACTTTAAACAAATTCAATGACAAATTTTATGTCAAATGGAAACCCATGAAGAATTTTACACCCAACTACCAAAATTTTTATGGTTCAACTGTGACAGACACACCTCCAATAGATCTGGTCTCTAGTAATAAAAGTGATTGTAGGCTTTCCTTAGTCCCAAACTTGGTCACTGGTATTGTAGGATGTGTTGAGTATATATTGTTCAAATTGATAGGACTTTGTTCAATACATCAAAATGTATCACTTATCAAAGCGCCGTCAAATGAGTATATGTAGATTGATACGTTTTGGCTTCCCTTATTTTCTTCTACTTATATTTAATCCAATTTTCGATCCAATACGGGCTTGACCAACTACATAAAATACCCAGCAGTATTTGGCACTAGCACAGAACTAGCGATTTCACTAGCCCCTAGGTAGCCAGTACTAGTTCTACTTCAATCTACTTTCTTTGCATTTAACTTGCGAATTCAACGTGAAGATGTCATAGGCAGGAGTCAATTGCTACCTTTTATGTTCCTATTTCCGAGCCACTTCACTAGTAATATAGGGCAATCTTATTCGCTAATCATGATATAATTACATACAGGTAGTCCAGATGTTTGACATACCCTTAATTTTTGTACACAAAAAATATTCTCTCTCAAAAAATATTGACAAATAGGGTTGTGTTGGCATCGAAAAAAAAGTTATTTTTAGGGTTTAATTGTGTCTTTTTAGTTAAAAATGTACTTCTTCAATATAATTGCCAACAAAACTGTGTGCACTTCTAAAATTAAGTCCGTTGCGGTCAAAAGTTGTTAAAAATGTTCAAATATATTTTTAACTGTCAAATTGGTGTAGTTCGTTATTTGGTCTGTTCGAGTACTGATAATTTGTGATAATTTTCACAAATTATCAGCTTTTGGCGTTCGCGTACGCAAAAAAATTGCAAAATGAGAGAAATTGAGATCGCAAAATGACAGTTGATATGGAAGGGAAGTTGCAAATTTATGCTGGATAAATTTTTTTATAAATTTTTAGAAAACAGCTGATTTAAGACAGTTGTAATTTGAACTTTCAAACAAGTCAAACAAATTTAGTTAAAATTTTTTAAAATTTAGTAAAAGTCACCATGATTATATGATACACTTGTGAAATCTAACCGCTTTCAACCTTGCGAAATGTTCCAGGAGAACACTTCACGTCCAATTTCCGTTTGCTTTCCATTCCACTTGAAATGTAAGCAAGACGTTAATCAGCTGTTATCGTAGCTTGCAAGTTTTTGCAAATTTTGCGTTCGTGTACTTTGTTCAATCAATTTAGATCAATTCGCACATAGCCTACATATAAGAAACACACTGCTGTACCGACAAACTTCCAATAATTTAGTTTAGACAATCAATTAATATCAATTCGCACACAACCTAAATCTAAATTGAGTTCAATTCTCAAAAATTGTACTTTAATATAATAAATAAAAGTCCCAATGACCCGCCTATGACCTCAGATATCAGAATAAAAGTTGAAAGTTCTTGAAAGTGTAAAGTTATTAAAATTCCTTGTACTTGCGGAAAGTCTGCCGATCCGGATTCGGTAAGCCATCAGCAAAAGGAACTAATATGTGGTATAGATTTCTAGATCTCAACAAAATTATGCGAAATTTTGTGCGACATGATTTCATAAAAGATGCTAATGGGTCGCTAACATTAACACAAAAATAAAATTTATAAATGAAAATTTATGCAAAAATAAATAAACTGAATAATTCAGCTTCTTTAATTTCGTGCAGAGCCACAAAACAAGCATTTTTAATGTATTTAACTCTGTAAAACGTTACTCAATATGTCATACTGCATCATCTATCACAAATATTTGAATGAAAGTATATTTTAAAGTTTAAACGGTTCATCAAATACTTTTCTTGCGTTATCATAATTATGTTTATGCAGCAATGTTAAATTATATTTATATTTCAATATATACGCCATTCAGCATTTTTAATTTATTACATTATTTGTATTCGTAATAAAATAGTATTATTTAAGGTAGTGAAGAAAAGTAATTTTTATAAATTGTATGTAATTTTGAAATAGTATGATTTTTGTGAAACTGAGTGCCTGCTATGTTGTCAAAAAATCTCTTTTGAAATAATTGTCCAATAAGCCCTGCAGAAAAATGCTCCAGATTTAGAACAGTTCTGTATTAGTTCCAAAAAGGGCTAGTACTGGTCCCACTACAATACCCTTTTACATTGAACGAACTGACGCTTTGTGCGGGTTGATGTCATAGGAAAAGACAATTGTCCCTATAAACATTCGTTTTTCATTATATCTGTATTATTTCCATTATTAATAGTTTTTATTTTGTGTGTGCCTGCTTACAAGAAAAACTAAGAATATAAAAATAAATTCAAAATAATCTATGCTGAGCGTCTTTGTACTTACCATAGAAATAAGAGATAAGGAAGTGGTGTTCTGAAATCAGAGTGCGGTACTTTTCTTACTGGTGTATGTTCACGCAAATACATAAACAGTCACTCAAGGCCGTATTCGTTTGTTGCGTACAACTAGGCGCAGTTTTTTTATAGCAATTTCAAATGAAACTAGTTTCTGTTTAAATGGTTAAAAAGTTAAAGTTAATGATTTATTTATTTGAAATTATTTTATCATTGTATTTCCACACCACCCTTGAGGTATACAATTTGGTGCGTTACCGATTTTTTTGGGTGTTCGGTTCCCCTGTAGGCCTATTTCACCCATAAAGAAAAGAAATAATTTTAAAATATTAATAAATCATTGAGTTCTAAACTAAATACTAATTTAATTTAATGTACTAACAGTAAGGGCGCAATGAAAAAGGGCGGCCCTCTTAAAAAATAGAATGCGGCCTTGACTTTGTGTTCGTACTTTGACAATTCTAGCCGCTGAAAAATGGCGCGAAAGTGGCGAGCTCTTTTTATGATTTTTCTTATATTTCTTATTGGAAATATATTAATTTTCAATAAGTATTCACTTTGTTCAAATTACTTTAATATAAATAACGTGATTTTGCCATATAAAATACACCGGTGTGGATATAATAACCTGTGAAAGGAAATCTCACTGTTCTTCATTTTTGGCCATTTTCACAACTATACACAACACATCGCATGTTTATAGTATAAATTTAAACTGTTTTTTTTTTATAATTTTACACTTTTTAGTAATGACACTCACTAATTAATTAATTTTTTATAGTTTTCTTGAAAGCACGTCGCACTGTTTACAAAAGCGTTTCGATCTGTCAAAAAACGATACGAAAAAAAGCCACACTACACGTACACTATATACGTAAAACACCATTTCCTTATTTTTTACTTCTTTGGTACTTACTTACTTACTTAGATGCGCTTACAACCGTTGGTCGTTTTTGGCCTGGTCTAAAAATTTACGCCAGCCTCTTTTGTCGTGCGCTTGCTGGCGCCAGTTGGCCAGTTTTTGTATGGGGGCCAGCCAACAATTGCACTGCCTCTTTTGGAGCATATTTTAGTTTTGGTGTTTGGTTGCAGTAAATAAAACAAACCTGTTTCGAATTTTTATATTTGATAAGATTACTACTCAAACTTAAAAAATTAACTTAGATCTTAATCAATTTATGACCATAAAAATAAATAAATGACATCCTTCAAATGTGAAGACAGAGTTGCTTGGGTATTGCACAATACTGTATAAGTTTTAATGCAAAATTTATTTTTGGAGCGTTTTTCAAAATCGTCCACCTCAAAGGCTAGCAAAAAGGAGCATAAGATCAATATCAATTCTGAAAGGTAATAAATAAAATATAATAACTTGAAAAATATGCTTGGGAATATGCAGGAGTCAGAAGTAACTGACCTTTCAAAAAATAATAGATAATTTTACGAGTTTTCCTTTCATTCTTCCCGCATCTCAAGCTTAATAAAATATAACAATTTCAATTCCTTGCAGATGATAAATTTGTATTTTTACATGATATTTAATAAAATAATAAAAAATTTCTTTAAATTTCTTTAAAAATGTATATTTGGTATTAATTTTTCCTAAAGCATAGTACTCTGTTCGGCTTCACGTGAAATTCCACTCAAATCTCCATACAAAAAATGACAGCTGTGAAACAACCGTCAAAATTTCACAACTTTTTCGTCAAAGCTGTACTATGCTTCGCTGCGGAAAATCTAGTACTATATTCCGCAACATGCAGCTAGCAACATTTTTTTCACGGCAATTTAATTGAACCGACCATTTATTTTGCCGTGAAAAGAGACAGTTGCCATTTCATTTAAGAAAAAAGAGCAAACAAAAGAGCAATGTTTCTTATTGAAATTATATTTTTGTACTATTTCTAAAGTTTTGCAATTAATAATTGCAGTTGTTGGAAATTGTAAATACGGATGCACCTTTCCACGGTGTTGGCGGTTGCAAAACTTGTCAGCTGGCAGACTACCACATAAACTAATGCTTTGTCCTGCTCCACAACAAAGCACATCATCCATGTGCATACGTGTTTAAATATTTATTTTGTATTTATATAATAAGAAAAAATAAAAATTACAGAACCTTTGACGAAAAAGTTGTGAAATGTTTACGCTTGTTTCACAGCTGTCATTTTTTATATGGAGATTTGAGTGGAATTTCACGTGAAGCCAAACAGAGAACTACGCTTAAGCACTAAAACCCGAGAATTTCAAAACTTACTAGGCTTAAAGCAACAGCCATTTATTTGTTGCGTGAAAATTTTGACAGATATTAGGTCTGTTCCCGTACTTTTTGGGCTAAAAATGGTAAAACTGTCAAAAGTCTGAGATTAAGAAAAAATCTCTCGAAAATAGAGAAAAACACAAAAAAGTACGGGAACGCATTTCGGACTAAAATTGTAAAAACTGTCAAATAAGAATGTTTGCCCGGCGTTGGCTTGATGTGGAGCATCGGTATTGTAGACGAAATGCCTAAGATTTTTAATAATATTGAAATTAATTCTCAAGTTTAGCATTTATATTAGTTTCTTTACATTTTCCCATGTTTCTAGTTTCCATTTTATTAGTTTCAAAGAAGTTTTGATGTATCGCAATTTCTTTGCTAACTCGTTAACAGCTGATTTTATGCTGTTTGACACTTTTACCATTTTTACCCGAAGAAATATCTCTGACTAAAACTTGCAACTTTTGACAAGGAGGGGAAATGTTTTACTCTCTCGATTGCACCCTCTTTTACCATTTTTTCGAGTACGGGAACGCTTCTCGGACTAAAACTGGTAAAAACTGGCAAATTGGACTAAAACTTTAGACTACGGGAACAGACCTATTTTGTTGCGAACGAAATTTCGACAAGATGGAAATAAACAGCCACAATTTATAAGAGGAAAAGCAGAAAACCATTTTTGTACTTCAATTTTCATATTTGTGATTATATAAATACAAAATACATATTTAAACAAGTATGCATGTCCTTTGTTGTGGGGCAGAACAAGTCATTAGTTTATGGTAGTCTGCAAGCTGCAAAGTTTTCGACCGCCAACACCGCGGAAAGGCGCATCCGTATTTACAATTTCTAAAAACTGCAATTATAATCTGCAAAACTTTAGAAATTGTACAAAAATATAATTTTAATTAGAAACATTGTTCTTTTGCTTGCACTTTTTTCTTAAATCAAATGGCAATTGTCACTTTTCACGGCAAAATAAATGGTCGGTTGAATTAAATTGCCGTGAAAACAATGTTGCTAGATGCATGTTGCGGAATATAGTACTAGATTTTCCACATCGAAGCATAGTACAGCTTCGACGAAAAAGCTGTGAAATGTTCAAGCTTTTTTCACAGCTGTCATTTTTTGTATGGAGATTTGAGTGAAATTTCACTTGAACCCGAACAGAGTACTATGCTTTACGACGAGTCCGCATCCAAATTCGCGCTTCTGTGCATGGCAGCTGTAGTAGATATCGCATTCTGCTCCCTTCGAGCAGCCTTGTCCTTTCCATCGCATCTCCTGGATGTCGGTGATGTCAGCCTTTAGTTTTTTGAGGCTATCCGCCAATTGGATAGAGGCACGTTACCTGTAAAGGGTCCGGAGATCCATGTGCATATTCGTAAACCATTGTCCGTTTTTCGCTAGCGGTGGTCGTCAAAGTAGTTGGGGTTCATATCCGAGGCCTGTTTTTTTCTTTGGGCAGTTAACCAGTAACAGTTACGAAACTATTATAGCCAGACTGTGCAATGTAAACGTAGTATTAGAAATTGAGCAAAAAAATTTTAACGCGTTATAAAGAACCTATATTTTATAGCTGGTTTTAAATATAACACTTTATAAGCAAATTTATAACTCTGTAAACATACCGGCCGAAGGTGTTTTAAAAAGTATGTAAAACAAGTATTGTTAAGCTATTTGAATAGAAAATTCGTAATTTCCATTATCAGATAAAAAATAAAAACGCGAATCTCAAATTTGTCCGAATGAAATATGTAAGCTTTTGTCTTTGTAAGGTGATTTAATAAAAATTATTTATTTTTAACTTAATGTTGGTTTTAATTACATTTTGTATTGACATTTCATTGTAGATAAACATCCAACAGCAACAACATCTAAAACTAAAGAACATGCAGAATAATTTAAATGGTGAAAGCAAAAACATGTTTCAGAAGAATTCAAATAGCTCAAGCATGACAATATCGTCAACAGGCGGAATAGCAAGTAGTGACGGATCCTCTCCTGGACTCCATACGAAATACAAAACCTTCCTTAAAAAAGATAAAAATCTTATAAAAAAAGTTTTGCATGGAATTAAAACACGGAGGCCCGAACAAGTTCAAACTGCGCTACTACGTAGGCATTTTCTAGAGTTGACTCAAAGCTTCATAATTCCACTAGAGCGTTACATGGCTTCTTTGATGCCTCTGCAAAAAGACATAAGTCCTTTTAAATCAACACCTAACACTAATGCGTTCAAACTCGATGATTTCCTGTCCACGCTGGAGCTTTCCGGACCTCATCTTACGTCACCGGTTAAAGGAGATTGGAAGGGCCTATATAAACGTTTCTTTAATTCACCGAATTTCCGTGGTTGGTACGAGTCCAGACACCGTGAGCTTCAAATAACACTCCAAGAATTACAATTACAAGCGTTGTCAGAAGTAAATCTTGAGCATTGGGCGCGAGACAAACAGGAGGTTGAAATAATTGACATGTTACTTAAGCTAAAACAGAAATTGAATCTCTACACAGAAAACTCTCTGATAGATAAAGAGGGTTCAACCAATGCCAAATCCTATGAAACACAAAAACAAATTCAAGCTCAAATAAATTTCATAATGGAGCTACTACCACCTGACTTAAAAAATGTTGTAAATATATGAAAATAAACCTACTGTTATAGATGTTGCAAGTACGGCTACGTAGTAAGATTTATAGATTTAAAATTTTAACAAAAAACTGTCTTCTTTGTTTTTTGACAGTTAGGAATAAAATTCTTTTTTATCAACACCATTTAAATAAACAGCTTTTATTTATTACTTACAAACCGAAGAATTAAGGATGGGCCTACTCATTTTGGACCGGTAACTGGAAAAAAAGAAAACTTTGTTTACATTTTTTAGAAATTGAACAAATCACAACCCTACGGACAAAAGAATCGGTTCAGAACCTATCACGTGATAGGTTCCAAAGTGATAGTAATCGGTCCCAATTCTGCCACCAACAAATGAAACCAACTGGTCCCTTTTACATGGCGTTGTCATTGACAAGGGTAAATTGAAACCGGCTTGATACCTTTGGACCAATCCTAGAACCGGTTCAAAAATATATCGGCTGGTGACAATTGACACCTCATAGATACCTTTTGACCTAATCAGTAGCCGGTCTATTTATAGAACACATTATACTTAAACGCACGTTGATAATGAAATTGAATCATTACTTTGTAAATTCATGTTGCTAGCCGAGCTTGCTAGCGTTCACGTTTAGTACTCGACTGACTTGGGTTCAATCCCCGGCAGAACCAAAAAAAAAATTTTTTTTAATTTAAAATAATTATTTTTTTTAATTAAAAAATTAAATTTACAGTTTTTTTCAAGTGTTAAGCAAACTTATTTTGAAGGTTTTTTTTTATTAAACAGTTAAGGAAACGGAATTAGTATTTAAATTATAAAATTAAAATTATTGATATATGTAGTAACTTACACATCCAGGAGACGAACCCACGTCCACCGCATGACAGTCCAACGCACTTCCACTGAGCTATTGATAACAATAAGATAAATATAGCAAAACACATTTAAAAACGATTGGTCCCGTTCTGAGTTAAATCGAACCTGTCCTGTGATAGGTTAAATAAGAATTATCACAGGACCGGTCACTTTAGGGCAATTGACCCTGCTTTTGCCGTAGGGAACGATCACTTTGACTTTTGCTTTACGTCTGTTTATTAGAATAGTTCTACTTATAATATTAAGCGAAGTTTTACAAGGAATGAACGATTTTTTGTAAAACTTATAAGGGATACGGACGTGCCCCGCTGTTGCTCTTCTTTCCTGTGCGGTATTTTTGTTGTATGTCGTTTTAAAGTTTGTTTTTGTCGTAAGTGTTCTTTAAAGTGATTGTGAATGTAATAAAAATTATAAATTTAAAAATAATAAGTTTATGCTTAAAAATATTATTTATAAAATAGATCAGTGATGCCCAGAAAAATTATTTGAAGAGTGCTACAACAATTACAACAAAATGCCAACAACAACAACAAATCTTTGGATTCGTGGCACAATAATTTTTCTAACAACAAAAACACATAAAACAACAACACGCATAAAACCTACACCTGCGCCAGCGCAAAAGTTCATAAATATTGAACACACAAAACAACAACACGAATCCTTCAATGTGCGCAAATACAACAATAAAGTAATAAGAAGTAAGGGTGAAGCTGAAAACTTAATTCGGCGAATTACAACAATCATGGCAATATTGAAGTTGTTGTAAAGAGTGCAAAGAGTGGAGCATGTTAAAAACAACAACACGAATTCTGGCAGCGCCCAAGCAAAAAAAACAAAAGACATACAAACAACAACACGAATGCTGACCGTGCCCAAGCGCACAAGTTAAATTGTTGAACACACAAAAACAACAACATGTAAATGCAAGAAGCGTCATTTGATGGCTCTTAAAAAACAACAAAGCAATATGAAGCAATGATTTTTCTTCAAACTGAATTTGTCGAATTACAACAATCACGAAAACATCGAAGTTGTTGTAAAGAGTGGAAAGAGTTAGGCGCTGGGCATCCCTGAAATAGATGAGTTTGAGGAATAAAAATAACCAAAGCATCTCTTTTGCTTATTTTCTTTTTGTAAAAACGTTTCCGGTTCCTCTGATTCTATGTGAAATATGTTGGGTCTGAGCGGCTCCACGAAATAACCCCAATGAAATAAACCCCAAATTCCTAAAATGAAATATCAGCCAAATGCAATGAAATAACACCCAAATGGGAAATGAAACATGCCCCAAAATTTGAGGTGTATCTCATTATGAAATAGCAGGCAAGGGGAAAAATGAAATATCCCCCAAAAAGATTAAATAAGCTCAAAAAAAAAAATAAAATTGATTTCAACTCAAATTAAATTATCCTCAAAATAAATTAAATAACTTCAATTAGGCTCAAATGCTCCCAAAATAAAACATAGGCTCTAAAAAATTCCAAAAACTTCCGCAAGAGGGCGCTTTAAGCACTGAATTTTTAAGATGCAATAACTCCTAAACGCCTGGACCGATTTCAATGAAATTTGATATGAACTTTCAACTACACCCAAGATTAAATATAAAATATAAAAATTCCAAAAACTTCCGCAAGAGGGCACTTTAAGTAGTGCATTTTTAAGACTCAATAACTCCTAAACTCCTGTACCGATTTCAAATTTGGTATCAAGGTTTAACTGCACCCAAGATAAAACATATGTAAAAAATGGGTGGAAATATGTGGGCGTGGCACTCTATCATAACTTCTAAACGCCTCAACTGATTTCCATGAAATTTGGTATGCAAATTGAAATGCTCCCAAAATAAAACATAGAATATACAAAATTCCAAAAACTTCTGCAAGAGGGCGCTTTAAGTACTGAATTTTTAAGATGCAATAACTCCTAACGTCTGAGATTATCTGGACTTATATTGCCGAGGAACTAACACCAACAAATATTAACCAGACAAATGAAATACACTTTATTGATAGTATCGATTTGATTCAAATTAATCATATTTTTAATAATCTTAACAGATTGCTAGATCTTATTTACATATCCTCTAATATTAAATATGCTATTTCTGAATGTTTGTATCCTATATCTAATCCTAGTATGCACCATAAGACACTCTCAATTGACATTGAATTTTATGATAATAATCCAGAAAAAAATATGTATAATTTTAATAAATGTAATTTTGATATTTTAAATAATTTACTGCTTAGTATAAATTGGAATGAATTATTTGGCGATAATAATGCAGAGATATGTTTTAAGCTTCCCTGGTACACTAAGGGTCTTAAACAGCTTAAGAATCAGCGAAATAAGTTTTTAAAGTTATTTAAGGCATCGTATGAGCCTACTTACAAAGTAAAATCTTTACAATATATGCGTGAATTTAATTTTCAAATAAATTTTTGTATAAAAAATACATTTTGCGATATGAATCTAATATAAAATCAAACCCTAAATCATTTTGGAATTTTATACAGTCGAAAAGAGGTGGCTCCCAAATCCCTACAGCAATGTTTTTTAATGGAAAGTGCTCAGTGAAAATTGCAGACACAGTTAATATTTTCGCTGACTTTTTTAAGTCCAACTTTGTTGTGGATGATGATGTTTTTATTAATCCACTTAATCCTATTGATGTATTTACTGATATTGGTTCTTTAACCTTAACAGTTGATGACGTTATCGAATCCATAAGGAATATGAAAAGTTCTTGTAGAGAGGATATTGATGGGTTTCCTTCAATCATTTTTGTTAAATGCATGCATACGTTAGCAAATCCTCTGCGTGCTATTTTTAATAAGTCTCTATCTGAAGGTACATTTTTAAAGTGTTGGAAAATTGCTTCAATTACCCCTGTTTTTAAATCGGGTTCTAAAAGTAACGTTGCTAATTATCGGCCAATCTCTAAGCCATCCAATGTTTCTAAACTTTTCGAAAATATAGTTAAAATGAAGTTAAGTGTTTTGATAAAAAGATATATTTGTCCGGAACAACATGGTTTTGTTGCTGGTCGGTCAACTCTTTCAAATCTGGCTCTCTTTTCTGAGTATTGTGTATCTTCTTTTGTGCAAGGATATCAAGTTGATGTAATTTACACAGATTTTTCAAAGGCATTTGATAGAGTTTCTCATAAGTTACTTCTCTGGAAACTAGCACAAATGGGTTTTCATTCTAAGTTTTTGAGTTGGATCCAGTCTTATTTGTCTGATAGGACATGTTTTGTTTGTATTAACAATATTAAATCGTATGAATTTGTTGCTTCATCGGGTCTACCTCAAGGAAGTATCTTTGGTCCGCTTCTCTTTATTTTATTTATAAATGATGTCTCTAAATATATTTGTAAGGCGCGCTTTCTACTTTATGCGGATGACCTTAAAGTGTTTAAAAAAATATCAAGTTCTTCGGATATTGCTGATTTGCAAGACGACGTTAATAGACTTTTGGCTTGTAGTATTTTGAATGGCCTTCCTTTAAATTTTTCAAAATGTTTTCATCTTACTCTCTCTAAACTATCTCTTAATATCTTTTGTAACTCTTACTATCTTTCTGATGAAAAAATACAAACTATAACTGTTGAAAAGCATTCTAAACATAATATATGGCAACGCTACGAACTTCATAAATGTAACTTAGTTTGCAACTCTGTTATCTTTCTCTATACCATTATCTTTTATAAACTTAATAAAACTTCATCTTCTTTTGAATTTCATAACGTACGGTTCTAGTTTTAATTTGTTCAACAGGTTATGGGCCCAGGCCCAGCAAAAGTATAAAGATTTATAAATATAGTAAAATTTAACATAATGGCAGCAGATTTAAAGTATTCAATTGCAAAATTGAACAATGGCAATTATTTTATTTGGAAATATAAAGTTGAGATGCTTCTCATCAAGGAAGGCGTGTGGCAAACAATTTCAAGGCCAAAGCCAGAGAATGCAGGCGCTGAGTGGATTACGAAGGATGACATAGCTAGAGCAACAATTTGTCTGTTAGTGGAGGATGACCAGTTGCACCTTATAAGGAACTGTTCCACTAGAAGCGAAGTCTGGGAAGCCTTAGCGAAATATCATGAGCGGTACACATTAAGCAACAAAGTAAGCACTATGAGGCAGATTTGCAGTTTGCAATTAGAAGAAGGCGGTGATGCTGAAGTTCATGTTGGTAAGATGCGTAATTTATTTTTTGAAGTTGGAGAGCCTTGGAGAAAATTCGTTCAGTGAAAGCTGGAACGTGGCTATGCTTTTAAGTAGCTTACCGCGCAGCTATGATATTTTAATTACTGCTCTTGAGTCCCGTCCGGAAATTGAGCTATCGATTGGTTTTGTAGAATCTAAATTGATTGAAGAATATAAGCGCAGGCAGCTGACGGATCAAAAAGAATCTCAAACTGCAATGGTCGTGGTAAAGAATGACTTGCGTGCTAAAATGCAAACTCGTATATGGAATATTATTTTTGTCACCAAAAGGACCATATAAAACGAGACTGCATGCGATTTGCTGATTGGAAGAAAAAGAATTTAAGTCAGCAGGCCAGTGTAGCAAGAGAAGTAGAAGACGACGAGTTTTGTTTAACAATTTCTGACAATAGACACGGAAAATGGATTGTAGATTCGGGAGCCTCATGCCATATTTGCAATGACAGAAATCTGTTTGACGATTTTTATCCATTGCTTAAAAAGAAAGTTGTGCTTGCAAATGGTGCTCAAGTTGAATCACAAGGTGAAGGTGTCATTCGACTAACATTGGTTAACAAATTCAAGATAGAAACAAATGTTAAACTCATGGAAGTGTTATATGTACCTTCAGTTAAAATAAATTTGTTATCTGTAAAGAAATTGACTTCCAGGGGGTGTGATGTTACATTCAAACACGACACATGCTATATTAATAGAAATGGTATATCGGTTGCTGTTGCTAAGATTCATACAGGATTGTATTCGCTAGACAAGGAAAGTATTAATATTGTACAGGAGTGTACTTATAAATGCATTCATTACTGGCACAAAGTTTTGGGTCATCGCTCTTCAGATGCAATTTTACAGATGAAATCTAAAGGGCTTGCAACTGGTTTGGACATCAAAGATTGCAAAAGTCAAATCGGCTGTGAGGTGTGTCCAATCGGAAAGTCAACACGGGAACCATTTCCAAACAAAAATAATATCAGTTCTAAAGCGGTTCTTGACATAATTCATACGGATGTCTGTGGGCCTATGGAAGAAGAAACACCAGCTGGCAATAGATATGTGTTAACTTTCATTGACGATTACAGCAGATATTGTTGCCTATATTTATTGAAGCGTAAATCAGATGTCTACAGTGCACTTAAGCAATATGTGTCCATGGTAAACAATATGTTTAACAGAAAACCAATAATTATAAGGTCAGATAGAGGAGGAGAGTACATTGGTAAGGAAGTCGTCGATTATATAAAAGGTGAAGGAATCCAAATTCAATACACAGCTGCATACTTACCTGAGCAAAACGGTGTTGTGGAACGCAAAAATCGTTATTTAATTGAGATGTCCAAATGTATGCTCAAGGATGCAAACCTACCAAAACTATTATGGGGTGGAGCTGTTTCAACGGCGAATTATTTGCAAAATCGACTGGTTACTCGTGCTACAAGCAAAACTCCTTATGAGCGTTGGTACAATCATATTCCAGATTTAAGACACATTCGAGTTTTTGGAGAAAAAGGTTTCGTACATGTATCTAAAGTTAAAAGGCAAAAAATTGATGACAAAGCAGAGGAAATGATACTAGTTGGGTACGACTCAAACTCTAAAGCATATCGCATGCTTGACAGCAACCATCGTATCCAGATATCTAGAGACGTGACATTTTTGAAGAACAAGCAAGATATAACGAGCGGTACACAAGCGGTAGACAAGAAAAGCGAGTGTGAAGAAAAACAATCCAACGAATCTGCCATCGAAATTATTTTTCCTAGATGTAAAACTCAAAAACAGCAAGATTTTAATGAAATCGAATCGAATCATGATATAATTATGATTAAAATTATAATTAAAAAGTAAAATTATTCTATCATGGAATCGAATACATCAAATGATTTATTTCACGGTTTTGACAGCGACGAAGAAAATTCAACTCAAAATCAGTTGCGACGATCAGAAAGAACAAACAAGGGACATCCTCTGGCCAGAATTTTAAATCACATTGATGATTCAGATCCACAAACTTTTGAAGACGCTATGAATAGCATCGATCGCGAAAACTGGTTGGACGCAATGCAAATGGAAATAAAATCAATAAAAGATAACAAGACTTGGAATTTGGTGGACCTGCCTGAGAATCGCACCCCGATAGGTTGTAAGTGGGTTTTTAAGCGTAAATGTGAACCCAATGGTATTCGATTCAAGGCTCGGTTAGTAGCGCAAGGGCTTACACAGCGTTATGGGGTTGACTATGAGGAGGTTTTTGCCCCTGTTGTTTCACATACAACATTAAGAATTCTCTTTGCAGTGGCTGGAAAGCGACAATTATTGGTTCACCATATCGACTGTAAAACGGCATTTCTTAACAGTGATTTAAATGAAGTCATTTATATTCGACAACCGGCTGGCTTTATAGAAAAGGGTATGGAAGGCAAAGTTTGTTTATTAAACAAGGCGATATATGGTTTAAAGCAGTCAGCATGCTCTTGGAACCAGAACATTCATCATGTATTAATGAAATCAGAGTATGTACAAAGTAAATCCGATCCATGTTTTTATTCATTACTAAACGAAAATGTCACTATTTACGTACTGATATATGTAGATGATGTACTTTTTGCCACAAATAGCAAAAAAGAAATTTCAAAATTTAAGGATATGCTTGCTGTTAAATATGAAATTCGAGACTTGGAACAAGTAAACAATTATTTAGGACTTGAAATTAGTCGTGATGGACTTGGAACTTTCTCGATTTCACAGACGGTCTACATTGAGAAAATTATTGCAAAAACGGGGCTTTCCCAAGCTTAACATTCGTTAATCCCATTAGAGCCATCCTATGGAAAATCTAACATAATTCAGAAGGGGTCAAACAATAAAAATTATCAAAAACAATAAAAATTATCAAAAATTGATTGGCAGTCTTCTATATGTGGCTCTAAATACAAGACCAGACATTTCGGCAGCAATATGTATTCTAAGTCAAAAAACCAGTCAGCCTACAGAAGAAGACTGGGTCGAATTAAAAAGAGTAGTCAGATATTTAAAGGGTACTACGAATTTTAAATTATATTTAAGTGGTGAAGATAAAATCGTTCTTTTTGGATACTCTGATGCTAACTGGGGCGAAGATAAAATAAACAGAAAGTCGAACAGTGGATACTTGTTTATGGTGTATGGAGCGGTAGTATCCTGGAGTTGTAGGAAACAGACGTGCGTGGCATTGTCTTCAACGGAATCCGAATTTATTGCTCTAGCTGAAGCAGCTAAAGAAGCACTCTGGCTCAAGCAATTACTCATCGATTTCAATGAACAACTTAATCAACCCGTGCTTATATATGAGGACAACCAAAGCTGCATCAACTTAATCAAAGGATTTAAATTTAACAACCGAACTAAACACATCGACATCAAGTACCAATTTGTTAAGGACCACATTGAGAAAAATACTTTAAGATGTGAATATTGTCCAAGTGAAGAGATGCTTGCTGATCTTCTTACAAAACCTTTGTCAGCGACGAAATTGCAAAACTTTCGAAGACGTCTTGGACTTATGTAGTATTTAGAATGAGAAGGGGTGTTGAAAACCATTCTAAACATAATATATGGCAACGCTACGATCTTCATAAATGTAACTTAGTTTGAAACTCTGTTATCTTTCTCTATACCATTATCTTTTATAAACTTAAAAACTTCATCTTCTTTTGAATTTCATAACGTACGGTTCTAGTTTTTATTTGTTCAACAATATCTATATATCGAGATTTGGGTGTTATTTTTGATTCAAAATTCTCGTTTCTTGACCATGTTAACTTCCTTAAAGGAATAGCACAGACTTTTCCGATCCACATACACTAATAATGTTATTTAATGCGTTTGTGAGATCGAGATTGGAGTATGCTTCTATTGTTTGGAGCCCTTTTTACATGTCAACTTCGTTTAGACTGGAAAAAATTCAAAAAAATTTTACAAGGTTTGCCTTGCGGTCAATTAAATTTCAAGACCCGCTACCACCTTATAATTCTCGTTTATTGCTCTTCGGACTGAAATCACTTGATTCCAGACGTAAGATGGCATCATTGATGTTTATATTTGACATTATCTCTGGATTAATAGACTGTCAATCTCTTTTGGAACTTATACCTTTCAATATTCCATTAAGAAATTTGAGAAATTCGAAATTATTTTTTGTTAAACATTGTAGAACAAACTATGCTTTAAATGAGCCTATAACTAGAGCTTTGTTACTATTTAATGAATTGCATATTTCAAATGAATTTGATCTCTTTGTTCCGAAACACATTTTTAAGAATTTTGTGAATAGCATTTACTTAACGTAATTTTATGATTATCATAATATTAATATGTATTAAACTTAGTATATCTTAATCTAACATAGTCTGTGGGGATATTTGTATTCAAAGACTTTAAATAAACTAAACTAAACTAAATTAAACATCCAAGATAAAACATTAAATATAAAAAATTCCAAAAACTTCTGCAAGACGGCGCTTTAAGTACTGAATTTTTAAGATGCAATAACTCCTAAACGTCTGGACCGATTTCAATGGAATTTGATATGAACGTTCAACTACACCCAAGATTAAATATAAAATATAAAAACTTCCGCAAGAGGGCACTTTAAGTAGTGCATTTTTAAGTTCCAATAACTCCTTAACTCCTGTACCGATTTCAATGAAATTTGGTATCAAGGTTTTACTGCACCCAAGATAAAACATATGTAAAAAATGGGCGGAAATATGTGGACGTTGCGCTCTATCATAACTCCTAAACACCTGGACCAATTTCAATGAAATTTAGTATGAAGGTTCAACTGCGCCCATAATAAAATATAGGCTGTGCAAAATTACAAAGACTAGGATTATGCTGTGCAAGATTACAAAGACCGCAAGAGGGCGCTTTAAGTAGTGCTTTTTAAAGACGCAATAACTTCTAAGCGCCTGAACCGATTTCAATGAAATTTTGTATAAAGGTTCAACTGTAAAGTTCCAAAAACTATAAAGTTCCAAAAACTTCCGCAAGAGGGCGCTTTAAGTACTGAATTTTTAAGATGCAATAACTCCTTAACGCCTGGACCGATTTCAATGAAATTTGTTATGAACATTCAACTACACCCAAGATAAAATATAAAAAATTTCAAAAACTTCCGCAAGAAGGCGCTTTAAGTAGTGCACTGATAAGACTCAATAGCTCCTAAATGACTTGACCGATTTTACTTAAATTTGGTAAGTTAAATAACCTGACCCTGCAAGAAAATTGAGGCTGTTTAAATTTCAGAAAACTTCCGTGAGAGGGCGCCTTATTTAATCAACTATTTCTAACTCATTTACGTCAAAATGGATGAACCGATTTTGATGAAACTTGGTAAGCATTTGTATATGTTACTGAAATATATCCTATGCTTTTAAAAGCTCTTTCGACAAAAATCAAGGAATGAGCCGAAGGCAAACGAAGTCAAGAACCAAAAACTAACGAATAAAAATAAGTTTAACGAATACGAGCAGAAGCTATTTAAAGATGAACAAAAATCAAACGAACAGTATCGACCAAAACCGAAGTTAAACGAAAACAATCCAAAAATCGAATCGATGCCAAAAGGATTTTTAAAATTGGAATTTGTTTTAGATAAAAATGCATATTTAATGCATGCTATGAAAATCTTTAAACGCATTTTTCTCGAAATTACTTCTTTCAAACTGGGTAACTATTTTCCTCAGAAGCCAGATGTCAGATAGAGAAGTTGAAGATGTCATTTTTTTATCATGTCCGGCAGGTAGACTTTTACGGAAATTTGACTAAACACATCGACGGAGGGAGGGGTAAAACTACAAAAAAACTATTATTTAAAACTTTAAAAAATGATAAAATTAGAGCAGTTTTAAAAATCGTCCTTTTTCTATGTTCGAGGCACAACCCCGAGTAACACCGGGTTACATCCGCTAGTATTATGTAAAAAACAAATCCATTTACCCACTTACCGTATAATCTATCGAACGGCGGTAATAACAAACAATACGAATGACTGGGCAAATTATAAAAACTATAGAAACTATTACAGAGATGAGTTTAGAAATGCAAAAAATAATTATATCGCACAAAAAATTGATCACGCGCAGGGACAAAAAGCCATGTGGAATATAATTAAAAGATTAGTGTTAAAGGAAGAAAGAAGAGGATTAGAAAAAGTGAATTTTGACGGTACAGTGACATTGAACAAGTTGATAATTGCAAATAAAATGAATAGATTTTTTATTGAGAGTGTGGAGAAAATTAATAGCAACATACCTCATATTAACTACGTAAATTTAGTGCAGAATACCGATTGCATTTTTAAATTTGAGTTGATTAGCATTAATGACCTAAAAATCATTATGAAGACCATGAACAATAAAAAAGATGTTAATTTACTGTCGGTTAAAATGATGTTAGATGCATTTCACATGATTGGTCCTAGATTTCTACAACATGCTAACCACTGAAAGTAAAATATTAGAAAAGGTGGTACTAGGTGGTATAGAAAAGTTGGAGAAGTATATGGAAGTCAATAATTTAATATCAGAGTATCAGTCCGGATTCAGGAGACAACAAAGCTGCGAGACAATATTCAACCTAGTGAATAGCAACCTAGCATTTACCAATGCAGAAAGTTGTAAGAGAATGGTTTTTAGGCGCAGGTCTCGCCTAAAAGTATAACTACTAGCGCGTCCGTGCAAAAAGTCGTGAGAGTATTTTCGTGATACTGCGCTGACATTTTACAGCTTTTACTTTATTTACTTGTACATGTTATTTTTCCACTCCATTGTAACCATTCTCTTACAACTTTCTGCATTGGTAAATGCATTCCAATATTCTTAATTTGCAATAGTCATACTGTTCCAACGTGCACTGTGCACAGAAATAATATACTACAAATCGTACCAAAGTAACTATTTTATTTTTCAAAATCCTATTCTGCTACTTTTTGTCTTTCCAACAAGATAAAGATGACCAAAATCGGTTAATTTTTGAGTAAGTGGGAACACTTTGTTTGGAAGTATATTTATATGGGAATCAGTATTTTATGGTGAAAAAAAAACGTTAAAATTGCTGGCATTTAGCGAATTATCAACCGATATCTATGTTATTGGATTCAATCGAAAGGTCTTTTATAGAACAGGATAGTTTTGTGAAAAACAAATGTCCTTCTTGGCATATTATTGAAATAAAATTAAAAGAAACACATATTTTTTTGAGAAATTTACAAAAACTACAAGAACTGGCTTCGCTCCACGCTCCGTTTGGATTTTTTTCGAAGTTTTTTTTGCACAGTCTTGTTCTACGACAAATTCTACTGAATATAAGTGGATTTTGTTTTTCTTTTCCGCTAAAGCAAATGACTGCAAAACGTCATTGAATGTCGGTGCAGCAAAATTCGAAGACATAATTTTTAAACATCAATAAAAAAAAATTGTGACGACATTGAGAGGTCACACTAGGTGCGTTTAACTCGCAAAAGGTTCATCTTTGAGAATTTTTACAAATGGTTCTTGTAATCAAAATTTTTTCATTTTTCGTCACACTGTGTATTTATTAAATTACCAACAATCCTAGAGCTTTTTATTTTAAAAAATCGCATTCTTTTGTACGTGGGGAACGAATGAATTTGAAAAATTATGAAAAACAGTACTAAAGTTATAGTTTGGGAAATGCTGTTGACTTCAATTTCACATTTATCAAAAATGTTACATCGAAAATTGATTCAGCAACTAATTTTACTTATACTATCGATAATTTTCAAGTAGCTTAAATGGTTTTAAAAAATCCAATTTGAAACGATTGAAAAAATACCCTCCAAAATAACATTTTTACGAGAAGCGCATACATTTTTTGAAATTTCTTCGTTTTTATTTATCCTTATTATGTCTATTGAATGCCAGTTTAGGAATCAGTCCTTGTAGGGAAGATCCAAAATTCTTTTGCAAAAAAGGTCATCTTATGTGCATAAGAACACATTCTATCCATTGTTAATAAAAAATTATTTTAAGTTTATTCTTCAGTTGCAAGAAATAGCTTTAAAATCAATTGAGGATAGTTAGCTTTCCGATGCATGTGTTTATAAAATACTAGCGGATGTAACCCGGTGTTACTCGGGGTTGTGCCTCGAGCACAGAAAAAGGACGATTTTCAAAACTGTTCTCATTTTAACATTTTTTAAATTTATCAATTAAATTTAAAAATTTTTTAAATATCGTTTTTTTGGGGTTTTGCCCCCTCCTTCCGTCGAAAGTGTTTAGTCAAATTTCCGTAAAACTGTACCTGCCATATATGATGACATCTTCAACGTCTCGATCTGACGTATGGTTTCTGAGGAAAATGGTCACCCACACTCAGAAAAAAACCAATCTTTATCGGTGAAAAATTTTTCTATTTTCGATAATAGCAATTTTCTCTTTTTAAAATAAAATTTTCTTCAATTACACTTTCACTTCTAGGAAATGGAAATATTTCAATGTCTCTTATAATGATAAATATTATTCTATCACAAAAAAATTCTCATTTATAGAGAAAACTTTATTGAAAGTGAAAAATTTTTCCCATATTTTGATAAAAAATTTACTATGAGTAGTATTTTCTTCAATAAAAACAAATGTTTTCTCACAAATAAGAAATGTTTTTCTCTAAACACGATATATTTTTATATATTTCTCTTTTTTATAGAAGCTTTTTATCATTTTTAGAGAATTTTTAGGATCGCATTTAGAGAAAGGCGTTTCATGGAGCATAGTTTATAGACTTTTAGACTATAGACCATTTTTCTCTAAATATGATTTCTTTTTTATCATATTCCGAGAAACTTTTTTCTGAGTGCAGTTTGAGAAGTCATTTCGAGAAAAATGCGTTCAAAGTTTTTCTTAGCATGCATTTAATATGCAATTTTATCTCAAAAAAATTCCAATTTTAAAAAATCTTGTAAGCATCGATTCGTTTTTTGGATTATCTTCGTTCAACTTTGGTTTTGGTCGATACTGTTAGGTTAATTTTTTTTCATCTTTTTATAGCTTCTGCACGTATTCGTTAAACTTCTGTTTTTTCGTTCGCCTTCGGTTCTTGACTTCGTTTGCCTTTGGCTAATTCCTTGATTTTTGTCGAAAGAACTTTTAAAAGCATAGGATCTATTTCAGTAACAGATACAAATGCCTACCAAGTTTCATCAATATCAGTTCACCCGTTTTGACGTGACTGAGTCAAACAATTGAATGAATGATTCAATAAAGCGCCCTCTCACGGAAGTTTTCTGGAATTTAAACAGCCTCAATTCTGTGGCAGGTTATTTCACGTACCAAATTTTAGTAAAGTCGATCAAGTCATTTGAGAGTTATTGAGTCTTAAAACTGCACTACTTAAAGCGCCCTCTTACGGAAGTCTTTGGGATTTTTTATAGCCTATGTTATCTTGGGCGCAGTCGAACCTTCAATCCAAATTTAATTGAAATTGTTCCAGGTGCTTAGAATTTATTTAAGAGTGCCACGCCCACATACTTCCTCCCACTTTTTTAACCTATACTTTATCTTGGGTGCAGTTGAACCTTCATACCAAATTTCATTGAAATCGGTCCAGGAGTTTAGGAGTTATTGAGTCTTAAAAACGCAATACTTAAAGTGCCCTCTTGCGGAAGTCTTTGGTATTTTTTATGGCCTATGTTTTATTTTGGGAGCTGTTGAACCTTCATACCAAATTTCATTGAAATCGGTCCAGGCGCTTAGAAGTTATTATAGAATGCCACACCCACATACTTCCGCCCACTTTTTTACACCTCCTATGTTTTTTCTATCTATAAAAGGTACTCGGTGTCCAAATTTCAGCTCAATCGGATAAACGGTGCGCGAAACTATATGGAACAGACAGACAGAGGGACAAACATTTGATTTTATATATTAGATATTATTTTTGCAGGTTAATGATATTAAAGGCTGATGATAGATCTTTAACCAGTTTAAATGACGGATCGCCTACACTATTAACCACCAGAAATACGCTTACTGTTGACGTTTCTATGGCTACTGTAGGTATAGCTTCAACTCTTACACCATTTCCCAATTTTAATTTTTGATAATATTTCACCAAGTTTAAAAAAGCAACTGATCAGATTTTTAGAGAAAAAAACAGGTTGGAGCCAGTATTCGAATAACACCTCGAGTGTGTGTGATAATTTTGTTGTAACAGAAAATTTAATAAAGAAGCAGCCCAAATAAAAAAAATTTTCAGGAAGTCTGCAAATGAATCGATTGCCTATCGCCTGTAAGCAAAAAAATATCGGAATAGTCCTGTTTGGTTCAACTCTGATATTGCTAAACTAATAAATCAGAAAAACTTGGCTTGGAAACAATTTAAAAGAGTTAGAAATCTTACAAACGGCATTAAATATAGAATGAATTGCGCAAAAGAGTCAGACGAGAATGTATAGCAGTGAAGCGGAAAACATGGCAAAATTTGCTCAACTCTCTCAATTCTATGATGAACGTTCAGATTCTTTGGCATAAAGTAAATCAAATAAGTACCACAAAAGAAGACAATTTTCCTGCTATTCTTGATTATAATGCAGTAGCTACACATCCGAAAGAGAAAGCTGACAAATTTGCGGAATTCTGGTACTCAATAGGATCTAATACTACGTTCGATTCTAATATTCTTAATGAAAAAACAGCTTTCAATACTGAAAACCTTGCTGAAGTCACAAATTCAAACAGTTCTATTCAAAAAACAAGTAAAGAAAGTCTAAAGTCGGTCTTGCCCGACTATGAAATACCCTAAACCTACTTTTTCAAAATACAATAGTATTGAAAATTGGCGTGTTCGTGGTCGGATTAATATTTTATATGCATTTCCATTTTGATGAAAAATTTACACATACCAATTTTTAATCCTGTAGCTCACATGTAAATGCCTTTATAGTGTTTTCGCTAATGTGGGTTGTATGGGAGGTGGGCGTGTTCGTGGATAGTTAATGTGAAAAACTCATGCTTATCAAATTTTATCTCTCTAAGTTAAACATAAGCTGATTTATGAAGTTTAAAATATTTGGGTTGAAAAAAATATTCGATAGTGCAGATCCTTGCGCCCATGTGACTATGTGTACCAAGTTTCCTCCAATTATCTCAACTCCTTCTTATCCTGTGTTTACGGATAACACACAGACGGACATGAATAGCTCGACTCACGAGGTGACTCTGGTCAAGTATATATATACTTTTCTATACCGGACTCGTTTATTTCTATGCGTTACAAAAATTTGGCACAAAGTTAATATACCCTGACCTTTCAAGTTTAGGGTATAATCACGATTGGTAACTGGTATATCCTCATTATTGGAAGCATAGCATCTTATCATCAATATCAAAGCCCAAACTGTTGAGAAACTAGTAAGCTATATCTTCGACTTAGCCGAAGTAAAAATACCCCCACGGCCGATTCTTAAGGGTGAGAGAATCTTAAATTTGAGAGCTTTTTGTATGAGATTCTGAGAGATTTTATTATTTTTATGTGTCTAAAATACATACATATCAAATTATTTCCTGCAGCTTAAATATAAGCCTTTTTATAGATTTTTCAATTTTGGGGTTGTATGGGAGGTGGGCGTGATAATGTGTGGATAACGCCCATTTTTATAACACACCTCAGTTTTGACATTAAATACACAAATACCGAGTTTCCATCTTGTAACTTTAATATTAGCCTCTTTATAGATTTTTCAATTTTGAGGTTGTATGGGAGGTGGGCGTGTTAATGGGTAGATGACGCCCATTTTTATAACACACCTCAGATTTGACATAGAATACACAACTACCGAGTTTCAGTTTTGTAACTTTAATATTAGCCTCTTTATAGATATTTCAATTTTGGGGTTGTATGGGAGGTGGGCGTGTTAGTGGGTGGATAACGCCCATTTTTCTATGACATCTTAGTTTTGACATAGAATATACATATACCAAATTTCAGTATTGTAGCTTTAATATTAGCTTCTTTGCAGAGTTTTCAATTTTGGGGTTGTATGGGAGTTAGGCGTGGTTTTCATCCGATTTAGCCCATTCTCAAACTTGACCTTAGTTTTTAAAAAAAAGCTTAAATATCGAATTTCATTACGATATCTTCAAAATTACGGCTGTAATCGTGTCGACAGATAGACGGACAGACGGACAGACAGACGGACATGGCTAAATCAACTCAGGTGGTGATGCTGATCAAGAATATATATACTTTTCCATACCTACCACGCCTCCTTTTGGGTGTTACACACGTCGTGAACAAAATTAATATACCCCTTACGCAGTACGCGTGGGGGCATAAAAATAGCAAAACGGTTGTTGGAATACTCTAAAGGCAAGCTATACTAAGGACAACATGCGTTCCTTCCCAATCGCGGTGTTCACACATTATGTCATCAATTAGAATCAAAACTAAAAGAAAGCTTGCGTAATAAAAAACAGCATTGTTCTGTCAGTAGACCTAGAGAAAGATTTTGATCGTGTTTTAAATTTATCGAAAACGTGATATTACCACTTACTTACTTAGCTGGAGCTTACAACAGTAGGTCGATATTGGCCTCGTCTAAGAATATGCTCCAGCCTCTTTGGTCGTGTGCTTGCTATCGCCAGTTAAAAACTCCAAGCGGCGTCAGGTTATCCAATGCCTAGTCTTTCCAAAGGAGATGTGGTCTTCTTTGTCTGTGTTGGCCGCGGCTTGGTACCGAATTGAAGAATTTTTTCGCTGAAGCGTCGTCGTTCAGCGTGTCCAGGGATCCAGCAGAGAGTGACATTATGGGATATTACAGATACTATTCAGGACTTGTTTACAACTTTTTACCGTTCGGGCTGTTGTCGTTTTGCTTTCTTATAGCGCTTTTATGGCCTCTTGGCTATCTACAAAAATTACTATCCTTGTGGGGGTTAAATTCTTGCTGTGAATAACCTGTGCTGCTTTCTCAATTACATAGACTCCTGCCTGAAAAACACTGCAGTGATCAGGAAGTTTGCACGACTCCTTGATCCTGTTCCTTTCTTCATTTTGGAGCCATCAGTGTAGAATTGGAGATTACCATAAGGTTTTATGGTCGTATCTTCCTATTCTTGTCGGCTGGGAATGGATGTGGTGTATTTAGTACCGAATCCCACCCTAGGTGTGATCTAGTCTCTTGTTCTTTTTGATTCCTCAGTTCCATAGAGATTCAGAATAGATGCATGTCCGAAGGTGTTGTTTTTCCAGGCTTGTGACTCTCTAAGAAAATAATTAAAGCGCTCTTGGTTGCCGAACACTTAAGGAACTCTTCTATGGGAAGAAGATAGAAAAACGATTAACAACGATTTATTCATTTTCATGAAATAAATGAAATATTGCTTATTTATATAATTTTATTGCAGATTATAGCAAAGTCACATCGACCGTCGGCAACAGTTACAGCAACAGCAAACTCCTTCTCTATCTGACCGTGACTTTTTCATAAAAAGCAGGTTCTAAAATGGAACCACAACCAAAGAAGCTAAAAAAGATTTATGCAATATGTAAGTCCTGAGCTACTCCGCCGACAATATCAGTAAATAGACAGTTACAAATTTCTGGTCCGTCTGGCTTTATATTTGTTTAAATTTTTCAGGGAACAATTGTGACAGAATGGCACTGATACAAAAAAGGACTGAAGATGATAATTTGTTTTCAGGGAAAAATGCAAATACGAATGAAGCATGGAGGTAAGCAGGTTTTATTTTTGCAACACGGCTCAGTAGGCTTGAGACTACGTCATTGGAGTTTAATCCAAAGTTCGGAAATTTGCGTATTGGGTTAAATTATTAAATAAATTATTAAATTAATATTAATTGGGTTAAATATTCTGTGCGTATATTTTTCGCATTGCATAATCGCATGCGGATCTTGGCTGAAATAAAATAAGGGTCGGAGTTGATATTGACTCCGCGAAATGTTCGCACATCCAGTACGCTTGAAGCGTGCCTTCCGTCGATCACAACATGATCAATTTGGTTTCGTGTTTTTTGATCTGGGGATAGCCAGGTGGCTACCATGTTTCGCGCCGTGGCGAAGTCGATCAGTCTTAGGTTGCGGTTATAGTGAACGCCGAGTCAGACAGGCAGGCAATGTGAACAAGCGAGATAGATAGCTATCTGCATCTCGTTTTTTCACACAGATTTCAGCCTACCTGTCTGAATCGCGTTCACTAGAAACGCGGCCTTAGACCGTTGTTCGAAGTGGTCTCGTGAAGACTGAACTGACCGACATGAATCCAAAGTGTTTTGCGTAGACACCTGATGTATAGGCTTAAGTCTACGGTGCTCCATCTTATGCTTAAGTCCTCTACCGTACTATGGAGTACGACGTCCGAGTTGAAAATGCAACTCACACACCGAGCTAGGTAGCTCTTCGAAGGGCCAGCCCAGTTAGTCAGCCTGGCGAAAGCCAGGGGCCGCTGACTACCCGTTACCAGTTTTAAAGTCCTTGGTCAGACCTCGTAGAAAAGCTACTACCAGTTTTAGCCCATCACTGCTCTAGACACCATAAGCATGGATCACATACACTCACACACACATACATAACACACACTAAAACATCACAGTAAACGCTGCCTGGTACGCCGTCTTCCAAACACCTGAAACGCAACCCCAAAATTGAAAACTTTATAAAAAGGCTTATCTTTAAGGAAAACAATCTTTTAAAATCTCATACAAAAAGAGCTGCAATTTAAGATTGTTTTACACTTACGAATCGGCCGCGGGGGTATTTTAACTTTGGTTTAGTCGGATATACCTAACTAGCTTTAATTATTTTCTTTGCTTCACGTAAAAATCTCCCCTATAATAAATTATTATAATTTAACTTTTTATTTTATTTGTAGGAAAGTTGCTGATGCTTAACAGCAAAACAACAGTTTTTCGGCAAAAGATGGCAAAGTTTGCAAAAACCAGAGGAACAATATTGTTCGCAAGTACAAATCTTTTTTTAAATATAAGACAGGCGAGGGTACATTAGAAGAAGCTATGTCAGAAGAAGCGGAGGACTGGCCATTTTTTGAGGTGCTGCATCAATTCGCCTCAAAAAAAGATAATTATCATCCAGCATTTTTGATAGACAGTTGAAGCGGAGTATATAATATGCCAGTCGACGCAGATTCTCCGATCGTTCTGCAGGAACAACCAGAATTCGATCAACCAACAACATCACACAAATGTATGTCACCGTCATCACCACTCCATACTGAGCAACTTTACCGCCATCAAACCATCCAACGGGATTCTAGGTCAACAAATCCTATCCACTCCAGACCAAATCGCGATGATAGACTTTCCAGTATGGAGCGATTCATTAAAAAAACGATGCAGAAAGGTAGACAAGCGCATGTCCAGCATGTTACTAATCTTCGGATAGGTAGCACAAACGCTTTGCCCAGAAGTGGACACTACAAGTCTTATTATTTTTTTTTTAATTGCTTTTTTCTTTATAATTGCTTAAGTTTATTGAATGTTTCGTGTATTTCTTTTTGTTCGTTTATTTTTCACATATGCATTTTATAGTATTACAAATTTTAAATAAAATTACCACTTATGAATTCTTGAAATAATTGGTTCCTCATATTAATGCTTTCTTCAGAATCTCCATTAGTATCCACTTCATAAGAAACTTCTCTTAAAATTTCTTCATTTGAAAGATTAAAATTAAGGAAATCTTCTTGCAGAACACAAATGTTATGCAGTACAAATGCGCAAAAAACGGTTTTAATACAATTTTCTATTTTAAGTTTTAGCTCACGATTGAATATATTTCACCACCTTGTTTTCAGCATTCCAAAGGCTGATTCAACGTGGACTCCAATTTTGCTGAAAGTCGCATTAAATCTTGCTTGATCGGCAGTAAGTTGCTCTTTAAAAGGCGTAATTGTGGCGACTGGACTTAAGCGACATGGATAGCCTTTGTCTCCAAATAGAAAGCGTCCGTTCGGTGGATAAGTTCCTCTCGAATATAAGGGGCTGTTAAGAAACACACGAGTATCGTGTACAGACCCTGGGTAGCCCACAAAAACATCTGTTAATTTAAAATCGCTGTATACGACTGCCTGTGCCTGAATCGCATAAAATTTTTTATGGTTGAAATATTCATCGTGTTTATTTACGGGACACTTAATTCGTACGTGGGTGCCATCGATAATTCCGATAAAATTTCTAAAGACTTGAGTATTGAGTATATAAATAATTTAACTCAATTTAAATTTTCGACTGCTTTTCGTTAAACCGCTATTCTGCATTTTTCTACTGCGTTATTTCTGTAACCGCCGTCCGCTGTTCGATTAACTACTTACTACTTACTTACTTACTTAGATGGCGCTTACAACCGTTGGTCGGTTTTGGCCTGGTCTAAGAATTTTCGCCAGCCTCTTTTGTCGTGCGCTTGCTGGCGCCAGTTGGAAACTCCAAGCGTCGTCAGGTTATCCAATGCCTGGTCTTTCCAACGGAGATGCGGTCTTCCTCGTCTGCGTTGACCACCGCTGGGTACCGAATCCAATATTTTTATCGCTGGAGCTTCGTCGTTCATTCTCTCGACATGACCTAGCCAGCGAAGCCGCTCAATTTTAATACGCTTGACTATATCGATGTCGGCATATAGCTCATACAGCTCATGGTTCCATCGTATTCGGTACTCGCCATTGACGCAGATTGGGCCATAGATCTTGCGAAGGATTTTTCGCTCGAACGCTCCCAAAGTCCTTTCATCAGAGCTGCTCAACGTCCAGGTTTGTGATGCGTATAGTAGGACGGGCATGATTATTGACTTATAGAGCGTCAGTTTTGTTCGTCGAGAGAGAGCTCTGCTTCTCAATTGCCTACTGAGCCCAAAGTAACACCTGTTGGCAAGAGTTATCCTTCGTTTAATCTCGATACTGATATCGTTGGAGGAGTTAATGCTGGATCCCACGTTAACAAAGTCCTTCACTACCTCAAAGGAGGTGTTGTCAACAGTGACGTGGTTTCCAAGACGCTGGGACTGTTTGTTTGTTGACACAAGATACTTCGTTTTATCTGCGTTCACTGCAAGACCTATTCGACTCGACTCTTTTTCTAGCCTGGAGAATGCTGCACTGACTTCGCGCGTATTTTGACCAATGATGTCAATATCATCAGCACACGCCAGCAGCATAACACTCTTATAGAAAATTGTGCCGCTGCGTCTCAGGTCAGCAGCTCGGATGATCTTCTCCATGACTATATTAAAAAAGTCGCACGATAAGGAATCACCTTGTCTGAAACCTCGCTTGGTATCGAAAGGAAGGGAGAGGTCCTTCCCGATTTTCACTGCACTGCTGGTGTTGTTCAGTGTCATCCTGCGGCTTTGTTGTTTTTAAGCCGAGCATAGCTGTTAAGTCTTCATTATAGTCGGGCAGCGGAACTGTTCGATTAACTACCAACCGTTTATAGTCAAAGACAAATAATTTAACCTAATTTAAATTTTCGACTAATTTTCGTTAAACTGCTACTCTGCATTTTTCTGCTGCGTTATTTGCGTCACCGCCGTCCGCTGTTTTGATAAACTACCAAACCGCTGTTTCTGCATACGCTTTTTTGTTGTGATTTCTGCTGTTCTTACTTTCCGACCTTCCGCAATAATAAATAAAAGTGCTGTTTTGTAATTAAGTAAAAGTAAACTTACCACAAAATTAAAAAACAATATATATAAATAAAAGAAAACAAGAAAAAAAATTATAGTTAACAATGGAAAATTCATGTGGAAATCCCTCCTGTACATCAAACGGCAGTAATCCCAACTTATTGTGTAAAGGAATCTGCGGAAAGGTGTTCCACCCCACGTGTGTTGGCTTATCCAAGAAATGTACAACATACCTGCAAGAATTCTTGGTCAATTTTAAATTCTTCTGTGACGAATGCAAAGATATATCATTGTCGCATGTGTGCTAGCAATACAATGCACTAACGATTCTAATAACGCCATTCTCTCTGACAATAAGCTTTTTTTTAAAAAAGTATCAAAACAGCTCACCAAGTTCGATGACGTCATCAAAACTGCAGACGACAATAACTGTGCCATTGAAAACTTAAAGGCTGACTGTAAGCTTCAATTTGATACTTTGTCTAAACAAATAAAATTGCTTCAAGAGAGTTTGTGTGAAAATCAACACAATGCGTTAAGCGAGTTTAAAAGTAACCTGAGGTCTGAGATGGAATATCTTAAAAAAACTGACCTCACAAAGAGTAGTGAAAAATATCATAGGCTTAAGAAATGATATTGATATATTTCTGCAATCATCGACCAAAAAGAATAACCCAACACATCAGCAGCCGGATCCTTTGCTAGAGTTTTTGATCCAAAAAACTAGTGACATTAGCGACGAACTTATGATCACTCGCTCAGTTAGTCATAAAATAAATAAAATGAGTGATGACTTAGGTTCGCTTCGTACAGCACTTGCAGAAATATCTGATGTTGTCAAATCCGCACCTGAGGCTATAAACAATAATCCTGACTCCCCGCGCCGTAACTCATTTTCTATCTTGGAGGAAATATCAGAAGCAACTTTATTAACTTCTCCAGTTCGGTCTTCTGCTTCTTCACCTACCTCTCTCTGTGAAACACACAAGAAACTAACAAATACAACTCCAGTTGCTGCACCACGTAAAATGGTTCATCATTTCGGAACGGCATGGACTCTAGCTGATTGGGAAAAAAGGATAAAAAAGCTATCGAGTGGGAACGCTATTGAAAAGACTGCGTTGTTTGTTAAGGGTCTGCCTTTAAGAGCTAGTATTTCCTGGGTATGCAAGATATTCAATAAAAAGTACAGCATCGTGGTTCCAAATGAGGATTGCCAGGTAACGTCCACAAACCGTAGGAGAAAAAGCAGAAACTTCAAAATTTACGTGCCTTAGAAATTCATCTGGCTTTTCTCTGAAACATCTAGCTTAGGCCATGGTAAAGCTGAAATTTCTATATGGGTTGATAAAGCAAGGAGGCTGCCAAAGAATAATTATAATAAGTTTAGGTCTCAGTCTTCTAATAATTCCAATAATTCTAATTATTCTAACATGTACAATTCTAAGTATAGTTCTCATCCTAAGAAAACTTCATATAAAGAAACCCCTACTTATTCTAAACCAAACAACACTCCCTCCGACGACTCTTTACCTAATTCCCGTCCTAGATCTGATCCCAATTGGAATCTAAAAACTAATATCTTTCCAATTTTCACTCCTCAGATTAATCATACCATTGATACAAAATCATACAAATTAATCATACAAATGATACAAAACATTCAAAACGTGTCTCTTTTAATCTAAATCCTTACTTGGACACACCACCAAATAAAAATGAGAGCAACATACTCCACACACTCTATCCTAATTTTGTTCATTCCCACACTATAAATCCACCCCCTTCTGTTCCAGTTACAAATGCAGCCCCTAACCAACCTGGCAGCCCCATTTCTTTCATCGACCCTCTTCAACCACCAAAAGTAAAACTAACTTTGAACTCCTGTGCTGACAATGAGAGCAGATACGCTCTCTCTCGCCTTAGAGAGAACAATGTTTATAACAATGTGCGTTTGTATTTAGCTTACATGCAAAAGGCGCCGGTCTCTACTTGTATTGAAGGCAAAACCAAGGCAAACCTCAAAGTTTGATACAGCAAGAAGGTTTACCTACCGAGGTGAATGAATTGCGCAATCTATTCACCAGTTTCCACCAGCAACTTGGCTTGACGATCCATCAAGTTAAAAAGGATCTTGACACATATGGTGCTCAAGTAAGGTCAAAACATGTCCCTTACCTTCAAAAGTCCCGCAAAGAGCAACAGCAATATTATTCCTAACCAGCTAACTCATAATCCAAACCCTATTCCAAGCCCATTATTTGTATATCTTTACTACCAAAACGTAAGAGGACTACGCACCAAAATCTCTACAGTGTTCCTTAACTCTCTTAAGCTTCCCTACGATATTTTTGCCCTTAAAGAGACTAATCTTACCCAGGACTTCAAGGATACTGAGGTCTTTGCTTCTGATTTCGTGGTGTTCAGAGACGATGGAATCGATAAAATCGATCTTACTTCAGGTTGTGGTGTCCTTCTTGCTATTCACAATCGCTTTGATCCAACATTTGTAAAAAATTCCCATACAGCTAACTTTGAATTTATTTGTGCCAAACTTTGTATTGCAAAACGAAACATATTCATTATCTGCTGTTATATTCGCCCTTTTCAACCAGTGAATGGTTATTAACTTGCAGAAGACACAATCGATTCACTATTTGATCTTATTGATCCATCTGACACCGTTATATTTCTGGGAGACTTTAATTTTCCTAGCCTACAATGGATTCAGTCAGATGACGAGTGCTACTATTTTCCTACAAATGCCACATCTGAAAAAGAAATTCTCTTCACTAGCTGTCTTTCAGACTCCGGCCTTTACCAGTTGAGTGGAGTAACTAACAATATTGGTAGGCAGCTAGATCTTGTATTCTCTTCAGATTCAGATAATTGTGTTGTCTCCGCGAGTAACCATCTACTTTCAACACTCGATCAGTACCATCCACCTCTATCTCTTACCCTATCTTACAATAATAACATAATAAACACACACTTTGAGCTCGCGTACAGTTTCCACTTTCGTAAAACTGATTTTGTAAAACTTGAAATGTTATTGAGTAGAATCGATTTTCAACATATTTTCGATAATGCTCATGGCAGTGTTGCTCTCTTCTATGACAAAATTTTTAATCTTAACATAATCTTAAAGATGATTATTCTCCTGGACCCGATGGGTTGCCTGCTATTGTCATCAAAAAATTCGCGAACTTTTTGGCTCATCTCCTTTTGACTCTCTTTCAACTTTCTATTTCTAACTCTGTTTTTCCAAAGTTATGGAAGAACTCGTACATAATACCTTTACATAAAAAAGGACCTAGAAATGATATTTCTAATTACAGACCTATCGCAAAACTGTCATGTGCTCCTAAAATTTTTGAAAGTATTATCTACGACATTCTCTTCTTCCATTGCAAATCTATCTTTCCCCCTAGTCAACATGGCTTCCTCAGAGGTAGATCGACTACCACCAACCTCACAGAATTTGTTTCAAACGCTTTATGATCGTTGGAAAATGGTTACGAAGTTGATGCAGTTTCCACCGAATTTAGTAAAGCGTTTGACAAAATCTCACACACTATCATCCTTCTTAAGCTCAAAGCCTTTGGTTTTCCACATCTGTTGATAACATGGATTAAACCTTATCTCGAAGAACGCAGTTATAATGTCATCTTTAGATTTTCCAATTCAAAATCTTTCACAGCTACGTCTGGTGTCCCACAAGGCAGTCACCTTGGTCCTTTGCTATTCGTCTTAACTATTGCTGATGTTGATGGTATCATCAATGATTGTAATCTTTCTCTGTATGCTGATGATATGAAAATCTATCGGCGCATACAAACCAACGCCGATTCTCGCAATCTTCAAAACGATCTGGTCAGTTTTTCCACTTGGTGTCAAAAAAATCTTCTGGATCTTCTCATTCTCGTAAGCGACTCCAACTTCCTCCGCGAACGTATTACATTCTCGGCAAGCTAGTTCCTTCTGTAAACTCTTTACGTGACTTAGGTGTTATTTGTGACTAGGAACTTAACTTTAGGCCTCATATTGATAATATCATTAGTAGAGCCAACTCTGCACTTGGTTTCGTGAAACACTGAGCCAGAGAGTTTTCCAATCCTTACGTCACTAAATCTCTCTATCTTTCCTTTGTTAGACCCATCCTCGAATATGCCAGCCAGGTTTGGTCTCCCATCTACAACACCCATTCAATGCGAATCGAAGCCGTTCAACGACGATTCATTCGTTTCGCTCTTCGTGGTCTTCCTGGTTCTGACAGTTTCAACCTACCACCTTATGCCAACCGTCTTAAGTTGATTAACATGCAAACACTTGCAAAGCGAAGGGAAGTTGCGGATATTCTCTTCATTCATCAACTTGTATGCGGAACCATTAACTGTCCAGAATTACTCCAATTAATATCTTTTAATACCAACCCACGCAACCTTAGGTCTATGTCTCTCTTCCACCTTAACTTTCACCGCACCCACTATGGATGCAGTGAACCCATAACCAGAATGCTTCGGGTAACCAATAGTTTGATCAACGAATTCGATTTTCATCTGAGCAGACCACTACTCCGAAATATCCTCCTTAATTCTCCAACACCACTTCATCCGCCTCTCTAATGTATTCTTCTAGTACATGATATAATACAATTGTAAATTAGATACTCCCTGTTAATTATAAATTTTAGTTTTTAAGTTTATGTTTTAAGTATTTAAACTGCTTGTATTAAGCTTATCCAAATAAATAAATTGGCCTTAAATTGAATTATATTTCGCACTGTAAATCGACTTATACCCATTAGTCTGCTCTGAACCAATTTTGGCGTCCCCCGAAATGCATTTTTGTGCATTTTTTATCAACTTTTGTACTGGAGACCCATAAATGGTTGATTTAAAAAGAAAATCAAGCTTATCAATCAATTCCTTTCATATAAAAACACAGAACTGCAAATTTTCATCCCTGTTGACAAATGCTCTAACGAGATAAAACAGTTTTTTTCAACGTGAATCTACTTGTTATTTAATATTTGATATGTTTTTATTTATTGTATGAAAGTATTTTTATACTTTTGTTGTTTTTTTTTATTGCTTACTGCAAAAGTAGCGTATTTTTATACCCCCACGCGTACTGCGTAAGGGGTATATTAATTTTGTCACGACGTGTGTAACACCCAAAAGGAGGCGTGGTAGGTATGGAAAAGTATATATATTCTTGCTCAGCATCACCACCTGAGTTGATTTAGCCATGTCCGTCTGTCCGTCTGTCTGTCTGTGGACACGATTACAGCCGTAATTTTGAAGCTATCGTAATGAAATTCGATATTTAAGCTTTTTTTTAAAAAAACTAAGGTCAAGTTCGAGAATCAAGGTCAAGTTCGAGAACCACGCCTACCTCCCATACAACCCCAAAATTGAAAACTCTACAAAGAAGCTAATATTAAAACTACAATACTGAAATTTAGTATATGTGTATTCTATATCAAAACTGAGAAGTCTTAGAAAAATGGGCGTCATCCACTCACTAATACGCCCACCTCCCATACAACCCCAAAATTTAAAAATCTATAAAGAGGCTAATATTAAAGTTACAAGATGGAAACTCGGTATTTGTGTATTTAATGTCAAAAATGAGGTGTGTTATAAAAATGGGCGTCATCCACACATTAACACGCCCACCTCCCATACAACCCCAAAATTGAAAAATCTATACAGAGGCTAATATTAAAGTTACAAGACAGAAACTCGGTATTTGTGTATTCTATGTCGAAACTAAGGTATGTTAGAAAAATGGGCGTCATACACAATCTAACACGCCCACCTTCCATACAACCCCAAAATTTAAAAATTTATAAAAAATCTTATAAAAATAATAAAATCTCTCAGAATCTCATACAAAAAGCCCTCCAATTTAAGATTCTTCCACCCTTAAGAATCGGCCGTGGGGGTATTTTAACTTCGGCCAAGTCGAAGATATACCTTACTAGTTAACTATTACAGTTAACCAAATAATAACAAAAATTTTTTTAGATCCTGTAAAGGACTCAAAATCCCTTTTTGTTTCGAATTTCAGTCTTTTTGAACGGCCCTCCAACACAGAAAACATTATTCCTTTTCTTCGTTCTGCAGAAGCAACAGCCACTGACGCCTCTGTGAAGAGCTTAATATGCTATAACTTGCTAAAAGTTTAAAAATACTTTCATACAAAAAATAAAAACATATCAAATATTAAATAACAAGTAGATTCACGTTGAAAAAAACTGTTTTATCTCGTCAGAGCATTTGTCAACAGGGATGAAAATTTGCAGTTCTGTGTTTTTATATTAAAGGAATTGATTGATGAGCTTGATTTTCTTTTTAACTCAACCATTAATGGGTCTCCAGTACGAAAGTTGATAAAAAAATGCACAAAAATGCATTTCGGGGGACGCCAAAATTGGTTCAAATAAAAAAAAAGTACACCAATCGAAAGGACTTTGCATGTACTATTTTATTTTGGTACCGGAATTGGGGGTCAGATTTTCGATACACTCTAATAAAAATTGAGACGTGTTAGAAAAATGGGTGGCATCCACCCACGAACACGCCCACCTCCCATGTAACCCCAAAATTTAAAACTTTATAAAAAGGCTTCTCTTTAAGTTACAGGAAAAAAATTTTATGTTTGTATTTTATATCAAAACTAAATCATGGAAGAAAAGTGGGCGTCATCCGCATACGAACACACCCACCACCCATACAGCCCATAAAAGTGAAAACTCTATAAATAGGCTTATATTTGAGCTACAGACCTGAAATTGGGTATTTGTGAATTTTATATCAAAGCTGAGGCGTGTTAAAAAATTGATATCAACCACTCAAGAACACGCCCACTTACTATACAACCCCTAATTGAAAACTTAATAAATAGGCTTGTCTTACTTTGCAGGAAAACAATTTGATATGAATGTATTTTAGAAGTCATCAAAATAGTAAAATTTTTTTAAATCTCATACAAAAAGGGCTTCAATTTAAGATTTTGCACCATTACGAATCGCCCGTGGGGGTATTTTTACTTCGGCCTAGTCGAAGATAGAACTTACTTGTTTAGAATAAAGTCACTCCTTCCATTTATAACCAAATCATTTCAAAACGGCAAGGAGCTCAAAATTCTAATTGATGCAGGAACTTAAAAAAATTATATAAAAGATCATAGCTTTTTAAAAGGAATCATAAATGTTGATAATCCATTTAAAGTCAAATCCTCAAATGGCATTAATATAAATAACCAAAAAATATAAAGTTAATCTTCTTAGTCATACATCTATTTTTTATCTGTTGCCAAATCTTACCACGTTTGATGGCATAATAGGATATGATTTTTTGAAGATAAAAAAAAGCGGTCATTTATTTTATAAAAATGGTACAGAAAAAATCCAACACTATTCCTGTGAGCAAGTAAATTCTATGTCAATAGAAAAGGACTCAGTCCCTGCTCACATTAAAATAAGTTTTGATGAAATGATAGCTAGAAATATTGAAGCATTTGCAGAACCAAATATTGCATTGCCTTATAATACAGCTGTAAAGGGTAAAATTCGCACTATAAATGAAAAAACTATACTTAAGGACGGAATAATACGAGCATCTTGCTCACACTATAACTCACCCGTCCATCTAGTAAACAAAAAAAGGCTTAGACGAAAAGGGAAACCAAAAGCAATGTCTGGTTATTGACTTTAGAAAACTTAATGAAAAAACTGTCTCCGATCGATACCCAATTCCAGATATTTCCGTTATTCTAACTAATTTGGGCAAGTCACAATACTTTACCACCATTGATCTCAAATCAGGATTTCATCAAGTACTATTATCTGAAAACGACAGGGAAAAAACAGCCTTTAGTGCCAATAATGGCAAATATTAATTTTTTCGGCTTCCTTTTGGATTAAAAATGCACCCAGCATTTTTCAGCGGGCGATTGACTATCTGCTCCGAGACGATATAGGTAAAATATGTCATGTTTACATAGATGATATTATTATCTATTCACCTGACGAGAAATCACATTTGCTAGATATAGAAAATATATTAAAAAAATTGCATAATGCAGAAATGAGGGTGTCATCAGAAAATTCAAAGTTTTTTAAGACAGATGTAGAATTCCATGGTTTAAAAGTTTCACAGAAAGGCATAACAACATGTAGTAATAAAGTTGCCGACATACTTGGATATAAAACACCTCAAACCCTACGGGCACTTCGCTCATTTCTAGGCTTATCAGGGTATTATCGTAGGTTCGTTAAGGATTACGCTGCAATAACAAAACCTGTGACGCCAAAAATCGACGTCACCGATTTTGACGCCAACATTTAAAGTGCCACACTTGGTGAACACCACCATCATTAGTGAACAAACTTTTTGACAAACACATACATACAATAATAGCAACTCTGCACAAATAAACAAAGAACACACGGACGAGAAAGAGAGGCACGACACACGCACACGTATAATGCTGGCGTGATATTTTTCGTGCAGTCGAGTAGCGGAAAAAGCTGAGCGCACAAAGGCAAAGGGAAAGTGCTGGGCCAATTTTAACAACAGGTCGCAACAACAAAAACAAATGCGTACGGTATGTTGTTTACGCCAAACAACCGAGAAGTTTCGATTGCGGGATCTGGTTGACAATAAAGGCACATCAAGGCAACTATAAAAGGCAGCGCAACCACAGACTAAAAAGAGTCTTGGATCATAATTTGTGACGATCAGTCTTTTATTGGAGCGAGCGAGCGAAGCGAGCGAAGCTCCCATGGAACAGGTTGTTTGAAGCTGTTTAGAGACCTTAAACTCTCGAACGGATTGACCGATCTTAAAATTTCTTTTTCTGTACTGTTCTACGCTTCCTAACGAAGGTTGTTTTCTTAGGAAGTTTTTTCAAATTCCATTTAGTTTAAAAGTTAATTGAAAATAATATTTCCGTGAGTTTTGTTGTTGTTATTCGCTGAAATAGTTTTCTTCTAACATGCTTGTGTATGTATGTATCAGTCAATGAACAAACCGAACGACATGAAACGACAGCAAAAAACGAAGCAAAATAAATAAAAAAACGGTAATTCCAAAAACGAAAAATATTAATTTCGTTTCGGAGAAAACGATATAAAATTTTTAGGTTTTTGTCCCAATCAACCGTTGAAAATAATGTTAATTTCAACAAAAAATTTCGTTTTGTTTGGTTCCGAAGAAATTTTTGTTTAAGGTGGTAGGACACTTGCTTTTTCGCATTTTTAATATATTAAAAATACAAAAAGAGCAACACACCAAACGAAGCTATATAATTTTAAGTTGGTGTGAGCAGTACGCTGCAAGTCCAAAAAAATGCAGAACAGTCATTTTCAATGGCTGAAAACTGTTCAAAAATATTTACTCTTTCAGCCGCTAGCAGCTTAAAATCTGACAGAGGCACATTCAATTCTGACATTTCACAATATACTTTTTTTATTGTTTATTTATAATGAATGTACAAAACCAAATAAACACAAATTAACACAAGAACTGCAAAAAAGTTAGACTTTTAATATTTTAACAAATTTTTTCCATTTTTATGTAAAGAATTCATAATTTTTGACAAAATTCAAAATAACACTAAAATGCTTAATTCAACGGGCTTCATAATTATCCATTATAATTATCTATAATTATCCTTTTTATAAAAAGTATATTCTTCCCTTTTACCCGCTGCTTTTTTGAAGATCTTAAAAATGCGAAAAAAGCAAGTTATGACACTTTCTTTATTTTCTCTCCAGCTTTAGCATAGGAGAAAATAATAGAAAATTTTTCGTTTTTCAACGAAACGAAATTTGATTTGATAAATTTTTAACGTTATTTAAAAAACGAAATAATTTTGATAATTTATTTTTCTGCCTCAACGAAACAGAAAAAATTCTGTTGATTTCGTTGTGCATGTCTGATCGAAAGATAAAAGCATTTTTTTTATCACGGAAAAATTTGTCTGTTGCGTATTTTCTCAAGAAATTTTACACACAACTTCAAAAATCAACGAACGTTCGTTTCAGCCGTTATTTAAAAATTAAGGTTTAAATAGAATGTCCGTTCAGAAAAAAATTACTAGCCGCGCCAGTGATTTTTTATTGTTGTGCGTGCGTCATCGGTTCGGTTTGCGTTGTTGGTGTTCTAAATGTTTTCGTTCTTGCGTTACCGTGGAGAAATGAAAACAATAAGAAATAAGAAAGAAAATTAAGGAAATCAATCTGCAAGAAACATTCAGATAATTAAGTGCCGGTCGTGAACAAAGTTCCTGAATTTTTAATTCAAACGCTCATTTTGAATAAGTGATTAAAAACCGAAATAATCCAATAGGATTTTTATTGCCTTTAATTGTTTTTACACAACATCTTTGGATTTGAGTGTTCACTTAAATATTTCTTTTTAGCATATTTCTAAAGCTTTCGGTGTTCAAAAGTAAATAAATTAAATAATTTTTTTTTTAGATTTAGTAAGAAAAAAATTATAGAAGTGTTAGTCTGTCAACTTATGTGAAAACGAGAAATTTTGAAATTGTTAAATATTATTATTTTCGTTTTGAATTATCATATTCATTGCACCAAAAAAAATATATGGCAAATTTTTTCCAAAAATTTATTACATGCTCTTAGTAGTTTCCTTTTCTACTTATAAGAATATCAGTTATTTGTTTTTTTATCGGCATAATTTTGAAAAATATTATGGAGATACCAATTTTTTTATAAAAGCAACAATCTTAAAAATTAAGTCATTTCTAATAAATCATATCTTATCTTATGTTACCTTAATTTTTGTAAATGGTAACATTCCTATCATTAGAAAACTATAGAAAAGCGATTTAAAAAAATTAAATATTTTTGGAATTTTTATGCTAGAGTTAACAACTGTCTGAAAAACTTTAATTTGGTTTTATCTCAAAAAGTTAATTTTAGTTTTTTTTTTGTTATTTTAGACTGTTTGCCGTTTTAGAGGTTTATATATAGTAATGTTTGTTTTATATATATTAATGACCTCACACGTGACTTTGGAACATAAAAATGGAAGAAAACTAGAATAAATTAAAAAATTTTAATTTTTTTCGTTTAAGATATTCGAAAGAGATAATATCTCTTTTTTTACAGATTTAAGAAAAAATTTTTTAAAGCGAGCGACCCAACTAATTTGTATCTTCAACGTATCTATTTATGTGGCCAGCTTAGGTACTTGCTAAGCGATTGCTACGACCTAGTTATATTCAGTGTGGTAGAAAAGTCAGTGCGTGATTATTAACATTCAGTGCGAAGCAGAGTGCAGAATAGCAGCATTCAGAGTCCAAAATAGCAAAATAACAACAAGCAGAGTCTGCACCGAGGAGCTGCAGCAACCACAAGGGAAAACAAGGTAAACTAAAAAACGAGTGCAGGCAGAGTCGGTGGCTGTAGGCCCATCTGCAAAAAGCATCAAGCAGAGTCTGTGGCTTGTAGGCCCACCTGCCCAGAACGGCAAGCAGAGTTAGCGGCTTGTAAGCCCACCTGCAGAGTAGCAGAAAACAGAGTCGGTGGCTTGTAGGCCCACCTGTTTAAAACATTTTTTTTAGCAGTGGCCGTGGCTTGTAAGCCCGCCTGCTCAAATTAAACACTAGTCCGTGGCTTGTAAGTCCTCGTGTTTATTTATTTTTCCAGCTAGCAGTGTCGGTGGCCTGTAGGCCCAACTGCTAGAAGACGGCGGAGCAGATTGGCGGATCAGCAGGAGAAGCAGTGGAAAAATAAGCAATTGAAATATTTAATATATATAGAACATATATTATAAACAAGGAAACAATAAAACATTGTTAAAATAGATAACCATAAAAATCCCAAAGTGTTATTAATTCTTGTCGCAGACCCTGGAATCCCGCTGAACGTTCCTCAGCGTTACAAAAGAACCCAGGGAGGTTCGTTACAAACCTTTGACAAAATACCTTCGCGATGAGAACGGTCATGTATCGGCAAAAAGCTCAAAAAATATTAAAATAAGTTTCGACTTGGAAGCGATAAATGCCTTTGAAAGGATTAAGAAAATATTGGCCTCAGAGGACGTCTTGTTATATTATCCCGACTACAATAAGCCGTTTGAATTCACAACGGATGCTTCCACTAGCGCTCTTGGCGCTGTGCTTTCACAAAACGGAAGACCAATAACAACTCTCGAACTCTGTCAAAGACGGAGGAAAATTATGCCACAAATGAGCGTGAACTACTAGCTATCGTTTGGTCATTAAAAGCACTCCGTCATTACTTATATGGCATTAAAGATATCCATATATTTACGGATCATCAACCATTAACATTCGCTATTTCAAATAAAAATCCCAATACAAAAATTAAAAGATGGCGTGCCTTCATCGAAGAGTTCTCGCCACATTTCATTATAAGCCGGTAAGGGAAAACAAGGTATGACTGAATCAGGAATGACTGGACATAGTGAAGTATCCCTATCTAATGTAATCCGGACAATAAATTACCCAGTTAACCAATTCAAAAAACAATTTTTATTAACAAAAGCAAATTATTTCAGTAAAAGTACAAAAATTTTATTTCAAAAACTCATTCGACATGTAATAAATTACGATACAATGGACAATTTATTAAAATACTTAAAAGAAAACATAGATTCCAACGGTACAAATGCAATTCACTGTGATCTTCCAACATTGGCGCAGATTCAAGATGACATAGTTAAAACATTCCCTGGAACTAAATTTATTCATACGGACAAATTAGTAATAGATTTGATAAGCAAAAAGACCAGCTAGAAGCCATAGCGACAGAACATAATCGAGCTCACCATTCTTTAAAGGAAAACTTTCAGCAAATTATGGGGGAATATAACTTTCCATCCATTAGAAAAATGTTAAAAACAACGATTGCAAACTGTAAAATCTGCTTAGAAAATAAATATCAAAGAAAACCCCCTTCTCCTGTGGTAGGAAAAACTCCAATCCCAAATTTGCCAGACGATATACTTCATATTGACATTTTACAATAAAAAAGCCAAGTCAAAAGCAACACTTTTTGACTTGCATTGACAAGTTTTCAAAATTTGCCATAGTTAAGCTAATTACGTCAAGGTCAACAATTGATAAAAAAGATGCCTTGTTAGGAATATTAGGACATTTTAGAAACACAAAAAGAATCGTTACAGACAATGAAAAAGCCTTTCATTCTTATTTGATAAGAACCATGCTAAGGGCCAGTTGTTTAGTTCTGGTTTAAACTTTGTTTAACTTGAGATTTGTTAATCGTAGATTAAAATTGATCTGAGCTTAACTATGCAAACAGTTTTTCTGTGCTGGTTTAATTACATGCAAATAAGGTACAAATAATATGGCAACACTTGCAAACGTCAAATAGTTACTGAGAATTTCTAACAGCTGATTGCCATAAAATAGAAAATAAAATATAAAACAGCTCTAATAAGAAAAGAAAATTGTGATAAAAAATGAGTGTACAAAATAAAAAAAGATGCAACAACTTTAATACAGAAGAAATAGAATACTTGCTGGCCCTGGTTGCTGATTTTATGCAAAAAATTGAATGCAAGCAGACGGATAGAACTAGCAGTGAAGAAAAAACAAGGCGTGGAGATTGAAAAAATATATAATCCCAATTTGGTTCATCGTTCAGAAATGCAGTTACATTGAAAACTAAATACAACAATTTAAAAAAAACTTTGCTGAGGACAAACGGCACACATATCTTACAGGTGGTGGACCAAAAGTAAAATCCGCTGTAACTGCTACCGACAACATCATAATGGAACTATGCAACAGTGAGCAGATGATAGGATTTGAAGCATTGTACGACGACGATGTTGTATTAAATGAAGGTAACGATAATTATTTCAATCATGCTATGGACTGATAATTACATTTTATGTTGAACTTTTTTATAAGTGCTTTCCATCATTGGTGGAGAAAATGCAGCCTCAATCTATGAACATGAGACAGGTACTTTTATTTATACATAAACTAAACTTTGATATCAAGACTTACACATTTTTGCTTTAGTTGATAAAGAAAACAGTGCAACATCCTGGGCTAAGTATACCCCTAACCTGTTAAGGACGCCAAGGCAAGGTGTTTTGAAACAACAAAAGCAAAGGGGCACGCAAGATATTTGGGCAGACGTAGGCAGGAAAAAAGAATTTAAAATGAACGTAGAAATTAAAATTTTAAAGAGAGAAAGCCGTAAAAAGATAAAGTTTCCAGAGAAGGAAAATGAATTGAAACTAAAAAAAATTAAACTTAGAAATCCAACTGCTGCAAAAACAGCTCAACGCTTACTCACCCTAATTGCATTATGCTATTGTTGGTAGCAGTTACAGCGGATTTTGCTTTTGGTCACCACCTGTAACATATGTGTGCCGTTTGTACTCAGCAAAGTTTTTCTTTGCGTTTTGTTTTTATTTGTTGTGTTTAGTTTTTAATGTTAACGCTAGGATATAACGCTAAACCAAACTGCAAATTGAATTTGGTTTGATCTCTTTCCAAGCCTTATTTTTTCACTGCTGGTTCTGTCCATCTGCTTGCATTCAATTATTTGTTAAAAGTCTGCAACCAGCGCCAGCAAGTATTCTACTTCTTCCGTGTTGTTAATGTGAAATGTTTTTAGTTTTAAAATTAATGTGTTTTGTGTAAATATTAATATTAATAAAATACGTTTGTTTGTTATTATAAAATAGTAATATTTATTTTAATATTGCAGTAAATTTTTAAAATATTCATTTATTAATACTCGTCGTTGAATATTATTTAAGTTTAAGCTGCCCCTAGCCCGATTGTTTGGCACCGATAGTACAAAATCTATTACTTCAGCAGATTCTGCAGATAAGCTTGGAAGATCTGTTTCATTGTAAATGCAACAGATGTTGTGTAAGACTGTGCATGCTACCACAATGCTTTGAATTTTGACAAAATTAAGGCGAATCCCAAGTGACAAAATTGGAAAACGTCTTTTCCAAACACCATAGCTTCTTTCTACACAGCTGCGTGTTCTGATTTGAGACTCATTGTAGAGGTTTTCTTCAGCTGTTTCAACATTTGTTAGTGGAGTCATCAAATATTTTTTATTTGGATATCCACTATCGGCGACAATAATGCTGTCACCAAACTCTCCATTTTCAAGGCGGGCATATATCCTAGAGTTTCTAAAAATGTTTGCATCGTGCGCAGACCCCGGCCATCGTGCTACAATGTTGATAATTTTAAAATCCGCATCGCATATTTGAAAAAAACTGACGCCTTTGAAAGTCGAAATCTATCGTAAAAAATTTTCTCTCCACACAAATTGAAGTAGTTTGGACGTAAATTAATAGTTTTAACTCTTTGCAATATTGTTATATTTAAAAGCTGATAAGTTTCAGCGTCACTTAGATCTTCCTGGTCCGATGAAGAATACATTTGATTTCGAGTTGACTTCAATTTGCACTTTTATTTAATTAATTCACATGACAAGTAATCATGTGTCATATCAATCATATCGCAAACTATATACAAATTTTTCTTTATGGAATTTTTGTTATAAATCAATTCACAAAACATATATCTTACTATCTTTTTCATTATTTTCTTCACTAACTGGATGAATGAAGTTTGTATGCTTAAATAAAAATTGTTTTTCTTTTGCAGTTTCGACCAAAGATTTTTATTTTTCGCTTCTTCTGAAAAGTTATATTTTTTGAGTTGTGACTATTTTGTATTTAGTGTGCGATATGTCAAACAGCTAGTTACTTACTTACTTACTTACTTAGATGGCGCTTACAACCGTTGGTTGGTTTTGGTCTGGTCTAAGAATTTGCGCCAGCCTCTTTTGTCGTGCGCTTGCTGGCGCCAGTTGGAAACTCCAAGCGTCGTCAGGTTATCCAATGCCTGGTCTTTCCAACGGAGATGCGGTCTTCCTCGTCTGCGTTGGCCACCGCTGGGTACCGAATCCAATATTTTTTCGCTGGAGCTTCGTCGTTCATTCTCTCGACATGACCTAGCCAGCGAAGCCGCTCTATTTTAATACGCTTGACTATATCGATGTCGGCATATAGCTCATACAACTCGTGGTTCCATCGTATTCGGTACTCGCCATTGGCGTAGATTGGACCATAGATCTTGCGAAGGATTTTTCTCTCGAACGCTCCCAAAGTCCTTTCATCAGAGCTGTTCAACGTCCAGGTTTGTGATGCGTATAGTAGGACGGGCATGATTATTGACTTATAGAGCGTCAGTTTTGTTCGTCGAGAGAGAGCTCTGCTTCTCAATTGCCTACTGAGCCCAAAGTAACCTGTTGGCAAGAGTTATCCTTCGTTTAATCTCAATACCGATATCGTTGGAGGAGTTAATACTGGATCCCACGTTAACAAAGTCCTTCACTACCTCAAAGGAGGTGTTGTCAACAGTGACGTGGTTTCCAAGACGCTGGGACTGTTTGTTTGTTGACTCGAGATACTTCGTTTTATCTGCGTTCACTGCAAGACCCATTCGACTCGACTCTTTTTCTAGCCTGGAGAATGCTGCACTGACTTCGCGCGTATTTTGGCCAATGATGTCAATATCATCAGCATACGCCAGCAGCATAACGCTCTTATAGAAAATTGTGCCGCTGCGTCTCAGGTCAGCAGCTCGGATGATCTTCTCCATTACTATATTAAAGAAGTCGCACGAGAAGGAATCACCTTGTCTGAAACCTCGCTTGGTATCGAAAGGAAGGGAGAGGTCCTTCCCGATTTTCACTGCGCTGCTGGTGTTATACAGTGTCATCCTGCAAAGACGTATTAGCTTCGCAGGAATACCAAATTCAGACATGATGGAGTATAGGTGACTCCTTATTGGACTGTCGAAGGCGGCTTTGAAATCGACAAAGAGATGGTGCGTGTCGATTTGTTTTTCGAGGGTCTTTTCCAAGATTTGTTGGAGCGTGAAGATCTGGTCAATGGTGGACTTTCCAGGTCTGAAGCCACACTGATAAGGTCCAATCAGTTGGTTGACGATGGGCTTCAGTCTTTCACACAATACGCTCGACAGGACCTTATATGCGACATTACGAAGGCTAGTCCCACGGTAGTTCCACTCTGAGGTTCCAATCATCTGGAATGCATTCTTCCGACCATATTCTGCATAGAAGTCTGTGAATGCATTTAAACAGAGCTTCGTCACCGGTCTTAAACAGCTCAGCCGGTAGGCCATCGGCTCCTGCGGCTTTGATGTTTTTAAGCCGAGCTGTGGCTGTTAAGACCTCATTATAGTCGGGCAGCGTAACTTCAACGCTGTCATCCATAATTGGGGATTCCGGGATATCATCTCCACAGGCAGGATTGTAGTCAGCGTCGCCATTAAAAAGACTAGAGAAGTGTTCCCTCCATAGCATCAGTGTACTCTGGATATCTGTCACTAGATTCCCATTCTCATCCTTGCAGGAAGAGGCTCCGGTCTTGAAACCATCGGCCAGACGTCTTATTTTTTCGAAAAATTTTCGAGTCTCATTCCTGTCGCCATGCATCTCAATTTTCTCGCACTCATACATTTCCGCCTCTCGTTTCTTTCGCCTGAAAATGCGTCTCTCTTCCCTCCTTTTCTCTCGGTATCGCTCCATAACAGCACGCGTTACAACCGACTGCAGGGTGGCTTTGTAGGCGATGTCCTTCTCTGCAGTGGCGTCGCGACACTCCTGGTCGTGCCACTGGTTTCGGCGAGGGCGGTGGTAGCCTATCACCTCTTCGGCAGCCGTACGAGTAGAGTGGGATATGTGCGTCCACTGTTCGCATATATCGTCGATCGGAGGAGTGCTTTCTTGAAGCAGGAGTGAGAGTCGAGTAGCGAAGGCTTCGGCCGTTCGTTTTGACTGCAGCTTATCGACGTCTAGCTTTCTTTGTGTAGGATTGCGAGCATTCTTAGCTGCGCACAGACGTGTGCGGATCGTGGCTGCGACAAGATAATGATGCGAGTCTATGTTAGCACCACGGATCGTGCGTACGTCTACTACACTGGAAGAGTGCCTTCCGTCAATCAAAACGTGATCAATTTGGTTGCATGTTTTTTGATCAGGGGACAGCCAAGTGGCCTTATGAATATTGAGATGCTTGAATCTAGTGCTACTAACGACCATGTTTCGTGCTGCGGCGAAGTCAATCAAATCAACGTCATTCCGTTATCGGATGTGTTGTCGTGGGGGCTGAACTTTCCGACTGTTGGACCAAATATGTTTTCCTTACCCACCTTGGCGTTGAAGTCACCAAGCACGATTTTTATGTCATGACGGGGGCAGCGCTCGTATGCGTCTTCAAGGCGCTCGTAAAAACTCTCTTTGATCTCGTCATCTTTTCTTCTGTCGGAGCGTGCGCACATATTAGGCTTATGCTAAAAAATTTAGCCTTGAAGCGGATTATGGCAAGTCGTTCGTTCACAGGAGTGAATCGCAGGACATGATGCCGTATTCTCTTGCCAACTACAAATCCGCATCCAAACTCGTGCTTCTCCGCATGGCCGCTGTAGTAGATATCACAAGATGCTTGCCGTAAGCAACCCTGTCCCTTCCATCGCATTTCTTGGATTGCAGTGATATCAGAATTATATCTTTCCAAGATATCAATCAGTTGGATAGAGGCACCATCCCAATTTAGGGTTCGGACATTCCAGGTGCATATCCATAAATCTTTATCAGTTTTTCGTTTGCGGTTGTCGTCATCAGATTTGGGGATCATTCTTTTATTTATTCTTAAACTTTTCATTGAAATGGTTTATTACATGGTGGGCTTCAAACCCAACGCACAACCTTTGCTTGATGGCCAAAGGAAGCCCGCCGCTCAGATTCGCCGCCAAAGTTTATCGGGAGATAGTTCTTTGACGTTTCCAGGAGACACCACGCGGAGGTTTGAGTCGACTTGAGACGATTTCGACATGAATAATGCTGGCCTCGCCAAGTTGAGGCAGTTAGACACGTTGCCATGTGAATATCGCCCCCTTATCTCCCAACAGCAAGTTAACTTGAGGTTAACTCACCAACATTGGGAGCTAAAACTTCGATTAAAGTTCATTAAAAAACTCGATTCATGGTTTAAACTAAGTTTAAACTTCAAACAGAGTTAAACCAGCACTAAGAAACTGGCCTTAAGATATTTAACTACTCGCTTTAATTCGGTCCAGTCCTTCCAGTGGGAGTACATTGTAACGAACTTCCGTTTTCCGGATTTTACAGCTGGGGTATACACTCCGGTGTCCAGGGTTCGTTGCAGAAAATTTATAATAATAAGAGACCCTTTTTGCTGATGTACAGATATTTCTTCTTAGTTTATTAGTTATTCAATTATTATCAATAATATTCATAGTGGCTTATTTGAATAAAAATCTATAGTCTTTATACACACAGATATGTCCTTGACTGGCTGGCGATGTACTCAGTTACGTCCTTGATTTGGCATTGTCTTAGTTATGTTCTTGAGTTATGTTCTTGAGTTGACAATCTCTTACCAGTTTTCCAGATTGCATTAATTTAATAATGTTGATATCTGTATGGCCAAAGAGCTTATGCCAATAATGTTGACAGATGGATGACTTACAAACAGCTTGTAGTGCGTGATGATCAGTGTTGTCACTTGAAAATTTTAAATAGTTGTAGAATTTGCTCTAAAAGAGTGTTATATTAAGACAAATAGTGGTAGATTTTTTCCTCTACAAAAAATTTGATTTATTTGCTATAATCTCATAAAACTTATGGTATAGCTTTATTTTTACGTTTATTAAATGTGAATGCAAAAGAACCAATAATTCCCAAATTATTTTCCAAAAATGCATTACATTTTTATAAATAGTGAAAACCCGATCATAAAGACAATTTAAATGTGAAATTCATGGTAATAGAAAGGTCTCCCGCCATTTTCTCCAAGAACAGGGCTAGCTCACGAGCTCAACCCACCAGAAAAAGTGGGTCATCTCATAGCTTGCTGTAACAAAGATTCGGAGATCATGACTCTTCGTTTCCAAACGTCAGATATTTGTTTTGTATGAAAATGCAGTGCTTATAATCCAAAAGGCAAGAATCTACGTAGCTTCATTTGGCAATAAACGAAAGATATTAATTTTTCACAATAAACAGAGATTTTTGTCATGTTTTGTGTCTGTTTTTCAACTATTTTCCTTTCTTTTTTGTTTTGTACACATCGCTTTTTGGCTTCCTGCACATCACCTAAAGTAATGGCGCGTTTTAAAATTCTTTAAGCAGTAGGAAAAGATGAATCCCTTATCTCTTTTTTATAAATTTTTAGATGTTTGGCTTGCGAACCTCAAATACTTTTTAAATATATACACTTTGCATATTCCCGTTAATCCGCTGCCAATTATGAGCTTCAAAGTATGAACCCAACCGCAAACAAGTCAAGAGCAGACTGGTATCTGGAAAAAGAACTGAAAAAAAATTTAATAATTTTTTGTTTTTCATTGATTAAAATATATTTTCAACATTTATTTAATATAAATACAATTATTTTATGTTAATCACATTTAAAAAATTACCCTGTCTCGGCAAAATGTTCCAAAAATATTTAAATTATAGAAACAAAAACTTGAAATTGTTAAAATGGGTATATAAGAAAAATTATGACGGAACCGAAATAGTGGTAGATTTTGGAAAAAGTTAAATAGTGGGTGGTAAAAGTGGTAGAAGTCAAAAACGGCGGAAGATCTACCACAATTGTGGTAAAGTGACAGCACTGGTGATGATGTCCTTTCAGACGGAATAGCTATAAATTGTTGACTAAATCTGCGACTCCTTACTAATAGTTTTCCTTTGAAAAAATTCTGCAAATTGATCAACTAAAAAAAACCTTGAATCCTTTTTCAGACAGCAATTTCACCGACAGTAAACTTCCTTTAAAAGTGGGTAGAGTAAATGTATAAGACATTTTCTGAACGGATTTCTACTTCATGACCTTTGGTGTTCAAAAGCTTTCAACTGCATACTCCTTCGCCAGAAGCGTTTACTACTAATCCGTTTGCAATAGTAACATTGTCACAACAAGACGTATCCAGACTTATAAATTCTTCTTTGTTGCTACAAATGTGGCAAGTAGCCCCAGAGTCGACCACCCAATCAGAGCTGAAACCATTGAGCACAAAACAGAAATTTTCACTAATATCTTCTAACTTGCGAGCGTTTTGATGATTTTTGGATTTTGAATGTTGGTTTTTTGGAGCGAGCAAGCGAAGCTCCCATGGAACAGGTTGTTTGAAGCTGTTTAGAGACCTTAAACTCTCGAACGATTTGACCGAACTTAAAATTTCTTTTTCTGTACTGTTCTACGCTTCCTAACGAAGGTTGTTTTCTTAGGAAGTTTTTTCAAATTCCATTTAGTTTAAAAGTTAATTGAAAATAATATTTCCGTGAGTTTTGTTGTTGTTATTCGCTGAAATAGTTTTCTTCTAACATGCTTGTGTATGTATGTATCAGTCAATGAAAAAACCGAACGACATGAAACGACAGCAAAAATCTTGCGGCGAATGTTTTTCGCTGCAACAGCTATTTATCAATAAATAGTAAAATAGTAAAAAATAAGAGTACAAATTTTATTTATGAAGGAAAATAGTTAGAAAATAAAACACAAAACATGAAATCTGTTTATATTTGTATGTGTAGGAGAACCCTGTCTGCTAAGGAATCTTGCACATGTTAATCCAGTTTTGTTCTTTACTGTTACAACTACAAAACATTAAACAATTTTAAGTGGGCAAGGAACAATGAGTGCGTAATTGTCGCAGAGTATTTGAAAAGAAATTTACTATTATTTTGTTTTCATCAGCAATCCATTAAATATATATAATAATAAATTTCTGAAATGATTCTTAAACTTATTTAAAAGCAGATTTATTTCGTTTGCAATCGAACGCAGGCATGCACGTTAACGTTAATTTTAACGATAACCAAAATATTTTTTTTTGTTTGGTTGAAGCAAAATAAATAAAAAAACGGTAATTCCAAAAACGAAAAATATTTATTTCGTTTCGGAGAAAACGATATAAAATTTTTTGGTTTTTGTCCCAATCAACCGTTGAAAATAATGTTCATTTCAACAAAAAATTTCGTTTTGTTTGGATCCGAAGAAATTTTTGTTTAAGGTGGTATGACACTTGCTTTTTCGCATTTTTAATATATTAAAAATACAAAAAGAGCAACACACCAAACGAAGCTATATAATTTTTAGTTGGTGTGAGCAGTACGCTGCAAGTCCAAAAAATGCAGAACAGTCATTTTCAATGGCTGAAAACTGTTCAAAAATATTTACTCTTTCAGCCGCTAGGAGCTTAAAATCTGACAGAGGCACAATAAATTCTGACATTTCACAATATACTTTTTTTATTGTTTATTTATAATGAAAACAAAAACAAAACCAAATAAACACAAATTAACACAAGAACTGCAAAAAAGTTCGACTTATAATATTTTAACAAATTTTTTCCATTTTTATGTAAAGAATTCATAATTTTTGACAAAATTCAAAATAACACTAAAATGCTAAATTCAACGGACTGTATAATTATCCATTATAATTATCCTTTTTTTAAAAGTATTTTCTTCCCTTTTACCCGCTGCTTTTTTGAAGATCTTAAAAATGCGAAAAAGCAAGTGTCATACCAGCTTTAGCATAGGAGAAAATAATAGAAAATTTTTCGTTTTTCAACGAAACGAAATTTGATTTGATAAATTTTTAAAGTTATTTAAAAAACGAAATAATTTTGATAATTTATTTTTCTGCCTCAACGAAACAGAAAAAATTCTGTTGATTTCGTTGTGCATGTCTGATCGAAAGATAAAAGCATTTTTTTTATCACGGAAAATTTGTCTGTTGCGTATTTTCTCAAGAAATTTTACACACAACTTCAAAAATCAACGAACGTTCGTTTCAACCGTTCTTTAAAAATTTAGGTTTAAATAGAATGTCCGTTCAGAAAAAAATTACTAGCAGCGTCAGTGATTTTTTTTTGTTGTGCGTGCGTCATCGGTGCGGTTTGCGTTGTTGCTGTTCTACATGTTTTCGTTTTTGCGTTATCGTGGAGAAATGAAAACAATAAGAAATAAGAAAGAAAAGTAAGGAAATCAATCTGCAAGAAACATTCAGATAATTAAGTGCCGGTCGTGAACAAAGTTCCTGAATTTTTAATTGAAACGCTCATTTTGAATAAGTGATTAAAAACGAACGTTCGCTGTTTTTTTTTTATTGTGTGAAAAAACCGAAATAATCCAATTGGATTTTAATTGCTTTTAATTGTTTTTACCAGAGACATAACTGTTATAAGAAATATCTTTAAAAATTGGACCATAACAGTTATATTGTAAGAAAAAAAATATTTATCAATAATAACTATTATTTTAAAAAAAAAATAATTTTTCTCTGAAATAAGAGTTATGAATGAAGAAAATATTTTTTCGTTGCTGATAACGTTTATTTTCAATTTTTAATTTTTTACGTTGCCTCATAACTGTTATAGACGAGAAAAATTTTTTTACGTTGCTCATAATTTGTATGAAATAAAAAAATCTTTGTTACTTTTTTACGGCAACATGTGTTAGATTATCAATTGCAATTTTTTTTCTTGCTCTCAGTAAGAGAATAAGGAGTTGTTACAAAATGAGGCATTCATAAAAAATGCAGTTGTGAATGCAACGTTAGTGTATTATGAATAAAATAGAATACAATTTTTGTTCAGGCGAACAGTAGTATAATTGCAGTTGCTGTACTTCTTTTTCTGATTTTTCTTAACCATAGAAGTAAAAAATTCAAATTTTGTATAAAACTTTATCACACGAAGAACCAACTACTCATTTTAAGAAAAAACAAAAATACAGTAAAAAACAAGCAACTAAAAACGATGCAAATGGAAGATTTTTATTGGATAGTGACAATAAGGGCGGTGCCATGCCCACTTTCCAAAGATTGCTGAAATTTATCAGTCGAAGGGCACGACTCAATAGTTAGTTCTAGGTCAGTTATAGGTCAAAACTTGTGTTTACCGAAAATTTATGTTCTTAAAAATTGCAACGCCACTAGCGGGTAGGAGGGTGAAAACAAACTTTACGACCTATTCTCATACCTACCAAATATATAAAAAAAATTCTACTACAAACACCGTGACGCGAAATTTTTATATATTAGAAATAACGTAAAAATTTATTTCTCTACAATAACTCTTACCAGGCAACGTAAAAAAAAATTTTTTGAAAATAAAAGTTATGAGCAACGTACAAAATTTTTGCTCGTTTATAACTGTTATGAGGCAACGTAAAAAATATAAATTGAAAATAACTGTTATGAAGCAACGTATAAAATATTTTTCAAAATATCGACAACTTTTTCGACCTAAAAAAAATAAATAACTGTTATTTTGGGTCTCTGGTTTTTACACAACATCTTTGCATTTGAGTATTCACTTAAATATTTCTTTTTAGCATATTTCTAAAGCTTTCGGTGTTCAAAAGTAAATAAATTAAATAATTTTTTTTTAGATTTAGTAAGAAAAAAATTATAGAAGTGTTAGTCTGTCAACTTATGTGAAAACGAGAAATTATGAAATTGTTAAATATTATTATTTTCGTTTTGAATTATCATATTCATTGCACCAAAAAAATATTTGGCAAATTTTTTCCAAAAATTTATTACATGCTCTTAGTAGGTTCCTTTTCTACTTATAAGAATATCAGTTGTTCAGTTCCGAACAATACAAATAAATTAAGTTATTAATAAGTAGTTGTAGTCATACAAATATACAAGCATAACAGCAAAACACAAAACAACAAAGCATTCCAGTAACTACCAAAAAAGCTGAGCCTGCAAAAACGACACATGAGTCTCAGTGCAATGTTCTGGACAAAGTCAAGGCCAGTTTGGCTATGTTTTAATATGAATAGAATTTTGTAGTGCAATGTGCTGAACAATTATTTCAAGGACAGCTTGGCCGTTTTTGTTGTGTGTGCATTTTGTTGTATGCTTAATCATATGCTAAATCAATATATATACATATCTACATATTACATATTAGTTTTATATATTCTTTTTCTATGTAAAATTGGAACAAATTTTGTATAAAAGGAATCTAAATAGTAACAATAAATTAATATTAAAAGTCAACACCTTTGAAGCGGTTCCTTTTTATTCCTCTGGGTTGAACAGGTTCAAGTGCCTGGTTAGCCAAAGCAAATAAAACAAACTATCGTTAGTTGAACAGGTTCAAGTGCCTGGTTAACCAAAGCAAAAAAAAAAAACAAAAATAATTATCCTTAGTTGAACAGGTTAAAGTGCCTGGTTAACTTTTGAATAATTATTTAAACAACTATTCCTTAGTCAAGTTAAGACTAAGGATTTGCAGTTGCGCCCATTAAGACGCAACATTCTGGTGACCCCGACGTGATCTGCAACACTTCTTAGGCAGATTCAACATATCATTCTGGTGGTTCAGTTTCATCAGCATTTATCATGGAAGATTTTTCATCATTGGTTGCCTTGCAAAAGTTGGCGGACAATGAAATTCAGCAAATTGTGAAGAATTTCAAAAAGGATTCTCCAGATCGAAAGACGACATCAATCTATTTTGAAGAGCGACTGCAGCGTCTAAATAAAGTGTGGGATCAATTTGAAGAAAATGACACGAAGATTCGTACGATAAAGGATCTATCATTAGATCATGAATACTTTAAAACAGACTACTATAACAACATTTTGACTGTGGCCAATAAGTACAAACAGATTTTTACAACCGAGATACAAAACCTGGAATCGAAGTCATCACCCCAATTGGAACCACCTACAAAGGCAACCCCAAGAGACATACGAGGATTTACAAAAGATGCATCCTCGGTCGCACCAACAACTCAGCAGGATCAGTCGTCATCAATTTCTCCAGTCCAAGTTAGTTTTGAGGCCATGTGTAGGAGACAAAAGGCGATGATGTCATCACTGGAACGTCTACTAGCGGGCAATTCAATACAAGAGGCTCCTTCACAGTGTCTGATCGTGTTAAGCAAGCTGTGGAGCCAAGTTGAAGAAATTCACTATAAATTATGGGAACTGTTCGAGGACCCGGCAGCAAAAGGATATGACATACTGGCATACTCAGAACTCGAAGCCAGAGTCATACACCGACAAGAATTGTTAACAAAACATAAGAATATCAATGATGAATTCCAGGCAATAAATCACCAATTGGTGCATCTACCAAAAATGTCAGTACAAAAGTTTGACGGAAACTACTTGAAATGGCAAACTTTCGCAGACATATTCACGCGAATGATACATCAGCAACAAATTCCAAAAATCCAGAAAATGTGGTACCTCAAAACCAATGTATTCGGGGAGGCTGAACGCGCGATTGGTCATCTCGAATTGACAGAAGATAATTACGACATCGCATGGGAAGCTCTACAAGATCGTTTTAGCAATAAGAGAATGCTTACATCAGCTATAATACAACGGCTGATATCCCTTCCAAACCTCACATCAGAAGCCAAGACTATTCGAAACTTTCATGACACCATTCATGAAAGCTTAGCCGCACTCAAGAATCTTGGAGTCGAGACAGATAGCTGGGATCCTCTGCTGTTGCACATTTTAATAAAGAAATTTGATCACCAAACCCATATGCTCTACGAGCAATCACTTCAAGACCCCAGAAAGCTTCAAGAAATAAGCACCTTTCTCAAATTCTTAAAGAATCGGTTCCAAGCATTAGAAGCCATAGGATGTAATATCAAAAGAGTGGTAACATCAACAGCAGTATCCAATCACAACAGTTGCAAGGTTTGTAAGCAAGGTGGCCATCCTTTTTACTATTGCCAACAGTTTCTCAAGATGTCCGCCGTAGAACGACTGAAATGGATACAGAAAAAAAACCTGTGCGTCAATTGTTTCAAAGAAAATCACACAGCCAAGACATGTAAATCACGAAGCTGCACAAAATGTTCAGCAAAGCACAACACACTACTGCATTTACAGGGAGATGCTAAAATTCAGAAAACAACAGTAAATAATCAAGTTCCTGATCAGTCAAATAACAACACTGTGCCTTTCACGGTAGCTGCGGCTCAAAATGAAACTAACAAATATAACTACGTTCTACTAGCAACAGCAAAAATTAAAATCTCAGCAAATAATGGAAGATCGTGTGAAGTTCGAGCAATTCTGGATTCCGGCTTTCAGATTAATATCATAACTGAAAGACTGATTAAGAAATTATCGCTATCAACAACATCATCATCGCTCTGTATCGAAGGCATTGGAAAGGGTACTCATAAATCAACTCAGCGAGTAAACGTAGATATGCATTCAAGAACTGGAAACTTCACATCCAAACTCGAAGCAGTCGTCCTGTCTCACATCGTATCACCTCAACCAAGACTGAACATTGACATTTCAACCTGGTCACTCCCAGAAAACATTAAGTTAGCAGATCCTGAATTCTTCAAATCTGACAAGATCGATGTTCTACTGGGAGCAGAACTGTATTATCACTTGATCCGACCAGAACAAATCAACATCGGTGAACAGTTGCCCATACTGCAGAATACGGTGTTTGGTTGGATAGTAGCAGGAATGGTGGGATCAACAAGCTACGATGCTGTCACATGTGGTATATTCAGTTAAGAAGAAGAAACCACGAATGAACTGATAAAAAAATTTTGGGAAATAGAAGAAGTTGAAACAAGTAAGAAATATCTTTCACCAGCAGAGCAGCGATGTGAATCTCACTTTGCTCAAAATGTTCGTAGCAATGAGGAAGGCCGCTTTGTCGTTAAACTCCCCTTTACCGAAAACACATCAGCCTTAGGGCAATCACAAGCCATGATCCACAACAGATTTATGAGTCTAGAACGCCGACTTCTAAAAAATGATATCGTACGCAAGGAATACATTCAATTTATGAAGGATTATGAAAGACTTGGGCACATGAAAGAAGTGAATCTCGATTCTGTACTAACGCCGAATTATTTCATTCCACATCATTGTGTATTCAAGCCCGACAGCACGACAACGAAACTTCGGGTCGTCTTTGATGCCTCAGCCAAGACATCATCAGGATATTCACTAAATGATCTAATGTACACTGGACCAACCGTTCAAAGCGAACTTTTTTCAATTCTTCTTCGGTTCCGGCTACCACGCTACGTGTTCACTACAGACATCGAAAAAATGTATCGTCAAATTTTAGTAGATCCAGATGATCAACGATACCAATTAATTATTTGGAGAGAGAATCCAGCCTTTCCAATCAAATATTATCAATTAACCACTGTGACGTATGGAACAAGATCAGCACCGTATCTCGCCACAAAATGTTTACAGCGAATTGCAACTGCAAATGCCAATAATTACCCGTTGGGAGCTCAAATTCTACAAGATAATTTTTATGTAGATGACGGTCTGGGAGGTTCTGATAGTTTGATAACAGCCATTGAAGCTCAACAACAACTGATATATATATTAAAGAAGCATGGTTTCAATTTGCGAAAATGGTGTGCAAACCATTCGCAGCTCCTAGAGAATATACCACAATGTGATCAAGAAGTGAATCTGGACTTTACGAATCTCAACAACGATTCAATTAAAACTCTGGGATTGCTGTGGCTACCAAAAACTGACTATTTTTGCGTTAAGGTAAAACTGGACCCAGTTAAAGTAGTTACAAAGCGAACCGTCAGCTCTGATCTGGCCAAGTTATTCGATCCACTAGGATTATTGGCACCGGTAATTGTCAAGGCGAAAATGTTTATTCAACAGTTATGGCAGCTTAACTTATCATGGGACGAACCGTTACAATCAGAACTGAAGGAAAAATGGTCCATATTTCGAGATAATTTGACAAACCTAAACAACCTCCAAGTTTCTAGACACATATTTCGAGGAGCAGTACCAACCTCAACTCAGCTTCATGTATTCGCTGATGCATATGAAAGGGCTTTCGGTGCTGCAGCATATATTCGAGCAACTCTTAAGGATGGTAGAGTAATAGTCCGACTATTGTGTGCAAAAACTCGGATAGCTCCACTCAAAACGCAAACACTACCACGGCTGGAACTGTGCGCTGCAGTATTAGCCTCACAGCTCTCAACTCGCCTCAGGGATGACATGAAAACCAAGGATCAACCATTATTTCTGTGGACCGATTCAGAAATTATGCTAAGTTGGATCAATGCTCAATCTTCAACATTCCAAACATTTGTGGCTAACAGAATAGCAACAATTCAAACGCTAACCCTGCCGGAGCAGTGGCGACATGTCAGATCAAGAGACAATCCAGCAGACGTGCTGTCAAGGGGATTAACAGCGAAAGCTCTCGCAGCATGTGACCTATGGTTTCAAGGACCATTTTTCTTACATGGGAGACAGGACTTGTGGCCTCCACGTTTTTTAGCTCAACTTCAAATTCCAAACGACCTGGAAAAAAGGAAGCAATTGGTAGTATTGCCCAGTAACGACGTCACTATTGCTACAACAGAGATTGAAAAAGGATTGCTGCAACCACATATTAACGGAGAATTAGTGTATACAATAAGGCATAGAAACTCTTTCCGAACATTACAAGGAATCCTAGGGTATATTTTGCGATTTATAAGCCACACAAAAGTCAAAAAGAATCTGAGGCAACAACAAATATCGCTTAACCCCAAATAAATGGATGATGCACTTTTTGTTATCATAAAAAGCATGCAGATGTCTGACTTTAGTTGCGAGTTAAAACAATTAAAAAATCATCAAGGACTTGACAAATCAAGTTCAATTAGCAGTTTGACTCGGTTCATTGATGATAAAGGCATCATTCGAGTGGGTGGACGGCTGGAAGCATCAACACTAAACTACGACTCTAAGCATCCAATGCTAATTCCTTACAACGACCCGTTAGCAAAACTTTTGTTCATTATGATACACAAGGACAACAAACACTGTGGCTCCCAGACATTATTAGCAACAATAAGGCAACGTTTTTGGCCAATCAAAGGAATGTTAACAGCCAGAGCAACTGTACAACAATGCATACGATGTAGCAAGGCCCGTCCAAAATTATGTCAACAGATCATGGGTAATCTACCACACACCCGAGTGACTCCAGCAAGACCATTTATTAACAGTGGCGTTGACTACTGTGGACCATTATGGATTCATTATAAAATCAGAGGAAAAAGAGCAACAAAGGCTTATATTGCTGTATTTTGTTGCTTCGTTACGAAAGCAGTCCACCTCGAATTGGTAAGCGATTTAACAACGAATGCGTTCATTGGCGCATTGAAACGTTTCATCAGCCGTAGAGGACATTGTAAAACCCTCTACTGCGACAACGCTACAAATTTTTTTGGAGCTCGAAACCAACTCCATGAGCTTAATGAAGCAATCCACTCCCAGAAAGCCAATGAATCAATAGTAAGGTTATGCAGTGATAAAGGAATAGATTTCAAATTCATTCCACATCGGGCTCCACATTTTGGCGGGCTCTGGGAGGCTGCAGTCAAATCAGTCAAGCATTTGTTAATAAGGAGTGTGTCTACAGTGTCGCTAACCTATGAAGAGCTAGAAACAGTGGTGGTTGAGATTGAAGCTATACTCAACTCAAGACCACTCACTCCAATGTCATTCGATCCCAAGGATCTTACTGCCTTAACACCAGGGCATTTTTTGATCGGCGAACCACTGACAACATCCGTAGACACATATGCCACGCCAAACAACGCGTCGCTACTAACAAGATGGAAGTTAGTATCCCATCTGAAACACGAATTTTGCAGGCGTTGGTCGCGAGATTACCTTCAGGAACTGCAATATAAAAGCAAATGGAAACAACAAATGAACAACGTCAATCCAGGTTTAATGGTTATAATACAAGAGGATAACGTACCACCACTCCAATGGCCGCTAGGCAGGATCGTAAGGACATACAAAGGTCCCGACAACAATGTTAGAGTGGCTGACATTCAAACAGCAGCAGGAACTTTAAAACGTCCGATGCATAGGCTTCCACCACTACCAATAAAGAATTTTGAACAAGACAGACTCATTCCATCAGATCAAAACGATGAAGGTAGCAAGCGCAAAGAAGACAGCTCTAAAACAAATGAAAGGAAGATTAAACACTCAGATCATACCAACTCTTCTCACCAATCAAAACGAACACGAATGAACACAAGTTCAGCATTTGTAACTATCTTGATGGCTTGCTTATTAATACCATACGCTTCCCCTGCGCCAATAGAGGTTCAGCCATTTGTGTCTAATCCGGGTATTTATTTCGAAAAATTAGGGTCGGTTGGAATAATCACCAGTGAATGGAACCTAATAACCTACATTAATATGCAAACATACTGGAAGAATTTGGAATCAATGAATGGTTATCCACAAATATTACAAAAATCCTGCACAATCTTGCAAACGTCCAAACACTGTTCAGTAATAGTTATGTTAATTAAGCGTTTATTGGATGAAATAACACTGAAGAATGAATTCCTGAAAATACACAATGGACATCGAGCGAAAAGAGGTGCATTCAACATCATCGGCAACATAGCTAACTCTTTATTCGGAGTTCTAGATTCTCAGTATGCAGAAGATGTCGCCAGTACCATTCACAAAATATATCAAAATGAAAATTATCTTGAAAATAAAATCCACAACCAAACCTCATTTCTGGACAGCACAATAAACATCATGAAAAGGAACCAACAAAGTATTGAAGAAGAATTTGTAAAGGTCGAAAAGACATTGAAAACCCTGGAATTCCGATTTGAGAACGTGCAACTAGGGATGAAACGATACCAGCAAAGGTATCGATACTTTTACTCGATACGGTATCGATGAATGGTATCGATACGTGCTCAGTATCGTGTAAAAAGTATCGATACTTACTTGGATCGGTCAATTTTTTTGCTCTTTGGATTCTGGATGAATTAAACCAATTTATTTTTTTATTTTTACATTTATTTACGAAAAAACTCTGATTTCTTCGTACTTCCTAAAAATAACAATTTTTTAATGTGTTTTCCTCTCAAGCGGCTTTGAAAACAATCTCTAGCAAGGCTTCGAAGCAGCAGCAATATATAGAAACATGCGCGCCTGTTTATATAATACCGGAAAGAAAGATTTCTTTATAGGTAATAGAACTTGAAAATACATCTTTAATAAGATCATGAAATTTTTGTATTACTTGCTCTTTTTTTCGTCAACTTTGAAATTAAGATTTTACAAAACTGAACATTTTTGGGGGATCCATTTTTTGACTAGTAAAAATTGCGGCTTCTATGCACAAATACAAACACAAAATGACAAAACAAAACGCGCTACATGAGCAAGGTTGCCAACTTTAAAATTAAAAAAAAAATTCCGTTTTTTTTTAAATTTTGGGTAATAAAATTTGATACATACATATGAGTACCGATCCAAGTACTTTTTTTCCGATGCTACTCGGTATCGGTGACAAAATATCGATGCCAAAAGTACTTGGTATCGAAACAAAAGTATAGAGTATGTACTCGTATTTACTCGTATCGTTTCATCCCTACGTGCAACAAGAAGTAAACAAACAAGGCATCGCTCAATCAGTTGCTGAACTAGCTCTTCAAACAACGTTGGAACTAATATACTTCCAACGCGTGCAAGATTCTCTTCTAAGCATTTTAATAGACACACATCATGGTAAATTAAGTCCCGAACTAATCTCACCTCAACAACTACAAGAAGAGCTACTCCACATAAAGGCCAGCCTTCCCAGCCATCTAAGGTTACCTACCGAAGAATTGATACAACTATATAACTTGATGTCAATCGAAGGACGAGTCACTTCAAACTACGTTATTTTTAAATTGAAACTTCCACTAGTATCAACTGAAAATTTCGAGTTACTACAACTTACTCCTGTGCCGTGGCATCTAAACAATACATTTGTCAAAATCCAGTCTCCCTTCTCATTTTTGATTGTAAATCTGCATCGTGATCAATAGTATCCATTAAAGGAAGCTGATTCAAGGATATGCACGTCAACCGAAAGTGAGCACTATCTTTGTCAACAAATTCACCCACTTTATAAACGAGGATCCAACATAGCAATATGTGAGTTAAACTTGCTTAATCACATTGAAACAAACACGTCATGCTCCATCGAACATGCGGAAGCCGGCCCCCATTGGCTTCAACTACACAATCCTAACACATGGATATATTCTGTCAGGAGCGAAGTCGTGGTAAATGCAGTTTGTGAAGCAGTTCTAACGCAATTCACCATTCAAGACTCAGGACTTCTATCTATGAATGAAAACTGCGTCATTAAACAGCCACTGATAACCATTCAAGGCCACAAGACATTAAAGTCAACCAATCACAGATCATATATCCCAACCGTTCAGACATCTGATTTGGTGTTCTCGTCAACAGAACCTCCAGCAGTCAACATTTCCCTTCGTTACAACTCCCATCAAGAACAACTATCCGCTATCCAAAGTGAATTATCTAAGCTACAATTGAATCTTCCTAACGAAATTCGACCACATGACATTCATCACTACTCAATAAGTTATTTATGTCTCTTCTTGGTTGGTTGCATTATTTCATTCTTTGTTTGGAAACGCATCAGGAGATCTCACAGCATCAATTGCTTACCACCACAACCCACGCCAAGAATTCATGTCATCGCACCTGATACAAGCCATAAAAGAGATTCGGATTTTACGATTGAAGTTTAAATTTCAGCTGTTGAACCCATGGTTCAACGGGGCGGAGAATGTTCAGTTCCGAACAATACAAATAAATTAAGTTATTAATAAGTAGTAGTAGTCATACAAATATACAAGCATAACAGCAAAACACAAAACAACAAAGCATTCCAGTAACTACCAAAAAAGCTGAGCCTGCAAAAAACGACACATGAGTCTCAGTGCAATGTTCTGGACAAAGTCAAGGCCAGTTTGGCTATGTTTTAATATGAATAGAATTTTGTAGTGCAATGTGCTGAACAATTATTTCAAGGACAGCTTGGCCGTTTTTGTTGTGTGTGCATTTTGTTGTTATGCTTAATCATATGCTAAATCAATATATATACATATCTACATATTACATATTAGTTTTATATATTCTTTTTCTATGTAAAATTGGAACAAATTTTGTATAAAAGGAATCTAAATAGTAACAATAAATTAATATTAAAAGTCAACACCTTTGAAGCGGTTCCTTTTTATTCCTCTGGGTTGAACAGGTTCAAGTGCCTGGTTAGCCAAAGCAAATAAAACAAACTATCGTTAGTTGAACAGGTTCAAGTGCCTGGTTAACCAAAGCAAAAAAAAAAAACAAAAATAATTATCCTTAGTTGAACAGGTTAAAGTGCCTGGTTAACTTTTGAATAATTATTTAAACAACTATTCCTTAGTCAAGTTAAGACTAAGGATTTGCAGTTGCGCCCATTAAGACGCAACATTCTGGTGACCCCGCCTCACCTCTATTTGTTTTTTTATCGGCATAATTTTGTAAAATATTATGGAGATACCAATTTTTTTATAAAAGCAACAATCTTAAAAATAAAGCCATTTCTAATAAATCATATCTCCATATTATGTTACCTTAATTTTTGTAAATGGTAACATTCCTATCATTAGAAAACTATAGAAAAGCGATTTCAAAAAATTAAATATTTTTGGAATTTTTATACTAGAGTTGCCAACTTTCTGAAAAACTTTAATTTGGTTTTATCTCAAAAAGTGAATTTGGAACATAAAAATGGAAGAAAACTAGAATAAATTAAAAAATTTTAATTTTTTTCGTTTAAGATATTCGAATGAGATAATATCTCTTTTTTTACAGATTTAAGAAAAAATTTTTTAAAGCGAGCGACCCAACTAATTTGTATCTTCAACGTACCTATTTATGTGGCCAGCTTAGGTACTTGCTAAGCGATTGCTACGACCTAGTTTAATTTCCAACAATTTTTGTGTATGTGGCCTACAGCTTTGCAGTGATGACAAATGACGGCTTTTTTGGAGTGAGTCTTTTCAGAAGTTATGGTTTTCATGACGGAATCTTCATCATCAGCAACCCGTCGACCTTGCTTCTCATATTCTTCTAGGAACTTGTTTTCAACCAAACCCATTGTTAAGTCCTTTTCGTCACGAACTTCCAAAGCAGTAATGGGTGTATCGTAGGTATGTGGCAAGTTACTCAGTAACATGGATATGATCCAGGTTTCAGCAATCTGTTCACCCAATGATTGTAGCCACGAAAATTATAATATCATTTGTGTGATGTTCGTGTCCATATCACCACCGATCTTTAACTTTAAATTACAAATTGTGCGCATCAACTTTACTTTGTTGCTTAACGTTGATTTTTCGTGGTATGTTCTCAAAACATTCCAAGAGTCTTGCGCGCTCTTGCATTTGCTTATACGAAACATTTCAGAGTCTTTTATAGCTAGTCCAATGAGAATTGAAGCATCTGTATCCTTTTGAAGGCAATCGGAGGATGGATTTTCGGGAATTGGATTTTCAATAACGCTCCAAACCTTTTCTTTTTTCATGATGAGTTGCATACGATACTTCCATATTTTATAATTATCTCGATTCAGCTTTGTTATCGTTAGCCTTGAATCAGCCATTATAAATTCTTTAAAGTTCAGCAAAATTTAGCGATATACGTGAACAACGGTACGAATTGCTACTACAAGACAATAACGCGAATTACTTAAATGCAAAGGCCCATAACTTATTCGAGGTATATTATAGAAGCCAGTAGCCAACCGTTCAGTTTATAGGATTTTATTCGAATGAACAAAAACTTTTACACAATACGAAAGCTCAAGAAAATATTAAAAGTACAAACAAAAATATTAAAGAGCGAATGTAACAAAGTATTTTTAGGAACAAGTTATTTTTCAACAAAAGTAATAGCTCACCGTCAATGTTCTTGTTTCTACTTAATAAATTTATTTATTTTTACTACAGAAGATGCAAACTATATATTTTACTACATAATTTTCAAAAAAACTAGAAAATCAAAATTTTTTTTTTGCAGTATTTAAAATAAATGTTTACTGCATGTGCAGTAAGTTTTACTACATTGAACAAGAACTAATAAAATAGGTGTTTTATTTTTTATTACAAGTAATATTATTTCATAACCAGAATATTAACATTATTTAAAGAATAACAAAAAAAAAATTATTTGATTATTTAACATTTTTTTTCGGTCCCAGTAGACTATTCCCTGGAAATGCCTTTATAAAATATATTTATTTTATATCTATATATATTATTATATATTATGTATATTTATTGTATTATAAATATATTTATGTTCTTATTTTATAATAGATATTATTTATTTTCTCTGCAGACCTCAGAGAGTAAATAATGCCATTTAAAGCTTCTTGAGAACATGAACTTTAGCCGTTCGGAGTCGGCATAAAACATGTAGGTCCAGTTCTCGGTCAATTGTGTGCAAGCATTTAATAACACATACAACACAATTGATCATAATGGCTGAATCGCAAAGACGCATTAGGTCAGTCGCGCGTTGATCGTACTTTGCTCATACTTTACTCTACTTTACGAGATGAACTGTCAAAACGCCCGACCTTATAATTTTGAAATCATAATATAGCGTTGACATTTCGTCCATCTATCACTTAGATGATGCCGCTATTCGCAGTCAAATCAAAAATCCCACAAAGTCCCATTTACCCAAATTGCAAAGTATGTAATTATATTGTTGGCACATATATTAATATTAAATTATAAAATGCTCAACTCATCAAAACTTTCATTTCATTATTTCCATAAAGCAAATTAAAAAATTAAATAATTTTCAACATAACTATTCTGACAAAATAACAAATCCCATACAAACATGTCTTTAATGCCGCGTTTCCATGTGATCTTCCAGTATCTTATCTTATCCTCTATCACAAAACACTTGCTATAAAGAGCGAGATGCATATATGTAACTTTTGTTATAAAAATTTGACAAGTCCGTATTTGTAAACAACGCAAAAATTAATTTTTCAAAAGTAAAATAACATATTAAAAATCATTAGGATGTATGCTAACACACATTTAGACTTGGGAACAGCATTGCCTTCGACCTAGCGACGATGACATCTAATGCAATAATAACACAGGGCAACACTGATTGTGCGGCATGGGGTTTGGTAGTCAATTTTAGTGTATACATTGATGAAGATCTTAGCCTCTTATTTAGATTATTTGAATTGGCTCTGGTTCTCGCGATAAACCGCTATTTTTAAAATTAACGAGATTTCATCAGAGATTTGAACATAACTCCAGAACAGTTAGTCTGATTTAGTAAAATTAAAAATCCGAAAATCCGCAGCAAAATTGCCTCAAAGTTATATCTACACTGTTTTTTAATTAGCTGAATAGTTTCGGAAATATTCATAAAGTTCTTCCGAAAAAAACATTTTTTTATACAAAATTTAAACTTTTTTGATATTTCATAATTCATAAAAAATCGAAAACGTCAAGTAGCTCTTTTTTAACATAAAGCTATAAGAACACATATGTTACAAAGAAAATAAGCCATATTTCATTTAAATCCATTGGCATGTTTTGGTTTAATTCACATTCAATGCTGTTATCTCATTTTGATAAAAAATTTAAAAAAAAAAAATTTCCAAATAAATACACAGGGGAACAGCAAGATTTTTTTTTGCGGCATATATTTTTGCATAAAATTCGGATTCACTTACTATTAGATGTTACTATTAATTGCCACTTACTTAGAGGCAATTTTGCTGCGGATTTTCGAATTTTTTATTTTACTAAATCAGACTAACTGTTCTGAAGTTATGTTAAAATCTCTGATGAAACCTCCTTAATTTTTAAAATAGCGGTTTATCGCGAGAACCAGAGTCAATTCAAACAAAGTGAATTAAAGGATTAAAACTTCATTAACCCATGTATATTAATTGACTCCAAAAACTAACGCCGCAGAAAAAAATTTCTGTTTTGTTCCCCTGTGTAATAGAAAACTAAAACTATGCCAGCCTTCAAGAGTTAATTTCAATTTTCATGCGTTTTATTGTTGTTTGTTTACGTGGTTCAATTAATAAAATAGTAATCTCAAACTTCTAGTCGTAGTAAATGATTTGCAAGTATTTGTAAGCGTTAACATCACCACTATTGCTTGAGCCACCAGCAACGTGGCCACCTTTCTGCGTGTAGACGGTGGCATTGGGATTTCAAAACGAACATGAAGAAACAAGCACTGATGTTGCTACCGAAACTCGTACGGCACCAGCGCATTGCTGTTGTTGTTGTTGGTGGTTGTGGTTGTGGAGGTGCTGCTGCTGATGTTGCTGTGCCTCAGAAACCACCACGTATTCAGTTAGCGCGTTGCCACGCGTATTGAAGAGCAAAAGTGGCACACGTTTGCTGATCACTGGCTCCTGCTGCGGCCGCATTTATACTGTTTAACATGGCCGAGGAAAGTCCTGGACCATCACTAGCTCCCTGCAGTGGCGGTGTATCGTTATGCGAAGCTGTGTATTGTTGAGCTGGCGACTGTGGAATTCGAAGAGCCAGAGTCTGATGAACATGCAGAAACAAGCACTGATGTTGCTACCAAAACGGGTACGACGCCAGCGCAAAGCTTTTGTTCCTGTTGATGTTCTTGCTGCTGATATTGCTGTGCCTCAGAAACATCCACGTATTCTGTTGGCGCATTGATACACGCATTAAATGGATGATCGTCTTGTGCACGTTTGCTGTTGACTGGCTGCTGCCGCGGACGCATTTACACTGCTTAATATAGGCGAGGAAGGTATTGCAGTGGCGGGGTATCGTTCATACGTAGCGATGTATCGTTGAGTTGGCGCCTGTGGAACTGCATGGTGGTAAATATAGATTGAATCAGTTGGCATGACGGCAAGAAGTTAAGCGATTTTTGCTTGAGATCCAGCACTTCCTCTTCCATAGAGCGCCGACCATCTAGCGTGAAAAGGAACAGTTTAGTTTTTTATGTGGAAAGAAACAGTTAAAAACTTACTCTTTGCAATTTCAAGCTGTTGTTTGTCTCCCGATAATATTAAAATTTTTAGAAATGTCATAGAATTAAAAATGCCAAGCAGCTATAAACACGGTTGTAAAAACTTATAGCATGTGATTCACTTTTATAGGAAAAGTTCAAAAAGTTGAACTTTTTCTATCTTCTAGTATCTCATGAAATCTCAGAGGATATCACATGCTATAAAAGTAGAAAATGTATGCCTATTTCACACTTACAGTAGCCAATTCCATAAGATAGGGTTCGCATGCTCATTCTTTCTTACAAAAAATGTGATTGTGGGAGATCGTAGAAGATAGCATGGAAACGCGGCATAACATAGAAACTGAACAATACCCACATATTTACCTAACTCTATGAAAATACAACCCTGCGCTATCAGCAAATGTCAAACGCACGACCGAGTAGATCATTTTTCAACTTTTTCGGCAGGTCGCGCTTTGATCGTACTTTACCCATTCCTACGAGATTTGACAGTTTTTACGATGCAAAGTACGATCAAAGCTTGAGGTCGAATTATAAATTGCTTCATAACAACTCGTTGTTTCTACTTTAACTGTCAAAGCGCGACCGACCTAACGCGTCTTTGCGATTTGGGTATAAGAAGCTCGATCAAAGTCCTTTCAAGGGCTAAAATGGCCAATTTGTTTTTGTTTTTTTATTTATTTTTATATTTTATATGGAGGGAAAAAACGAATGGCTCTAGGGGAAGTTTCCCAAATCTGCCATGGCACTTAATGTGTTAAAGCACTATGTATTAAAACAAATTAACAGTTAACAATTTTTGCAAAACATGAAATTAACTTTGTTATAACTGTCTAAGAATGAAAAACTTGTCACTTGTTTACATTACAAAACATTACAAATAGAAACACCGCGAAATGGTGTCTAAAAGCACTAACTAAAAGCGGGCACTATACTGCAACATCGCAAAAAAGTGTCATGATATCGATTGTAAAAGCCGTCTTCAGCTTGCACTATGTACACAACCTTAGAATAGTAAGAAAAGTTAGTAGAATAGTTGGTGCAGCAGCTCTCAATGCAACACCATCCGCTGGAAGAAGAATTACATTAGGAAGCAACAAATAAATTTAACACTGATTACTTACCAGCAGGACATAACATTTTCAATTTTATTTTTTTTTATTTTTAATTTTGAAAACAAAAAATATAAAAGCAAAGGCAAAGATTGCTTCTTTTTTCTAAAAAATTTAAAATATTTTTGTATTCACAAGAAATACATTTGAGGAAATACTTACTAAATTGTCGCTGAGTGCGACGCTGACTCTACCAAGAAATGCGAGTTTAACTTATCAACACGCGGCCTTTTATATAAATGTTTTAACTTGAAGTTTATTTCTCAAAGAAGAAGGAAATATTATAAGATAATTAAAGATTATTATTGACGAATGAATTTAAAGCATATTGCAATGAAGTCAAGTGGGGCAATTTGAGGAACGAAAATGAGAAACCATCAAACAGCCGATATATAACAAGACGCGACAAAGAGTGCGGTAAGTTCACAATAAGTACAAAAACTATTACAAATCCCACAAATGTGGCCGTTTATAATTCAATGTAAAGCAATCATTATATACATACATAGCAATACTTATGTATTGATTGCGATTCATTCTCATGCCAAAGAATTAGTTGAAATGTTCTGTCGTCAGTATGTACAATGACTTGTCGAATCATTTTCTTGATATCAGCGGTAAGACCATACCCAGCTAGACAGCTTTAATAACATAACAAACACAATAGGGGTATTTACGATGTGGTGTACTTGCCCTTGTATTGTGTATTTTTGATAAATATGATATATGAAGTAAAATTACAAAAAAAATGTACAGTGTTCATATATCAACCCTGTAGCAAAAATAAAATCACGAAACCCTGTTGTATTCTTTGTAAATTTCGTTGTATATTTGATCAACTGATCAAAAAAGCTTTTTGACTCAGCGTAGATACTGGCTGGGTTGGGTGTTAATTTAATAAAAGTTAATTTGACCCAGTGTTTCATTTCAATATTTTTATTTTCTCGTTCTGCTTAATGGTGAACTACCCACACATTAGAGAAGGTTTGTTCACAATGCGTTGTAAATATTGTACATTTTGTAAGAATTAATCAAAAATACATCACATCGTGAATACCTCTAATGAAAGATAATTTCGTTTTCACTAATGGCCAACTCACACGAGATTGTTTGATTGTCAATAGGGGCTTTCGCATGATATAACATATACTGAGTTTCCATGGCGAGTTAACTCTGGGTTTGGGTTTTCGTTGAGTTGACAATTTGACTTTGCTGACTCGATAGTGTTTCCATGCACAACACCGAGTCGAGTTGAACTTGTCAATTCTTTTTTGCAATTTTTGTTATTTTTTGACTAGTTTCTGCGGCACTCCAAAAAACTCTTGCATTCGACATAATAATATTTTTGTTAAAATAATAATTTTCATTATTTTTTCAATATATATGACAGCAATCACTTTGATAGATAGAACCTAGTCAAATCTTACAAGTTTCGTGGAGTTTCGTAGATTTAACGAAACTCAACTCAACTCGTGTTTCCATAGCGAGTTAACCCCGAGTTAACTCGCCATGGAAACTCAGTAATATTGGACGACAAAGTCGGATGGAAAACTAACGGAACAATTTGATAGACCTTTCGAATGGTCCAACTTGTTGGACTACATCATTAATTACAAATTCTCAAGCAGAACACTTCGGCGCAATGGCATAAGAATTTTTGGGTGCGCTAATTATTGATCAAGTTTTGAAGGGAGGAGATTGATATGAAAAGGAAATCTTTTTCCTGCAATTGCAAGTGTTTGTTAGCAATTCATATGCACTGATTGAACGTTGTTTACTCGCTGAAAATTTATAAGAAATGAAAAATGCAGCGTGTTGGACCAACATTCGTTCACATGTCCAACAAGTCGGACGGACCGGCAGAAAAATCAAAAATTTTTGATATTCATCCAACATGTTGGACCGACCGTCGTTTTAGCTTACGCATGGTACTACTTGTCGTCCAATATACCATGTCTATCCAATTTGTTGGACCATGCGAAATCAGTGCATATAAATTACTAACAAATACTGAATGCACGCGTTTATGTGCTTTACATAACCACATTTTCCTTTTATTAAAAGAAAAAGATTTCCTTTTCATATCCATCTCCTCCCTTCAAAACTTGATCAATTATTAGCGCACCCAAAAATTCTTATGCCATTGCGCCGAAGTGTTCTTCTTGAGAATTTGTAATTAATGATGTAGTCCAACAAGTTGGACCATTCGAAAGGTCTATCAAATTGTTCCGTTAGTTTTCCATCCGACTTTGTCGTCCAATATGTTAGATCATGCGAAAGCCCCTAATGATTTTTTCACACTTTTCGTAGTTCAAACTTTTCAGCATAGCTAGTACCATAGTACAACGGCTGAGAGCCGAAAGTCAGAACTGTCAAAAATCACTGAACGAAATAGAGCAACAAAACGAGACATAAAATTATTTGTATTGAATTTGACAATTCTGACTCTGAGCGAGAGAGGATTGATAGCCCTGCAGCTACCTTGCTTATTGTACTATGGCTAGTACTGAAAAGTATAGGCTTATGCTAGTAATTAGAACTACATATATAGTATAAGTTACCTTATTATTTACTCGGCCCATTGTGCAGTTTATTTTATACCATGTTCACACCATCGTTATGTATGGCGAATTCTTGATATAAGAATAAATCATGTATTAGTACAGTTTTTTTTGAGTGTAGTTAAAGAAACTTGAATAAATATTTTTCTCTAACGGATGTTATCGGTGACAGCAAACAATTGATAGTAAAACCATGATAGAATAATAAGGTAGGCTCATATTAATATGGCTGCTCAAATGTCTAGTTTTACACAAACAATGCTGTGAGGTGCTATAAACGTCAAACGAAAAGGCAACAACAACAATTAGAACAACTTTAATTCGAACAGCTGATTTTGACATCTAGCTCACTTCCTCTCCAATATGCGCCTACCTTGTTATTCTATCATGAGTAAAACTATAGTTTTAGTTAGTTTTCTATCGATAATTTTCCCACCACTAGTATTACACACCATGCAACAATATTATTTTTATTAAATTTTAAGATTCATATTAAATTCAAAATGGATATTCTTCTTACTTGCCGAATCTGCTGCGGACGCAGAAAAAAAACTAAAAACATGTTTAATACCAAAATAAATACCGAAAATATTTTTCTATATGAAGCTTTTATTAGCGTTACTAACATAAGTGTGAGTAGTTATTTGGCCCATTCGTCAAATATCTAATATTATAAAATAATCTCTTAACAGACGAGCGAAGATGATGGCTTTCCTAAGGGACTTTGTAGCACATGCTCTAACCGATTGCAAGATGCATATCAACTTAAACTACAGGCCGAAAAAGCTAATCAAGAACTACTTAAGCAAGTTGAAATTAATAAAAAGCAGACTGACCAAGGGATTGCTGGATGCAACAATACTACCATTTGGGTTAAGAGTGAAACAGAAATTCCAGATGTATCCGACCATGAATCTGATGAGTATATCGAAAAAGAAGAGTTTTTATTGGATATTGACGAATTGGAAAGGATTCTTAGCTATGATGATAATTCTGAAGCAAGTGGTAATGAAATTGAAGTTCTTACCAAATCCTGTTCAGTTATAAATAAACGTAATAAAAATACCACCACGGATTGTAGTTTAAAACAAAAGATATCAACAATGAAACCGAAATTGAAGCACAGATGTCAAGTTTGCACAAGGGATTTTAGCCGAAAGTCCAATTTAATTGATCACCTCAGGCTGCATGCAAATTTAAAACTCTTCCAATGCAAATATTGTGATAAGTCGTTTGTGCAAATTGCGAACTATAAAGCGCATTTACGCATACATACAAAAGAACGTCCCTTTCAATGTCACATGTGCTCCAAGTCGTATACTCAGAGTAGTTCTCTAAAAATTCATATACGTTCACACACCGATGAACGTAATTATTGTTGCGATTTTTGTGGCAAAGCGTTTACCAATTCTTCAGACTTAACTAAACACAAGAGACTTCATGATCCTGAAAATCAATTTAGCTGCAACTTTTGCGGAAAATTATTTGCCCAGAAAGTGAATATGCACTTGCATGTACAGAGAGTACACGCTTGAATAAGAATTAAAATACAGGATTAAAATAGATTTTTATACATTTTGGACGAAATATTCCTTGATAATAAAAATCACAACATATTTGTAAATTAGTCATAAATTGTTTACATGTTTTTCGGAACATTTAAATATACTAACAAACGATTAAAATTGTGTAAGATTTATTTTGAATATAATCGCCCAATTATTTATTTAATAAGGAAGATTTAAAAAATCAGACCAATTTTATAATTCCTATACAGTGGTCCATAAAAATGTTCGTAAAAAAATCATATCTTTATATTTTGACTTTGTTTTGATTGAAGGGCACAGCAATTGAAAAATTCAAATTGTGTATTCTCAAATGTATTTTAGAAAAAAAACTACAATAATACATATTTTCAATATTTTAATTGCAATTGTGTGCCAATTTTTTTATGAACACTTCTGCAGGGACAGTAACTGTTATGACTTTTTTTCAAAAAGTCAATAAATAATAGTTATTTTTTGACCGATTTTTTTTTTGTCAAATATATAAGTTAAAATGTAACTTTTATTTTTTCAGTCAAAAATATGAGTTAAAATGTGACTTTTATTTTTTCAGTCAAAACTATTAGTTAACTTTTGACTTATTTTTTCAGTCAAAAATATAAGTTAAAATTTGACTTTTATTTTTTCAGTCAATAACACAGCGTGACGAAAAATGAAAAAATTTTGATTACAAGAATCATTTGTAGAAATTCTCAAAGATGAACCTTTTGGGAGTGCAATGCACCTGGTGTGCCCTCTCAATGTCGTCACAATTTTTTTTAATTGATGTTTAAAAATTATGTCTTCGAATTTTGCTGCACCGACATTCAATGACTTTTGCAGTCATTTGCTTTAGCGGAAAAGAAAAACAAAATCCACTTATATTCAGTAAGATTTGTCGTAGAACAAGATTGTGAAAAAAAAACTGCGAAAAAAATCCAAACGGAGCGTGGAGCGAAGCCAGTTCTTGTAGTTTTTGTAAATTTCTCAAAAAAATATGTGTTACTTTTAATTTTATTTCAATAATATGTCAAGAAGGACATTTGTTTTTTCACAAAACTATCCTGCACTATAAAAGACCTTTCGATTGAATCCAATAACATAGATATCGGTTGAGAATTCGCCAAATGCCAGCAATTTTAACGTTTTTTTTCACCATAAAATACTGATTTCCATATAAATCTACTTCCAAACAAAGTGTTCCCATTTACTCAAAAATTAACCGATTTTGGTCATCTTTATCTTGTTGGAAAGAAAATAAGTAGCAAAATAGAATTTTGAAAAATAAAATAGTTACTTTGGTACGATTTGTAGTATATTATTTTTGTGCACAGTGCATGCTGGAACAGTATAACTATTTCAAATTAAGAATATTGGAATGCATTTACCAATGCAGAAAGTTGTAAGATTAAGGTTACAATGGAGTGGAAAAATAACATGTACAAGTAAATAAAGTAAAAGCTGTAAAATGTCAGCGCAATATCACGAAAATACTTTCACGATTTTCTGCACGGCCACGCTCGTAGTTATACTTGTAGGCGAGACCTGCGCCTAAGAACCATTCTCTTACAACTTTCTGCATTGGTAAATGCATTCCAATATTCTTAATTTGAAAAAGTCATACTGTTCCAGCGTGCACTGTGCACAGAAATAATATACTACAAATCGTACCAAAGTAACTATTTTATTTTTCAAAATTCTATTTTGCTACTTATTGTCTTTCCAACAAGATAAAGATGACCAAAATCGGTTAATTTTTGAGTAAATGGGAACACTTTGTTTGGAAGTATATTTATATGGGAATCAGTATTATATGGTGAAAAAAAAACGTTAATTTTGCTGGCATTTGGCGAATTCTCAACCGATATCTATGTTATTGGATTCAATCGAAAGGTCTTTTATAGTGCAGGATAGTTTTGTGAAAAAACAAATGTCCTTCTTGGCATATTATTGAAATAAAACTTAAGGAAACACATATTTTTTTGAGAAATTTACAAACACTACAAGAACTGGCTTCGCTCCACGCTTCGTTTGGATTTTTTTCGCAGATTTTTTTGCGCAGTCTTGTTCTACTACAAATTAAACTGAATAAAAGTGAATTTTGTTTTCCATTTCCGCTAAAGTAAATGACTGCAAAACGTCATTGAATGTCGGTGCAGCAAAATTCGAAGACATAATTTTTAAACATCAATTAAAAAAAATTGTGACGACATTGAGAGGTCACACCAGGTGCTTTGCACTCCCAAGAGGTTCATCTTTGAGAATTTCTACAAATGGTTCTTGTAATAATTTAGCGGTCACACTGTGTAATTAAAATTAAAATATAACTTATATTTTTCCGGTCAGAAATATAAGTCATAATTTTACTTAAATTTTCTCGCAGTGCAACACAACTTTCTTAACAGGAACTAAACCACTTGAAGATGAAAACTAGATGGAAAAAAATTATTTTCGGCGTCCTTGGCTACATACTTATCACTAATTTACTGGTAAAATTAATTCATTTCAGTGAATGATTTGGATAAGATTCCAAATGTATTTGAAAACTTAGCAATACTCTTAACTTTTTTGAGATGTCAACATAAAAGTCAAATTTTAACTATTATTTTTGACCGAAAAAATAAAAGTCAAATTTTAACTGTTATTTTCGACACAAAAAATATTTTATTTCATATTTCATATTTGAACTTTTATTTATGACTGAAAAAATAAAAGTCAAATTTCAACTTATATTTTTGACCGAAAAAAATCGGTAAAAAAATTACTATTATTTTTAACTTTTTTATAAAAGTCAAACAAATAAAAAGCTTTTAAGATTACTATTCATAGCTAACAAATATCGAATACACAAATTCTTTCTGTCTGACTTTTTTAATTGAAATTTCGATAATAACTGTTATTTTCGGTCCCTGGATAAAAATGTGTTCACATTATCTGAGCTTCATTGTTTGACAGATCATATGAAAAATTGTATGATTTATATAGTCTGATATCAGATAGTCTGAAGCGCCTTTAACAAAAAAAGCATACAAAAAGTTGTTTGATTTATCAGATAGTCTGAAGCGGCTTTAAGCGTCGCAATTTTGGCGAAAAATTCAAATTTATTGGAATGCATAATTAAGACAAAAAATGGAAGGATATTTCTTTCAAGTTGACAAATTTATAAGCTTTGTTATACGTTAAAAAACTCGAAAATAGTATTACCGATTTAATGAACTTTTCGATTTACCGATGGACCCTGGACATTATATTTTTCGTTAAAGTGTAGCACTACTGTAGGACAAATCTCAAATCATGAAAATTATTTCATTATGGACTTTATAGAGATTTGCAGTAAAGAGACGGCTGTAATCGTGTGGACAGACGAATGAACAGACAGACAGACGGTTATGGCTTAATCAACTCATGGTCGTGAAAAAAATTTCGTGACAAAATTCATGAATTCATGTTCCGGCTACGCTTTGCGCGTGGTATAATAGTATAATAAATAATTACATAAAAAAACTTTGAAAAACGTAGAAATAGATTATGGTAAACGAGTCGGTACAGCAGAAAATCAGATTTTTCTTATTCCTGGTAATGCCAATGAATCAAAAAACGTTGTTTTTTCTGAAGTATTAAATAACTAAAATGAAAATATCTTCACTTCATTATCATCATACTATCTATTAAAATTTGCTTCCAAATACAAATAATATGCAAATCTTTTGACGTTTTTTATTATTGAAATTTTTCAAATATACAAAGATCACATTCTCTTTTTGCCTTTGTTTAAGTCGGACGTGTTCGCTCACTAAGCAAAACGGAAAAACAAACAAAATAATAAAAACCCAAAAACTTTTCTTTAAAAAAATTAAGAATTTCGAAACGTGTTGCAAAATTCTATGATGAAGACAACATGTCATCATCAAAGATTCCTAAATTTACGAATAAAAATAAAGCAAAGGTTGTTTCCGAAAAAAATTCGCGAAAAAATTACTGGACGCCTTTACAAGCATTAGCTGACGATAACCTTGAAAAAGACTACGGTGAAAATACTCCAAACAAAAAATCATCTAAAATATCAATTCCACCAATCAAAGTGCTCACACAAGATAGTGTCTTGATAGAACATGTGTTTGAAAAAAACACATGTGTTTATCGCAAATATGTAACATTTGTCATTAACGAAAGCGAGTTGTGTAGCAGTTGTGTGACTGCGCATGTGATTCACAGTTGTGTGTCTGTTTGTTCACACTCTTAAAATGCTTCCTTTTCGTTGATGGTAAATATTAAACACTTTTCATCAACGAAATCAAGCAACTTTTTTTGTCAGTTGAGAAATATTCGTTTATAACAAATGAATTTTTTTTCTTGCAAACGAAGTTTTCAGTTGGAAAAAACAAATTTTTCTGTTGCTGCAATTTAAAAATCACTGCCGTTTGTGACAAGCAAAATTAATTTCTCTCAACTAAATAACGTGTTTCCCGCAAGTAACCATTTTTATGCCAACTGTTCAAACGTTTACAAAAAATGATTTGAAGTACGACAAACGAAGTTCGTTTGCAGCAAACTGGCGATAAACGTTTTTTTTCTCTGCGTGTAAATTATATTTTGAAGACCTTTCAGCTCACGTAGAAATGATGGCATTACTGCGCGAAAAAAGTATAGTCTCATATTCGTTTACGCCAACTGCACGGCAAGTAAGTTTAGTTCTTCGTGGTATTTATTTTCAAACTTCGCCAGAGGACATAAAGTCGGCTTTAAATTCTGAAATTCCTGGTACTGTTGAAAAAGTCACAAAATTTGTTACTTCATATTCTCATCGAAATAATTACGATACTGTAGCTCGTTTCTGCAACTTTTGTCACCGCAGTTCTCACAATATTTTCTCACTTTGACGCCATAATGACGTCATTCTCACTTGCACCGTCTCTGTAATAAAATGAGAAAAGTCGGTGACTCGTCTCGCTTGTTTCAATTCTATTATCGTAGGAATTCAATAGCCAAAGTGTTTCTGTAAACTAAAATATGCGACTCGAGTCGGCTGAAGTTGTCACTATGTTCTGATTAGGTGAGAACAATTTTTGGTTGATAGTGCAACTTTCGATTTCAATGAAGTGGTTACTAATGCTTCTACCCGGTACAAGGTATAAACTTAAATTTTTCATTTAGACTATAAATACATAATATACACAATATTATAAGTATTACAATGTATAGATTATTGAATAAACGAACTTCAATATTTTATTAATGAGATTTATTCCATGATCAAAATTTGTATCACTGCATTAAGCAAACGCATGAAAAGAATAGTTGGATCTCAACGCATGGATAGGGTTTGTTTTATAAATATCAACATCACTAAGTGTCAAAACATGAAAAAATTGTTTTGTTTATTTTTGTTTATATTTTTATTTTTGAAAAAATCAAAACAAAAAAAAAAAATGTCAATTGTTTCAATTTTATATATTCCCTATCACTTGTGTATCTTTCTCATCACAGAGCAATATTTTCTCACTTATTAATGCAGAAACACTATCTTTCGTAAAAGTGAGTATTTTGGAACGAAATAGTGTGACGACAGAAAAAGTGACTATTTGTCGAAAAAGTTGCAGAAACGAGCTACAAACAAAATGGGCGTAAATATGTCTCTGAAAATTCACTTTCTGCACTCCCATTTTAATTTTTTTCCGAAGAATCTCGGTGACCAGAGCGACGAACATCGGGAAGATTCCACCAACAGATGAAAGCAATTGAGAATCGGTACCAAGGATTTTGGGACGAAGGAATGATGGGCGACTATTGTTGGTTTCTCATTAGAGAAACCGATCCCGAATTAAATAAACGACATAACAAGAATTCTAATCAGTTTGAATTTCTGAATGATAAATAAAAATTATTTACAATGTAAATAACAATATAAATGATTTAATGCAACAATAAAAATTATTAATAATAATTATATACAATTTAAATAATGTAAAAATAATGTAAATTATTAGAAGAACAATAAAAATGAAGAATATATGATTTTATTACAACAACCTTTAGTTCTCATTTTTTTTTATTGCAATAAAATAAGTCCAAATGCATAAATTGATAATCACACAATTTGGGTGATTTCGTTCCATTAAACACAACTTTTTCATTTCTCAATAGATTTTCTTCAACAATAGCTTATTTTTTTTGGACAAATAAAGGCTTTTAGTAAAAAATATCAAAAGTAACAAAATATTTTGATTTCTTAACGAAATTTGCAACTATTTTGTCTTTTTTTGGAAATTTTTCTGAAAAATAAAAAAAATCCCCGATATTTGAATAAATTCCGCTAAAACTAACAGCTCGATCAAAAAATAATGTTTGAATTGTTTGTAAGAAATTTTATTAGCTTTTATTTGATATATCATTTGTTTGATTACTGTTGATGGTTCTGGAGATATATGCAATTAAGTGGAACCAACTTTTTTTTTCGTTGAAAACCCTACAGTGGGCAATATCTCGAAAACGGAGTGACAGAAAAAAAAAATAATTTTTTTTCGGAATTAGCGACCGATTTTACATGAGAAAAGTATTGTGGCATTCAAAGTACATATTGGCTGTAAGCCAGTGTTATTAACATTTATAACTATCAAAAGCAATTTAGTTGGTCTAATAGTGTCTACTTGTCTCCAATTAGTATTACTAACTAGGTCGTAGCAATCGCTTAGCAAGTACCTAAGCTGGCCACATAAATAGGTACGTTGAAGATACAAATTAGTTGGGTCGCTCGCTTTAAAAAATTTTTTCTTAAATCTGTAAAAAAGAGATATTATCTCTTTCGATTATCTTAAACGAAAAAATTAAAATTTTTTAATTTATTCTAGTTTTCTTCCATTTTTATGTTCCAAAGTCACGTGTGAGGTCATTAATATATATAAAACAAACATTACTATTTATAAACCTCTAAAACGGCAAACAGTCTAAAATAACAAAAAAAAAACTAAAATTCACTTTTTGAGATAAAACCAAATTAAAGTTTTTCAGAAAGTTGGCAACTCTAGCATAAAAATTCCAAAAATATTTAATTTTTTTAAATCGCTTTTCTATAGTTTTCTAATGATAGGAATGTTACCATTTACAAAAATAAGGTAACATAAGATGGAGATATGATTTATTAGAAATGACTTAATTTTTAATATTGTTGCTTTTATAAAAAATTGGTATCTCCATAATATTTTACAAAATTATGGCGATAAAAAAACAAATAACTGATATTCTTATAAGTAGAAAAGGAACCTACTAAGAGCATGTTATATTTTTGGAAAAAATTTGCCATATATTTTGTTGGTGCAATGAATATGATAATTCAAAACGAAAATAATAATATTTAACAATTTCATAATTTCTCGTTTTCACATAAGTTGACAGACTAACACTTCTATAATGTTTTTCTTACAAAATCTAAAAAATAATTATTTAATTTATTTACTTTTGAACACCGAAAGCTTTAGAAATATGCTAAAAAGAAATATTTAAGTGAATACTCAAATCCAAAGATGTTGTGTAAAAACAATTAAAGGCAATAAAAATCCAATTGGATTATTTCGGTTTTTTCACACAATAAAAAAAAAAACAGCGAACGTTAGTTTTTAATCACTTATTCAAAATGAGCGTTTGAATTAAAAATTCAGGAACTTTGTTCACGACCGGCACTTAATTATCTGAATGTTTCTTGCAGATTAATTTCCTTACTTTTCTTTCTTATTTCTTATTGTTTTCATTTCTCCACGATAACGCAAAAACGAAAACATGTAGAACAGCAACAACGCAAACCAAACCGATGACGCACGCACACCAAAAAAAATCACTGACGCTGCTAGTAATTTTTTTCTGAACGGACATTCTATTTAAACCTTAATTTTTAAAGAACGGTTGAAACGAACGTTCGTTGATTTTTGAAGTTGTGTGTAAAATTTCTTGAGAAAATACGCAACAGACAAATTTTTCCGTGATAAAAAAAAATGCTTTTATCTTTCGATCAGACATGCACAACGAAATCAACAGAATTTTTTCTGTTTCGTTGAGGCAGAAAAATAAATTATCAAAATTATTTCGTTTTTTAAATAACGTTAAAAATTTATCAAATCAAATTTCGTTTCGTTGAAAAACGAAAAATTTTCTATTATTTTCTCCTATGTTAAAGCTGGAGAGAAAATAAAGAAAGTGTCATAACTTGCTTTTTTCGCATTTTTAAGATCTTCAAAAAAGCAGCGGGTAAAAGGGAAGAATATACTTTTTAAAAAAAGGATAATTATAGATAATTATAATGGATAATTATAAAGTCCGTTGAATGAAGCATTTTAGTGTTATTTTGAATTTTGTCAAAAATTATGAATTCTTTACATAAAAATGGAAAAAATTTGTTAAAATATTAAAAGTCGAACTTTTTTGCAGTTCTTGTCTTAATTTGTGTTTATTTGTTGTGTATATTCATTATAAATAAACAATAACAAAAGTATATTGTGAAATGTCAGAATTTAATGTGTCTCTGTCAGATTTTAAGCTGCTAGCGGCTGAAAAAGTAAATATTTTTTACATTTTTCAGCCATTGAAAAAGACTGTTCTGCATTTTTTTGGACTTGCAGCGTACTGCTCACACCAACTAAAAATTATATAGCTTCGTTTGGTGTGTTGCTCTTTTTGTATTTTTAATATATTAAAAATGCGAAAAAGCAAGTGACATACCACCTTAAACAAAAATTTCTTCGGAACCAAACAAAACGAAATTTTTTGTTGAAATTAACATTATTTTCAACGGTTGATTGGGACAAAAACCAAAAAATTTTATATCGTTTTCTCCGAAACGAAATAAATATTTTTCGTTTTTGGAATTACCGTTTTGTTATTTATTTTGCTTCAACCAAACAAAAAAAATATTTTGGTTATCGTTAAAATTAACGTTAACGTGCATGCCTGCGTTCGATTGCAAACGAAATAAATCTGCTTTTAAATAAGTTTAAGAATCATTTAAGAAATTTATTATTAAATATATTTAATGGATTGCTGATGAAAACAATATTAGTGGTAAATTTCTTTTCAAATAATCTGCGACAATTACGCGCTCATTGTTCCTTGCCCACTTAAAATTGTTTAATGTTTTGTTGTTGTAACAGTAAAGAACAAAACTGGATTAACATGTGCAAGATTCCTTAGCAGCAAATTATTAGCAGCGCTGAGCTGCAATTAATGGAATTACAAATGTCTGTCAAACAACAAAAAATGTTGTTTATGAAAGAAAATAAGCCTAAAATAAGAATTAAAACTGCAAATTTATTTTATTTAACAGGGTTCTCCTACATATACAAATATAAAAAGATTTCATGTTTTGTGTTTTATTTTCTTACTATTTTCCTTCATAAATAAAATTCATACTCTTATTTTTTACTATTTATTGATAAATAGCTGTTGCAGCGAAAAACATTCGCCGCAAGATTTTTACTGTCGTTTCATGTCGTTCGGTTTGTTCATTGACTGATACATACACAAGCATGTTAGAAGAAAACTATTTCAGCGAATAACAACAACAAAACTCACGGAAATATTATTTTCAATTTACTTTTAAACTAAATGGAATTTGAAAAAACTTCCTAAGAAAACAACCTTCGTTAGGAAGCGTAGAACAGTACAGAAAAAGAAATTTTAAGATCGGTCAATCCGTTCGAGAGTTTAAGGTCTCTAAACAGCTTCAAACAACCTGTTCCATGGGAGCTTCGCTCGCTTCGCTCGCTCGCTCGAATAAACAACAATAACAAATGTTGTCATAATTCTACTTTAGGGCCCACGCCCTTTTATATTTTTATACCCCCACGCGTACTGCGTAAGGGGTATATTAATTTTGTCACGACGTGTGTAACACCCAAAAGGAGGCGTGGAAGGTATGGAAAAGTATATATATTCTTGATCAGCATCACCACCTGAGTTGATTTAGCCATGTCCGTCTGTCTGTCCGTCTGTCCGTCTGTCTGTCGACACGATTACAGCCGTAATTTTGAAGATATCGTAATGAAATTCGATATTTAAGCTTTTTTTTAAAAAACTAAGGTCAAGTTCGAGAATGGGCTAAATCGGATGAAAACCACGCCTACCTCCCGTACAACCCCAAAATTGAAAACTCTGCAAAGAAGCTAATATTAAAGCTACAATACTGAAATTTGGTATATGTATATTCTATGTCAAAACTAAAATGTCATAGAAAAATGGGCGTTATCCACCCACTAACACGCCCACCTCCCATACAACCACAAAATTGAAATATCTATAAAGAGGCTAATATTAAAGTTACAAGACGGAAACTCGGTATTTGTGTTTTCAATGTCAAAAAAAAAAATTAGAAAAATGGGCGTCATCCACCCACTAACACGCCCACCTCCCATACAACCCCAAAATTGAACAATCTATAAAGAGGCTAATATTAAAATTACAAGATGGAAACTCGGTATTTGTGTATTTAATGTCAAAACTGAGGTGTGTTATAAAAATGGGTGTCATCCACCAATTAACACGCCCACCTCCCATACAACCCCAAAATTGAAAAATCTATAAATCTTTAATTCTATGTCGAAACTGAGGTATGCTAGAAAAATGGGCGTCATACACAATCTAACACGCTCACCTCCCATACAACCCTAAAATTTAAAACTTTATAAAAAGGCCAAAAAGCTCTCCAATTTAAGATTCTTCCACCCTTAAGAATCGGCCGTGGGTTTATTTTTACTTCGGCCAAGTCGAAGATATAGCTTACTAGTTTTGAGTGGGATTAGTTAGATTACATGTATTTGGGCTTGCTAAGCCCAATGGTGGTAAAATAAAAGGACTGTTATTTTGGTTTAGTAGATAAAGTTCATCAAAGTTCGAAAAAAGTTTATAAAAATCTGATTTTTTATAATTTTTTAACGAATATTCAATATGAAACAACAAGTTTAAACAGAGAAACTTGCATTTATTGTTATTTACTTAAGCAACAAATAACACTGGTTTACAAATAACGAAAAGTTGATTGTACTTTGAATGCCACTATTCTTTTCTCATGTAAAATCGGTCGCTAATTCCGAAAAAAAATTTTTTTTTCTGTCACTCCGTTTATCCGAGATATTTCCCACTGTAGGGTTTTCAACGAAAAAAAAAAGTTGGTTCCACTTAATTGCATATATCTCCAGAACCAATAACAGTAATCAAACAAATGATATATCAAATAAAAGCTAATAAAATTTCTTACAAACAATTCAAACATCATTTTTTGGTCGAGCTGTTAGTTTTGGCGGAATTTATTCAAATATCGGGGATTTTTTTTATTTTTCAGAAAAATTTCCAAAAAAAGTCAAAATAGTTGCAAATTTCGTTAAGAAATCAAAATATTTTGTTGCTTTTGATATTTTTTAACTAAAAACCTTTATTTTTCCAAAAAAAATAAGCTATTGTTGAAGAAAATCTATTGAGAAATGAAAAAGTTGTGTTCAATGGAACGAAAGAACCCAAATGGTGTGATTATCAATTTATGCATTTGGACTTATTTTATTGCCATAAAAAAAAAAAATACGGCAATAAAACTTGCCGTGTGGAAAAGGGGACTTAGGAAAGAAATTAATGGATCGCTAAGACCCCTTTTCCACAAGGCAATTTTTCTTGCCAACAAGTTTTCAATTCTCTTTTGAACTTGCCATTTGCGTTTCCACTCAGCAAGTTTTCTTGAGCAATTCTGAATAAAACTAAAGTGAAACTTGAAAGAAAGAGCAGGACAAAAGAAAAATTGCCGGTACGAGCAAGTCTGTACTCATATCCTTTCATCACATCCCGATGTCAACAAACTCGACTTGCCAGCAAGAAAATTTGCCGAGTGGAAAAGGGGTCTATGCGCAAAATTTGGAATCATGCGCTATTTCGACTTTGCTTCAATGTGTGTTGTTGTTTAGATACGTTTTGTTGTTGGTAATTTTTTGTGGGCATCGCTAATTTTTGACGTTTTTTCTTCTTCAGATGCTTACTTCATCCTTGTATCATTTATTGGTATGTTTGTGAGTAGCACGTTTTCAATTTCCTTTGAATGCATTTTTTTTGTTATGATCTTATGATATTGATCTTTATTTTGTGCGTAGAATATAGACAAAATATTTTATTTGTTGCTTTGTGGTGGCTATTTAAACTCGTGAAATCATATGAGTTTCCTGTTATCTCTGGAGTACCCCAAGGAAGTCATCTTGGGCCACTTTTGTTTCTACTTTATATAAATGATTTGCCATCGGTCATAAAGCATTCTAACATCTTGATGTATGCTGACGACGTCAAACTATTTCTGTCTTTTAAGAATGAATATGATGGTTTATTCTTGCAAATTGACATCAACAATCTGCATAGCTGGTGCAGAATAAATCTAATGAATCTTAATATGAAAAAATGTAAGCACATGATTTTCTCAAGAAAACCATTCTTAAAGTGTAATTTCAAAAGTTGTGACTACACATTAGAATCCTTAGATAGTTTCCTTGATCTTGGAGTTACCATGGATCATAAACTACGATTTCATGTTCATATAAATAAAATAATAAATAGAGCAAATAGTACCCTAGGATTAATTAAACGTTGGGCAAAAGAGTTTAATGATCCTTTTATTACGAAAACTTAATTCACTTCTCTAGTTCGGCCTATCTTAGAATATGCTTCAATTGTATGGTGCCCACGAAACGGTTGTTACATCGATGACATTGAATCTGTTCAGAAAAAATTCCTGTCATTCTGTCCGAACTATCTTTATTGCAATATTAAATTTAATCTACATAATCATAATCACCTTATGAATATCGGCTACAGCTATTAAATCTTCCTACTTTAAAAAATAGGAGAGTTATGCTTAATGTTAGTTGGATTGTTAAACTTATACATGGATATGTAAACAGTCCATTTTTATTGAGTAACATTTAATTTAATATTCCACTTCGTCCTAGAAGATCTTTTGAGCTACTTTTTATGAACTTTTGTAGAACAAATTACTTGTAAAATGAACCATTAAGAAGCGCATGCGGAGACTTTAATTCTGTTTCAGATGTTATATCTTTAAATGAATCCATGTACTCAATTAAACTTAAAATTATAGATTATCTGCAGTACCGACAGTGATTCTGATCATGATCTTCTAATACATAATTCTCACCTGGTTATGGATATAATACAACACATACATCTGAATGGACCTGACCTGAACCTGTTTTGGACCTCCTAAATTAATATAATCGATCATGCTTGGTGAATGTAAACGCATTTTTTTGGTTGTGCTGTGCTGGTAGTATCTTTTGGACTTTGTCCTACAATCATTGGGAACGATTTGTATGACACATAATTATACGACAGGCCAAAGAGACCCCGTTGTCTCAGTGCCAGCGTTCGCAACCATTTCTTTGTTTCTAAGGAAATTGGTGTGGTAAATATGACCTTGTTTGTCGAAATACCACCTTGCTGTGAACGATATGTATTATGTATATGGTTGTACTTATCAGTTTGGCGTACAGACCTTGTTTGTCTTGATACCACCCACCGTTCTAGGCCGACACCATGATGCTTTACATACACAACCATGTTTGTCTTGGTTAAACCATTGTCAATTTTAAAATATTATTATTATTTCTGTTACTGTATAATATTTTAAATTGCTACATATTATTATAATTAATTGTTTGTATATGGATGAATTTTAAAAGCTATAAAGCCTCAAAGGCTTAGCTTATAATAAATAAATAAATAAATAAAATATGCATTAACCTTCCAAAATACAAGAAATAATAAAAACAAAACATAAGCCAAGCGCATGCAAAATGCGCGCACTATGAACATCAACAGCCCAAAAAGCGTCTTAAATCGCGAGCAAAAAGCGCGCACTATGAACAGCGACAGCGCGAAAAAGTATCTAAGAGCGCAAGCAAAAAGTTCCCACTATGAACAGCAACAGCAAGAAAAAGCGTCATTATATCGCTTCCACTATGAACGCAGCCTAAGATGGATAAGTAAGTTCTTATTTTTAATAAATTGATATTCTTAAAATCTACATATATTCTAAGCGATTGTGTTATTTCTTTTAGATTTGTTATTAGAAAGAAGGCGACCAATGTGGAAAGCGATAAAACATCTTCAAGTGCATAATAAATGTTAATTTTATTAAAAATATGTATTATTTCTTTAGCTTAAAAAGAAAATTATTTGTGTTTGGTAAATTCTTTTTCAATTTGGTAAATTTTTGGATGAAATTTGGTAGAAGAAAATGTTTGAGAGTGGCACCCATTCATTTACCATGTTTTACCAGACGGTTCAGAAAAAGTCATTGCACACGCAGCTTGCCCATTGACACCAACCGAGCAGAAATATTCGCAGATTGAAAAAGAAGCTCTAGGATTAATTTTTGCTGTGAAGAAATTTCACAGATAGGGGAGAGGGGGGTACCTTTGAACACTATTTGCTTTCAGGCCTCATAAAACCGTATGTTTTTGAATTATTGACTGTTTGCATAATTTCACTCTTATGTATGAAATTAAACTTAAGTTTAAGTCTACAAAAAACTCAATTTTAGTTCGATTTCGTTTTTTTTATTTTTAAATGGATTAAGTCGTTGTGTTCAAATGTGCCCCCCTACGGGGCAGCTTTGAACGTAATTTTGTTCGTACAGTACTTATTTATAAGTACTACCATAAACAGTTATATTTTGTTATGTATAAAACACTCGATTTATTTATTAAGCAAACCCATAAACATTAACATTAAAACATAAAAAAATTCAGTTCACAAGTAAAATTTACATTACTAAGGCATAAAAATAAATTTGTGTAAAACATAAAAACAAAACTTCAACTCAAAAATAACTTTTATAATTATTAAGGTACGTAAATAAGAAGCAAACTTAAACAGAAAATATACAATAAATAGTTATAGATAAAAAATAAAATTCACAATTAAGTTTATTTAAGAGTAAAAAAAAACAATTCTTAAAGGACTTCAGAGAAAAATATAAATCACATTAATTAATAAAATTGTGTTAACCCATTTTTTATTAAGAAAAACCGAAACCAAAATTCATAACCGCAGCTGTCCTCGATGTTCCAGGTTGGTGTACTGGTGTTGGAAGCTTAGCTTTTATTTCTATGCCATTTATAGACCACTTATCTTCTATATCAGGGTACAAAAACTTAAACAAACCTGGCTTCTTCTTTAAAAAGCTGACGTTGTAGTTGTTGCCATCTTTTTCAGTTATTTGGCCAACAAATCCCAACTTTGTTTTATTTTTTTTATTGGAGCATTCCACTAATATAAAATCTCCTGGATTTAATTGGTCGTAGCTCAAATCGATGTTTTCTTCTTCATGACTCTCTACAGCAATTAGATCTTCAGATGAATCATCGGCAAAATTGAAATCGAGATCTGTATTATCATTCACGGAAAACAAGCTTTCATAAGAGTCCGAACTAGAATCCTCAGACTTTTTTGCTTTTATTGGACGTTTTGAATTTTTATCTATCTTGAGACGTTTGTTGAAAGAGCTTAGAAAGAGACTGGTTTCTCAACATGCTTTGGACGTTCGATGAAGGAAACCTCTGATTCATTTCTCTCTGGTGTTTCTGTACAAAATTCTTGATTTTCCCTTCTTTCTTCCTAGAGTAGTGTGTTGTCTTGGAGCAGCTTTCGGAAAAGGTCTTGCGATTTGGGGTGACATAAAATTTTCCTTTAAAGTATCAGCGTCATTTTCAGAAAATAAGATAAGATCAGCAATGTTTGGTGCTTCAGTTGATTAGTTAATATTTGGCTCAATTTGAGCTGTAGAATGCTCTGGCATTGGTCTGTTTGTGACTTCAGCTCATTCAAAATCTTCGTCCGAAAATGCAGTTCTTGAAACGGACAATAAACGTTTGTACAACAACAACACTCAAGCTTGCCTGCGCTGACTGCACTACTGTGACTCGTCACTAAAGTATTAACGCGATCGCCACGTCTGACGTTCTGTTAGTCAGACGGGTGGCGATTCATCATGATAGTCAGCACAGCGGAATTGTATAAACAACTCGATGCTTAGAATAAAAAGGTTGCCGTCTCAAATGACTACTGTGTGATAACAACAGCAACAATGTACAAAGTTTACATTATGAAATTTAAACTGTTGGCTGCAGATCCAACAGTGGCAACAAAGTTTCAAGCGGTTAGGAATTTGCTTGGGTCATCACTTGTGTGGAGAACCAAGCAGCGCTAACCGAAATCGTTGCGATAGCATGAGGGTGTTTGATTACGACAAAGTGTCGCCAAAAGCTCGAAAAGCCGAAACACGAAAAATAGCTTACAACTACTAAATAGTGTAACGGGGAAGTGACGGGACTGAAGGTACCGCCACAAGGTCTTTATCCAATCCATCTTGAGCTTCTGAGCAAATAATTTTCTAGCATATCTTCTTCAGCGGTGGTGAAAACTTGTCTTGTGGAGAAATTGCTTGAATAATATTGACCTTTCATTATTTTGTTCTGTTTAAATCCCTTAATTCTATAAAATAAGGTATTCGGTAGAATACCGTTAGTATTGGCAGCACCTCAAAGAGTCATTGTTTTGTTTAAGACTGCCGTGATAGCACTCTTCATGTCGTCTTCACTGAATCTCGAATTCTTTTTCTTCTTATATGTACGAACCATTGTATTAACCTGAAAACAATTTAACAGTTTATGCATTCACATAATATATAAATTGCATAGAAATACAAGTTCAAATGCAGCTACATCTACGAAAAGAGAAAAAAATTTTTTTGGGGCACCTTTGAACATGTCCAAATTTTTTTTGTTCAAACTTTCCCCAGCGTGTCATTTCACGGAAAAAATTTAGAATCAATATTTTTTTACATATATATCAAAGAACTTACCTTAATTTCGTTCATGATGAATGTTGTACTGCAATACATTTTTTTTCACGAGAGAAAACGACCACTGAATACTCTTTACATTCTTACAAAAAGCAAAAAATAAATTTACAATGGCACATCGAAAACATGTTCATCCAATTACATTCGGTCAGCGACTGAAAGGACCAGTGAAAGTTCCCCCCTCTCCCCTACATTTTTGGACGCAGTTTTATTCTTTGTACGGACCACAAACCGCTCCTTGTAATTTTTGGCAGCAGCAAGGGTATCCCAGCTCACACAGCAAATAGGATTCAGAGATGGGCACTTACTCTTATAAGATAAGATTTTGAATTGCAATACATAAATACAAAAGAGTTTGGATGTGTGGATATGCTATCTAGGCTCATCGGCAACAATGAAAATGAAGACATGATAATAGCCTGCACGCAGCTAGAAGAAAATATATCAAATATATTGCATGACTAAATCGGCAAACTACCGACAACGCTTAACATGGTGCAGCAAGCAACCATAAAATGCAAGCGGTTACAAGCAGTTGGTAAGGCACTGGACTCAGGCTGGAAAGGCAATTAAGATCCTGAATTATTACCTTATCACAGGTGGTGAGATTCATTGAGCGTAACGAATGGATGTATTCTTTTTGGAGAACGAGTCATCATACCACAGAGCTTGCAAAAACGTGTCATGCATCGACTCCATAGGGGTCACCCTGTCATGTATACTGGCCTGGCATCGATGATGATATAATGTCATTTGTATGCAACTGTCAACCGTGTGCACATGCTGCAAGATCACCAACCAAAGTTACTTTGCAGTCATGGCCATTAGCAACAAAATCAATGGAATGAATATTCATCGATATTGCGGGTCCATGCAATGGAAGGTACTATTTAGTAGTTGTCGATGCTCACTCCAAATGGCCTGAAATATTTGAGACAACGAGCATCACATCAGCAGTTATCATTGAGAAAATGAAAGAAGCGTTTGCACGTTATGGAGATTGCGACACTATTGTGTCTGACAATGGCACTCAGTTTGTCAAAGCACAATTTAAAGAATTTATTTAAGCACGAGGAATTCAACACTTGAAAAGTGCACCATATCACCAACAATCAAATGGGCAAGCCGAAAGGTTCGTTGACACCTTGAAGAGAGCATTAGCAAAACTTCGAAATGAAGGGAAGAGTTTTGAAAATTTAGAGACCTTTCTTCAAACTTATAGGTCAACGCCGAATACAAATGTTCCGGAAGGAAAATCGCCCGCAGAAGCGTTTTTAAACAGAAAAATAAAAACAACATTGGATTTATTAAAGCAAAACAAAAGTCAGCAAGAATCAAGTCGTGATAAAAAGCAAGAGCAGCAACACAAACCAACTTAAGCAACGTTTCGGAAACGAAGATTCAGGACAAGCAGACATTTCAAAATATTTACTGGATAGTTTCAATCTTCATTGGATGCCAGTACAGAAGCATACTGAAATGGAAGTGGAAGCAAGGGAGTTATGCGCAGTAGATACCGTAGTGCCGGATCAACAGCAACCGGTATCAACGGAGCAAGAACCAGAGGTCTCAGGAGATGATTTTGACTTCGAGCATACAGATTCGGAAGGTTCGTTCTACAGTAGTGCACCAGAGCTGGAACAAGAAACTAAGGTTCCATCGCAGCGACAAGTGAAGCATCCAGCATGGATGAAAGATTATGATACTCTTAACAAGGAGAGATGTTTGAGTTGTATGACAATTGCAGCCATCTGGCACCTCTGATTGCTTGGCTGTCATTATTCTGATATACACGTTTTTAAAAAGCACATTTTCTTACTTATACTTTTGGGCTATACTTGTATTTCTATATCTTTATAATAAAGATAAAATTGAATACCGAATTAAACATAAATCAATTCTCTTGGACCACAACAGTAAGTTCTTCTATGTCAAGCGAAAGCTTCATTGATTTAATAAAGAAATAATGGATTCCGTAAGCGAGAAGGTAATCAGTGATTTAAATAAACTGGATTACTTTCTCGATTGCATGTAAGCAGGATTTTGTTGGGCTTGATGTTCAATATTTTCTTACAATGTGTTCGGGTGATGAACGTGGGTGGTTCGGGTGGCGGAAAAGAAGAGGAAATTAGTTTGAGTTTTAATAATACAATTTTACTTTATTTATTTTATTACCTTTGGGCTTAGGTTTTTTTCTTATTGTTTTGTATAATGTGTGTTTTGTATTTTAATGTTACCAGCAGCTTGTTGAGTGTTGATTGTTGTCGTTTCTATTGCTGTTGCTGTTGATGTTGACGTTGATGTTGATGTTGGTAGTCTTATGTTGATGTCTTCTGTTGGGTGGGTTGTCTTCTGTTGATGTCTTCAATTTATTTGGTTTATTTCGGGTGGGTTTTTCTGGTAAAGATGTCTTCTTTTGTTAAATGTTGGGTGGGTTGTTCAAAGATGTCCGTCTTCGCTTTTGCTAAGAATAATCTCTGCTTCAGCTCCTTTGTACATCACGAAGGTGCCGAGCGAGCCGACCTTCGTGATGACTGCAGCGCCCTGTTTGCCACAACGGCGGGTAGATGGTTGGGTGCGGCTGTGTTCAGTGACCACAGGGTTACGTGGTCACGTAAACACAATGTCACTTTTCAGTTCCCTCAGTTGAGAGCATTTGAGGCCAGCATTTTAAAATAGTTAATATTGAGAGTGAACTGTAATTTATCTTACTTTTGAGATCAAAATTTTCGTGAAAAAAAAAACACAATTCAATTTTTAATGTATAATATAATAGACCTTTTTAATTTATTTTATAATTTGTCTTTATTTTTCCGTCTAAAGCTGCTGAACGTTGAATATAATATGTATAATATAATTTTAAAGCTTCGCTATGAAGTTGGTTGACTTTACGTAATTAGTGTTTACACCATACAACATATCTTACATACTTATGTGTTTACATGATAGGTTTATTTTATTATTAAAATTATGCTACATTGCGGCCAATCTGACTACACAATCGGCCTCGATTGTCTAGGTACTTATTCTAATAGCTCTTCGTCAAGAAACTCATAATCTTCATACTCATAAGTGCTGCCTTCGTAGTCCGATAATTTATCATAAACAATATCTGGCGGTTCCAACCATTTTCTTAACCGACTTGAATCTACTACTCCATTATAAGGAATTTGAGTTATTTGACAGTTTTCTACATCACTTATTTCATAACGATCATGGCCCAGTTGCTTCTGAATTACATAGGGCCCACGGTATTTGGGCACAAATTTTTTATTTGTTCCAACTCTGGTATCCACGTTTTGTAAAACCACTAAATCACCCACCTCAAAAATTTTTGCTGGAATATGATGGTCTTTGAAATATTCTAAATTATAGGACTGTGACCTTTCAATAGCCTCTGAGGCAGATGCTGTTATTAGATCTAAATTAACTTCTTCATTTGCATGTGCCTCTCTGAGATATTCAGTCAACTCATCTACTATTTCACCCCGCTGTTCTACTCCAAATAACATAACACTCGGTGTTTCTTTTGTAGAACAATGCACAGTATTATTAATAGCAAATTCCACTTGGGATAATTTACCGACCCAGTCAGAATGTTCTATAGGTTCTGTTAGTTTAGATAGCATTGCCTTCAAATCCCTGTTCACCCTTTCGACCTGCCCATTGGACTGTGGAGAAGCAACTGAATTTTTAACATGCTGGATATTATGCTCACACAGAAACTTTCCAAACTCTAACGAAGTGAAACACGTTCCTCTATCACTGATTATTCGACGAGGCCGACTATAGTTTTGAAAATACTCTGTTAATGCACAGCAAGCTTCTTTAGTACCAGGAGCATTTACAGCAAACAATTTCACAAATTTAGTGAAAGCATCTACGACAACAAGCAAATGTTTGCGTTTTGAATTTATAGCAGGTAGTGGACCAAAATGATCTACATGTAACGTGTCAAAAGGTATCGGGGTCTTACGAATATTGTATAAGTTTCTTTCATTTTTCCGCAGAGGGGCCGAATAATAAATACATTTTAAACAATTTCTTATAAATTTACTTAACTTTTCCTTCATATTTGAAAACCAATAATTTTTCTGTATCTGTTTCATGCACTTCTCTATACCAACATGACCATATTTCTCATGAATAAGTCTAATAATATTATTTTCTAACTCTTGAGGTACCATAAGCTGCATTTGACCTCGGTTTCCACGCCGAAATACTAACCCATTTTCAAGGGTATAGTTTTCCAACTCACCTACTTCCAACTTGTTCCTTAATTGTTTGATATTTTCGTCTCGCGATTGAGCAATCTGAATGTTAAGATCAATATCAACACCATCAATACTGGCAACTACTATGGGTAAGCGGCTAAGGGCGATGGGTCAACATGACCCATCAACTCACTTTTCCGATGCCGAATCTTATACTCATAATTCTCCAACTCTAGAGCCCATCTAGCTATACGTGGATTTATTTTTTTTTTACTTAAAGTCAATGTCAAAGTATTACAATCGGTCACAATCGTAAAGGGAATACCTTCTAAAAATATTCTAAATCTTTTCAATGCATAAATGATAGCAAGCGTTTCAAGCTCGAAGCTATGATACTTCGATTCAGCAGGAGAAGTGGTTTTTGAAAAGTAGGCAACAGGGTGGAATTTCTTATCATCTTGCTTCTGCAAAAGCACAGAGCCGAAGCCGCGGGAACTTGCATCAGTGTGCAATTCTGTCTCACAAGCAGGATTTTAGACGCAGAGCACAGGTGAATCAGTTAATTTATTTTTCAAAACCGAAAAGGCCTCAGTGCATTCATTCGTCCACACAAATTTTGAATTTTTCCTCGTTAACTCTGTAAGTGGCTTGGCTATACTCGAAAAATTAGGAACAAATCGCCGAAAGTATGAGAACAGCCCCAAACAACGTTGTAGTTCTCTTATGTCATTAGGCATCGGGTATTCTATTATTGTTTGACCATGTGCATCATTTGGTCTAACACCTAAGGAATTTACTCTATAACCTAAGTAATCAATTTCACTATATCCGAACTTGCATTTCTTTAAATTTAATTTTAAGCCATAATCTCTAAGCAGTTGTAAAACTGTACCTAAAATCTCAATATGCTCTTCGATCGTCGAAGTGGCAATACTTATATCGTCCATATACACGACAACCTTTCCCGCTTCAATCAAACTTCTCAATACCATATTAATAAAGCGTTGAAAAACAGCTGGTGCATTTCTTAGCCCAAATGGCATAAAACAATATTCATATTGTCCCATTGGTGTGACAAATGCAGTATATGGAATAGAATCCTCATGCATACGAACCTGATGAAAACCCTGCTTCAAGTCTAGTGCGCTAAAATATCTTTTATTACCCAGATACCCCAAGCAATCTTCAATGACTGGCAACGGAAAATTGTCCCTCACTGTTAACTTGTTCAAAGCACGATAATCGACACACATTCTCAAATCACCGTTTTTCTTCTTAACTAATACAATGGGTGAAGCAAATGGAGATTCACTTGGTCGAATTGTCCCTTGATCCATTAACTCATTTATCGTCTTCTGCACTTCTATTCGTTCACGGAAAGATAAACGGCGGGGACCGCTAAATACTGGCATATCACTACTTAACCTTATTTTCATTGAATATTTGTGTGGCCTTAACTCTTTACCTGACTTATTAGTATAGCTGTTTTTTATAATTGGCCTTATAGCATCTGCCTCATCTTGTTTAAGATTAACATCAATATCAATATCATCTGTAGCCTCAATCGTACCAACCGTCGATTCAAAAACCATAAAATCATTAAACCCATTATCATCCTTCAATTCAATTATTTCTAATTCGGAAAGAATATGTTTATCATGATCTACGTATTCAGACGTAACTGTGCCAGTACAATTTTTATTATCTTTATTTACCTCGGATAAAACAACATTCTCATTTAAATTAATATATTGTAACCAACTTTCCTTTTCAATTTCTTTGTCAGCTTTATCTCTATCCCTGAATATTAAATTTTCTATATTTACTTGATTATTATTTTCCGTAGGAACCTTTAAATTCTTTTCCTGTGGACTTTTCAAAATATCTAACGACGTAAGTGCACTGATGACTTTACTGTTTGGAATAACTTTTATATTATTTCCATTTATTCGTAAAAGATCATTAAAACAGTAACAAATTTTTATTTGACAGAACCGAATTTTCATTACTTTCAAAAAATCACGCCCAATTAGAAGTGGCATTATTGTTTCGTTATCTGGTAAAATTATAAAATCATGAATTATAACACGGTTTCTAAATAAAATTTTGCATCTGGTGGAACCATATGCACTTATTTCTTTGTTTCCCACACCTCGGTAAGTTGTTACAAATTTTTCTCCCATGACTTCATATGGTACCAATGACTTCTGGACAAAACTAATTGGGCTACCCGTATCGAATAAAGAAAAACAAGACTTAAATTCAGTGCACTTATTCCGATCGAAGAAGGCAACACTTACCTTTTGGAATGCATCTAACTGCTCTTCATTCACGCCAACGACAGCAGCTGCAACACAGCTTCTTTTTGGGCAATCTTTGTGGAAGTGACCCATCTGTGAACATGTGAAACCGGACCCTGGAGGCCGCAAGGCCTTTTGACAGGCACTTTGATAATGCCCAAACTGTGAGCAATTAAAACATCGTATCTGGGTTGTCCCAGCAGCAGAAACAATGGCAGTGGTGGTGTGAGTGGCGGTAGACCTCGGCTTTGGTATATTAATTGATTGCTTTAAAACAGCAGACTTGGGACGTCGTTGCTCATACCTGTCCATTCGCCGAACAAGGTCATCTATACTATTGGCACCATACAAAATCGATATATTGTTACTGGTGTCAGGAATCCCATCGATTATCATATCAACCAGCTCCTGCTCACTTATATCGCTCTAGACGCTCGAGACGCGAAAGACTGCATAGAAACAACGTAGCTGAGACAAGAGTCACCACTTTTAAGTGTGCGCGCACGTAACTGACGGTAAACTTCTTGCCTGGTAACCGTACGGTGAAACATCTTCATCATGGCCAACTTTAGCTGGTTGTAATCGACTAGACCCAAATTAAAAACGAACTCCCTTGCAGTTCCATCCAGTCGACGGCGAATTCCTAGACATTTTTCACGCTCACTGAACCCTTGAGCCTTTGCGTAATCTTCAAACTGCAAAAGCCATCGACCAATATCATAATGGCTGTCACCACTAAACTTCGGCACTGCTGCATCAAGATCCTCAAAACATATTCGCCTAACTACACCTTCATTTTTTCCAATCCTTTCCATACTCTGAATCTGTTGCTGCAATTCAAGCATCTCTTTACGCATCCTCAACATTTTTTAATTTTTCTTCCAGACGATAGTCGTCCGGATTTCCAGCATAAGCCAAATCGTCATCAGCAATCTTTAAATTGGCTGCGGGTTCATTACAAGCAGTAGAATTAATTAAAATATGTTCGGCAACAACAGCAGAGCTAAAAGCATCGGGCACTAGAGCTGCAGCCGGCGCAGCGGTCGCACACACTATTGGCATATCGTGTGCATAAGAAACATAAGTAGCGTCTCTATAAACATCAGTAACTTGACCGCGGATACATCAGAATTTGCAGCGGTGTTGGATTCAGTTAATGCGGAGACAGCGGGAACATGGACAGCAGTTGAGTTTACAGCGCTTGAGACAGCAGTGGGAACAGCGAATGCATCAATGGTTGATGCGACGGCAGAGGGTTCAGCGGCAGAAAGTTCGGCACCAGCGAAATTGGTAACAGCAGGTGCTCCATCCGCGGAGACTGCACGTATGCATCTTGTGGAAGCACTAGTTGTCCCTTTTATTTGCCGAGCTGTTGAGCGAGTTATATATTATATGGGAGATAAGGGGGCGATCTTCACATGGCAACGTGTCTGACTGCCTCAACTTGGCGAGGCCAGCATTATCCATGTCGAAATCGTCTCAAGTCGACTCAAACCTCCGCGTGGTGTCTCCTGGTAACGTCAAAGTACTATCGCCCGATAAACTTTGGCGGCGAATCTGAGCGGCGGGCTTCCTTTGGCCATCAAGCAAAGGTTGTGCGTTGGGTTTGAAGCCCACCATGTAATAAAACCATTTCAATGAAAAGTTTAAGAATAAATAAAAGAATGATCCCCAAATCTGATGACGACTACCGCAAACGAAAAACTGATAATGATTTACGGATATGCACCTGGAATGTCCGAACCCTAAATTGGGATGGTGCCTCTATCCAACTGATTGATATCTTGGAAAGATATAATTCTGATATCACTGCAATCCAAGAAATGCGATGGAAGGGACAGGGTTGCTTACGGCAAGCATCCTGTGATATCTACTACAGCGGCCATGCGGAGAAGCACGAGTTTGGATGCGGATTTGTAGTTGGCAAGAGAATACGGCATCATGTCCTGCGATTCATTCCTGTGAACGAACGACTTGCCATAATCCGCTTCAAGGCAAAATTTTTTAACATAAGCCTAATATGTGCGCACGCTCCGACAGAAGAAAAAGATGACGAAACCAAAGAAAGGTTTTACGAGCGCCTTGAAGACGCATACGAGCGCTGCCCCCGTCATGACATAAAAATCGTGCTTGGTGACTTCAACGCCAAGGTGGGTAAGGAAAACATATTTGGTCCAACAGTCGGAAAGTTCAGCCTCCACGACAACACATCCGATAACGGAATGAGGTTGATTGACTTCGCCGCAGCACGAAACATGGTCGTTAGTAGTACTAGATTCAAGCATCTCAATATTCATAAGGCCACTTGGCTGTCCCCTGATCAAAAAACATGCAACCAAATTGATCACGTTTTGATTGACGGAAGGCACTCTTCCAGTGTACTAGACGTACGCACGATCCGTGGTGCTAACATAGACTCGGATCATTATCTTGTCGCAGCCAAGATCCGCACACGTCTGTGCGCAGCTAAGAATGCTCGCAATCCTACACAAAGAAAGCTAGACGTCGATAAGCTGCAGTCAAAACGGACGGCCGAAGCCTTCGCTACTCGACTCTCACTCCTGCTTCAAGAAAGCACTCCTCCGATCGACGATATATGCGGACAGTGGACGCACATATCCCACTCTATGCGTACGGCTGCCGAAGAGGTGATAGGCTACCACCGCCCTCGCCGAAACCAGTGGCACGACCAGGAGTGTCGCGACGCCACTGCAGAGAAGGACATCGCCTACAAAGCCACCCTGCAGTCGGTTGTAACGCGTGCTGTTATGGAGCGATACCGAGAGAAGAGGAGGGAAGAGAGACGCATTTTCAGGCGAAAAAAACGAGAGGCGGAAATGCGTGAGTGCGAGAAAATTGAGATGCATGGCGACAGGAATGAGACTCGAAAATTTTTCGAAAAAATAAGACGCCTGGCCGATGGTTTTAAGACCGGAGCCTCTTCCTGCAAGGATGAGAATGGGAATCTAGTGACAGATATCCAGAGTACACTGATGCTATGGAGGGAACACTTCTCTAGTCTTTTAAATGGCGACGCTGACAACAATCCCGCCAGTGGAGATGATATCCCGGAAACCCCAATCATGGATGACAGCGTTGAAGTTCCGCTGCCCGACTATAACGAGGTCTTAACAGCTATAGCTCGGCTTAAAAACAACAAAGCCGCAGGAGCCGATGGTCTACCGGCTGAGCTGTTTAAGACCGGTGGCGAAGCTCTGTTTAAATGCATTCACAGACTTCTATGCAGAATATGGTCGGAAGAATGCATTCCAGATGATTGGAACCTCAGTGTGCTCTGCCCAATCCACAAGAAAGGCGATCCCACCATTTGCGCCAACTACCGTGGGATTAGCCTTCTAAATATCGCATATAAGGTCCTGTCGAGCGTATTGTGTGAAAGACTGAAGCCCATCGTCAACCAACTGATTGGACCTTATCAGTGTGGCTTCAGACCTGGAAAGTCCACCATTGACCAGATCTTCACGCTCCGACAAATCTTGGAAAAGACCCTCGAAAAACAAATCGACACGCACCATCTCTTTGTCGATTTCAAAGCCGCCTTCGACAGTCCAATAAGGAGTCACCTATACTCCATCATGTCTGAATTTGGTATTCCTGCAAAGCTAATACGTCTTTGCAGGATGACACTGTACAACACCAGTAGCGCAGTGAAAATCGGGAAGGACCTCTCCCTTCCGTTCGATACCAAGCGAGGTTTCAGACAAGGTGATTCCTTATCGTGCGACTTCTTTAATATAGTAATGGAGAAGATCATCCGAGCTGCTGACCTGAGACGCAGCGGCACAATTTTCTATAAGAGCGTTATGCTGCTGGCGTATGCTGATGATATTGACATCATTGGCCAAAATACGCGCGAAGTCAGTGCAGCATTCTCCAGGCTAGAAAAAGAGTCGAGTCGAATGGGTCTTGCAGTGAACGCAGATAAAACGAAGTATCTCGTGTCAACAAACAAACAGTCCCAGCGTCTTGGAAACCACGTCACTGTTGACAACACCTCCTTTGAGGTAGTGAAGGACTTTGTTTACCTGGGATCCAGTATTAACTCCTCCAACGATATCAGTATTGAGATTAAACGAAGGATAACTCTTGCCAACAGGTGTTACTTTGGGCTCAGTAGGCAATTGAGAAGCAGAGCTCTCTCTCGACGAACAAAACTGACGCTCTATAAGTCAATAATCATGCCCGTCCTACTATACGCATCACAAACCTGGACGATGAGCAGCTCTGATGAAAGGACTTTGGGAGCGTTCGAGAGAAAAATCCTTCGCAAGATCTATGGTCCAATCTGCGTCAATGGCGAGTACCGAATACGATGGAACCACGAGTTGTATGAGCTATATGCCGACATCGATATAGTCAAGCGTATTAAAATAGAGCGGCTTCGCTGGCTAGGTCATGTCGAGAGAATGAACGACGAAGCTCCAGCGAAAAAAATATTGGATTCGGTACCCAGCGGTGGCCAACGCAGACGAGGAAGACCGCATCTCCGTTGGAAAGACCAGGCATTGGATAACCTGACGACGCTTGGAATTTCCAACTGGCGCCAGCAAGCGCACGACAAAAGAGGCTGGCGCAAATTCTTAGACCAGGCCAAAACCGACCAACGGTTGTAAGCGCCATCTAAGTAAGTAAGTAAGTAAGTAAGTTGAGCGAGTTGTCATTTTAAGGCTTGTCGACTTACCCCACATCTGAATTATAATATAATAGACCTTTTTAATTTATTTTATAATTTGTCTTTATTTTTCCGGCTAAAGCTGGAAGTTCATTCGATGCATTTGCGTTTTTCATCCGTTTATTCGCTGGCGTCATAAAATAGAAGTATGTGAAAGCTTATGGGAGCGAGTTCAATGGTTGTGAACGTTGCGCTGGCAAAACGCTAGTTACGCAAGAAAGTTGAAAATATTTCAACTTTTCTTGCGTAAATTGCGTTTTTTGACAGCTCGTTACTTATAACGAAAAGCGAGAAGAAAGTAAAGTAACGAGTCAGAAGCAATTACTTTCAGGGATGACTCTAACACAAAGATCTTCAAAATTTTAAATGTCTTCGATTTTTTTGTTGATTATTTGTTAACAGGACGTGTTTAATACGTAGAATTTAAGTTTTTATGATTATAAATGAAAACATTTTGAGTAATTTTATGTAAAAATGATGAAAATTATTAACAAATATGACGCTAAGAACATACAAAATGTTTTATAATGTTGCAGCCCTTGCTTGCTCTGAACGTAAAACGCAGTGATTAGGGGCTTTCGCATGGTCCAACAAATTGGATAGACATGGCATGTTGGACGACAAGTAGTACCATGCGTAAGCTAAAACGACGGTCGGTCCAACATGTTGGATGAATATCAAAAATTTTTGATTTTTCTGCCGGTCCGTCCGACTTGTCGGACATGTGAACGAATGTTGGTCCAACACGCTGCATTTTTCATTTCAAAAAAATTTTCAGCGAGTGAACAACGTACAATCAATGCATAGAAATTACTAACTAAATTTGAATGCACGCGTTTATGTGTTTTTAAAAATCAAATGTTCTTTTATATTAAAAGAAAAAGATTTTCTTTTCATTTCTATGTCTTCCTCATCCCTCAAAACTTGATCAATTATTAGCGCACCCAAAAGTTTTTAAGCCATTGCGGCGAAGTGTTCTGCTTGAGAGTATGTAATTAATGATGTCGTCCAACAAGTTGGATCATTCGAAAGGTCTATCAAATTGTTCCGTTAGTTTTCCATCCGACTTTGTCGTCCAATATGTTAGATCATGCGAAAGCCAATGAACTTCCAGCTTAAAGCTGCTGAACGTTGAATATAATATGTATAATAGTGGTATTCATGCAATGCCGAATATTTTCCGATGCCGTATATCGGAAAATATACGCTGTTTTTGCATGAGGCACCTTTTTGTATTTTTCGGTTAGTGGCGTATATAAATCAGCTGTTCTTTAAGTTATATTGCAAAAGTGGCCACTTTGGTTTAATAAATGAGCTGAAAAGTAAATATATAAATAAATAAATAAATGGTTTCATAATTTTGGTGAAGACAACGAAATTCCAGATAAATTATTTTATTATTCGACAACTGACAACATGCAATTTGTCGTTTAAAAGGATTCTCAAGTTGGAAGTTGAGTAAGAAGTTTATTGTTTGTAATAAATATTTGAAAGGTGGCAACAACTCTTTGCCGAAAGTTTTCGGCGCTGTTTTCGCATCAAAATCGTGAGGTAAACTGGGAACTTTGCGTATATCAAATTCCATACAAATTTTGACAGTTGATATACGGCGTTTTCGCTTTTTCCGATTTTCGGCATATTCGGCACGTTTTCGGCATTGCATGAATACCACTAATATAATTTTAAAACTTCGCTATGAAGTTGGTTGACTTTACGTAATTAGTGTTTACACCATACAACATATCTTACATACTTATGTGTTTACATGATAGGTTTATTTTATTATTAAAATTATGCTACATTGCGGCCAATCTGACTACACAATCGGCCTCGATTGTCTAGGTACTTATTCTAATAGCTCTTCGTCAAGAAACTCATAATCTTCATACTCATAAGTGCTGCCTTCGTAGTCCGATAATTTATCATAAACAATATCTGGCGGTTCCAACCATTTTCTTAACCGACTTGAATCTACTACTCCATTATAAGGAATTTGAGTTATTTGACAGTTTTCTACATCACTTATTTCATAACGATCATGGCCCAGTTGCTTCTGAATTACATAGGGCCCACGGTATTTGGGCACAAATTTTTTATTTGTTCCAACTCTGGTATCCACGTTTTGTAAAACCACTAAATCACCCACCTCAAAAATTTTTGCTGGAATATGATGGTCTTTGAAATATTCTAAATTATAGGACTGTGACCTTTCAATAGCCTCTGAGGCAGATGCTGTTATTAGATCTAAATTAACTTCTTCATTTGCATGTGCCTCTCTGAGATATTCAGTCAACTCATCTACTATTTCACCCCGCTGTTCTACTCCAAATAACATAACACTCGGTGTTTCTTTTGTAGAACAATGCACAGTATTATTAATAGCAAATTCCACTTGGGATAATTTACCGACCCAGTCAGAATGTTCTATAGGTTCTGTTAGTTTAGATAGCATTGCCTTCAAATCCCTGTTCACCCTTTCGACCTGCCCATTGGACTGTGGAGAAGCAACTGAATTTTTAACATGCTGGATATTATGCTCACACAGAAACTTTCCAAACTCTAACGAAGTGAAACACGTTCCTCTATCACTGATTATTCGACGAGGCCGACTATAGTTTTGAAAATACTCTGTTAATGCACAGCAAGCTTCTTTAGTACCAGGAGCATTTACAGCAAACAATTTCACAAATTTAGTGAAAGCATCTACGACAACAAGCAAATGTTTGCGTTTTGAATTTATAGCAGGTAGTGGACCAAAATGATCTACATGTAACGTGTCAAAAGGTATCGGGGTCTTACGAATATTGTATAAGTTTCTTTCATTTTTCCGCAGAGGGGCCGAATAATAAATACATTTTAAACAATTTCTTATAAATTTACTTAACTTTTCCTTCATATTTGAAAACCAATAATTTTTCTGTATCTGTTTCATGCACTTCTCTATACCAACATGACCATATTTCTCATGAATAAGTCTAATAATATTATTTTCTAACTCTTGAGGTACCATAAGCTGCATTTGACCTCGGTTTCCACGCCGAAATACTAACCCATTTTCAAGGGTATAGTTTTCCAACTCACCTACTTCCAACTTGTTCCTTAATTGTTTGATATTTTCGTCTCGCGATTGAGCAATCTGAATGTTAAGATCAATATCAACACCATCAATACTGGCAACTACTATGGGTAAGCGGCTAAGGGCGATGGGTCAACATGACCCATCAACTCACTTTTCCGATGCCGAATCTTATACTCATAATTCTCCAACTCTAGAGCCCATCTAGCTATACGTGGATTTATTTTTTTTTTACTTAAAGTCAATGTCAAAGTATTACAATCGGTCACAATCGTAAAGGGAATACCTTCTAAAAATATTCTAAATCTTTTCAATGCATAAATGATAGCAAGCGTTTCAAGCTCGAAGCTATGATACTTCGATTCAGCAGGAGAAGTGGTTTTTGAAAAGTAGGCAACAGGGTGGAATTTCTTATCATCTTGCTTCTGCAAAAGCACAGAGCCGAAGCCGCGGGAACTTGCATCAGTGTGCAATTCTGTCTCACAAGCAGGATTTTAGACGCAGAGCACAGGTGAATCAGTTAATTTATTTTTCAAAACCGAAAAGGCCTCAGTGCATTCATTCGTCCACACAAATTTTGAATTTTTCCTCGTTAACTCTGTAAGTGGCTTGGCTATACTCGAAAAATTAGGAACAAATCGCCGAAAGTATGAGAACAGCCCCAAACAACGTTGTAGTTCTCTTATGTCATTAGGCATCGGGTATTCTATTATTGTTTGACCATGTGCATCATTTGGTCTAACACCTAAGGAATTTACTCTATAACCTAAGTAATCAATTTCACTATATCCGAACTTGCATTTCTTTAAATTTAATTTTAAGCCATAATCTCTAAGCAGTTGTAAAACTGTACCTAAAATCTCAATATGCTCTTCGATCGTCGAAGTGGCAATACTTATATCGTCCATATACACGACAACCTTTCCCGCTTCAATCAAACTTCTCAATACCATATTAATAAAGCGTTGAAAAACAGCTGGTGCATTTCTTAGCCCAAATGGCATAAAACAATATTCATATTGTCCCATTGGTGTGACAAATGCAGTATATGGAATAGAATCCTCATGCATACGAACCTGATGAAAACCCTGCTTCAAGTCTAGTGCGCTAAAATATCTTTTATTACCCAGATACCCCAAGCAATCTTCAATGACTGGCAACGGAAAATTGTCCCTCACTGTTAACTTGTTCAAAGCACGATAATCGACACACATTCTCAAATCACCGTTTTTCTTCTTAACTAATACAATGGGTGAAGCAAATGGAGATTCACTTGGTCGAATTGTCCCTTGATCCATTAACTCATTTATCGTCTTCTGCACTTCTATTCGTTCACGGAAAGATAAACGGCGGGGACCGCTAAATACTGGCATATCACTACTTAACCTTATTTTCATTGAATATTTGTGTGGCCTTAACTCTTTACCTGACTTATTAGTATAGCTGTTTTTTATAATTGGCCTTATAGCATCTGCCTCATCTTGTTTAAGATTAACATCAATATCAATATCATCTGTAGCCTCAATCGTACCAACCGTCGATTCAAAAACCATAAAATCATTAAACCCATTATCATCCTTCAATTCAATTATTTCTAATTCGGAAAGAATATGTTTATCATGATCTACGTATTCAGACGTAACTGTGCCAGTACAATTTTTATTATCTTTATTTACCTCGGATAAAACAACATTCTCATTTAAATTAATATATTGTAACCAACTTTCCTTTTCAATTTCTTTGTCAGCTTTATCTCTATCCCTGAATATTAAATTTTCTATATTTACTTGATTATTATTTTCCGTAGGAACCTTTAAATTCTTTTCCTGTGGACTTTTCAAAATATCTAACGACGTAAGTGCACTGATGACTTTACTGTTTGGAATAACTTTTATATTATTTCCATTTATTCGTAAAAGATCATTAAAACAGTAACAAATTTTTATTTGACAGAACCGAATTTTCATTACTTTCAAAAAATCACGCCCAATTAGAAGTGGCATTATTGTTTCGTTATCTGGTAAAATTATAAAATCATGAATTATAACACGGTTTCTAAATAAAATTTTGCATCTGGTGGAACCATATGCACTTATTTCTTTGTTTCCCACACCTCGGTAAGTTGTTACAAATTTTTCTCCCATGACTTCATATGGTACCAATGACTTCTGGACAAAACTAATTGGGCTACCCGTATCGAATAAAGAAAAACAAGACTTAAATTCAGTGCACTTATTCCGATCGAAGAAGGCAACACTTACCTTTTGGAATGCATCTAACTGCTCTTCATTCACGCCAACGACAGCAGCTGCAACACGGCTTCTTTTTGGGCAATCTTTGTGGAAGTGACCCATCTGTGAACATGTGAAACCGGACCCTGGAGGCCGCAAGGCCTTTTGACAGGCACTTTGATAATGCCCAAACTGTGAGCAATTAAAACATCGTATCTGGGTTGTCCCAGCAGCAGAAACAATGGCAGTGGTGGTGTGAGTGGCGGTAGACCTCGGCTTTGGTATATTAATTGATTGCTTTAAAACAGCAGACTTGGGACGTCGTTGCTCATACCTGTCCATTCGCCGAACAAGGTCATCTATACTATTGGCACCATACAAAATCGATATATTGTTACTGGTGTCAGGAATCCCATCGATTATCATATCAACCAGCTCCTGCTCACTTATATCGCTCTAGACGCTCGAGACGCGAAAGACTGCATAGAAACAACGTAGCTGAGACAAGAGTCACCACTTTTAAGTGTGCGCGCACGTAACTGACGGTAAACTTCTTGCCTGGTAACCGTACGGTGAAACATCTTCATCATGGCCAACTTTAGCTGGTTGTAATCGACTAGACCCAAATTAAAAACGAACTCCCTTGCAGTTCCATCCAGTCGACGGCGAATTCCTAGACATTTTTCACGCTCACTGAACCCTTGAGCCTTTGCGTAATCTTCAAACTGCAAAAGCCATCGACCAATATCATAATGGCTGTCACCACTAAACTTCGGCACTGCTGCATCAAGATCCTCAAAACATATTCGCCTAACTACACCTTCATTTTTTCCAATCCTTTCCATACTCTGAATCTGTTGCTGCAATTCAAGCATCTCTTTACGCATCCTCAACATTTTTTAATTTTTCTTCCAGACGATAGTCGTCCGGATTTCCAGCATAAGCCAAATCGTCATCAGCAATCTTTAAATTGGCTGCGGGTTCATTACAAGCAGTAGAATTAATTAAAATATGTTCGGCAACAACAGCAGAGCTAAAAGCATCGGGCACTAGAGCTGCAGCCGGCGCAGCGGTCGCACACACTATTGGCATATCGTGTGCATAAGAAACATAAGTAGCGTCTCTATAAACATCAGTAACTTGACCGCGGATACATCAGAATTTGCAGCGGTGTTGGATTCAGTTAATGCGGAGACAGCGGGAACATGGACAGCAGTTGAGTTTACAGCGCTTGAGACAGCAGTGGGAACAGCGAATGCATCAATGGTTGATGCGACGGCAGAGGGTTCAGCGGCAGAAAGTTCGGCACCAGCGAAATTGGTAACAGCAGGTGCTCCATCCGCGGAGACTGCACGTATGCATCTTGTGGAAGCACTAGTTGTCCCTTTTATTTGCCGAGCTGTTGAGCGAGTTATATATTATATGGGAGATAAGGGGGCGATCTTCACATGGCAACGTGTCTGACTGCCTCAACTTGGCGAGGCCAGCATTATCCATGTCGAAATCGTCTCAAGTCGACTCAAACCTCCGCGTGGTGTCTCCTGGTAACGTCAAAGTACTATCGCCCGATAAACTTTGGCGGCGAATCTGAGCGGCGGGCTTCCTTTGGCCATCAAGCAAAGGTTGTGCGTTGGGTTTGAAGCCCACCATGTAATAAAACCATTTCAATGAAAAGTTTAAGAATAAATAAAAGAATGATCCCCAAATCTGATGACGACTACCGCAAACGAAAAACTGATAATGATTTACGGATATGCACCTGGAATGTCCGAACCCTAAATTGGGATGGTGCCTCTATCCAACTGATTGATATCTTGGAAAGATATAATTCTGATATCACTGCAATCCAAGAAATGCGATGGAAGGGACAGGGTTGCTTACGGCAAGCATCCTGTGATATCTACTACAGCGGCCATGCGGAGAAGCACGAGTTTGGATGCGGATTTGTAGTTGGCAAGAGAATACGGCATCATGTCCTGCGATTCATTCCTGTGAACGAACGACTTGCCATAATCCGCTTCAAGGCAAAATTTTTTAACATAAGCCTAATATGTGCGCACGCTCCGACAGAAGAAAAAGATGACGAAACCAAAGAAAGGTTTTACGAGCGCCTTGAAGACGCATACGAGCGCTGCCCCCGTCATGACATAAAAATCGTGCTTGGTGACTTCAACGCCAAGGTGGGTAAGGAAAACATATTTGGTCCAACAGTCGGAAAGTTCAGCCTCCACGACAACACATCCGATAACGGAATGAGGTTGATTGACTTCGCCGCAGCACGAAACATGGTCGTTAGTAGTACTAGATTCAAGCATCTCAATATTCATAAGGCCACTTGGCTGTCCCCTGATCAAAAAACATGCAACCAAATTGATCACGTTTTGATTGACGGAAGGCACTCTTCCAGTGTACTAGACGTACGCACGATCCGTGGTGCTAACATAGACTCGGATCATTATCTTGTCGCAGCCAAGATCCGCACACGTCTGTGCGCAGCTAAGAATGCTCGCAATCCTACACAAAGAAAGCTAGACGTCGATAAGCTGCAGTCAAAACGGACGGCCGAAGCCTTCGCTACTCGACTCTCACTCCTGCTTCAAGAAAGCACTCCTCCGATCGACGATATATGCGGACAGTGGACGCACATATCCCACTCTATGCGTACGGCTGCCGAAGAGGTGATAGGCTACCACCGCCCTCGCCGAAACCAGTGGCACGACCAGGAGTGTCGCGACGCCACTGCAGAGAAGGACATCGCCTACAAAGCCACCCTGCAGTCGGTTGTAACGCGTGCTGTTATGGAGCGATACCGAGAGAAGAGGAGGGAAGAGAGACGCATTTTCAGGCGAAAAAAACGAGAGGCGGAAATGCGTGAGTGCGAGAAAATTGAGATGCATGGCGACAGGAATGAGACTCGAAAATTTTTCGAAAAAATAAGACGCCTGGCCGATGGTTTTAAGACCGGAGCCTCTTCCTGCAAGGATGAGAATGGGAATCTAGTGACAGATATCCAGAGTACACTGATGCTATGGAGGGAACACTTCTCTAGTCTTTTAAATGGCGACGCTGACAACAATCCCGCCAGTGGAGATGATATCCCGGAAACCCCAATCATGGATGACAGCGTTGAAGTTCCGCTGCCCGACTATAACGAGGTCTTAACAGCTATAGCTCGGCTTAAAAACAACAAAGCCGCAGGAGCCGATGGTCTACCGGCTGAGCTGTTTAAGACCGGTGGCGAAGCTCTGTTTAAATGCATTCACAGACTTCTATGCAGAATATGGTCGGAAGAATGCATTCCAGATGATTGGAACCTCAGTGTGCTCTGCCCAATCCACAAGAAAGGCGATCCCACCATTTGCGCCAACTACCGTGGGATTAGCCTTCTAAATATCGCATATAAGGTCCTGTCGAGCGTATTGTGTGAAAGACTGAAGCCCATCGTCAACCAACTGATTGGACCTTATCAGTGTGGCTTCAGACCTGGAAAGTCCACCATTGACCAGATCTTCACGCTCCGACAAATCTTGGAAAAGACCCTCGAAAAACAAATCGACACGCACCATCTCTTTGTCGATTTCAAAGCCGCCTTCGACAGTCCAATAAGGAGTCACCTATACTCCATCATGTCTGAATTTGGTATTCCTGCAAAGCTAATACGTCTTTGCAGGATGACACTGTACAACACCAGTAGCGCAGTGAAAATCGGGAAGGACCTCTCCCTTCCGTTCGATACCAAGCGAGGTTTCAGACAAGGTGATTCCTTATCGTGCGACTTCTTTAATATAGTAATGGAGAAGATCATCCGAGCTGCTGACCTGAGACGCAGCGGCACAATTTTCTATAAGAGCGTTATGCTGCTGGCGTATGCTGATGATATTGACATCATTGGCCAAAATACGCGCGAAGTCAGTGCAGCATTCTCCAGGCTAGAAAAAGAGTCGAGTCGAATGGGTCTTGCAGTGAACGCAGATAAAACGAAGTATCTCGTGTCAACAAACAAACAGTCCCAGCGTCTTGGAAACCACGTCACTGTTGACAACACCTCCTTTGAGGTAGTGAAGGACTTTGTTTACCTGGGATCCAGTATTAACTCCTCCAACGATATCAGTATTGAGATTAAACGAAGGATAACTCTTGCCAACAGGTGTTACTTTGGGCTCAGTAGGCAATTGAGAAGCAGAGCTCTCTCTCGACGAACAAAACTGACGCTCTATAAGTCAATAATCATGCCCGTCCTACTATACGCATCACAAACCTGGACGATGAGCAGCTCTGATGAAAGGACTTTGGGAGCGTTCGAGAGAAAAATCCTTCGCAAGATCTATGGTCCAATCTGCGTCAATGGCGAGTACCGAATACGATGGAACCACGAGTTGTATGAGCTATATGCCGACATCGATATAGTCAAGCGTATTAAAATAGAGCGGCTTCGCTGGCTAGGTCATGTCGAGAGAATGAACGACGAAGCTCCAGCGAAAAAAATATTGGATTCGGTACCCAGCGGTGGCCAACGCAGACGAGGAAGACCGCATCTCCGTTGGAAAGACCAGGCATTGGATAACCTGACGACGCTTGGAATTTCCAACTGGCGCCAGCAAGCGCACGACAAAAGAGGCTGGCGCAAATTCTTAGACCAGGCCAAAACCGACCAACGGTTGTAAGCGCCATCTAAGTAAGTAAGTAAGTAAGTAAGTTGAGCGAGTTGTCATTTTAAGGCTTGTCGACTTACCCCACATCTGAATTATAATATAATAGACCTTTTTAATTTATTTTATAATTTGTCTTTATTTTTCCGGCTAAAGCTGGAAGTTCATTCGATGCATTTGCGTTTTTCATCCGTTTATTCGCTGGCGTCATAAAATAGAAGTATGTGAAAGCTTATGGGAGCGAGTTCAATGGTTGTGAACGTTGCGCTGGCAAAACGCTAGTTACGCAAGAAAGTTGAAAATATTTCAACTTTTCTTGCGTAAATTGCGTTTTTTGACAGCTCGTTACTTATAACGAAAAGCGAGAAGAAAGTAAAGTAACGAGTCAGAAGCAATTACTTTCAGGGATGACTCTAACACAAAGATCTTCAAAATTTTAAATGTCTTCGATTTTTTTGTTGATTATTTGTTAACAGGACGTGTTTAATACGTAGAATTTAAGTTTTTATGATTATAAATGAAAACATTTTGAGTAATTTTATGTAAAAATGATGAAAATTATTAACAAATATGACGCTAAGAACATACAAAATGTTTTATAATGTTGCAGCCCTTGCTTGCTCTGAACGTAAAACGCAGTGATTAGGGGCTTTCGCATGGTCCAACAAATTGGATAGACATGGCATGTTGGACGACAAGTAGTACCATGCGTAAGCTAAAACGACGGTCGGTCCAACATGTTGGATGAATATCAAAAATTTTTGATTTTTCTGCCGGTCCGTCCGACTTGTCGGACATGTGAACGAATGTTGGTCCAACACGCTGCATTTTTCATTTCAAAAAAATTTTCAGCGAGTGAACAACGTACAATCAATGCATAGAAATTACTAACTAAATTTGAATGCACGCGTTTATGTGTTTTTAAAAATCAAATGTTCTTTTATATTAAAAGAAAAAGATTTTCTTTTCATTTCTATGTCTTCCTCATCCCTCAAAACTTGATCAATTATTAGCGCACCCAAAAGTTTTTAAGCCATTGCGGCGAAGTGTTCTGCTTGAGAGTATGTAATTAATGATGTCGTCCAACAAGTTGGATCATTCGAAAGGTCTATCAAATTGTTCCGTTAGTTTTCCATCCGACTTTGTCGTCCAATATGTTAGATCATGCGAAAGCCAATGAACTTCCAGCTTAAAGCTGCTGAACGTTGAATATAATATGTATAATAGTGGTATTCATGCAATGCCGAATATTTTCCGATGCCGTATATCGGAAAATATACGCTGTTTTTGCATGAGGCACCTTTTTGTATTTTTCGGTTAGTGGCGTATATAAATCAGCTGTTCTTTAAGTTATATTGCAAAAGTGGCCACTTTGGTTTAATAAATGAGCTGAAAAGTAAATATATAAATAAATAAATAAATGGTTTCATAATTTTGGTGAAGACAACGAAATTCCAGATAAATTATTTTATTATTCGACAACTGACAACATGCAATTTGTCGTTTAAAAGGATTCTCAAGTTGGAAGTTGAGTAAGAAGTTTATTGTTTGTAATAAATATTTGAAAGGTGGCAACAACTCTTTGCCGAAAGTTTTCGGCGCTGTTTTCGCATCAAAATCGTGAGGTAAACTGGGAACTTTGCGTATATCAAATTCCATACAAATTTTGACAGTTGATATACGGCGTTTTCGCTTTTTCCGATTTTCGGCATATTCGGCACGTTTTCGGCATTGCATGAATACCACTAATATAATTTTAAAACTTCGCTATGAAGTTGGTTGACTTTACGTAATTAGTGTTTACACCATACAACATATCTTACATACTTATGTGTTTACATGATAGGTTTATTTTATTATTACAATTATGCTACAAATGTCAGAATTTGTGTGGGAAGAGAACCAAAAACTTTATTCCTTGTGATTCTATTTCTTGTGGAGACGTTCTGTAACACAAACCGAACTGTTTACTTTGAACTGTTACAATTCTACTATAAGTTCGTACTTATTAATTCGTAGTGAATAACACCTACTCTAAATAATACAAAACTACTTTTTTTTGCAACTCTGCTGTTAGCTTTGCCAAGGTGAGTTCATATTAGGGGCTTTCGCATGATCTAACATATTGGACGACAAAGTCGGATGGAAAACTAACGGAACAATTTGATAGACCTCTCGAATAGGGGCTTTCGCATGGTCCAACAAATTGGATAGACATGGCATGTTGGACGACAAGTAGTGCCATGCGTAAGGTAAAATGACGGTCGATCCGACATGTTGGATGAATATCAAAAATTTTTGATTTTTCTGCTGGTCCGTCCGACTTGTTGGACATGTGAACGAATGTTGGTCCAACTTGTTGGACGACATCCGTCCGTCCGGCTTGTTGGACATGTGAACGAATGTTGGTCCAACACGCTGCATTATTCATTTCTTATAAATTTTCAGCGAGTAAACAACGTTCAATCAGTGCATATAAATAACTAACAAACACTTAATGCACGCCTTTATGTGCTTTAAATAACCACATTTTCCTTTTATTAAAAGAAAAAGATTTTCTTTTCATATCCATCTCTTCCTTTCCCTTCAAAACTTGATCAATTATTAGCGCACCCAAAAATTCTCATGCCATTGCGCTGAAGTGCTCTGCTTGAGAATTTGTAATTAATGATGTCGTCCAACAAGTTGGATCATTTGAAAGGTCTATGTCCCCTTTTACACTAGTCAAGAAATGGAAGCAATTTTTCGAGTTCGAAAAACTTGCCAGTACACTTGACTGTGTACCGTCAACTTTTTCCTCTTTCGTCGCTTCCTATTTGCGGCGAATTGGCCTACAAGCTCAGAAAATTGACTTCAATTCTTGACTAATGTAAAAGGGGTATATCAAATTGTTCCGTTAGTTTTCCATCCGACTTTGTCGTCCAATATGTTAGATCATGCGAAAGCCCCTATTAATTACAAACTTTCAAGCAGAACACTTCGGCGCAATGGCTTAAGAATTTTTGGGTGCGCTAATAATTGATCAAGCTTTGAAGGGAGAGGAAGAAATGGATATGAAAAGGAAATCTTTTTCTTTTAAAAAAAGGAAAGTGTGGTTATTAAAAGCACATAAAAGCATGCATTAAGTGTTTGTTAGTAATTTAGATGTACTTATCGAACGTTGTTTACTCGCTGAAAATTTATAAGAAATGAAAAATGCAGCGTGTTGGACCAACATTCGTTCACATGCCCAACAAGTCGGACGAACCGGCAGAAAAATCAAAAATGTTTAGGGGCTTTAGCATGGTCCAACAAATTGGATAGACATGGCATATTGGACGACAAGTAGTACCATGCGTAAGCTAAAACGACGGTCGGTCCAACATGTTAGATGAATATCAAAAATATTTGATTTTTCTGCCGGTCCAAAGTAAGTGGACTGCATGAACCACAGAGACTACTGATGAGTCGGAGTAGCGTCCGACGAAACCATGGTCTAGTCTGCTCGGTTCTTTTGTAAAGAATTTTTGTTGTTGCAGCAAGCCTGTTCATGAATTATTTGGCATTAAGCTCTAAATATAATTCTTAAAACTATGTTCTTTAAGAATTATAAAACTTAATAACAAATCAAAATGCCACAATTTTATAACCCGATTATTTTTGCCAAATGTTTTTGCTTTGATAACAATTTTTTTAAAAAGTTTTAGAATTTTATAATTATTCAGTGCATACCATTCAAAAATCCACATTTGAAGCATTTTTCATTGTTCGTTTTGTGTTTATCTCCTTTTCTATTCTTTCATGAGCATGATATAAGAACCAGGTAGTATAAATCGCGAAGGCTCAACTGTCATTGGAGGCATAGAATGTCAAAATTACGATTTGTAATCGCTTTGTCTCGTACTATAATAAATGAAGAGAGGGGAATTTCTTTTTTATGTTTTACTTGAAGTTGGAAATGTTTTGCAATATTTATTTGTTTTGATATATAAGCCACATATAGCACACATTTTATGATTCTTGCTAACAGTTTCCATGATTTAATGCAAAATGAAAGTGAAATTATTTTTACAATAACGGTGAACAAATTTTACTTGTTTACTCTAGTTGGAAATATTGATTTTTATTTAAATATAAGTGTTTACCTTTTATAAAACATTTCAAATGTGCAAGTGCAACAAAAAACTTCCTTTCTTTAAGAGTAAAAGTAGCTAGCAAGTGCAAGACCAAAGACAAAAAAATTCCTTTTTACTTCTTATGATTACACTACTTGTATTTGACACATCATGCCTCCGTCTTGGCAGCGCAGTCGCTTTTTATGAGCTAGTTTACATTAGCCTCACTCAACCGACTCATTTTGACGTGAGTCCGCTGTCATATGTTCACACACATAACTTGCCTCACTTTGAGTCTGATGAACTCGAACCAAAAATTCTTTGCTTTCCGGCATTTATAATGTTTAATTTTGGGTTTTATTCCAATTTAGCACATTTATTTTTTATTTAAATTGGTTTCACATATAAACATTACGCTAAAATAGTGCAACTCAACAAAAAGACCAAACAATGACGAATGTCATTAAAAAGAAACTACAAGTGAGTCGAGAAATTTTAAAGTTTTTGAAACTCTCGCCTCACGTAACATTTCACCTTCCCACTTCCTCATCTCTTCTAAAAGCATCAAAGTGAGTCGGTTGAGTGAGGCTTATGTGAACAGGGTCTATAATACCTGGTTCTCATATCATGTTTCATGAGTTGGTGTTCACTCGTTGAAAATTTTATTCAAATGATAAATGCAGCGAGTCCGACAGTTACGTTATTGCTTTTGTTTTCGACTGAAATATAAAAGCGAAATTAATAGTACGTTCAGACTGATTTCTAAATGCGCATTTAGAAGTTCGAAAATTCAACCAAATGTTAAGTGTTCAATTTAGGGAGAAGCGTAAAATGCGAATTTAAATTGACAAGTATTCGAACATGCATTGACAAGTATTCGAACATGCTGAACATTTATGAGGCTGTGTGGCAATCGGAAACTTTTCACTCGTTGTAGGAAGGAAAATTCTGACAGAAGACCCTAATCGAATGCGTGTTGCGTTGCGCTTCCTAGCGACACGCAAATTTTGTATAAGCTTAAAACATATATGTTTCCAGTCGGAAAAATCGTAATTACTAATCGTAAGCAAATAAACTGTCTCAAGTTATAGGCCTGAAAAAGTTCATTCAATCTGTATCAAAAATTTGAAAATATTTGCAATTACATAAATGATAATAATGTTTTCATGTATTTTTTTTAGATTATTTTCACAAAACTTCAAACAACTTCATTATTTCTTATACAATCTTCATTATCAATATACCATTGGAAAAGTATGGACGGCTGTCATTTATTTTTGGACAGAGTTCCTTAAACCGAATAACAAAAAAAGGACGAATTTTTGTGTGCAATTTACCTGAAGGTAAAATTTTCAAAATCCAAAATACTGTATATTTATACTCTATAATTATATTTATAAATCCTTATATACATTACATTTTGAGCACTACACCACCGCCCGCACATTGCTTTAATGAAAAATTAATATATTCTGAATATTAACAGCATCCAGAAAAATCATCAAGCAATACTATTTTTTTCAGAAAAAAAGTCAAAATAATGTAGCTATAATTATAATAAAAAAAAAATAAACTGGTAATTTTATTTTATTAACAAAATGTGAAATATTAAAGTAAAAAATGAATGTGCAAATGTTCATTTACAAAAAATCAAAAACTCTATCAATACTGATTTCCATCGCAACCAATTTTAAATTTATTTATATGTTGTATAATTATTTAAAATTATATCTCATTTAATTAAATAAATATAATATATTAGTTATTACTTCAATATGCTTCAATATTATATAATTCTTAAAAAGAAAACAACATTTTTTCCTATTTTCGTACCATTTCGGTGCATAGCGCGACTATTAGATTTTACGCAGCAGGTCTGCAGCAGTCGACTTTCGACTACGACAGCAGCAGCTGCATATCGACTACGACAGCTCATTCATGAACTGTGCCTTGACTGTGAAATTTTACGTAGCAGACAGCAGCAGCCGAATATCGACTACGACAGTCGGTCGTGAACTGCTGCTTTGACTGTCGTATTTTACACAGCAGATAGCAGCAGCCGATCATCGACTATGACAGCTGAGAATATGCTGTTGCTGTAGCTGCCGATCGCTTGTACTTTTACTGTACAGCCACAGTACAATTTCTGGTGCTGTTGCTATTTGTTGCGCAGCAATTTAAACCCTGATTTGAACTACATATGTATTGAGCAGCATTCATTGGTTATGCATTTTCAACAAACTAACACAATATAGATATTATATTGACGACGACCTATTTTTGTCAAAAGACCAAATGGTTTTTTGTTTAATTTTTATACATGCTTACACAACTATTGCTTTAATAATCTTATTTTACGCAAAGCAACAGTATTTATTAAACATATATAATTTTGAATAAAAAAGTATTAGAAAACGCAGCAGTTAACTTTTCATGCTTCATTTGGCACAGTAAAAATGATAATTCAATTTCAATAGACAGAAATTTTGTTCAACTCAGAATTTTCCTTCTTACCACGAGTGAAAAGTTTCCGATTGGCACACAGCCTTATAAATGTTCGGCATGTTCGAATACTTGTCAATGCATGTTCGAATACTTGTCTATTTAACTTGGTGGCTACACGTTCAATTTTTCTTTCAAGTTGCCTTTCAAGTTGCAACACATTCACACTTTTTTACTAACCCACTCAAACTTTTCGAACTTGAAAACCAACTTGATATCAATTTTTCCTTTTTAGTCGTGAGGCAACTTGACGGTCAAGTTAAACAGCTGATCACAGTTTTGTAAATAAAACTGTCGTGCTTTGTTGTGAAATTTTGAGTTGTTGCCTTGACGATGGCATCTTGAAAGTAAAATTGACTATCAAGTTGCGCACAGCCTACGTCACAGCTATCAATTCGAAAGAATTTTGACAAGCACTATGTGTGATCAACTTCAAAGCAATATCTTGAACGTGTAGCTGCAGCGTAAATTCGCATTTTACGCTTCTCCCTAATGTGAACACTTGACATTTGGTTGAATTTTCGAACTTCTAAAAGCGCATTTAAAAATCAGTGTGAACGTACTATAACTTGGTGGCTACACGTTCAATTTTTCTATCAAGTTGCTTTTCAAGTTGCAACACATTCACACTTTTTTACTAGGACCCCTTTTCAACTCGGCAATTTTTCTTGCTGGCAAGTCGAGTTTGTTGGCATCGGGACGTGACGAAAGGGGATGAGTACAGACTTGCTCGTACCGGCAATTTTGCTTTTGTCCTGCTCTTTCTTTGAAGTTTCACTTTAGTTTTACGCTGCAGCTACACGTTCAAGAAATTGCTTTCAAGTTGATCACACATAGTGCTTGTCAAAATTCTTTCGAATTGATAGCTGTGACGTAGGCTGTGCGCAACTTGATAGTCAATTTTATTTTCAAGATGCCATCGTCAAGGCAACAACTCAAATTTCACAACAAAGCACGAGAATTTATTTACAAACTGTGATGAGCTGTTTAACTTGACCGTCAAGTTGCCTCACAACTTGGAAGGAAAAATTGATATCAAGTTCGTTTTCAAGTTCGAAAAGTTTGAATGTGTTAGTAAAAAAGTGTGAATGTGTTGCAACTTGAAAGGCAACTTGAAAGAAAAATTGAACGTGTAGCCACCAAGTTATTCAGAATTGCTCAAGAAAACTTGCTGAGTGGAAACGCAAATGGCAAGTTCAAAAGAGAATTGAAAACTTGCTGGCAATAAAACTTGCCGTGTGGAAAAGGGGTCTTACACACTCAAACTTTTCGAACTTGAAAACCAACTTGATATCAATTTTTCCTTTCAAGTCGTGAGGCAACTTCACGGTCAAGTTAAACAGCTGATCACAGTTTTTGTAAATAAATTGAGTTGTTGCCTTGACGATGGCATCTTGAAAATAAAATTGACTATCAAGTTGCGCACAGCCTACGTCACAGCTATCAATTCGAATGAATTTAAACAAGCACTATGTGTGAACTTGAAAGCAATTTCTTGAACGTGTAGCTGCAGCGTTAGCAAAAAAATCTGACAGTAAACGAAATTGACAACTAATGAAACGAGTTCAAGTCAGAGTTGAGAAAAAAGTAGCGAGTAGCAGTTATTCGAATATCTAATCAGGGTCGAAAACTGCTAAATGCTCATTTGAATCAGTGTTGGACAAAATTATATTGTTTTTACAATTAAATGATTACAATTAATTAATTGATAATTGTGTGCCCAACAATTAGCAATTAATCATTGGCACTTTTATGGATTCCATGGAGCATTTGGACCAAAATGGATGATTCTATGGCCAATCGGCCATATTATAATGTCTTTAAAACGCACTACTTAAAGCGCCCTCTTGCGGAAGTCTTCGGAATTTTTTAAAGCCTATGTTCCCATTGCATCTGGTTGGCCATACAATCATCAATTTTTGTCCAAATGTTGAATGGAACCCAAATAAGTTCCAATGACCCACCTATATCCTCAGATAATCCCACTGCATCCGATTGGCCATAGAATCATCCATTTTGGTCCAAATGTTCCATGGAACCCATAAAAGTGCCAATGACCCACCTGTGACGTCAGATAATCCCACTGCATCCGATTGGCCATAGAATCATCCATTTTGGTCCAAATGTTCCATGAAACCCATAAAAGTGTCAATGACCCACCTATGACCTCAGATAATCCCACTGCATCCGATTGGCCAAAGAATCATCCAATTATGTCCAAATGTTCCATGGAACCCATAAAAGTGTCAATGAACCACCTGTGACCTCAGATAATCCCACTGCATCCGATTGGCCAGAGAATCATCCATTTTGGTCCAAATGTTCCATGGAACCCATAAAAGTGCCAATGACCCACCTGCAATTAATTTGTCCACCCGATGACAGAGGGACAAACATTTGATTTTATATATTAGAAGATTAAATAAAATTAATTGTTTTAAACTTAAACGGATGACAAAAAGATTCTTAATTTTTCTACAATTAATTGTTAGTTTTTTAGTCTAATTAATTATTGCAATTAACAATTAATTAATTGCTAATTGTAGAAGTCACAATTAACAATTAATGAATTGTTAATTGCAAAAGTTGCAATTAACAATTGATTAATTGCTAATTGCTGGGCACACAATTAAGAATTAGTTAATTGTAATCATTAATTGTAAAAACAATTTAATTTTGCCCAACACTGCGTTTAACTCGAATTCAATGATTTCAATACATTTTTTTTGTACTGAAATGGATATATAACAAAAGCAAATAATAAAGTTTATCATTTTTTTGCTTGAAAAATGTATGTTATTCGGCTTCGGCAAAAATTCTCATTCGGTCGGACACTAGTCAGAAGCCTTCGTGAAATACATTTTACGTTCGTTTTACAGAAAGATGCTATTAATCTATAAGAATTTATTCCATAAGTTGAGAAAATGATATCGGCCAAGTGGCCGCCGCCGGACTTGATGACCTTGCCAGAACTTCGGGCGACAGGTTCTTGCATTCTTTGCGAATATTCTCCTTAAGGGCTTGAAGAGTCTGAGGCTGTTGACGTATACCCCCGATTTCAAAAAACCCGGCCGGCCAATGCAATAAATGCGATTTTAGCGACCCAGAAATGCTACCTTGAGAACATCGGTTGTGGCTCGAGCAGTGTGCGCCATTGCACGGTCCTGTTGGAATCACATGTTTTTCATTCACCCAATTGAGGAATACAAAACTCGATTATCATGGCTCTGTAGCGCGCACAGTTCAGTCGCCGTTTGACCCGTGGCGTTCTTAAAAAAAAATAGCCCGATGACTCCTCCAGCGTAAACAGCCACCACGCGTAACTTTGAGCAGGTGTAATAGTTCTTCGTGGGTGATACACGGATTTTCGGTGCCCCGGAAACAATTATATTGTTTATTCGCGTAAAACGCAAAGATGGAATTGAGCCTCATCGCTCATGATAATCGCGCCAACACAACCCACAATGTTGCGCAAAGAAATGGAAACAATTATTCCGCGTTCTTGCGTCGATTTGTATTCTGCGTTTGTTAACTTTACAAATTTTAAAAAAGAACTGACATTGGACATGAAAAAGTTATAGGGTGTTCCAATCGGGTGATGACTTTTGCCCCACCTTGCCCACATTTTATGACGACGCCATCAGTTATTATTGAAAATTTGTGGTATGTATTGGGACATCAGGAAGCAAACAATTTTAACAAAAACGTACTAAAAGATGTGTTTTAGATCAGTTGTGGACAATAATTATAATAAAATTAAATTATTAAAAATCATTGCCCACATTTTATGACGACGCCATCAGTTATTATTGAAAATTTGTGGTATGTATTGGGACATCAGGAAGCAAACAATTTTAACAAAAACGTACTAAAAGATGTGTTTTAGATCAGTTGTGGACAATAATTATAATAAAATTAAATTATTAAAAATCATTGTAAATATAAACGTTTTTAAAATCACAAGTACTGCATAAAATAGCTGAAAAAAAAATAATAAAAATATTTCGTTTTTAATTATAAGCGATTCAAATGTATATTTTCACATTACATTAAGTTCCTTTAGTTAACTTAATGTAGGTACTGTGTTTAATTAGACTTTTTGCTTAAATGATACCAAATTATTTTTCATATTCCTGTTAGTTTCGTTCTTGCAGTCTTTAAGTTGAAAATATGCACGGCATTAACTACCTCTGAGGCACTGTAGTTAAAGTGGCAAAATGCATGAAAGATAAAAATCGTTTATTTAGTTAACGGTTCAGATTTATTTTTAATACCTTTAAAGTTTAAACATATTAATTTTTAAAAACAGTTAACATTTTGTTTTTTACAAGAACTTAACCAAGTTACTTGGCATGAGTTTGAGCCTTTCTCATTTGAGTGAGAATATTTGAAAGCTCCTCACGCTTCCTCTTGGCACGAATGTGTGTTCCCAAACGCCGCTTCAAAAATTTTAGAGCACGTTTATCTTTCGAAACTTTTAGTAATTCCATTGTTCTCTTCTCATATGGAGCATGCCCAACGACTTCACGAACCAAATCTCTCATGAATTTAGTATGACGAGTTTGGATCTAAAACAAAAAAGGGAAAATGGATTATTTAACATTATCAAGTTTCATAGTTACTAAATCGTTATTTGTTCAAATCTTTTTAAATTGCCAATAAGCGTCATGGAATTTTACATTAAAAACTATATTAACTTATTGTATGTGTATCAACGATTTCATACGTAAATCATTTCGATTATATTACACAGGGAACAGATTTACTAATATGAACAAACAAAACACTTATGGCGTTTTGTGAATTCGTCTTTGAGAATTCTGAACTTTTGTGTTCTCTAAGGTTACGTTCAAATTGAGCAATTTATAATTAAATGAAAAACAAGTTTTCAAATTAAGTTAAATGCGATAGTTTGTTTATTGTCAGTTGTTATTAATTGGTATTATTTTAGTGGTGTTATTTATTATTTTTAAAGGTAAATTTAAATTACTTATTGCAAATTAAATAAATTTTTCATGAAATTGACATCCACTGGAGTCCAAATTGAACCAAATACAGAACCTTGGGTTAACCCAGCGCCGTTTTAGTTAGACGATATCGTCCACAGTAACATTTGAGAAACGCTGTATCTCGTAAAGGCGAAGGGAAAGGTACCCTTTAGCATGTATAAAGAAGTTCCCCAAAGGCTGTTAGTAGATGTCGCGTTGTCTATCATTAAGGTGGTGTCAAGGTTGGACCGTGGACGAAACTGTCCATCGACGACGTCGGTGTATTTTTTTAATTTTTTAAAATAACTAAAAAAACATTTTTTTGTGATAAATGCAATTTTACTACTTTATTGCATTGACCAGACGAACTAGATTGGAATGAGCAGGTGTCTATTTACCATAATTATTATGATTTTTCAAAATGATGATGATGTACACCAGAAGCTGAAGCTTATTACCACATTTTCGGATTGCAAACAAATTATCAAAATCCTTAAATTAATTTAAATGGAACAATTTTCAACCCGATGCTGTTCACTTTAAAACAAGATGTTAAAAGTTACAGATCTTCATTCAGTTTTAGTTTGTGTTAAAGAATTAAAATATCGTTTTTGGGAAACGAAAATAGATTCCTGTGCTGAAAAAAGGTTAAAAGGTCTTTATTTAGAGTTCTCAGACCTTATCGGAATTTTGTTTTGGAGCGAAAATTTTGTGTACTTGAAAATAGGAGATAGATCCTAGACAAATAAAGGACGGTCTTATGTAAAAAGTTAATGCAACTAAACCACAAGCCTTCAAATATTTTCATAAAAATATGTATCGCCCATTTCATATTGAAGTATAATATAAGTTGCACTCACCATTTCCGATTTGGCTCAAATTTTTTTCTTGGATTGTTTTGTTTTAAAAGAAAATTCGGAGTTTGATATTTAAAGAGTTTTTTCGTGGACCCACAGCCATGCGTATGCCTAAAAAGGGTATATTTTGAGACAACATAGCTCTGTCAATTCAATTTTTCGATTTTTCGATTTTTGTAAATTTTATTTTTTAATTTTTTAAAATTTTGAATTTAAAAGTTAAGGCCCAACCAAGTTATGCGTAAGCATACAAAAGCTAGAGAGCAAAAGAACGTACTTGCTCAGCAATATATTGCGTCGCCCAAGTTGTGCGTAAGCAATTTTTCGTTCAGTTTCTCAATTTTCGTTTACTTTTCAAAACTTGAGTGTGAGCGCTCGACACCGTATATTGCTAAGCAGAAAAGGGTTGCAACCTGTTTAATAAATAATTTAAATTTTGATTTTAAACACTTATGTATCGAAATTGTATTAAAGATCAGTAACAAATGTATGTTTTAGACAGGATTTGTTTATTAAGCGGGGTTTGTATTGAAATTGAATCCTATTTTTAATCATAAAGCATGGATAAATTTACCAACTTATTAAAATTATAAAAAAATATTTTTTTATAATTTTAGTTGGCAATCCTTTTCGACAAAAACAAATTATTTTTTATTTGTCATTTCATTCGAATCGATTTATTCTGAAATTTTTTTTCATGCTTACTTCGTTTTTAATTAATTTTGGAAAAGTGTGTTTTTGAACTTTTGTATACTTTTCGTTGACTTCTCTCTGAAACTTTTGTATGCTTACGCATAACTTGTTTGAGCCTTTAATGCTATAATTTTTTTTAACTTTCAAAATTTAAGCTTTTTTAACGTTTCATTACCTTAAAATGAAAATAAACTTTATAAACTTTTTAAAATTACCTTTTAAAACTTACGTATGATTTTCTATAATAAACATTTTAAATTGAGCTTTTAAAACGTTCGTTTGATAGTTTAAAATGAACATTTTACAAAATAACTTCTAATTATTCTTCAGTTCGAAAATGTTAATTTTAAAAAATCAAATGAACCTTATAAAATGTTTTTTATAGAAAATCAAACGAATGTTTAGAAGCTCATTTTAAAATGTCCGTTTTTAAAATGAAAATAAATTTAAGGTACTATTACAGTGTGTAAAAAATTACAAATAATTTTTTATTTTTTTTTAGAATCTGGTTTCTTAAGGTCTTAAGAACGTGTAAACGAAATTTAAAAAAAAATATCATATAAAGAAAAAGATATAACGTACATTATATTCGTATGACGCGCATTTTTTCTCGAAACAAGTTTTTTCAAATTGGTTTCTAAGATATCTCGAGTTCTGCTTGGTCGATTTCGATGAATCTTGATTCATTGTGATCTTCACAGACTCTGTTAAGCACTCTACCTATAAAAAGCAGAGAAACTTTTATATTTTGTTTTTTACGGTTAATAATTTCTGCCAAAAAGAGGGATTTTTTGTAAATTTGTTTTTGAACGCATTCCATTTTTTTTGTTTTTTTTTTTTATTTTCATTTGCGTAGGTAGAGTGCTCAACTACAACCCTTAACTGAAGAATGCACTTTGACTTTTTACTTTCCGACGCCTTGAAAATGCTGGAGACGAGAAACCAACTTACAACCTTTTTTTAAACACGCCAACTTCAACGACCTCTAGAAAATAAACAACAACTACAAAACAAAAAAAAAAACATTTTTTTATATCTTCAACTTTAAGTGTCAATAATGTAAATTAATTTGAATAAAATAATTAAGTAATACTATGTAAAAAAAAATGAATAAAAAAGGTGTTGTTTTTAATAGCTTCACACTGTAATAGTACCTTAAGAGGAGCAAAATCTGGGTTAAACGTTTTCAACGTTATTCATTTAGCATTAATTGTTTTTCATGAATAAAAAATACATTCATTATTTCGTTTTTTATTATTTTGATTTTTTTATTTATTATTCAAGTTTTATTCATTATCCCTTTCATACGGGATACGCACAATTGTGACTTAATATGACTTAACTTTTTATTAGTTCAACAAAATGCTGCCATTGTGAGATTAGACCTGAAATTGACATAATTGTATTAGATGTTTTTTTTGAAGAAAACCAAAATCTGCCGTTATATGTATTTGCGAAAACAAGCCGGAACAGTAAGTATTAAAATTTATTTAAATTATTTAAAGTTTGATAGATACCATCTTATAAGTGTTTTTACGATTAAAGCACTACAACTTAATTACAAAATGATATTAGATTTTGAATTTGTAATTTAATTTATTTTTTAGCAACTTTCATACAGGTGCAACAATTATGCGTATCCTGAAATTAAAGGATCATCGAGCAATTTGACATAACAGTTTATTTCATTGATTTTTATGAATACAAAAACGGCAGGTTCTAACATTGTGTCAAATTTTAACCAACAGTTCTTGCGTAGATCGGAATGGGTAATTAATTTTTGAACCAATATATTTTTTTTCATTTATTATTAATTTTTTATTTATTATTAATTTTTATTTATTTTTAATTTTTATTCGATAAGTATTTTTTATTCATGCGTTTGGTTTGTATTAATTTATTTTAACCAAAGTAGTATATTTTAAATTTGGTTTCTAACCAAATTCGATAGGGCTAAGACGTTTTTTTAGTTGTAGCTTAATTTATAAGTAGTAATTTAATCAGGGACCGTACCGGTTATGGCTTTTTTTCGAAAAATTCACATATTAACTGTTATATTTTAACTTTTATTTTTTCAGACAAAAGTACAAGTTATTTTGTGCCTTTTATTTTTTCGGGCTAATGCAAGTTACTTTTGACTTTTATTTTATCAGTAAAAAATAACAGTTATTTTCTGCCATTTATTTTTTCGGCCAAAACTATCAGGCAATTCGTATTTTTTCTAAGGTTTTATTGTTTTGCCGTTAAAAAACTATTGATAGCATGTGTATAATGTGCGCACCGATAACATGAAAATAAAATAATGAATTCTAATATTTTTGCCCGAAAAAATAAGTCACAAAGTAACTGTTATTTTTGACTGGTAAAAAAGAAGTAAAAAGTAACCGTTATTTTTGCCCGAAAAAATAAAAGGCACTAAATATCAGTTATCTTTTAACTTTTATAGAATCAATTGAAAATTTTAAAGGCTCATTCTAACTGGGCCTGCAGTGGGTGAACTAGCTTTTATTCCCATGATTCCCTGTATGAGTATAAGTATGTTTTGCCATGACTATAAACAAAGCTCAGGGCCAGTCATTCAATGTTGTTGGTGTTGACTTGCGTAATGATGTGTTCTCGCATGGGTAATTGTACGTTTGACTTTCACATATTGAAATTCTTCAAACCAATTCATATTACATACTTCCAAACGATGAATGTTTTACCAAAAACGTAGTTTATTTAGAAGTTTTTAGCAACAAAAATTATGTTTTAACTAAGTTCTTTTATTATTCTTTTCTTTTCATAACAAAAGGTCCTTTTAGATTTGTTATTAACATTTCAAAAGTGGGCGTGTTAGTTCATTAACCTTTCATACTTCGTTTCTGCGCTTAATAATTGTAGTTTGTATATGCTCCAATGTTTGATATTTAATGTTGTCATATACAAGTCTTATACAAGTAAATGTTAAAAAATAATTTTAGGTTCGATAATTGGAGGTCCTCCACCAGGTGCATTTAGTGGATATTGCATGCGATGTCTTTCGATGATTTTCACCTAGCTTCACGCAAAAAAAAAAAAAAATAGAAACAGTTTCGATAGTATCGTAATAGTACGTTCACATTGAGCGATAATTATGTTAAATCGAGTTAATGAAGTTAAATCGAAAAACAAGTTCTCAAATGAAGTTTTGATGAAGTTAAATGCGTACAATTGTTGTTGGAAATGAAACGTGTTTAATCATTTAACATGTTAAAAAACGTGTTTCAACGAGTTCAAATGCTGGTGTGTGTACTTGCTAATGACAGAAAAGCTTGTTTTTTTTTTTAACACTCCCAAAACTGAAAAAAGGTTTATAATTTGACAAAATATGTCAATAAATTTGTCAAAAAATAAATAATATAAAATTTTATAAATTTCAAAAAAAAAAATTGTTCACATAACTGTATGTTATGAAGCAGGTTCTCCTCTTTCCTCCTTATTTGCGAATGTTTCCATATGAGCACACGATTGTGCAAGAATGGGAAGCGTTTGTTCACGGGATTCGTGATCAAAAAAGGACAAGTTCATCATCTGACGAAGAGCGCAGCAGCTGCAGAGCAGAGAATTTTTGTCGTATCAAAACATTTCTGTTTATTTATTTCAAAATGTAAACAAACAAGCCGTCAATTTTAAACAAGTTCAGGCAATGTGAACGATTGAGTTGAATGAAAAAGCTTTTTTGTTTAACATGTTAAATGAAGTCTATGTGAACGTACTATAAGTGTAGACGTAGAATTCTGTTGAAGTTGTAACCTCTTCTACTTTGTCTCTTTGGTTCGATTGTTTTGTTCATTTTGCACGTATTTTTATTGATCTTCCGAAAATTAACAAATAAATGAATAACACTCAATTATGGACTACTTATCGAGGCCAAAACAAAGAAAAAGTTAAAAAGTAAGTATGATGAAATGAGCAAGCAAAAAGAAACAAGCAAAATTTCAAAATTTTTCGATAATTTTGTTAAGTTTGACAGGTTGAGTTCATTGACTTAGTTGAAAAGAAGGCGAAGCAAATGCACTTTCCATTGGTGCCACTTTCGTCTCTGCCCGATATATAGTTTGCGAGCTACAGTCAGTTTAACTACTAATTTCAAATTAAAATTAAGACCCCGATTTTTAAAAAATCGTATGGTTACTATATTTCACGCTGAGCCCATGTCCTTTCCATTAGTGCCACTCTCGTCTCTGTCAGATATTTAGTTTGCTAGCTACACTTTCGTCTCTGTTCGATGTATAGTTTGCAAACTACACTCGCTAGTGCTAGTGGGATGTGGAATCCAAATTAATTTGCATTAAAAACAAAAATTAAAATTTTACGCCATCTATTGGGTAAAAGCATAAAAAGAAATATGATCCAACTCGTTTTTTTCATAAAGCCTAGTACTATGCTCGTTCGCGTGAAATTTCGCTGGCAACATCCATTTATTTGTTGCGTGAAAATTTTGACAGAAGTTTTGTTGCGAACGAACAGCTGATGATCAGCTTACAAATTTCAGCAAGAAGTAAATAAACAGCTAGAATTAATTAAGGGGAAGCAGAAAATCATTTACGTTCTCTAATTTTAAGTATTTATGATTATATAAATACAAAATAAATATTTATACGAGTATGTATATGAATGATGTGCTTTGTTGTAGAGTAGGACAAGTCATTGGTTTATGGCAGCATGCAAGCTGCGAAGTCTTGCAACCGCCAACACCGCGGAAAAATGCATCCGTATTTACAATTTCCAAGAACTGCAATTATTAATTGCAAAATTTTAGAATAGTACAAAAACTATAATTTCAATAAACTTTGTTCTTTTGCTTGCACTTTTTTCTTAAATTTAATGACAACTGTCTCTTTTCACGGCAAAATAAAAAGTCGGTTCAATTAAATTGCCGTGAAAATAATGTTGCTAGATGCATGTTGCAGAATATAGTACTAGATTTTCCACAGCGAAGCATAGTACAGCTTTGATGAAAAAGTTGTGAAATATTCACGCTTGTTTCACAGCTGTCATTTTTTGTATGAAGGTTTGAGTGGAATTTCATGTGAAGCCGAACAGAGTACTATGCTTAAGAGTTAAATCTAACCGGATCACAGACCCATTTCATTAAATTGGACAGATTGAGTTCATTGACTGAGTTGAAAAGAGGTTCATGACCTCTGGTTTCAAAATTGTATACTAGAACAGTAGTGCATACATAAACCCAATGCGAACTAATGCTTACAATGCTGCCAAAACGAACCAATCAGTTCGTGCATAACTAAAGCATACAAGCATAAACAACGAAAGAAAAACAAAGAAAGCAGCAGGCACATAAGCAGCTGATGATTAATTTTCTTATATAAAAACATGCATTTTTTTTTCTTATATTTTACTATTTTGTGACTTTAATATAATAGTGACAAAATCCAAAATTAGATATTCATTCAGCGCAGGATATATCTGATATTTTAGTATATATATTATCTTTCAACGAAGAGTATTAAAGGCTGTAGGTATACCCTAAAGTATTCGCCAAAAAGTTGCCTAATGACCTTGAAAAAAATCTGTTAAAACGACCATACAAACCGCGCTGTAAGACGTAATTCTACGTCAAAAAAATTAAGTGTTGTATTTGTTTTGAAACCAGGTATGCGCAAAAGGCCGCCCACCTTGGTTTTTTGCTAATATCTTGAGAACTAAAAATGACACAACAATTGACAATACCAATAGTTAAACGGCTAATTGACAAAAAAAGTTTCAATTATACCCATTCTTAAGGTACTTTTACAGTGTATAAAAAATGAAAATTTTTTTTTTTTTTTAGAATCTGGTTCCTTAAGGTCTTAAGAATACGTGTACGAAATTTTGGAAAAAAATATAAAATAAAAAAAAAAGATATAATATACATTATATTCGTGTGTCACGCAATTATTCATATATTATCGTTCATAGAAGAAAATCTAATCGCGTTTTTCTCGAAACAAGTTTTTTCGAATTGGTTTCTAAGATATCTCGAGTTCTGCTTGATCGATTTCGATGAAACTTAATTTATTGTGATCTTCATAGACTCTGTTAAGCACTCTACCTATAAAAAGCAGAGAAACTTTTATATTTTGTTTTTTACGGCTCAGAATATCTGCCAAAAAGAGGGGTTTTTTGTAAATTTGTTTTTCAACGCATGCCATTTTTTTTGTTTGCCTTATTTTTTTATTTGCGTAGGTAGAGTGCTCAACTACAACCCTTTACTGAAGAATGCACCTTGATTTTTTACTTTCCGACGCCTTGGAAATGCTGGAGACGAGAAACCAACTTACAACCTTTTTTTAAACACGCCAACTTCAACGACCTCTAGAAAATAAACAACAAATACAAAAGCAAAAAAACAAAAATTTTTTTTATCTTCAACTTTAACTGTACATAATGTAAATAAATTTGAATTTAATAATTTTATAATACTATGTAAAAAAAATTAATAAAAAAGGTGTTGGTTTTAATCGCTTCACACTGTAATAGTACCTTAAATGAACCTTTATGTGTTTTATGATGATTCCCGAAATATTTTGGATATAATGAAATCCGTCAGTGAGCTAAACCATTTTGCAAAAACCTCCAAAAATCATGTTTTCCGTATATATATTAACTAGTGTAATTGCAAATTTATACAAATTTTTGATGAAAATTTAAAGAATTTTTTCAGGCACATAATTTGACACAGTTTATTTATTTACAACTATTACACTAGTTAATATATATACGGAAAATATGATTTATGGAGGTTTTTGCAAAATGGTTTAACTCACTGTCGGATTTTTGTATAGCCAAAATATTTTGGGAATCGTCATAAAACACATTAAGGTTCATTTAAGAATGGGTATAATTGAAACTTTTTTTATCAAGGCACGTTAATGTATATGAGCATTTCCATGGTGTCGAGCGTGACTGTTGTACACATTTCAAGTGCAAAAAATGTCATAATAAAACAAATTTTAAAAAAACAAAAGGCGATCCTTATAGCTCTCAAAGCCTTTTAATTATTGGTATTGTCAATTGTTGGGTCATTTTTAGTTCTCAAGATATTAGCAAAAAACCAAGGTAGTCGCACGTGACCAAAAACAGAAGTGGTTTTCGTGGCAAAAAATTCAAACGCGGATTTCAGCCAAATGGGAAGCAATTTTTTTTTTAGTGTTGTGCATTGATGTTCCTTAAAAATGACTAGCATTGTAGACATAAAGGATTTATATTTTTTTTTTATTCAATAAAAGAGATGGTCGCACGTGACACTTTTTTCGATCACCATAGTTGTTTTTTTTTTCTGCTCTATAATGAAATACAAATAAAGAAACTATACAAAAGTCAAAAAAATATCACTGTACAACAAAACTAAAGTTTTAAAAAATACATCAAGGTTCATTTTAAGATGGGTACAAATGCAACTTTTTTCTTCATACAAGTCGAGGCACCTTAATATACATGTATTAAAAAAATTTATAATTCTGAGTCGGTGTCGTATATCTCAACAGCAATTATAAAAAAATCTGTAAGCGGATTGATAAATTTAAAATTATCACCGTGATTTTTAATAACAATTTTTCAACATTTCTAAGTTTTTTCAAAATGCAAAAGAAAAGAGCGCCGGAGTTGAAGACTTTTTTATAAGGGTTAAAGTTTTTGTTTTTAATAAGCCTTAAATATCCATTTAGATCAAGTAATCATAGTAGTAGTTCTCATGAAAGCTCGCAAATGCCTCGTATAGCACGCAAACCTCGCAAGTTTTCACTGCGTAGATCAGCTGTTTTCTTTTTCCATACAAAAAAGTTTACGAGGTGCTCGTACCAATGCATTTTCAGTTCGTAAACTTCGTATGTAAACCTCGTATTGGTATGGCATAATTTTACTTTAGCGACCATGCCCGAATTTTTTTTTTCTTATTTTTATTAAGCGTATATGGACCTCCTAAACCCAATGGTGAAAGAAAAAAATTGTCTGTCTCGAGTAGTTTAGGAGATAAAATTCGCGAAAGTTTGAGAATTCAGTGCAAATGTTTATATGTATGGAAGCTAATGTAAGCTTTTACATTATAATTTCTTAACCTAAATGTGGATTTCTAGGGCTAATTAAAGGAAACAATGCGATATCGTGAAAAGCACAAAACCTTGAACCTTCATAATACGAAATAGATTTATAAGAAAATTGGTATATTTTAAGAAAAATTGTTATTAAAAATCGCCGCGATTTTTAATAACATTTTTTCGCGTGCGGAGCTCTTTTCTTTAACACAATATTAAGTTTTATGAAACCTATAAGAAATGTTGAAAAATTGCTATTAAAAATCGCGGCGATTTTTAAGAACAATTTTTCGCCTGCGGCGCTTTTTTCTTTTATAAAATATCGAGTTTTGTAAAACCTATAAGAAATGTTGAAAAATTGTATTTAAAAATCTCCCCCATTTCTACCACTTCAGCCTATTAGGGTTAAAGTTAATGTTTTTTTTTCTTAAAATGAATGAATAGTTGATTTTTTTGTTTAATACGCCGTAAAAAAACAAATTTGGGGTAAGTATCGTAAAAAAAGCTTATATTAGCTTTCAAACACACAAATTTGCACTGAATTTTCAAACTTTCTCGAATTTTATCTCCTAAACCAATCTCGACCGACAATTTTTTCTTTCACCATTGGGTTAAGGGGGTCCATAAAATTATTCCACTAATTTGGGCAACGTAAACATTTGCCTCGAATTTTCAAACTATCGCGAATTTTATGTCCTTAACCAATCGAGACTGGGAATTTTTTATTTCACCATTGAGTTTAGGTTCATATGCGTTTAATACAAATAAGAAAATAACATTCCGGCCTGTTCCCGCTATTGTTACAACATGAGATTTAAATTGAGATGAAATATACTCCAAAAATTGAGACTGATATTATTGCAATTTATCTAGGCAGCTTTTAACTAATAAATAGAGTATAAAACCACACAACTCTAATTTATCACATCAGAACAAGTGAGGAAATTTGGTAGTTAACTTGTTTTATTCGTTAATGATTACGTCGTCTTCCAACTGATTGTATTAAGCGGTTATGATAAGTTACTCGAAGCAAAAGCTTCTTATTTGGCGATCTGGCTGACGACCTAAATTTGTATACAAAGTATATACATTCAGCTCAATCACAAGATTAAAGTAGCACATACATCAAAGTTCCTAATGGTTTAAATTTAAGCAAATATACTTACATTCTTCAATCGAGAACCGCGAAGACCCTTTACTTTTTTGTCACCAGTATATTTCACATTTTTAACCTTAGTAGTTTTGTGTCCCTTGTTGAGGCCAATACATAGTTCGTACCGGACTGCCATTGTGTCTAAAAAATAAAATAATATATAATCTATATACAAATCAACACATTTGATAATGAAAACTATATAGGTTTAATATATCAAAACAAGCTCAAATATCTTGATGATAATAATATCCATAAATATATTCAACAAAAAAATAAAAACCACATACAGTCACAGCTGTCAAAAAGCGGAAAGAACCTTGCACAGGGTGATAGACAAAGGCGCCATTTTCCAACGCAATTTTACATCACGATTTCGAATTTTACGTGCTGCCAGATCGGACACATTACGTAGTTAATGTGGCTTTCACATCTGGAACTCATGTGGCAAGCTATAAAGCGGCTTGTATGTGTTCGAGAAAGCGAGAGTTCAACTTACGGAATTTGTTTGGCACACACACGGATACATTTGAGAAGAGTAGAAACATAGTAAAATTAACGAAGTAATATCAGGGAGGAGAGAAGCTTACCGTGATTGTCAAAGCGAAGTTGACAGCTCATAGAAAATCTACGAACGAGTAGAACACTAAGAATAGGCAAAATGTAAACAATGATCCGCAACTAACTCTCGCGTGTTTATGTTAAATAATTGTAGAAAATTGTGATTTGTCGCTTTGTATATTATTTTGATTGTTATTGTTAAAGTAATAAATAAAATAAAAAGTGCAAATTGAATAAACTGCAATTCATTGGATGCTGTTAGCAGTCACTGTTGCTGCTGCTTAAACTCGGACCCCTAGAACAATTCGCTGCAAACACCTTGAAGTCACTGTTATTCCTCAGTTATTGTATTATATTTATTTTATCTAGTTTATTGTTATAATAAAACAATATCACAACGAAAATATTAAATGTTATATGCACTTAACACAACACTATGTTCCATTGAATTTGGATTTGTTTGTTTGCTTTGTCTGCATTCGCCAAGATGGCCGATTTTGACATTAAGGGTACTGATAGAGAGAGAGTACGTTCAATCCTGCTTTTACTTCGTTAATTATACTATGAGTAGAAATCTACTCTTAAAAAAGTATTTATTGCTTCGATATAAAATTATTTTTGTGTGTGGAAAATAAAGCAAAAATGCTCCCAAGTTTTCCACACCTGCTTAGTTTTTTCGAAACAAATTTTTTACTGAATCCAAACAAAGTTATTACGTATACTGTATACAATTTACATAGAGTACTAACAAATAGAAAACAAAAAGTACCAAACATTTCTCATATCGTACTTAAATCATTAAAATATACTCCACATAGTACTTCACTTATGTTTCAATACAACCCTGGTTTCGTAATGACTATAGAACAGTTTTTTTTTGCTTTGTTTGACAGAGAAAATCAAAAAATTTTTGTCAACAAGCCAACTAGTGTGTCAAACTGGTGAACTAGCTTCTTAACTATCGAACCTGTGTGGAAATGGCCGCCGTGTGTCACAAAAGAACGCAGATTTGAAGCCTGCATAAGATCTAACTAATGTAACTTTCACATCTGGAACTCGTGTGGCAAACAATATGGCGGCTTGTATGTGTTCGAGAGAGCGAGCGTTCAATTTACGGAATTTGCTTGACACACACAGGGTTACATTTGAGAAGAGTAGAAATGTTCTCTTAAAAAAGTATTTATTGCTTCGAAATAAAATTATTTTTGTGTGGGGAAAATAAAGCAAAAATACTCTCCAAGTCATCCACACTTGCTTACTTTTTTCGAAACAATTTTTTTACTGAATTCAAACAAAGTTATCACGTATACTGTATGCCATTTACATAGAGTACTACCAAATAGAAAACAAAAAGTACCAAACATTTCTCATATCGTACTTAAATCATTAAAATGTACTCCACATAGTACTACACTTATGTTTCAATACAACCCTGGTTTCGTAATGACTATAGAAATGTTTGTTTTTTGCTTTGTTGGACCCATTTTCCACTCGGCAATTATTCTTGCTGGCAAGTCGAGTTTGTTGGCATCGGAACGGGACGAGAGGGGACGAGTACAGACTTGCTCGTACCGGCAATTTTTCTTTTGTCCAGCTCTTTCTTTGAAGTTTCACTTTAGTTTTATTCAGAATTGCTCAAGAAAACTTGCTAAGTGGAAACGCAAATTTCAAGTTCAAAAGAGAATTGAAAACTTGCTGGCAATAAAAATTGCCGTGTGGAAAAGGGGACTTGGACAGAGAAAATCAAAAATTTTTGTCAACAAGCCAACTAGTGTGCCAAACTGGCGAACTAGCTTCTTAGCTATCGAACTTGTGTGGACATGGCCGCCGTGTGGCATACAAAAACGCAGATTTGAAGCCTGCATAAAAGAGACCGGACACTCTGTATAGTAGGCTTGTGCTAAACAGTTCCGGAGCCGGAACGAACATGGAACGTTTCTTTTGTACAGCGGAACTAGTTCGCGGAAACATGTTCGCGGAACTATGTAGTTCCTTTGCACTTTGGAAATCTGCTTAGATATTAAGTATTCATTAATGCGATACTCATTTGAATAATATAACAAACATTATTCTACATTCCTTGCCTGCAATTTATTCCACATATTTTAATTATTTAAGCATGTTCATGTGCAGCAGTTGCCTCGAAAGCAAAACATGTCCCGGAGCTATCTAGTTCCGCCCGTTCGATTGTTCAACCAAATGAACAAAATAATGCGCATAACAAGAACGACAATATATCTTCCAATAGTTCTTTTATCATATCTTTCAATCAGATTTATGCATGTCTGCGGAACTATCAAGTTCCGCTAGTTCCATTTCATTGAACGAAAACATGTTCAAAATGAAATGAACAGAGCATTGCACACAACAAGGACAAGGAATTGTCATCTTTTCATTTCATACATTTGTTCTTTCGTCGATCACAAAAATCGTGTAAGACTTAATATGTAAGAAAGAGATGTTGTTTATGTTGAATATGAACATGAATATTGCGTAAGAAAAAAAAAACATTCATTGCAGTCGGAACTGTTTGAACATGTCAAAAATGAATCGAAGGAACGATTGGAACTATGTCCGACTGTGAACATAGTTCCGGGAACTATACAGGTTCGGAACTACACATCTCTACCGTATAGTACAACCGGGTATTCACAATGAACTATGAATGCACTTTATAATGGATATTGATATGAAATACTTGGAACATTTTTTAAAAAAATATGAAATACATACTGCTGTCTCGTTTTACATTTGTGATTTCTTTTGCATCAAACATATATATGGCTTCTTGCTGATTCCGATGATGAAACCAAAGATCAAACCCAAGTTATATTGTTGGAGCTACTAGGTACGAGTGAGCTTTAAAAATGTTCTAAAGGTGTGTCATATGTAAATAAAGCTTTACTCCAGCTTATTTTGCTGCTAGTTGCCTTTCATTATAAACAATATGTTCGATAGTTGGTTTTTCTACCATTCTTAGCTCCAATACTTTATATAGTTCTGTAAAGCAATTTATAAAATCTGCAAAAGATCTGAACTCGGAAATTTGATATTTGCTTTGTTAAGGCTCTTTCACTGCAATAAAAATTACTACAGAGCTGTTTTAAAACCCGTAGATTCAGTATAATTTTAGATTTAAGATGATTATTTTGACTGCATTTTCAAAGCTAATAAATGTTTAATACATCATACATGCATCATCATACGTGGCATGCAGGTTAAGTGTGTGGCTTAGCATGCTCGGAGCCCGGGTTCGATCCCCAGCCGTGGCGAAAAGTTTTTTTCAATAAAAAATTGTTCTGATCGGTCACCACCTCTCTGCAGACAATGGCAAACCTCAGAGAGTAAATAATGCCATGTAAAGCTTCTTGAGAACATGAATTTTAGCCGTTAGGAGTCGGCATAAAACATGTAGGTCCAGTTCTCGGTCAATTGTGTGCAAACATTTAATAACACACATAACACAATTGATCATTAGAAGCTAGGTCAAAGTCCTTTCAAGGGCTGAAATGGCCAATTTGTTTTTGTTTCATCATACATGCAAAAATCAGAAAAAATGGCGATATTATTACTTATAAGAACTCATGGGAATTGCATTAAGTTAAATATAAATATTATAGTTTAGAATTACAAATAAGAACTCATGGGAATTGCATAAAGTTAAATATTATAGTTTAAAATATTATTTTAAGGCAAATTGATGATTTTTATTAAATCAATATTATAAAATAAAGAATTTTAACAATTTTTTTAAGTATTTTAATATTATAAACACTCCTTAATTTAAATTATTTTCGAAGCCCATTGTTTTTTATTTCGAAGTATTACATTCATTGCACCAAAATTCGCAGCATATAACGGATATGCGAACATATTTTTAGTATGATATAATTAATACTTTATTATTATTACTTTTTCTTTAGATTTGTTGTCATTATTAATTATCACTTGTCAAATTTTATATATCTATTGAGTTTTTTTTCACACAGATTTAGATTAATTGTGAATAGAAAAGACCTTTGCAAGAGTTCTTATTTGGTTTTGAAAGGGACTCTTTTAAAAGCTAGCAGCTACTTTTGCTCCTCATATGAAAAAAATAGTGCTTTTAAACTCAAGAAAGTAGTCTTATATATTCTCTGCAAGAGCTTTAGTAGCGCTTCTAAAGCTAAAGTTGAAGCTTGTTGCTTTATGATATAGCACTATTAACTCTGTAAGAATTAATATACGCCTGAAATTGTTACTTGGGAAGTCTTTAAAATTAAGTTGAAAATGATAAATTAACGGTTTCATTAGTAATTCGTGTTACAGAAGGATTCTTTAATAATTAATTTGGATTCAAGGATAGTAGGAGGTAATAAAAAATAAAACAATAGGATTCACGATCTTGTTGTATCGCTGCAAATTCATGTGCAATGGTAACTGTTTGTGTGCAGCCTATGTTCACACTAAGGCCAAAAAGCTGCCTTTCAACTGAGAAGCAACATTTCAGAAACTGGTGTTCACATTGGGAAAGATGCTTTTCATTTGACATATAGTCATGTGTTTCTTATTACTGCGTTCTCTTGCGATTGTTGCATATGTAGCTGAATTTCGATATGTAGCTGTATTTCTGGCTACTTCCGCATATATATGCGTATTTTTAAAAAAAAACTCTTTAGATTTTTTCTCCTACAGCACTAGATATATTGCCTCAGGCAGCTCACTTCTTTTTACACATACTTTGCATTTTTTTGTCAAGTTCAACAAGATGATTAAATTGGGATTCCAATATGTAAATAAATATGTAAATAAAAACACACACGAAATGTCAAATAACAATGACAACTTGTATTTTTGTAATAGATTTTTACTCAACTTCAACGAACAGACTTCAGAATTAGGGTTGTTTTCTAACATTTCATTGCTTTTGTAAAAGCCAACGAAAAGCAGCTTTTTATTTATCAGTTCTTCTATGACGAAAAGCTGAATATAATGTTGCTTTTCAGCTGAAAAGCCATTATTGTCCGAAAAGCGGCTTTTCGGTGTTAGTGTGAACATAGTATTAGGTTAAGTTAATAATTCTTAAAAAACATATTTTTTAAGAATGATTTTTTTAGAGTTTTATGCCAAATAATTCTTGAAGTAACAGGATTGCTACAACAACAAAGCTATCTGCAATACAACCGAGTAGACTAGACCATGGTTCCGTCGGACGCTACTCCGACTCATCAGTAGTCTCTGTGGCTTATGCAGTCCACTAACTTAATAAGTGCAACTGCGGCAAAAAATTTAAAAAAATTTACTGCATTGATTCTGCAAAGAGTTTGTTGTTCCGCTTTTTGTTTACTTCTTTATCACGTGTCCATCTAGGTTCCAACATTTTGTTTGTTTTTGCTTTAACTTCATTAATTTTTTTACTTCCAATCCTTTCTTCTCTTCTCATTCTCGCTCATGTCCCATTTAACGCTCCCACCCTTAATTTTCCTTAATTTTTTATAGTGTGTTTTGACCTTTACAGTGTTTTAATGATATTTAATATTAAAACGCGCTGTGAGGTGTTTTAATTTTTGTATGGTAAAACACTTCAAATACATCGTGTTTTGGCTCTTAAACGCGATAAATGCTTATAAAACTTTTTGGAGGTTCGGTGTAAACATACTATTAAGCAATATTATGTTACAAATGCTTAACATTTGTTTTTTTAAAATTTTTCTCATAATTCGTTTATAAGAGTTGTTTAATATATATGTAAAATACTCAGCATAATTATCATATGCAAAAAAATCGCAAAAGCAAAGGATTATTTTTTTTTTATTACAAATTTTAGAAATTGACAGTGCGAAAGAGGGCTCTTAAAATGTAAACAATGCATACAGATCTGGAGATTTTGTTCAAAAAGAACTGTGGTGGTGTTCAATATAAAATGAGCAAAATTTATTCGCAACAGCGCTTTGACCCCTTTTCCACTCGGCAATTTTTCTTGCTGGCAAGCCGAGTTTGTTGGCATCGGGATGTGACGAAAGGGGATGAGTACAACTTGCTCGTACCGGCAATTTTTCTTTTGTCCTGCTCTTTCTTTGAAGTTTCACTTTAGTTTTATTCAGAATTGCTCAAGAAAACTTGCTGAGTGGAAATGGAAATGGCAAGTTCAAAAGAGAATTGAAAACTTGCTGGCAATAAAACTTGCCGAGTGGAAAAGGGGACTTTGCAATGCGATAAGATTTTCATATGCAACAGCCCTGGTATTTGCATTAATGTTGCAAGAGCACAAAAACGACTTTAAACTATTGTTTGTACAAGCAGAAACTGAAAAATATTCGTCAAACGGTTCGCATCAACTATGATACCAAACCAAAATGATTATTTGGAAATGACCATGATACCAATATGCAGCCAAACATGATTACCGAACAGTTTTGTGTTTTCAGGTATAAAATGAGAAATTAACTTTTTCTCTAATTTATTCTCTCTTCTTCTTTGCCTGAAACAAAAGACATTTTTACTTATAAACAAATTAATATAAGATTAAACCAAACTTTTTTAAATTACTTATAGAGATTTCGCAAATATCGCCTCTAAATTTAGCAAGTTTGACTCAAATCTCAGCTGTTTAATATAAATTAAAAAAAAAAATAAATTTTTTATTTTTTTTGAAAAATATGACAGATGGCAAATTTTTATAGCAAAATTTAATGTTTCCATTTCGCTCATTATTGCAAGTGTTTTGTGATATGGGATAAGATAAGAAACTGAAAGATCATATGGAAGCGCGGGATAATGCCCATTGCATTTACAAACATAGTTTGAATTCATTCATTTATTTTATTTTCCATTTTTTAAAAAATATGTAAAAAGCATATATATGGAAATTTGGTTGTTGTCTATTATGTGTTGTGATGGATTCTATGGGAAATCTGCGGGGACTGACCTATAAGCTCCCAGACGGGTCACAAGTTGTGGATATTGAACGGCCTCTAGATATCGAGGTTAGCCGCTTTTTGCGGTACCGCAACTGAAAAAACCACATATCCCGCAACTGGCACTGTTAAGGCGAATCGGAGCCAAAACTCCCTGTCTCAGTTAGACTATAAGCTTGAGGGGTCTCAACAAGACTTGTAAAATGGAATATGCGTAGGGTTTTGGTCCCTGCCACAATCTAACTTCCCAATGAAAACTAAACCAGCCTCGGATTTGAACCCCCACTACGTTGACAACCACCTCAAATGAAAAACGGACAATGATTTACGGATATGCACCTGGAATGTTCGGACCTTTTATAGAGAGGTGCCTCTGTCGAATTTGAAGCCATCGCAAAAATAAAATGAAGACGGACATCACCGGCATTCAGGCGTTGTAAAAGACGAGGCTGCTCTAAGAGATCAGATTGCGATATCTACTACAGCTGCCATGCGAAGAAACGCGAATTTGGATGTGGATTCGTCGTAAACCGGAAACGACGCTACGTTGTTTCCTGGTTCATACCTGTGAACGAAAGGCTGGCGACAAGACGTCAAGGTGAAATTTTTCCACACAAGCCTAATTTCCACACAAGCCTAGGCGTGCACGCCTTGGACGGAGGAAAAGGACGCTACTGTCATGGAAACTTTCTATGCAAGCCTAGAGGACGTGGAAATAGTCCTCGACGATTTCAACGCGAAGGTCGAAAAATCAGTTATTTTTGGCTCCACTGTCGGTCAGTTCAGTCTCCACGAGACCACTTCCAACAACGGTCTAAGACCGATCGACTGCCGCGTAGCGAAACATGGTAGTAAGTAGCACCAGATTCGAACACCTCGATATCCACACGACCACCTGTCTATCTCCGGATCAAAAAACGCGATACCAGATTGATCATGTTGTGATCGATGGAAGACACGCTTCAAGTGTACTGAATGTTCGCACATTTCCGGGAGTCAATATTGACTCTGACCATTATCTTGTTGCAGCCAAGATCCGCGTGCGATTGTGCAATGCAAAGAAAATACGCACAGGTATGCAACGAAAGCTAGATGTCGATAAGCTGCTATCACAATGGACCGCCGAGGCTTACTTTCCTCGACTCTCGGTTAAGCTCAACCAACTTTACTCTGAACTCGATGAGGCTGGCAGACTTTGGGCGTATACGATTATTAAACAATGATTATATCCGTAACTGTTGTATTTTATTATGTTGTTGAGAATGTTCTTTGGTGTTTTATAGGAGGAAAATTGATACTTGGGCACCGCTGGGTACCGTATCGAATAATTTTTTTTCGCTTGAGCTTCGTCTTTCATTCACTCGACATGACCCTGCCAACAGAGCTGCTCTATTTTAACACACTTGACTATTTCGATGTCGGCATATAGCTCACACAGTTCGTGGTACCATCCTATTGGTACTCGCCATCCTTTACAATTTTTAAAAATGTTTCTTTAAGGACATAAGGACATCTGCTAAGATTGAATAAATATTATTAAATAAATACGATACGCATATGCATGATAAAACAAACCTTTTTCTACATTATTTAACTACAATTTCATTCCCCACATTTTAATTACATAAACATGTTCATATGCAGTATTGCCTCAAAAACCAAACATGTCCCGGAACTGTCTAGTTCCGCCCGTTCGAATGTTCAACCAAATCAACAAAATAATGCGTATAACAAAAACGTCGATGTATCTTCTAATAGTTCTTTTATTTTGTCTTTCAATCAGATTTTTTCATGACCGCGGAATTATTTTGTTCCGCTTTCATGTCCGATTGAATGAACAAGATCGGCACAACAAGATCGGCGAATTGTCATCATTCCATATCAAACGTTAGTTCTTTCGTTCGCTCACAAATATCATCTTTGCACATGTGTCGATCACAAAATTCGAGTAAGACTTAATATATAAGAAAGAGATGTCGTATTGATTTTCAAATTGCAAATCGAAGGAACGATTGGAAATATGTTCGACTGTGAACATAGTTCCGTGAACTATACAGGTTCAGAATGACACATCTCTAGATTATTGACTTGAAGAGCGTTAGTTTTGTTCGTCGAGAGAGAGCTCTGCTTCTCAATTGCGTACTGAGCCCAAAGTAACACCTGTTGGTGAAAAAAAAGATGGCGTGTGTCGATTTGTTCCTCAAGAGTCTTCTCCAAGATTTGTCGTAGCGTAAAGGTCTGGTCGATGGTGTACTTTCCAGGTTTGAAGCCACATTGATAAGGTCCAATCATTTGGTTGAAGATGGTCTTCAGTCTTTCACACAATACGCTCGACAGGACCTTATATGCGATATTATGAAGGCTAAACCCACTGTAGTTGGCGCAAATGGTGGCATCACCGTTCTTGTGCATTGGGCAGAGCACACTGAGGTTTCAATCATCTGGAATGAATTCTTCCGACCATATTCTGAATTGAAGCCTGTGAATGCATTTAAACAGAGCTTCGACACCGGTCTAAAACAGCTCAGCCGGTAGGCCATCTGCTCCTGTGGCTTTGTTGTTTTAAGCCGAGCTATAAATGTTAAGTCCTCGTTACAGTTGGGCAGTGGAACTTCAACGCTGTCATCCATAATTGAGGTTTCCAGGATATCATCTCCACTGGCGGGATTGTTGTCAGCGTCGCCATTTAAAAGACTAGAGAAGTGTTCCCTCCATAGCACCAGTGTACTCTGGATATCTGTCACTAGATTCCCATTCTCATCCTTGCAGGAAGAGGCTCCGGTCTTGAAATCATCGGACAGGCGTCTTATCTTTGCCTTCCGTCAATCAACACGTTATCAATTTAGTTGCGTGTTTTTTGGTCAGGTTTGACAGCCAGGAGGCTGCTTGAATCTAGTGCTACTAACGACCATGTTTCGTGCTGCGGCGAAGTCATCAATCTCATTCCGTCAGAAGATGTGTTGTCATGGAGGCTGAACTTTCCGAATGTTGGTACAAAAATTTTTTCTTTACCTACCTTGGGGTTGAAGTCACCAAGCATGATTTTTTTGTCATGACGGGGGCAGCGCTCGTATGCGTCTCTGAGGTGATCGTATAAACTTTCTTTGGTCTCGTCATCTTTTTCTTCTGTCGGAGCGTGCACATATTATGGCATATTAGGCAAATGTTAAATGTTATTAGGCATATGTTAAAAAATTTAGCCTCGAAACGGATTATGGCAAGTCGTTCGTCGACTTGACACGATTTCGACATGGATAATGCTGGCCTCGCCAAGTTGAGGTAGTCAGACACGTTGCCATGTGAAGATTGCCGCCTTAATTCCCAGGGGAGAACTAGATTATTTTTTTTGCAACAACTAAGCGAGGGAGTTTAGTTGTTGCAAATTGTAAGAACCAAGTTAAGCGAGTGGTGTACACTATACTGTACATCGATTTGTAAAGCCTGTTTCTAACTCGCCTATGCATAAAATCGTCTGATTTAAATTTTATCCCGTTATTTATTTCATGTTCAGCCAACTTAAGGAAATTTTTATACCTCCATGCGTAATGCGTCAGGGGTATATTTATTTTGTCACGACGTGTGTAACGCCCATACGGAGGCGTGGTAAGTAAAGAAAAGTACATGAAAAGCCATGTCCGTCTGTCTGACAGTGTACATGATTACAGCCGTGATTTTGAAGCTACTATACTGAAATTCGATATTAAAGCTTTTTTCTAAAAAGCAAAGATCAAGTTCGAGAATAGGCTTAATCGGACGAAAACCGCACCCACCTCCCATGCAACCCCAGTAATGAAAACTCTATGAAGAGGCTAATATTTAAGCTGAAAACCCTAAATTCGTTATGTGTGTATTCTTTGTCAAAACTGATGTGTGTTACAGTAGACCCTAATCGAATGCGTGTTGCGTTGCGCTTCCTAGCGACACGCAAATTTTGTATACGCATAGCCTAAGCAAGTGCGCTGCGTACAATCGAAAACATATATGTTTTCCTTGTTGCTCTTATGTGTTTGTTGCTCTCTGTTTGAATATTTTTGTTTTATGCAGCCAACTTCACAACCAAACGCATTGTCAAAATAGGAAATTCGAATCGAGTAGCGCTAGTGCGTTACGCATTTCGGTAGGCTTCATATAAAATGTATGTGCATGAACCAATTTTGAAAAAAGCGCAACGCAACGCCCATTCATTTAGGGTCCACTGTTAGAAAAATGGACGTCATCGACTTTCTAACACGCCTACCTCCCATACAATCCCAAAGATTAAAACTATATAAAAAGGATTCTGTCAAATCTACATAAATAAATTAAATAAATTGTTTCCTTGTGAATCGGCCGTGGAGGTATTTTAACTTCGGCCAATTCGAAGATATACCTTACAAGTTTATTGTGTTGTTATCAACAAGTAATGAGTATCGTGCATTCTTTAGAGGCGTCCACAACGTTTCATAAAAGCGTTTTTATCAAATTAAAAAAAATAATAAAATTGCTCGGTCTTCTGTTGTTTGTTGGATTTGTATATTGGGATTTGGCCGTGTAAAAAAGACAAGCAAAGTCTTATTTTATTCTTTATTTTATTTTTCCAATATTTCGGCTCACTTTGTGGGCCTTCATCAGGGCTAAAAGAACACATAACATTAATCATAAAGTTCACAAAAAACAAACATTACATTAAATTACCATAAGAACGAAAAATTTACATTAAAACATTAAAATATTAAATAGTAGCACAAATATTATTTTTAATTTTCCTTAACGTCAACTGTGTTTATGTTTTATTAAATGTTTGTAGATGTGGGCGCAGTTTCTGTGTCCGTTTTGTAGTTCAATTGTATTGTTGTTGGTGTGTTTATTATGTGCAGCATCTCCAATTATTCCTTCTCGTGTAATTCGTCTCTTGTTGCAGTATAGTTGTGCTTTCAAAATTCGGTGAGTGATTGTTTTGAAGACAGTGGGCCGCAAGCGCTATTTTGTGGTCATGGTTCGATTTTAGATCTGATTTGTATGATGATAGTCTCGTTTTTAATTTAGATTTTGTTGTACCAACATATACTTTGTTGCATATATTGGCCCCGTCGCCTTTGCATTGTATTTTGTATACGAGATTACAATTGTCCATGTCCTCTAGTTTACTTTTTGTTTTGCTGTGAAAAGATTTTAATGTGTTGTTTGTTGTAGGTGCTAGTACGTACTTGTTTCTGTTGTATATGTCTGATTTTTTTAAATTTTTCCGTAAACCCAGGTACATAAGTGACTCCTTTGTACTTTTTTGGTTCTGTAGTTTGTTCATTTCCGGTCTGTTTGATGTTGTTGTTTTAAAATGTTTTGATCAAACGCGTGATAGTATGTGGTGGGAAATCATTGGCTTCCAGTATTTCCTTGATTTGTGCAATGTTGTTTTTGTGAAAAATGGAGTCACTAATGTTAAAAACTCTCTGGATGAAGTTTTTAGCAGTGTTAAAAATTGTTTTTTCGGGTGCTTCGAATGAAAGTTAATAAGTCTACCCGATGCCGTGGGTTTCTGATACCAATCCGTGTTCATAATGTTGTTGCTTTTGATTACTATCGCGTCCAGATATGCCAATTTGTTGTTGATTTCCTTCTCTTTTATTGTAAATTTTATATGAATGTTGCATTTGTTCAGTGTGTTTAATGTGTTGTCTATCTCTTTAGTTTTCTTTTTTTAGTTTTAGTTTATGACTAATGTTCTTCGTGCCTATGTCCAAAATCTCCTCCATTACAATATCCGCTATTATCGGTGATATTGGTGAACCCATTGGCATGCCTTTTAACTAGCTGTATATTAACAGAAAGAGACGCCTACCCAATTAATACAGCAAGAGATGCGACAAAATTTTTAAAGCAAAACAAAGACATTATCATTGTTGAAGCAGACAAAGGAAGCAAAACAGTTGCTAGGAACAAAAAAGATTACGAAGAGAAAATGAAAACAATATTAAGCGGCGGATGGACGTACAAAGCAATAAGAAGAGACCCAACTTCAACATTACAACAAAAAAACAACAATTTAGTGGATACACTTTTTAAAAAAGAAATAATAAATAAACAAGAAAAGCTTAAAATTACAACACACACAGCAATACCAAGAATTTACGGTCTGCCAAAAATACATAAACACGATACACCATTGCGTCCTATTTGCTCATCAATCAATTCTCCATCATATGCACTCTCGAAATACATGGTGAATGTTTTAAAAATATTAACATTGAACTCCAAATACAACATAAAAGACGCAGTAGAATTTAAAAACAAGATTAACAGCACATATATATGCGATGACGAAGAGATGGTGTCATTTGACGTGGTTTCTCTTTTTCCAAGCATACCGGTGGAATTTGCACTCAGGACAATTGAACGACAGTGGGACAAAATTAAAAAAAACAAAAAAAAATTGGCCATTTCAGCACTTGAAAGGACTTTGACCTAGCTTCTAATGATCAATTGTGTTGTGTGTGTTATTAAATGTTTGCACACAATTGACTGAGAACTGGACCTACATGTTTTATGCCGACTCCGAATGGCTCATGTTCTCAAGAAGCGTTACATGGCATTATTTACTCTCTGAGGTTTGCCATTGTCTGCAGAGAGGTGGTGACCGATCAGAAAAATTTTTTATTGAATAAACTTTTCGCCGCGGCTGGGGATTGAACCCGGGCTCCGAGCATGCTAAGCCACACACTTAACCTGTATGCCACGGTAACCACACAAAATTAAACTTCATACTAAAATTCCAAAATATTGTATAAAAGAAAACAATTACTTCACGTACAATGACAAAATATACAGCCAGTTAAAAGGCATGCCAATGGGTTCACTAATATCATCGATAATAGCAGACATTGTAATGGAGGAGATTTTGGATATAGGCACGAAGAACATGAGTACCCAGACTGCTCACGAAGTACGTTGACGATATTTTTGCAATTGTAAAAACTATAGAGATTGACAACACATTAAACACACTGAACAAATGCAACATTCAAATAAAATTTACAATAAAAGAGAAGGAAATCAACAACAAATTGGCATATCTGGACGCGATAGTAATCAAAAGCAACAACATTATGAACACGGATTGGTATCAGAAACCCACGGCATCGGGTAGACTTATTAACTTTCATTCGAAGCACCCGAAAAAACAATTTTTAACACTGCTAAAAACTTCATCCAGAGAGTTTTTAACATTAGTGACTCCATTTTTCACAAAAACAACATTGCACAAATCAAGGAAATACTGGAAGCCAATGATTTCCCACCACATACTATCACGCGTTTGATCAAAACATTTTAAAACAACAACATCAAACAGACCGGAAATGAACAAACTACAGAACCAAAAAAGTACAAAGGAGTCACTTATGTACCTGGGTTTACGGAAAAATTTAAAAAAATCAGACATATACAACAGAAACAAGTACGTACTAGCACCTACAACAAACAACACATTAAAATCTTTTCACAGCAAAACAAAAAGTAAACTAGAGGACATGGACAATTGTAATCTCGTATACAAAATACAATGCAAAGGCGACGGGGCCAATATATGCAACAAAGTATATGTTGGTACAACAAAATCTAAATTAAAAACGAGACTATCATCATACAAATCAGATCTAAAATCGAACCATGACCACAAAATAGCGCTTGCGGCCCACTGTCTTCAAAACAATCACTCACCGAATTTTGAAAGCAAGAGACGAAAAAGTTGAAGTTGCGAGCGTAAAGTCTGTTGCGGCTTGCACGATATCTCGTTCCAAGTAGCTTGAAACAAAACAAACATAAAAGAATAACAGTTTTGCCTTCCATTTAAACCAACAAAAAGTTTAAAATTAAAAAAAAAGTGTGAGTGTCAGCTCCGACGCGCGATTGGAGTTTACTTCTTATCGATTGCCTTGGAATTTTATATAATCATGTACAATAGGCAAAGTGGTTAAATATATAAACTCATAGTGCATAAACAGTTAACATAATTAATTTCATTACCAAAATGTAATGTCGTTACCAAAAACTGAGGCAGTAAAATTTAAATAACTAAAACTCGAAACGTTAAAAATTCAAGTAAAATTTTTTACAAATCGTGATGATTGAACAAAATCCAGACGTCCCCAGTGTTTTTCCAAAAAACTAAATATAAATAAAGTTTTATAAATTTTAATATGAAATCCATTAAAGTTTCAATAACCCACCCTAGACCTCAGCTAGTCCAGTTACATCCGCTTGACCACAGAATTATCCATTTATGTCTAAATGCTTCCGAGAATTCATAAAAGTGACAATGACCTAAGAAAATCCCATTGCATCCGATTGGCCATAGAATCATAAAGTTTGTTCGAAACGTCTCATGAAACACATAAAAGTTCCAATGACCCCCGCCTGTGACCTCAGATAATCCCATTGAACCCGATTGGCCATGGAATCATCTATTTTGGTCCAAATGTTCCATGGAACCCATAAAAGTTCCAATAACCCACCTATGACCTCAGATAATCCCATTGCATCCGATTGGCCATAGAATCACCCATTTTGGTAGAAATGTTCCATTGAACCCATAAAAGTTCCAATGACCCGCCTGTGACCTCAGATATTCCCATTGCACCCTAAATGGAATCATCCATTTTGGTCCAAATGTTCCATGGAACCCATAAAAGTTCCAATGACCCGTCTATGACCTCAGATAATCCCATTGCATCCGATTGGCCCTAGATTTATCCATTTTCGTCCAAATGTTCCATGGAACCCATAAAAGTTCCAATGACCCGTCTATGACCTCAGATAATCCCATTGCATCCGATTGGCCATAGAATCATTCATTTTGGTCCAAATGTTGCTTCAACCAATAAAAGTTCCAATGACTCCCCTGTCACCTTAATGGAATCCATGGAATCCATTAAAGTGCCAATGACCAGCCTGTGCCCTCAAATAATCCTATTGCATCCAAAAGGCCATAGAATCATCCACTTTGGTCCAAATTCTCCATGGAATCCATTAAAGTGCCAATGATCTGCCTGTGACCTTAGATAATTCCATTGCATTCGATTGGCCATAGAGTCATAGAATCAAAGTTGAAAATTCAAGCGTAACGCAAAAAAAGTTGAAAATTCAACCGTAACGAAAAAAAGTTGAAAATTCAACCATAACGCAAAAATAGTTGAAAATTCAACCGTAACGAAAAAAAGTTGAAAATTCAACCATAACGCAAAAATAGTTGAAAACTCAACCGTAACGAAAAATAGTTGAAAATTTGACTTTACCCCCATGAAAATTTGACTTTACCCCCTAATATAATTTCTTTTCATGCAAATCGATTCTAAAGGAGTAAACTCCAAAAAATCTCGAAAAGTACCAAAATTCGTAGTAACTTTAATTTCAAAACAACGCCAAGCAATACTGTTCAAGGTTTTTTTATGATTTTTAACGTGTTCTGCTAATTTTCCCTGGAATTTAATTGTTGTCATATAAATATAATAATAGTAATAATTATATAGTTATTTCATACAATAGCTAATAGTGTAAAATATTCATCACCCTTATCATTGAACCCGCGCTCGCTCTCAAAACAGGGACGAAACAAATATTTTCTATTTTTGAAAATAATTGATGTTTTCGGCCTTTAATTGGTATTAAATTGTTGTAGGCTTTGGCCGTATGAAAATTAAAAAAAAAATTTTAATTTTTATTTGTGTCAATATGTGTCTGTTTTTTTTAATTTTTCGGTGAAGCCTTCTACATATGTGACTCCTTTGTATATTAATGTTTTGTTGGTTTGGTTACATGGTTACAACACCTTGACAAATATCTACAGCAACACAAAATCAAAGATTGAAGACATGGACAAATCAAATCTAATATATAAAATTACATGCAAAGGAGATGGAAGCAATATATGCGAAAAAGAGTATGTTGGAACGACGAAATCAAAATTAAGGACACGATTATCAGCACACAAATCAGATATAAATAACAAGAATGACAACAAAACAGCACTTGCGGCCCATTGCGTTAAATGGGGCCACTCTCCTAACTTTGAAAAAACAAAGATTCTGCAACAAGAGAACAATTACAAACGGCGATACACAATAGAAATGCTCCACATAATTAACACACCCATACAAAAGAGACTTAACTATAAAACGGACACCGATAACTGCGCTCATATTTATAAACATTTAATCAGACAAAACATTAGTTGACGAAGGTAACTTTAAACAACAAGACTTGTTTGTTACTGGTAAAAATTATAATTTTAATTTTCATTGTTTAATAGTTTTTAAATATGTTTATATTGTGTTAAAATTAGTTAATACTTGTATTTTTCATTTATTGTTTTAAATTTGTTTATATTGTGTTAAAATAGTGTGTGATAAATGTTTTCATGTTCTTCTAAGTTCTATACTGAAGATGACTAATATTTTTAGACGAAATATTGACATAAATAAAAATTAAAATTTGCGTTTTAGTTTTCATACGGCCAAGCCTACAACAATTTAATATTTTTGAAAATTTTAATTTCGACGTCGAATGAACTGAACTCAATTATTGAACAAACGTCGTCGACAAAAATACAAAATTTTGGTCGACAAAAATTTGAGAGCGGATTCATTTCACTTCTCAAGCAAATATTTTGGAAGTAGAACTTTGTTATAAGTTTCACTTCATACCTATTTAGGTGGATCATAGATTTAAAAAACAGACATTTGATGATTCAAATGAGGGATGTCATAATGGTATTACCAAAGAATTACGTTCATCAATTCAAAGAGTGGTCAAAATTCTAGCCTTTTTTTCTAAATACTGAGGACTGAATCTTTTTATATTTATGCAAACAGGCCAAGCAATACTAGTGAAAGGAAACTGTAACGGTGGTGGATTGCACACGGGCACTCAAGCTTTGAAACCTTCGGGAAGGTGCAGATATATATCTGTGCTGGGTATTTTCGTTTTTACAGCATCTTACGAAGGGAGGTATCATAACTGATTGTGAATCAGTTAAAATTTCAACTGGAAATTCAATGAACCAATGTTAAGACTGCTGCGAAATACCAACTCTCCACCTGACTCTGTAAAAGGATCTATTATGGATGTAGTAAGTTTTACTCTCTAAAATTACAACTTCTTTTTAGTAAAAAAACTGAAAAAAACGAATACGGACTCATTGTTCATGAGTTCGCAATGAGAGCAGATCTATTTGATGGTCATAGCTGGGAAACGTGATCGTCATAGTTGGTCTAACAAAAGGCAATAAATTTGCAAGATGCAGCTGGTGACTAAAATCTTTGGGTCGATCGATAGATATGCACAATGGACAATGTGCACAGCTATCATAAAATACCGCAACAATGCTTAAGTTAAAATAACAATTTTGGAATAGGTTTTGAAAAATTTGGTCCAAAATCAACCGGCAAGCAATCACTGTTATTGGTGAAGAATACCTCTCATTCTGTTTAAAATACTCATTGGTCATGAAATCTCAATGAGAGCTGATCTTTCGAGGGCACAGTTCGGTCTATAGATGTAATGAATGCAAATCTGCCATCCAATAACATCGGGAAGCTGTATGATTTGGACAGTTGGTTAAATTATTTCATGCCGGTTGGCGAATATTTATAAATTCAGAAACAATGGCCACAATTCACAGCGTTATCTCCAAATATTCAAGTAGCCTTTATTGTTCCATGGTTTTTCGCGAATACGTAGCACAGCCGAGCGGACGAAAACTAGTAACCAGCTTGCAACACGTACAAGACCAAATACCGCGCCTTAAGACCCAAGTATATTTGCTGTGATGGCTAAGTTTCATGCAAACTGCTTTTATTTACAATTTGTTTGATAATAAAAATAAAAATTTATTTTTAATTTTTTTGACAAGCCTAAAAAAATTGAGAGAACCGATAAAGCAGTTTGCTCGCGCGTTTTCAATAGTAAGGTGAAATTCTATTGTCGGAAGTGAAAACTATCGTCGAAATTTTGTTCGACGTCGAGCTGTTGGTGAAAGTGAATTCTCGGCGACGATATTTACTCGACGCGGGTTCAAGGATAGGGGTGATTGTTATGGAAAATAAATAAATATTAAAATAATAATATTAATTTATTTATTATTAATATTAAAAATAAATTAATAAATTGATATATTGAAATATTGGCCCGTATGCATAAAATATAGTGAACGCTTAAGAGTAGTGTTATCTATCAAGTAGTGAAAGTACGGTAGTGAACACTACTTTTGGTATGAATAAAAATTTTTAAGTCCCCTTTTCCACACGGCAAGTTTTATTGCCAGCAAGTTTGCAATTCTCTTTTGAACTTGCCATTTGCGTTTCCACTCAGCAAGTTCTCTTGAGCAATTCTGAATAAAACTAAAGTGAAACTTCAAAGAAAAAGCAGGACAAAAGAAAAATTGCCGGTACGAGCAAGTCTGTACTCATCACCTTTCGTCACGACCCGATGCCAACAAACTCGACTTGCCAGCAAGAAAAATTGCCGAGTGGAAAAGGGGTCTAATACCCCTTTTACATTAGTCAAGAATTGAAGTCAATCTTCTGAGCTTGTAGGCCAATTCGCCGCAAATAGGAAGCGACGAAAGAGGAAAAAGTTGACGGTACACAGTCAAGTGTACTGGCAAGTTTTTCGAACTCGAAAAATTGCTTCCATTTCTTGACTAGTGTAAAAGGGGACTAAGCAAACTCTATTTTCGAATTTCGAACTAAAGTGTTCACTTCTTTTATAGAGGGGATTTATACAATGAATCTCGTCGCATGAAATTTTCTGAAATTTTCTTTTCAATCTTAATCTTTAAATTACACGATGAAACTGCGTTGCAGAGTCTTGGCTTTAAAAATTTCATCAACAACGAAAATATGAAAGTATAACGTAGAAAAAGTTTCATGAAATCACAGCCCGAGAGACTTTTTGCATTCTTGTCATGTATCAAAAATTCAATTTGAAAATTCAATGCAATAAAAATAAAGTTGCTTCATGATTTCTTTGGCATAAAGCTTAAAATATTTTTACTAAAAATAATGTTTTTTAAGAATTATTAACTTAAATTAATTAATGTTAGCAAAAAAATACGGAACAATTGTTTATTTTTTATTGCTCTGAAGATATAGAAATAGCGACCTTAAAAGATGGTCGCAAAGAAATTGCAGGAGAAACCGAACTGGAGTGTTTCGCTTGGGCAAACGTTTCCAAAGAATACATTGCATTTTAGTAAAATTACTTAACGCGATATCTCAAGTTTCTAAATTTTCAGGCAATAAATACTTTGCTAACAACTCAACATACTCACAGGACAATCTATAAAGAAATCGAAAGCTATCTTGGTTAACAAAGCTTATTTTTTAATAACATTTAATTCTATTTCTACGATTAAAATGAAAAAACATTGCCATTTCGTTACTAATTATTTCAAGAAGTCTAATCAGAACCACACTACACTATATTATAGTAATCACTTCTTTTTAAGTAGTGAACACTCCTTTTATGCATATCAAAGTTTAGCAAGTACCCTGCAAGACAAGTCTAACCAAAACTCCAACACATTTATACATTGTTTGATGACAACTAACACAAACGAACCTACTTGTTATATATTTGTTTTTCTTTGATGCATGTCAGAAAGTGAAGATGCAGCAAACTTAACGTATTACGTAAAGCCGCATATGCTAGACAGAGAACACTGATAGACGCGTCCATCAAGTACGCCATTTTCAATTTAGTTTCTAAAAATATTGATAGGTTATAAAAAACACGAAACCCACCCAAATATTAGTTCCCACTGATTTTAAGATAAGTAAGTGCTCAATAATCTTATTAAATTTACTTATTAATTTATATTCTTAGTAACAATGCAATCATACAAAAAATTGAGAGTTCCGCATGTTTGATTGCTGAATTTAAGGAGGTCTGCACGGTCCAAAAGCAAGCACATTGTCATTTAATTTTTTAGAGGCTGTTTATTCCTGAAGTATGACTCCAATTATATTTTGTACGAGTGTGTTAAGCTAAGTTTCAAATGAAATTTAAATTGTTCCTTTATACAATATTTTTTATATATTATATGTAACCATAATATAATTTTCAATCATTCATTTATATATTGCTAGTTTTGTGTTTACATTTTTTCAATACAAAGTATTAATAGTCTGAACTAACTCATATTTACGTTATAGCTGACGTGAGTGAGGGAGAAGACTAACTGTTTGGTGGGGTTTAAAATACTTTCGTAAGAAAGTGACAGCAAATCACACGTTTCCATAAGGTGTAACCAATATTGTTGTTAAAGCTGACATGAGTGAGCGAGCAAGCTATATGGTTGGTTGCTCTTCAAAATACTTGCGGAAGAAGGTGATAGAATGTCACACGTACATGCGAGTTTCAGTCAGATTTTTCACATTGCCCTTAAAAAACTGATAGAAACTTTGTTCTGCATACTAACCAAAATTAGCGACAGCACTACGGGTTATATAACGAGTCATTTAACCAGTACATGTCTTGCAGGGTAGTGTTTCGAAAATAGTCTAGTCAAAAAAAAGAAGTGAACACTATATAGTGTTTTCTTTTTATGCATATCAATAGGGGCTTTCGCATGATCTAACATATTGGACGACAAAGTCGGATGGAAAACTAACGGAACAATTTGATAGACCTTTCGAATGATCCAACTTGTTGGACGACATCATTAATTACAAACTCTCAAGCAGAACACTTCGGCGCAATGGCATAAGAATTTTTGGGTGCGCTAATAATTGATCAAGTTTTGAAGGGAAAGGAAGAGATGGATATGAAAAGGAAATCTTTTTCTTTTAATAAAAGGAAGATGTGGTTATTTAAAGCACATAAACGCGCGCATTAAGTGTTTGTTAGTAATTTATATGCACTGATTGAACGTTGTTTACTCGCTGAAAATTTATAAGAAATGAAAAATGCACCGTGATGGACCAACATTCGTTCACATGTCCAACGAGTCGGACGGACCGGCAGAAAAATCAAAAATTTTTTATATTCATCCAACATGTTCGACCGACCGTCGTTTTAGCTTACGCATGGTACTACTTGTCGTCCAATATGCCATGTCTATCCAATTTGTTGGACCATGCGAAAGCCCCTAATGCTTGCAGACGAATTTGTTGTTGTGAATCGGAGTACAAGTTTTACTACTAATGTATAAACAAAGAGCTATCAACCCTGCATTTATTCAGTCCCCTTTTCCACACGGCAAGTTTTATTGCCAGCAAGTTTTCAATTCTCTTTTCAACTTGCCATTTGCGTTTCCACTCAGCAAGTTTTCTTGAACAATTCTGAATAAAACTAAAGTGAAACTTCAAAGAAAGAGAAAAAAAAAGAAAACAACAGAAAAATTGCCGGTACGAGCAAGTCTGTACTCGTCCCCTCTCGTCACGTTCCGATGCCAACAAACTCGACTTGCCAACAAGAAAAATTGCAGTGTGGAAAAGGGGTAAAATTGCCGTGTGGAAAAGGGGTCTAAATGAAACTTCAAAGAAAGAGCAGGACAAAAGAAAAATTGCCGGTACGAGCAAGTCTGTACTCGTCCCCTCTCGTCACGTTCCGATGCCTACAAACTTGACTTGCCAGCAAGAAAAATTGCCGTGTGGAAAAGGGGTGTCATGTTCGCCAAATGAATAACTTTCTGTTTAGACCGCCTAAACATAGAAGATGGCAGATAATGTTCGTTCGCGGTTGATGTTCGTCCGGTGTAGACAGTACGCCGAACGACTATTTTATCGCAATAAATTCTTCGCAATGAATTTTTCGTTCGTTCAGGCGGTCTAAACGCACAGTAATAGCCCGAACAGAACCAAAGCGGCTGACGGCTGGCGGTCCTCTCTCGGCGAATTGAGATGAAAACACGTCTACAACAACAGCGGTTGTCGGAACAAAGTTGCTTTTTATCACGGTATTGGTACAATTGACAGATAGGGGTGCAACAGACGGACAACATGATTAACATATAATGAAAAAATTTTGACTTATGCAATTAAGTTTTCATCAAAATCCATTATGAAGAAAATTATTTCGTTAATTATATTGTTGCGAATTCACACATATATAACACAGACACAAAAAACAAAACGTCAGAATATACTAAAAACTAAGAACATTATATTAAACACAGCCAATCCTTAGCAAAAGTATGGCAACATTTATGTTACTCAGAGAGAGAACTGCCAGCCGCCATGAAAGAATTCTCGTTCGTTCGCCCTAATTTACTGTCTACACCGGAGAAACAGCGGATCCGATGAATTTGTTCGCTGTTTGTTCAGGCTAATAGCATCTTTCTGTAAAACGAACGTAACGTGCATTTCACGAAGGCGTCGGTCAAAAGCCGAATGTCAGCTGTTTTCGCTTGATGTAAAAATAATTCCGTTGTCAAACGAGAACAGCTGATTCAGAAATGAACGATAACGTAACAGCAGTGTAAATTTGGCTTTATGTAGCAAAACAAACTGAAACGAAACGTCAAATATAGACGATGAAAATTTTCTTATCGTTTAGAAATTTGTTGACATGGAAGTTGCTGTAAAGAAATCGTAATTATAATTTTATTGACAAATACAAGAATGTAGAATAAATTAATATATTTTTAGCACAAAAAAAACCACAAGCGAGCAGTTTAGAGTCCTGGTGCAACAAATGGAAAAAAAATCCAGAGCTTGCAAGAGGAGTACCAGTTTTTGGCGCCAGCAAGGCAAAAATATATACCTGAACACTTCTTTATTGATGCGAAAATTATCCTTGAACCTATAATAAAATTAGATAAAGCATTTTTGCCAATTCAAAGTACTCACTCGTCATTTTCAATATCCATAACGTTGGTATGGTCGCGTATTTTCCTCCGTTTGACTCGTGTTGCTTCTTGCTCCTCGCTTTCACTATCACTATCCGATTCTTCATTAAAATTATAAAAAGCTATCGCGGAAAACATTTTTATTGTCATACATTTTCACAATACTTCACACAATTTCCAAGTTCACAGAAAAAAAACATATGTGTTAAAAAAATCAAAACAAGCAAAACAGCTGATGCAAATAGTATTGCCAGCATGAGATATTTTGCCACAATATGCCCAACATTTCTAGAGAAAAACAAGTAAAGAAAGTCTAAAGTCGGTCTAGGCCGACTATGAAATACCCTAAACCCACTTTTCAAAAACAAAAAAATTTTTATTGTAAATGGGCGTCTCCGTGGGCGGATGAAGCCTATATTTTAATTGCATTTAAATGGTGATGAAAAATTTACACATACCAAGTTTTATTCCTGTAGCTCACAGTTAAAGCCTTTATTGTGCTTTCGCTATGGGAGGTGGGCGTTTTCATGGACGGATTACTCCCAATTTTTGAACACACCTTAGTTTTGGTATAAAATCCATACATACCAAATTTAATTTCTCTATGACAAACATAACCTTATTTATTGAGTTTAGAACTTTTTGGGTTGTATGGGAGGTAGGCGTGTCCGTATGCGGATGACGTCCATTTTTCAAAACCATCTTTGTCATGTCATAAAAAACATACGTGCCAAATTTTAGCTCTGTAGGTTAAACAGAGGCTTATTTATTGCGTTTTCAACTTTTGGGTTGTATGGGAGGTGGGCGTGTCCGTGATCGGATGATGTCCATTTTTCAAAATCATCTTTGTTTTGTTATAAAAAATATATGTGCCAAATTTTAGCTCTGTAGGTTAACCAGAGGCTTATTTATTGCGTTTTCAATTTTTGGGTTGTATGGGAGGTGAGCGTGTCCATGAGTGGATGACACCCATTTTTCAAAAACATCTTTGTGTTAATACAAAACACCTACATACCAAATTTTATTGTTGTAGGTTAATTATGAGCTGAGTTATGCAGTTTTCAATTTTTGCGTTGTATGGGAGGTAGGCGTGTCCGTGGGCGGATTCCAAAAATATTCAATAGTGCAGATCCTTGGGTCCATGTGACTATGTGTACCAAGTTTCATTCAATTATCTCAATTCCTTCTTCTTATCCTGTGTATACGGACAACACACAGACGGACAGACGGACGGACGGACAGACGGACGGACATGGATAGCTCGACTCACGTGGTGACGCTGATCAAGAATATATATGCTTTTCTATACCGGACTCGCTTCGTTCTATGCGTTACAAACGTTTGCACAAAGTTAATATACCCTGACCTTTCAGGTTTAGGGTATAAAGAGCATGTAAAGAAATTTTGTAACTTTTATAATCTGGTAGTGCTGCTTTTGACAATTGCTTATGGTTGGAGAGTTTGAATAACGTAAGAAAAGTAAATGAGAACGATGACGCAAAGTAAAAATATAAAAAGCAAATTGTGAACGACATCGTTTAAAAACGAACGAGGAGTTCAACGAAGCTTTTGTTTAACAGAAAGATGCTATAAGTGTCTACACCGAGCGAACGAACGAGGTTTCTTTCTTTCGTTCAGGCGTTCTAAACGCATGGTAAGAGGGGATTTATATAAGAAGACTAATCACACGATACTTTTAAAAGTGATGACTACGAAATGGAAGTGAATGAGAAAGTATTTCGGGCTGTGATTAAATAAAACTGTTTTGAGGTTGTTCTCTTAGTTTTTCGTCGTTCGTTGAATTTTGAAACAAGACTCTTCCACATAGTTTCATGGTTTAAGGTACTATTACAGTGTGTAAAAAATGAAAATTTTTTTTTTTTTTTTTAGAATCTGGTTCCTTAAGGTCTTAAGAATACGTGTACGAAATTTTGAGAAAAAATATAAAAAAAAAGATATAATATACATTATATTCGTGTGTCACGCATTTATTCATATATTATCGTTCATAGAAGAAAATCTAATCGCGTTTTTCTCGAAACAAGTTTTTTCGAATTGGTTTCTAAGATATCTCGAGTTCTGCTTGATCGATTTCGATGAAACTTGATTTGTTGTGATCTTCATAGACTCTGTTAAGCATTCTATCTATAAAAAGCAGAGAAACTTTTATATTTTGTTTTTTACGGCTCAGAATATCTGCCAAAAAGAGTGGTTTTTTGTAAATTTGTTTTTCAACGCATGCCATTTTTTTTTTTTACCTTATTTTTTTATTTGCGTAGGTAGAGTGCTCAACTACAACCCTTAACTGAAGAATGCACTTTGATTTTTTTACTTTCCGACGCCATGGAAATGCTGGAGACGAGAAACCAACTTACAACCTTTTTTTAAACACGCCAACTTCAACGACCTCTAGAAAATAAACAACAAATACAAAAGCAAAAAAACAAAAATTTTTTTTATCTTCAACTTTAACTGTACATAATGTAAATAAATTTGAATTTAATAATTTTATAATACTATGTAAAAAAAATTAATAAAAAAGGTGTTGGTTTTAATCGCTTCACACTGTAATAGTACCTTAATATAAAGATGAATCTTGAAAAGATAATTTTAAAAAATTTCATGCGACTTTTTTTATGTATGTCTTCATTAATTTGAACATGATACTTGAAAATAGAATTAAAGAAAATCTCATAAAACACCTCTATGATCTGAACCACCCTATTGAATTAGTACGAAAATGTTGTTATCTTACACTGAAATAATTACAACGTTTCAAAATGGTAGGAAAGTACTTGCTTGTGCATCTTTGGTAGCCGGCCATATTGTTATTAAATGAAATCAAGAAAAAGTGAATGAAATCGTAGACACGTGTTTAATTTGTGTAGTTTTCAGTGAAAAATCGTTATAATTATTACAAAACTATTAAAAGCAATAAAATAAAACAAAAATATTGTTGCATACATAAAAATATTAGTTTTATCTAGATCAAACCAAAGGTAAATTCAAAAATCAAATAATATTTGCAAAAACATAACCTAGTCCAACACTGTTATGAATATAATTTCGATAACAATGATTTTTGCAATAATGCATTTTATCCAGCATTATTGATATTTTTAAATATTGTTACTTCTCATTGTTACTTACACTTCCATTTTTAATATATTTTATAAGACGGAGGTTGGTATTTATATATCGTTTAAAAATATTTTTATATAGACTTGAAAGTTAAGACATTTTTAACATTGCGGAACATATGTAGTATTAGCTTAACACAGCGATACCATTCAATTTATTAAAAATGTACTATTTCTTTCGCTATAAATATGTTAATATTTAACGTAGTAATATTGGAATATTGTATCGATAGTTGAAATGGTATGTTTTTATTTATTTATTTTTTAAATGTGTATTGAGCATAGACACTAGATTCGAGTGATAAATAACATCCGAGTTACATGTGTGAATTCAAATGGTACTTTTCACCCTGGATATCGAATATGTCAAACAATATAAAACCGAACCAATATTTGTTTTTTAATTTCTATTAAAACCAATTCTATTTTTTATTTTCATCAGTTCTAAATGTTTGTGTGCTACCAGAAACTTGTTAAAAAAAAAAAAGTTTTGGTGCGTGTTGGTTGACTTACATTGGTCGTTTCAACGTATAAGAAATAAACAAAATTGTTTATTCAGATATTATTTAGTAAGCGTTTGTCTTCATCTTTTATGGCTTAATTTTAGTTCAGAAACCAGTAAATTTTATATATTTTACATATCGCTTATTACTTCAATCCTGTCCTAACTCAAAAAACAAAAAAAAATTTTTTTAGAAAACGCGTTTCAAGTTTCAATTGACATGGGGAAGATATAGAACAAAGTAGTAGCAATATACTCTTCTAAGGTTGCGGTTATATTGAACGCCGAGTCAGACAGGCAGGCAGACAGGTAATGTGAACAAGCGAGATAGATAGCTATATGCATCTCGTTTTTTCACACAAGATTTCAGCCTGCCTGTCTGAATCGCGTTCACTATAAACACGGCCTAACGTGGAGAGTATTCGAGATAATAAATTGAAATTCTAAATAATTTGCATCATTCTCTCAAAAACCGCGTTTTTTGAGTTATGACAATATATAACACATAAAAGCACGGGATCACAGTGACCCCACAACATTTTACAACTTAATTTTCATCCTTTAAACTGTTGAAAAAGGCTACAGGCGCCATCTCTAGCTCGAACTTTAAATACTGGACTCGCCTAGTGGGGATATAATTTAAAGCTTTAGTATAATTTCGGCCGACGTCGGAAGTGGAAGGTAAAAATTGATGGCGTATTTTTTTAAAATAATGTTGAAACCAACGTGTAGACTAATACTATGGACTATGGATGTTACGGTGAGTTTATCGGAACCGGAGTCGGAATCGGAGCCGAAGTCTGAGTCCAAGAAATATGTGTTTTTAACTGTTAAGGTTATTAATTAGAAAAGAATAATAAGCATAGTACAGTATTCACTATCTTTAATAAGCACTGAAAATTTTATGTAAATATAACACGTGCGTTTATACGCAACAATAGGAAAATATCAAATTTTAAGTAGTGTCCGACCGATTATTCGGCTTCGGTAATCGGCATAATCGGCCTATATTTTGACCTTCCGCTTCGGCTTCGGCCGAAATAGCCGATTATTTTTGCCGAATGTTTTTGCATTACCAAACAATTTTTTTATAAGTTTTTAGAATTTTTTTGAATTATTCAGTGAACTCCGTTCAAAATTCCACATTTGAAACATTTTCCGTTGTTCGTTTTTTTTTTCTCTTATTTTCTGTTCTTTGATGAGTTGTGCACAACTTTTTAGCGCTGCTGGGCAGCTGTATATGGATAGACGTACCAACCTTCTTGGAGAAAATGCTGATAACTTGCTTTTTTTAACTGACAACATAAAGCTTTTTAATTTTAACTATTGATTATTTTCATGATTTTTAAATCTTATTGATTCAAGTAATCATTGGTTGCATACATATGGGCATCTCCCAGTGGCACGGACGCGACATTCGCACGGTTTTAACTACTCGAAAAACAGGAAAGAAACAAAATGAGCCGATATGTATTTTAAGTTTTCTAACGCGATGAAAGAGTGCTACATTTAAAAAAAAAATTGGCGAGATTTAAAACAAATCAGTACAAAGAAATAAGCAATCATTCAATGGAACGGATGCTACAAAAAACAGAAGTTTTTTTAAAGTCGTATAGAAATATGCAAAATTTAGCTAATTTTGAGAACTGTTTTTTATATATAATATACATGTTATTGCAGGTCAAAGGATAACTATTCTTCGTAGACTTATGAAATATTAGAATTATCTCTTCCCTTTTTTTAAATAGATATAGCAAATCTATTTGTCTAGCGACAAATTTTTTCACCATAGTAAAATACAGTAAAGATGTTCATTATAAATTTGAATAAAAATACATCATAATAAGTTAAATTCAAGTTACATAGCAGTAATACTAATCAAAATAAAAAAAAAATTAACTTAAAAGCTGTTAGAGTACTTTATTTAAATGTTTTTCTTCACTTTTGGTGGACCTTTTTTGGGAGATGCCCATATGTATAAAATGAATTGTTATAATTTTTTTGTTTTTCTTGTGAATTGATTTGTTTCTCTATGAATTGAAGATTTTTCTATGGTTTCAAACCAAGAAGATGTTCTTCTGAAAATTAGTGTCTTCTTAAATTAATGTAATTATTTACTTTTCTTCTCAATATGGACTAAATAAATAAGAAATAACGAATAAACGATACACGAAGTCTTATATGAAAAATTTCTTGAAAATATGGGTTTTAGAAGAAATTAAAAATATATCTTATCTATAAGAAGATTTTTACTGAAAAAAAAGAAGATTTCTTCATAGAAAATATCTCTTCTCTTTCCTTTTTCTTTCCCCAGTTATAAATTAGTTTTAAAAAGAAATCTTATAAATACTATGTGGCAATATTATTCTCTAAGTAGTAGTATATTTTTGTAGCTTGTATCGAAAATAGAGTACATTTTTTCTACGTTATCCTGACGTCAATAAATCAATTACAGAAACATCCGAATTGTGCAGAAAAACTCTTGCGTTTTACTCCAATTTAATGATTTCAGTAAGTCTTTTTGTACTGAAATGAATATATAACAAAAGCAAATAATAAATTTTATAATTTTTTTTGCTTGAAAACATTTGTTTGTTATTCGGCGTGTTTCTGTGTGTTTTTTCGAAAAAAATATTGACTTTAAAAATTCATAAAAAATCGAAAAAAAAATTTAAAAAAAGCTCGTGCCATACGATAGCGAATCAAGTTGAAAAACAAGTAAAGAAAGTTTAAAGTCGGTCTAGGCCGACTATGAAATACCCTAAAAACCTACTTTTCCAAACAAAAAAGAAATATTATTGAAAATGGGTATGTCAGTGGGCGGATTAAGACTTTATTTTATATGCATTTAAATGTTGATGAAAAATTTACATATACCAAACTGTATTCCTGTAGCTCACAGTTAATGCTTTTATTGTGCTTTCGCTATGGCAGGTGGGCGTGTTCATGGACGGATAACTCCCAATTTTTTAGCACACCTTAGTTTTGGAATAAAATAGATACATACCAAATTTCATCTCTCTATGACAAACATAACCTTAATTATTGAGTTTTAACTTTTTGGGTTGTATGGGAGGTAGGCGTGTCCGTTAGCGGATGACGTCCATTTTTCAAAACCATATTTGGTTTGTGTTAAAAAACATACCTGCCAAATTTTATCGCTGAAGGTTAAACAGAGGCTTATTTATTCCGTTTTCAATGTTTAGGTAGTATGGGAGGTGGGCGTGTCCGTGAGCGGATGATCTCCATTTCTCAAAATCATTTTTGTTTTGTTATAAAAAACATACATTCTAAATTTTATCTGTGTGAGTTAAGCAGACGCTTATAAATTGTGTTTTAAATTTTTGGGTTGTATGGGAGGTGGGCGTGTCCGTGAGCGGATGATCTCCATTTTTCAAAATCATTATTGTTTTGTTATAAAAAACATACATGCTAAATTTTATCTCTGTGAGTTAAGCAGACGCTTATAAATTGTGTTTTCAATTTTTGGGTTGTATGGGAGGTGGGTGTGTCCGTGAGCGGATGATCTCCATTTTCTCGCATACATCTTTATTTTGATATAAAAAACATACATACATACCAAACTTTTTTGTTGTAGGCCAATTATGAGCTGAGTTGTGCAGTTTTCAATTATTGCACTGTATAGGAGGTAAGCGTGTCCGTGGGCGGATTCCAAAAATATTCAATAGTGTAGATCCTTGGGTCCATGTGATCATGTGTACCAAGTTTCATCCAATTATCTCAACTTTTTCTTATCCTGTGTTTACGGACAACACACAGACGGACGGACGGACGGACATGAATAGCTCGACTCACGAGGTGACGCTGATCAAGAATATATCTGTGTCGACAAGGAATAACCGCTAAAGTCTAGTTAGACAAATTGAGGTTATTACTTTCATTCCGTTTTTTCGCAAGGAAAAACATTAGTACGCAAATTTTTATGGTTGTTCCCTCAAAATTGAATATTTAAGGCCATCTAATCTGACCAGCAAAAGTCAGGGTACTTCTTATCCTGTGTTCACGGACAACACACAGACGGACGGACGGACGGACATGAATAGCTCGACTCACGAGGTGACGCTGATCAAGAATATATCTGTGTCGACAAGGAATAACCGCTAAAGTCTAGTTAGACAAATTGAGGTTATTACTTTCATTCCGTTTTTTCGCAAGGAAAAACACTAGTACGCAAATTTTTATGGTTGTTCCTTCAAAATTAAATATTTAAGGCCATCTTATCTGACCAGCAAAAGTCAGGGTACCCTGATATAAGGGAGCAATTTTAATCTAAAAAATGCTCTTCTGAAATTTTGAAAATGAGTTTAGCTGTTATTCCTTGTCGACACAGATATTTACTTTTCTATACCGCACTCGCTTCGTTCTATGCGTTACAAAACGTTTGCACAAAGTTGATATACCCTCACCTTTCAGGTTTAGGGTATAAAAATAAAAATACAAAAAAAATTTCATAAAAAAATGAACCCGCTAGTGCCGCAACCAGTACGAAATACATGGTTGCGTACTGGTTCAATTTGAAAGCCTCAGATTCAAATTCGCATGTTGATAAAGCGCTCCGCATTGAACATTCTACACTTGTTGTGTTGATTTCACTTTCCCTCCTACTTATATATCTCCCCATTTACGAACCAAGGCAGATTTGACTGAATAGGTTTGACACGTGAAATCTTTAGTTCAGAGCTAAAAAAAATCATTTAACAACTTTTTAATACATTTCTAGATTGGTTTTAATAAAAAAGGTGGTTTCAAACGACCAAAGGACTATCATTAACCGAAGAAATAAAAGGACATGAAGAGAACAGAACGTTGGTTATCGAATGAAGAATGAAAATCTAGTAATCAATAACATTCTATTGATATTCGTAATTCTTGTAACAACTATAGCTTTGATTCTTTTGGGTTGTTCTGTGATGCTAGTCTGATTTTTTTCGAAGTATTCAGCCACTTCACTTTTAAATTATTTTTAATGTAGAGCAGTGGAATTCCCAAAAGCATTAAAGACACTTGTGGTTATCGTTAACTGGCCCTTAACTATCTAACCTGTTAACTCGTATCCATAACATCTTTGCTAGCAATGTTTATTCTTAACTTTGGCAGTTCGTTAAAGAAAACTGTTGCTCGCTTAACCCATTTTAGTCACCTGGTCGATTTTTCGACCACTAAGGTTAAAAGCAATTTATATTTATTTTCTGAATTTCCATTTAACCAAATTATATCTTTGCAGAAAGAATTTGAAAATATTTTTAATATTTTTTGATAAATTAGTTTTAAAGTCAGTGGTCGGGAAATCTAACAGCGGACTAAAATGGGTTAACTACTCGCTAACTGAAATAATAATAAAGTTTATAGTTTTTATTTAAATTGAGTGAATTTTACTATATTTAATTAACACATCAATTGTTTCGAACTGATCTTGTTGCATTCGATATTTTAATTCTATTCTACTCTTACAAACAAAAACTGAAGAGATATTGAATTTTTGTATGAATAAGGCTGGTTTTTCGATTTCTTAAATAGTGTAAATATTCATGTCAAATGTGCCCCTTCAAATGTCAAGGGTGCCCAGTGGTGAGGCACATTTGACAAAACGACTTTTTTAGAAAATGTTTAAAAAATATATGTTAGGATGTTAATAATACAATTTCCTATTTAAGTTTGATCAACGCTTATAGGGAATAAACAATTTTAAGAATCGGTCATCAATTTTTGGAGCAAAAACTCTTTGAAAAAAGGTGTCAAATCTACCCCAGCTTACCCTACTTAGTCAAACCGTAGTAGGTAGCAGAGTGGTAGGGCAGTTCGGTAATAGGGTAGTAGTAGTAGTCGTAGTAGTAGGGTTACCTCAAATGACAGTTGATAAATTGTGACGAATTCAACAACGTTTAAATTTTGGTTACATATTTAAACACGTAGCAAGTTTAGTTTTGTCTATTTTGGGGAGGGCTTTTCGCACTGCGTATTTTTGTTGTTTACTGTGCTAATACCGCAATGAAACAATAATAAATTTGGAATCTATGGGAGAGCTTTGAGAGAAAATCTCTCTCACTGCAACTGAAGTCAAAACATCTTTATTCACAGCGACTATGTTTCTTTATTTATTCAGTTGATATCCGTCAATCATGGTGTTCTTAAGCAAACACTCAAATAAGTGTTATTATTTCGATTATAAATGTTAGATATCGGAAAAGTATCATAAATAGTGTTTATATTTATTTATATTATTTATTTTTTCGAAATAACGATATCAATGTGAACAATTAATAAATATATCTATGCAATTCTATTTCGGTCAGTCGCTTGACATTTTTTTATATTGACCGATTTCATAATAGCATCTTCATAACGTTTGTCATTGTAAAAATTCTCCTATAGCGAACTTTTTTAATTAGACATGTCCTTTTCCGATATGTTAGCTTTAACTGAAGCTAAATATATACTTATATATGTATAACTATAAATGTTTTTCAAATTATTATGTTGTGCTTTGACTTCTATTAGTGTCTAAAAATAAAATAAATGTGATGAAACCAATTTCTTCGTATCGCATATATTTTAAGAAAAAAGCTTAAACAGATACAAATAGAGCGCGTGATAATTCAGTAGAAATTTTGTCGTAACAATAGCTTTGGTAATACGTTATCGAGAATGCGTTATGTGTAAATAATAAAGTATTTTATTTATTCAAACCCAAAGAAAAAATATTTTAGGGAATATTATATGTTAGCACATGCGATTTGTTAGATAATTGTTAATTTAAGAAATTTCTAAAAACATTCTTGAATGAAGTATGAACTAGATCTAGAAACTAGGAACTTGATCTAGAAACTAGGAACTTGATCTAGAAACTAGGAACTCAACAAGGTTCTTAAAAAAGTTGTTGTAACAAACAACGCACATATGCCGTCGTAAAAGAAAATATTTTTGTTTTTATACCATAAATCTGAAAGGTTAGCTGAACTTGTTTATTTGCCGGTGTCGGTTTTTGTTTACGTGAAATTTATTGATGCGTGTCTATATTTGCTAATTGCTTAATTTTGTTAAATAATAATAATAAGCCTGTGTTTACGTTTTCGCATTTATTTTTTTTTATGAAAATATGTATATTCACTTTTGAAATAATTTTCTTGTTGAAGTCTTTTAGTGGCAGCTGCTTGTTTCTTACTTTTTGCATTCATCTTTTTGTGTTATTTGTTAATGTTTGTATATGGAGCACAGACATACTGTTGCTATTGCTTCTAAATTGTTTGATGTTTATCGTTTACTCTTTAAGCATATTTGAATTCTAAAGCATTTGATCAAATAAAATGATTAAATTTATATTATTTTATTTAAATGTTGTTTTTATACCCTAAACCTGGGTATACAGGGTGTCCCGCAACTGAGTGCAACTTTTTACGGAGGTGAAAGGTAATGTCCAGTTGAGCAACAAATCATATGGTGGTCTATTTTCATATTCTTAGGAGCTACAGGGTTATTTAGTAAGTCAACTTTTTTATGAGTTCTTAAAATGAGTTTTCTGTGAGTTATTTAATTAAGTTGTTAAGTTTTTTAGGAAATTACCACCGATGCTATGCATTGCTTGGTCGCTTGCTTTTCACGCGTTTGTGTTACGAGAGTTTCAACTACATGTTGCTATCAACCCTTCTCTTTAAAGTTTATTGATCTCGCTCTCCACACTCATTCAAAAGTAACGAAAAGCAGTTGGCGCTCTTTGACGTGATGGGAATACAAGTTAAATAAAGCTTGCTGTGCTGCTGTTGCTGTAGAATGATGAGCTGCAAACCAATGTGTGCATATTTGTTTCGTCGCATGCAATTTCTTTACACATATTTTTATTGTAGTTTTCCAATTTTTTAATTTACACTTGAGAAAGAAAGATATTTTAATATTTCAAAAGTGGCATTCAGAAGTGTGATAGCAAATTTTCTATAAATTAAAGATAAATTAAAAGTTTGAAAAATGAAGTGTTCGTATTTCCCTTAAACAAATCCCTTACAAATAAATGCATCGACGTAAAACAAGTTTCGACAAGGTCAACAAAAAATGCTCCGCTCTAGGAGAGCAAGAGCAGCGACTCAAAGGCCCATGTTACACGGTGTCCGTTTGTCCGACCGTTGTTGTTGCTTTCAATGTGAAACTGTCAAAAAACAGTGAGAGTGAGAGCAGATGAACTTTTTGCAAGGCACTTTTTGTCCGCTGTTCATGTCAGCAGACAACGAGCAGGACAGTGTGGCGGTGTGGTGAAATAAGTTTTAATACGCTTCAGTAGCTAAAAAGTACCTTTTTTAAGGAAAAGTTCTACTATCCTACTATAAGATAAAGGAAATTTAGTTGTTTTTAACCCTTATTTTTGGCAGATTATACTATTAAAAATATTGACAAGAAAGTGGTGTTGCAAGAATCGGCAAATAAAATTGTTAATATATAAATGGAATTAATTTATTAATTTAATAATAAATATTTTCTAATATTTCAAGCTACCAAGTCGTAATCGGTTCCCATGTTGAATAATCAACAAACAAATAACGCGTTCAATCACTTTTGTTTCTACGCAACGTTGCTATTAAAAGTAATTGTTTTTAAAGTGCACGAAATAAAGTGCAGTAGAAAAAGGTACTCAAACTGAATGAAATGTCAAATGTGTCCGCCCTAAATTTTCTGTCGTGTGACCAACCACCGGACAAGAGAGTAAAAAGTGTTCATTATCGTCGGACAAACGGACATCGTGTAACATGGGCCAAAGAGAAAATTGTTGGTAAATTGACCCCTTTTACATTGATCAAGACTTGAAAGCAAGTTTTTTTGAAGTTTGCTTTTGGACTTGACGAAATTTTTTACATTGTTCAAGACTTGAATTCAAGTTTATTTCTTATTTGTTTGCTTTCTATGAAATAAAAACAGCAAATAGAAGCAAATAAAAAATTGTTGTGGCTTAAAAACAACAAATAATGAATTATTAAACATAAAATAATAACAACACCAAAAAAAAAAATGCTATGCATAAATGAAATATCATAAATTTATAGCTGCAGCTCAACAAACGCACGCTGATATGCGAAAAATAAAATAAAGAGCACAGCAAACAACGCGAAAATAACATAACGAACACGAAAAAATTGACGGTACAGCTTTACCCCTTTTACATTAGTCAAGAATTGAAGTCAATTTTCTGAGCTTGTAGGCCAATTCGCCGCAAATAGGAAGCGACGAAAGAGGAGAAAGTTGACGGTACACAGTCAAGTGTACTGGCAAGTTTTTCGAACTCGAAAAATTGCTTCCATTTCTTGACTAGTGTAAAAGGGGACCTTCAATGTTCCTTTTTCCCTTCCGTCGCTTCCGATGTGCGGCGAATTGCCTACAAGCTCACAGACTTGATTTCAAATCTTGATCTATGTAAAATGGGTCATTATGCCTGCAATTATTTGCTTACACGACTTCGATTGGAGTGAGGCAGTGGCGTAGCTAGGGTGGCGTAGCGCACCCGGGGCAGAAACTAAATTGTGGTCCCTTTTAGAAGGTTATACTAAACCTCATATAAGCAATGCTTAAAAAGTACTACGAAATTAATATAATTTTTTAAATAACATTTGAAACATTTGATATCATTTGAAAGATAATTTGGTAACTTATACAAAACTGAAAAATTTTCCGCAATCAAGGAATTTGTTAACGCAAAATGATTTGTTAACGCAAAATTTTGACTTGCAATAGTGAGTAAATCCCCAAAGATATATTTTGAATAATTTTGCATAATTGAGGAATAAATAGGACCGGGAAGTAAAACGTTAACAAATTTTCCGTCAGTGACCCTGAATAACTATCAATTTTAATATTTTTTCGAAATCAATCCACGTCTTCTATATAAAAGTTAAATGAAAATAAGAACAAACTATTAAAATTAATTTATAAACTTTTTTCCTAATTTTTATAAATTTCTTTATACATTTTTATAAATTTCTTTATATATTTACTCTTTATACATTTCGGCTTCGACTTTAATAGACAAGACTGAGGTCTGTAACATTTGATTGCCTTATTCTGGACCATAAATATCACAGTATCACAATATCACAGTGATACCAAATTGATATAAGAAATTTGTTTTATAGTCATTACCTACATAATTCCCAAAGCAAACTTGCCCTGGGAGAACAAGGTCAAGAGTCATGAAAATTAGAATAATTTTTAGAATAACAGGTGATGACAAAAAAATGAGACTTATTTCAAACTACTCTAATTTGAAATCTATCACATCAGAATCAGAATGTCAGAATCACATCATGACAGTTTTTGTTGGTTGATTTGAACAGAATAATAATTATGTATTTTAGTAAAGGAATTAGGAAACCATCTTAGAGTTTTAAATAGACATCTTCAAAATAAAATAAAAAAACATCAGAACGCCATAAAATTGTTATAAAACGCCATTTATTTAATTTAAATAAAAATTTAATGAATTTTAATCAATTTTATTTTTTTTTAGAAATTTTAAAGCAAGTAATAAATTGAGCTTTTAAATTGTTTTATGTAACAGAATACCCAAAAACATATTACTATTAAAAATTATGTTCTAGCAGGTTAAGAGCTGCAAATAAGGTTTTATTGTCGATGTATAGTCTCAGAACTTAGTAATCACAAAATTATAAAGTATATTTTTATTCCTGATATTTATGACAAGAGCACGTTTTTCTAAAAAGCTCTGGAGAAATGTATTGCTGGAAAACATCCCAGCTAAATCTTCGCTTACATATAATCGAAAAAGTAATCCAGAAAATTTCATTCATCGCTTACCCTCTCGCTTACAAAACCCATTATTTTTATATAGCCATGTCATTAGAGGTAATCGAAAGCGCTGTCACTTGAAAAGATTAAGCTTTATTACGGATTAAATTTAAGTTCTTGCATTAGCATTTATGTAATGCATTTTAGAATCGATTACAAAGCAAGACCTAACGAAAAATTTTGCTGGGATATTGGGTGAAATGTCTACTATACTAGCATGTTTGAGCACTTCTTAAGATTAATATTTGAAGTACAAAAGCTTTTTTAAAAAACTATGGAATATAAAGTGAGGAATATATTTATAGGAATATACTTTAATTCATCACTTTAATGATGAATAAAAGACAAATAAAAATAAAACCATTAAAAAATGGTCTTCGGCTTGCCCAAAGTCAAAATACTCAGGTTGAAGTTTATTCGAATTTATTTAGGTTATATTAATTTGATGACGTCACTTTGTATGGGGGATAGGCTTATTTTTTTGCAATTTTTATCATACATTAGTCTTGTTTTTATTTATCAAGAAAACAAGACTAATGTATGAACTTTCAATTCAACGCATTAATTTTAAATGTAAATTTTAAGTGTAAATTATGAAGGTTTTGATATTTTGGTTACGTCACTTTCTATGGAAGTATTCACAAAATGTTGTTAAAATTTGGAAGATGCATCGCTTTTCGATCGCCTAAACGATGAATGCGCGATTGACAAAAAGTATTCAAAACCTTCCTGACGTTAATTCCGGCTATCGTTGGAAGATGGATCGCTTTTCGATCGCCCAAGGGATGAATGCGCGATTCAAAAATCTTCAAAATCTTCCTTCGCTCATTCCGGCGATCGTTCGAAGATGGCTATTTAAAAAGCTTTCAAAATCTATCATTGAAATATGAAGCAGGCTCTAAAAAATCATTTAAATTATTCAGAAATTTTAACTTCTAAGCTAGTACAAACTTGCAACAAATTGAAACGTTCAACAACTTTGCAACAAATCGCTGATGACCTCTAAAAGTGATGTCTTGGCCACTTGACATGTCTTGTCAGCGAATCACTTTAGACTCTTTCTGCCGATTCGTGAGCGAATTCCTGTCGAATCGCTTAATACTCTTCTCGGCGATGCGTTGGCGAATCTTCCCGGCGAATCGCTTAAGACTCCTCTCGGCGAATCGTTCACGACTCTTCCTAGCGAATCGCCTAAGCCTCATCTCGGCGATTCGTCGGCGAATCTTCCCGGCGAATCGCTTTTATGGCCTCAGCTGCTTACATTCGGCGATACCCGGAAGGCTCTCAGAAGAGCTCGCCAGCGATTGTTTTATCTTCCAAGCGATTCGCTGGAGATTCTCAGGCGATTGAAAATGTTTTCAGGGATATAATTGGTATTACAAAACATAACCATAATTTTCTCTAAATTATTAATTAAGAGGCTTTGGCGTTTCCTTCCAAAAACCATTTTGTAAGCGGAAAAGCTTCTCTCAACGTCACAGGAAATACTTGGAGCAAATTTTTATTTAATGACATTTGTGACGGTTTCAAGTCCAGAACACATCTTCATCTTTGAGATTTAAAATATTATTTATTTTTGAAATGATATTAAAATGTGGATTTATTTTCAAAATGGCTTAAAATATCTTTTTTATCAGTCTAAAATCACCAGTTATGTTGTGAACTATATTTTTAGCTAGTGGTAGACCCTTCGCTTCCAAGGAAGTTAATTTTTCGGCAACTCTCTCAAAATTTGATTTAATATAAATATATAAAATCCCGATATTGGTGGGGATTTTTTATCAGCTTTATTGCTTGCTTTATAGATTCAGCATCTTCTGGGTTCGGTGTTTCCAGAACCTAAAATGCAAATTTAGAATTTTTTTCTTTACCAAACTGAAGTAAATGCATATCGTCGTTGTGGGCCCATTTTAGTTGTTTTGTCGACCAAAAATAAATTTCTTTTTTTTTTTTCATTTACCAAAGCGATGGTAAAGCGTTGGAAAGGGAAAGCAATGTAAAGTGGTACATATATATTCTTCTGCATTGCTCGCAGTTTAATATTTTGCATATTTTTTGCATATATTGCATATATTTTGCATATTTGTGGCGTATTTTTTTGCATATATTTTGCATATTTTCGATATGCTTTACAATTTGTTCTATTTGAACGATAAAACGTCTAGATAAAAAGTTTGGTATCAATCTGATTAAAAATATGAAAGTATGCAAAATCCGAGGTCTATTAATAACCAATGTTATTGAAGTAAAAAATAAAAAATTCAAACAAGAAAAACATAAAGCATAAAAAATTATAACCAGACAATTTTAGGTGAATACTTAGACAATAAAAGCACCGCTCCTGAGTATTTAGATTTTGAAGTTTCATATCGGGTAAAGTCGTTTATATATTTTTTCGCTATATCTCGACTCTGATGTTGGGGAATGTACCTTGAGTCTACTACCAATGTAGAAGTATTACATATATAGGGAATCCCCTTAAGACAATACATGTCAAACAAAAAAAGTTTGTCATTAAGCTTAGTCGTGTATTGTAATTAGTGTTTATTTATTGTTTGAAATTTATAAAAGTAAGATTTACTTGTTTTATGTAATTATATAATATTAATTGTTACATGTTTTTAGATTTAATAAATTAATCTCCTAAAGAAGGAAGGAAATACTTTCGAAGCGCCGGGAAAAATTGAAAACTTTTATGTTTTAATAAATTAAAAAATTTCTCAAAATAAACCACTTGACCAAAAAAAGCCTAAGCGATACGTCAACAAAAAAGTCAACGTTTGTTGGTTTTTTGTTCTTTTTTAACTCGCTCGACACTAACAGAGTTTATTATCTGTGCTAGAAGAAAAAAAAGAGCAATTATTATAGAGCTATTTGAAACTTTCGCTACATGAACGCGTGAAATGAAAACGGCCAAGCAATGCCTGCAACGAGTTTAATTTCTTCAAAAACTTAACACTTGATATAAGAATTTTCATTATTCAATTTTGTTTAAAGAAGATAACCCAAAATAACCCACTGAAGCACAAATATGATATTTTAAAATTTATTTAATTAAAATCTGTTCGGTACATTTATTTACTCAAGCATTATTTTTCAATTTAATTTTATATTAAAGTAAAAGTAAATAGAGATAGATGTAAGAGAATGTGTCGTAGTTCCTAGCTGAGCACAAAATGAAGGATAGCTAGTAATATGTTTGTAATGGCGTCGGCGTTCTACACTTTGTTAAAGCAATGTTAAATTAAAAGAATGATTTTATGTTTAAATTCTTAGTAATGTAGTATTATTTTATTTAAAAGATATATTAATGTTGTTTCGTTTTAGTTGTTGCAATTTCAGATAAATTTATAATATTCGGCTGCTTAGCGTATACATATTTAGCGTTTCAACTTTGTATTTTGCTGTGTCCTCGGCTGCTGTTTCTCGACTGACGCTATCGCTTCGTTTTGTTTTCAGTTAGAATTCAATTGTTAGAAGATAAGTAGGCAATGCAATGCGTAAAAGTGTGTGTAAGTAGAAAGAATGTGCAATAACTTTACAGGGTGACTCCACACTCCACCCCCCGTGAATCTTCAGTAGATTCACCACCTACTTCTAGAACTGCTAATCTTGTTGCTGGACGTCGTACAAGTCCGCTAGAAGTCTTTATTTCTGCGAAACGAACCTGGCCATCCTTTGCTGGAAATACCTTAGTTACACGACCCTTTTTCCACTGACTTCTTGATTGACTCGGCTCACAAACAAGTACCAAATCGTCTACTTTAATAGGTGTTGTATTTTTCCGCCACTTGGAACGGCACAGAAGTTGAGGTAAGTATTCCAAAGTCCACCGCTTCCACAAACGGTCTTTTAAATTTTGGGCAATACGCCACTGCTTTCGCAAACATATTTTATCATCGACAGGATGTGGAGTTTGTGTTGAATTGACACATCCAATCAAGAAATGATTCGGCGTTAACGGCTCATCTTCATACGACGTCAATGGTATTTCTGTGAGTGGACGAGAATTTATTATGTTCTCTGCTTCTATTAGCACGGTGCGTAGAGTCTCTACTCTTGGCGCCTCTTCATGAAGAGTTCTGTGGAGCAGACGCTTTATAATTCCTATAAGGCGTTCCCAGCATCCACCTGAGCTGGGATTGGCAGGGCAATTAAAAATCCACTCAATATTACGTGATGTTGCCTCGTCATGTATACGATCAATATCTAACAGACGCTCAGAATCTTTCAGCTCCTTTTGTGCACCTATAAAATTTGTGCCATTATCGCTTCTTATTCTGACAGGAGTTCCACGGCGATTTACAAAGTTCCGAAGACATACCAGAAAGGCATCAGTTGACAAATTCTCTGCAAGCTCCAGATGCGCTGCTCTCACTGTCAGACAAGTAAATATTACAGCCCAGCGTTTTTCTCTTCGACGTCCTACAGCTACGTTGAACGGTCCAAACAGGTCAACACCTGTGTAAGTAAAGGGACGCACGAATGGAGTAACACGGTCATCTGGTAGCTGGCCCATCATAGGTGGCAGAGGCTTTGTTCTCTCGAACTTGCACTTAAGACAATCTTTTTGAATTTTCTTTAAAAGTGACTTGCAGTGCGGAATCCAAAACTTTTGACGGACGGCATTTATAGTGACGGCAGAATTTTGGTGGTGAAATTTCTCATGGTAATGTCTCATAATGAGTTCTGAGACGATATGGTTTTTCGGCATTAAAATTGGTCTTCGGGCGTTGTATGGCAAACACTGAGCTTCATCGATGCGGCCACTTATACGCAAAAGATGACATTCATCGATATATGGAGACAAAGCAAATAGTTGACTTCCTTTTTTCATCGGCTTGCCATCTTTCAAAGCCACAATCTCTTCGGCGAATTCACTCTGTTGAACTATTTGGCAAATGAACTCTTCAGCTTTATTGAGTTCGGTGACAGTTAATGGTCCTCTTATCGTTGATCGTTTATCGCGTTCATGACTCAAAAATATTTTTGCTGCTCTCTGAACCCAGGCCATTGTACGGGTTAACTTAAAATACGAAGAAAAATTAGAATATTGTACAAATGAGTTACTTGCCTGAGGTTTTAAGATTAGGCATGATTTGACTTCTTCTTCCAACATCTCCGGTGGTGATGCGACGGCAGCAAAAAATAACTTTTCTTCAGGCCATTTTAAAAAGTCGGGACCTGTTACCCACCTACTATCATGTTGAAATTTTGGCAAAATCTGCGCGCGTGTAGCACAATCTGCAGAGTTGTGTTCTGTTGGTACCCACCGCCACTGTGATGGTTGTGAAATGTTGTGTATGGCTGAGATTCGATGACTGACAAACGGTTTAAATTTGCGTGTTGTTGAATAAATCCAATGAAGAACTGTGCGTGAGTCACTCCAAAAAATTATTTTTGATATATTCACTTCGTGATTTTGCCGAATAAATTTACAGAGGCGAGCACCCAGTACAGCAGCTTGCAATTCAAGTCTGGGCACTGACAAGAGCTTTTGTGGCGCACAACGAGTTTTTCCGGCAATAAAAGCAACATCTACTTGGTTTCCATAGGTTATTCGGAAGTAACCCACAGAGGCGAATGCTGATTGACTCGCATCAACGAAGACGTGCAGTTGGACATCAGTACTCATATTTAGTAATGGTGAATAACAGCGACTGATTCTAAACTTCTTTATATTTTGAAATTCGTTCCACCATGCGTTCCATTTTTTCTGCAAGCTGGCTGGAATAGGATCGTCCCAGTTAATATGGCATTTCCAAGATTCCTGGACAAGAATTTTCGAAAAAATCAAAAAATCAGCAAGAAGCCCAAAAGGGTCGAAGACTGCCATCACGATTCCCAGAAGTTCTCTCTTGGTTGGTGCTCTCTCTCCCTTTAAGACTTGTGTTGGAATTCGATGGAATTTGGTACTAAACTGGAACGAATCTGTTGACGTGTCCCAAAACATACCAAGAACTTTCTCTGCTATTGCCTGCCTCTCCATATCAATAGCATAAACTTTGTCTTCGAAGTCTTTGTTCAACAAGTTCTGCAGCTGCCTAGAGTTTGAAACAAAATTTCTTAATTCAAACCCACCTTTTGCATGTATAAAGATAACATCTCTACAAATTCTAAGAGCATCTCCTTCATTTTTAAAACTGCAAACAAAGTCGTCAACGTAGTGTTTTTCGATGATAGCGGCAACTGCATCGGGATACTCTTCCTTGTAATCTTCAGCGTTTCGATTTTTTATATATTCCGCGCAACATGGCGAACAAACGGCACCAAATACCATAGATGTCATTATATAATGTTGAACTGCTTTGGTTGTGTCTCCGCTTCTCCAAAGAAATCGCTGTGCATGTTGATCATTTGCTTGGATCTTCACTTGTGAAAACATTTCACGAATATCGGCAGCCACAGCGATAGGGCCTTCTCTAAACTTGAACAAAATCGTTAACAATGGTTTGGCTTGTTCTGGTCCTTTAAGCAATTCAGAATTCAATGACGTTTTGTTTACAGTAGCGGCGGCATCGAACACGATTCGCATCTTATTAGGTTTGTGCGGATTGTGTACTGCAAAATGTGGCAAATACCAGATAGGACATGTTGTATTCTCAACTTCATCTTCTTCAAGTTGTCTAGCATAACCCTTCTCAACATACTTGGCGATTTCAATTTGATATTTTTCACCAAACTTTGTGTCGCGCATCATCCTCCTCTCAATTCCAGACAAACGTGATAAGGCCAACTCAAAACTATTGGGTAGATTAGGTGGAAATCTCTTCCAAATGAGTCCAGTCTCGAACCGGTCACCAATTCGTTTTGTAGTGCGTTTTAATACATCACGAGCTTTAATATTGTCTAAAGATTCTAAAACTGGAGATGACACATCAATTCCAAGGCTGTCGTTTGTAAAATAATCCGTGACAATTTTATTTAAATCACTTAGTGCTTCTTCTTGAATATGCAACACAATTGGACGTGCAGGAGCCGACGTTGCTGTTGGGCCGTATGCTACCCAACCTAGTTTGGTTTTTGCGGCTAATGGATGAAAATCGTTACCTTGAATTAACGCTGTGGCTACACTTAAATGTGTATTGTCTAGTCCAATTAACATTGAGGGCTTTACATCGGTATAATCAGAAAGAGGTACATTTTCAAAATGTTTATAATCTGCTTTGCAAAAGGACTGAATCGGCAGGCTGAGTCCTTGTATTGTACGCACATTTTTCATGTCGTATACGATTTCTTCATTGTCACCAGCTATTTCCAACCTTACTCTTTTAGATGTTTCAGTTTTAAAACCTTGATTATACCATTGTAAAGTCAGCGGCTGAGATCGACCCTTGAGCCCAAGTGAGGTCGCGACTCCTTGCTCCAAAATAGTTATAGCGGAACCATCGTCGAACATAGCAAAAATTTTAATTTTGCCATTCGGACCAAATAACGTAACTGGCAGTATCTTAAACAGCTGACTGCAAGAAGAATGTGGTGATCGGCAATTTAATAAAGGCTGGGCGGCGGTGTTCTCGTGTGACAGATTCATGGTAACTGATGTAAGCTTAGGTAAACTCGAATTATAAACAGTCTCCTCGTGCAAGCTCTTGTGATGGTGGCGGCGACAACCATTGATTCCACAAATTTGTTTTGAGCGACAATTTGCTGTATTATGGCCCTTGCGTAGACACGTAAAACACAATTGCGCACTTTTTACCTTCTGCCACCGATCCTGTATGCTGATATGTTGATTAAAAACTTGACAATCAGAAATCATGTGGCTCTTTCCACACTGGTAGCACTTCAATTCACGTTTAGGGCTGTCATCATGAACATGCATCAATCGACGTGGCTGTTGTTGCTGCGTTGTACTACATCTTGTCGGCGTCAAAGATGAAGGTGGCATTAGGCATACAATTCTGGCTAGATCGCAAAGCCAGGAAGAAAAATCATTGACGGTTGCAAATGGCTTGATAGTAGCTGCATGTTTAGCCCAATCGAATTGCTTATTAGCAGGCAATTTGGAGACCAACTGATCTAATAACGACGGATTTGACAAGTGTTGTTGACACCCAGCAGAATGCAAAAACGCTACTACGTTTCGTACCTTTGTAGAATATGCGACCACTTGCTCTAGCTTACCTTCACTAATATGTGAAATTTGTTGAACTTTTTGCAATTGGTAACGCACCATAATGTCTGGTCTACCAAACCTGAATTCAAGTTCTTCCATGACCTTTTTCACGTCATTTGGAAAGATAAGCATAGAGGCTACAGCTTCCCTGGCGGCTCCCGTCAAACATTTTTGTAAGCGCATAAGGTTTTGTCTTTCATTATACCTAAAGTTGGCTGTGGTGTCCTTGAAGTTAGTCAGGAATAGCGGCCACTCTTCCGCGTTCCCTGAAAATGGAGGCAAATCATATAATTTATGATGCGAAGTACCTTCAGCAGGTGCTACAATTTGGGTCTCTTCAGTTGGAGTTGGTGTTGCTACATCGCATGGTTGAATAGTTAAACTATCACTTATCGGTGCTCGGCTGGCGTCCTGTATTTGATTACGAAGTCTTTCTACATCTTGCTGGCTTTCTATGGTGCTCGCACGAAGTCCTTCTATCGATGCTTTGAGTGCGTTGATACTGGCAAGTATTGCAGACATTTGTTCGACAGTGACTCCTGTCTGCGGTGTTGGCTCGACATTGGCCATAATTGTTGCATCCAAATCTGATTCCTCTTCACTACCACTTTGGCTTGACTCCCGTGAGACTTCTACGTTACCAGCACTTCTTAATTCGTATGGCATCAAAATGCGTTCGTTTTACCACCTATCAGTCTTTTTGCAAAAAACCGTTCGTTGACCTCGACACGTACGCCACGAAGACACAGACAAAAGTTGAAAACAATGTAATGGCGTCGGCGTTCTACACTTTGTTAAAGCAATGTTAAATTAAAAGAATGATTTTATGTTTAAATTCTTAGTAATGTAGTATTATTTTATTTAAAAGATATATTAATGTTGTTTCGTTTTAGTTGTTGCAATTTCAGATAAATTTATAATATTCGGCTGCTTAGCGTATACATATTTAGCGTTTCAACTTTGTATTTTGCTGTGTCCTCGGCTGCTGTTTCTCGACTGACGCTATCGCTTCGTTTTGTTTTCAGTTAGAATTCAATTGTTAGAAGATAAGTAGGCAATGCAATGCGTAAAAGTGTGTGTAAGTAGAAAGAATGTGCAATAACTTTACAGGGTGACTCCACAATGTTGTTGAAACTTTCGTAACACAAATGCGTGAAAAGCAAACAACCAAGCAATGAGAGGCATCGGTGGTCATTTCTTTAAAAACTTAACTTAATTAAATGTATTTATTTTTGAATTTTCTTATGTATTGTTGATATACATAAGAAATCATATTTGTTGGGCTTATGTTAGTCTGTGGCACAAATATGATGGTATTATGCTTCGTTTCCGCAGATGAACTTTATTAAAACTAGTAAGGTATATCTTCGACTTGGCCGAAGTTAAAATACCCCCACGGCCGATTCTTATGGGTAGAAGAATCTTAAATTGGAGAGCTTTTTGTAAGAGATTTTGAAAGATTTTATTATTTTTATGTGTCTAAAATACATACATATCAAATTGTTTTCTTGCAGCTTAAATATAAGCCTTTTTATAAAGTTTTAAATTTTGAGGTTGTATGGGAGGTGGGCGTCTTAGATTGTGTATGACGCCCATTTTTCTAACATACCTCAGTTTTTACATAGAATACACAAATACCGAGTTTCTGTCTTGTAACTTTAATATTAGCCTCTTTATAGATTTTTAAATTTTGGGGTTGTATGGGAGGTGGGCGTGTTAATGGGTGGATGACGCCCAATTTTATAACACACCTCAGTTTTGACATTAAATACACAAATACCGAGTTTCCATCTTGTAACTTTAATATTAGCCTCTTTATAGATTTTTCAATTTTGGGGTTGTATGGGAGGTGGGCGTGTTAATAGGTGGATGACGCTCAGTTTTCTAACACACCTTAGTTTTGACATTGAATACACAAATACCGAGTTTCCGTCTTTTAACTTTAATATTAGCCTCTTTATAGATTTTTCAATTTTGGGGTTGTATGGGAAGTGGGCGTGTTAGTAGGTGGATGACGCCCATTTTTCTAACACATCTCAGTTTTGACATAGAACACACATGTGCCAAATTTCAGTATTGTAGCTTTAATATTAGCTTCTTTGTAGAGTTTTCAATTTTGGGGTTGTATGGGAGGTAGGCGTGGTTTTCATCCGATTTAGCCCATTCTCGAACTTGACCTTAGTTTTTTTAAAAAAAGCTTAAATATCGAATTTCATTATGATAGCTTCAAAATTACGGCTGTAATCGTGTCGACAGACAGACGGACAGACGGACAGACGGACAGACGGACAGACGGACAGACGGACAGACAGACGGACATGGCTAAATCAACTCAGGTGGTGATGCTGAGCAAGAATATATATACTTTTCCATACCTACCACGCCTCCTTCTGGGTGTTACACACATCGTGACAAAATTAATATACCCCTTACGCAGTACGCGTGGGGGTATAAAAATGTAGCTTTTTGGGGGAAAATTCTAAATCGCTATATAACAATTTTATAGAAATTATAATATTTTTAGCAAAGTTAATGAAACACGATGGAATTTCTATTCCTTAAATTTTGCCTCCTTCAACTATTCCCGAGATTTAAGGGCAGTATCCAAGAGTAAAATTATTTTTATTCACGTCAACATCCCGACACATCAACTAAAAATTTTTTGCTGACAGGAAAAATAATTTTTTGAGTTAGAATGCATTCTCATGAAAAAAAAATTAGGTCAACGCTTCCTTCATTCTTACAGTTACAGCTGCAGAGTTTGCAACGGTTTTTAATTTTAATTTGTGTAGCGATAACATTCCCGTTTTTGAGTTTTAAGCCTAAAAATAAGTCCAGAAAGTCAAATAAAAAATCATTCAGGAATGATGTTACTTACTATAGGTACATTGCTAAACTATAAACGTTTGTTTTCAAATCTTTTTTAAAGAGTAGTGTATGATTGGGTTAAGAAATACTGTGTAGGAGTCATAACTCGTCAGCATGGTTTTGATAATGCCAGATCCACTGTGTCCAACCTGTGTCCAACCTGAATACAATTGAATCAGAAAACCAGGTGGACTGAATTTACGCTGACTTCAGTAAAGCATTTCATAAATTACATACCACTTAATTTAATTTTATTTAAACTAAAGTTAATGGGATTTCCAGAATATTTTTGAAGATGCATTAATTGTATATTAATTTAGCAGATAGCTTTACATTTCATCAACTTGTCAACTTTTATGATGCTTCGCGTAGTACCCATTCAGAGAAGGGAAAATTACCGCTACCTGGATATCATGGTCTTATATTAAATACAACATTATAAATTAAAAACTCCCTTTTCAAAAATCTCATAAATTTTAATGGCTTTAATTTAATATATTTTAATTATAGACTTTTCATCATTCAGCAAATATGGTATCTGGTCGTCCATTATTATATCTGTCACTGCCTGGAGTAGCATTTATACTAGGCGTGTTTTGGTTTAGACGTCGGAATAAAAATCGTATTGAAAGTAATGAAACCGAAAAATTGGATAAAAAAAAGAATGAGACAGAAAATGCTATCACAAAGAGCCAACTTTCAAAATCACAGTGCATTGCTCATGAAACGTCAAGTAAATCAATGAATATAAATGGAAATGCATCATCTGATGACGACAATCAAGTAACAAAACTCTTTGGTAAATCAGCGCCAATACAAATTGTGCAAAATGGCAGAGGTTCACCAGTTAAACAACAGCTGCAACATATCGATTCCGAGGCTTTGAAAATAAAAATTCAGGATGCTGAAAGCAAGGTTTTGAGGTCTATTAACGAAGATTTAGAGAACCTTTCATCTCCAGTTGATCTGCCTGATTCTTTTAATAACCGTGTTTCCTTTTACTCACGTAAAAAGTTAGGAAAAAAGGATGATCCTATTGTAATAAGAGCAAACAGAACACCTAAGGTTTCACCTGAAAACTTGTTTTTGGAAAGCAATCACACTAAGACCGATTGCGATCAGAACTACAACTGTGAAACAAAAGAACCATGCAATAGTAAACTTGATGATATTAATGACGATAAAGTTCAAAATAAAAAAGAAGTAAATGATGGCGAGAAGCGCAATAAGGATGCAGCTAGCCCATCATTGAGTTTGTGTAGCGTTCAGTCTGGGGACTCAGGCACAGGCTCCAGTCTCCCTCGTTCGGAAGCTATTCGTGCCAAAACAACGTATGAATTTTTTTTTCCTACCAGCCTTATTGGACACTTGTACGGACGGAAGCGGTCGTTTATGAATCAAATTATAGCAAAAACCTCTGCTAACATTTTGCTTCGCAAAAATCCATTCTCGGGCAAAGTTAAAATCTGTGTTATCGAGGGTACTGAAGCTGAAATTAATGCAGCGTTTATTATGATTCGACAGCGTTTACCCGTCCAACGTTACCCTAATTTTACAATGCAGCGAATACATTTCGCACTTCCACAAACTATAGTTCCTTTATCATCGGAGAATATGTTGAACTTGAAGGTAATATTTGCTTAATTTTGAAGACACTGAATTAATAATATATACATATTTTAGTTAAATTTAATTGAAGGCATAAACAATGATGTCGTTGTCAGTGCAGTGATCTCTGGAGGGCAAATTTTCGTTCAGCACCCACTTCATCCTTCACATCCATCATTGGCAGTGCTTCAAAAAAGCCTTTATGATTGTTACACAACCATAGATGCTCCACACCTGCCAGGAATTGAAGTAAGTGCGGTGTGTGTGCTTCCAGTCAATGGCATTTGGTATCGAGTACAAATAGTAGAAAAAGATGCCGAAGAGGATCAGAAATGTACAGTCATATTTTTGGATTTCGGTGGTTATATGAATGTTCATCTTAATGAATTGCGACAGATTAGGTCGGGTTTTATGAGTATTCCATTCCAAGCAACAGAATGCATGTTATCAAATATTGATCCAATCGGTAAATGTTTGTTATATTGTTTTAAAAGTGATTTATTTTTCTAAATTTTTTTTTAGAATCAAGTTGGACACCAGAAGCTGCCGATATATTATGTAGGCTTACAAAAGGAATTGTGCTTCAAGCACAAGTGGCTGGCTATAATAGTCTTAATATACCAGAAGTATATTTGTTTGCTTGTTTAGGACCGAATGTGAGTCATCTGATCCTCTTTTATTATTTTGCTTATTATATCTTATATATATATGCCTCACCTACATGTTCGTACTGCTAATAATGATTTTTAAAATATTTGGTGGCTGAATATTTGGTGATGTAACTGCTAATAATGATTTTTAAAATATTCAAAGTTGATGGGAAAAATGGACAATTTGGGATAATAAGGGTTAATTCAAAATGTCACATAATCTTTCAAAATGATTTAAGATGTTTCGAAAATAAATTAATACATTTTCATTCCAAAAAAAATATATAAAAATTATGAACACTAACCATAATAGCGACAAAATAAATCAGCGAGTAAAAATGCCATGTGAAGTTTCATACTGACTTGAATATTAGTCGATCGGAGTTGTTATAAAGCTAGTTATTTCAGTTTTAGTTGAATTAAGTACAAACATGAATAACGTATACAATTAATCATAAGACTACGACTCTAGTTAATTACGTGAATAATTTAAATGGATTTAAAAAAAATCAGAATGCCCTCATAAATTGAACGTAATGTTTTAAAATTGAAACATTTATTGATTTTGTTTAATTTGTATATCTCTTTTAGACCAAGTTATATTACCGGTTTTGTGGAATATAATTAAAACTCAAAGTAGTAACTCAAAAGTAGTGGTGACCGTCGCATGCAGGTTAAGTGTGTGGCTTAGCATGCTCGGAGCATGTTCGATCCCTAGCCGGGGCCAAAAATTTTTTCAATAAAAAAAATTTTTCTGATCGGTCACCACCTCTCTGCTGACAATGGCAAACCTCAGAGAGTAAATAATGCCATGTAAAGCTTTTTGAGAACATGAACTTTAGCCGTTCGGAGTCGGTATAAAACATGTAGGTCCAGTTCTCGGTCAATTGTGTGCAAACATTTAATAACACACACAACACAATTGATCATAAGAAGCTCGGTCTAAGTCCTTTCAAGGGCTGAAATGGCCAATTTGTTTTTTTTTTGTTTTTGTTTTTGTAACTCAAAATGTATAAATTTCTGATTATCTACAATCTTTCTCAATTTTCTCAAAAGAGCTAGAAGAGTGGGAACTTTTTCGATTCAGAGCCCACATTGTTTCCCGCTATATACGCTCAAACTTAAATTAAACTGAATTTAAACTTAACGGCAATATTGGAAAGAAATTCAACATCAGACCTTATACTCTCATGAGCCCTTCTCTTGCAATGAAGTACAATTTAGCCACTCTTGTGCCCGTCATTACAGGAACTTCGTCGCGCAAGCTGACTTCTGCAAAAAATGCAAGGATGTAGATGAAGAAGAAACTATCTCCCACATTCTTCTTATTCGTCAATTGTGGATGAACTGAAATCAAAATAATAATAATTTTTTAAAATATTTTTGAGAAAAACACAAAAGGAGTTTTTATTTTACTTAAACTTCATATAGGGTAAAGCTCCTTGGTTTTTTTCACATATTTTTTGGTTCCCCTTTTAACGATTTTTAGCCGTAGGGGAGAGTGGTACTAGTTGTCACAAAATTTGAATGAACTGCTGTAACTCCCACAAATTAAGCAATAATGGCACTGCAAAACTTTTAAAGATAAATTCAATATTTTATTCTTCAATCCTGATATGAAGAACGAATATTATTTTAAAATAAATCAAAAAATTTTCTAGATAAAAAATTCAACTCGTCTGGGACAAGTAACTCCACCCGTGGGGTAAGTTGTCTCAACGCGTAGTCCCCGTTGTCACACCTCTTAAGCGTCGTCGCTGCCGCACTCCGAAGAACAATTTAAGCAGCAATGTATCAAACAATTACTTTCTATGCATTATGTGCACAACGTTTGCAGTTTATATATTGACGACAATTGTTATTGGATTTGACGCTTGACAACAAACTACACGTAGTGAATCCACGTTATCTTTATTGATACTAGCTGTAATCGGCTTACATCATGATATCTGAAGATGTCCGGCCTCGGTTTGTAAGTCGTTAGCGATTTCTTGGCATATTTCCTTAAATTCAAATAAAACATAGAATACTTTTAAAATGGTTTCATGAAATTATATGTGACAACAAGCTCCACAAGCGCTGTGACAACCTGTACCATTTGGAAAAAAATGTAGACAATGTTCTGTAAATTTATATATAATGTTTTATCCAAAATTTCATAAGTATTTGCAAAATATAATAATAACTGTATTGGAAATTTATTTAAAGTTGAATATTGCACACTTCTGTTTGTTTAAACACAAATTTTAAAAAAATATAAAAATGCACAAATCCAACTTAGTTTCTTAAATCTCTTTTAATTTTTGCAAAACAAAACTAACGGCTCTTAAACTTTCTTGGGATGCTAGAAATTGCAATAGCGTATAGATGACATTGATATTTTACTCGATAACGTGTTGAATCAAAAGATATCGGCGTTGTGACAACTAGTACTTGAGACAACGGGGACGACTCTCCCCTATGGTGGGTATCGTTGCTTTACATCAGTGTATAATTCTTGGAATTTAATACCAATCTTTCGAGAGATGAAAATAACCTTGGTGTAATATATTGATTAATCCATAATTGATATTGATAATTCGTATCTTGCCTTCAATCAAAATTACTGCTTCGACACCATTTCTGGTAAAACAACTCTAGAATAAAATTGTTCCTCTTCCAAATTTAACGGTAGAAATAGCATCGCGATCAGTTATACTTTTGGACGGCTTTTTCCACACATACCGGATCTCGGCTGATCCGTACATATATAAATTTCTTCCGTCCAGACTGATTTCCAAATCCAAATACAAAAACTAATGTACATGATCTTTTGTAAATTTTCATTGAGTCGTATTAAAGTCCGTCTTTCTAATTTAAAAATTACGATGAAAACGTGTATAAAGAAGCTGAATGCAGTAAATCATTCCGCATGCCACACAAATTTCTTTACGGGGATTAATCGACCGTCTTCAACAAGCTTTTTCAACTTGTCTTCTTGCTCTCAGTTAGAGATTGTATTATGGTACAATATAAGCCCTAACCACAATACAGGCTTAATTTTTTTAATGTTAAATAAAAAAAAATTGACAACGTGTTAGAATTTTTCATAAGACTGATAACAATTGACCATTGAAAATTACATAGTGTAAACCAGGCTTTATATCTACTTATAATCTACTTATAAAAGCACATAAAATAAGCTTATTTAAATCGATTAATCGATAAAACATCAATACAACTAAAAATAACCTAAAGTTTTATTATTTATATTTTCAGAATGTTATATTTATTAATAAGGAGCTTGTTGCTAGAAACCTTGCTAAATGGATTGATTGATTGGACTGATTTTATCCTCTTGAAGAAGTTTTAAAACAGCAATTAAGATTTGAAAGTATAAACAACAAAATAGTTTTAAATATCGGAAAAGTAGATTCAAATACGATCAACTGGTGAAGCCATATTATAATGTAAAGTGAAGAAAGATCTTTAAATAGTTTATTACAAAAAATATCCTATTTACTTGGTTTATTTGATTTCACACATAAAGATTATAAAATGTAACCATTCGAATTGAAAATCTTACATGAAAAAGGTTTTATTGAGGCATATTGTAAAAAAGAAACACTCGTATAAACCAAGAAGACTCTTGTTAAAAAAAGCACCACACATTAAAACTACATTGTCACAGAGAGAAGAGACCTAAATTAGTTCAAGCGTAAATGTAAATAAATTTTTAATATGATTAACTGTTATACTTAGTTGTTTTTGCAGGTATTCTTTTAAGTGTATATGTTTTGATGTATATGATAGTGAAATGCAAATGATATTCGAAAAGAAGTCAAAAAAGGCATTTTGATATTATGTATTTGTTTAAGAACTGAAGCTAAATTGGTACAATATAAGTTGGAAATGATATAAAAATTTATTGGAGATTTCAAAATAACACTAAGCTTCTCATTTAATTTCAGGGTATAAAATAAAGTATATGAAATAGATAAGAACTATTTCTTTTAATTAAATCGCAATTTATTGCCTACTTCTAAAGCTTCCCAATATATATATATAAATATGGAGTTAAACAATTTTATAAAGCTTTCTTTGCCCCATCAACATGATTTATTTTCTATTTTATTGATTACTTAAATTTTGATGTACTAATTTTAAAAGGTTTTACTTTGAAAATCAAATAAATGTATCACTTTAATTTTAATTTATTTTTTTGAACTTCATTGCTTTTTTTTTGTTTTGTTTAAAAATATTACAGCATCAAAATGCCTTTCTTCTTTATTTTACATTGAGAACCATCCGTAAAATATCAAAACACAATTTTTTTTAGTTATTTTTTAGCGTTTTTTTTAATAGATTTAAGAAAATATTTAAGTTATGTATGTAATAACTCTATTCTTATTTATTTTTAATTTTGCTATTTGTGGCTTTATTTATTTAGAGTTGAATTACCTAGTTTAGCCTTATTGTATTTTCTTTTGTGATTTTAATTTATATTTAAAAATGTTCATATTTCAATTTTATCAATTGGTGGTAAGTTGAGTTTGCAGGAGTTGTTTGAAAAATCCTTGTTGTTCATGGAAGAAAGCTTTCAATTGAATAAAAAACTTACTTCCTGATTAAAATTTTGAAAAATACAAAAAGAACAAATTAGAGCAAAAACCATAACTTACCTTAAGAGTAATATTTATTAAATGACTTGCAAAGCACTATAAACGTTACCTTTCATGTACTAAAACTTGTACATAGCAATTAAACTTGTAACAAAATACTAAATTTCGCATTAACTTAATGGACTACCAATTTAAAATTATCATTTAGTACAGGATTGATACTATTGAAATAAATAAAAGTTATTAAATTGGTTAAATAAATTGAAGTTTTAATTATATACCTTGCCGATGACTATGAATATAAAAAGTTAAAGAATTTATCAAGTACCAAAAATGAAATATAGTATTTGACATTGTATTGTTTTACATGTCCATCAGAGGTAACACATGATACAATTATAAGGAAGGCTCATATTTTAGAGCTTGCTCTCACACATCAAAATATACAACAAACAGAGCTGTCAAGTAAAGAATTTAATTGCAAGTGAATAACGACACAAAAATGTATTCAATGGATGTAAAATGGATCCATGGATAACATTTTTTATTCACATTCGATTTTAAAAAATGTATTTCTTATTATGAATATTTCAGAATAATTCATTAATTCATTGTTTCGTTCGTAGTTGCGCTATTGTTCTGACGTGCCTGAAAATGCAGTGTTTAAAGTGCTCTAATTCTATTGCTAATGATTTGCGTGGAAATTGTATTTTGCGCAGTTCAAACTTTCATTGCGAGTGTTTTAATTTATCCAGAAGTCATTTGGAGTCATTGTCACATCCGAACATTCAATTTATGTGCGAGAATTGCTTAAAATCTCCCAAAAATTTGAGTTCTATAATCAATAAATTAGTTTCTGAAATAAAAACATTGCTAGTTCAAAAAGTAAATAAAGAGGTCACTGACCCACAGAAGAGACAAAGCAAATCATTGGTAGTTGCTAAGACCCATTTTCCACTCGGCAATTTTTCTTGCTGGCAAGTCGAGTTTGTTGGCATCGTGACGAAAGGGGATGAGTACAGACTTGCTCGTACCGGCAATTTTTCTTTTGTCCTGCTCTTTCTTTGAAGTTTCACTTTAGTTTTATTCAGAATTGCTCAAGAAAACTTGCTGAGTGGAAACGCAAATGGCAAGTTCAAAAGAGAATTGAAAACTTGCTGGCAAGAAAAATTGCCGTGTGGAAAAGGGGACTTAGGGCTTTAGTTTTATTCAGAATTGCTCAAGAAAACTTGCTGAGTGGAAACGCAAATGGCAAGTTCAAAAGAGAATTGAAAACTTGCCGTGTGGAAAAGGGGTCTAACCAAAATAGACGATTTTCTCCGTAACAAGCGAAGACGAAAATGTTCGCTTGAATGCAATTCAATGTTGTTGCCCAAAATAAGCAAACGTAAACACATCGAAACTGAACGAAACGGTTTGACGAGACGTTTTGTTCCGTAAGAACCGAACTTTTAGCGTCTCAACTCGTCAGCAACAACAGTGCAGAGAATTTCTACATCAAGTTTTGTTGCATTTTTGTCAATTAGTGCAAGAAACAATATTTTAATGAATTAATAGCCATTGTTAGGGATGAACAAGGCATTTATATGCATTTGAAACAGTTGGCAGCTGACCAGCCAAGACGAGTTCAAGAACGTTTCATTTTGGGTTAAATGTCAAAACAGACGTAACGAGTGTACACGCTCGTCGAGTTGCTATCGTCTCGTTTCGTCTATTTTGGTTAGACCCCTTTTCCACTCGGCAATTTTTCTTGCTGGCAAGTCGAGTTTGTTGGCATCGGGACGTGACGAAAGGGGATGAGTACAGACTTGCTCGTACCGGCAATTTTTCTTTTGTCCTGCTCTTTCTTTGAAGTTTCACTTTAGTTTTTTTCAGAATTGCTCAAGAAAACTTGCTGAGTGGAAACGCAAATGGCAAGTTCAAAAGAGAATTGAAAACTTGCTGGCAAGAAAAATTGCCGAGTGGAAAAGGGGTCTTAGGGCTTAAAGTGAAACTTCAAAGAAAGAGCAGGACAGAAGAAAAATTGCCGGTACGAGCAAGTCTGTACTCGTCCCCTCTCGTCACGTTCCGATGCCAACAAACTCGACTTGCCAGCAAGAAAAATTGCCGTGTGGAAAAGGGGTCTAATCAAGATGTTGCAACTTCTACTTCTCCGCATAGATGCCAGTTTCGTGTGATAAATCACTTTTCGTGATTTTTTGAGGGCTGTGTGACAATGTGTGATTTCTGAAATGATGCGAGTGATTTTTCACTCATGCGTGATTTTTTTAATCACTCACTTTATTTTTGAAGAGTGCGTTCAAGTAAATGCGAAAACACGTATATTAACGAACAAACCCAACACTGCAATTGAAATTTGCTAGCGCAGGTATAAAGTTTAAACTTTTAAAAAGTTAATATTAAGTTTATATTACAAATTCAGACAATTTAGATTATTTCCACTGATATATATTATATTGAATTACCAAAAATTTTCATATCTTCTTAATTTTGATCTAGTAAATAAGATATTAATAAATTTTTTACAATAAGCTTTTGCTAATACTACCAAATAAGAGAAAATATCTCATTATTTGTAAAATTGTATGGCATTAAATGCTCTTTTATGCTGTAAAATTGGAATTGCTTCTGAGTGATTTTCTGTTCTTTTCTATGAGCGTGATTTTTTTGCTGTGAGTGTCACACGAGTGATTTTTACATATCTGTTGTGTGATTTAGTGATTTCGAGTGTGAATTTTGGTTGGCATCTATGCTTCTCCGCATACATTGTTCTCTTCTGCTGATGCTTCTAATGCTGTTGCTGCTGCTTTGTTGCGCCGGTTGCTGCCTCTCAAGTTTTCGCTACTGCTCAAGCTCATGCTGGTGTTAACAGCGTTGCCAGATGGACGATGGCATCGTCATTTTGACGATTTAAGACCAAAATGACGATTGGACGATTTGAGACCACAATAGATTTTTTTTTGTTTTGTGTTAACAAAACTTAAAATTTAAACATTTTAGATAATTTTTTAAAAACATTGTACATAAATTCTAACGATAAATTATACCTACTGATAAATTAGATGAATTGACAAAGAATTGTATTTTCTTTAACATTGAGTTGTGTGACCAAATTAAAAAGTTTCGATTTCAACTCCTTGCCTTTCCACTGAGCATATAATAGATAGAGGACAAATCGCATAAAAATGTGTTTCTATCGAAATAGTATGCAAATGATCGTCAGTTTGTGTGTTGTTGTGGCTACCAGTGCTACGACGCATGCTCATTGTTGTTGCTAGCAGTGCTGTCACTTTACCACAATTGTGGTAGATCTACCACTTTTTTCGACTTTTTTGACATCTACCACTTTTACCACCCACTATTTACCTTTTCCCAAAATCTACCACTATTTTATTTCTGTCACAATTTCTATCATCAATCTATTTTTAAAGAATAATATCTATTATTTGTTTCTATAATTTAATTTCTATAATATTTTACCGAGACAGGAAATGGAATTTTTTAAATGTGTGATTGGATTTGAATAGTATTGCATTAAAATAAATCATAAAATCTATGCAAAACCAAAATAAAAATTTGATTTTCAGTTCTTTTCAATTATCCCGAAATTCTTTTTTTTTTAATTTTGCAGGACACGAAAATGTTACCTAAGTTACAACCCTTAAAAAGTTTTCAAATTTAATATAACACCTAATCTAACAATCTTTTAGTGCGCATGAAAACTTTGCTTGAAAGTTGCTTTGTTTTTGGTTTGCGAGCAGCTCCTAACTTGGCTCTTGGCTTGCTCTCGGTCCAGTTTGTACTTTGCATCTCATGATTGGCAGTGGGAGTTACGGAAATTTAAAAAATAGCTTGGGCCACGAGCGTCTAAAAATTAGCGAGATCCAATAACGAGATTTTTGCGTTTATCAGTCTTTATGATTCGGTATTCACAATTGAAAATTGATGTCATGCTATTTTTGGAAAATAATTTGAGAACAATTGTTTATCTTTTTTTTTTAAATAAAATTTAATGAATGTTAAAATAAAGTAATACCATAATTTTTATGAGATTACTGCAAGTAAGCTCCATTTTTTGAAGATAGGAAAAAATCTACCACTAATTTTCTTAATCTACCACTCTTTTCAGACACAATCTACCACTATTTATAATTTTCAAGTGACAGCACTGGTTGCTAGCATCGTTTATATTTGTTTTGCCTGTGTCCCTTTCCCTTGCAGCAACCACCACGATTGCTACCATATATTTTGTTATTGTAGAGTTGTTGTTGTATGAAACCGGTTATTGTTGTTGTTACACGAAAATAAATGGATAATGAATGAAGCTAGTTTTTGAATTTTGCGATTTCAGCATTTTTTCGTTTTTGTTATTATGAATTTTTTTAATTCTAATTTTAAAAATATATTTCCATTAAATTGAATTAAATTAAATTAAATTAAATTAAATTAAATTAAATTAAATTAAATTTATTAAATTAAATAGAATTATATTCAATAATATTAAATTAAATTAAATGAAATTAAATGAAATTAAATTAAATTAAATTAAATGAAATTAAATTAAATTAAACTAAATTAAATTAAATTAAATTAAATTTAATTAAATTAAATTAAATTAAATTAAATTAAATTAAATTAAATTAAATTAAATTAAATTAAATTAAATTAAATTAAATTAAATTAAATTAAATTAAATTAAATTAAATTAAATTAAATGCAATTAAATTAAATTAAATTAAATTAAATGAAATTAAATTAAATTAAATTAAATTAAATTAAATTAAATTATATTAAATTAAATTAAATTAAATTAAATTAAATAAAATTAAATTAAATTAAATTAAATTAAATTAAATTAAATTAAATTAAATTAAATTAAATAAAATTATATTAAATTAAATTAAATTAAATTAAATTAAATTAAATTAAATTAAATTAAATTAAATTAAATTAAATTAAAATAATATTAAATTAAATTAAATTAAATTAAATTAAATTAAATTAAATTAAATTAAATTAAATTTATTAAATTAAATAGAATTATATTCAATAAAATTAAATTAAATTATATTAAATAAAATAATATTAAATTAAATGAAATTAAATTAAATTAAATTAAATGAAATTAAATTAAATTAAATTAAATTAAACTTAATTAAATTAAATTAAATTAAATTAAATTTAATTAAATTAAATTAAATTAAATTAAATTAAATCAAATTAAATTAAATTAAATTAAATTAAATTAAATTAAATTAAATTAAATTAAATTAAATTAAATTAAATTAAATTATATTAAATTAAATTAAATTAAATTAAATGAAATTAAATTAAATTAAATTAAATAATATTAAATTAAATTAAATTAAATTAAATTAAATTAAATTAAATTAAATAAAATTAAATTAAATTAAATTAAATTAAATTAAATTAAATAAAATTAAATTAAATTAAATTAAATTAAATTAAATTAAATTAAATTAAATTAAATTAAATTAAATTCAATTAAATTCAATTAAATTAAATTAAATTAAATTAAATTAAATTAAATTATATTAAATTTAAATTACTTTTTAATGTTCTACGTGGCGCATCTTTATATTATATGATCTTTGGTTGTAATAAGCTGTTTGCAACCTAAACTATTTCTTAAGGTACTATTACAGTGTGTAAAAAATGAAAAATTTTTTGTTTTTTTTTTTTAGAATCTGTTTCCTTAAGGTCTTAAAAATACGTGTACGAAATTTTAGAAAAAAATATCAAATAAAAAAAAAGATATAATATACATTATATTCGTATGTCACGCATTTATTCATATATTTTCGTTCATAGAAGAAAATCTAATCGCGTTTTTCTCGAAACAAGTTTTTTCGAATTGGTTTCTAAGATATCTCGAGTTCTGCTTGACCGATTTCGATGAAACTTGATTTATTGTGATCTTCATAGACTCTGTTAAGCACTCTACCTATAAAAAGCAGAGAAACTTTTATATTTTGTTTTTTACGGCTAAGAATATCTGCCAAAAAGAGGGGTTTTTTGTAAATTTGTTTTTCAACGCATGCCATTTTTTTTGTTTGCCTTATTTTTTCATTTGCGTAGGTAGAGTGCTCAACTACAACCCCTTACTGAAGAATGCACTTTGATTTTTTACTTTCCGACGCCTTGGAAATGCTGGAGACGAGAAACCAACTGACAACCTTTTTTTAAACACGCCAACTTCAACGGCCTCTAGAAAATAAACAACAAATACAAAAACAAAAAAAACATTTGTTTTTATATCTTCAACTTTAACTGTACATAATGTAAATATATTTGAATTGAATAATTTTATAATACTATGTAAAAAAATTAATAAAAAAAGTGTTGTTTTTAATAGATTCACACTGTAATAGTACCTTAAGTCCTTTTATTTTTGTTTATACAAGCGTGCAAAGTTTGCCAATTTCTTCAGTTGTTGCATTTGTCAACATTTTTAAAAATTTTGCTTTTACACAAACCCCCGCTATTTTACACAAACCTCTACTTGAGGTGAAATTTAAAAAAGGAGCGTTCTTTTTCTTCTCCTGCATTTTTAAGCTAGAACATCGTTTGTACGCAAGTTAAATACAGTATGGATTATCTATATAATTAATAGGCTAAGGTTTTTTTTGTGACTTCAACTCCTCTCAGACCAATGGACCGATTCTATCGATTTAGATGTCATTAAATCAGATTTAGGCTGTATATGTGCAAACCACTTTTAAAAATTGTGATTTCACTTCAGGGGGTTCCCAACCTTTTAAAACAGAAATAAAATTTTTGTACAAAAATCCGTTATTTTATCGATTTGAAATTAAGTTTGAGAAGAGCTTATGAATTGATCGAATTTGAAGTTTTTTCAAAACAATTTTTCAATTTTTAACCAAAATTCCCTAAAAATGCAGTTCCAAAATCAAAAAATTCCACTTTCCGAGCAAACAAGTCAGTCAAATTTTAACAGTTTTCAAATTTTTTTGTTTAATTTTCTTTGAAATGTGCTGGCAATTACGGTAATTATCTTGCCAAATGTATTTTTAATGAATTTTCTTAATATTTTCTTTAGTTGTTTAACGTGTATTTTTATCAAACGCCAAGACAAAGAAAAAAACTCTCTGAAATTTAAAGTTCTGTATTTGGAAGCGAATATCTCTGTCACTTTTTAAAAAATTGCATTTATTTCTTTTTTGTATTTAATTGCAATTAATTGACTTTAAAATAATAACAAAGTTTTTGCCGTTACTTTATTATTTATATTTTAATCATTGCCTTTAAAAAGAGTCCAATAAAATTAATGTTTCCTCAAAAAATGTATTAAAAATTGTTTTTGTTGTAAAAATAAAAAAATTTAAATTTTCCATTTTCAATTTTCTTTCATTGTATGTAGTTTATTTAAGACGAATTTGTTTTTGTTTGACAGAAAAATTAATAAATAATATGTGTCATCGAAAAAACAAGGCTACCCCTTATAGTTTTTTGCTCGAAATTTTTTTTTTTAAAATGTTGTTCTTATAATTTTTAAATCTTCAATAAGCTTCAAAAACAATATATTTGAAAAAAATTTCATTATAGCTACAACCAATTAAAAGTCATAGCCACGAATCTGTTTTAATCATCCTGCTTATCTATATAATTAATAGGCTAAGGTTTTTTTTGTGACTTCAACTCCTCCCAGACCAATGGACCGATTCTATCGATTTAGATGTCATTAAATCACGTTTAAGCTGTAGATGTGCAAACCACTTTTAAAAATTGTGATTTCACTTCAGGGGGTTCCCAACCTTTTAAAACAGAAATAAAATTTTTGTACAAAAATCCGTTATTTTATCGATTTGAAATTTAGTTTGAGAAGAGCTTATGAATTGATCGAATTTGAGTTTTTTTTCAAACTACAAATTTTTAACCAAAATTATCTTTTATGCATTCCTCAAATGTCAATTGTCCGAAAAATGCAGTTCCAAAATAAAAAATTACACTTTCCGATCAAACAAGTCAGTCAAATTTTAACGGTTTTCAAAAAAAAATTTTTTTTGGGTTTTTTGGTGTTTTTTCATTTAAATGACTCATAAATCGATGTTGTAGGTGTTCTGTAAGTACCTTTTATTAATTTCTTAAATATATCTTAGTATTATTTCTTAAATCTATTTTTATGATTATCTATTTTATCTATTTACATTAGTTATGTTTTATAGCTGGAATAGTTAAGCTACGATGTTTTCGAATAGTTATAATGTTTTTCTCCGTAGTTAAATTAGTGTAAGTGTTTCTAACACTTAATTTTTATTGAATTGCTCGAATTCGGGCAACAGGTTTACTAGTTTACATATAAATTGCGACTATTTGCAAAACTTATAATATCATATGTGATTTCAAAATTATGGCAGCATGTGTTATTTCTTTTTAGAGCATATCGTATCGTAAGAAGAGAATTTAGAATGCCAGTTTGAAAACGGTATCTTTGCTTTTTTTTACAAATTTCATTGTACTTAATATAAACTTAAAACCAAACTGAAAGTTCTTGAAACGGATCTTCATTCAAAGAATTTTTATACTCTCTAACTTTTGACTAGAATTCAGTTGTGGGACTTAAGGTATTCCACTTGTGATTTGCAATTGTTTGCCATTGTTTTTTAACTATCGTTATTTGTCATGTAGAGTTACTGGATTTTTCTTTCTCTATAACAGAAAATATTTGGGTTTAACCACTTTAAAAGTATAAAAAGAGCAATAGAAGATTCACACTTTCAAAATTGCAACGTCAGAAAAATTGGATGTAGTAATGCATCTTTAAGCAACATATTAAAAAAGGCTAGAAAAGGCTAGAAAAAAACAAAAAAAGGCTAAAAAAAAAGGCTAGAGGCTAGATGGTAATTTTCGAGGCTAGGCAACAAAAAAAAAAGGCTAGATCTAGCCTCAAAAAGGCTAGACTGGCAACACTGCTTGCAACTACTGAAAAAAACTGTTTGTCAAAAAAAAAAACAAGCTGTCAAAAATTTTTCTGTGGATTTCATATTAAAATGGATGGAAAAAGAAACATTTATAATGCTGAGGGAAATGTAGGTATAAATATTAATGTTGGTAGGGCATAAGAAATGATTTCTACTATTTATAACCTCAAGTTACAGCAGCAGTTTTTTTCGGTTGAAATAAGCTGTCAATTCCTTTGATCAGCTGTTGTTAACTTGCAAGTTTCGACTAGTTTTCTGTTCACGTACTTTTTCTGCTAATTTTCTCTGTCTAAATATTTTTTCCTCAATTCTTCTTTTACTCTCTCCCTGCAAGTTTTAACAAGTAAAGAACGTAAACAGACCTAATATTAAGAACATACTCAAGGCAATTTATCCAGGTAGTATAAAACGCAACTGCGCTGCCGACTTTTGGGAGTCTAATGTTAAAATCAAATAATGCCCACTCTTATAATCGAGTTGGGGGATTTTTTTGTTTTTCAGAGAAAAACTTTACGCTAGCCTTTTTCTAATTTTCGCATGTGTAAGTTTACAGTTTATTAATTTTTTTATTATTGAATTTTGTGCTTGATGTTTTAATTGTATTTAAGAGATATTGTGAAGAACAATTTTTAACTTTTGATATTAGGTGTAAATTAATATTAATTAAAAAATCCCCTTTTGTTTTGTTTTTGGTGCAGAAGCAACATTGCTCATTGTCATTTCTGATTTTGACATTATACTCCCATTCATTTTTTTCTTATTATAGTACCTGGATTAATATGCCTTGGAACATACTGTGCAAATTCAAGCAAATCCAATAAGTAGTTTTTTTTTTGCGATTTTTTTTTGGAGCGAGCGAGCGAAGCTCCTATGGAACAGGTTGTTTGAAGCTGTTTAGAGACTTTAAACTCTCGAACGGATTGACCGATCTTAAAATTTCTTTTTCTGTACTGTTCTACGCTTCCTAACGAATGTTGTTTCCTTCAAAAGATTTTTAAAATTCCATTTAGTTTAAAAGTTTATTGAACATAATATTTCCTTGAGTTTTTTTGTTGTTATTCTATTATATTAGTATATTTATGTTATATTTATAAATAGCTGTTACAGCGAAAAACATTCGCCGCAAGATTTTTGCTGTCGTTTCATGTCGTTCGGTTTTTTCATTGACTGATACATACACAAGCATGTTAGAAGAAAACTATTTCAGCGAATAACAACAACAAAACTCACGGAAATATTATTTTCAATTAACTTTTAAACAAAATGGAATTTTAAAAATCTTTCGAAGGAAACAACATTCGTTAGGAAGCGTAGAACAGCACAGAAAAATAAATTTTAAGATCGGTCAATCCGTTCGAGAGTTTAAAGTCTCTAAACAGCTTCAAACAACGTGTTCCATAGGAGCTTCGCTCGCTCGCTCCAAAAAAAAATCGCAAAAAAAAAACTACTTATTGGATTTGCTTGAATTTGCACAGTATGTTCCAAGGCATATTAATCCAGGTACTATAATAAGAAAAAAATGAATGGGAGTATAATGTCAAAATCAGAAATGACAATGAGCAATGTTGCTTCTGCACCAAAAACAAAACAAAAGGGGATTTTTTAATTAATATTAATTTACACCTAATATCAAAAGTTAAAAATTGTTCTTCACAATATCTCTTAAATACAATTAAAACATCAAGCACAAAATTCAATAATAAAAAAATTAATAAACTGTAAACTTACACATGCGAAAATTAGAAAAAGGCTAGCGTAAAGTTTTTCTCTGAAAAACAAAAAAATCCCCCAACTCGATTATAAGAGTGGGCATTATTTGATTTTAACATTAGACTCCCAAAAGTCGGCAGCGCAGTTGCGTTTTATACTACCTGGATAAATTGCCTTGAGTATGTTCTTAATATTAGGTCTGTTTACGTTCTTTACTTGTTAAAACTTGCAGGGAGAGAGTAAAAGAAGAATTGAGGAAAAAATATTTAGACAGAGAAAATTAGCAGAAAAAGTACGTGAACAGAAAACTAGTCGAAACTTGCAAGTTAACAACAGCTGATCAAAGGAATTGACAGCTTATTTCAACCGAAAAAAACTGCTGCTGTAACTTGAGGTTATAAATAGTAGAAATCATTTCTTATGCCCTACCAACATTAATATTTATACCTACATTTCCCTCAGCATTATAAATGTTTCTTTTTCCATCCATTTTAATATGAAATCCACAGAAAAATTTTTGACAGCTTGTTTTTTTTTTTGACAAACAGTTTTTTTCAGTAGTTGCAAGCAGTGTTGCCAGTCTAGCCTTTTTGAGGCTAGATCTAGCCTTTTTTTTTTGTTGCCTAGCCTCGAAAATTACCATCTAGCCTCTAGCCTTTTTTTTTAGCCTTTTTTTGTTTTTTTCTAGCCTTTTCTAGCCTTTTTTAATATGTTGCTTAAAGATGCATTACTACATCCAATTTTTCTGACGTTGCAATTTTGAAAGTGTGAATCTTCTATTGCTCTTTTTATACTTTTAAAGTGGTTAAACCCAAATATTTTCTGTTATAGAGAAAGAAAAATCCAGTAACTCTACATGACAAATAACGATAGTTAAAAAACAATGGCAAACAATTGCAAATCACAAGTGGAATACCTTAAGTCCCACAACTGAATTCTAGTCAAAAGTTAGAGAGTATAAAAATTCTTTGAATGAAGATCCGTTTCAAGAACTTTCAGTTTGGTTTTAAGTTTATATTAAGTACAATGAAATTTGTAAAAAAAAGCAAAGATACCGTTTTCAAACTGGCATTCTAAATTCTCTTCTTACGATACGATATGCTCTAAAAAGAAATAACACATGCTGCCATAATTTTGAAATCACATATGATATTATAAGTTTTGCAAATAGTCGCAATTTATATGTAAACTAGTAAACCTGTTGCCCGAATTCGAGCAATTCAATAAAAATTAAGTGTTAGAAACACTTACACTAATTTAACTACGGAGAAAAACATTATAACTATTCGAAAACATCGTAGCTTAACTATTCCAGCTATAAAACATAACTAATGTAAATAGATAAAATAGATAATCATAAAAATAGATTTAAGAAATAATACTAAGATATATTTAAGAAATTAATAAAAGGTACTTACAGAACACCTACAACATCGATTTATGAGTCATTTAAATGAAAAAACACCAAAAAACCCAAAACAAAATTTTGTTTTGAAAACCGTTAAAATTTGACTGACTTGTTTGATCGGAAAGTGTAATTTTTTATTTTGGAACTGCATTTTTCGGACAATTGACATTTGAGGAATGCATAAAAGATAATTTTGGTTAAAAATTTGTAGTTTGAAAAAAAACTCAAATTCGATCAATTCATAAGCTCTTCTCAAACTAAATTTCAAATCGATAAAATAACGGATTTTTGTACAAAAATTTTATTTCTGTTTTAAAAGGTTGGGAACCCCCTGAAGTGAAATCACAATTTTTAAAAGTGGTTTGCACATCTACAGCTTAAACGTGATTTAATGACATCTAAATCGATAGAATCGGTCCATTGGTCTGGGAGGAGTTGAAGTCACAAAAAAAACCTTAGCCTATTAATTATATAGATTCTGATTCTTCACAGGAGGAAATATTTTTTGAGATGTAGATTTGAAAAATGATAGAGGTTTAATGTTTTTTTGCTAACCGAGTCAAGCACTCGAATGAATAATACATGTTTTAAAGATTGAAATAATGAATTTGTTTTTGTTAATAATTTTTATTTTAAAAGCTTTTTGGTGCTTTTTTTCAACTATAAGATTTTTATGCTTTTATATATTTGAACGTGAAAGACTGAATTCTATTTAAGGCTCTATTAAAGTTTTTGAACGAAAAAAAAGTAAAATTAAAAGTTTTACTGTTAAGGGACTGTTTATTTTATGTAATTTTTGATTTTGCATAATAATTATATAATGTCCTTAAACATTTTGAATGGTTTTTAATAAAAAATATTTATTAACATACCCAGAATCCGTCATTTAGTAAAGCACTTTTCGCAGCTTGTTCATTCAAAAAACAATAATAATAATATTTTTGTACAATAATACGATAATGGTAGTTGAACAACCGATTTTTGAACCTTAAAACTTCATTGATTTTAGGTTATGAAATAAAAACTATGTATTTAAAAAAAAAAATCGAAGGATTAAAAGAAGCAATGGTAATTACAAGTGAAAAAAATTTGGCAGCGATCCTTGGACCCATTTGACATAAGTCTTTCTGAGTCTTCCTGAATTATGCATTCGAAAAATATAAAAACATTAAAATTTACTGTTGGTCGCTAAAAAACTTTAATGGGTCCTTAAATCAATTTCAATATATTTGGTTTTTGGTATTGTTCCTTTTTACATCATATTCATATATTAAACATATATATATACAAACGTCTGTATATTCACAGAATCATGTTTAATAAAAAAGTAAAGTATACAAATCTAGCCTTTTTTTAGCTTTTTTTTAAAGCCGTCTAGCCTTTTCTAGCCATTTTTTAAAGACCATCTAGCTTCTTTCCTCAACAATTTCTGGCAACACTGGTTGCAAGTTCTTGCAAGTAGAAATTTTGCTAGCAGAAACTTGCAACTACTTTTTTCTCTCTCACTTTCTTACGCTCTCGTTTTTCTCTCTCGTTGCAAGTTTTTCGAGTACGTGAACGCTTTACTAGTAAAAACTTGCAATAATTGGTTACAATTTGTAACAACTTTTTGTTACTGAACAAACCTATTGTGTTAGTTCATATAAGCAAAAAAAAAAAAAAAATTCGAAAAAAGGTGGCCTTAACCCTCGAACTGGCACATGGTTCTGGCCAGATATATTTCATTTTCATGCTTCAATTCAGCATATTTCTATTTTAGGTACATGGCTGTAATTTCAGGTAATCTCCCAAAATATTGTTGGCTTTCGATGTATAAATTAATAATTGAAACAAAGTCCTTGGAACAGGACGAAAAAGCCAAACATAAAATCTACACCTTACTTTTGGTACATGGTGCCTGGCCAGACCCCTATGCAGTGGCGTACCGAGAGGCTAAGCCGCCCGATGCGGATTCCAAATTTGCCGCCCCTCTCATATGCAATACGAAAAAAAAACTTTGATATTATATAGGGTTTTGTATGCATAGTTTTCACTTTAGAATGTGGTTTTTCATTGTTCTCAATTATATAAAAAAATTTTAATATACATATCATCAACCTATTTCTAATACGACGCAAGTTTGGAAAAAATGGAGCAAAACGCGCGCATAAGTCTATTTTTGCTCTCATTTCTCCCGTGGTCTACGAGAAAGTTCAATCCATTTTCATCTCATTTCTTAACACTAATATTAAAAAAAAAAATAAAACAAGTAACTTGAAATGCCTTGATTAGATAAAAATGGGTTACAACAAATCCAAGTAACTTTAGAACTTTTCAGCACTTTACTTAAACGAAGTAAAATTTTATGCGAAAAAAATTCACTTCAAAATACCGCAATCAAAAAATTTATTTCCAAAATTTATTGAAAATTTTTTCTTAGTGACATCTTTTTCTTCAAACGTATCGAATTTAATATAAAACAGCGTACAATGTCGTCACTTGAAAAAAATTTTGATTTAATTGAAAATTTGTAAGTTATTATCTATCAAAACCAAGTATCTTGATAAGTTCCTTGAATTTTTTTTTGGAAATTATTACAAAAATATTAGTATAATCTCTAGTATAGTATAAGTGATTTTTGCGATAATAACGGAGAAAGTAAAATTGATTTTAGTCCTGCATCGTCGTACTATGATCCTGACTTTGATTCACAAAAGGAAAATAAGTGACGAATGGACAATCATTTCATGGATACTCGATCTGAAGATTCTCAAACAATCTTTTCCAATCGTACTACAAAGGATTCTCAAACATTCGTTTTCAATCGTGCTACAAAGAACAGATTATTGCATCTAGCATACAGCAATTGCCGAAAAAAATGTAATGCAAAATTTTCGGAAGAACTCGAAAAGGATCATTGTAATTTTTTATAAAACTTCCTTGGAAACCGATGCAAAGCTTTTTGAATGCACATTAGTTCATCAACAAGATCTTCTGAAATTTTCAAATACAATTAAAGGAAATCGTGAAAAACCCATCTAAAAAGAAGGATATTATAGATAAATTAATTCCTTCAATACATGATAACACAAAAATTAATTTTTGGGAAGATTTTAAGGAATGTGCAGATTCTAAGAAGGATTGTTTATTCCTGAATTTTGTTGTTCATCGCAACTGCGCTGCAGAAGTACTGAGTCTTATTTTTCAAAATCAACCAATCAAAATTGAAAACAAAATTTGTGTTAGAAAATAATTTGTCAGCCATAATTTCACTTCACAATTTTTTTCTTAAGAAAATAATTTATTTTTGAAAATATAGTTCGAAAAAGGATTTGAAGCTTCGGCTGTGATATCATGCGACGCAAAACAGATTTCGCAATAACACAATAAAATTTAACAGTGGTTTTTAAAGTACTGTGTCAAAAAACAGTAAAAAGCACACACAAAAAACAAAAAGTTCAGCAAACAGTACAAAAAGAGCAATAAATTACGCTCCAAATAAATTTCTAGCTTTAGAAATAATTTTTCACTGCGGATCGAAAAATGAAACTTAAAAATGTTTCAGTTTTGTAAAAGTAACCAAATTATCTTTCAAATGATATCAAATATATTAATATCGATGAGATTAATTTTGTATATTGTTACCGACTTTTATAAATAATACAATGAATTAAAATACAGTGGTACTCCAGTATAACGAACACCGATTTAACGAACACCCAATACAACGAACCCCTTTTTCGAATGCATGTAACTCTTTATAACGAGCATTTGAAACTATAAGTATTCTATTTAATGAACATTTTGCTTTTTTAAGCTTGCTTCGTTCGATTTTGGATTTGTCATGACATAAATTTATTTGTATTGTTATTCTTTTAATGTATACTTATGTTCGTATAAACTAATATAAGTGTAATAACAAGGTTGGCGACTGAATTAACTTTTTCCTGAGATAAAAAACATGAAAAATGTGTTACCGATTTAACGAACTCTTCGATATACCGAACGACCCTGTACATTATATCTTTCGTTATACTGGAGCACCACTGTATATATGTTTACTCATTTGCACTTCAACAAAATAATCATACCAGTAAACTTTTATTAAAAAAATGTATATTAATTTCGTGGTACATTTTAAGCATTGCTTTTATGAGGTTTAGTATAACCTTCTTAAAGGGTGCACAATTTAGTTTCCGTCACGGGTGCCAGCAACCCTAGCTACGCCACTGCCTCACTCCAATCGCAGTCGTGTAAGCAAATAACTGCAGGCATTATTTACCAACAATTTTCTCTTTTAGTCAGGGCCGGATTAACCCTTGTCAGGGCCCATAGGCAATGCAATTATGTGGGCCCCTTAACCATTTTCTAGTTTTATAAAACACATTTTTTTCTACCACAATGCAATTATATTCATAAAAACGGATATTTTCTTATTAAATTACGAAGGTATGTCATCACCCTAAACAATAAAAGAAATATAGGAACCAAGTAGTATTTTTTTATTATTTTTATTGTATTGATTATACATAAAAAAAATACAATACAATTTCCGGTGGTTGGTGTTTTTAAAACTAAAGTAATTTTGTAAAGTACAATATGCTTAAACATTAACTCTTGTAACTTTTTTAGACACAAAATCGCTCAAAACATCTTGAAAGTTGACTTCTTCCAATACATCATTTTCAATCTCAATTATTGCCAATGAAATTAAACGGTTCTGAGCCATTGATGAACGAAGACAATTTTTTATTAGTTTTAATTTTGAAAAGTTCCGTTCACCCGTGGCGTTTGATATCATCAGACTTCTATATATTGATGAAAGTGCCATATTATCAATAATTAAATTATATGATTCCTCGGCAGGTGCAATTTTAGTTTTCTCGGCATCTACTAATTGTAAGAAGAAGTACTTGAACTGCACCATCTCGTCTATGAACTCATGTTCAATGTCCTCGAAATAATGTTTACAAAACTTTGTACAAGCCTCTTTAATATCTCTTTAATATCGTTGGACTTTGTCATGAAATCTGTTAGAAATCCAAACAGAGAATTAATCTCCTGATAAGCTTCTAAGCGTCGCGACAATTCTGTATACAGCCTGTCTAGTACAGGCAAATAAGTTTCAATTTTTAATTTGTCTTTTCCTCTAAACGCAACGTCTTCTGCAGATCCGTCATTGTGATGCCTTTTGCGTATACGTACACGCTGGTTTTCATCACTGTATTGGGTATCAGTTTTCTCATTTGCCTTCATCTCGTAATCGTCAAATAATTCTCGTTGTGAAAGCAAAAAATCTAAAAGCGATTTTAAAAGATCGACTGCCATTCGAAGTTCAATACTTGGTTTTTGTAAAGATATACTGACACTATTGATTCGATCTAGTATAACAGCCCAGAATATTGCCATTACGGCATGTTCTTTTTTTTCGAAGTCTTTTAATAGACATCTGGCCTCGTGAATTGCTTGTGGTGCCTGAGTCTCATCGTCAGTAATAGACTGCAAAGCTTTCTGGAAACTGTTGTAACCTTTTGACAAAGCCTTAGTCGCATCTGCTCTTGCACACCACCTTGTATCGCATACATTCATCAGCTTTTTCAAGATATTTGAGCATAATTGCACAGCGATGAGTTGACGCTGAAAAAAAGTTGTATAGTGCTTGTACAAATCCGAAGAATGAGATTGCTCCAACACAACTCTCCGCAGCACGCAATCCAACCAAATTCAGTGAGTGCGCTGCACATGGAACGTAGTGTGCGAGGTGATTTATTTTCTTAATATGCGCTTGTAGGCCATTGTAACAACCAGTCATATTTGACGCGTTATCGTAAGACTGGAGTCGCGCATTTTTTATATCAATGTTATATTGGTTTAAAAATTTTAAAATTGTGGCGGCTACTTCTTCCCCTTTGTGACTAACTATAGGAATAAATGCAAGAAAACGTTCTGCTACATCTCCATTCGACTTAACATATCTCAGCACTACAGTCAACTGGTCAGTATGAGATATTTCTGGTGTCAAATCGACGCTTATTGAGAAATACTTAGCTTCAATAATTTCATTAACAATTAATTTAAAAACCTTTCCTCCCAATATTTCAATAAGTTCCTGGCAAATCGTTGAAGACAAATATGATTGTCTTCCTCTGCCAACATTACCATATTTGGCTAAATGCGAACTAAGAAACGGATCATACTCTGCCAGTAATTCTAAAATTCCCAAATAGTTGCCGTTATGTTGAGAACCAACAATTTCGTCATCACCACGAAATGCTAACCCACGAGATGATAAAAATTTAATCACTAAGACCACTCTTTGTAAAACTTTTATCCAATATTCTCTTTATTTGTTGAATGTTATTTCTAAAGAGGTGTCGATACTACCGTGAATATGGCGTCTACTAATCAGTGTTTGTACACATAATCGGTGCACTGCATTATTCTCATGGAATTGAATTCGTTGCGATGCATTTTTCCAATCAGAAAATCCAGTTTGAAAATGCGTTTGGTTTTGAGCTTCACCAAAAAGAACTTCACGCTTTCCTCCACAACCGCTAAAGTAGCTGTTTCTTGATCCTGGTTAATCTGTTCAGAACACTCGCAAGGAATCTCTACTGGGTCCGCCGCCATAGTGTGGCTAGACATACTTGTTGTTGGTTGATTTTCCTTTGGTTGGATACTAAATCCAAGTTGGAGAAGGTTTCGTGTCTTCTTTAATTCCTTATTACTCTTATTTTGCTGCTCTTGTCAATTTTTACGTTTTTCCGAACCACTTAGGTGTTTTTTCTTTATGGGTTCCTCCGACATTTTGTTCCTGAAACAAAAGCTCAGCCCGATTAGGGGGATTCAAGTGCGGACCTTAAATTTACATAAGGGCAGCATTATCATAGCATTGTACCCTACAGTTGGCTAACTTAATTATTGAATTAATTAATTAAAACAAATTTTTTTGCAAAATTTTGTTTGTCTTGAGAATGATTTGGCGCCCCTCTGCGAGTGGCGACCGGGGCATGATAACACCCCCTTCCCCCATCGCTACGCCACTGGTGGTTCACATTCAACATCGGCCCTTAAAATTTAACGACCCTTTATAAGCTGCTACCCTTTATAAGAATCCTACGGAAGTTGTTTGCGAAGTTTAATAAAAGTCCAAGAAGTCTATAAAATAATAAAAAGTTCGCCTTTTTGCCGTTATAGAAGTCAATAAGCGTGCTTTCATAAACTACGTAGTTTTCATAATGAGTCGATGTGAAGCTTGCTACAATCTTAACATAAATTTGTGTTTTCATCAATATCGTCACAACAAAAATAAAGAGCTTTTCAGAAGAAGAATGATAAAAACTAAAAATAATTGAGATTTTGATTTGGATGTGAAATTTTTTTCTTAAATGTGAAATTTTTTTGAGAATTTTGGTAAAAGAAAATTTTTGGATGTGGCAACCCTGGCTGCAATACGAATGCGCATAAAAACAACAACATTCAAACGTAAGGTTGTGGCGATCGATGGTGCGTCAATACAAAAACCAAACATTTAGAAACAAATTTGTTGAAATTATTGCTGTTACTAAGAGCGTGATGATGACATGAATCTTTTTTTTGCCCTCTACCAAAAAGTGCTCAACGCGCCTTAAAAAAGTTTTCACTTCAAAAACAAGATAATAAGATGGTCATTGAGGATACAAATCTTAATATTCAATTTAATTTCACTCGACAAAAATTTTCAAATTTTTCTTTCCGTGAGCGGGGCCCCTCTCCGATGCGGGGCCCCTAGGCAGCTGCCTACGCTGCCTTGGGGATAATCCGGCACTGATTTGAGTCGCTGCTCTTGCTCTCCTAGCGCAGAGCATCGCTCTTGCATTTTCTGTTGACCTTGTCAAACTTATTTTATTTACGTCGAAACATTTATTTGTAGTTTAAGGGAAATGCGAACACTTCATTTTTCAAACTCTTAATTTATCTTTAATCCTTACAAAATATGTTATCACACTTCTGAATGCCACTTTTTGAAATATTAAAATGTCTTTCTTTCTCATGTGTAAAGTAAAAAATTGGAAAACTACAATAAAAACATATGTAAAGAAATTGTATGCGACGAAACAAATATGCACACATTGGTTTGCAGCTCACCATTCTATAGCAACAACAGCACAGCAAGCTTTATTTAACCATGGTTGAATAACAAGGTTGCTGCAAACCTGACTGTGCTCTCTTTCGCATATCCGAAAGTGTCAAAATCAACTGGCTGTCGAAAAAAAGAACAACAACAACAACAACAACAACAACAACAGTTGAAGCAGTTCGCTTTGAAATTTGAGGCAGTCGCGCTCTCCGTGTTGCGGCTACCTTATTCAGTGTACCCTGTATTTAACTTGCATTCCCATCACGTCAAAGAGCGCCAACTGTTTTTGGTTACTCTTCGAATGAGTGTGGAGAGCGAGATCAGAAAACTTTAAAGAGAAGGGTTGATAGCAACATACAGACAGCGTTGCCGTTTTCACTTCGATCGAAGTTTTTTACTTCACTTTTATGTCAAACACTTCCACACTTCCTCTTTTGTGGAAACACTTCGATTTTGAGTGATTAAAACTTTTTTTAGTTTTTGATTTTTTCACTTCATTTCACATTAAAAAAATCAATAACATGGCATAACTGTTGGTGTAAAGGAATTCATAACTTGTACCTTCTCTCACAGAGTTTTGTATTGGATGAGAGAATTTTAATGATAGTGGCAACACTATGTTCGATTAAATACTTCTTGCAAAAGCGCGCGTTGTGAAGGTTGTTGAAATGTAAGTTTGTAAGAATTAATTACTTCGAGGAAGACTCTGATATTGCAAGTCGTATTGCAATATCAGAATCACGAATGACTGATTCAAATGTGATATATTTACAATTCTTGTCTTATGCACTGAGTGCTGTTAATTCACTTAATGTAGAATTTCAAACAGAATCGCTTAGTTTTCATGAGTTGTTAAAATCATTAAAATTGTATTTCAGAAGTATTGTTATTAATTTTATTGACATCTCTGCCGTAGAATTTGATATAATTTTTGAAAATGATCTCAATAATTTTAGAATTAAGCCTTTGTCTGATATATAAATAGTGCCTAGAGCCCAGATAAAATTTAATTCCTATGATGTATCTGTAACAGATAAGAATGAAATTTTAAAAAGTTGTGTACATTTCTATTACATTCGTACACTAATTATGAAAAGAATCAATTTCAAATATCCAGTTTTGAGAACATTACAAATTTTGGATACAAGATCTTTAGCTTATAGTTTGGTTCCCCTCATAAAACTTTTTCCTAATCTCATCGAAGAAAAAGATATCGACTGTCTAGAAAAGGAATGGCGTCTTTTAATATTAAATGATTTTTTAGCTGAAAAAGGATTTGAAGAGCTTTGGTTCTACGTTTTTAAATTAAAAAGTGCCTTAGAAGTCCTGATGTACCAAAAAATAAAAACTTTCGTAAGAGCGTTGCTGAGCTTACAGCACGGTGGTGCAACAACAGAAAGGGTATTTTCACAATTAAAACTAATTAAAAATACAACTATAAATAAGTTAAAATTTAGCACCGTAAATTCGATAATGCTAATAAAGGACCACTTTCTAAATGGTAATTTTTTAAATTGGAATCCCTAAACGAATACTTTATCGAATGTTTGTTATAACAGTGATATTTACTTCAGAACCGAAGAAATAGCTGCATAGAAAATAGAAATTAGAAATAGATAATTTTTTTAACATTGTTAATTTATACATATAAGTGATTGAAATGTATTTCAGTATTTTCTTATTAAACTTTATTGATTGATTTTTATGAAAATATTTTTGTTGATTTTTTCGTTATTAATTTTGAAATGTACCTGAATATGCTTAATAAACATTCATGTTAAAAACAAAATTAATATATTTTAACACTTCGAAATCTCTGAAAATACTTCCATCTTGTAGCCTATTTTACTTCGTTTTAAAATTCTCGAACGGCAACACTGCATACAGTGTTGCCAGAAAATCTTGTGTTGCTCTTTTTCTACTTTTAGAGTGGTTAAACCCATAGTACAATTAACGAAGTAATATCAGGTGTGAACGTACTCTCTCTGTCAGTACCCTAAATGTCAAAATCGGCCATCTTGGAAAATGCAGACAAAGCAAACAAGCCAAAGCAAACAAACAAATCTAAATTCAATGGAACATCGTGTTGTGTTAAGTGCAAATTACATTTAATATTTTCGTTGTGATATTGTTTTATTATAACAATAAACTAGATAAAATAAATATAATAGAATAACTGAGGAATAACAGGACTTCAAGGTGTTTGCAGCGAATTGTCTGAGCGAGAGGTCTGAGTGTAAGCAGCAGCAACAGTAACTGCAAACTGCATTCAATGAATTGCAGTTTATTCAAGTTGCACTTTTAATTTTATTTATTACTTGTTTATTACTTTAACAGTAACAATCAAAATAATATACAAAGCGACAAATCACAATTTTCTACAATTATTTAACATAAACACGCGAGAGTTGGTAGCGGATCATTGTTTACATTTTGCCTATTCTTAGCGTTCTACTCGTTCGTAGATTTTGTATGAGCTCTCAACTTCGTTTTGACAATCACGGTAAGCTGCTCTCCTCCCTGATATTACTTCGTTAATTATACTATGGTTAAACCCAAATATTTTCTGTTATAGAGAAAAAAAAAATCCAGTTACTCTCCAGAAGAAATAACGATAATTGATATATAACGGCAAAAAATTGTAAATCACAAGAATAACTTAAGTTCCATAACTGAATTCTGGGAAGAGGCTTGAGATTCTTTGAATGAAGATCCGTTCCAAAAGCTATTGGTTTTCAGTTTTATTATTTTGGCATAAAGCAACGCTGCATAGAAAGAATTCTTAGTACAACGAAATTTTTAAAACTGGCATGCTAAATTTTCTTCTAACGATAAGATATGTTCTTAAAAGGAAACGAGTAAAGAAAGTCTAGCCGACTATGAAATACCCTAAACCTCTTATAATATTGAAATAAACTATAAATTAAAATACTAAAACAAATAGAAGTAACTTCCTATTTTTGTTCAAAATTCATGTTTTCTTTAAAGAACTATATAGGTTTTACCTATATTATAGGTTGTATGTGAGGAAGGTGCGTTCGTAGGTAGATGACGCCTTTTTTTTGTGAGCACACCTTAGATTTTATTTACTATGATCTCATACCAAGTTTTATCTCTGTAGGTCAAATATAAATTGTGGGTTGTATGGGAGATGAGCGTGTTCATGGGCGGATGTCGCTCATTTTGTGAACACATCTTAGTTTTGATACAACAATCTCAATACCAAATTTTATATTTTTGGCTCATATAAATAGCGTTTTTACTATAGTGGGTTGTATGGGAGGTGGGCGTGTTTATAGGCGAATGACGACCATTTTACATCTTAGTACACATCTAAGTTTTAATATAAAATAAATATCTCATAAGTTTTATCCCTGTAGTTCAAATAAAAGCGTCTTTATAATAGTGTTTTCAATTTGGTATATCACGCCCATTTTTGTGTACGTCTGCGTTTTGATATAAAATAAATACATTTAAATTTTACTTCGGTAGCTTAAATACAACCGTCTATACAGCGATTTTTATTTTTTAGTTGTATGCGAAGTAAGCGTGTTCGTAGGCGGATTCCAAAAATATTCAATATTGCAGATGCTTGGGTTCACGTGAACATGTGTACCAATCTCAACTGATTCTTAATCTATATTTACAGACAACACATAGACAGACGAACGGACGGACATGGATAGCTCGACTCACGAGGTGACGCTAATCAAGAATATATATACTTTTCTATACCGGACTCGCTTATTTCTATGCGTAAAAAACGTTTGCACAAAGTCAATATACCCTGACCTTATAGGTTTAGTGTATAATAACGTTAACAAATCTAGCCTTTTTTTAGCTTTTTTTTTAAAGCCATCTAGCCTTTTCTAGCCATTTTTTTTAAGACCATCTAGCTTCTTTTCTCAAAACTTTCTGGCAACACTGGCAACATGTAGTTGAAACTCTCGTAACACAAACGCGTAAAAAGCAAACGACCAAGCAATGCTTAGCATCGGTGGTAATTTTCTAAAAAACTTAACACTTTAATTAAATATATTTATTGTTTAATTTTTTTAAAGAAAGTCCGCCTATGTAATTCTGTAGCAGAAATATAATATTTTACAATTTTTTTCATAAAAATCGGTCCAGTAGTTTTGGAGTCTATTGCGCACTTAATATTTAAACTTCAATTTTATATAATAGCAGAAGATAGCAGAAGAAGAAGAGAAGAAGAAGAAGAGAGAAGATGTTGATAAAAATTTTGTGACCGACTTATCTTTTCTTGGCTTGCTTGTTCCTGTGCTGATAGGTCCACAATTTCCGGTCGGCCACACTGTGAAACAAAAATTATAAATTTTTGATTTTTCTTTCTTTTTGATCACCATGACACATACAATTCATTTTTCTCCACTAGCTCCTTTCAGTTTTTCGACTTGCTGACTTTCCTACTGCTGTCTGCTTTGGGTCACTATGCCTTTTAAATGCTTAGTTTTATTTTACATGCAATTACAATAGAGTTCAGCTACTACAGATTTTTCGCACTTTCTCAGCATTAACCCATTTAAAAACCCCACCCATAGCATAAAAGAAATTTTATGTTAAGGATTCCAGTGGCTAAAAACAAGTTAATGTGGAAAAAATTTACCATCCAAAGTTTGGATTGGGCTCAGGGACAACACAGGACATAATTACTAACCATGCATATACCCCTTTTACATTAGTCAAGAATTGAAGTCAATTTTCTGAGCTTGTTGGCCAATTCGCCGCAAATAGGAAGCGACGAAAGAGGAAAAAGTTGACGGTACACAGTCAAGTGTACTGGCAAGTTTTTCGAACTCGAAAAATTGCTTCCATTTCTTGACTAGTGTAAAAGGGGACATACAAAGATCTATAATTACATAATCTCTTTTAGTCTACTTTTGAGTTGACTTTTTGACAAGTTAACATAAAAAATGCTACAGTTGTTAACAAAGGAGTTTAAATGCAGTTTAAAGGAGCAGTTAACATATAATTCGTTCTACTAAATGGTAAATAAATTAAGTTGTTAGCGTTTCTACTGCTTCTACGGTTAGAGTTCAAATTAATAAGAGAAAGGAGTTCTGGAGAATCGAATACATCGGTTATGAGTTGGTGTAAATAGACGATATCAGCAGATTTCCTTCTATTAGCCTAGACACATTGACTGCGGCTGCAGCATTGCGTCAAACGTCAAATTTTTTTACATGATTTTCTTATGGAAGTGAATGTGATGAAAATGTTGCAACGACAATGCGTCATTGCAGCAATGTTGCTGTCGTCGATTTAGAACTTTTTCTATTTTGACGTGCGGCAAGAGTAGGAACATCGGCATTTGTTAATGTTTTCGTTTAATTTCGTGCTTCTTTTGTGTTTTTTATTGTTCATTCTCATTGTGTTTGTGTTAAATGTTTGTTTTTTAATGCTTGTTCGATGTTTAATAATAAAAATATATGAAAATACGGCTTATCGCGCTGCATCCAAATTAATCAAGTCGTAGACAACATGCTGACATTTTCGTTTTCACCTCGTGTTGTTATGTTGCAACCGCAGTCAATGTGTCTAGGCTACATCACTTAACGACTGCATTTTCAACAGTTTCAAACGATCTTCATAAGGAGGAAGGTTTAAAATGTCAGTTCCACTTAAGCCCCTTAGAGCAAACTAAACAAAACGTTTTTGAATTCTTTCAATACGATTAACATGCACATTGTAGCTTGGTGACCAAACTTGACTTGCGTACTCCAAGTGAGGCCGCACTATTGCATAATACAACGTGTTGGTTGTAATCATGCTGTTCTTTGGCCCAGCGTTTTATGAAGCCAAGCATTGAAGACGCTTTTTTACAAATATTATCAATATGAATATTGAACGATAACTTATAATCCATGCATATACCAAGGTCTTTAACAACATGTACACGACTTAAAGCAGTATCTTTTATATTGTAATCAAATATTAATTCGTTCCTTTTTCGCGAAAAGGTCATAGGTTGGCATTTATCTGGATTTAGAAACATATTATTTTTAGAACACCAAACTTCAAAGGATTTCAGATCGGTCTGGAGTAGGTAGGAATTATCTTTAGCATTTATTGTTCTGTATATTTTCATGTCATCTGCATAAATTAGGAAATGAAAATGTAGGTATGGATCTAGGTGACTATCTTGAGGAACACCTGATTTCGCAACAAATGCAGACTACAAAACCCCTCGAAATCTTATTTGTTAAGATTAATTTGAATTGTTTTCGGTATTCTTTGGAGCGGATTTTTTTTTTTTTCGTTGAATATCCATTGATAGTAAATATTTTTTAATTGTGTTTTTATCAACTTAATATTTGTTTGCTAACTGTCGGTAGGAATTTGCAGTTCGACTGAGCGTTTCAGCTTTCAAGCGAGCGCGTACTTTTGAGTCACTTAACACACATTTTTCCCCGGATCCCGTCTTTCTTTTTATGTTATCATTTTCTCTATTTTATTTATTATATTATAAATAAATGTTTTTTTAAAACCCATGTCCTTGAAATGGTGAAAAACTTCATTTTTCTTTTTGTTCGGATTTTTTTCGCAATATTTACGGATTAATTCGCGACGTTGCGCTTCGTTCAATGACATTTTTACAACTAAATGCATCTATTTTACGAAAACTTCTTAGTCGCGTGATCAATGATATATCCCGTTAATTTTATCCATAGTAAATTGTTGTTGCAAGTTAAGAGGTATTTACACGTTATTCGTTTAAAATGTGTTCGGATTAAACTCATATTTTTTCTTCATAGTTTTTCAATCGCATAGATTTCTGCTTGAAAAACACTGCAGTAATCAGGAAGTTTGTAAAACAGTACACACTCACGTATTTTCAAACAAACTGATTACTTCACTTGTTTTTTTTTGGTTGAACTGGCAATTCGAAAACGATCTGTTCTCTAGCAAAGGTAAAACAACATTTTTTACTGTGTTACTTTCAAAAATCGCTTTATAAAAACAATATCAACTTCTCCAAAAATGGTCAAAATGTCAAGTTTTTTCTAAATTACTGTCCACTGAATACTGCATAAAATACTGCTAAAAATGGCTCTGAACACTGCATAAAAAAGTTTTGAAATAATCATCACGATCACCCAAAGGGGTAAGCATGAAAAAAAAATAGTATTAACAAAATTTTAAATTTCAGCTTTGAGTGAGTTTAAATTTTAAAATTTTCCGGACAAAATTATTCCGTAATTTCATTACCGTATAATTTGTGTACTTTTAATAGCTCAAATTATTTCATTCGCAACCATAGTTTATAATTTGGGGGACACGCAGAATCCCAAATATTTTAGCATTTTTCATACAATTCTGACCCAGTCTATTGTACATAAAAAAAATAAATACATGAAGCAATGCTATCAGGGTTTCTATAGTAAAACACTTTCTGTGTCAGGTGGTGATTTGAACCTAAGTCTGCCGAAATTCTTCGGCACGACACACACTTAGCACGCACGGCCACGGCCTCCATAAATTAAAGCTAATGTTAAAAAAATTCAAAACTTAATAAATTTTTATGAAATTTAAGTAGATTTTACCGTTTTTAAAAAGTCACTTTATATCGGACGTAGCGAGTTTTACATCCGATTTGGCCCATTTAAAAAATTTAATCCTCTTATAAATGATTATTCAACTAGTACATATGTAATGGTTCGATATAGAGAGCGATTCTTCGTCATTGTATTTTATTTAAAAATCCCATCTGTAATATTGTTAAAACATTTTCTAAACTTTTTAGAAATCACATGTTGGACCTTTGATTGCGTTCTCGTAGTTTTTATAATGTCTTCACAAAATTGTTACAATTTTTTAATGAATTATTAGAAGTGGTTTGTGTTTTGAGTCTTATTGACATCGCAATAAACCACATGGTGTACTCGGTTTAGTTTCGAATTTGTAACTAGGATCAGATATCTTGTATTCGATTCGAATTTGAAATGAATCTGACATTATTAAAAATAGCTAGCGATAACATTTTAATATAAAATTTCATATTTATCACATATATAGCTTATCTAAAAAGAACAATACAAAAGAACAATTTGTTTCTGCAGCTGGGAGTCGAACCCACGTTCGTATGAGCTTATTTTCAAGTTCCAGAAAATATTTTTAATATTTTTTTCTTCTTTATAACAATATTAATCTTATTATCTTTTATCAAAATAATCGAGTTGCGTAAAATATGTATGTATAATTTAAAAAAAGTTCATTTCGAAAACAAATTGCTAACATTATTCAAAAACGATATGCTAATGTTGAAATTTCGGTAGTGATTCGATTATGCAAAAAAAAATTCGTGTCGAGAATGAAGTGTACATTTCTCCCGCTCTTGTGTTCATTAGCAAAACGTTTTCGATCTTCGTTTTCGAAATAAATATCCGAGATCTCGGATTCACCTCGAATTCGAGTAATATTCGTTTGGTTTATTGTGTAAAAACTAAATTTGAGCACAATTTTTAATGTGATGTATTTTTGGGATACCCTGTATTTTATACATTATATATTTTATATCTTATTTTCAATAAAAATTATGCACTGCATCTTTATATTTCTTTGAACAACCGCACGCGTTATATTCATGTTATAAAGGTACAATTAAAAATTTGCATGAGATAAAACCTTATCATTTAAACGAATACAAATTACAAAGCTTTAGTAAGTTTCTTCTCGTATAAACCAATCTGCCGTCAGTTATCTCGCTCATGTCATCTATAAAGGCGTTTAACGTGATAGTTATATTAAAGTCGTGAACATTTATAATGCAAGCTCATAACACCGGAACCCTTCGTAATGATTCACAGTTTTCTCCAAGTGGTACAGGAAACGATGATAAGCGACAAATTTGGTCGGGAAAATTTGAGTTCCTTATGTCATGCGTTTCTTTATCTGTTGGATTGGGAAATATTTGGAGATTTCCATATACAGCTTATGAAAATGGTGGAGGAGCTTTTCTCATTCCGTACATTATTGTTCTTTTCTTAATTGGTTTGTATAAATTTAAATTAATATTTGAATATATACTATTTTTAAAACTGTTAATTATAGGAAAGCCAATGTATAACATGGAGGCGCTTTTCGGGCAGTTTTGTAGTAAAAGTTCTATTAATGTATGGTCTGTGTGTCCCATATTCGTAGGTATATATACATTCAAATATTTTATTATATATATTTTTTATATAAAAATTATCCATACTTTTCTTTGAGGTGTCGGAGTAGGGCAAGCTTATGCAGTGTCTGCGGTTCTAACCTATTATTCAGCACTTGTCGCTATATCTTTTGTATATATATTTTCGTCTCTGCAATCTGTTTTGCCATGGTCGTACTGCCGAGAAGATTGGATTGAATATTGTATTGATTCAAGTGTGAATGCAAATTTTACCTCGAATCTGTATTTGAAGTTATACAGCAGTTCTGAGTTATATTTTATGTAAGTACAAGTTATATGGCGAAATCTTGAAAAATTTAGCATGTATCTATTAAGATCAACACGTGTATTACATTTAGAGCTGTTTGAATTCAATTTAAGTATTCTTTCTTTTTTACTTTTTCTGTATAAACAAGACAGGCAGACAAAAACGACAGAAGTTTGTTATTTGATAACGACATATGTATCCTTATATGAGTCCAAGTTCCCCTTGAATAACATCATTAAAATGTTTAAAAAAATAAGATACTCAAAATTAAAAGTAAATTATGTGAAGACTGCTTACTCAATTTTTCTCTAGAACATCAAGACCTCGAAATTAAGATGACCTCAAATTTTCAAGTACTTGAATTTTTCAAAAATATATTTCTTGCTCAGGGAAAAGTGTTCTTGTGCTTATAAATCCTTAAATATCCTTAAAGATTCCTGACAATTTTTCTTAAAAAAAATTATATATATGTTGAGGACACAGTGCTGTGTTTGATTTCGGTACAAAAGCTTCATTACTTTCGCAAAACCATGAATTTTCAGCTATATTACACAGTGCGTCAAAATGATTTTAAATTTTGTTTCATATTCATTAGCTGTCTGCACTTGAATATGAGCTATGAGGCCTAAAGACACAATAATAAAACAAAAAACAAAAACAAAATGTTGATTTCAGCCCTTGAAATGACTTTGACTGACAAAGAAAGGTCCCCAGGTGACAGTCTCCGATTTGAATGATTTTCGAATATGTGATAGAAGACAAAAATCTAAGTTCGACGTATTTTTTTATATGTGCTCAATCGATGGTTTAGGGTTTCAAACTCGCGTTCCAAAATCAGCGAAAATTTCGTTTTTTTGCTTTAATTTCGCTATTTTCCATGGAAACATTTACAAATTTAGTACCAAACGAAAGCTCTTACAAAACCACACACGATGGCATCAATTTTACATAAGAAAATTTTGTTGTAATTTTTAGTACTGTTTAGTCGATATCATAGAAGTATGTTGACACAATTATTTCATATTAATTTATGTTGGATTTAAGGCAATCTCTAAACATACCTTTTTTTTTATTTTTTTGAATTTGTTACTATTTATAACAAAATTTTTGTTTTATTGAAATGCATCTATTTTGTTTAGAGAAATAATTTTATTACATTAAAAGTACCCAATATGGGTATCAAAAATTTTATTTTCTTATGGCCTATCCTTATGTTTAAATATTTTATCAAAAAAGTATACATTTCATAGGGCTTCCATACAAAATGTGTGTTTTTTCTTGCAAGTCTCATCGCACCAGTAAGCAATAGTTTTAATCATCCAAAGTACCAAATATTGACATTTTTACGATATGCAAAAGAAATGGAATGCATTTTTTTATATTTCTTTAAAAAAATTTTTTGATTTTTAACAGGAAAAATCTTCTTCTAATTTCAAAACATCAACTTTGTGAATGAATAGCTCATCAGATATGAAAATAATTTTTGTTATTTAAATTTTATAATAAAAAACATTAATTTTAAAATAAGTCCACGTCCTTAAAAGTGCATTTCGGCTTAATTTCGATTTGATATGTTTTTTTTTAAAATAAAATTACATTTTTGATAGATCTTTAAAAAAGTACCACTCACTGCAATTTTTTATTAAATATTTTTTAATTCAAAATTTGTATTATTATCTCTCATTAATATGGTTTAATGTAAAATTGTATACATTAAAGTAGTAGTATTGTATTAAAAATGTATACAACAATTTTTGTTTAATTTTCTAAAAATTACAACAACAAAATTACAACACAATTTTCTTATGTAAATTTAATGGCATCGTGTGTGGCTTTGTAAGAGCTTTCGTTTGGTACCAAATTTGTAAATGTTTCCATGAAAAATAGCAAAATTATAGCAGAAAAACTAAATTTTCGCAGATTTTTAAACGCGAGTTTGAAACCCTAAACCATCGATTGAGCACATATAAAAAAATACGTCGACCTTAGATTTTTGTCTTCTATCACATATCCGAAAATCATTTAAATCGGAGACTGTCACCTGGGGACCTTTCCTTGAGAGTCAACTGTGTTGTGTGTGTTATTAAAAATATGAACACATTGACCGAGAACTGAACCTACTTGTTTTATGCTGACTCCGAACGTCTAAAGTTCATGCTCTCAAGAAGCATTACTAGATGGATCAAGGTGGATTTGAACTCGGGACCCGTTGGTTCGCACGCCACACAATTAGCACGCACCACCATCTTAAGACCCAATGGATGACTATAATTTCGGTAGACAATTGTAAAAAAATGCTTGGTTGGTTGGTCAAAGAACCAAATTGAGACTAAACTGCATATATTTTTTTTGAATACTGGAAACTTTCTCCTCTCATAAATTTCGTTTTTGCCAGTTTAAGTTGGGTCAACTTAACTTAACATCTCTTTTGTATTAAGGGACATTTACCTAATTTTGTCGAAATTTTAGGAGTTTTTAAAGAAAGATTTGTCAAAAAAAAAAAAAACGGTTTGAAATATTCGAGTTAATATTTTTTTATTGTTTTACATAAGTATTAAAATGAAAAACACAAGTTTTTTGTTTTGTTCGTGACGTCACTTCCGCATCACATGTGCGTAAATGAAGCAGTAAAAAAACAATAGACAAAATGGTGTGCAGTATATTTCAAGTATAGGCATCAGCAACTGTTGGACAAGTTTACGTTTAGTTTCGGTGGGAACAAACGATGCGATCATTCTTAAGTATCTCAAAACATAATAGACCTTCCCCCAATGAAATAACACAGAATGAAATGAACCCAACGAATATGAAATAAGCCCAAAATTCCTAAAATGAAATAACAGCTAAACGCAATGAAATAATACCCAAATGGGAAATTAAATATGCGCCAAAATTTGAAATAACATCCAAGAAAATGAAACAAACTCCAATGAAATATCCCCCAAAAAGATGAAATAAGCCAAAAAAGAAAAAGAGTGATTTCAACTAAAAATGAAATTATCACCAAAATAAATTAAATAATGCCCAATTAAAAGTGACTACTGTAATTCATTAATATACTTGGAGGTTTAATATGCGCCTTTTACAGATGAAAGTTATGTAATTTGAAATTATGAAATTCACCAAATTAAAAAAAATATTAAAATTGAATAAACAAAGAAATACGAAAAAAAAAATTAAAAAGTGGCATAGAAAGTAAAAAACAAATCCATTTTACCCACTTTTACCGTATAATTAGTTTTATATGCGACTTTTATAGAATGAATTAATTTGTAAAAGGCGCAGCTTCACGGGAAAAAATTGACAAAAATAACGAAAATTTACAAAATGCGAAAAAATTAATTTTAAAACAAAAGAAAAACAAACAACATAGAAAATTGATTCATTAACTTGTAAAAAAAGAAAATGAAATAACCCCCAAACAAAATGAAATAACTCCCAAAAACAAACCGAAATGGTTTAAGCCCCAATAAAAATTTGTTTCCTATTTCAAGAAAATGAAATGAGACCTAGCTTTACGAAAGAACACCCAAACAAAAATGTATGGCACTTTTTTGCGCTTATTTTTTTTATGATTTTATTCTCAATGTTTATCGATTGCTTCGAAATAAAATTATTTATGAGTGGGGAAAATTAAGCAAACATGCTTCAAAAGTTTGCACCTTCAACTTCTTTAATGTATCCAAACAAAGGTATAACCTATAATGTATGCAATTTTTTAGAGCACTACCAAATAAAATACAGTACGACCTCGCTCAACACAACCAATTAGAAATAGAAACATAATCATCCTTATCATTGAACCCGCAATCGCTGTCAAAACAGCGTCGAAACCAGGGCTGCCACTCTCAAACATTTTATTCTACCAAATTTCAAGCAAAAATTTACCAAAATGAAAAAGAATTTACCAAACACAAAAAATTTTATTTTTAAGTTATATAAACAATACATTTATACATATTTCTTAATTAAATTAACATTTATTAGAGATACTTAAAGCCATTCTTTCCGAAACTTTCTTTTTGGTTGCAAAGCTGCAACGTTTTGGTTAACATACATTTTCCCAATAGCCTTAAAAAAATTCCTAACCTAATTTTAGAAGCCGTTTCGCTTGAAGATGATTCATCTCTTTCCACATCGGTCTCTTTTTTTCTTATAACAAATCTAAATAGAAATAACATAATCGCTTAGAATAAAAATTTCAAAAAAATCAATTTATTAAATATAAAAAGTTACTTATCCATGTTAGCGATCCATCAATTCCTTCTCTAAGCCGACGATCTAGCTAGCTTCTCGTTCATTCGTGTAATTTTCACTTGATGCGTTCGCTTTTATTTGAATGATTATTTTCAATCATAACGGTGGTGCTGCACAATGAGCATGATTGATATAATTTTTTGACATGTAGCTTATTTTAATTTTTCATTAATTTTAAATTTACCAAAACGAAAAAAATTTACCATTTTACCAAGTTAAAATCTTTTTACCAAATTTGGTAATATTTTACCAAAACGGCAGCCCTGGTCGAAACATATATTTTCTATTTTTGAAAATTTAAATTTCGACGTCGAACGAACTGTTTTATCGATAGTGACATATCACTCTATTATTGAACAAACGTCGTCGACCAAAAATACAAAATTTTGGTCGACAAAAATTTGAGAGCAGATTCATTTCACCTCTCAAGCAGATATTAAGCAAGTAGAACTTTGCCATTCATTTCTCTTCAATTATCATAGGTATTAGGATTAACCTATCTAGGTTGATCATAGATTTATTTATTAGACATTTGGTGTTTCAAGTAATGGCAAAATATTGCATCTTATTACAAAGAGCCAGTTAAAAAAGAAATGGTTTTAGGAGAATCTCGTTCAAAATTCGAAGAATGTTAATCTTGTAGTTGCCACAAAATATGTGAATACATCAATTTAATGGACAATTGTAAATTTAAAGAAATTCCGTAATAAAGCAGGTATCTGAACTATACTTGGCTCTTTATGTCGCAACATTAACAGCAAGGTAACTAAGCTGTAGTTAGTCATAATTATAAAAATAAATTATATGGATTACAAAAAGAAAGAAATCCATTTAGAAATTCCAACTTTCACCTAACTCTGTAAAGTTTTACACTCTTGAATTACAACTTCTTTTTAGTAAAAAACTGAAACAAACGAATACGGACTCATTGTTCATGATGTGTCAATAAGAGCAGATCTTTTTGATGGCAATACCTGGCATATTTTATGGTCATAGCTGGCATACTTGATGATCATAGCTGGCCTAACACAAGTCAATAAATGTGCAAGATGCAGCTGGTGACTAACATCTTTAGGTCAATCGATAGATGTGCTAATGCACATCTGAATGTGCACATCTAATATCGAAACCATCACCAAACTGAATGATAGGGCAAGTTGGTCGTATAGCCCATAGATGCCAACCAAAATTCACACTCGAAATCACTAAATCACACAACATATATGTAAAAATCACTCGTGTGACACTCACAGCAAAAAAATCACGCACATAGAAAAAAAATCACGCAAAATCACACAAACAGAACAGAAAATCACGCAAAAATCACACACAAAACAGAAATCACTCAGAAGCAATTCCAATTTTACAGCATAAAAGATCATTTAATGACTTACAATTTTACAAATAATAAGATATTTTCTGTTATTTGGTAATACTAGCAAAGGCTTATTGTTAAAAATTTATTAATATCTTATTTACTAGATCAAAATTAAGAAGATATGAAAATTTTTGGTAATTCAATATAATATATATCAGTGGAAATAATCTAAATTGTCTGAATTTGTAATATAAACTTAATATTAACTTTTTAAAAGTTTAAACTTTATACCTGCGCTAGCAAATTTCAATTGCAGTGTTGGGTTTGTTCGTTAATATACGTGTTTTCGCATTTACTTGAACGCACTCTTCAACAATAAATAGCCGATCAGTTTGCGAATATTTCGGTAAAAGCACAGCAACGATTAAATTTGAGCTATCCACATATATTCCAGCAGAGATAAGTTTCGCGGAGACGTAGCACAGTTCAGCGAACGAAAGACGCAACTTTGGTGGAGACACCAGGCGGCAAAACAAGCTTGCAACGCTTGCAGAACCAGATACCAATGTAGCCGCGCTTTATGGAATGCTTGCTGCAGAAGGTGCAGGAATATTAGCATGGAATCCTTTCTGCAGAAGGTGTAGAATTATTAGATGTTCTATGTGTTTTAAAAGCTTCTTTCTTGAGGCAGCTCGTTCAATATACAAATTCTCATTCACAATATGTTTAAAATAAAAATTTATTATATTGACAAGCTTCATAAAATTGAGAAAACCGATAAAGCAGTTTGGTCGCGCGTTTTCAATGTTAGGGTGAAATTCTATTCTCAGAAGTGGAAATAACGTCGAAATGAGTTCGACGACGAGCTGCTGGTGAAAGTGAGTTCTCGACGACGATATTTACTCGACGCAGGTTCAAGGATAGGGGTGAATAGAATTTTAATTAATTTATTTTTGAAAAATTCAAAAGCTTTGGTCTGCACTTTGAATTTTGCTGCACAGTAGTTTCGCGAAGATCGCGAAGTTTCATAATGTCATTTAATGGAAGGTCCTTCCTTTCAGTTCATTCAATGCAAGTTTTAAAACAATCAACAACAGTTTCCAATTTATTGTTCGGTGAATCAATAGGGGTATTCACACTGCCTTGGGTAGGTCGGTAGATTGGCAAATGACATACATTTTGTCTTTGTAAAAGTGCCATTCTACCCAAGTACCCATCTACCAATCTACTCCAGCTGACCCCCTGACTTGTTTGGGTAAATTGATTGAGTACTTTTTCATGGGTTACCACCTTTTCCAAAAGTAGGCAAAAATTGAATTGACAAAAAACTAAGACAAAGAAAACAAATTATAAGTGAATAAATAGACAAATGTGTTAAAATGAGTCGAAAAGAAAATTGTTTGAGATAAAAATTATTAAATGCCGCAAAGTTCACGTTAAAAAGTACTCCTAAATAAAATAACTTTTTTACGCCCGTACAGTGCCCTAAATTTTGCGCTCATAAAATGACATGAATAATATGGTCGCTACTATTTTCTAGCTGTCACTCATCTCTCATCAGCTGTTATTCTACAAAGTACTCAAGCAGTAATCAAAAGAACTCAATATACCCGTACCCAACTACCCAAGTCTGTGTATACCCCTATTATCTCTTCCGATTATCTTAAACGAAAAAATACATTTTTTTAATTTATTCCGGTTTTTTTTTTCCAGTCTTATGGGTCAAAGTCACGCGTGAGGTCATTACTATATATAAAATTAGTAAGGTATATTTTCAACTTGGCCGAAGTTAAAATATCCTCACGGCCGATTCGTAATGGTACAAAATTTTAAATTGTAGCTCTTTTTGTATGAGATTTAAATAATTTTACTATTTTGATGACGTCTAAAATATATTCTTATCAAATTGTTTTCCTGCGAAGTAAATACAAGCCTCTTTATAAAGTTTTCGATTTGGGGTTGAATTTGGTTGGGAGGTGGGCGGGTTCTTGAGTTGTTGACGCCAATTTTTCTAACACGTCTCAATTTTGATATAAAAAAAAAACAAAAACAAAAACAAATTGGCCATTTCAGCCCTTGAAAGGACTTTGACCGAGCTTCTTATGATCAATTGTGTTGTGTGTGTTATTAAATGTTTGCCCACAATTGACCGAGAACTGGACCTACATGTTTTATGTCGACTCCGAACGGCTAAAGTTCATGTTCTCAAGAAGCTTTACATGGCATTATTTACTCTCTGAGGTTTGCCATTGTCTGCAGAGAGGTGGTGACCGATCAGAAAAATTTTTATTGAAAAAAACTTTTCGCCGCGGCTGAGGATCGAACCCGGGCTCCGAGCATGCTAAGCCACACACTTAACCTGCATGCCACGGTCACCACGCGATATTTTGATATCATATTCACAAATACCCAATTTCAGTTCTATTAGCCTATTTATAGAGTTTTCACTCTTATGGGTTGTATGGGAGGTGGGTGTATTTTTAGGCGGATGATGCCCACTTTTCTTTCACAATTTAGTTTTGATATAAAATACAAACGTATAAAATTTTTTTCCTGTAGCTTAAAGAAAAGCCTTTGTATAGAATTTTTAATTGTGGGGTTATATGGGAGGTAGGCGTGTTCGTGCAAGGATTACGCCCATTTTTCTAACACGCCTTAATTTTGATATAAATTGAATAAATATCTAAGTTTACTTTTGTAGCTTTGACAGAACCATATTTATATAGTTTTCAATTTTGGGGTTGTATGTCATTTTTATATGTTTATATTTTCTATATAAAGAGGCCATTTTTCAAATTTGTTTCAGTTTTGATATGAAATGAACAAATACTTAATTTTATTTTTGTAGCTTTGACACAAGCCTCTTTATATAGTTTTCAATTTTGGGGTTGTATGGCAGGTGGGCGTGTTAGTAGGTGGATGACGCCCATTTTTCTAACACGTCTTAATTTTGATATTATATGAATAACTATCTAATTTTATTTTTTGTTGCTTTGACACAAGCCTCTTTGCATAGTTTTCAATTTTGGGGTTGTATGGGAGGTGGACGTGTTCGTGGGTGGATGGCGCCCATTTTTCTAACACACTTCAGTTTTGACATAGATTACACAAATACCGAATTTTAGTTTTGTAGCTTAAATATTTGCTTCTTTACGGAGTTTTCAATTTTCGGGTTGTATGGGAGGTAGGCGTGGTTTTCATCCGACTTCTTTGCTTAGTTTTTAAAATTTTCATTGCACTAAAAATTTTTTCAACTTCAGCGTTACTAAGTGGTTAAACTAAGAAACTGAAAACCAAATTGACGAGCTCAGAAAAAGGATTTTCAGGTAACTAGTTTTTAAAGTGCTTTACTTCTACCCAAAACTCAATTGTAGAGGACAGACTTGACCATTTACGTGTCAATAGTTTTCGCCATTCATCGAGGTAACTTCGTATGCGGAATATTTGAACTTTTCATTTGCAAAATGAGAAAATATTTTTAATAAATAATTCGGCTTAACAACGTTATGAGAATTTTCAATAGAAAAAAATCGATCTAACATTCATTTACATGTGAAACGAGAGAGCTCTTAAGGGCCTTGCGTTGCTGCCAGATGCAAATTTTCATGACTACACACTAAAAAATTTGTATAGAATTTTTACACCGATCGGTGTTCCAGGGAGTCCTACACCGTTCGGTGTTAAAAAAAAACACCGTGTCAATGCAAGTTTCTACTAGTTTTCTGTTCATATTTCTGTAGAACATATTTTTTCCTCAGTTCTTCTTTTACTCTCTCCCTGCAAGTTTCAACAAGCAAAGTAGCATAGTACAATAAACAAGGTAGCTGCAGGGTTATCAATCCTCTTTCTCTCAGAGTCAGAATTGTCAAATTCAATACAAATTATTTGATGTCCCGTTTCGTTGCTATTTTTCGTTCAGCATTTTTTTTGACAGTTCTGACTTTCGGCTCTCAGCCCTGCAGCTACCTTATTTGTTGTACTATGTAAAGTACGTGAACAGACCTTTTATTAGACATACTCCGATTCAAATATAAAGTCACTTATACCACTTTTAAAGCAAACGGCTCATATATTTGAACTCATATCACATTTTATATTTCATTCAACGTAGAAAAGATGTGCTCAAACACCGTGAAGACATTTCAGACGGAATTGGTCTTCCTAATTGGAAATTAACAATAGCTCTGCTGGCAGCATGGATTTTGACAGCGTTAGTAGTTATTAAAGGGGTTAAAAGTCTAGGAAAGATCTCTTACTTTCTTGCTATTTTTCCCTATGTAATGCTTATTACACTTCTTATACGTGCCATTACTCTGGAAGGGGCTATTGACGGAATATTATTTCTCCTGCGTCCAAACTGGGCTGATTTACTTAAAATTAAGGTATTTGAAGCGAAGATAGTTATACATTAAAGAAAATAACATCTGGTATCTTGTAGGTATGGAAGGAGGCCGTTGTGCAATGCTTCTTCTCCCTTACAGTAAGTCTTGGTCCAATTATCACATTTTCATCGTACAACAAATTTGACCACTATGTTCAAAGAGATGCAATGATAGTAACTACTCTTGACTCATTTACAAGTCTATTGGCCGGTATAACGACTTTTGGAATCCTCGGGAATTTAGCACACAATATGAACGAATCTAATATCAGTGAAGTTGTGCGCAGTGGCACAGGACTGGCTTTTATCTCTTATCCTGATGCGCTTGCAAAATTTAATGCTGTTCCACAGGTAAGATAAATTTGTTCATCCTTTGTGTTGGCAGTGATAGATAACTATGAAGTTTATGTTATTTTACATAGTTATTTGCAGTCTTATTCTTTCTTATGTTGTCAGTACTTGGCATTGGTACCGCAGCAGCTCTACAAACGACCGTTGTGACAATAATATGTGATAAATTCAAGATTTCGAATACAAAATTCTGGAAGGTATCATTGATTGTATCATCTTGTGGATTTTTAGTAGGACTTGTATATGTTACGCCTGTAAGAGTCCTTATTTAAACTTTCATCGAGCTCATTAATGTTATTAAATTAAAACCACATCTAGGGAGGCCAGTGGATACTGCACTTAGTGGACTACTATGCTGGAACTTATGTTGTATTCTTCTTGGCATGCTGTGAGGTCGTTGGAATTTCCTGGATTTATGGTAAGCATGTTAAAAATTCTGGTTAAGTTAGGTCGATTCTGAGAGTGAGGGGTGAAAATAGAGGCTAAACAACAAGACCCGTATCGCGGCGTTTGTTTACGTTAGTTCGAATTTTTTTTTAATCGACCTTCGAACGAAAATTTTCGTTAAAATTCCCAAAAATTTGAATCCCTAAATTAAATTTTGAACAAATTGTAATTGTTGAACAGGTCTCTAGCAATAATTTGGCTTTCACAGGTTGAAAAATTTGATCAATTAGTCAACGAGTTATAACCAAAAAACCATATAAACAATATGCTGAAAATCGGCATTTGACTGCAAAGTTTGAAGGTCGATTAAAAAAAAATTCGAACTAACATAAACAAACGCCGCGATACGGGTCTTCTAATTTAAACTCTTTTTTCACCCCTCACTCTCAGAATCGACCTAACTGTTGCTAACCAGAATTTGTTCCATAGTGTTATTATTGAATAGAGTTTTATATTATTTCTTTGTTAAGGATTGCAAAACTTCTGTGACGACATTGAATTCATGACGAAGAGAAGAGTTTCACTTTATTGGCGGCTGTGTTGGGGAATATTCACACCAATACTTATGATAACCATATTAATATATTCATTAACAGAATTGAAACCATTGTCCTATGGTGGAAAAACTTATCCATTATCAGCTGATGGTGAATTTTCATGTGACATTTCTCAATTCCAATTTCGCATTTTCTAGCATTTAGTTCTCAGTTTCAGGATGGTTTGTATTCTTGATTGGATTCTTACAATTCCCATTGTGGGGAATATGGTTTATTACTAGGAACTTTAATTACAGCTTAAAAAAGGTGACAAATGTTAAATAAAAGGAAATTATAATGATTTTAATACTTTTTCCAGACTCTTCGAACTGTGACAATTCCAAATTCAAAATGGGGTCCAAGTGATATTGAAATCAGGCATCAATGGATGGATCACAAAAATATTTTGAAAAACGAACGAATAAAAAATAAGAAATGCAAAATAAATATTTTTTGACAAAAAAAAAAATGCATAAATATGGAAATTAAAATTGGTGATGCAGTTAAATTTAATCTTTCCTTATAATAGCCAAAGAATAAATATACAGATAATTGTTATAATAGCTAATAAATATAAAACAGTGTTAAAAATGAAGTATTTTACTAGGTGCTAGTTTTCATATTTGCATCCTACATTTTTATCTTTGTTTTTATAAACTAAACCTGTAAGGTGAAAGTATATTAACTTTTTTATTTATTATTTATTTTACTGTATTAACGTGTCCGGTATAGAAAAGGAATTCTTGATCATTCTTGAGGTTGTAAGGGAGGTGAGCGTGTTCGTTGGTGGATGACAACTATTTTTCTAACACGCCTAAATTTGATTTAAAATGCATAAATATCTAATTTTACATTTGTAGCTTCAACAGAATCCTTTTTATATAGTGTTCAATTTTGACGTTGTATGGGAGGTGGACGTGATCGTTGGTGGATGAAGCCCATGTTTCTCATACGCCTTAGTTTTAATATAAAGTGAATAAATACCTAATTTTATTTATGTAGCTTCGACAGTAGTATCTTTATAAAGATTTCAATTTTGGGCTTGTATGAGAGGTAGGCGTGGTAGTGGGTGGATGATGCCTATTTTTCTAACACGCCTCAGTTTAAGCCTATAATATACAAATACCCAATTTAAGTTTTAAGGCTTTTATACTTGCTTCCTTATGGATTGTTCATTATTGTGGTTGTATGAGAGGTAGGCGTGGTTTTCATCCGATTTAGACCGTACTCGAACTTGATCTTTGCATTTTTGAAATAAGCTCAAATATCGAATTTCATTACGATAGCTTGAAAATTACGGCTGTAATCGTGTCCACAGACAGACGGACATGTCTAAATCAAATCAGGTTGTGATGCTGATCAATAATAAATGTATACACTTTTCTATACGAACTACGCCTATTTATGAACGTTACACACGTCGTGACAAAATTAATTTACGCAGTACGCGTGTGGGTATAAAAATGTCAATGAAACAACTAAGAGTAATTAGAAAAATCATCCCCACGAGCGCTGCCCCAGTCATTGCATTAAAATCGTGTTTAGTGACTTCAACACCAAGGAGGGCAAGGAAAACATATTTGGTCCAAATTTTGGAAAGTTTTTTTTTCCACGACAATATATCCAATAACGGGATGAGGTTGATTGACTTCACTGCAGTACGAAACATGGTCGTTAGTAGGACTAGATTCAAGCATCTCAATATTAATTAGGCCACCTGGCAGTTACCTGATCAGAAAACACGGAACCAAATTGATCCCGTTTTGATTGACGGAAGACATTCTTCCAGACGTACGCACATGGACATGAATTATTATCTTGTCGCAGCCAAGATCCGCATACGTCTGTGAGCAGCTAAGAATGCTCGCCATCCTACATAGAGAAAGCTAGACGCCGACAAGCTGCAGTCAAAATGGACAGCCGAGGGCTTCGCTACTTGACTCTAACTTCTGCTTCAAGACGATATATGCGTGCAGTGGACACACATATCCCACTCTAAGCGTAAGGTTGCCGAAGAGGTAATAGGCTTTCACCGCCCTCGCCGAAACCAGTGGCACCACCAGGAGTGTCGCGACGCACAATGGGAAAAACATGGCAAAAACCCTCGCTTTGGAGCAAATCAAAAAGTTGTGGGGAATAATTTTTTTCTTCACATTAGGGCGTATCGAAAAATTTAGATCGTATTCTAAGAGGTCTCAAAAGTTGCATAGGCTTGTCAAGATCACCCAAAAAAAAATTTATAAAAAATAAAGGACATCTTCCTGCCCCGCAAGGACTAAGTTGTTTTTTGGGAAAAACAATAAAAAATAACGATCTTGAAATGCTTTGATTTTTTTAAGAAAAACCACACATGTCTTGAAGCAAAAGTAATAATGCAGTTTAACTAACAATTCCTTGCCACACACGGTGCTACTCATGATTTTCACCAACAGTGATGCAGGATATTCGAAGCGAAAGTTGTACTTGGGATAGCACTAGACTTTTGATTGTAAGCATTGGTTATAAATTTTGGTGGTACTATTTATAGTGTTGAGGTATTCCCTAAATATCATGAATTAATAATTTGCATAGCTTTTGCATTTGTATTCTCTGGCTTTAGAGAAATGTGTACTAGAACGCAATTTTTTAACTTTTTCAAAAAAATGAATATAAGATTTTATGTCAAGTGATTCAGAAGTGGCGTCGAAGATAATCTTCTTAATTTGAGTTTTTTGAAAATTTCTGAACATGATACTGCCTAAAAATATTTATTTAATATATCACCTTAAGACCACGATTTTTTTTCTTTTTCGATATTTTAAAAAAAGTTGTAATTCGATACGCCCTACTACACATATTAATGCCTCTAAAAACACATCTTAGCAAACGATAAAACCAAAAGCTTGCCGATTTTTTAAATATTTTGTTGTGCCTAAATATCTTTTTCATAAAGCTATATCAAAGTTTAAATATTTCGCTTATTTTTCAATGAATTGCAACCATTTTTGGCACACATAATAAATATAAACGGTATTCATGCAAAGAGGCAAGAATATAATTTGGGCAATTAGTTATTTTTATCAGGCAGGTTGCATGAGCATCCCTTAAAAGTCGATTGAGCATTTGCATCATATATCAGCTGTTTGCAAGTTCAGGGTTTGCTTTCTGCAAATGAAGTATATAAATATTTTTTAATTCCTTCAATTCATAAAATTTCCATTCTTACCTCTTCCATTTTATTTAATTAATTTTACAATTTTGACTATATCTTCTCCTACTTCTAATTTTTTCTTTTGCTTTAATAAAATAAATCAGCTGATTGATGTTATAAGTTTGCCTGTTCGTTTGCCCAGCTAAATCGTTGAGCAAAGATATCTGGTTTGTGCAAAAGCTTCTTCATACAAACTTTGAGAGTTCATTTTTAAGAAGAATAAACTTATACGGTTTATACCGCTTATAAGGGTTTTGCCCAGTTGCATGAATACCCTTATACATTTGTTATTATTTTTATACCCCCACGCGTACTGCGTAAGGGGTATATTAATTTTGTCACGACGTATGTAACGCCCAAAAGGAGGCGTGGTAGGTATACAAAAGTATATATATTCTTGATCAGCATTAATTAGCATTATTATCAGCATAATTTAGCTATGTCCGTCTGTCTGTCTGTCTGTTTGTCTGTCGACACGATTACAGCCGTAATTTTGAAGCTATCAAAAAAAACTTAGATCAAGTTCGAGAATGGGCTGAATCGGATGAAAACCACGACTTCCTCCCATACATCCCCAAAATTGGAAACTCTATAAAGAGGCTAATATCAAAGTTAGGAAACTGAAACTCGGAAATTATGTGTTCTATATCAAAACTGAGGTGTGTTGAGGTGAAACTGAAAACTCTATAAATAGGCTTTTCTTTAAGCTACAGGTTTAAAATTTGACGCGTTTGTATTTTATATCAAAACTAAATCGTGGAAGAAAAGTAGGCGTCATCCGCCTAAAGGCACACCCACTTCCATACAACCCACGATAGTGAAAACTCTATAAATAGACTAATATTTAAGTTACACAACTGAAATTCGGTATTTTTGTATTTTATATTAAAACTGAGGTGTGTTCAAATAATGGGCGTCATCAATCTACTAACACGCCCATCTTCCATAGAGACCATAATAGTGAAAACTATATAACAAGGTTAATATTTAAGCTTCAAAACTGAAACCACCACGAACTCGCCAATCTCCCATACATCCCCATAATTGAAAACTTTATAATAAGGCTTATATTTAAGCTTTATTTATATTTATTTAAGCTTATATTAAACCTTTTAAAATCGCATACAAGAAGCGCTCCAATTTAAGATTTTTTTTCCCCTTAAGAATTGGCCGTGGGGGTATTTTAACTTCGGCCAAGTCGAAGATATACCTTACTAATTCTATGTAATTTTGTTTTAAATTGTATATTGATAAAAAGAAATGTCTTTGAAATTATTTATTTTTTCGAATTAAATAAATTATTACTTTTTCAAATCAATTCAAATTAATAAAATCCTTTAGTTTCAATAAGTTGAATCTGTTGTTAATAAAGCCCTATCTAAAGGTTTTGCAAGAAATTGATTTAAGTTAAGGATTTTTATAGTAAAAAACTTGTATAGGTATTTTCTTACTTAAAGTGTGTTGGGCTCAAAATGATCATAACAAAGTGGCTGAATATATTAATGTCATGTATTGAACGAGCTCCTAGACGACTTTTTTTATAAAATTGACACTAGATAGTGCTGAATCTAAAAAAGGTAAGTGCATTCACTAAGAATGTTTGTCTTATTACTAGGACATGTGTTTATTACTCGTATATTACCTTCTTTATCCGACGCTTCAAATCGGTTCGATTCAAATCGTTTTGGTTAAAAACTTTGCATAAATCGAATTTCAAACCGTGTTGAAAAATTCAAGCCGATTGAATAAAACCTCATTTCAATTCGGTTCTTATTTTTCAAGACGGTTTAAAAAAACGCATAAACAGGATAAAAGTTTCGGAAATCATATGCTTTGGTTAAGTTGTAAACATTTTCTTGCTCTTAAAATTTGTTTAAATTCATATGAAAAATTATTCAAACGTATCGCAGAAAAAGTAAAATATAATAATGGAAATAAAATTAAAAAATATAAGAAACCTTTAAAAGGATTTTGAAATTATGGAAATGCTGGCTTTTGTAAAAGAAAAGTTTATTTTCCATTGTTATTTAAGAAAACAATTGTCAAATTTTCAAAACGCTTTGATAACCGTTTTCAATGAAACCAATTGCTGCTTATGTATAAACACAGGGCATAAAATCGTTCTGAATCAAAGCGATTGTGATCAAATTGACTTGAAGTATCGGATAAACAAGGTATATGTCACGTGACCTAACGGGGTTTTATAACAACAATATTAGCAACATTAATGGCTTTATTTTAAAAAATACTCGAGATCACATCACTTGAGGTTTTGTTGTCTGGCAATAAATTTCATTAGAAAAGAAAACTAACTAGTTAAAAAATTATGGCTGAAATGGGTAAGTAGATAATACATTTTATGTTTAAATTACATTTAGAATGTTTTTAAACTGTAGACGTTTCAAATAGTCTCTTTTTCCCTATCTATATCACTATCTATATATATAAAAATGAATCGTGGTTTGTTCGGCTGCTTATAACTTGAAAATGGTTGGGGGAATTTGAATATTTCCTTTTGCGGGTTTGTTGGTAATTGTCAAGCGAAGGTTTAGGAAAAAATATGTTCGAAAAATTTTCAACAGGTGGCGCTGTATACGCACATTTCGATTTTCTCTTCAATTTGGACGTTACTTTTACCGCACATCTACTTTACAACGAATGAACTTCATCTTGAAACAACATGTAAACGGTACAGTTCGATGCTAGATGTATTCAGTTGAGAAAGTTGGCAGAAAAGAGTTTTGCCGCAGGAACACTTTCTTCTTTAGATGGTGGACAAAATTATACCAAACCAAATTGAAGACAGGCCGAAATTCCTGATCTTGAGATTGATCTAGAGTTGCACGAAGTGGTGAAGACTAATATCCTCCACGGACCATGCGGACATCTCAATCCTTCTTCGGTGCACATGTTTTACAATGAGTGCACAAAACGCTATCCAGTTGCTTTTGCTTGCGAAACTCAAACTGGAAACGATGAATATCCACTCCATCGGCGTCGCTCACCAATGGTAGAACAATCATCACTCAATTGAAAGGAGCATTTTAGTGCGATTGATAAAGTATGTATGCAAATACGTCACCAAAAGAAGCGATATGGCGGTAATTGACGTTGAACGAGATGAAATCAGCAAGTTTCAAATGGGCCGATACGTGAACTGGAACGATGTACTCTGGAGAATATTTTCATTTGCCATTCATGAGCGTCATCCGACTGTTGTGCATCTGGCAGTTCATTTGGAGAACGACCAAAGAGTGGATTTCAACACAGAGAATGCAGCACAGCAAGTGCTTTTTCAACTGATTCATTCGGACGAATTTATACAATTTTTCCAAAGAACGACGATTGTTTCTACTTTTGGTTGCTTTTTGTTAATGTGCGCGGTTCAACTTTATTTGAGTCGTTGAGTATGCAATTTTTCGAGAAGCATGTCAAAAGTTACATACAGTTGCTTGAACACGACAATTACTGGAATCAAACGTTAGACGATGCAATTGCTTCTTCGTCTGCTAATAAAGTTCGTGCATTTTCTATGATCGCGCTATGATCCAAAGATAACAAGATGGGAAACTTGAAAAACATAACCTCAAAAGAGGTTTGTATGTATTAGTGTGCCGAAATAAGCAACCCTGAAATTCACTCTTGTTCTTCATCGGCCGCAAACTGCCCAAGAAATCACTTCGCACCCCCTTTAAATAATGCCCATACCCAATTTATTATGATATAAATATTTAAGTTAAGTTGTAATAAGCTGTTTGCAACCTAAACTATTTCTTAAGTCCTTTTATTTTTGTTTATACAAGCGTGCAAAGTTTGCCAATTTCTTCAGTTGTTGTATTTGTCAACATTTTTAAAAATTTTGCTTTTACACAAACCCCCGTTATTTTACACAAACCCCCGCTACTTGAGGTGAAATTTAAAAAAGTAGCGTTCTTCTTCTTCTCCTGCATTTTTAAGCTAGAACATCGTTTATACGCAAGTTAAATACAGTATGGATTATGTGTTTTAATATGTTAATCTTTAAGTTGAGTTACAGGAATATATTCTGCATTCAAATAATTGCATGCATTTTCTTATTTAACTCTTTATCGCCAAACAAAATTTGTAATTTTTGGCACTTGTTGTATTTGTCAATGTGTTTTTATATTCAACACAACCGATTTGTGCAAGTCCTGTTATATTTCATGCCATCAGAGTTGTCAACTACTCATGTTTTCCTTAAAAATTTGCTTGGGTGGAATAAATATTTTTTTGGTGTTTTCTGGGCTTTATTGGCATTTGTTTTGTCTCTAATGTTTAAAAAACTACATAGTCATGTATTTTCATAAAATTTTTAGAATGCAGTCATTAAAATTCAGTTAACATAAGAACTTAATGTAGAAATTAAGAAGATATAAAAGATAGACAAGTTGACATGTCTAACCACGAAAAATACGCAAAGCAATAAGGCTGAGAACTCTAATTATTTTGATTAATTCAATAAGAACTTTGTCTTTAAACATGCTTGTGGACAATATTTTATTCTTCCCAAGTTAGTATTATTGTACGTTCAGATAGACTTAATTTAACATTATAAACAAAAAAGCTTTTACATTCAACTCATTCGTTCACATTGCCTGAACCATGATACAAAAACTAAAGGTAAACTCGCTAGATGAGAGCGTATTGGCACAAATGTCAAAACGAAATTGACAACTCATACAAAATCTCAAAGCTATGAGAAAGACGTGAGCAAGCAAGAATTTTCAAATTGTAAATGAAGTAAAATATGTCTTGTTTCTTAAATTAAAAATTATTAATAATTTAAAGAAATTTACTGCAAGCCATATATTCGCCACACAACTGATTTTGACAATATCCGCAGTAACGAAAAGAGAGCACAACCAGCGCTGCAGCTACCTTATTTGTTGTACTATAGCCTGTACCATAGATGCCAGTTTCGTGTGAGAAATCAGTGCGAGTGCGAATAATGTGGGAATTATATATAAGAACTTAATGGGTATAATAACCATCACATATTTTTGACACTATAATTAAAAAAAATATGTTTTTAATTAAATTATTGATTTTTTGCTTGAATTTTTGATCAAATTAATACCTATACAAATGATTTCATTTTTTTAATACATATAAAAAAAATATATATATTTTTTGCAAAATATTTTTCGCATGAATTTTTGATCAAATTAATATATATTCAAATGATTTCGCGTTTAGTTATAGTTGCCAACCAAATTACCACAAAAATTCTATTTTTCCCACATATGAATTTTAAAAATACGCCACAAATTTCCCAGTAATGTTGGTCTTATTATTATTTTTTTATATATGTACATATCCAAAAACAAAACCAACCAAAACCTTCACTGTCATTAACTATTATTTCTTGCTCATGTGGTCGCAGTTATGTTATTTTTTCATGATAAAAGCTATAGCCCGAAAAAAGATAAATTGGCAACACTACAATTGACAACAGTATGGAAAGAATTTATTTCATTCATAAATTCAACAGCTGACATTATTAACCTTTACACTTCATCTAATCATTTTGTACTTTTCGAAAGAAAACAATATGGTTTCTCATGAATAGAATTTAATTTAACATGAAGTTAAACTACAGCAGTAAATATTTTTACAATATTTGATAATATTTAGTGCACTTTACAGATTTTTGTTGTCCTTATGAAGTCAATCAGTATAAAATGTGTTGGAAGGGTTAAGATTAAAATTAGTAACTGGCATATTCACCTCACTTTCGAGTTGAACAAATTTTTCTCATACGTGTGTTTACTTTTTGGTAATTTCGGATTCCCCACAGAAGTTTCCTATCTTGTTATCTTTGCTATGATCATTTCAACATGTCAGCCTTCAAACCCACGTCAATTATGGGATAAGCAAAAGAATGCCATCGCAGAAGACATTTTGTATCACTTACGAGTCGCGACAGGGTATTTCGAATTGCAAATAAACGATGACATCTACGATGAAGCGTTTGTGCTGATTGAAGATTTGTGTTTGCTTATGAGTGTCAAACTATTGATTGAAGCGCATATGTCAGCATCAAATCGTCAAACTAGAGATGTATTGATTTGTGAATTGGAACGTGAGCGTGTTTACGACAGGACAGTTTTGCAACAACAAGTACAAACAAACGTTCCATTGTTGAATGAACAGCAAAAGAGTGCGTATGATCAACTGATAAAGGCTGTCGATGATGGTTGGAAAGGTTGGACTATTGTTTCTAGAAGCTCTCGGCGGAACTGGGAAAAAAGTCCTGATATCATTGATATGAGCAGCAATACGTGTTCAAAGTGTCATTGCGTTAGCTCTCGCATCTACAGGAATCGCTGCAACACTGTTGGAAGATGAAAAAACGGCACATTCAGCACTGAAGCTTCCTGCAAATCAACGAACCTGCAAATCAACGAAAATCCTGTTTGTGTTGAAATGTTGTAAATTGATAATATGGGATGAGTGCATGATAGCACACAAACGATCATAAGAAGTGCTCAATCAAACATTGATAGATTTGCCAACAACAACCGTTGCTTTGATGGCGTGTTGATTCTGTTGGCAAGCGACTTCCAACAAGCACTTCCCATGATTCCAAATTCAATAGCGGTGGATGAACTAAACGCATGTCTTAAGTCATCGTATTTGTGGCGATAAGTCAAAACCATTCCATTGTGTACGCATGTGGGAGTGTTCCTGCAACAGGATACAACCGCAGAAATTTTCTCAAAAGAACTGAAGAGAATTGGACATGAACAAATGCCGGTACATACTATGAGTGGTTTTATATCGATTCCACCTATCATTTGCTAATTCACTTCAATAAAAGATGATCTCATCAACAATGTATATCCGAACATTGGTCAAAATTATTGTAACTTCGATTGGTTGAGTGTCCGTGCAGTTTTAACAGCAAAGAATATTGATATCAATGACTTTGTTTGGACGATTCAAAATCAAATTCCAGTAGAATTGGGGTCATACAAATCGATCGATCGCGTAGAAAATGAAGGTGAAGTCGACAATTATCCAGCAGAATTTTTAAGCTCTTTCGATTTGCATGTCATGCCACCTCATCATTTGCGTCTTAAAGGGTCTTTCAAAAGAGAATAATGCCTAATTCCGCGAATTCTTTTGACTTCAACCGATATGCCGTTCCAGTTCAAACGCTTTCAGTTAACAGTGAAACTTGCATTTGTGATGACCATAAATTAGTTACAAGGGCAGTCGCTGAAAGTGTGTGGCATAAATCTGGAAATGTCATACTTTTCACACGACCAGCTATATGTGGCGTATTTTCGAGTAGGGAAACCTTTCTCATTATTCATTTACGCTCCGGATCAGAAAACAGGAAATGTTGTGTATCATGACGCCTTAAATTGAATAAAATTATTTTTTCATTCTTTTTTGTTGCAATTCAATTAATCAAAATAGAATTTAAATAGAAGTCAATGAAATTACCTACTTGATTTTATTCCATTTTTATTCTATAATCTGTTGGGCCAACCGTCTGTATAAAAGTAGGATATGAATACAATTGAATTCGATAAGTGTTTTATTCAATCTATAATTGAAATTATACTATTGCGTCATCTGTTTTGTTACTAATTTTCATGACAAAAAAACTTTCGGGTGGAGTCCTCGATATTAATTCAATAAAAAAATTTATTTTGGGGAAGTTTGCGAAGTTTGCGGGGTCAGCTTGTGTATATATAATTTTTATATCTTAGGTTTATGTTCAGATTTTGTTTTCTTCCCTCAATGTTGTTACAGGATCAGGTTAGTTAACATAATAAATTTTAGCAAAATCGGTCAAATCGCCTAGAAGTTATTGAGTCTTAAAAACGCGCTACTTTCTTTAGCCGATGCTTTATCTTGGGTGCAGTTGTACTTTCATACCGAATTTCATTGAAATCGGCCCAGGCGTTATTATGGAGTTCCACGACCACAGGCTTCCGCCCACTTTTTCACACCCGCTATCATCTTCCTCTCTATGAAACGTACTCGTGTCCAAATTTCTCAATCGAGTAAACGGTGCGCGAGCCTATACAGAACAGACAGACAAACATTTGATTTCATATATTAGATTTTCCCCACCTACCAACTTTAAACTGCATTAAAACATTTTTAATGAAGATTTTACGCCAAAACTATGAAAATGCTTAAACACGGGTTTTTTTATTTTAACTAAACGGAGAAAATTATTTTGCTTGAATCAAGCAATTGTTTTGCTTAAACGCAAATCAGCAAAATTTTGCTCAATCGCGGTTTGATTTTAAAAAAAGTTTTATAAATTGAAATTTATCAAGCCAAACTTTGCTAAGTTATTATAAAGTAATTGTGTGCAGGCAAAAGCAAAATTTTACTCAATGTATGCAAAAATTAGCTTAGTTATTATAAATTGCTTTGTAGTTGTTATATTTCTCATAGCTGCTCAAGGTTGCAAGTTAAAATTCGGAATAATTCCCACGAAAATTACCTTTTTCATACAACACCATAAATTAATACCACCAAAATTACCATGGTAAAGGTAAACAAAAAAAAAATTCCCACCGCAATTAAAAAATACCACACAAAATCCCACGATCATTAAAAATTACCACAAAAATACCACCAAAAATCCTATATGCATTTCAAAAATACCATAAATCTGGAGATGTTCAGAAAGCACGTTGTATTCAGTAAAATCATTCGAACAAAGGTCTTAACACTTATTTTAACTCATTACAACTTAAAAAAATCAAAGAGATAATAGTGGAATTCAATGAACGCTGTGTATTTATGTGATGTTAATAGCGTAAGAGCGATATATTTACAGAAGCGTGTTTTGCAACATCAAAAATTTTAGGGATTTTACAAAACATGAGCTTATTAATTGAGTTTTAAATTTTTTGGTTGTATGGGAGGTGGGTGTGGCCGTGGGCGGATGACAATAATTCTTCGAAGACGTCTTTGTTTTGATATAAAATACTTATGTATCAAATTTTATCTCTGCACGTTAAACATGAGCTTATTTATTAAGTTTTTATTTTTGGGTTGTATGGGAGCTGAGCATGTCCGTGGGCGGATGACATCCATTTATCGAATACGTTTTGGTATTGATATAAAATACATACATACCTAATTAAATTGTTGTATGTTAATTATGATCTTATTTATGAATTTTTTAATATTTGTGTTGTATGGGAGATCCTTGGGTTCATGCAACTATGTTTGATGCAATTATCTAAACTCCTTCTTCTTATTCTGTGTTTACGGATGGACTTGATTAGCTCGACTCACGAGGTGACTCTGATCAAGAATATATATACTTTTCTATACCGGACTCGCTTATTTCTAATTCTGTTCGTATAAAAGCAGTTAACAACCGAACGTAGCAAGCGGTTTTAATTGGATTTCATATATAAAAATTAATTTTTCTATCATAAACTATTCGAGAACGCACATTTTTTTACGGAATTTTGCAGGAAAATGGAAGTTGTATTAAAGAAGCTGGATTATGAAATGAATTGCTCGGAAAATTGAAATAGTTAATTTTGCTTAAATTTCAGCAATAATTTGCTTAAATGTATACTGAATTAGCCACTTTTGATTCAAATCAAGCAATAATTTGCTTAGTTCCTATAATTTATATAGCAAATTTTGATTTGACTCAATCAAAAAGTTGCTTGGTTACTATAAATCGAAATAGCAAATTTTGATTTGATTCGAGCAAACTCTTGCTCAGTTATTATAAATCGAAACAGCAAACTCCGATGTAATTCAAGCAAGAATTTGCTCAGTTAATATAAATCGAAAAAGCAAATTTAGATTTAATTCTAGCAAAAATTTGCTAAGTTATTATAAATTGAAATGGTAAAATTTGCTTGATTTTTGCTGAAAATAAGCAAAATTTTGAAGTGGCTGAGTATTATGCTCTAGTTTTGCTTAATCTAAGCACAATTTTAGCAAACAGTTTTCTCCGTGTAGCTTTATAAATCCATTATCAGAACTTTGATATTTTTCTTCGATTTTACGCAGTGCAGTTTTCTAAAAAGCATCACTTCCGGCTGTAGGGTATCAGGCTCTGTAAAAGAAAAACAAAGAAAACTTACATACTCAAACTTCAACTATCTAGCATTTATATTAAAGATGCTAGTATTAAAAACAGGCGAGGGTTTTTGCTTTGTTTTCCCTTGTGCGACGTCTCTGCAGAAAAGGACCCCGCTTACAAAGTCACCCTGCAGTCGGTTGTTGCTCGTGCTGTTATGGAGCAATGCCGAGGGAAGACATCGTCCTTTCAGGCGAAAAAACCAGAGGCAGAAATTTGTGAGTGCGAGAAAATTGAGATGCACGGCGACAGGAATGAGACTCATATTTTGAAAAGATAAGACGCCTGGCCGATGGTTTTAAGACTAGAACCTCTTCGTGGACTGATGTTATGGAGGGAACACTTCTTTAGGCTTCTAAATGGCGACGTTGATAACAATCCTACCAAAAGAGATGATATTCCGGAAACCCCAATTATGGATGACAGTGTTGAAGTTTCGCTACCGGACTATAACGAGGTCTTAACAGCTATAGCTCTGCTTAAAAAAAAAAAACAAAGTCGCAGGAGCCGATGGCTTACCGGCTGAGCAGTTTAAAATTGGAGGCGAAGCTCTGTCAAAATGGATTCACAGGCATCTATGCAGTTTATGGTCGGAAAAATGCATTACAGATGATTGAAACTTCAGTATGCTCTGCCCAATCAGATCATTTACGCCAACTACCGTGGGATTAGCTTTCTTTATATCGCATATAAGGTCCTTTTGAGCATGTCGAAAGACTGAATCCCATCGTCAAGCAACTGATTGAAACTTGTCAGTGTGGCTTCAGACCTGGAAAGTCCACCATCGACCAGATATTTACGCTCCGACAAATTTTGGAAAAGGCACTTGAAAAACAAATCGATAACACCATCTCTTTGCCGATTTTAGAGCCATTTTCGACAGTCCAATAAAAAATCACGTATATTCCACCATGTCTGTATAGCTGCACAATATTCTATAAGAGTGTTATGCTGCTGGAGTATGCTGATGATATTGACATCATTGGCCATAATACGCGCGAAGTCAGTGGAGCATTCTCCAGGCTAGAAAAAGAGTCGAGTCGAATGGGTCTTGCAGTGAACGCAGATAAAACGAAGTATCTTATGTCAACAAACAAACAGTCCTAGCGTCTTGGAAGCCACGTCACTATTGATAACACTTCCTTTGAGGTAGTGAAGGACTTTGTTTATCTGGGATCGAGCATTAAATCCTCCAACGATATCAGTATTGAGATTAAACGAAGGATAACTCTTGCCAACCGATATGTTACTTTGGGCTTAGTAGGCAAATGAGAAGCAGAGCTTCTCTCTCGACAAACAAAACTAACGGTCTATAAGTCAATTATCATGCCCGTCCACTGATAAAAGGACTTTAGGCGCGTTCCAGAGAAAAATCCTTCGCAAATCTGCGTCAATGGCGAGTTCCGAATATATGAGTAATGAGTTCGTGGATGTTTAATCGTGAAATTTCAAACATGGATGGTATTATGGTTATTTATAAAAATATGTCACATTTTCAGGTCGGATGCAGTTGACATGTTCTACATAGTTGTTTAGTTTTTGCTCGTCTACAATTTCGTTGTATATGGTTTGCCAAAATTCAAAACGGTTTGAAAGATATGGACCAAAAATGGTAAAAATAACAAGTAAATTTTTTCCATTTTTGCGATTTTGAGGCTTCGGTAAAGTTTTATCGAAATAGTTTGCTCCGATTTATTACGTCTTCCATCTCAATAGCTACAACTTTGCTGAAGACAGGAAAACAAAATTCCAAATATCTTACGAGATATAGCCGTGAGAAAAAGACCATTTGTTTTGAAAAATCAAGTTTCAACCGATATCTTTCAGGTATTATAAAATCCGATCAGTAGCCAAACTAGCAAATTCCCGATAGGGTTTTTCTATTTACGTCCCCAACTTTCAGGAACAACAGTCAAAAAGTTGTTTAAGTTCCATGACCTCCGAAATGTTGCACTTTGATATCGATATATTCAAGCGTATTAAAATTGAAAAAATTATCGTAAATGCTTTAGCGAAAAAATTATTCGATATTTAAAGACATTGCAAAGAAAGGAAGAAAAAGAACATTTGTTTTGAAAAATCAAGTTTCAACCGATATCTTTCAGGTATTATAAAATCCGATCGGTAGCCAAACTAGCAAGTACCCGATAGGGTTTTTCTATTTACGTCCCCAACTTTCAGGAACAACAGTCAACAAGTTGTTTAAGTTCCATGACCTCCGAAATGTTTCACTGTGATATCGATATAGTCAAGCGTATTAAAATTGAATAAATTATCGTAAATGCTTCAGCGAAAAAATTATTCTATATTTAAAAACATTGCAAAGAAAGGCATTGGAAAGATGTTGGAAAAACAAGGCATTGGATAACCTGACGACTCACATAGGTGTATTTGCCTTCCAAAACAGCTCATAAATCAATTTCTCAAAATGTAAAGTTGAGAAGTGAATTTTTTTCACACTTCTTCACAGCATCAGTTGAAAGTCTTCGATCGTAAACTTGCATTGTCAGTCAGTTAATTTGCGTGAAAAATACAACTGTTAAGTAAATAAATTTTTGTTGTCATTAATATTGTCATTAAAAGTTTCTTGTTATGGAGGATTTAGCTGCAGGTGTGTACTTTAAAATAAAACCTTTTTAATGTTTATTGAACCTTAAATAATATAGATATGCTTAATAGATCGTTCTCCGAAGAAGCAACAGGAGCAAGGAACTAGCATTTCAGGTTGTACCGATTAAATTTTACGAGAAAGTTTTCCAGGACAGGTTGCAACGTGGATGTTCTTAACAGGTTTAAAAAACATTATAAGTAGCTAGTAAGAAATAATAAAAAATTAAAAGTTTTGTACTATAGGGGGGTTTTGTACTGTAGGGGAATCAAACATTTTTTTAATTTAGTGTTTTAAAATGGGTATAAGTTGAATAAAAAGTAAGATAAAAAGTAAGAAAATTACAAATATATTTTTCGGAAAAAAAATTACGCAAAAAAATTTTTTTTTATTATTTTCATCACATATATTGCTACGGGAATTTTTTTAAAAAATCATTAAAAAAATCATGGCGGGCGTGATAAAACAAAAACTGCTCAACTGATCGTACTAAAATTTTGATATGTTATTTTACATTTCTCTATGCATGTAATGAACTACGGACAGAAAAATCGGTTTTATAGTTTTTGGCCGATTTTGTCGAAAAAAATGACAATTTTCGAAAAAACGCCGCCATTTTGTTATTTTTCAACCAAAATTGTTTCTTTTAGTTCATTCTATAGCGGTTTTGATGTTGATAGAAACCCTGTTATTTGCTTTTTTCCCGATGTCCCTGTGAGTTGCGCCCGCCATGGTTTTTTTATGTTTTTTTTTATGTTTTTTTTTAAATAATTCTAATAGCCATATATGTAAATAAAAAAATTAAAAAACATTTTTATTTGCGTAATTTTTTTACTAAAAAAATATATATTTAATTTTTCAAAATGATATATTATTTTTTATTCAACTTTTAGGCATTTTAAAACATTAAAAGAAGTTTTGTTTTGAAGGTGTCACGTCCCCTTAAGGTTACTTTTAAGTTCGGATCCTCTTATAACACGTTTAAGACCCTTGCCTGTTAAAAAATCTAAAAAATTTACCTAAGTAGCTCTTGCACTGTTGACTTCCGGGACTCCTAGTTCATCTTCTTTACGAAATTTAGACGAGACTACAATATCCTCTGAAAGTGAACATGAAGAAACAGACAAAGAGATGGGTGAAGAATATATTGACGAAGATGAATTATAAGTACAATAACTAAATAATTTAAAACATCATTATATATCATTTTATAGTAATACTAACAACCCTCCGCGGCCTTGCTCGCGATATGTTTTAATATAAAAAACAATGTCTTATGTAATTTGTTGTATTATTGTTTAAGTATTGTCATATGTATTCAAAATTAAAATTATTTTAAATCTTATATAAATTTATTATTTTCGGTTGTTTTCTGATATCAGGTAGAATAAATCTCTTGGATGGATTTCCTATCCTAAAAAGACCAAAATATTACGGAAAAACAGTTCTGCATTAGATAATCACGGACATTTAAAAGGATGGACCTTGTGCTTGGTTTTTTGTCAAAGTAAAACTCGTTGGTACAGAATTATAAGCTTATATCCCCTTAAATGTGAGGGAATCAAAGGGATTCGAGGCATTAAAATATGTTCTCCTCTGCTGGACCAGTCAGAATAATACCCTTAACACGTAACCGAACTCCATTCCATACAAATTCGAAAGTAAGTCATCTTTTGTTTTCAGTGCATTACTCAAGCATGAAGTAAACTTTATGCCAGTATCCAACTGTCAGAACTGTTGAAGCAAACGTACCAGTTTTAAGTTACCGCGAAGTTGCACTCGAATATTCGTGCACAATTGTACAACTTGCTCTTTATGCCAAAATAATGGCTTTTAAAGAAGCTTCTTTAAAATCGCCCGAAATCACCGGAAAAAAACAAAATTATCCGAGCTTCATGAAATGAACGAATATCTCTTTCGTTAAGGACATCAATTCGTTCTTATTATTCTCGATTTACATATGTAAGTAATGTTACTGTAAAAACCTTAAAAATAACCTACATAGCTTTTTAAAATAACTATTACCGACCCTGTGTAAAAAAAGTTATTGTGTGTTTGCGATTAGAAATTTGCTCATAAAATCCGCGTGTCTTTGATTAATTATAACTTTTATACTCATCTAACCCCACTTCTATGGAAACATATTTTATTTTATCACGAAATAGCCGCGAAAAATTTAAGGGACTCTGTTTTATTTTTAAATATTACTGAAAACCAAATAGAGGAACTTTGAAAAACTTTACTCTTTTTTATTTTATACCTCAGCCATTGAAATAAAACTCGTTGTAGTGGTTTTTTACAAAATGAATGACAATATCGATAATTTACTTCTTTCAATAATAATTATTTCTTAATCGTTTCTGATTTAGCAAAAACCGTACAAAATTTTAACCGTTACACTAAGTCGACTTTGATAAGTATCGAATTATTTATTTAAGAAGTATGACTTTATTTCTGACTTATTTTTATAGTACGAAAATATCTTCAGTTTGTTCATAAATATTATATTGGCTACCTATATATCAATTCAAATAAAGAGAATCCTAATGAAAAATAAACCAATTTATGAGATATCATGTTAAATGTTCAACTATTGTTTAAAATCGTGGATAGAAGATATTTTCACTTTTTAATAATTTGAAATTCAAAGTGAAAATTTTATTTAAATCAATGATATAGTTCATGAGTTATTAAACAAACAAAAAAAAAACGAATCTTTGAGATTCATTTTTATGTAATTCCATAGATATTTTCAAGCTCTTTTATACTGCAAGTTGAAACCATTTTTGTACCATAAAAATATAAGGTGGTGTGATTAAATTTCTGCAAACGCTTATAACGCATAGAAATAAGCGATTCCGGTAAAGAAAATTATATATATTCTTGATCAGGTGTCATCTCATAAGTCGATTTATCTATGTCTGTTTATCCGTCCGTCTGTGTGTTGTCCATAAGCAAAGGATAAGAAGCAGTTGAGATAACTCCATTTTGGTAGACATATTGAAATAGATGCAAGATCTGCACTTTTGAATATTTTTGGAATTCACCCATGGACACTCTTACCTCCCCTTCAACCCAAATATTTAAAAATCCATACATAAGCTTATGTTTGGCCAAAGAAGACACAATTTGGTTTATATTTTATATCAAAACTAAGATGTGTTAAAAATAATGTGTGTAATACGAATAAACTCATACCTTTTTAAAATATTAAACTTTTGGGAAATAAATACAAAAATAATTCTTTATCCCTTAAAATACTTACAAATAAACATATAAAAAACCCATGAAAGGCTTGTGAATATACATAGTACAAAAAACCTAAGTGAATCTTTGTATTGTATCCTTTTAAGGCAAATTGTCTTCAAAACGTTATGCTCTTTAATTTTAGCCTTAAATTTTAACAAAAATTTCGATTCCCCTTTTTCTGTAGCTTTACTGTTCTGCACACAGTAGAGAACGAGTAACAATTCTGCTGTTTTTATTTGTACAGAAAAAATTCCCACTGCAAATAATGATTACGTTGAGACAGCAACAAACGAAAAACTCATAAGAATTTCTAAAATAAGAAATTCCAATTGAAAAAAATAAAGCATAGACACAAATGCAAATATCTAAATAAAGCAATTATTAATGTTTAACACATAACCATGTTGCTCTATTTATTTTTAAAACAGCGCGCAGCCGCAAATCAACACAACATAAACTGTCGATTTCGCAGTCGCAACTAAATTGTCTCCTTCTCCTTCATCGACTTGGATAAAATTTCTGCACGAAGCATGTTGCAGCATTTTGCAGCGAAAACAACAATGTGTGCGCTGCAAACAACGATAGCCATCGAAGCTATCAACAATCGACATGCGTGCAAGAAATTTGTAGGAAAAATAATAAATTTTTAACTAAAATATCAATTTTACGGAAAAACTATTGATCTGAGATACATGTCACCACTGAGTTTTTAGTTGGAAACGGCAAGATCTTTCATTTGATCATACATCATACCCACCTAACTGTTAAGGTGTAGGCAGCATATGGAAAAAAAGCGATTAATTTGATGGAAATATATTGACTTAAGTAAGATTATTGGCCAAAAACTTCTTAGCTTTTTCATAACTTAAAATTCTGAGTATACAAAGACAGTCTAGAATAATTTATTGTTCGATTAGTGAAAATTTCATTCAAATCAGTACAATGGTTCCGGAGATCCTGAGCAACATACATGAAAAAAGCGAATCTTGGAGTTTCATTTTTATATAATAGTATAGACTAGCTGATACCCGGCGCGTTGCTGCCGTCCTTATCCAAGCTTGTTCCAGTTTGCTCATAGAAGGCCATCAACAATTAGTAACTTAACTCTGAGTTTCAATATTCTTTGACCATTATTTCCGAAGCTACTTATTATAAAAAATTATCTTTTATGGGTGGAGCCACACCCTTTGACCAATACCCGTTTATTACCAAAATAGTTACTCAAAGCCGAGTTTCTTTGATCTGTGTGTGACTATTATTTTCAAAGCGATTCGATTTAAAAAATGTGTCTTATAGGGGTGGAGCCACACCCATTGAACAACGCCCGTTCTAGTTTTCCTGTAGCAGGACACCACCAAAGTGTAAATTTATTCTGAGTTAGAAAGTTCTGTGACTTTAAGCGCCATAGCTATTCTGAATCAAAAATTTGAGTTGTATAGGCGGAGCCACGCCCCCTTTCCCATTGCCCATGTCTGTTTTATAATTTAAAGTCCTGACCTATCATTTATTTCATACTTATCTTCATTGTTATACAGCATTTAGTTCCAAATCTGTTTATATCAATAAGTTGAATTGAATGTGCGGTGCCATGTTCCCCCTTTCTAAAGATTGCTCAAATTTTATGGTCGAAAGGCACGTCTCAATGGTAAGTTCGTGCTAAGTTTAATTGATGTGCGATTTATAGACGAAAGTAAAACCGAAAATTTGCATTCTTGAAAAAATGCCACGCCCCTCGTTGGTAGGAAGGTGAAAAATACTTTACAACCTATTCTCATACCTACCAAATATACAAAAAAATTTCATTACAATCGGTCCAGCAGTTTCGGAGGAGTTCAACTAACACCGTGACACGAGATTTTTATATTTTAGATTATATAAAATTTTTTACATTAATAAAAAATTACCCTAATATACAGAAATAAGCTTTATAACTTTTCTAGAGTTGATTCAGTCAAGTATCACTTAATTGGGACAAGCAAATATTTTTGATCGGTTTTTCGAGGTAAATACTCCTATGTACAGCAAGCGTACGACAAAAAATGCTTGCGCAAATTCTTAGACGAGGCCAAAACCGACCAACGTACAGTGTGTAATTCGAATGATCTAGCGGAACCTAATTAAAAAATGAAAATCTGCAAAAATGAAATTATTTGCCTTGAATACTATCCTCAAGTATTTCCTCATTAAAATATTTTTTCCTTACATCACCAATTGCGAGAAATTAACATAAAAAGTGCCTCTAAAAACGAAGCAAACAATTTTAAAAAAATTAATTTTTAATACACTTTAATTAATTTTTATCAGTGACTTACACAAAGTTACATACTTTTAACTTACAAAAATTTGTGTTTTTATTATTACTCAAATATCCAAATATTCACTTCAAAATATGTTAAACATTCGATTTTTCCTTTTTGATATTCTAAGTTCAGAGTGTATTTTCTAAGATCTCTTGTACCCTATTGTACCCTTTTTATACCCTAAACCTGAAAGGTCGGTATATTCACTTTGTGCAAACGTTTGTAACGCATAGCACAAAGCGAGTCCGGTATAGAAAAGTATATATATTCTTGATCAGGGTCACCTCGTGAGTCGAGCTATCCATTTCCGTCCGTCCGTCTGTGTGTTGTCCGTAAACACAGGATAAGAAGAAGGAGTTGAGATAATTGAATGAAACTTGGTACACATGGTCACATGAGCCCAAGCATCTACACTATTGAATATTTTTGGAATCCGCCTATGGACACGCCTACCTCCGATATAATGCAAAAATTGAAAACTGCATAAATAAGTTCATAGTTAACTTACTACAATAAAATTTGGTATGTATGTACTATATATCAAAACAAAAACGTTTTAGAAAAATGGATGTCATCCGCTTACGGACACGCCCACCTCCCATACAACCAAAACATTGAAATCTCAATAAAAAACCAAATGCCCACCTCCCATATAACCCTCAATAGTGAAAGCTCTATAAAGAGGTTAATATATGAGCTACAGTGATAAAACTTAGTATCCCAATAGGCAATTAAACCAGCGCTCTTCATACGAAGGCCTGCATTGACTGCTACTTTTGAAGACTAAACACATCCGTTCCTCGCTTCTCTTATGAACACTTCTTGAAGGCCTTCCTTTTCTGCACAAAAGGCAGCACAACAAATTTGTTTTCCCTACAAAGATTGACTTTTCATATACTTCAGGGCAACTTTTTCGTTGAAAGTTAGAATATATATCAGTTTAAAAATATGACGCAATAATGGCCGTTCTTACTGCTATATCAAAGATTATAGATTGAAATTAATCTAACTTAAAAAAACATAGGAGAGAAGATAAATTCATAGAATATATAAATAAATAGAAAAATGTGTAAAAGAAAAAAGTATTTTTTCAACACTTTTTGTTTACCCCTACTTTTAGCCATTCTAAAGAAGTGCTTCTATCAGGCCTCTTTTGAGCTATCGGAGCGGAAGGCCTGCGAAATTTTCCCACTTCATATAAAAAAGAAAGTGTAATTGTATATGAGTGCGGCAGTACTACAAAATCCACAGGAAGGCCTGCAAGCAGCGATGTCATTGTCTACTGGGATGTGTGTATGATACAGCAACACTGAGATGTGTACACAGACACGGCCTCCTACAGACACGGCTTCCTCCTAAAGAACCGACTATAGAGTAAGCTTTAAAGAGAGAGTTGATATTTGAGCGACAGTGATAAAACTTGGTATACGTGTACGTTACATCAAAATAATTGTGTGTGCAAATAATACGTGTCACTTAAACACAGCCCACTTCCAACAACCCTTTATTATCAAATAAACATCTGCAAGAATTTATTCATACAATGAATGCACAACATGTTTCACAACGTGTTGCTTGTTACCTTACTAACCCATCGTCGTTGAATGAATGTTCATGAATGCAGCCACTAAAGTTGTGTGAGTTTCGGTTGTGTCTTGTTTGACGAAAGACTGCATTAATTCGTTTCGTACAATAAGCCGAAGCGCTCTAATTTTTGTCACCAACAATGAGAAGAAGAGCCACCAACAGTGTTGCCAGTCTAGCCTTTTTGAGGCTAGATCTAGCCTTTTTTTTGTTGCCTAGCCTCGAAAATTACCATCTAGCCTCTAGCCTTTTTTTTAGCCTTTTTTTGTTTTTTTCTAGCCTTTTCTAGCCTTTTTTAATATTTTGCTTAAAGATGCATTACTACATCCAATTTTTCTGACGTTGCGATTTTGAAAGTGTGAATCTTCTATTGCTCTTTTTATACTTTAAAAGTGGTTAAACCCAAATATTTTCTGTTATAGAGAAAGTAAAATCCAGTAACTCTACAGAAGAAATAACGATAATTGAAATATAATGGCAAAAAATTGTTAATCACAAGTGGAATAACTTAAGTTCCATAACAGAATTCTGGGCAGAAGCTAGAGATTCATTGAATGAAGATCCGTTCCAAGAGCTATCTGATTTGGTGTTTAGTTATATTATTTTGGCATTAAGCAACGCTGATGTAGAAAGAATTCTTAGTACAACGCAATTTAAAAAAAAAACAAGTAAAGAAACCGTATTCAAACTGGCATGCTAAATTTTCTTCTAACGATAAGATATGTTCTTAAAAGAAAACGAGTAAAGAAAGTCTAGTCCGACTATGAAATACCCTAAACCTCCTATGATATTTTAATAAACTATATATTAAAATACTAAAACAAATAGAAGTAACTTCCTATTTTTGTTTAAAATCACACCTTAGTTTTATATACTATGATCTCATACCAAGTTTATCTCTGTAGCCCAAATATAAACGTTTTTATAGTGTTTTCCGTATTGTGGGTTGTATGGGAGATGAGCGTGGGTCGACGTCGCTCATTTTGTGAACACATCTTAGTTTTGATACAACAATCTCAATACCAAGTTTTATATTTTTGGCTCATATAAACCTCTTTATAGCGTTTTTACTATAGTGGGTTGCATGGAAGGTGGGCGTGTTTAAGGGCGAAAGACGACTTTTTTACATCTTAGCACACATCTTACTTTTAATATAAAATACATATCTGATAAGTTTTATCCCTTTAGTTCAAATAAAAGCGTCTTTATAATAGTGTTTTCAATGTTGGAGTTGTATGGGAGGTGGGCATGTTCATGGGTGGATCACGCCCATTTTTTGCGTACGTCTGCGTTTTGATATAAAAGAAATACATTTAAATTTTATTTCGGTAGCTATACAGCGATTTTTATTTTTTAGTTGTATGGGAAGTAAGCGTGTCCGTGGGCGGATTCCAAAAATATTCAATAGTGCAGATGCTTGGGTTCATGTGAATATGTGTATCAATCTCAACTCCTTCTTAACCTATGTTTACAAACAACACAAAGACAGATAGACGAACGAGGTGACACTGATCAGGAATTTATATACTTTTCTATACCGGACTCGCTTATTTCTATACGTTACAAACGTTTGCACAAAGTCAATATACCCTGACCTTACAGGTATAGGGTATAATAACGTTAACAAATCTAGCCTTTTTTTAGCTATTTTTTTAAAGCCATTTAGCCTTTTCTAGCCATTTTTTATAGGCCATCTAGCTTATTTTCTCAAAACATTGTGGCAACACTGGCCACCAAACACTAGCCGTAGAGAGTGACGATGAGCATTTTATTGTTATTCTCTCTATTCTACTAAACTGCTGTAAGCAAAGAGAATAGCACATGTGCATTAAAATTTTTCAACTTATTCGAGTTGATCGAAACAATTTATTAAGGAAAAGCACATGCTTTATACGTTATACAATGTGTTGCAGTTTATATGTTAATTGATACATTAAGAACTCTTTAGTTATTATTTTATGATTTTGTGGGTATATTAATTTTGTGACGTCCATTAGAAGGCGTGGCAGGTATATAAAAGTATATATATTCTTGATCGATATCTCAACTTGAGTCGATCAAGCCATGTCTATCTGCCTTGATTTTAAGCAGGCTCTTATAAAAGTTGATTTTAAGCAGGCTCTTCGCAACCTTGCTTAAATTGTTATTTAAAAACATTTTTTATTCATTATGTAAGTTGGTAAAGCTAATAATCACAAATCTTTTACAAAAATCAAGAAATCTTTAACATTAAGCGTAAAATATGTTGTTTTTGACGCAAGATCTGCCAAGAACCGTTGATTAAATTTTAGCAGTCTTTAAATGCAAATTGCGATGATTAAAGGCTGCGAAAAGTGCAGATGTTAAATAAGCTGTAACCATCTTTATGGATAAAAATGTGCTTTTTTAAAAATGCTTAAAGTTACTAAGCCTCTAAAATGATTTTATGTACGAGTATAAGGCTGTTAATGTTTAAATCATATATGCAAAAAATAAATAAAAAACCTGAACAGGTATGGGTATAGTAGCTTTGTGCAAACGTTTATGGCGCACAGAAATAAGCCAGCCCGGTACAGAAAATTATATACATATATACTTCATTACCGCGTGAGCTGATTTAGACCTGTGCGTCCATAGGTGTGAGGTGTCTGTAAACACAGAATAAGAAAAAGTTGAGATAACTGCATGAAAGTTGTTACACTTGGTTATGTAGACCCAAGGACTTGTGCTATTTTTTTGTAATCCGCCTATATACACGCCCACCTCCCACACAACCCCAAAGTTGATAGCTTTATAAAAAGGCTTTTATTTAAGATATAGGGATTGAATTTGGTTGCAAACATTTAACATCTTAACTGAATTGAAATGCAATTCATCTGGCCATGGATACGCTTACCTCCCATATAATATGTTAAAGCGGGAACTCTACAAAGAGGTCTCTACTTGAACTATATGAATAAAACCTATATATATAAAAAGCAAAGTCGTAAGATGTGTTTGAAATTCCATAACTCGAGAATGGAGCGTCCAATTTGGTTTGATTCGGTTTGAATTTCAGGGTACGTTAGAGATGGTCTGTAAATGGTAAATGTGACGGTTTGTACGAAATCGGTCCAGTGGTTCTGTAAGCTGTACAACGTTCGTGCAACAGGAACACGAAAACTGTGTAAGAAAATAGCCGCTAAACGGTTGTACAACAGGCGCTTGACTGACAGTTTGGCTGTACATATGCTGAACATCGACGTGTTAAGTATCTGTACGGTCAAAATGTCCTGCGAGCGCCTGTTGTACAGCCTTTTTACGGCTTTTAGCCTGCTGAGTTTCATGTTTGCCTATTGTTCGAACATTGTACAGCTTTGACTTAATAATTTTAATTTTTACTCGGGATGGCATCCCATATCTTTATAAATAAAATTCTTCTCATAAAAAAAGCAGCACCAAACTCGAGCGGCGACGGATATAATCAGCTAGTTTATTAAATGTGTATTTTACATAAAAACTAAGATTTTAAAATATGAATTACATCCGCCCACGGATACGCCCAACCACAACACAACACACAAAAGTAAAAACTTTAAAAGCATTTATAAAAATACAAGCCCTTTAAAGCATATTTAACGTGTTCTATGACATTCAAATAAATTAAAAGAGTTCTTACAAATTATGTGGTCTTTGCTTTACAAATTTTGATCAAACAATTCGAGTTATTCGAATCTGCAGTTCTAATTCATGAAGTTTGCACAAGAACACGTTTCATTCGTACCATCGTGTTTCAGCACAACATTGATTCATTTCACACACGAATGAACAGCGTTTACCGAGCTGTTCTGATTGTTGTTCGTGAATTGTACGATTGCACGAGACAAACGAACTGGCTGCTCTCAAGCTCTACGTAATTCATGTCTCTTTTTCATTTATTCTTTGCTTCTCACTGCGACAGAATTGAATGAGTTTTTGTTGTTAATTTTGGTGAGCGTCTCATGAGTAGCTTTTTTTGCATTCATGCAGATGTCTATTATCAAACCTGTATAAACTTTTATATAGAAATACATGGATAAAAAATATATTTAGTTTTATTTAGATAATTTAATAAATTTAGATAATTTTTTGTTGTTTAATATATGCTTAACTATTATAGTAGATTTGAGGTATTCCATAGCGGACTTCACCGACTTTAGAGTTTTCAAGTCGGTCTCGTTACTTGTTTTCGAGTAAGTTTGTTTTGGACATTGGTACTTTTTTTTAAATAAATATCGTTATTACATTCATCGATCATTCATCGATTAATAAAACTTACGAATATTTGGAAATTTTTACTTATTATCACAATATTATTACACAATTACGTATCGGTTATGTTTTGTACTAATATAAAAATCCATTTAAAATTAGCAGTAAATGTCATTCAGAGTTGTGATGAATCCCAAATAAATTATATATTTTTTGCCAAAACACTCCAATCTTGTTGCTCTGGTTTTGCCTGCTTCTTTGTTCCAATAAATTAAGTTTATATAATATCCATTCAGATTTAATCTTAGAATCTCGGGGACCCCATTCAGTGTTGGGACGTAATGACTTAATGGTGGACTGCAAATATTTAAAAATGTATGAATTTTTTTAGTGTGACATTTCAGGACTCGAAATCATACCTTACAAATATTTCCTTCATAATGATTGTATATATACCAACATGCCCATAGGGGAAACTGGGCAATACCTAATATAAATATCACCCAACCAGAAACTGTAGAAAACCAATTTCATAAGTTAATAATATATTTTAGTGTGTAGGTATGTATATCTAAATTACCATTTCCAGCTTCCGGATAAAGTTTACCACTATAGGTTAGTGGTACAACAGTTACCATTGAATAAATAAAAATAATCATCATAAGAAGAGGTGTTAAAAATGCCCAACATAATCGCCAATAAACGGTCACTTTCCTTTTTGTCATGAATTCAACGTCATCACAGAAATTTTGTAATCCTTGAAAAATTAAAAAATTGAAATTAATTAACCTTGCTAGAATTTTGTGATATAAAATAATTCAAGTTACTGATAAAAAGTTTTATAATATTTAACAAATTAAAAATTAGTTTTATTCGAATGCACTTTCATAGGAATGTTGAAAAACAGCTTAGAAAAGATTATTTGTTTTGATATAAAGAAATTCAGTTTCTTCTAAATGGTGTTTCTTTTAGAGGTATAGAACTTTATGTTGGCAACACAGTTTTAACTGGCTGTTTTGTCAGCTGTCAAGTGATTTGTGCTTATTTTGGTGAAGCATTTCAAGTTGAAAAGACTGAACAACGCTTCCAAATTGTGCAAATCTATTTTGAAAATAATGGTTCACAAGAGTATTTTGGGTAGCGATAAGGATCACTTTTGGTTGAATGGCTACATCAATAAACAAAACAGCCGTATTTGGAGTGAAGATAATCCTCAAGTGTATGTTGAGACACCGTTGCATCCAGAAAAACTGACTGTTTGGTGTGCTTTATGGTCTAGTGGAATCATTGGTCCGTACTTCTTTTAAAACGATGCATGAATACTGACTTTTTCGTTCCTGAATTGAACAATCATGATGTGAAGGAGCTGTGGCTCGTGACACAATTGATTTACTGAAGGAAACTTTGTTCACAGTTATCTGATTCTGCTTCTGCCTTTTGTTAGCTCAACGGTAATGAAGTGAATAAAAATTATGTAAGGTGTGATGGTGTATAACATTCACAAGGCTAGAGAAAGAGTAGAGTCAAATAAATCTTGCAGATAGAATGAAATATCGTTATGGACTCCGTTTTACAGATGTTTCACCACTCTTTTCTTGCAATTAATTTTCAATAAAAATTATTTTTGCTACAGTACTGCGCTTATATCATTATCAGGCAACAGCGACGTAGCGCTGTAGTTAAGCCGCCCTGGTCGAATTCCAAATTGATCGTCCTTTTCATATACAATATACAGAAAACATCTTTGATACTAATATAGGCTTTTGTGGGCATTGTTTAGAATATAATCTTTCATTGCTCTCAATTACATAAGAAAATTCTAATGCATATATTATCAACCTAATTCTAAAACGACGAAAGTCAAAATTATATATTGTTTAAAAGGCGAAGAAAACTAATTCTTCCACCACTTATTGAATCCTGATTTGAAACACGACTAAACTGTTTCTTCAAATAATCAAAAGCAGTAAATAGCGCTTTTTGAAGGAGAATACATTAGTCACGACCTCAAAGTTTTTTCTTTATTTGGCAGAGTACAACAAAACCAATGCTTCTTTAGTTTTCTGTTCCGATCTTTTGTTAATTTACCGTCACGAAAAGTTTCACCAAAGTCGCTATTTGATTTAAAACCACCGATGCACCTTGTTGAACAAGTGGGATTCGTGTGTCATCGTTATTAATAGCTGGCCAAAGTCCAAAGTCAGCTCAAGTAAGTAGCTGAAGAATTGTTTACGTCTCACTTTTCATCGCTGGCTGAAGACTCTTTTGAATTAAGCAATTGCATTTTAATTCCTACTTCCCTAGCTTTTTTCTATTGTACACGGCGGCTCCACTCTCTTTTTCTCGCTTCATCTGGAATGCCGAATGAAAATAAGAAAAAAAACTTATACAATTTGTCTTGGCGAGCTGCTGACCTGAGACTCAGCGGCACAATTTTTATAAGAGTGTTATGCTGCTGGCGTATGCTGATGATATTGACATAACGATATAACGAAGTATCTTGTGTCAACAAACAAACAGTCCCAGCGTCTTGGAAACCACGTCACTGTTGACAACACCTCCTTTGAGGTAGTGAAGGACTTTGTTTACCTGGGATCCAGCATTAACTCCTCCAACGATATCAGTATTGAGATTAAACGAAGGATAACTCTTGCCAACAGGTGTTACTTTGGGCTCTGGGCTTGTAGGCAATTGAGAAGCAGAGCTCTCTCTCTCTCAGATCGTAAGAGACACTGCACTTCAGAAAAAATACGGCTTCTACAAAAGCTAAGGCTGCGGTTATAGTGAGCGCCGAGTCAGACAGGCAGGCAGGCAGGCAATGTGAACAAGCGAGATAGATAGCTATCTGCATCTCGTTTTTTCACACAGATTTCAGCCTGCCTGCCTGCCTGCCTGTCTGACTCGGCGCTCACTATAATCGCAGCCTAAGACGGTAGGACATATAAGTTTATTGCAGGGCTGCCGTGCAAAACAAAAATCTGCATTTTCATAGTTTTGAGATAATTAGACTTTTGTGTTTGGTATAAACTTTTACTTGGTTTTTGCTTTGCATAATTTTGTTCTCTCATCTTATTTTACTTTTAATATGTATGGGTAAAAACGTGTAATGGCGTTTAACTGTTTTTTGCATTGCATTAATAACATTTTGCAGTTAAGTGTAAAAAGCAGTTAACTGTAAATTTAATACGTTCAAGTTACGTACACCAGCACTTAATTAAAAAGGGACAAAAGTATTATTATAAAACAAAGCATGGAGAATTCAAAAAAACGTACAAAGCAAAAAACATGTAACAGCCATTAAATACATAATTTTGTTACATATAACTTTAAATCAAAAAGGGTCAACGAAACCAAATTAGCCGGTGAAGGAGATGATCGACGTATAGTTGTGTTTGCCAAAAAATATCCTTTTAATTTCGCTAAGACGATTGGTGCAAAAATGAATGCGACACTCAGCTCCCGAACTGTTAAACGGCAATTGGTGGATGCCGGCCTTCCTGGAATAATATACCGTAAGGCTCCTTTACTCCGAAAAATTTACAGAAGAGGAAACAGTTCGCTTAAGCCCTTAAGGAATAGTGTGGTGCCTAGAAGGAATAAAATTGAGAAATTTCCTTTGAAACGATGAAAGCCCGGTGCAAAAAAAGCACAGAGGGACAGAAAATACTTTCCTTTTATTTTTTTCACAAAGGGACAAAAAAAACTTATACACTGAGTGGTAAAGGGTTTAAATGTTCTACAAAAATATACCTCGTAGCTTTTTACATAAATTTACGAAACACATCCTATTGCTAAAATGTAAAGGTCGCATGGTTTCTCATTACGATTTGCCATAAGAATTTTAAAACCCCCTAAAATAAAACTCAGACGTAAACTTTCAAAACGCTGATAAAAGTTTATTTTTTGTTTTTCCCCTCTACCAGAATCCGTTATCGGAATCTTGTTATTTTAGAAAAAAATTGATTTTGTGGAACAGTGTTATCAATAATAATGAAATAATGATAATTTATAATTATCTTACAAGTCCATTTGTTGTGAAATGCAAATGTAAGCAACGATGAACTTATATTTTGTTTATATTATGTTTATAGAAGCGACCGTTTATTTATGCTTTGACGGATGCAACTGATGCATACCATTTGGCCCGGAGACTGTGGTGAAAAACCATAAATTGTGAAGAAATTTCATCAAACCAAGTTCGTATGCAACTAAATTCTTGCAAGATGTCAAGATGGGCAGGGACCAAATGCAAATGGAACCTTCTTTAACATAAGCTGCACATACAGAAGAAACAAAGTTGCTAACATTAACAGCCATATCTGTGTTTTGTATCGGTTTGCTTATTTTCGCACACATTTGTTTGTTTTTACCATGCCTTTTACTATCTTCTGAGAGCGCAGTTGTTGTCACGACGTGTGTAACGCCCATAAGTAGGCGAGGTTGGTATAGAAAAGCTCCACTGTCGGTCAGTTCAGTGTCTACGACACCACTTCAAACAACGGTCTCAGACTGATAGTGACACCTGAAACCAAAAAACACGAAACCAGATTGATCATGTGGTGATAGGCGGAAGACACGCTTCAAACGTACTGGATGTGCGCACATTTCGGGGGATAAAAATTGACTCCTACCACTATCTTGTTGCAATCAAGATCCGCGTGCGATTGTGCAATGTAAAGAATATACGCACAGGTATGTAACGAAAGCTAGATGTCGATAAGCTGCTATCACAACGGACTGCCGAGGCCTATTTCGCTAAATTCTCAGTTAAGCTCATCCTCTTGCCTGAATGACGCTGGTGGACTTTTGGCGCATATATTGGGCATATTTTGGCGCATTAAAAGAGAGATGCAAAGAAAGGGAGCAGGTAAAGCGTGAGCGTGAAAATATTTAAGTGTACCAAGGCAAGAAGCATGCTCGAAAATTCTACCAACAGGTTAAGCGTAAACCTTAAAGCCCCGATCATCCACTTGCGGAGATGAAAATGGTGATCTGGTAACAGATACGCAGTGTGCATTGAGATTATGGAGGAAGCTTATGCTTCCAATATGCTTGCGGGTGACGACCCCACAATTCCGTCCTTGGAGAATGCAAACCGAAACCACCAATCGTCGGTGATGGAATGGAAATTTCACCAAAACAACAACGCAGTAGCTGCTAACGGCCTGGCTGCTAAATTGTTTAAAACTGGCGGCGGTGGATTGATAAGGTCCATGAATTAAGTCATCAGCAAAATATGACGAGCGAAAGCATGCCCGACGATTGGAATCTCAGAGTGGTTTGTCCTATACTAAAGAAAGTATTATTTTCATCGCATACAAGGTTATTGAAACTTTAATCTTTCAATGTATACTAAATGTATATCCGAATACCAAAACACTGATTGGACCTTATCAGAGTGTCTTTCGACCTGGCCATAGACCAGATTTGTACACTTCGCCAAATCCTGGAAAAATCCAACGAAAATTAAATCGGCACTCATCATCTCTTTGTTGATTATAAAGCTGCATTCGATAGCCCGATTCAGAATTGCCATACTCAACAATGTGTGAGTTCGGTATACCTGCAAAGTTCATAAGACTTTGCAGGATAATATTGAGCAATACATGTAGTCTGTCAAGGTAAGAAATTACCTCTCCGAAACCTTTAATACCGAACGAGGTTTCAGACAAGTTGACCCACTATCATGCGATCTTTTTAATTTTACTATGGAGGGGATCCTACGAAAGGCAGGTGTACAACGTAATGGAACCGTATTCTAAAAAGGTGTACAGCACCTTGCCTACGCTGTTGATATCGATATTATCGTCCGAACCAAGAGAGATGTAACTGCTGCTTTCGCTGCTATCGAAAAGGAATCAGCCAAAGTGGGTTTGACGGTCAATAAGGGCAAAACAATGTAATGTCTACAAATAGGGCAGCGCCGCGTCTAGCCTCCAATGTAACAGTAGGCAAATATAACTTTGAAGTTGTCAAGGAGTTTACATACCTTGGCACCGCCGTAAACAGCAACAACAATGTCAGCCTGGAGATAAAGCGAAGAATAACAATTGCTTAAAGGTGCTACTACGGGATTAGAAATCAATAAGATCTCACACAGTGATGTCACTAGATAATTTTAAACAGTGGTAGAATGTGGCCAAAAAGAGTGGTTGATTAAGACATTTAGTGGTGGATTTTTTTCATTTACAAAAAATTTGATTTTGAAAATGAGATGGCTCACGAGGAAACAAGGAAAAGTGATAATCTCCAGACAGCTTCTTGGCACATACTTTTAGATTCGGATATCATGGCTTCTGTTTCCAAACATCATATATTTTTTTGTCTAAAACTGCTACTACGGGAGTATTCATCTTTTATTCACTTCCTGGTAATATAATCCTAAAGGCAAGAAACAAAATAGCTTATTTTTACAATGAACGAGAGATATGATTTTTTTTTTTTGTTATGTTTTGTTTCTATTTTTCAATTATTTCCCTTTCTGTTTTGTTGTGTACATATCGCTTTTCCGTTTTCTGCACATCAAGTAAGGCACTCGTATTAGCGCATTTTCTATTTCATTAGACAGTAGGAAAAGATTAATCCCTTAAAAGAGGTGCTCGCCTATCTTCCGACTGGAAAGCTTATTTGTAAACATTTTTAGAACCAAACCTTGATCAAGCCAAGAGCAGACTGAGATCTATTTTGGAATCCTTGGGAATTATTTGAAATGCTGAAAAATTATTTGTGTCTTTCATATTGGAAAAATTCAGAACTTGCAATCTGGGGGCTGACATTTTATTTTCAAGTGTCAAACAGCAGGGTTTAAAACAATTTTAGACTTTGTATTATGAATAGAAAACCCTTCGAGAACATGAGTTGTTGTTACTTAGGTAGCTTTTCGTGATCTGCCAAATTTTAAGAAATTGTTTGGTATAGTTGAAAAAAAACCTAAAAATGAATTTGTATTTTTTTTCATGGATGAAGTTATGTTTTTAAAAAAAAAAACAAATTTGTCATTTCAGCCCTTGAAGGCACTTTGACCGAGCTTCTGATGATTAATTGTGTTGTGTGTGTTATTAAATGTTCAGCACACAATTGACCGAGAACTGGACCTTCATGTTTTATGCCGACTCTGAACCGCTAAAGTTCATGTTCTCAAGAAGCTTTACATGACATTTTTTTCTCTCTGTGGTTTGCCGAGAAGTGGTGACCGATCAGAAAAATTTTTTATTGAAAAAACTTTTTGCCGCAACTGGGGATCGATTTCGGGCTCCGAACATGCTAAGCCACACACTTAACCTGTATGTCACGATCACCAATTATGTTTTTACCATTTATTAATTCTAATAAAAACTTTTAAATGTAATCACACATTTAAAAAATTACCATTTCCTGTCTCGGCAAAATGTTCCAAAAATGTTTAAACTATTGAAACAAAAATAACTTATAATGTTAAAATAGGTTTATCAAAAAAATTATGACGGAAATGAAATAGTTGGCTCATTCCATACAGACGAGTGTGACGTTTTGACTACTTTATCGTGCTGAAAATGGTATTAACCGGTTAAAATCTTAGCAATTTACTATAGGGTATTTTAGAAGATGCCCCAAGGTTTCAAAATGCTAAAACATAATGCTGTCATTTATACTAGTTTAATAGTTACAATCGCTTAAACACCTGGGACGGGTGTGACGAGCACAAGTTTAAAAACTAAAAATTCTGAGTTTAACATTGAAATTCAGTCCATGTGCCACAATAAGACCATTTTTGACTTGCATATATTCAAATTTAATATATTTTCTGTTGAATACAAGTGAAAAATATTTTGAAAAAATGGCGATAACCATTCTTTTTTAAACTTTTAAATGGGACGGGTGTGACATAAGATTGTCCCGGGTGTGACGAGTGCGAATGATGTGGGAATTATATATAAGAACTTAATGGGTATAATAACTTTCACATATTTTTGACACTTAAATCAAAAAAATATGTTTTTAATTAATGTATTAATTAAAAAAAAAAAAATATTTTTTGCAAAAAATTTTTTTTGCATGAATTTTTTATCAAATGAATACCTTTACAAATAATTTCAAGTTTTTAATATATTTAAAAAAAAAATATTTTTTTGCAAAAAATTTTTCGCATGTATTTTTGATCAAATTAATACCTATAAAAATGATTTCGCTATACATGAGTTTACAAAACTTGTTTTAATCAAAGAATTTATTCATATACTTGCTAAAATTTCATTATTAGAAAAAAATTTTGAAAACCGTTCCGGGTGTGACCAACTTCTTGTAACGAAAATTAAGAATAAAAATAATTTATTGAATGAAAAAAGTTAACAAATTTATGTAAAACATCAACATCCTTACTTTAGGAAAGTTTCATTCTTATCATAAGCCCATGTTGCTTCTTAGGAAAACTATAGCCTCTTTTGGTACGGGTGTGACACAGAAAAAACACTCAGTTTAAATATTTTGTACTTTGAAAACGCAGTAACCAATCATTATTACAACCTATTCTAACACAACATTAATATCTTTTTTAATATTACTAACCTTATTTTTTTAAAAGTTGTATCAAAAGATGACTGATTTTAAGGTTTAAATTAAATCAAAATATTTAAAAAATTTTTTCAACTCGAAGTTTGTTTAGTTAAATTGTCAAAATAATATAAAAAAGCATTTCATTTAAAAATATTTTTGCAGCAGGACTAACTTAAGATTCCACTTCAATTCGAAAACCAAAAATTACTTCAAATACATTCATTTTAAAATTCATGTTTCCGTTCCTCATTTCTGTGGAATGAGCCAGTTGTAGATTTAGGGAAAAGGTAAAAGTGGTAGAATTCAAAAAAGACGAAAAAGTGGTAGATCTACCACAATTGTGGTAAAGTGACAGCACTGATCCCAGAGCCCGCTCTGGATCTACAAAACTATTACTCTACAAGACGCAGTGGCGTAGCGACGGGGGGGCAGGGGGTGTCATCATGCCCCGGGCGCCACTCGCAGAGGGGCGCCAAATCATTCTCAAGACAAGCAAAGTTTTGCAAAAAAATTTGTTTTAATTAATTAATTCAATAATTAAGTTAGCCAACTGTAGGGTATGTCAAATCACATATCTGGCGTTCAACAAAGAATAATAGAAAAAAAATAAGGCAACATTTGTAAATTGTGATAGCTAACAAGGCAACATTGTGATAGCTGGTGACAGCTAACCAAGATTCAATCTTTGTAACATGTTTTCGTATATTGATAATATACGTCTCTTTTTCTCACGTTCAATATTACGATGGAAATTGTTAAAAATGCTTTAAAAAACCTGTTAAAGAATCTGTAGCACGATGGAGCTCCAGAGCGCAAGCAGTTAGCGTTATTGTCGAGGGTCTGGAAGAATACGTAGAACTAAAAGAAAAATTAGCAGATGAAAATACTGCCACAAGTGGTACACCAGAAATGCTGCAATCTTTATCTTAAACCGAATTTAAATATCGTAACTTTAGTCCATTGCTGGCTTGAACTCTAAGAGAATTGACCGTGTGCAGCTCAGTTACAAGGTCCTAAAATTAAGTTTAAAGAAGCGTTCCATGATCTCAAATTATTGGCGACTGAACTTGCAGAAATTCGTAACGAGATATGTGAAAAAGTTATCGAAAAGGCTAAAAATCTTTGTAAAAAATGGAGAATCGATACAACAATCCGTATAAAATGTCGCCGACAAATGCGCGGAGAATTGACTCGAGATATGGTCTTTCCGCAGAAAGCTAAAAATCTGGCGTTATGAAAAGCGTTCTTGGTCGTCTGCATCAGGAAATAAGTTCACAATTTACAAGACAGGGGACCTTAATTCCAAATTTTGGTATTTTCTTGACGTTGAAAATTTATTAAGTAAGAATAATCCGTACAACGATCTTGAAAAGAATTGTAAAAATTTGGGTGAGTTTTATAATACAGACTTAAATGGAACAGAACTTCCATTTAAAGAAAAAGATGTTTTTCCAAACCTGAGAGTAGCACTTCAAATATTTATTTCTATTTCAGTATCAATCAGTGTAAAATTGAATAAAATATGTAAAATACAGTACAATGTCGAATTTTAGCGTCTTCACTCAAATGCATCTCCTGACCGTATTTTTGCACGCATTTCTTTCGGCGGTAGTTTATATTCTCCACTAAAAATTAAAATAGTTTTCGATTTTTTATGAATAATGATAGCGCAAAAACTACTTATCCAAATGAAAAAATTTGTTGATCAAACATGAAGAAAATTAGAAATTTTATTCGGCTTAGCGTGATTATTAATATTGAACAAGAAGTGTACAAGATATATTTCAACATATGCGACTATATTTGAAAAAAGTGAGAAAAACTTTAAAAATCTTATAAATCTTATAAAATCTTTAAAAAACACGTAAATCCTAGTACTCTACCCGTTTGCGTGAAATTTCACTCGCAGCATTCATTTTTTTGTTGCGTGAAAATTCTGACAAATATTTTGTTGTGAAGAAATTGAAAAATTTGAGAAAGTCATGCTTTACTTCTCAAAATAGACCAGCCTTATTCATACAAAAATTCAATACATCTTTAGTTCGTGTTTGTAAGAGTAGAATATAGTTAAAATATCGAATGTAACATGATCAGTTCGATACAATTGATGTCAAAATTATATATAGTAAAATTTACTTCATTGAAATTAAAATATATAAACTTTATTATTTCAGTTAGCGAATAGTTGAGCAAGCAACAGTTATCTTTAACGAACTGTCAAAGTTAGGAATAAACATTGCTAGCAAAGATGTTATGGATACGAGTTAATAGGTTAGGTAGTTAATGGCCAGTTAACGATAACCACAAGTGGCTTTAACGCTTTTGGGAATTCCACTGATGTTAATGCTCTACATAAAAAATAATTTAAAAATGAAGTGGCTGAATACTTGGGAAAAAATAAGACTAGCATTACAGAACAACCAAAAATAATCAAAGCTCAGAATTACTAATATCCTTAGACTTTCAGTCTTCATTCCTTAACCAACGTTATTTTCTCTTCATGTCCTTTTATTTCTTCGGCTAATGATACACCTATTCTAATGTTTGAAACCAGCTTTTTTATTAAAACCAATTTAGAAATATATTAAAAAACTTTTAAATGAATTGGTAACATCTCGATGTTACTCGATGTTAGTACTCGTACAACTAATATTTGTCAAATGTACCTCAATCAAAAATGTCAAATGTACCCAAATGCTCTCGGCATCTTTTTTTTTAAACTTTTTTAGTTTATATTTAGTTCTATTGAAATTCACTTATATTTTCAAAAAAATAAATAGTTTTTACCTTTTGTAAAAGGTACTTTGATTAATTTTTATAACTCGGTCAGGAAGTCGTTCCGTATCAGTGCCGGAAAATAACAGTTACGCGCGCAAAACATAAGAACTTTTCTGTTACTTTTCTTCATGTAATGCAAGAATCGTCAAACTTCGTGACGATTACTGAAATACAATGATGCAAAATTTATAAAACAAATTATTGTAAAATAACGGTTTGCTTATACCGAAAACGTCATAGTCAAATGTGCACCAAAGTCAAGGGTACCCCAGTTTACCCTACTAGGCTTAACTATAAAAACTTGTTTTGCGATTTTCGTGTTAAGAGACCCTAAATCTGAAACAAAATATAATGAACTGTCGTGTACAGAACCTTTTTCTGATTTCCACGCATAGTGTTATTTGTATTAATGTAATTTAATAAGTGTATTATAATAATTTGTACTAAATATTAAAAAATATATATAATATATCATAATTTTTTTCATTATTTCATTGGGGGCGCCAAAAAATTGTTTTGCCCCGGGCGCCAGTTATGCTCGCTACGCCACTGACAAGACGCTCATCATACCTGTGCTTCTCTATGGCGCTGAGGCATGGGTGATATGGCAAACAGATGCAGCCGCTCTTGGGGTGTTCGAGAGGAAAGTTCTTCGCAAGATCTTTAGTCCTGTTCGAGTTGCCGTTGACTATCGCATTCAAATGAACCACCATTGTACTCTGCGACGACATTGACTTAGTTAATCTTATAACAATTCAGCGAATACGTTGGCTGGGTCATGTCTTTCGCATGGATGAAGAAGCTCCAGCGAAGAAGGTGTTTGAGGTGAAAGCCGAGGGTCGACGACGAAGAGGAAGACCATGCCTCTGATGGATTGACCAGGCCGAGGAAGCCCTAACCGCGCTTGGTGAAAGAAATTGGGGACGGCGTGCTCGAAGCAGAGGCGCCTGACGTAACCCGACCACGGGTTTTCATGGCCACCTAAGTAATAAATTAAAAAGCTTCTTGTGTTGTCCCAAAAAAGTATGAATTAAGCATATAAATAATATATTATATCCATATACAGACATATTATAAATTATGCTTAAGTTTTCCGCTCAAAATTATTGGTCCATGAATGGAATTTTTAGACGATTATCGTTTAATCTGTACTGATAGCTGAAGAGAAAATTTTTCTGGACTGTGTTGTTGTAAAGATGTGACGATATCGTCGGTTCCGAAGAACAATGACAAAAAAAAAAAACAAATTGGCCATTTCAGCCCTGTGATGTGTGTGTTATTAAATGTTTGCACACAATTGACCGAGAACTGGACCATCATGTTTTATGCCGACTCCGAACGGCTAAAGTTCATGTTCTCAAGAAGCTTTACATGGCATTATTTACTCTCTGAGGTTTGCCATTGTCTGCAGAGAGATGGTGACCGATCAGAAAAATTTTTATAGTAAAAAACTTTTCGCCGCGGCTGGTGATCGAACCCGGGCTCCGATCATGCTAAGCCACACACTTAACCTGCATGCCACGGTCACCACAATGACGCTAGTGCAAATTTTAGCAAACACGATTACTGGTGAATTGATATCCCCAATATCATTAATAGATGGGGCTGGGACCAACTATTAGTTAGAGACATACCAACATCCATCATGCAATTGTTCTCGGTCAAATCAGATTTTTGCAGTTATGTCATTGTCATTGTAATGTCACGGACGATATGATGCTTTTAAAAAAATTGTTGGAATTTTGGAACTGATATTCCACTGCTCCAGAGTTAAACATACTAAAGATAATAATTAGGTAATCAAACCGAAAAGATTATTTCAGTTGCTTACAATAATCCTTAAATTTCTGTACACTGTTATTGTACACTAGTAAAGAAGCCCGTCAAAATAATTAAGTAGCAAATGATATGACATTTTTCGTTCACCTCAAATGTTATTTTGTTCCAGTCGTCGTCAATGTGTCCATACTGATAAATATCAAATAAATCTTGTGTGCATACTTTTAGGCTAACAATTTTTTCATATTAAAAGCACTGTAATAGCGAAACAGGTTCTAGTCCATGCTAACATGTTCAGCCTATATATAGCAATAACAACTATAACAGTATGAGCGATATAGAGCACGGAGCAGGACGCTTGTCCTTTATATATTAAGATTCTTTATTTATATATTTTTTCTGTAAATTGTTAGAAATTGTATTAAATACCGTATATCCATGCAACTCCAACCATTTCTAATATCGCCAAAGCAAAGACAACATACGTTCCTCCATAAAAGTCAACCAAGTTAAGAATCCACTGACCACCCTGAAATAAAAACTCAGCAATAATAAAATATTAATTTTAATTAAAAATAATATATTCCTACTCACTGGAGTAACATAAATAATTCCCAACAAAAATCCACAAATCGATGTTATTAGGGCAACTTTCCAAAATTTTAAAGATTTAAATTGATCACATATTATTGTTACAATTGTGCTTTGAAGAGCCACAATAGAGCCTACACCCAAAACAAAAAGCATGAAAAAGAAAAGAATCGCAAACAACTGCGGAACAGCTTGGAATTTTGCAATAGCATCAGGGTATGATATAAATGCCAACCCAGTTCCACTTTTAACCACTTCTTTAATATCGTCTATTTTCAAGTTATGCGCTAAGTTTCCAAGTATTCCAAATATTGTTACTCCTGCAAGGAGACTGGTCAAGGTATCTAAACTTGTAACAATCATGGCGTCCCTTCAATAAGAAATTTATTTTTATTTAATTCATGTTGTTTTAACTTTTGCGGAAAAAAACATGCCTATATATTCCATGGTCAAACTTGTTATATGATGAAAACATAATAATTGGACCAATACCAACTGCTAAGGAGAAAAAACATTGTACAACAGCCTCTTTCCAAACCTTTAAAAACAATAAAACTATTATTTAATCATTAAATAAATTTAATTTTGATTTGTACCTTTAAATTAAGGAGTTCACTCCAATTAGGTTTCAAGAAGAAAATTATTCCATCAACTGCACCGTCTAGTGTGACTGCTCGTATCAAAAGAGCCACAAGGACAACATAGGGAAACAGAGCCAAGAAGTAAGCGGCTTTTCCAGAACTTTTAACACCTCTCATTATAACTAAAAATATCACAATCCATGCGCAAAGCAAAGAAATCGTTAATTTCCAGTTTGGAGCTCCAATACCATCAGATATATCATCTTTTTCGTGAATAATTTCCTTCCTTAAAAGAAAGTAAAAAAAATGTGTAAATGAATCAGCCTATAGAGCACTGTATCTTATGAAAGGTATGTACATAAAGAGTATTTGTATAAATTTTTGGTTAAAAAAATTAAGGTGTTATATATGAGAGAAGTACGAAATAACAAGTAAAGATATTGAATTAAAAATGTTTGTTACTACATTTTTATACAAGTATTTATGTTGTTGGTCTATTGACTTACATTTTTTGTGTGCCTTTAGCAACTAATTTTTCTGGGATTGATTTAAGTTTTTTTTAAGGTCTACGAAGTCGTATGAACTCACATTTAACTTAAAATTATTAGCATTCTATTTTAAATTTTGACTTCAGCGAGTCACCACTTTTTAAAATTCGATATCATTCGAAAACAATCGATGACAATCCCTAAATTTAAGAGTGTATTTTAACAGGATTTATTTTTGTTTTAGACCTTATTTACTTACTAACTTACTTAGCTGGCTCTTACAACCGTAGGTCGGTTTTGGCCTTAATTAAGAATTTGCGCCAGCCTCTTTTGTTGTACACTTACTTGCGCCAGTTGGAAACTCCAATCGTCGTCAGGTTATCCAATGCCTGGTCTTCCCAACGGAGATACGGTCTTCCTCGTCTGCATTGGCCACTGCTGGGTACCGAATTGAATAATTTCTTCGCAGGAACATCGTCATTCATTCTCTCGACATGACCGAATTTTATTACGCGTAATGCGTAAGGGTACGGGTATTAATTTTGTCTGTCTGTTGACACGATTACAGCCGTAATTTTGAAACTATCGTGCTGAAATTCGATATTTAAGCTATTTTCTAAAAAACTAAGATCAAGTTCGAGAATGGTCTAAATCGGATGAAAACCACGCCTACCTCACATACGACCCCAATGATGAAAACTCCATAAAGAAGCGAATATTTCCGCTACAAAACTTAAATTCGGTATTTGTATAGTCTATGACAAAACTCAGGTGTGTTAGAAAAATTGGCGTCATCCACCCACTAACACGCCCACCTCCCATACAACCCCAATATTGAAACCTATATATAGAGGCTTGAGGTATAAAAATAAAATTAAATATTTATTATTTTAATATAAAAACTAAGACGTGAGAGAAAAATGGGCGTAATCCACCCACGAACACGCCCACCTCTCATACAACCCCAAAATTTAAAACTATATAAATAGGCTTCTGTCGAAGCTACAAAAATAAAATTAGATATTTATTATTTTTATAATAAAATTAAGATGTGTTAGAAAAATGGGTGTCATCCATTGATGAACACGCCCACCTTCCATACAACCCACAATATTGAAAATTGTATAAAAAGGCTTGTCTTTACTTTGCAGGAAAACAATTTTGTATGAATTAGACTTAGATTAGATTTAGATGAATTAGACGTCATCAAAATAGTAAAATTTTTTAAATCTCATATGAAAAGAGCTGCAATTTAACCCTCACTTTGGCACTATTTACATATGTAAATATCCCAATTTTAAATTTGCTATAACTCCTTTCTTTTTTATTCGATTTGAATATGGCTTGGACTCTGTGGCTATTTTTTGGTTTTCTTTCTGAAAATTCAAAAGTTGTTTTTAATTTCAGAATTTTTTGATACTTTTTGAAAATTTTTCATTCCTATAACAGGCTGAAAACTTTTGTTGTTAGTGCCTAGTTCCTAAGTTTGTTTATGTAATTTATTCATAAATAAATATTTAATAATAATAATAATAATTCATACTATAACGTAGTTTGGGACATATTTACATATGTAAATATTTTGTATTTGAAAGGCTTTTCTGGTGTTTTAACGCATTTTTTGTCTTATTTATAGAAAAAAATGATAAGGAAAAACTCTTCACATATTAATTATATATACAAATTTCATATTTGATAGCTTTTATTGGAAAAATATTAATGAATAGAATTGCTTACCGGGACACCGATGCACCAATCAATATCTTAAATTTACGGTTTTTATTTGGTATTATTACTGTGTTAATCAAAACAAATTCTTTTTTTTATTAAGTTTAAACTACGATGTTTCACAACTGATCAATAAAAACTCTTTTTTACTATAACACTTCAACTCTTTACAACTAAGTGAAACACACGCTACATTTTAATTCTGCTTTTCGGGAGAAAAATAAAGGTACGCAGAAATGAAACCGTGAAAAAATAGTTGTCAACGCAGTGATCTTTTCAAATGCAAAACATACGCAAAGTTCAAAAACACCATTATAGAATATATGAAAAAAAGGAACAATTGAAGTTGTGTGAAAACAGCGCCAGTTTTTACAACAATATGTCATGTTTTGATATTTAAGCTGGAAGAGCTAATTTAATGAAAAAAAGTTTTTTTTTTTGTTGAAATTTGTTTTGTTTATTCATTGGCACTATACATTTTTTATTAATTTGATTTTCATAATTATATTTTGGTTATTTCGTAAAGGGCTGGATCGTCAAGTGTGCATAATATGTAAAACGCTACATCGTAAGAAGTAATGCATGGATTTCAATGGTTAGTAATTTTTTGAATAGGATACAGAATAACCTTTCTTTTGATACCCATAATGCTAGATTTTGTTGGAAAATTAAAAAAAAAACACGACTTTTCCAGGCCCATATTCCCAACATGCGAACCTTATAACTTCTAAGCCACTTGAGAGCGGCGTGAAATTTTTCCGGAATTGGACTTAGAAGGTGTTAATACATATATTCCGCCTAAAAAATAATGCAAATTTTTAGTTTCTGTTTATCTTTAAGAATGCCAAAAAAATATTTACAAATGTAAATAGTGCCAGATTACGTAGTAAAAGATTGGTGCCAAAGTGAGGGTTAAGATTTTGTACCATTGCGAATCGCCCGTGGGGGTATTTTAACTTCAGCTAAGTCGAAGATATACCTTACTAGTTTTTTATGTATTTGTTCTCAAACACAAAATTTTAGCTAGACAGTTGAGTTGTTATATTGCTGAGTTGTTGAAATGTAACTATTATTTTGGAAGAGTGCTATAAAAATTATTATTTAATAATATTATAAATTTTTCTCTCATAACGAAAAATACACAACGCTGCGGATGTTACCTTTCCGAGCCCGGATAAGAACCGACAGATTGTTTTATACTTTTTTTTATTGTCATTAAAAAAGTATGATGACTATTTGGCATATTTCAATAAAAAATAATTTTTGTGTCGTCAGGTTTCGAACCAGTGGCGAAACTAGCGGGGTGGTAAGGGGGTAAGCCACCTAACATTTTGGGAGTCGGCCAAATTGTTATATTTTACTGAAATTTGTTTAAAATATTAACTTTATTTACAATAATTATGAATGGATCCAAGTCAGTCGTACCATTTTTTTCCCATTTTCAAAATCAGTCATGCCAAAAACCATTTTTAGATGGCTATTTAATTTGAAGACATACCCAAAACTATTTTCAGTCGGCCAATTCACTTTTATCGGGCAAATTTGCATTTAGCCGTCCGCAAAACCAACTGCATTCAATCCCAAACCCCGAATGCATTTCGTCGGTCCAATTCTTATAACACGTAAATCTAAATTATGTAATTTTCAGCAGGCGAAAACAACTGTTTATAATATGTATGAAGTTCATACTAAATACTTATAATGTATTATTTTAAACGTTATTTAGCCCTTTTTATCATACAAACGTTAAAAACTAAGTAAAGCATAGATGTAGTTTTGTTTAATCTACCCAAATCGCTAATAACGATTTTTTCCAAATTTTGAACTACGCCGTATTAGAATTGGAATGAATGAATAAATAAAAACAATGATTCCTGCTTTCGCTCTGATTGGGCTGCGTTGGATATTGTGTGGACGAATCCAGACAAGTTGCTTAGAAGCAATAAAGTTTTTTCATGAACTCTTTAATCTAATTCTATCTTCAACTTACTTGAACCAAAGGCGAATTCTAGTATCAATTAAATTGTAACCAAAAAATTGTTTGGTGGGCTCACTTCAATTGAAAAATACAGTCGGGACTTAAGGGTATTCAGTCGTCTAACCCCTAACTAACTAATACTACACTAACCCCCCAACCAACATGGTCTCGGTACGCCCATATTTCGAACAGGCTCGACCAATAAGGTAATATCTAATTTGCAGCAATGGTTCATATCAAATATCAATTGATATTATCAATTATAGAATTTTCAGTTAAGTTAATATGTTAAAATGTTCATAACTGCTTCTAAAATGTTTTGATTTAATTTCTTTTATGTGTTTTTTTTTTTTGTATGGCGGATATGTTTTTAAAAATATTCATTTTACTTACTTACTTATCTTTTTTATTGTAAAAGGTTCGTTGTTGTTTCTCAAACGTTTCGCTTAACTATTGTGTTTTAAAATACAGGTAACCCTCCTACAACGCGTGTTCTTATAACGTGTTTCGCTCCAACGCGGTTCCCAACAACGCGGTTACACAATTTTTTTCAAATCATCATCATCATCATTATCATACAATGATACGGGTATGATAATGATAATTTTTAGAACCGCGGGGAAAAACCATTTTTTTATTTTCGTGATAGAATATGTAACTGGTGATTTATGCTGCTCTCATTTGATGTATGCAGTAAGTTTTATATTAGTTTGCTGTCGCCTTGGCAAGTGCAAGAGCATCAAACCAAACTCTGATTTAGAGGCCAAATGAAAACTGGCTATAATTATTAAAATCAATTTATATTTATTGATTAAAATAAGTATGAAAATACATATTTTGAGAAAAAAAAACAATTTTTTTAATAATTTTTTTAAAAATCGATATGTTAACCGTGTCGATAATTTTGATATAGCCTGTTTCAAAAGAGAAGAACATTTTCGCGCATGTTTGAGAATAAGAAAATAATTTTGAGAGCGTTCTTCATTCTGATTGGCCGACATTAAAAAAAAAATTTTAATATTCTCTGAACTGAAAAATAAATGAAAAAAAATAAATTTATATTCCTGAATATTGTTGTTCATCGCAACTGCGCTGCGGAAGTTACTTACTTACTTAGATGGCGCTTACAACCGTTGGTCGGTTTTGGCCTGGTCTAAGAATTTGCGCCAGCCTCTTTTGTCGTGCGCTTGCTGGCGCCAGTTGGAAATTCCAAGCGTCGTCAGGTTATCCAATGCCTGGTCTTTCCAACGGAGATGCGGTCTTCCTCGTCTGCGTTGGCCACCGCTGGGTACCGAATCCAATATTTTTTTCGCTGGAGCTTCGTCGTTCATTCTCTCGACATGACCTAGCCAGCGAAGCCGCTCTATTTTAATACGCTTGACTATATCGATGTCGGCATATAGCTCATACAACTCGTGGTTCCATCGTATTCGGTACTCGCCATTGACGCAGATTGGACCATAGATCTTGCGAAGGATTTTTCTCTCGAACGCTCCCAAAGTCCTTTCATCAGAGCTGCTCAACGTCCAGGTTTGTGATGCGTATAGTAGGACGGGCATGATTATTGACTTATAGAGCGTCAGTTTTGTTCGTCGAGAGAGAGCTCTGCTTCTCAATTGCCTACTGAGCCCAAAGTAACACCTGTTGGCAAGAGTTATCCTTCGTTTAATCTCAATACTGATATCGTTGGAGGAGTTAATACTGGATCCCAGGTAAACAAAGTCCTTCACTACCTCAAAGGAGGTGTTGTCAACAGTGACGTGGTTTCCAAGACGCTGGGACTGTTTGTTTGTTGACACGAGATACTTCGTTTTATCTGCGTTCACTGCAAGACCCATTCGACTCGACTCTTTTTCTAGCCTGGAGAATGCTGCACTGACTTCGCGCGTATTTTGGCCAATGATGTCAATATCATCAGCATACGCCAGCAGCATAACGCTCTTATAGAAAATTGTGCCGCTGCGTCTCAGGTCAGCAGCTCGGATGATCTTCTCCATTACTATATTAAAGAAGTCGCACGATAAGGAATCACCTTGTCTGAAACCTCGCTTGGTATCGAACGGAAGGGAGAGGTCCTTCCCGATTTTCACTGCGCTGCTGGTGTTGTACAGTGTCATCCTGCAAAGACGTATTAGCTTTGCAGGAATACCAAATTCAGACATGATGGAGTATAGGTGACTCCTTATTGGACTGTCGAAGGCGGCTTTGAAATCGACAAAGAGATGGTGCGTGTCGATTTGTTTTTCGAGGGTCTTTTCCAAGATTTGTCGGAGCGTGAAGATCTGGTCAATGGTGGACTTTCCAGGTCTGAAGCCACACTGATAAGGTCCAATCAGTTGGTTGACGATGGGCTTCAGTCTTTCACACAATACGCTCGACAGGACCTTATATGCGATATTTAGAAGGCTAATCCCACGGTAGTTGGCGCAAATGGTGGGATCGCCTTTCTTGTGGATTGGGCAGAGCACACTGAGGTTCCAATCATCTGGAATGCATTCTTCCGACCATATTCTGCATAGAAGTCTGTGAATGCATTTAAACAGAGCTTCGCCACCGGTCTTAAACAGCTCAGCCGGTAGACCATCGGCTCCTGCGGCTTTGTTGTTTTTAAGCCGAGCTATAGCTGTTAAGACCTCGTTATAGTCGGGCAGCGGAACTTCAACGCTGTCATCCATGATTGGGGTTTCCGGGATATCATCTCCACTGGCGGTATTGTTGTCAGCGTCGCCATTTAAAAGACTAGAGAAGTGTTCCCTCCATAGCATCAGTGTACTCTGGATATCTGTCACTAGATTCCCATTCTCATCCTTGCAGGAAGAGGCTCCGGTCTTAAAACCATCGGCCAGGCGTCTTATTTTTTCGAAAAATTTTCGAGTCTCATTCCTGTCGCCATGCATCTCAATTTTCTCGCACTCACGCATTTCCGCCTCTCGTTTTTTTCGCCTGAAAATGCGTCTCTCTTCCCTCCTCTTCTCTCGGTATCGCTCCATAACAGCACGCGTTACAACCGACTGCAGGGTGGCTTTGTAGGCGATGTCCTTCTCTGCAGTGGCGTCGCGACACTCCTGGTCGTGCCACTGGTTTCGGCGAGGGCGGTGGTAGCCTATCACCTCTTCGGCAGCCGTACGCATAGAGTGGGATATGTGCGTCCACTGTCCGCATATATCGTCGATAGGAGGAGTGCTTTCTTGAAGCAGGAGTGAGAGTCGATTAGCGAAGGCTTCGGCCGTCCGTTTTGACTGCAGCTTATCGACGTCTAGCTTTCTTTGTGTAGGATTGCGAGCATTCTTAGCTGCGCACAGACGTGTGCGGATCTTGGCTGCGACAAGATAATGATCCGAGTCTATGTTAGCACCACGGATCGTGCGTACGTCTAGTACACTGGAAGAGTGCCTTCCGTCAATCAAAACGTGATCAATTTGGTTGCATGTTTTTTGATCAGGGGACAGCCAAGTGGCCTTATGAATATTGAGATGCTTGAATCTAGTGCTACTAACGACCATGTTTCGTGCTGCGGCGAAGTCAATCAACCTCATTCCGTTATCGGATGTGTTGTCGTGGAGGCTGAACTTTCCGACTGTTGGACCAAATATGTTTTCCTTACCCACCTTGGCGTTGAAGTCACCAAGCACGATTTTTATGTCATGACGGGGGCAGCGCTCGTATGCGTCTTCAAGGCGCTCGTAAAAACTTTCTTTGGTCTCATCATCTTTTTCTTCTGTCGGAGCGTGCGCACATATTAGGCTTATGTTAAAAAATTTTGCCTTGAAGCGGATTATGGCAAGTCGTTCGTTCACAGGAGTGAATCGCAGGACATGATGCCGTATTCTCTTGCCAACTACAAATCCGCATCCAAACTCGTGCTTCTCCGCATGGCCGCTGTAATAGATATCACAGGATGCTTGCCGTAAGCAACCCTGTCCCTTCCATCGCATTTCTTGGATTGCAGTGATATCAGAATTATATCTTTCCAAGATATCAATCAGTTGGATAGAGGCACCATCCCAATTTAGGGTTCGGACATTCCAGGTGCATATCCGTAAATCATTATCAGTTTTTCGTTTGCGGTAGTCGTCATCAGATTTGGGGATCATTCTTTTATTTATTCTTAAACTTTTCATTGAAATGGTTTTATTACATGGTGGGCTTCAAACCCAACGCACAACCTTTGCTTGATGGCCAAAGGAAGCCCGCCGCTCAGATTCGCCGCCAAAGTTTATCGGGCGATAAGTACTTTGACGTTACCAGGAGACACCACGCGGAGGTTTGAGTCGACTTGAGACGATTTCGACATGGATAATGCTGGCCTCGCCAAGTTGAGGCAGTCAGACACGTTGCCATGTGAAGATCGCCCCCTTATCTCCCAGCGCTGCGGAAGTACTGAATTTTATTTTTCAAAATCAACCAATCAAAAATGAAAAAAAAAGGGGGCGTCAAAAAATAATTTGTTAGCCAAAATTTCACTTCACAATTTTTTCTTGAGAAAATAATTTAATTTTTATGTAATTTGTATTCGATTTCTCTCTCAAGATGCAGGTTGCTGCAGGCCGTCGGTGCAACACCGTACTTGCGCGATCATTTGTTCTGAATGTTTGCGCATTTTAATATATAGAAAAATAGTAAAAAAAACTAAAAAAAAGCATAAATTTCAGTGAACAGTATAAAAAGAGCAAGAAGTTGCGCTCTAAGAAATTTTTTTTGCTTTAAAAATAAATTCTCACTGCGCATCGAAAAATGAAACTAAAAAATGTTCTTCTCTTTTGAAACGGGCTATAATTAATAAGCGGTGTAACAGTCATTTTCTACTTTTGAAGTGACCTAGTCTAGATTGTAGGTCTGGTGGAGTACACTAGGAAACAGCGAAAAGAAGTCGCCTGACACCCTCAAAATGTTGATTTACCGTTAAAAAACCAGTATTGCGTACCTTCACTCACTTTTAACCAAGCAACTCAATCTGTTATCAACAGATTTTAATTTCTTATCATTTTTGGAAAGCTAGAAAATAGACCATCTCATATTCAAAACTTTCACAATTTTTTAAGACATAGTTTCCACAGAATACCACCTTTTTAAATAAATATTCTGAAAGAACTTTTTTTAACGAGTGTAGTGAGTGCTTGTTTTAAAAAATCGGCTAATTATTGACGAATTTATGGAACGTTTTCGGAAAACAAATTATTTTCAAAACGTCACACGGCACTGTACTTTATATTCCTTACTTTTGAAAGGGCTCCAACTACTGTGCGCGTATTTGTATAAAAGGCTTTATCTTTTTAATGGTGCATTTTTGTCAAGATCAAAACAAAATACAAAATATTAACGCGTGGCCTGAAGAGTGCGTTCAAGTTACCGGCTGCTATATTATATTTTACGTAATGTGTGATTAACGCGATTATTTTTGTTACGTGTGCGGATTACTTGTCGACAAGGAACATCGGTTTGAATTAAAAACGAAAACCTGTTAAAGATTATAATAACAATGTTTTCGTCCTCACTTTTGTTGAAAATTGTTGGTATGAACTAAAATTTGCTTGTTCGACTTGTCGTGCAGAACTAAAAAAAAATGGAAATCTGGTTTGCCCATGGTTTGGCATCGTCAAGGGACGATTGCTATTTTTGTGAAACAAATATCGAAGTTCATAATTTTAAAAGTCGTAACCACATACAATATGCTGACGTATCAACTGTTTGTAAAACAGGTGTGAGAGAAAGTCAGACATGTTTTTATAAAAATAGCATATAAATTAAGTTTTAATTTAACTGTTTGTGTTTTTATAAAGTCAAAAACTACTTTCACTTAACAACTATTTCATATGTTAATATAAATTACCTAAAAAGTAAAAAAATAAATTAAATTTTTTTTTTTAATTTGTAAGTGCAATTGACTTTATTGGGACCATCACCCCTGATTGCATTTGCACAACATATTAGCCACTACTTCAATATGAATTGGGACTGAATGAGTTTCCTTGCAAAATTTTTAAACATGTTTTTAAATTAACACTTTAGTTAAAGACTAACTTCTTAGTCATGTCATCTGAAATTAAAATAAGCATTTTCGACTTAAGAATAACTCATTTTTTATTCTCTAGAATTGAAACCACACTGTGAGTCGTGGAGAAAATCCATATCAAACACGTGATTAGCCAGCCAGGAAATCGTTTCAAATAGGAAAAAAAAAATGTTGTCAACATCCCGTGTAAATTGATAAAATTATTTTACCGCCTTTACAGAATAATACTGGATGAAGAAAAGTAAGACAAATGTTTATTTATTTTATTTTTTATTATTATTATTGGCCACGTATATAAATTTACTAATAATTCAATCAGAAATGCGTGAAAAATGTATCACCAGGATATAACTGAATGGTTTTAAAAACATTTTTCTTCTCTTCTTAAGTCTCTTAATTCTTTTTTCTTCCAATTTCAATAACAAACTTTTATCATTTTCTATTATATACAAAATTAAACTTGCACAAAAATCTATTCTTGCTTTAATTTATGGAAATTGTGCAAAATACGCGCAAAATATCAGCAACGTATCAGCTGAGCATCTGCAACAGTGTTGGAAGCGTGTAGAAAGGCAGCAGTGTTGCCGCATTTATTGAATGCCTCGAACATACCCATAGCTTTATGTCTAACAAAAACCAAAAACAGTTTTGTAAAATTTCATAAAAAATTAACAAAATTAAAATGTTATCTTTTTTTTTTAAAAAAATGTAAAATTTCATAAACAATAAATAAATAATACGATGGTTTTTAAAACGAAACAAAAACATTTTCCATTTAAATCACTATGAAGTATAAAAATTTTAGATTTTGAATTTACAGCTAAATACGCAATGATGAAAATTTGCATCAAAGGATTTTTCGGCTCCTGCGTCCTTATAAACGAAAATTATACAAACTGCTAGAACAAAATTTTGCTTTTAAACCATTTCCTTTCGTTTAAGTAGTATTTTATTTAATTTGGTTTTCTTGCGCACTAGGGTTAAAGAAACAATTTTGCAACTCGAAAATTTTTTAAACTATATATGATATATAATGTGAATGTACTTTTTAGATAAACATGAATTTCTTGTTGTTGCATACCTATGCTATGTGCTATAATTATTGAGAATATTTTTATTTCTGTTGCATGTGTGTAACAACACGGTGTGACCACCAAAAATTTTCTAGAATGATTCTAAAAAATTATGATAGTGGGCACCTCTAGGAGTGCAATGCAGGTAGTCTGAGGTCTGGGTCACATCTGAGTTCCGGATTCAGTAATTGTAAAATTTGTACGTTGCGATCACTTATTTACTTTTTACAACGTAAGTTGTAGTCGAAAAAAAATTCAAAAATATACTTTCCCAACATAGTTTTGACGCTGATTCCAAAAACAATAAAGTTTTGCAATAAAATACTTTTTACCATATTTACCTTTTTTTGCTACATATGAAATTTTTTAAAAAAAATTTAGTTTTTGTAGATTTTATTTCTAAATAGCATGATTGAAGTGAACAAATTTAGTTTTCAGCTAGGAACCAACAAAGATCTGCGATAAAAGATGTTAAATTTTTGCCAAGGTATCTGGTTTCCATAGGCTTGCAAGTTTGGTGAAAATGCTCGCCTTGCTCGTCCGACTCAGTGGGTATTTGATGCTCGTATAAGAAGTGTATAATTATCTGCGCGTTTTTTTTTTCCAAGAAAACCATCAAAAACAGCTTTCATCGCATTCCATGCTACTTACTGTTCTGCAGAAATTTGATCATTGAACTCATCGTCTTTTACAAGCTTTGGAACGTCTGGACCCACGGATTACCTTCTTTTAGTTTTGCAGCACTAATACGAGGAAATTTTTTCAAAGATACTGGAAACTTGCAGAATCTTGCGGCATGGATTTAATGAAATTTTTCATAATGGAGCGGTGGCAGTAGTATTTTTTCAATAAGCACCAAAGCTTCGATCAGTTCGCCTCGGCCAATCATTTTTCGTGTATTGATTGCCGACATAACTGGTGTTCCACTCGCACAAATAGCAAGCAAACTTCGTTCATCCAGATTGCATTCCGATTAAGATCGACACAACTTTCAAATCGCTGCACAGTCGCCAACGATGACCATTATACTTTACGCATTCCAAATCGTTTTCATATTGTCATACGTCTCTTTCATTTCTGTCGCGTATGCTTTCAGGCTATCCTACGAAGAGTCGATAAAGAGGCGCCATTGATCTGAATCATATTCAATTCCCATTTTTTTCATTAAGCCACCCACATCGGCGCAGTAAACAAATGTATTTTCTGCATTATTTACAAAATATTTCGTAAAGTTTTGCTGACGATTTCGAAAAATGTGAACGGGAATGCTTGGTTCGATTGCATTTATGTCCTTCAACTCGCTCACAAAAAGTTATAATTTTCGTTGCGAGAGCTCCAGTTTTCGCACTATTTTGAGTTATCTTGTGGCATTTGTGGAGCAGGTGATCGATGTCTAGTTGGAGCATATGTTGAAACGTTGAAGACTATATTGCAGTTGCAAAAAATAGTTACAAATAAATGGAGTACAAATAAGTAGCTAAATTGATGCAGTAACAGCACCAAAAATCAAAGAATCGCTTACATGACGGTTCAATCAATCTAGATAAATTGTCTGATTCGGCATCAATATTATTAGAAAAACATGGCACTGGCAACTCATCTGAGTGCGGTACAGGTAAAATAGTCGACGCTGTGGCTTTGTATTCGTATCTGCGTTGATTTCTCATATTCAGTTTAAGCACAGTTTTATTTGTGCATTATTTCATTATGTGCGAAAATTGGATGCCAAATCAAGGGTATTCCAAAGGGCTTTTTTATTTTCCTGTGCTTTCTTTTTTGATCAAAAATTGAAGTCAATGCCGACGTGCATTGAACGCAGCACAAGTTTGGCTCCCACGGAGGCAAGTATTTTTTATAGGCTTCTGGCACACGATTTGTAAAATTTCTACGCATTTTTTCCGGCGTGTGTTTACCACATATATTACAAAAAAGTTTTACTTTTATTGTCCAATCCGACATGATTAACAATATAACGAACAAATAACAAATTTTTTTTGTGATACTATTACTATTAAACTGACATTTTATTTGTGTCGATTTGATGTAAGTTGGATACTGGAAAATATTAAAGTAGAGACAAAATATTTTTTTAAAAACGATCACCAAAATGTTGCTTAAATATATATTATCACAAAAATTTATTTTTTTTGGAATCAGCCACCAAAATTATGTTAGGAAAGTATATTTTTGAATTTTTTCTCGACCACAACTAAAAAGTAAATAAGTTGTTAAAAGTAAATAAGTGATCGCAACGTACAAATTTTAAAATAACTGTATCTCGGAACCCAGATGTGACTTAGACCTCCGACTACCTATATTGCACTCCTAGCGGTGCCCACTATAATGATTTTTTTGGAATTATTCTAGAAGATTTTATTTGTCTTAATTTGGTCACACCGTGTTATTGAAGCATTTATTTAATAAGTATGACTTCTGACATTTTTTTTTATATATAACGAAAAGATTTTTCAGTTTGTCTATATATATTGCACTGACTATCTATTTAAGCTTTCAATACCGGGATTCCCGGTCCCTAAATCCCAGGATTACGGAGCCTTTTTGCAATCCCGAAATCCGGGATTTGATTTCCTGAATCCCGGGATTTTAACCTTAATAATTTTAAATAATAAACTATTTTTTCATAAATATTTTAGTGAAACTAAATTATAACTTAATTAGTAAAATAAATTAAGTAATTGGAAATTCCTCGTTTTATTTCATTGTTCCCAGCTGATTTTGCTTATAAGCTTCCAAAATAAGCGAATGCTGGCGAAAAAAATGAGTATGTTTTTGTTAAATTTATTAAACGTTTCGAATATACTGAGACATAATATTATACATAGGTTCGACTACATGAGAGGAAGCGGAGTTTATGGCACACAAAACAAAAAAAAACATAGCAAGAAATCCGTGGGGTGTCCTTGTTTAATTGCTGCAAACGGCGAGTCCACGTCAAAATGCACGTCATGCAAAAAATTATTAAAAACTAATGGAGGTTCCACAAAGGGACTTTTAGTGCACTTAAAAATAAGTGTATGAAAAAGCAGCTAAAAATACTTAATATCAAAACCAAGTTGAACTGAAACGCAACATAAAGGATGCTCCCCAAACAAAAATAAAAAAATATCGACATATTTTTCTTCAAAATTCATGACTGGCTGTGCGTATGACTGCGCTTAATGGTCTGCCAATTTCAAAGTTCGATCTCGTGGCTTTGAAGTGCCTAAGGCTGCGTTCATAGTAAATGCCGATTCAGACTGGCCTGCGTGTAGGCCAGCTAAATTAAAAAAATTATTTTGCTTAGAATTTATTATTTTTAAAATATTTTAGAACTTTTTATATGCGTGAAATATTTTATAACTGGGGATACTAAAGCAAGGGATTAGGCAGTTTATATGTTCTATAACATTTAAAAGAGAAAAGTAATTTTAAACTTACAAAAAATATAATTCAGAGCTACTCTGAAGCTTAGCGGATGAATTCATAAGCGAAGATTCACCATTTGAAAAAGAATCTAGACATGAATCACCCCATTCAAGTCGGCAATATGTCCATGGTAATACTGATTGGAAAGAGACTCCCATGTAGTACAGCGTGAGCGCTAATAAAGATGAATAGTATGTTATGATGGTCATTGTTGCAAAAGCTTGCCCGTATCCAACGCCTTTAATAAATTTGTTTTAGCTATCGTTTAAATATTTTTTGTAAAACTAATTCACTTACCCAAAAACGACGGACAAAGCGACCAGATTTTGACAGAGCCCTTACTAGTAAATTGGCCAAGAATCATTTCCAGATAATACATTGGTTTTCCTACAGCAAAACATGATAATTAACAAAATAAATATGAAATAAATTTATACCTATTAAAAATAGCACTATAAGATATGGTATAAGAAAAGCACCACCCCCATTCTCATAGGCAGTAAACGGAAATCTCCAAACATTTCCCAATCCAACAGACATGGATATGCAAGACATCAGAAATTCAACTCCGTTCGACCAGTTCGGACGATTGTCTTCATTTTTCTTTTCGTCTTTTTCGGATATCTAAAAAATATAGCAATAAAAAAAAAAAATTAAAAAAAAATTTTTAATTTCAATCTTTTAACGTGTTTTTCTCGAAACTACTTTTTCTAATACGGTTGACGTGATTTCTCAAGTCCTTATGAACCGATTAACTTGATATTTGGTGTAGATTTTCTTTATACATCCCTCTATGGTTGGAACTAGAGAACAACTTGAGTGCATTCAAATGGCGTTTTGAATATCTCGTCAAAATACGAGCTACGAATGCGACTTCTGCATTAAAATTAATACGCAAACACATGTACCAATCGCTGTAGTACGAATAATGCCGTAGAGTATGAGCGATGATGAATACGAATGCATGCGAAACATGAATGTCCGACTAAGCCAGTCATTCGTAAATGCTTTTATGATTATTCGCAGCAAGGAAAAAATGATAACTGCAGTCTGTAGCAGCGATCACCAGTGCCTAACTCTTCCCAGTAGAGCTTCAGCTGAAACACGTGTTTCGAACTACGAGAACGAGATAGGCCAAAAATAAATAAAATATTTATTTGAAAAAACAGAAAAAGCGAGATATCTAGAAAGCGGAGCGAGATAGGCCAAAATAACCTATTTTTAAGGATTTCTAAGGGGGATGCTATTATATTAAAATATTGCACCAAAAATAAATTAAAAAAAAAAAATTTTTAAAAACGGGATAGGCCAAAAATAACCACTTTTTACCTAGAGTTAAAAAAACTATGAAAAGCAGCAGAAAATACTCGAGCTTCTAGCACACACTTTGCGCACAAATAAAACGCCAGGAAAACAAAAATAAAATTTCACTTGAGCTCGAGTCCAATAGGAAACACTCGAGCTTCCAGCGAATCATTCGAAGCATTGTCTGAATGCTGCCTTTGTATCGATTCGCAGTAGTCACACACTGTGCTAAGCAGTAATCGCTGACGACGATTGTTATACGATTGGAAAAAAATTATGAATGGTCTCATGTTGTTCTTTGATACTACCAATAACACGTATGCTGGCCGTGCTCAAGCGCACAAGTTAAATTGTTGAACACACAAAAACAACAACATGCAAATGCAAGATAGCGTGATTTGATGGCTCTTAAAAAAACAACAAAGCAATAAGAAGCAATGATTTTACTTCAAACGGAATACGTCGAATTACAACAGTCATTTAGGCCTTTTCCTCACGGAGCAATGGAAAAGTAATGCAATTGCAACACAATTGTGTATAAAGTTCCAAACCACTGCAATTCAAAACATAATTGCAACCTATGCTTTCAGGAGAGCATGACATGTTACAACGCAACATTGATTATTTCTATTGGAATAGACATAATTTTACCTAAGGGCCCAAAAAAAAACAAGCGGCGTGGGCCCCAAAGTACAATTATTTCTTTTCTTGTACTATACGCGAAAAAACAAACGGCAAAAAAGATTTGGGTCCATCCGTACATTAAAAAATAATATAAACAGCTGATTGTTCGTGGCAGTAAAAGTGTTGCAACAAAGTGACGCTAAATTTTTAGCATTGTACAGAATGACAAAAGCAAAAACACAAGAAGTTGGTGATATAAATTGCAGCATGGTGCGTTGCATAGAACTTATCACAAACATCTTGCCAACTAGTTTTGAAAAAGTTGCTCCATGTGAAGGTTTCGGTATACTAACATGGGTTAGCAACATTTGTTGCAATTGCATTACTTTTGAATTGCTCCGTGAGGAAATGGCCTAAAACATAGAAGTTGTTGTAAAAAGTGGAAAGAGTAAGGCCGCGTTCATAGTGGAAGCTGAAACTGGCTAAGCTTTTTCAAGCGATATCATGACGCTTTTTCTTGCTGTTGCTGTTCATAGTGCGCGCTTTTTGCTCGAGACGTACACGACATTTGCACGAATTTTGCTTTGTTTAAAAGAAGCTTGCTAAAAATCGGAGTAACTATGAATTAATCTTTTACATTATTTTATTAATTTAAGACCTCTTACACTTTAAGAAATAAGTTTGAGCAAAGAAGGAAAACGATCAAATGTTGTTTGACGTACACGACAACAAATCAACCAGTTTTGATGTCATAACGATTTATCACGAAAATTCAGCTAAACCGTAGTTGCCAAAAAAAAATATGGATATAATAATGAAAACATGAATTTAGAAAATAACTATACAAATTCAAATGCAGAAATTAAACTTAAAGAAAATGTTAAAACTTATAAAAAGCAAGCGTAACGTACCCGACATACTGTGTGAAGTACGCGACAAGTACGAATTTAAACTATTTTATTGGTGTTTTTTACTTTCAATATTGGTGTTTCAGCATCCATATTGTATTTTCGAGTGTGAATTTCGTCTCCAATGTACTGCAAAATATGAAAGTTTATATGTCCGTAATGGGTTGCATAGACATCCATGAGGATTTCTCAATAGCAGGTCACTATTACATAAACTCTGTATCTCGGTTAATATTGACACTAGGGTACTGAAATTGAAATAAAACAGGGGAAGGAAGATTCAGTACAACGTTCGACGAAAAAGTGGGAAGGATTAACCATAGGGCGTGGCAATTGAACAAAATTAATTTTATTCTATTAACATTCATACTAGGGTGCTGAAATTCGGTTAAGGTGTGGGTAGAATTATTACAAATCACGATTAAGAAAGTTGGTAGGACTCAACAAAGGGCGTGTCACTATTAGAAAAACTCTGTAAGTTGGTTTATATTGATACATTTTCAAAATATCTCTAAAACTGTCAAGATTGGGTAAAAAAATATATATTTTTGATAAGTTTGTATAAATAGTTTTCCACCAAATAAAAAACAATTTTGAAAATTTAAGAAAGGATAAAAAGTTACAGTCTCAAAATATGTCCAAATTTTTATATTTTTTAGCTTTCAAGCGACATATTTCGTAAACTAAAAAAGATAATTCAACTTTGGGTTCACAAATTTAAATAACTTATATTTTAATTATAAAAATTCAAAAACGATCGAAATCCGCCCCGCATTTAAAATATAAAGTGCAATTATTGAAAAAAGGACAAATTTTCAGATTTTTGCCTATAACTCCTAATTTAGAACTGATGATGAAAAACGAATACCATTTTTGAAATCTGCGTTTAAAATTCATATTGAATTGATAGCACTTTATTCTGCAACTTTAGTTGTTTCCCCATATTGTCCTTATGCAAAAACTTCCATTAAGTGTGTGACGTACGCGACAAACAATTAACTGTTAATTTTAAATACATTTAAAATTAAAAAGTGTGGAGATTCAGTAGTTTTACAATTGTTGACACTTTGTCTGTTTAGTAGTGATGTGAAAAAATTGCACCATCACTCTTAGGCCTTTTCCTCACGGAGCAATGGAAAAGTAATGCAATTGCAACACAATTGTGTATAAAGTTTCAAACCACTGCAATTCAAAACATAATTGCAACCTATGCTTTCAGGAGAGCAAGATATGTTACAACGCAACTAGGGTTGCCAACTCTGAAAAGTACAAAATCGGGACGGAGCCATCAAAAATGTGGGACTTGGCTGAAAAATGCGGGACAACATTTGATACAATATTTTATTTTATTAAATATTTCCTTTTATTCTTTGAGAAATAAAGGGTAGCAATGATGCCTTTACACCATCGCTTGGTTTCTTGATATTGTTTAGATCTGTTTCCAACCCTTGCCCAATTCATGAAAAAAACCAAAAAATAAATCCAAATTGTTTTGATAAATAAAATGTATGAAAAATAAAAACATTCAAAGAAAGAATAAAGTTCAGCAAATAGTACAAAAAGAGCAAGAAACTAAGCTCTAAACAGTTTTCTAGCCTTAGAAATAATTTCTCACTGCGCATCGAAAAATGAAACTAAAAATTTGAAATCTTTTGAAACGAGCTATTAATTTATTTTGATAACAAAATGAAACGGTTTAGGAAACTGTGTTTCATGTCGAATTGGAAATTTAGATACAAACAATCTGAAGTTCTCAAATGCGGGACATAAGGTGTCCCGCAAGGGGTCGTAGCAGGACGCTAAAAAATTAGCTGAAATGCGGGACGTCCCGCGAAATCCGGGACAGTTGGGAACCCTAAACGCAACATTGATTATTTCTATTGGAATAGACATAATTTTACCTAAGGGCCCAAAAAAAAAAACAAGCGGCGTGGGCTCCAAAGTACAAATATTCCTTTTCTTGTACTATACGCGAAAAAACAAACGGCAAAAAAGATTTGGGTCCATCCGTACATAAAAAAATAATATAAACAGCAGATTGTTCGTGGCAGTAAAAGTGTTGCAACAAAGTGATGCTAAATTTTTAGCATTGTACAGAATGACCAAAGCAAAAACACAAAAAGTTGGTTATATAAATTGCAGCATGCTGCGTTGCATAGAACTTATCACAAACATGTTGCCAACTAGTTTTGAAAAAGTTGCTCCATGTGAAGGTTTCGGTATACTAACATGGGTTAGCAACATTTGTTGCAATTGCATTACTTTTGAATTGCTCCGTGAGGAAATGGCCTTACTCTAGTGACAATTAGGTATGTAAATAAAAGGAAAAATTGAAAAAATGTTGGGTTAAGTTCAAGCATTCATCTCTTTGACGATATCATAACTATATATATATATTTTTATCATTGCAGTGATGAGCCAGAATAAAGATTATTTACCATAAGGGACTTAACTTATGTAGGTTCACTGCCCCGTTGTTAAAAATAAGAAATGTTGCTTTTTCTTTTTGCTAAAATATACCGCTATGCATGGAATACCTCTATTAAGAAATGAAAAAGTTGTGTTTAATGGAACAAAAGCACTCAAATTATCATATAAATAAATTGGGTTATTGTTATATAATTTGTTTATTCTCCATTTTTATTGTTCATAAGAATCAAATCAAATCAAGTCTTTTGCGAAAGAAAAGATAATAACGAACAGGCTACAATAAAAACACGTAGGCTCACGACTGAGAGTGCAGCCGTCGAAACCGTCACAGCAAAACACCTGATTTCGACACTTAGGCTATAAGAAAGAGAGCAGAGTCAGTTTATTATAACATGTAAACATTAGTATTTAGTTTTTTTGACAATTTCGGCGGTCGCGCTCTTAGTCGTGGACCTACTTATCTTTTATTGTACCTGCTGCGCTTTCGAGCTGTATAAAAGCAAAAACGTGGCAAACAAACGAACGCGTAATTGTAACGACTCAAATATTTTCTGCTACGTGTGCATTTCGTAGTGAATTTAATTTCGAAAAGAATCGACTAAATTTTACGAATTTACTGTAAATGTATATCCATTGATTCAGTGGAGTCATAAAGAACTACAGGAGGTAGTACTATTACAACTAAAAGCAAAACTCACCTTTTATCGCAAGCGGAACTGAATGATTAGATAAGAGATCTGAACTGTCAAAGGAAAAATCTGAATTAAATGCTTCATGTATGCAATAATTCAACTTTTTGAGACCCTATGTTAAGATGACATACTACAGAAATCGTGAAAAACCGTTTGCTAAACACTTTACTAAGAAGGACAATATCTGCTATTGCGAGGATATTCCTGGCTCAGCCGTACGTTCACAAAGAGTGGCGTTTGTTTATTGATGGCAGCAAACTGAGCTTGAAGGCGGTATTACTGCATTATGGAAACAAAAAGCCATCGATTCCGATCGCACATTCAGTCAACACAAAGGAAACGTATGAAATAATGGCGAAGCTATTGACATATGTATATTAAATATGAACAACACGACTGGAAATAAAGTCGTTGGTATGCTTTGTGGTTTACAGAGTGGCTACACAGTAAAAACTTTGAGGGTAAATTTTATCTTTATTATAACATTTGTGTAGTAAAAACTTTTTTTATCCTAAGTTTTATTTCACTCTATAGTATAAAACTTGTATTTCCATTCAAACATCTATTTTACTCCAAAATAGTATCATTTTTATACCATAAATTTATAAATATCATATATATATTCCAATTATACACACGAAAGTCACTTGGCTTTCAGTAAAAATCGAGTTAGTGAAGCTACCGAACTTCAGCGATGCTAGCAGACAATCAGTTTACGTTTGGTCTTCAGTCAGTAATCATGTTATGCGCAAATATTATGTTGGACATTTTTTTTAAGCTCATAACAAGACAAAAATATTGAGCTTGAATTGGAAGCTCTGCCAACATGATCGAACATGCGAATTTTTTGATTTGTTTTTGAAAATATAAAAAAACAAAAAAAAAATTAAATCATATTAATCCTGATTTATGACTTTAAATGCAACACATATTACCATATTTAATGTGTGTTTACATATCGCACACTAAATACAAAACAGTCACAACTCAAAATTTTTTATATCGACTTTACGTTATAAATCAATTCACAACACACATATCTCACTATCTTTTTCATTATTTTCTTCATTAACTGGAAGAATGAAGTTTGTGTGTTTAAATTAAAATTGCTTTTCTTTTGCAGTTTCAACCAAAAGGTTTTATTTTTTGCTTCTCCTGAAAAGTCATGTTTTTGAGTTGCGACTGTTTTGTAATTAGTGTGCGATATGTGCCATATATTAATAATGCTATAAAAAGTAACGAATTATGGTTTAAAAAGATTTTATACTTCTGCTTATAAAAATGTACACCAACCTGGTGTAAATACATTGTATACACTTTTTGGATAAAATCTTTACAAACTTTATATAAATTTGGTTTATACGATTTGATGGTATAATTGCATAACATATTTGGTATGGATTTATATTTATATCAAATAGTATAAAATTTATCCTCATATTTTATACAGTGTACACAAAATACTGCTGTTTTTTCTGCAAGTGGGATAGTGGAGCACGTGAACACGACTATTACAAAAAGGACTGGCCAGAAAGAATTGACTCGAAAGTTGAAGAGAGCAACGTCAAAAAGTTCCACTCGTCAAAAACGAAAACATAATTCTCCCACCGCTGCACATCAAACTTGGACATATGAGAAATTTTGTCAAGGCGTTAGACAAAGAAAGCGAAGCATTCACATAATTGTAAATAACTTTTCCAAATCTTTCTGTTGCCAAGATAAAAATAGGTGTCTTCGTTGGACCGCAAATAAAAATGGTGTTAAACGATCTTCAATTAGCAGAACTATTGTCACCAGTGCAGGCAGTGGCGTGGGATTCTTTTAGGACGACTGTTTCCAGCTTTCTCGGGAACAATAAAAGTGAATCTTACGAGAAAATAGTCAACGAGTTGCTCAGGAACTATAAAAATATAGGCGTCTCTGAAAATTCACTTTCTACACTCCCATTTGAATTTTTTTCCGAAGAATCTCGGTGACGAGAGTGACGAACATTGGGAACGATTCCATCAACACATAAAGGCAATTGAGAATTGGTAGCAAGGATTTTGGGACGAAAGAATGATGGGTGACTATTGTTGGTTTCTCATCAGAAAAACCAATTCCGACAATAAAAATTAAGAATAAAGGATTTTATTACAAAAACCTTTAGTTCTCATTTATTTATATGACAATAAGTAGATAATCCATAATTTGGGTGCTTTCGTTCCATTAAACACAATTTTTTCATTTCTCAATAGATTTTCTTCAAAAATAGCTTATATTATTTTTTTCGGAAAAATACAGGACTTAAGTAAAAAATATCAAAAGTAACTAAATATTTTGATTTCTTAATAAAATTTGCAACTATTTTTTTTTGGAAATTTTTTCTGAAAAACAGGAAAAATCCCCGAAAATTGAATTTATTCCGCCAAAACTAACAGCTCGACCAAAAATGATGTTGACAATGTTTGTAGGAAATTTTATTAGCTCTTATTTGATATATAATTTGTTTGATTACTGTTGTTGGTTCTGAAGATATATGCAATTAACTGGAATCAACTTTTTTTTCGTTGAAAACTCTACACTGGGCAATATCTCGAAAACAGAGTGACAGAAAAAAAAAGACATTTTTTTTCGGAACTAGCGACCGATTTTACATTAGAAAAGGATAGTGACATTCATTGTACAGACAACTTTTCGTTGTTTGTAAACCAGTGTTATTATTATAAACAGATAGATTATAATTTATCATGTAATTGGTATATAAAGGTGGCGGCCGTGATCGTACGTGCTAAGTGTGTGGCGTGCGAACCAAAGGATCCCGAGAAATATAATTTTTTAAATAGAAAACAAAATTTTCTGTTCGGCCGCCACCTATTTGCAGAAATGGCCAATTTGTTTTGTTTTATTTTAATTGGTTTGTAAACTTTCAAATGTTACTTCACTATTTTACAACTGTAAAATTTTCCAATGCACACAAGCTGTTCAAGTTTAAGACGGCATTAGAAATGCACATTTGTACATTTTTGACGTACGTATATTTCTTTAAAGTGCATTAATCCTCAACTGCACTAATGGTGAATATTCAATTTTTTTTTATACAATACCAAACCAAAACTATAGTGCAAAGTACAAATTTATTGTTTTGTTTTTTTCAACAATTAATTTTATAACTTTTCGAAATGAATGTGATCTCAATCCACTAATTTTTATATGCTTGATTTTTTAATTAGTCTTAAAAAAGAGATGTATTTAACTGAATTTATAACAAAATAAAAGTTACTAAAGCAATTAATTTTTTTTTATACTGAAAAGAAAAAAATTCATAAATAAATAAAGGGTCCGCCATCTAACGTTTTTTTTTCAAGTAGTGCTTATTTCGTGAATGGTAACACTTAGCACATATCTGTTTTGACAGATAATTAGTTTTGTCCTTCCGCTGAACGAATATGGTTGTGTATAAGCTTGAACAACGCTGGGAAATATTGCGACATTACTTTGAAAATCATGGTTGTTGTATATGAACTATAATCTCATGCAGCTGGCAACTATGATTTGTATTCTTATTTTTTATTTTTGGATGAGTATGGCAACTCGCTGATAATGTTTTGTTTTACTTTTACTCTTGATATTCTTTGAGTTCGTTACTTTGTATGTATACTACAGAGCTTCTTGGTTAATGGAATTTATTTATGGATTAATATAAAACATTTTTATTTTAATAAACTTTTACAAAATACAAAAGTGGTGTCAGAAGTGGGATTCGTTAAAATGAGTCTCACACCCGAGTTGCTTCAATCAGTTATGGATTCGTTGGCAGGAGCGATTCGTTTGGCAGTAACTGAGGCCACACAAGCTGCTGTGGCAAATCTTCCTTCTACATCGACACCAAATTCACCACGTTCATCTTCTCCTAAGACACCGCCGTTTAATATTTCTGAATATAAATCAGGAGAAGGGTCATCAGTTCAAGACTATTTCATACGCGTGGACTGGGCGCTCCAATTGAGCAAAATTCCAGAAAACTTACAACACAACTTTGTGCGAGTACACATGGGGGCAGAATTAAACTCTGCGCTTAAAATTCTCGTAAGCCCTAGAGCTCCAGATACTCTTACGTACATGGAAATAAAAGAAACCTTAATAAAACATTTCGATGGTAAAAAAAACAAATATGCGGAGAGTGTAAAGTTTCGCCAGATCAAGCAGGATAAAGGGGAGTCCATGGCAAACTTTGCGCTTCGCTTGAGACATGGAGCTGCATTTTGCGAATATGGCAATTTCTTAGACAGAATGCTTATCGAACAACTACTGTATGGTGTAGAATCGCGCACTGTTTGTGACGATATAATTGCAAAAAAACCTAACGATTTCACTGAAGCATATGAAATTGCACATATATCAGAACTAACAAAACAGGCTACAACGGAGATGAAATCAACTGAGGTTGTACAACCTGTTGAACCAACATATAAATTGGGCTACGTGCCAATAAAGACAAAACGCAATGGCAGTTCAAAATTTTCCACTACGAATGACGCAGATAATTTACGAGAACCGAAAGGAAAATCGACGGGCTGTTATGGATGCGGAGGCCAACATCTTAGAAAAGACTGTAAATTTTCAAATGCAAAATGTTTTTCATGTGGGAAAACGGGCCACATTTCTAGAGTTTGCAGAGCACAAGTGGCGCAAGTTTCAGCTATGGAGCCGACAGCTCAGCTTGATGACGTTGAAAATCTTAATTGTATTAGTTCAGTTAAATCATTAAAAACGCTTGAACGGAAAATGATATCAGTTTGTATTGATGGAAAACAAATTAAAATGGAACTAGATACAGGTGCTCCATGTGCTGTCATGAGTTCCAAGTCACTTCGAGCTATTAAACCAAATTTCAAATTGCAACATACTAACAGGAAATTCACAAGCTATACCGGACATAAAATTAATTGTATTGGTCGTATTACAGTGACCGCTTCCATGGGTAAAACGATGCGTAGGTTGAACTTGTATGTCGTCGAAGGCGACTTTGATACACTTTGTGGAAGGGAATGGATTTCCCAATTTGCACGCGAAATTGATTTTGCCGAGTTATTCTATACAACATCACAAATTAATTCAATTGTGTCTAGTAAGGCAGAGCTATCTTCAAACCAGCAGTCACGTCTCCAGCAAATTATTGGACGATTTGAAAACACGTTTAGCACGGCAGCTGGAAAGCTTTCTGGCCCTCCTGCGAAGATCCATTTACGTGACGGTGCAACACCTATTTTCGCAAAAGCAAGAGACATTCCATTAGCATTGAGGGATGCATACGCTAAAGAAATTAATATGAAGATTAATGCTGGGTTTTATAAAAGAGTGGATCACTCAGAATGGGCTTCGACGACACATGTGGTGGCAAAGAAAAATGGAGGAATTCGCATCACAGGCAATTATAAACCAACCTTAAATCCACAAATGATTATTGATGAGCATCCTATTCCTAAAGTGGAAGATTTATTTAACAAAATGAAAGGAGCGACTGTATTTTGCCATCTGGATGTGACTGATGCATACACTCATTTGACAATTGATGAAGATTTTGCACATGCGCTTACATTAAACACACCTACGCATGGTTTAATCCGGCCAACACGTGCAGTATACGGTGCAGCAAATATACCAGCAATTTGGCAGAGAAGATTAGAAGCAGTATTACAAGGTATTCCAAATGTACTTAATTTCTTTGACGATATACTCCTTTTTGCTGATAATTTTGATAATCTGTTAAGAATTCTTGAAACTACATTAGAGCGCATTCAGTTGCATGGTCTTCGATTAAATAAATCGAAGTGTGTATTTGCTACATCATCAGTTGAGTTTCTTGGCCATAGAATCGATGCACATGGTGTGCATAAATCAAATAAGCACATTGAAGCCGTACTTAATGCACCTAAACCAACATCTATGGAAGAGCTACAGTTATTCTTAGGTAAAGCATCGTATTACAGTGCATTTATTCCAGACTTAGCTACCCGTGAGAGACCACTTCGTGATGTCTTAAAAGAAAAAAACTTTAAATGGACCAAAGAGGCAGATCAAGCATACACGAATCTTAAGCAAGTTTTGGTTTCGCCACAAGTTCTTATGCCATATGACCCCTCACTGGAATTGATTCTAGCCACCGATGCTAGTAATACAGGATTGGGCGCTGTGCTCTCTAATAGATTGAAAAATGGTCAGGAGAGGCCAATTGCTTTCGCAAGTCGAACAATGAATGTGACGGAGCAACGCTATCCTCAGATAGATAAAGAAGCGTTGGCTATTGTCTGGGCGGTGCAAAAATTTTTTAAGTATTTGTATGCCAGACGTTGGACACTGATTACTGACCATAAACCACTGTCACAAATACTGCAGCCTGACAAGTCGCTTCCTGTACTATGTATTAGTCGTATGGCAAATTATGCAGATTTTTTAAGCAATTTCGACTATAATGTCATTCACAAGACTTCCAAATCAAACGCGAATGCTGACTACCTTTCTCGCACAGCGCCTCCGACTGGCTCGGCACTGCAGGTCAATCGTTTGCATACTTTAGGCGATAGTCCAAATGAATACGACGAATTCGACAACTTTATAATTCGACAAATCAACCAATTACCTATCAGAGCCGACTATATTGCACAGGAGACGAGGAAAGATGAAAAATTGGGAAGAATCGTTAAATTGCTCGAAAGTGGACGCTGTTTAAAGAGAGAAGGATTTAAAGCACCAGAAGTCAATTACAAGCTAACTGCAGGGTGTTTAACGTTCGAACATAGAGTTGTTATTCCTTTAAATTTGCAGAAAAGGTTACTTCAAAGCTTGCATACAGCGCATCTAGGAATGGTAAAGATGAAGGGTATGGCGCGTTCCTTTATTTATTGGCCAGGCTTAGACAAGGATATAGAAGACGTTGCAAAAATGTGTCATTCATGTGCAATGCATGCTAACAAGCCAAAAAAGTACAACGAGCATCATTGGGAATATCCAAAAGGGCCATGGGAGCGCATCCACATTGATTATGCTGGACCATTTGAAGGTAAAATGATGCTGGTTATATCCGATGCGTACAGTAAATGGTTAGAGGTAAAGGTAACCAAATCCATAACTGCAACAGCTACGATTGATTTGTTGGATGAAGTATTTGCTTCATATGGTGTACCTTTAATGGTGGTCTCCGATAATGGAACAAATTTTGCGTCGGCTGAGCTCAAGAGTTTTTTGACCGCGGTAGGAGTTAAATACCATAAGTTCTCGGCTCCATATCATCCAGCGACTAACGGCCAAGCAGAGCGTAGTGTACAAACAATCAAGAACGCGTTAAAATCAATGGGTACTACAGTTAATACGCTACAGAAAAACTTGAATGAATTTCTTAGACAGTACAAAAATGCACCTCATTCCACAACCGGCCAATCTCCGGCTCAGCTTTTCCTTGGTCGGCAGTTGCGATCGCGTTTGGATCTTGTTAGGCCCGAAGAAATTCCAAGGAAAATCGAGTTAAAACAATACATGCAGTCGAATGATACTTTCCGTGTATTTGAGCTGGGGCAGAATGTCTATTTTCTATCTGGAAATCCACGAATGAACAAATGGATTAGTGGTACTATTACTGCTCGTGTAGGAGACCTTCATTACGAAATAAACTATATGGGTAAGACAGTGAAACGACATGTCAATCAAATACGAAGCGCTGGAAGCCGCTCGTTTGGGCAAGCAAGTCTTATGGAATCATCTGCCCAATTATCGACATGTCAACAAATTCCATCGACTAAAGGAATGCCATATGCAAATGAATCAGAGTTTGAAGAAACAGTTATGGAACCGTTAATTCGCGAATTTTCACATGGTGAGCAGGGTCCATCAGATACAGAAGATGATTTTGAAGGATTCGCTACACCCCGTGCATCAATGATTGAAGACAAGTCATCGACACCTTTAAATGCAGCCGAACAAAACGACTCAAAAAACGAGCATTCCTCAGGACCGCGACGCTCCACCAGACAGAGAAAGTCACGAGTGCTATTTTCACCGTAACAAGTAGAAGAGGGAAAAATGTTGTATATGAACTATAATCTCATGCAGCTGGCAACTATGATTTGTATTCTTATTTTTTATTTTTGGATGAGTATGGCAACTCGCTGATAATGTTTTGTTTTACTTTTACTCTTGATATTCTTTGAGTTCGTTACTTTGTATGTATACTACAGAGCTTCTTGGTTAATGGAATTTATTTATGGATTAATATAAAACATTTTTATTTTAATAAACTTTTACAAAATACAAAAATGGTAATGCTGCAGAATGTGTGCGAAAATTGCGAACGGAATTTGCAAGAACAGAAGCACCGCCAGCTCCGTATGTTCGTTATCTTGTGAAAAAAGTGAAAGAAACTGGCATCCTCATTGATAAACCAAAGCGTGAAAAGCCAAAAACAGTGCGTACACCCGAGAATATTGCTACTGTGGCAGAAAGTGTGCGTGAAGCGGCATCAACATCAATTCACTGTCGTTCTCAATAATTGAACATTTCGGAGAAATCATTGAGACGAATTTTGCATAAAGACCTTGGTATGACGGCATACAAAGTTCAATTGGTTCAGGAGTTGAAGCCAACTGACCATCCAATGCGTTTTCGCTTCGCTGAGTGGGCCTGCGAGATGCAAAATAAATCAGGTTTTCAGGTGAAGCTCATTTTGATCTTGGCGGGTATGTAAACAAGCAAAATTGTCGCATTTGGGCACAGAAAACCCGCACGCACACATTGAAAAGCCGATGCACCCAAAACGAGTCACTGTTTGGTGCGGATTTTGGTCCTGAGGCATTATTGGGTCATTTTTCTTTGAAATGAACAAGGAGTGGCCGTTACAGTCAATGGCCATCGTTATCGGGCCATGTTGAACGAAGTTTTGTTCACAAAAATTGAAAAGGAGGATATTGGCAACAGGACATTGGTTTCAACAGGACGGCGCTACGTGCCACACAGCCGAAGCTACACTCAATGTTTTGCGCCCTGTTTTTGAAGATCGCATTATCAGCCGCAGAGCTGATGTCGTTTGGCCACCTCGGAGCTGCGATTTGACACCGTTGAACTATTATTTGTGGGGTGCCCTCAAAGATAAATGTTACGCCGACAAGCCAGAGACAGTTGACGCTTTAAAAGACAATATTCGTGAAGCCATTGGTGAAATACAGCTGCACACAATCGATAATGTGCTTAAAAATTGGAGCGATCGTGTAGGCTACTGCATGGCCTGCATGGCTACTGCATACATTCAAATAAAAACAAGTAAAGAAAGTCTTAAGTCGGTCTAGGCCGACTATGAAATACCCTAAACCCACTTTTCAAAAACAAAAAAATTTGTATTGTAAATGGGCGTGTCCACGGAATGAATCCACTATGAATCCTATATTTTATGTGCATTTAAATGTTGGAGAAAAATGTACACATACCAAGTTTTATTCCTGTAGTTCACAGTTAATGCCTTTATTGTGCTTTCGCTATGGGAGGTGGGCGAGTTTTTGGACGGATTACTCCCAATTTTTGAACACACCTTTGTTTTGTTATAAAATACATACATACCAAATTTAATTTCTCTATGACAAACATAACCTTATTTATTGAGTTTTCAACTTTTTGGGTTATATGGGAGGTAGGCGTGTCCGTAGGCGGATGACGTCCATTTTTCAAAAACATGTCCATTTTTCAAAAACATGTCCATTTTTCAAAACCATCTTTGGTTTGTTATAAATATTATACCTGCCACATTTTATCTCTGTAGGTTAAACAGAGACTTATTTATTGCGTTTTCAATTTTTGGGTTGTATGGGAGGTGGGCGTGTCCGTGGGCGGACGACACCCATTTTTCAAAAACATCTTTGTGTTGATATCAAACACATACACACCAAATTTGATTGTTGTAGGTCAATTATGAGCTGAGTTATGCAGTTTTATATTTTTGCATTGTATGGGAGGTAGGCGTGTCCGTGGGCGGATTCCAAAAATATTCAATAGTGCAGATCCTTGGGTCCATGTGACTATGTGTACCAAGTTTCATCCAATTATCTCAACTCCTTCTTCTTATCCTGTGTATACGGACAACACACAGACGGACGGACGGACGGACGGACGGACATAGATAGCTCGACTCACGTGGTGACGCTGATCAAGAATATATATACTTTTCTATACCGGACTTGCTTCGTTCTATGCGTTACAAACGTTTGCACAAAGTTAATATACCCTGACCTTTCAGGTTTAGGGTATAATAAATTTGAGAAAATATTCAGTAGTTTTTTTCTAGCATTTTCAAAAAAAAAAAAGTTATTTGGCGGACCCTTTAGTTAAGTTTTTGGTTTTATTTTGATGTTATTTGAAAATGATTTGGGGGCTTTTACCATGCTTAGTTAAAGTGCAAACACAACTTTAACGGTTGTAGGGAATTTCGTAGGGAACATTTTTTTTGAACGTAGGGAAATGTTCCTTAAAAAGTATGTACCAACACTTTCTTTAACCCTAGGCAGCACTTTGTAGTAGTAAAAAATGCCTAACTTATTTTCACGAGGTCATTATATACCAAAGGAAAAGACAAAGTTAGCCAAGGGCAAATAAATTTTTAAGCCAAATTCTTAAATAAATTCATTATATCTGCAGCCGATTATGGTAAAGCTTAATTCTCCCCATGATAGAAATAAACTATTTAAATCTATTGCTGGGTTCTGCAGAGAAAAAAAAACGATCGTTAGCACTCCCTGATATAGGAGTTAATGCAGATGGAAGTGTATTTGTGCATGAGATTTTGACAGTTGCAAATCGAGAGATCATGTACCACGCCATGATACAAGGCATATTAATCCAAGTACTATAATAAGAAAAAACTGAATGGGAGTATAATGTCAAAATCAGAAATGACAATTAGCAATGTTGCTTCTGCACCAAAAACAAAACAAAAGGGGATTTTTTTAGTTACAATTAATTTACACCTAATATCAAAATTTTAAAATTGTTCTTCAAAATATCTACAAAATACAATTAAAACATCAAGCACAAAATTCAATAATTAGAACATTAAAAAAATGCAAACTTACACATAAGAAAATAAATATGCCTTGGCCATGATATAATAAAGAGGTACGGTAAAGAGATTCACCACACCGTCTACGAATGTCATGCACACGTGAAAATGAAAATTAGCGATGCCACTTTTTCTTTGAGTTGATAAATGTGGGACAAACACTTTGAGAGGGAAAAATATGAGGGTAAAAGGGATAAAATAAGAAGAAATGCATTTTTAGACTCGATATCGTTATTAAATCGTTTTTATATAATTTTTAAAATACTTCAGTTTGGGAAATAACATGAAGAAATATCGATATCGATTTGTAAATAATAAATTGTTCTGAAATTAAAAGTAATTTTATTTCTTTGATGCCAGCAGTATTTATAATTAAATAAACTATGAACTTCATATTATTTGAGATGATATTGAGGGTATTCATGAAAAGCGGCAAGCTGATATTTTGGGCAATAAATTGTTTTTATCAGATAGATTTGTGAAAGTCCCTTTAAGTTGATTGTGCATTTGAAGAGATAAGTCAGCTGTTATCTTGCAAACAGCAAACTTTCATCATTTCATTTCGTTTAAATTTTTTGTAATAACAATTATTTTTATTGAAATTTTATAAGGCTTAAAAGGATAACGTAAGAACGAATGTGTTAAATAAGAAACGCTTTTATTTTAATTTTAAAGTTTTATTTTTACTAATTTAGAATTGCTCATTAGCTTTTGTTTAGCTTTTTGTATTCTTAATTTTTTATTTAAAGATTTTATTCTTGCATGCATTCTAAATCTAATAAATAATTTTTTAACATCGTTTGGCAAGGAAACGTGTATTGTAAACGTGGACTGTATCACAAGGAAACGTGTACTGTATCACAGAACGGATTTCAGCGAATGACTTACCTCATAACCAGTGTTGCCAGTCTAGCCTTTTTGAGGCTAGATCTAGCCTTTTTTTTTGTTGTCTAGCCTCGAAAATTACCATCTAGCCTCTAGCCTTTTTTTTAGCCTTTTTTTGTTTTTTTCTAGCCTTTTCTAGCCTTTTTTAATATATTGCTTAAAGATGCATTACTACATCCAATTTTTCTGACGTTGCAATTTTGAAAGTGTAAATCTTCTATTGCTCTTTTTATTCTTCTAAAGTGGTTAAACCCAAATATTTTCTGTTATAGAGAAAGAAAACTCCAGTTACTCTACAGAAGAAATAACTATAATTGAAATATAATGGCAAAAAAATGTAAATCACAAGTAGAATAGGAATCTAGCTGGGCAGAAGCTAGAGATTCATTGAATGAAGATCCGTTCCAAGAGCTATCATATTTGATTTTTAGTTTTATTATTTTAGCATTAAGCAACGCTGAGGTAGAAAGAATTCTTAGTACAACGAAATTTCAAAAAAAAAAACTAGAAAAGAAACCGTATTCAACTGTTCTTAAAAGAAAACGAGTAAAGAAAGTCTAGTCCGACTATGAAATACCCTAGACCTCCTATTATATTTAAATAAACTATATATTAAAATACTAAAACAAATAGAAGTAACTTCCTATTTTTGTTTAAAATCCCTGTATTTATAGAACTATATAGGTTTTACTAATGAAGGTTGTATGGGAGGAAAGCGCGTTCGTAGGTGGATTACGCCTTTTTTTGTGAGCACACCTTAGTTTTATATACTATGATCTCATACCAAGTTTTATCTCTGTAGGCCAAATATAAACGTTTCTATTGTGTTTTCCATATTGTGGGTTTCATGGGAGATGAGCATGTTTATGGGCGGATGTCGCTCAGTTTGTGAACACATCTTAGTTTTGATACAACAATCTCAATACCAAGTGTTATATTTTTGGCTCACATAAACTTCTTTATAGCGTTTTTACTATAGTGGGTTGTATGGGAGGTGGGCGTGTTTAAGGGCGAATGACGACTATTTTACATCTAAGTACACATCTAAGTTTTAATATCAAATACATATCTGATAAGTTTAATCCCTGTAGTTCAAATAAAAGGGTCTTTATAATAGTGTTTTCAATGTTGGAGTTGTATGGGAGGTGGGCATGTTCATGGGTAGAGCACGCCAATTTTTTGTGTACGTCTACGTTTTGATACAAAATAAATACATTTAAATTTTATTTCGGTAGCTTAATTACAACCATCTATACAGCGATTTTTATTTGTTAGTTGTATGGGAAGTATGCGTGTCCGTGGGCGGATTCTAAAAATATTCAATAGTGCAGATGCTTGGGTTCATGTGAACATGTGTACCAATCTCATCTCCTTCTTAACCTATATTAACAGATAACACATAGAACACGGACGGACGGACATGGTTAGCTCGACTCAACAGGTGACACTGATCAGGAATATATACTTTTCTATACCGTACTGGCTTATTTCTATACGTTACAAACGTTTGCACAAAGTCAATATACCCTGACCTTACATGTTTAGGGTATAATAGCGTTAACAAATCTAGCCTTTTTTTAGCTTTTTTTTTAAAGCCATCTAGCCTTTTCTAGCCATTTTTTAAAGGCCATCTAGCTTCTTTTCTCAAAACTTTCTGGCAACACTGCTCATAACATCAGCAAATGTGGAGCAGCGAAAAAGCTGATGCATAATTTTTTAATTACAAAACATGTACTTCCCCGTTTTCTGCCCAAGTAATTCAACAAAATCACTGTGGACAAACATGGATATTTAATGAATGCTTTTTAAGATACGGCAGCACTGATTTTTTTTGATGTGACATTCGTAGACGGTGTGGTGAATCTCTTTACCGTACCTCTTTATTATATCATGTACCACGCAACACAGCTTAAGCGCCAAAAATTGTTGGCTTCGGCATATTCAATCAGAGGCAAGGTCTTCGTAAGAGTACACCAAAACGAACAAGCGAAAGAAGTAACCACTAAAGAGAGCGTTGATGTAATTGCTGGCACAAACAGAAAGTAAAACACCAACGAGCACCAACAAGTAACAATTTATGCTTAATAATAGAGTTAACAAAACAAAAACATATGAAAGCAAAAAAAAAAAACCAAAACAACTAGCCCAGTGTTGGGTTTTTCAGTACAATTGTACTTTTTCAGTACATTTTTATAATAAAAAGTACGTAAGTACCACGAAGACATTTCTAGTACATTTTCATAAACTTGGTCTTCGTCATATCGACTTTCTTGTTAGAAAATTTAAAATGGGGAGTTGTGAATCACCTTGTTTTCGAACTTTGACAACTGGCTCGCGCATCTGTCATACGTATTACGCATTATAAATTAATTTTATGAACGTTTTCTGTGAAATCAAAGTAAATTAAAATTTTTTTTGTGTTGTATTTCAAGATTTACTCAGACATCATGCTGCGACATAAATACAAATTTTCGTCAATAAACATAAAATTGGCCATTATTTTTTTCATTTTTGTCATGAGAACTATTTGCTCTTTCTTTTTTTTTCAAGTTTAATAAAAGTTCGAAAAAAAAATCGAAAATTTTATTGTTCACCATTTATAGTAGTGATTCACAACTCCCCACTTTTTTGAAAATCCAAAAATCTAATTTATTTCAAATCTTTTCATTTTTTTTTTTAAATTAAAAATGTTCAATAAATGTATCTGGAGGTAGTTATGTATTACCATTATCTACAAATAGACGGTTACAGATAAAAAATATTCATTTTTATTTCGATTTGGTACAATTTCGGTAAAGTCATTTTCCATCCCTGAACTAGCCTAAGCATTTCTCTTCTATTCTTAAGCACTTCAATCTTAGTATTTTTAAATGTTTTCTTTTTCTATCTTTATGATCTTACTTATAATTTTATATCCATGTTTCTGTCATTATTACTGATGCATTTCAATAGGTTAAGGGGGGTACTTTGGGGAAACTTAATTTAATTTCTAATGTAAACTGCCATTTTAACAGCACAAATAACTTATTTTTAAATGATTGATTAACAAACGAGTCGCGACGCTAACACTAAAACAATTTTGAAGATTATAAGTAAAACCCATCGAGGATTTTAATTATGCTATTTAAATGCGCGTAGTTTAAATTCATCAAAAATAGATTATACTAATTACATTTTGTCCGAAACTGTGATTGATTTGGTTTGCGTGACTGAATTCTGGTTTAAAGAAGAAACTGTTAATGATGAATATGCACTTGATAATTTCAATATTTTAAGGAATGATCGATGTAACGGTTCACAGGGAGGAGGAATTGCGATTTACTTTCATAACCACTTACAAAGTAAAGTTATATATAAATCAAATAATGAATGCCAAGTCGAGAATATTGGCGTTGAATTCGGAGATAGGTTGGAGAAATGTCTTGTATTCTGTGTTTACAATCCCCACAGATCATTTTCGTTAGAAAATCTATTCGCGAAAGTGTCTGAGCACGCTTCGTGATATGAGCACATTCTGATGTGTGGTGATTTTAATGTAGATCTCCTTCTGCTTGATGCACGCTCAAATTCATTATTAGATTTCATTAGCTCTTGTGGGTTGAATTTAGAAAATGACTTGCCGACACGATTTGCTCCTAATTGTAAACCTAGTTTTTTGGATTTGTTTTGTGTTGCAGATAAAAAATTTTCCTCGCATTTCGAACAACTTTCCTTAGCAGGAATTTCAGATCATGATATGTTATTTGCTACATATAACATTGATTTTACAAAACCACCAACCGATTCACATTTGTCTTATCGTGATTTTTAAGTGATAGATACAGGTACCCTGTTCTGTGAAGCAAGTATTTTGGATTGGACGGGATGTTGGCATTTTTCGAACATTGAAGAAAAACTTGAACATTTTAATACCCTTGTACGTTACTTACATGATAAATATGTTCCTTTGAGAAAGTTAACTATCAAAAATTCTAAAGTTCCATGGTTTACACGTGAAGTTGAAGAAGCTATTAAAACTAGAAATAAAAACTATACCAAGTGGAAACGGGATCCTTCAACTCAAAATTGGGATATATATCGGATGTCGAGAAACTTTGCTACGTGTATTTTAAATCACTCCAAGAAGGTATATTTTTGCAGCAAACTGAATATTAATCTGCCAGAAAAAGTTTTATGGAAAAATTTAAACGGGATCGGTTTTAAAAAAAGAGCTTCTGAATGTAACTTAGATTGCAATGAATTGAATGAGTTCTTTCTTCAAGCAAATAAACTTGTTGACTCTTCCAACTACACTATTAACCATCGACTTGTATATAATCACAAAAATAAATTCGATTTTAAAACTATTACTGAGGATGAAGTAATAAACTCTATTTCGACCATCAAATCCAACGCTGTTGGAGGCGATGATATAAATCTGAGATTTGTTAAACTCATATAACCGTGGATAGCTTCAAGCTTGACACATATACTTAATTTTGCCATTACTTCTTCTACCTTTCCTCAGCAATGGAGGATGGCTTATGTGATTCCCATTGGAAAAAGAAATAATCCTAGCCGTACTGAAGACTTTAGGCCAATAAGTATACTACCTGCCTTGTCAAAGGCCTTTGAAAAAATTATTTCGGTTCAAATAGTCCAGCATTTGAATGCACATAAACTGCTCAATGAGAATCAGTCTGGCTATAAGGCAGGCCATAGTTGTACAACTGCTATACTCAAGGTGATGGAAGACATTCGGCCAGCATATGATAACAACGAGCTAATCATTTTAACATTGTTAGACTTTTCCAAAGCTTTTGACTCGGTTAACCATAAGATTCTCCTACAAAAGCTTGAACATTATTTTGGGTTTAGTAATTGTGCAACTAAGCTAATGAGATCGTATTTAAGCGATCGATTACAAAGAGTCAATAATAAAAACGTGTTTTCTGACCAGAAAAGAACATTTTCTGGAGTTCCACAGGGGTCAATTCTGGGCCCAATTCTTTTCAGCATGTTCATAAATGACATCGTGTCCAGTTGCCAAAATTCTTCAATTCACTTGTATGCGGATGATGTACAAATCTATCTATCTAGGCCGATTGGGTTGTCGGAAGACTTGATTTTTAGATTGAATGAAGATTTGAACTCAATACAACTATAGATAGATAGATAGGCAGATAGCAATCTCCTTAATTTAAATGCATCCAAAAACCAAGCTCTTGCTATTTCTCGACAGCGTACAGTATTGATTATCTTCCACCCATTTTTATGGCGGGAGTAAATATCTCGTTTGTCGGTGTTGTAAAGAGCCTTGTGTATATGATTAATAAGAATTTGAGCTGTACTGATCATGTTAACCATACCATTGGTAAAATGTACTCAGTGCTGAGAAAATTGTGGCAGACGAAGGATTTCATACCACAATATATAAAGTTAAAACTCGTACGTTCATTAATAATTCCCCATATCTCATATGGTGAATTGGTCTATGACAACATCGATTCTGCGTCTAAAAGAAAGCTGCAATTAGTGGTGAACAACTTGGCAAGATATGTTTACAATAAACGGAAATATGACCATATAGCAGATTATGCTCCGACAATTTTTGACTGTGATCTTACAACATATTTTAATACACGCAATCTCCTCTTCTTACACAAACTAATTCATACCCACTGCCCCGAATACTTGTACAGGAAACTTTGTTTTGCTGTATCTAGTCGTACACCTAATTTAATAGTACCTGAATTTAAATGTTTAATAACGTCCAGAATGTTTTTTGTTAGTGTTGTGAAACTGTGGAACATGCTACCAAGGTCCGTCAAAACCGAACGAAATAAAAGGTGCTTTAAAATGGCTGTAATCAATTTCTTACAATAAATATGAGATTTCTGTAATAATTTCAGTCTCTTCTATCCAATTCTGTCTATTTTTGTATATTAGGTTAGGTTAAGCTATAGTACTTAAGTTATACCAATACCATTTTTAAGTTGTGTAGTTGATGTATCAAAAGAGCCTAAGCTCAAACTGTACAATCATAATTCTTTAAATAAATAAATATATATTTAAATATCTTATCAAGAGCATACAAAAATATTTTTTGAGTTAAATTTATAAATTGAGATGAGTTTAATCACGCAGTTTAAAATCCGTAGGTTGACTTTGAAGTCTTGAGATATGGCATAACTAATGGGAATTTTACATTGTCATCGTAAAATTTAACATTTCTAATGACGAACGTACCCAGATCGTTTTGTAATAAGAGTGCTATTTTTGTTTTTTAAAAATACTTTAAACTTAAAAGCCAACTCTTCTAGCATGTTTTACTCAGCCTTGTGATTAAGATACCATTTTATTGACAACTTATACGTATTCTTATTGTTAAGTTGATGAAATGTAGTTTTGTATCAATTACCAATGGAAACTCTACCGACAAATAACAAAATTTCCATTTTTAAATGCATTTTTATGCGCAACTTCAAGTTTTGACTTAACAGTTGCCAACTGTTGAGTACGCTGAATGTGACCAATGAAAATTAATTATATGCAATGGCGGATTGTGAGCGCTCTCTTCTTTGTTATATTTTTTGACAGATGATTGTTTCCAACAGAAACGTCAATACTACCTTGTTATTATTCGTTGAGCGCAACTATTCAACTCGAAAGGTGAGGTGCGGAAAATCAAAGAACTGCATGCTGTAGCGTAAGCGCGATTTATGATACTAGAGATTAACTGTATTAAAATTGCCTTGTTTCGTGAACAGCCTATGGAACAAAAACGAACAATTTTTGGAAGCTAAAGAAACCGTCAGAAATATTTCAGTCGTTAATGGCTATGCTGAGAGGGGTATAAATCTCATGAACGGATTCTTTGTAGCATAGAAAGATTTGGCTGTATCTATTAATACGTTTTTATTTATTCAATAAATAACATTTGCCAATCATTCATGTGGTGTGAGAATTGTATTTACGAAATTTCGAACGAAATGTCATTAGAATAATCTTTCTCATATACGTTGGTCACTTCATAGACCTTTTCCACACTTCATAAAATTCTGTGGGCGCCCTTAAAGACAACTATGTAAAATCTATGTACCGCATCTAGTATGAGAACAAAACGAGAGTTGTATTGACTAGGTAAAGGGAGCGTGTACTGATTACATTTAAATTTATTCAATTTTTAAAATTAATGGTTAATGTATTCAATACAACGCCCATTCCACGCATAACGCAATACTTTTTTTCAAAAATTGACCTCATAGCTTTCGATTTGTTTTATTTTTGGGCTATAGATTCCTATTAAAATTCTAAGAATATAAGTTCATTTATTTTTTTTTTATCGCCATTCGTTGAAAAGTTATGGACCTCTCAATTCTGCAAATCGTCCGAAAACGCCAGAATCGGAAAATTTTCAATTAATTGTAACTTAAGTTGTAACTTATTATGTGTTGAAAACATTGCAGACTTAAATAAATTCAAGCATCGTGTACTCAGTAGAGTGTATCGAAAATCTGACCTCCAATTCCGGTACCAAAATTAAATAGTACATGAAAAATCCTGTTGATTGGTATACTTTTTTTTTATGTGAACTAATTTTGGCATCCCCCGAAATGCATTTTTGTGCATTTTTTATCAACTTTTTTTATTAATTTTGTTGTGATTGATTTAAAAAGAAAATCAAGCTTATCAATTAATTCCTTTCATATAAAAACACAGAACTGCAAATTTTCATCCCTGTTGACAAATGCTCTGACGAGATAGAACAGTTTTTTTCAACGTGAATCAACTTGTTATTTAATATTTGATATGTTTTTATTTGTTTTATGAAAGTACTATTTTTAACTTTTAGCAAGTTATAGTATATTAAGCTCGTCACAGAGACCTCAGTGGCTGCTGCTTCTGCAGAACGAAGAAAAGGAATAATGTTTTCTATGTTGGAGGGCCGTCCAAAAAGGCCGAAATTCGAAACAAAAATGGGATTTTTAGTCCTTTACAGGATCTAAAAAACACTGTTGTTATTATTTGGTTAACTGTAATAGTTGAAAAAAATACGTTTTTGAAAAAAATACTTTTGCATTAAGCAATCAAAAAAAAAAAAACAACCAAAGTTTAAAAATACTTTCATCCAATAAATAAAAAGAATTCAAATATTAAATAACAAGTAGATTCACTTTGAAAAGAACTGTTATATCTCGTCAAAGCATTTGTCAACAGGGATGAAAATTTGCATTTCTGAGTCTTTATAGGAAAGGAATTTATTTTCTTTTTAAATAAACCATTAATGGGTGTCCAATACAAAAGTTGATTAAAAAATGCATTTCGGGAAAATGCATTTCATTTGAACCAAAATTGGTTCAAATAAAAAAAAGTACACCAATGGAAAGAATTTTTCAAGTACTATTTAATTTTGGTACCGGAATTGGGGGTACGATTTTTCCCATACAAGTCGATACACTCTAGTACTCAGTCAACGTTTTATGCAATTTTTCACAAGAAATGTACTCAATACATTTAATATAGACTAAGATCCAAGGTTGCCACTTTGGTCCAATAATGATACTCTTAATTTGGTTTCTTTTATGGAAATTTTTACGTATATAACTTAAACAAATGTTCTGTGCTTCATTACGACAGAACAACTTTATTTACTAAAATCAACACTGTTCTCATAAATTTTCATCCGACCTACAAAAATTGCATATTGAGAGATAGCTTCTTTCCAAACGGTTATTCAAAGCGAAGCAAAGTATTTTGAGTGTAATGCAATTCTTCTGGAAAATCGTGGCCATTACCAGAAAAAAAACTTTCTTCGACCAAAATCTTGAATAGTGGAAATATAGATATGATTTTCGTCACCAATTTTTTAATAATTTTTAAACTTTTTATCCGATTGGGGCAAATTTATACAAAACTAGTAAGGTACGATATATCTTCGGCTTGGCCCAAGTTAAAATTCCCCCACGCCTCTTTATAGTTTTCAACTTTGGGGTTGTATAGGAGGTGGGCGCATTCGTGGGTGGATGATGCCCATTTATCCTACACGCCTTAGTTATAGTTTATAACAAACCACACACAAACCGAATATTGTTTTTGTATGTTAAATATAAGCCTCTTTATAGAGTTTTCAATTTTGGGGTTGTATGGGAGGTGGGCGAGTTCGTTCGAGGATGACGCCGTTTTTTCTTAAATGAGTTAGTTTTTATATAAACTACACATACCGAAAATTAGTTCTGTAGATTAAATATTAGCCTCTTTATAGATTTTTCATTATTGTCGGTTGTATGGGAGGTAGGCGTGGTTGGTTTTCATCCGATTGAGACCATTTTTGAACTTGGTCTTCCCTTTAGAAAAAAGGCTTAAATATCGGGTTTCATTCCGATAGCTTGATATTTAAGGCTATAATCGTGTCGACAGACAGATGAACAGACGGATTGTTTAACTACAGCGAAGAAAAAACAGATTTTGTAAAATTGGTTCTGTATAATTTGAGAACAATGAACACTAACAGTTCTTTACCATCACATTTGATTTGGCTTTTATCTAAACTTTTATCTACGCTAAACTTCGGTCTGCGTTACAATTTTAATATAAGAGCGAAAACAAAAATGCATTATCGTGTTTGTGATTTTAAAAATAAACAAATATAACATGAAAATACTTTACTTTAGTTTTTTGCGATCCCTGATTTTAACATAAAAACAGCCGTTTAACGGAATGCAGTAGTCTTCTTCTTCTACAATGTTTCAACTACGTTTATGTACATATATTCACAAGTCATCAAGTGTTTTACATGTTATTATTGTCAATTAACTAGTTTCTGTCGTAGAAAACAATAATTGTTAAAATATCGTTTAAAATTTGAATAAGTTATCATGTTTAATTAGGAATAATAAAAAAAATATATATATCTTTGTAGATGATAAATATAAGTTCTAAAATTGTGGCATTTTAATTTGTTAATTTTAGTTTATTGGAGCGAGCGAGCGAAGCGAGCGAAGCTCCCATGGAACAGGTTGTTTGAAGCTGTTTAGAGACCTTAAACTCTCGAACGGATTGACCGATCTTAAAATTTCTTTTACTGTACTGTTCTACGCTTCCTAACGAAGGTTGTTTTCTTAGGAAGTTTTTTCAAATTCCATTTAGTTTAAAAGTTAATTGAAAATAATATTTCCGTGAGTTTTGTTGTTCTTATTCGCTGAAATAGTTTTCTTCTTACATGCTTGTAAATGCATGTATCAGTCAATGAAAAAACCGAACGACATGAAACGACAGCAAAAATCTTACGGCGAATGTTTTTCGCTGCAACAGCTATTTATCAATAAATAGTAAAAAATAAGAGTACGAATTTTATTTATGAAAGAAAATAGTTTGAAAATAAAACACAAAACATGAAATCTGTGTATATATTTGCATATGTAGGTGAACCCTGTAAAATAAAATAAATTTGCAGTTTTAATTCTTATTTTAGGCTTCTTTTCTTTCATAAACAACATTTGTTGTTGTTTGACAGACATTTGTAATTCCATAAATTGCAGCTCAGCGCTGCTAATAATTTGCTGCTAAGGAATCTTGTACATGTTAATCAAGTTTTGTTCTTTACTGTTACAACTACAAAACATTAAACAATTTTACGTGGGCAAGGAACAATGAGCGCGTAATTTTCGCAGAGTATTTGAAAAGAAATTTACTATTATTTTGTTTTCATCAGCAATCCATTAAATGAATTTAATAATACATTTCTTAAATGATTCTTAAACTTATTTAATAGCAGATTTATTTCGTTTGCAATCGAACGCAGGCATGCACGTTAATTCTTCCCTTTTACCCGCTGCTTTTTTGAAGATCTTAAAAATGCGAAAAAAGCAAGTGTCATACCAGCTTTAGCATAGGAGAAAATAATAGAAAATTTTTCGTTTTTCAACGAAATATAAATAATTATATAAATATAAATAAAAATAATTTATTTTTCTGGCTCAACGAAACAGAAAAAATTCTGTTGATTTCGTTGTGCATGTCTGATCGAAAGATAAAAGCATTTTTTTTTATCACGGAAAATTTGTCTGTTGCGTATTTTCTCAAGAAATTTTACACACAACTTCAAAAATCAACGAACGTTCGTTTCAACCGTTCATTTAAAATTAAGGTTTAAATAGAATGTCCGTTCAGAAAAAAATTACTAGCAGCGTCAGTGATTTTTTTTTGTTGTGCGTGGGTCATTGGTTCGGTTTGCGTTGTTGCTGTTCTACATGTTTTCGTTTTTGCGTTATCGTGGAGAAATGAAAACAATAAGAAATAAGAAAGAAAAGTAAAGAAATCAATCTGCAAGAAACATTCAGATAATTAAGTACCGGTCGTGAACAAAGTTCCTGAATTTTTAATTCAAACGCTCATTTTGAATAAGTGATTAAAAACGAACGTTCGCTGTTTTTTTTTTTATTGTGTGAAAAAACTGAAATAATCCAATTGGATTTTTATTGCCTTTAATTGTTTTTACACAACATCTTTGGATTTGAGTATTCACTTAAATATTTCTTTTTAGCATATATCTAAAGCTTTCGGTGTTCAAAAGTAAATAAATTAAATAATTATTTTTTAGATTTAGTAAGAAAAAAATTATAGATGTGTTAGTCTGTCAACTTATGTGAAAACGAGAAATTATGAAATGGTTAAATATTATTATTTTCGTTTTGAATTATCATATTCATTGCACCAAAAAAAAAAAATATGGCAAATTTTTTCCAAAAATTTATCACATGCTCGTAGTAGGTTCCTTTTCTACTTATAAGAATATCAGTTTTTTGTTTTTTTATCGCCATAATTTTGTAAAATATTATGGAGATACCAATTTTTTTATAAAAGCAACAATCTTAAAAATTAAGTCATTTCTAATAAATCATAAATCCATCTTACGTTACCTTATTTTTGTAAATGGTAACATTGCTATCATTAGAAAACTAGAGAAAAGCGATTTAAAAAAATTAAATATTTTTGGAATTTTTATGCTAGAGTTGCCAACTTTCTGAAAAACTTTAATTTGGTTTTATCTTAAAAAGTGAATTTTAGTTTTTTTTTGTTATTTTAAACTGTTTGCCATTTTAGAGGTTTATATATAGTAATGTTTGTTTTATATATATTAATGACCTCACACGTGACTTTGGAACATAAAAATGGAAGAAAACTAGAATAAATTAAAAAATTTTAATTTTTTCGTTTAAGATACTCGAAAGAGATAATATCTCTTTTTTTACAGATTTAAGAAAAAATTTTTAAAGCGAGCGACCCAACTAATTTGTATCTTCAACGTACCTATTTATGTGGCCAGCTTAGGTACTTGCTAAGCGATTGCTACGACCTAGTAATTCTAAAAAACATATATGTTTTTAAGAATTTTATTTTAAGCCTTATGCCAAATAATTCATGAAGCAACAGGTTGCTACAACAACAAATTCAACTGCAGAACAAAACCGAGCAGACTAAACTGTGGTTTCGTCGGACGCTACTCCGACTCATCAGTAGACTCATCTGTGGTTTATACAGTCCACTAACTTTGAAAAGTTAATAAGTGTAACTGCTGTAAAACTAAAACGGAATTACCGAGACACTTTTCACTTCATCAAAGCAGTGTTTTTCTACTCTTTTGCTAGTGGCAAAACTTAAAGAAGTTGACTACATTGATTCTGCAAAGATTTTGTTGTTGCGCTTTTTGTTTACTTTATCACGTGTCCATCTAGGTTCTAACATTATGTTGGTATTAAACCATAGAAGGCGTGAAAAAGGGTTTTTTGAAAGCAGATGTTTATTATATGCGCAAACATATAATTCTTATATGTGGCATTTTAATTTGTAAATTCTAATTTTAATTAATTTTAAATTAAATTAAATTTAATTTGAACATTAAACAATTTTTTCGAAAGTAAAAAATGTTGTTATTTTTACTCCAAATGAAGTAATTTTGTCATTTTTTTTTTTTTGCAATTGTTATACCCTAAACCTGAAAGGTCATATTAACTTTGTGCAAACGTTGGTAACGCATAGAACGAAGCGAGTCCGGTATAGAAAATAATATATCGTCGCTGCGCCTAAAAAATCGGGTATGTGATTTTTTATGATTTTTGTTTTATTGCATAATTGAATAGCCCTACTCAATGTCCATCTGTGCGCTGAACTGCTTCTCGTTATCTCACATTGGAGACATTTTTTCATTATTTTTGCAATAAGGTTTTTAATTAAAAATTTGAAAACTCAGGTATGTGCTCGAAAAATTCGATCATAGTGGAAACAAAATGCCCATAAAAAAATCGGTTATGTGTCTGAAAATGGAAGAATGCATCCTCGCTTCGTGCTGGAGTAAGAAGTTTAAGTTTTTTTTTAATATTTATCTCTAAAATTTTATAGAAAAAAATACAAAATTATGACATTGCAATAAATTTGGAAGCGCAGAGAATAAATAAGTTTTTTTGCTCTCCTGAAAAGTTGTCGAAAAACACATAACCTAATTTTAAGGCGCAGCGACGATATATTCCTGATCGGGGTCACCTCGTGAGTCGAGCTATCCATGTGAGCTATACTAGAGATGTCTTTTAAAAATGGGTGTCATCCGATCACGGACACGCCCACCTCCCATACAAGCCAAAAATGGAAAACTCCATAAATAAGCTTATGTTTGTCTTATAGAGATACAATGTGGTATTTATGTATTTCATACCAAAACTACAATGTGCTCGAAAATTGAGCGTAATCCGTTCATGAACACGCCTACCTCCCATACAACCCACAATAACGAAAACACCATAAATGCATTAACATGTGAGCTACAGGAATAAAACTTGGAATGTGCAAATTTTCCATCAAAATTGAAATGCATATGAAATATGGGCTTCATCCGGCCTCGGACACGTCCATTTTCAATACTACCATTGTGTTTTTAAAAGAAGGTTTAGGGTATTTCATAGTCGGGCTAGACCGACTTTAGACTTTCTTTACTTGTTTTTTATTTATTTTTTAAAAAGGAAACCTCATCTCCAAATATATTTTTTGAAGATTAAATGCCCCTGGGAAGCGTACCAATAAAACCTTAAATTTTTAAAAATTTTTTTACTCGAAAATAGCCAATTTTCAGGTTGCAAAATAATTATGGTTTTTGGAACGGACCCAAATCTGGTTCAGTTTTTTTTTAAGACGTATATATGAAGCTCTAAACCCTAACTACTCATTTGATTAACTCATTACTCAAAACCCTCGAAATAAGTTCGGGCTTACAATTATAAAAACAATCTATCAAAATATATATAAAAAAAAATGTGTTTTAAGCGGACGTGACACCTTCAAAAATTTTTTATTTTAATGTTTTAAAATGCGTATAAGTTGAAGAGAAAATAAGATATCATTTTGAAAAATTAAATATATATTTTTTTGTAAAAAAACTACGCAAAAAATTTTTTTTTATTATTTTAATCACATATATTGCTATAGGGTGACCGTGGCATGCAGGTTAAGTGTGTGGCTTAGCATGCTCGGAGCCCGGGTTCGATCCCCAGCCGCGGGGAAAAGTTTTTTTCAATAACAAATTTTTCTGATCGGTCACCACCTCTCTGCAGACAATGGCAAGCCTCAGGGAGTAAATAATGCCATGTTAAGCTTCTTGAGAACATGAACTTTGGCCGTTCGGAGTCGGCATAAAACATGTAGGTCCAGTTCTCGGTCAATTGTGTGCAAACATTTAATAACACACACAACACAATTGATCACAAGAAGCTCGGTCAAAGTCCTTTCAAGGGCTGAAATGGCCAATTTGTTTTTTTTTTTTATATTGCTATAGGAATTTTTTTAAAAAATCATTAAAAAAATCTTGACAAGCGTGATAAAACAAAAACTACTCGACCGATCGTACGAAAATTTAAATATGTTGTTTTACACTTGTCGATGCATGGAATGAACTGCGGACAGAAAGATCGGTTCTATAGTTTTTGAGTTTTAGGCCAATATTGTCCACAAAAACTTGTAAATTTTCGAAAAAACGCCGCCGTTTTGTTATTTTTCAATCAAACTTGTTTTTTTTTTAGTTCATTTCATGGCGGTTCTGATGCTGATAAAAACCACGATATTTGTTTTTTTCCGATGTTCCAGTGAGTTGTAATCACGCCCACCATGGTTTTTTGATGTGTTTTTAAAATATTTCCAGTAAAATATTATATTTAAAATATTATATTATATATATTATAAATATTAAAATATTTTTATATGTAAATAAAAAAATCAAAAACAATTTTTTTTGTTTAATTTTTTTACTTAAACATCTATATAATTAATAGGCTAAGGTTTTTTTTGTGACTTCAACTCTCCCAGACCAATAGACCGATTTTAACAATTTAGATGTCATTAAATCAGGTTTAGGTTGTAAATGTGCAAACGACTTTTTAAAATTGTGATTTCTCTTCAGGGGGTTCCCAACCTTTTAAAACAGAAATAAAACTTTTGTACAAAAATCCGTTATTTTATCGATTTGAAATTTAGTTTGAGAAGAGCTTATGAATTGATCGAATTTGAATTTGTTTTTCAAAACTAAGAAATTTTAACCAAAATTATCTTTTATGCATTCCTCAAATGTCAATTGTCCGAAAAATGGAGTTCCAAAATCAAAAATTCCACTTTCCAAGCAAACAACTCAGTCAAATTTTAACGGTTTAAAAAAAAACGTTTTTTTTTTTGGGTTTTTTCATCTAAATGTGTTATAAATGTATGTGGTGACTGTGGGATGCAGGTTAAGTGTGTGGCTTAGCATGCTCGAAGCCCGGGTTCGATCCCCAGCCGCGGCGAAAAAGTTTTTCAATAAAAAATTTTCTGATCGGTCATCACCTCTCTGCAGACAATGGCAAACCTCAGAGAGTAAGAAATGCCATGTAAAGCTTCTTGAGAACATGAACTTTAGCCGTTCGGAGTCGGCATAAAACATGTAGGTCCAGTTCTCGTTCAATTGTGTGCAAACATTTAATAACACACACAACACAATTGATCATAAGAAGCTCGGTCAAAGTCCTTGCAAGGGCTTTGCAATTTGTTTGTTGTTTTTTTTTTGTGTTATAAATCGATGTTGTAGGTGTTCTGTAAGTACCTTTTATTAATTTCTCAGATATATCTTAGTATTATTTCTTAAATTTTTTTTTTTTACTGCGTTTTTTTTTTTAGATTAGTTATGTTTTATAGCTGGAAGAGTTTAGCTGGAATGTTTTCAAATAGTAATAATGTTTGTCTCAGTAGTAATTTAAGTGTAAGTTCGTCTTCGTATTATGACAGTTACATTAAAAAATGTAGTGTCAGATCATACGTTTCAAGTCAAACCATTCAGATAATGATCTTTTATATCATTATTGAGACTGAATATATCGCTATTGAGTATAATAGCTTCGTGAATAGAATATCATAGATTAAACGTCTATAATGTTTCTAACACTTAATCTTTATTGAATTGCTCGAATTCGGGCAACAGGTTTACTTTATAGGCATTTTAAAACATTAAAAGAAACTTTTTTTGAAGGAGTCACGTCCCCTTAAATAAAACGAGTAAGGTTTATATAGAAATCAATTCGAAAAAACTTGTTTCGAGAAAAACGCTATTAGATTTTCTTCTATGAACGATAATATATGAATAAATGCGTGACATACGAATATAATGTTTGTTATATTGTTTTTTTTTTATTTGATATTTTTTTCTAAAATTTCGTGTACGTATTCTAAAGACCTTTAGGAACCAAATTCTAAAACAAACCACTAATTTTATTTCATTTTTTACACACTGTAATAGTACCTTAAAGAATCTTAAATTGGAGAGCTTTTTGTATGAGATTTTAGAAGATTTTTTTATTTTTATGTGTCTAAAATACAAACATATCTAATTGTTTTCTTGAAGTATAAATATAAGCCTTTTTATAAAATTTTCATTTTTGGGGTTGCATGGGAGGTGGGCGTGTTAGTGGGTGGATAGCGCCCATTTTTCTAACACACCTAAGTTTAAGCATAGAATACACAAATACTGAGTTTCAGTTTTGTAACTTTAATATTAGTCTCTTTATAGAGTTTTCAATTTTGGGGTTGTGGGCGTTATATGGGAGGTGGGCGTGTTTGTAGATGGATGACGCTCATTTTTATAACATTTCTCAGTTTTGACATAAAACACACAAATACTGAGTTTCAGTTGTGTTACTTTAATCTAAGCCTCTTTATAGAGTTTTCATTACAATATTAAGTTATTTAACTTTTAAAAAGAAAAGTAAAAAGTATCTTAAAGTCGTATTAAAAATTATCTCTTTATTTATTATTTTAAAATTGAACTTGAATATTTATCGTATATAGGTAATTATAATCTGTTAGAATTGTTATGTTTTTGTAAGCTTTTAACAAAAAATTAAATAAAAAATAAAATGTTTTTAAAAAATGTTCATGTAGACATTAAGTTTCGGACGAATATTACAAAAATGGCCGAATTTCGGTTTCGGCCAAAATTTTGGTTTCGGTCGGACACTAGTTATAGCGTTAAACTGTAATGAATTATATGGAAGGTTGACGAATACGTAAACGGATTACGCAGGGCCGTAGCCAGGATTTTTTTAAGGACCCATTAAAGTTTTTCTAACAAAAAAATAAACCTAAACTAAAAGTTTTATTGTAAAGATACTATTCATTTTAGGTAATTTTTGTTTTTGCATTATAATAACTTGTGTCCGACTGAAACCTAGTGTTCACTAGTTTACAAGTCAAAAAAAAATTGATAGCGATTCTTGTAATAGTTTTCGAGTAATGCTGTCTACCGGTTTCAGACAGCAATTTTCGAGAAAAAATCGTTTAAAGTTTATGAAGAAGTACATTTATTGACTTATCTTTGGACGTTTGTCCTTATAACTATAGCAATTTTTATTCAATTGACTTAAGACTTTCTGAGAATATTTTAACAATGTTATGCACTCGAAAATGTAAAAAATAATAAAATTTATTTTTCGTCGTCAAAAAACTTTAATGGGCCCTTCCCTTTAGATTTCACGTAATATTCAAATTTGGCCAAAATAGGAGAAAAAATTAAATTCAAAAATTGAAAGTGAATTTTTGAAAAATCATATATTCAACAAAACTAACTGTAATTTTCACGTTTGAGGTATTTTTGAGAAAAAGTAGATTTTTATAAAAAAAACTATTTTCAGAAAGTTCATTTTATTAACTTTCCAACTACCGAAAATCATGAGGGTGCTATTTTTCTTTCTATTTTAATAATTTATTGGAAGAACAAAAGTATTGTTGGCAGGTAAAGAAAAGTTTATATGTTTTTATATGTTTATATTATTGATGAGCATAACCTCCGATTTGGCCATGTCCTTCTGTCTGCCTCACTTAACGTTAGAAAATAATCCTGCTCTAAAATAGCAGTTCTACTTTTTATGAAATAATGATCTTATATGCAATTTAAGTAAAAATTCATTACATACCATTTTTATTCAATAAGTACTTAAACATATTATTTAAATCAAATTCCTCCAATTCGATAAAATATCGATCGAATATCTATGTAGAGTTATACGATGCTGATTTATTGGTATAAAGCTATGAAACTTATGCGTCCTTTTAATAGGTTTTATGATGCTGCATTCCTCTTTCAAATGTAATTCGATTTGATTATTTTCCGCATTATTTTCCGAATTTTGCTCAATCCTAGTGCACAAGTATACAAATACTTTGAATCGGTGATTTGGTTTGAATACAGTCTCTGCAAGCTAGCTCTATCCAGTCGGCAATAGCAGCACTTCGAAGCGCTACTAGCAGGCCTTCATATGGATTTCGAAGTGCTTCCACACTCATATCCAAGTATACTTTCTTTTTTATATGAAATGGGAAAATTTCGCAGGCCTTCCGCCTAAAAGAAGGGGTAAACAAAAAGTATTGAAAAAAATATTTTTTTCTTTTAAACCTTTATCTTTTTTTTTATAAATTCTGTGATTTTATATTCTCTCCTATGTTTTTTTATGTCAGATTAATTTCAATCTATAAACTTTGATACAGCAGTAAGAAGGGCCATTATTATGTCATATTTTTAAACTGATTTATATTTTGACTTTAAACGAAAAAGTTGCCCTGAAGTATATGAAAAGTTAGCAGACAAAATGCCATATAAAGAGGGTACTGGAGAAGGTCCTGGCGGTGCCGTCACCTGGTGCATCTGTCCCTACTTGAAAGAGAAGAATGCCTAGTGAGGACTCACCAGTCATCACAGTAAAAAAGAAGTCGAGGCCAGAAAAACTTTCTTTCGCAGAGGTGGCAGTTGTAATCAAAGCGGCTGTGGTTCCGCTGGATTTTCCCGATAGACATCTAACCCAGGATGAACAAAAAGCAGTGTAAACTACCATCTTAAAGGCTGCACAAGCTCCCTACCGGTGGTCCACAGGTTAGATTTCTTGGCTGCTCATTCAAACCGGGCTGGATGATTGTTAAATGTGCGGACGTTGCATCACGAGACTGGTTGAGGAAAATAGTTGCAGTCATGGCCCCTTGGAAGGATGCTAAGCTACGCATGCTGGAGGGAGATGACCTCCCAAAGCCGTGCGTCGCCACTGCGTACTTCCCTGGAGTAGACTGCGGTGTTGATGAAATACTTCGTGTACTCAACGTACAAAAAAACACGCTGCCAACCTCAGACTGGAAAGTCTTGAAGAAGGTAGTGAACACTCAAGACAAGAAGTCGATCAAACTGCTCGAGATACTGGGTCCAGCTTCGTATCAAGCGGAACCCGTACTCTCGTCCATCCCCCCCGGCTAAGGTGAGTGGGGATTTGGGACGGAAGGGGGCTGATCACCGACCCTCCGCTCCAACGAGTCAACTGATTTATACTTTAGTCTCGTCGCCTGGACTCAGGGTGGATGACCAGTGCCCCTTCCTGCTTCGGGTCCACATCAACACCTGTAGCGTCGGTGGACCAAGAGGGAAGAATAAACAGACCCTTAAATCACGAAGACAGCCAGACCGTCAGTCTCCCATGACCGCAAGTCAACGAGACAGCAAGGGTCCGACGAGTACCAAAAGAAAACCGCCTACTAAACCCGCCGACCAAACTTCAGCAAGGATCCCCAGAAAGGCACTAATGGTGGAGGCTGTACAAATTAACCTTCACCACGCCAAAGCAGCCTCTGCAGTCCTGGTCCAGACGACGCTCCGAGACGGAGTCGACATTGCATTTGTGCAAAAACCCTGGACAAGCTCAAATGGTGACATCCTGAATTTTAACTATGCAGGTAGGATTTTATATTCAAATTTATCATCAAGCTGTATTGTCTATCAAATCAACATTTCTGTCTTTCCCTTGACAGAGTTCATCAACCAGGACCTTACTGCGGCCCTGTTTAAGCTCAATGATCAAAAGGAGATCATTTTAGCCTTAGCCTACTTTGCGGGAGACGAGCCCGTCCTCCGGACAAATCAGAGAGGTTAATACCTTTTAGACTTTCTTATTTGGAACAATCTTTAACTATGAAACATTTGAAATGAACCAACGTTTATTACCGCAAACAGAAAATAAAACAAATTTACTGATTGCAGACATCAAAAAGTACATTTCATACGAAATTTAGAAAATGAATATTCAAGCATTTTACTTAATGAAAATTCCTTAACAGAATAAATTCCTAGAGAAAATATATTGGCCATTCCAATGTTTTTTATTGTAAAGGCATACTATATGAGTCATTCTTCTTTGCAAAATTGAGTTATTCCAAGTAATTACCCAATAGGCAATTAAGCCAGCGCTCTTCAAACGAAGGTCTGCATTGACTGCTACTTTTGAAGACCAAATACATCCTTTCCTCGCTGCTCTTATGAGCCCTTCTTGAAGTCCTTTTTTTCTACACAAAAGGCAGCACAACAAGCTTTTTTCCCTTCAACGACTAACTTTTCATATACTTCAGGGCAACTTTTTCGTTTAAAGTCAAAATATATATCAGTTTGAAAATGACCCTTTTTACTGCTGTATCAAAGTATATAGATTAAAATTATTCTGACATAAATAAAACATAGGAGAGAAGATAAAATCATTGAATTTATAAAAAAAAGATAAAGGTTTAAAAGAAAAAATATTTTTTTCAATACTTTCGGTTTACCCCTTCTTTTAGCCATTCTTAAGAAGTGCTTCTATCAGGCCTCTTTTGAGTTATCGGAGCGGAAGGTCTGCGAAATTTTAACATTTCATATAAAAAAGAAAGTATACTTGGATATGAGTGTGGAAGCACTTCGAAATCCATATGAAGGCCTGCTAAAAGCGCTTCTTAAGAAGCCGAGGGGCTGTATGTAGTGTGTATGTATATGTAGTGTGTATGAGAACCCAACCAACCAAAATGCTTGAGAATAATATTAAAACAAGCTTAACAACATAAGCCTTAAGCTTGAAAAAAGCTTGAGAATCTATTGAAAAAGTATATCACAGTAATTGTAGAAAAATCAAAACGGAACCCTTGTGATAATATTACTCAAGCAAGATTGTTATAAGCTTGTTCTTGCAATTGTAGAATAAGCTTATAAAATAATATTATATTAATAAATGTATAGAAAAGCTTACTACCCTCAATAGTTTTATAAGCTTTTTCTCGCAAATGTAAAATAAGCTAAAAAATACTATTTTTTAGTTTTTTGTATAGTTTTTTTTAAGCTACTTCTTGCATCTGTAGAATTAACCTAAAAATAATGTTTTATTTACATAGCATAGATTGTGTATGCATATGCACATACATAAATATACATCTGCAACTGTGGATAGTCTCATCTAAATAATCTTCAAATTCAATAATAAATTGTTTGTCCAACAAAACAATATATTTTTTTTGACAGAAAAAAAAAATGGCTAGATATTCTATTGTATAAAACAACTGATTCTCAATCATACTTAAAAAAAGTATTGTTTTATAGAAGTGTTTATTAAGCATACTTTAGAAACAGTTATGTATATCAAGCGTTTCTCAAACATGATTGAGAATTCATTATGATTTATCTTTTTATCAAGCTTGTTAAAAGTGATATTGAGAAGTGCTTATAACCCAGTGTTTTTATTAAGCTTATTCTCAAGAACAATTGCCTTTCGCTTTTCAAATGGTCGGTTGGGAAGTGTGTACGTGTGTATGTACCCAATCAGCCAAACAAGCTTGGAATAAGCTTTAAACAAGCTTACACACGTAAGCCTCAAGCTTGGATAACGCTTTCATTTACTATTATAGAACGCTTACATGTAATTGTAGGATAAACGAAAGTGAACCCTTGGAATAATATTCCTTACTTCAAGCTTAATCCAAGTGTTGTTTTTACAATTGGATATAAGTGTTTTAATAAGCTTTTTCCAAGTGTGCTACATTCAACAAATCAATTAGCACTCGCGAAAAATTTTTATTCCGTGGCTCAGTTGGTAAGCCACTGGTTATTTGATTTGTTGTGATTTGAACATCCAAGGTTCAATTCCCAACCGGAACATTTTTATTTTTATTTATTTTTTATTTTCGTTTGTTAAAATTGAAGCATATATTTAAATGAAAAATTGCATGCCTTCAAAAATTTTTGTGTTTGCTACCCCAGGGATCGAACGCGCGAACCACCGCATATGAGTCGGACACTCTAACAGCTTGCCGTAACCCAATCAGCCAAACAAGCTTGGAATAAGCTTTAAACAAGCTTACACACGTAAGCCTCAAGCTTGGATAACGCTTTCATTTACTATTGTAGAACGCTTACATGTAATTGTAGGATAAACGAAAGTGAACCCTTGGAATAATATTCCTTACTTCAAGCTTAATCCAAGTGTTGTTTTTACAATTGGATATAAGTGTTTTAATAAGCTTTTTCCAAGTGTGCTACATTTGACAAATCAATTAGCACTCGCGAAAAATTTTTATTCCGTGGCTCAGTTGGTAAGCCACTGGTTATTTGATTTGTTGTGATTTGGACATCCAAGGTTCAATTCCCAACCGGAACATTTTTATTGTTATTTATTTTTTAATTTCGTTTGTTAAAATTGAAGCATATATTTATATGAAAAATTGCATGTCTTCAAAAATTTTTGTGTTTGCTACCCCAGGGATCGAACGCGCGAACCACCGCATATGAGTCGGACACTCTAACAGCTTGCCGTAAGCCTTATGGATGCTGAGCGAACAAAATGAAAATAAAATACATTTATGTATGTATATATGAGAGCATCACAACTTTGAACAGTTGTAAAACTATTACCGTTGTCAGCGTTTTCTAAGTATGATTGCAAAACACTTACTTAATGCAAGCCTTTCCAAGTATTATTGTACATCACTTGCTTTTTGTGTTTTACGCAATAGTTATACAAAGGATATTGGAAATTTATTACCCGGGCAAGTGTTTTTCAAGCTTGCTTGGATAAGGCTTGCTTTTTGTATTGCATGTAAGCTTAATCCAAGCACTTTTTCTAAATGGCTGATTGGGTTATGGCTTCTGAGCGAACAAAATGAAAATAAAATACATTTATGTATGTATATATGAGAGCATCACAACTTTGAACAGTTGTAAAACTATAACCGTTGTCAGCGTTTTCTAAGTATGATTGCAAAACACTTACTTAATGCAAGCTTTTCCAAGTATTATTGTACATCACTTGCTTTTTGTGTTTTACGCAATAGTTATACAAAGGAACTTGGAAATTTATTGCCTGGGCAAGTGTTTTTAAAGCGTGCTTGGATAAGGCTTGCTTTTTGTATTGCATGCAAGCTTAATCCAAGCACTATTTCTAAATGGCTGATTGGGGTGTATGAGAACACTACATATATATATAAAACTCTAATAATAATTTTCTAAATTGTTTGTTGTGTTAAAAGATTTTTTACAAAAACTGATTAATGATATCAAGTATTATTACCTGCATTTTTACCTTCTCTCAAAATCAGTTAAAATAGCTTGAGCTGGCTGCCTGTCAATTGCAAAAACATAATTTTGAAAAAAAACCGTTTTAAGTTGGTTCATTGTAAAAAAATAATTATAAAAATCTCTTTTACTTACAGATTTCTAAAAATAAAAAGCTCTTAGAAAAGCTCTTTATTATTTTCTATTGTATTTTCCTTTTATTCAACAAAAAATATTAAAGGAAATCAAAAACTATGGGCTTTATAAAAAAATTTTTTAACGAAACTATTGATTAAGAACTTCGAATAAAAGTTTTGTGTGATGATGTATTATTAATTTGACAAAGTAGAGCTTGAAAAATTGATAAAAAATCATTCACATTTCATTTGCAACGGTTTTTGCATTGTTTCAAAAATAACTAAAATTGTTAGTAACACAATTTATATAAATGGAAATAGCTTTATCTCAAAGTTTTTAAAGAGTTATAATATAGTAAAGTTATAAAGAGTTTTATCTTTGAGCTCAAGTATTTAAAAAACACTCGTTCAGCTTCTAAAAACGAGTTGGAAAATTTAAACTTTTGTCAGTTTACAAAGTAACAGTGGTGACCGTGGCATGCAGGTTAAGTATGTGGCTTAGCATGCTCGGAGCCCGGGTTCGATCCCCAGCCGCGGCGAAAAGTTTTTTTCAATAAAAAAATTTTTCTGATCGGTCACCACCTCTCTGCAGACAATTGCAAACCTCAGAGAGTAAATAATGCCATGTAAAGCTTCCTGAGAACATGAACTTAAGCCGTTCGGAGTCGGCATAAAACATGTAGGTCCACTTCTCGGTCAATTGTGTGCAAACATTTAATAACACACACAACACAATTGATCATTAGAAGCTCGGTCAAAGTCCTTTCAAGGGCTGAAATGGCCAATTTTTATACCCCCACGCGTACTGCGTAAGGGGTATATTAATTTTGTCACGACGTGTGTAACACCCAAAAGGAGGCGTGGTAGGTGTGGAAAAGTATATATATTCTTGCTCAGCATCACCACCTGAGTTGATTTAGCCATGTCCGTCTGTCTGTCCGTCTGTCCGTCTGTCTGTCGACACGATTACAGCCGTAATTTTGAAGCTATCGTAATGAAATTCGATATTTAAGCTTTTTTTAAAAAAACCAAGGTCAAGTTCGAGAATGGGCCAAATCGGATGAAAACCACGCCTACCTCCCATACAACCCCAAAATTGAAAACTCTACAAAGAAGCTAATATTAAAACTACAATACTGAAATTTGGTATATATGTATTCTATGTCAAAGCTGATATGTCTTAGAAAAATGGGCGTCATCCACCCACTAACACGCCCACCTCCCATACAACCCCAAAATTGAAAAATCTATAAAGAGGCCAATATTAAAGTTACAAGACGGAAACTCGGTATTTGTGCATTCAATGTCAAAACTGAGGTGTGTTAGAAAAATGGGCGTCATCCACTCATTAACACGCCCACCTCCCATACAACCTCAAAATTGAACAATCTATAAAGAGGCTAATATTAAAGTTACAAGATGGAAACTCGGTATTTGTGTATTTAATGTCAAAACTGAGGTGTGTTATAAAAATGGGCTTTCTCCACCCATTAACACGCCCACCTCCCATACAACCCCAAAATTGAAAAATCTATAAAGAGGCTAATATTAAAGTTACAAGACAGAACCTCGGTATTTGTGTATTCTATGTCGAAACTGAGGTATGCTAGAAAAACGGGCGTCATCCACTCATTAACACGCCCACCTCCCATACAACCCCAAAATTTAAAAATTTCTAAAAAGGCTTATATTTAAGCTGCAGGAAAACAATTTGATATGTATGTATTTTAGACACATAAAAATAATAAAATCTCTCAAAATCACATACAAAAAGCTCATCAATTTAAGATGCTTCCAACCTTAAGAATCGGCCGTGGGGGTATTTTAACTTCGACCAAGTCGAAGATATACCTTACTAGTTTTGTTTTGTTTCAGTTTACAAAAATTAGCCAAACTGTTAGAACCACAGTTTCTACAAATGGAAATAGCTTTTTATCAAATTCAATACATAAGAGTAATGGCAGTTTCAACTTTCACTTCAGAAATTTTTATTTTAAAAACATAGTTCAGTTTTTTTAAAATTGAGTTGGAAAATATTAACTTTTGTCATTTTGCAAAAATTGGCCAAACTGTTAGAACCACAGTTTCTTTAAATGAAAATAACTTTTTATCAAATCTACTACATAAGTGTAATGGTAGTTTCAACTTTCACTTCAGAAATATTTATTAAAAAACATAGTTCAGTTTTTTTAAAATTGAGTTGGAAAATTTTAACTTTTGTCATTTTGCAAAAATTGGCCAAACTGTTAGAACCACAGTTTCGACAAGTGGAAATAACTTTTTATTAAATCTAATACATAAGTCTGATGGCAGTTTCAACTTTCACTTCAGAAATTTTTATTATAAAAACATAGTTCAGTTTTTTTCAAATTAAAGAAACTTTGAAGAAACCATACATTTATGCATTTCATATGAAAGAAAATTAAGAAAGCCATTTTTTTTATATATTTTTTATACAACAATTATTTTGAACAACAATTATTTTTAACCGACTTCAAAAAGGAGGAGGTTCTCAAGTTGGTTGCTTTCTCTGTTATAATATTATTCGAGATACAGTGTGTTTAAAATATTGCCACACCCCTTTATCAAACAACGCCCACTTTAATGAAATTAATTTTTTATACTACCGCTGTAGTAAACTTTAGTACTCTAGTGTCAATATTATTCGAGATTTAGAGTTTTTCTAATATTGCCACACCTCTTTGTCGAATAAAGCCCACTTAATTGACCGTAATTTTTTATAATTGTACCTACCCTTGCATTTTTGCAGTAAATGTCAGTACTTTATTGTCAATATTTACTGAGATACAGTGTTTTTCTTATAGTGACACGCCCCTTTATCGAATACCGCCCACATTATTGGCAGTAGTTTGTTATATTTCTTTCTACCTCTGTACTAAATTTTAGTATCGTAGTGTCAATAGTATTCAAGAAATAGTGTTTTTTTAATATTGCCAAACCCCTTCTCGAATAAAGCCCATTTTTTTTATAGTAATTTTCAATAATTGTGCCTACCTCCGTTCAATTTCAGTACTGTAGTGTCAATTTTATTAGAGAAACAGAGTTTTTTCTAATATTGCCACACCCTTTTTTCGAATAACGCCCACTTAAGTGGTCGTAATTTTGAATATTTGTACCTGCCCTTGTAATTTTACTGTGAATTTTATTACCCTAGTATCAATATTTACTGAGATACAGTGTTTTTCTAATAGCGACACGCCCCTTTGTCCAATACCGCCCACTTTTATAGACGGGCACCTCCACGTTGATGGTCTCTATAAGTTGACAAAAAATTACGGCAATCGGGCAAGTACTTTAGGAATAATCGATGTACATACATTCACAAAAAAAAAAAAAAAACAGATAAATTAACCAACTTGAGAACCTCCTCCTTTTTGAAGTCGGTTTAAAAATGGGCGTCATTTGTTGCACCAATACGCTCACCTACCTCAAACTCAAAAAACATGACTTTTCAGAAGAAGCGAAAAATAAAACCCTTTGGTTGATACTAGAGAATAAAAGCAATTTTCATTTAAACACACAAACTTCATTCGTCCAGTTAATGAAGAAAATAATGAAAAAGATAGTGAGATATGTGTTTTGTGAATTGATATATAACAAAAAGTCGGTATAAAAAAATTTTGAGTTGTGACTGTTTTGTATTTAGTGTGCGATGTATTAATTCTATAGGTACAAATAATGCAAGAATTTTGATAGGAACTACATCTATTTGCTTTAGTACTTTAATATATATTTAAATTAGAGCTTCCAGTTTCACGTGTTCACGTGTTTTTAAAAAAATGAAGTGTAAACACGAACCTCAATTACACGTGTATTTTATTCATGAACTACACGTGAGGTTCGTATTCACATGATTCACGTGAATTCTTTTCATGTACTTTAGGCATGAGCCGAACTTTTCATAGTTTTTTTAAACTTTAGGTAAAAATGGTTATTTTTGGCCTGTCCCGTTTTTTAAATTTTTTTAAAATAATTTTGGTGCAATACTTTGGTATAGTGCGACCCCTCTATCTACGCGTCTCGATAAAACCATCCTCATATCTCATAATCAACACATAAAAAACAGCACAGGACTCGAGCTGCGCCGGGTATTATTAGTTAGCATAATTATAAAATAATAGTAATTATAATAAAATCATTATTTTTGTGTTAGGATTGTGTAAAAACTTTGTTGTAACTAAACATCTTAAGTACCGAAAATGATCAAAAGTAATCTTCTCTTTAAAAATTTTTGTTTTAATGGTAACATGCTTTTCGCGGTTATGGCTCGATATGTTTTGGAGTGAATTTTTAACGGTTTTTCTTTTAAATCAGGTTAAATCAGGACTTTGTTCAGGAGTTGTACAGAAGCCATTCTTTAACCACAAGAGAGGAATGCTTTGGATCGTTGTCGTGAACAAAGTTAAATTGTCGGCAAATTCCAATTTTGCGGCTGTTTGTAACAAATTTTCCCTTTAAATATTTAAATAATCAAATTTATTCATCATGCTTTCAACAAACTGAAAGTTTCCAACCCCATTAGCTGCTATCGCACCCCCATACCATAGGTTTTATTAACATTGTTTGAATTCATTGCTGTAGGTGTCTTTCTTCACACAAAACCTCATCCATCGGATCGAAGTTAAATGCATTTTGACTCATCTGTAAATTTCACTTAGTTCTAAAAACCAACAGCTTCTTAATATTTAGTGTTGATAAAAGTGCCTTGTTTCAGAATTTACACTGTCTTAAGCTTTCCGAATGCAAAAAACTTCGTACTATTTTTGGATGTACCTGAACAATACCGTGTTTATTTAACTATTTTGCTACATTTACTGCAGATATTTTTACAAATTTTCGTTGATTATTCGACCCATTTTCCTTTGCCTTTAAAGAGATGCATTTTGTTTTTGGCGTCCACTTCCAGTTGTTCTACTTTAGAACCCCTTTTTCTTTCACATATCAATGATATATTAAACCGTAGAGTAAGGGTTTTTACCATTTCACAAATATTCCTCAATCTCTTCTTATTTTTCCAAAGTTTTATAATTAATTTCTTCATTTCTGTTGAAGATGACTTTGAATTCAAGTTATTCTTTTCTTACGTAGCAGCCTTCGTTTGAAGAGTACTGGTTTAATTGCCTAATGGGTACCTTATATTGTGCATACAAATATAATTATATACTCTCAGTTGAGAGAATGTCACTAAACTGACTGCAGAACTCTGATCCAGCATACCCTATTTTGATTTTAAAAATTATCAAATTCATAAATTAATTAATATTATTTTGTGTTTATTTTTCAAATTAAATTAGTTATCTCATATATCACATAACAGTTCTATGAAGTTCAGTCCTGGCTTATAATTCATAGAAATGCAGGACGTCTTCACTTTTATTTTAAATTTCGCAACAATGTGTTGATATACTTTAAATTGATGAAAAAGTTGCAATATTTTATTTACATTGACTGTTGTGGGCAAAGTTTGAACTTCCATTATCACTTTATTCACTCTGTACGTATGTAAATGTTTCAAATACACTTATTTAAAAAACAATAAAACCATACGTTTGAATTTAAAAATTAAAATTTGTTTCTTTTTCAAAGCTCTTCAAATTCTGGTTTCTTTTGTAGTCTCATGAGAATCGGTAAATCACATTTCAAGTTCACGGACCAACTGTTTTATTCAGGTGTTTAAACAGAACTGCTAACTGCCACAAACCGACAATAATTATTGACTTACTTGGGAGTAAGCTTAAGTTAAGTTCGTCAAGAAGAAAACATTGAACAGTTTTCGTTATTTGCGTAGCCGCGCATCAACTGCACGTAATCGCAGCAACTTGAATATCATATCTATTTTTTTTTTATTGTAGGTTGGTTTGATTCTTTTAATGCTTTTAATGTTGGTAACTTTATTTGTGATAAAAGAATAAATTACCTATGGTTGGGGGTGTTGAGACGAGATGTTTTTTTCGAATAAAAACACGCTATGCAATCTCGTCGGCTTTTTAACATGCCTAATTAACAAATAGCGTACAATACAGTGTTCATTATTTTGCACTTGTATATAATTGAAATTTTTGTTATTTATTTTATGTCAGGCAGGTTCGTGTATTTCACAGAAAAAACAGACTTAGTCTTACTAATAATAATAAATCAAATTATATTAGCTGGTGCGGAACACGTTATAGAATAGAATATTGGGTAGTAATATTTTTAATCGCTAACGAATGAAAAACTGTTTTCAAGGTTTATAGTATTCGCAGTGTTTTCAAAAGGTTAGAGAATAATGTGAAGCCCAAATCACCAAATCACAGGAGAGAAGAGACTCATTTATTATGAGAATTGGCAAATTATATCGCTTATGCGGTGATTTTTTTATTTTTTTTGACAACACACATTTTAATATGATGTATAGTAAATTCCCTCTAAAGTTGTTAGAAAAAACACAATATTAAAGAAAAAAACCCAAGTATGCATGAGAACACAACAATGACAAACAGTGTTTTTTATACACTTCATATAGAATGGCAGGCTATATGGACTTTGTGGGTAAGCTTGTAACATATCTGAAGGGACTAAGTAAACATCGAAAAGTAATAAATCGTTCAGCTTTAATACGTTCAGTTCCTTAATCAAAATATTTACGCCTATTTATCAACCATACTATGTTTTTAGGGTTAAGGTCAATTTGGTTTTAAATGGCTTGTTTTGTGAATGGTAATTATGCAAAAAAACTGCATGGTTAGGGTTTGACCCAAGGCATATTTATAAGGTAAGCTACGTATTTGAAACTTCCCTCCAAATTGTATTTCTTGCATGCTTATTTGTGAAGGGATGATATTTTCAGTATTGAAAAAGTTTTTAGTATTGAAAAAGTGATAATATTTTAAGCATTGAAAAAGTAGTAGATAGTCTACTGATATCAACAAAACTTAGTTTTGAAGTGAATCTTCTTAAGCCAACTCACCAAAAACCATGGTAAAAAAAAAATTTGACATAAAATCAAATTAATCTTTATTCCTCGAATTTGACTAGTATGGAAACCGACCTTAATACATCGAAAATATGCTCAATTTAGGTTTGAAAGTATTATTATTTTATCCCCACTCTGAAATTTTAATACGTCTTAATAAATAAAACAGAAAAAAAAGTACTAAACTTGCAACCAAAATTTTCGCATGCTTATTTTTAGTTGTCATTATACGTAGCCTACCTTATTAATATACTTTGGGTTTGACCGACCGTACCCTACCTGCATGTTTAAAATGCAAACTAACTTTTTCTGGGAGATAACCGGAAATATTAACAAAATTGATTGCACTCAACATATTTGCAACCGGTTTTATTAAAGTTATATTCTCAATATAAACACTTTTTCACCAGATTTTACCGGTTTACAAAATACAACTAAGTAAAGCCAACAATTTCCGTCTCTCTTTATCATCCCAACAAATGCGCTTATTTTAGTAAAACAAAATCATTTATTTTGTTATTGACGTTTTTCATGGTCGTGGTTAATGATTAAGTCGTGGTTTTGTTGCAGGTATTTTTATGAAACAGTAGAAAATATTAATCACAGAGGAATGTCCCACTTTTAGAAGAATAAGAATTGCTTATTACTTTTTCGCATTAAAATATATTTTATGAATTATTGATACTGCTACACAAAATTGTGTCTCTCAACATATTCCCGTCTACATACATATATTTCTCAGTCCTTGGCCGAATTGTAATACCCACAAACTAACAGTTCTATTCTGTTTGTTATCTTAACAAGGCATTATGAAGAAACTCTTGTAAATTTAATTGCAATGTTACGTAAATGTTCAAATTCTTACAAATCATTTACAATTTGAAAGCTTTAAAACATTTGTATTCTATCAACACAGAAGCGGACTTGCCCTAAGGCCGATTAAGCCGGGGCCAATATCGGCAAGACTATAGGGGCGGCCAGTCGTAAAAAATATAACTGTCAAAAAAAAAGAAACAAGAAAAGTTGTTTTAATTTGGTTTTACGCGTAATATCTGTGTGAACTTTACATGTAAGAAGATACTTTTGTATGTCAACTCAATAGCTTAAAACCATTTTGAATCATTCCGTGCCCTCAAACCCGAGTAACAAATTTATTGCCGTCTCAATAGACCAACTGCGCGTTGCTGTTGTATAGCTCCACTGTGCGTTGTCTGTCAGTGTTCTTTCATATAAATTATCAATTTAGAGCGCTAAAACTTAATTTAAAAAAAAACATACACACGCTGAAATAGATCAGGGAATCCTCTTTATTCATATCAAACGATATAAAAAACTGTTACTTAATCGGCAACAAATTATTTGCACTTTAATTTCACAGCCATCAGCAGGGCCTGGATTTTTTGGCAATAAAACAATTAAAAGAAAAAACAAAGTGGAAATTGAAAAAAGGCTTTTATTAAATTTGTTCCATTAAGCCAAGTTTTTTTTCAACAAAGAAATTCAATAATCGCAATATTTTACTATTTATTTATTTGATGCAACATATCAGTACTATAAGAATAAGTTCCTTTTCTGTACAAAGACAATAGCTTAAGCCATGAGTAGGTTTATGTTTTAAATAATTACGATATAATATTACATATTAATTAAGATATATTAAAATTATAGCTTAAGAATACTTAAGTAATCATAACTTTTCATACATTTAATTGACTTCAAAAAGCTTAAATAGTGTAACAAGAAAATAAAACAAAAACAAAAATATTTTTTTAGGCATTAATAAATATAAGAGAAAGGAAGAGAGGGAAAAGAAAAGGGAAGAAAAAAATACATAAAAAAAAGAAAAAAAAAAAATTAAAGTAGAAATCTGGTTTCTTATCTAATTAGGTATTTAAGTTTTAGGAAAAGTGTTTTAAAACGGCCTGCCTAAAGCCACCTTTGCTATCCATACATTTAATTATGTTGGGTAAACTATTCCATAACCTAATCGCATTAATGAAAAAAGCCTGGTCGTGTTCATATACTTCAAGTTAGGTATTATCATAATATTGTTTCTTGTCGACTGACAAAATTGTAGTTTCACAAAGAGATACCCAGGAGTTTTGGTATACTTAAATAAGTTTATGCAAAAAGATGCAATTACGACCATTGAGGTCACAACCAAGAATACTTTTCTTAAATTGCGTTATGTAGTCAAATCTAAGAAACTATTCGAACTTTTTTAATTGCATTTTTATTTTATTCATATCTCTGTCATTTAATAATAACAGCTTAAGTCTTATTTCAATGTTTCGAGAAATATTGCTTTACAGTTTATGGTCGCCATATAAGTTCCATGTAAGCTTCTTCGTTAGAAGTTCCAGATTTTGTGTGTATATGGAGCTAAACACGTAGAGCACAGCTGCATCAATAACTCAATGCCTTCTTAAGTCGACTTAAGTTGCAATAAAAACGACACGTAAAAAATAATTTTATTAAAAAATTTTAACATACATTGTATATTCCGAAATGTTAAGGTAGCAAACATCAGGTAGATTATTCCTAAGGAGGCAATGTGTTAAGCAAGAGTTCAATATCCGCCGATACTAGCAGAAATTAATTGCATGACTCAATGTCGTTTAATCGGAGAATTTTGGGCCAAGTAGAATTAAAGGCCCTGTGATCACTTCTTTTATTTGAAGTATTTTCAGGTCTACAGAAGTTTATTCACAGAAAACGTTGCTGAAGTTTTAGAATACAATTTGTGCCTCTTTAAGAACTCAAATATGTTTTTACATCATCCAAGATTTTTTAAACTAAAAAATCTGGGTCTTCCTACATGTGTGTAGTGTATAATACTGTAACAAAAATAACTTGTTTAAATATATTATAAAATCCTTTTTAGTATTTTTAAGTATTTTCCAAATAAATCAAAAAACAAAAAAATATTTTCAGATATAAAAAATTTGTATAAAAAAACGAACCATTCCTATATAAATGTAAATTAATATAAAATAAAATAATTTAAATAAAAATTTTATAATAAAATACAACTAAAATTGGCGATCCTTCCAACGTTCCTTACGCGACCTCGCAAAATAAAACACGCGAACTCGCAAAATTTTTAAACAATAAAAGAAATAAAATTGCTGAAGTTCATCATTGCTGCAAGTCCAATGCTGAAAGTTCAATTGCTGATAGTGCCATCATCCCATGATTACGACACATTCTAAACACACGGAGCTTGCAAAAATAAAAATTCCTAAATGAAATGGTTCAACATATTATACGAAAATAAAAAACCAACTTTCAATCAACAAAACCATCGTGCAGCTACAACAAATCGACAACACCTATAACAACAACAGCATTTTACGACAAAGTCAGCGCAAAATAAACAATAATAACAACAACAGAACCAACAACAAGAGCAACAACAACAGGAAGATAAGTTAAGATTTTAATCATTAATTAATTATTATTATTATTTATGATTGCTATTATTAATCATTTTACATACTTTATTTAAAATTAAATCCTCTTTATTATCCTTAAATTTTAACTAATTTCCTCCTATTTATCCAATTAATGAATTTAACTACAATTAACTTTTTAAATATAACTTACCATCTACAACTGTAAACCTTCCTCCAATTGAACATCTTCGACAATTTTTCTTAAATGGTATTAACAAGATCCTTCACTAAGAACAATCCCTTACAAGCTAACACTACTGAAAACAACAACAACACCTTCCAAACACCTCCATCCGAAGCACCAACACCAATACATACCTCACCAAACCCAAATACAACAATGGAGAATAACCAAACAAATTCTCAAAATCAAAATACTCATTTTCCTTTCACTCCAATCACACAAAATTTCCTGAAGTTACCAACATTTTGGATCAAATGTCCGGACGCGTGGTTTTTACAAGCGGAAGTGCAATTCGCGTTACATAATATCATAGATGATAATGTAAAATTTCAAATCGTTCTCGTTGCACTTCCATAAAACGTAATAACCAAAATTATAGACATAATAAATCCACCTTCAACAATTCACAAATACCAATGTATTAGAAATGCATTATGTGAAAGATTTTCTCTTAGCGAAGAGAAGAGATTGGAAGAACTCTTTTCCAACACCATTGGGTGATCGTAAGCCCTCGGAATTTTTCAGAGACATGAAGTCCCTGACAGGTTCTGATTCGATCGTAAGTCGCGAATTATTATTTGTTGTGGCAATTTTCACTGCCACAACTTATACAAATTCATTTGACATCTTGTAGTGACAAAAGTGTAGATGAAAGAATAACACTTGCAGACAAAATTTTCTAAGTTACAAATAGATCTCAAAATTATACATCTATTTCGAGCATCAATCAAAATTCTATGGAACAATGTATGCAAAATTTAACTCAAATCACTGCAACTTTATGCCAAAATTTAAATCAACTTTCACTGGATATAGCGGAACTCAAAACAAGATCTAGATCACACGAACGGAGTTATTCAAGAATTAGAAATACATCCAGACGAAGATATTCAAATTCTCGTGATAATAATGTTGGTATCATAGAAAATTCAATAAAAATGCAATAAAATGTATTAAACCTTGCGATTTTATTTACAAAAATAATAATGAAAACAATCCTAACAACAATTTAAATTAAAACGTTCCATCATGATGGTGACAAACGATGGAACAACATTAAAACCAGCTCACCGCCTTTTTGTTTTCGATAAAGTCAATCAATTAAATTTCTTAATAGACACTGGGGCAATAGTTCAGTTGTACCATCTTCAAAATTAAAATAATTCAAAAGAAATTCAGACATTAATTTAGTTGCTGCAAATGGCTCATCAATAGAAACTTTCGGATCAAAACTTTTCAAAATCGATTTAGGTTTCCGAATTCCCATTCCTTTTAGCTAGTATATCAACACCCATCATCGGAGCAAATTTTTTAGAAAAATTCGGAATTATTGTTGACATTAAAAATAAACAACTTATCGATTTAACTACTAAATTAAAAATTAACGGAACTTGCGGTTTTTGCGACATTTATTCCTTAAAATTACCTCTTATTGAAGATAAATTTTCAAAATTACTTAAAGAATTTCCTTCTCTAACTTCGGGACCAGACTACACTAAATCAGTGAAACACAATACGGTTCATAGAATAGAAACAAAAGGAGTTTTTCCATTCACTACACCAAGACGTCTCGATCCAATCAAAATGAAAATTGCTAAGACTGAATTCAAATATCTCGTAAAAGTTGGCATATGTAGACCTTCAAATTCTCCCGTAGCTTCTGCCCTTCATTTAGTTCCTAAGAAAGAACAAAATGACTGGCGACCATGTGGAGATTACAGGATGCTCAACTGCATTACTATTCCTGATCGTTACTTACTTCCACATATACGCGACTTGAGTATTGAACTTAAAAATAAAACTATATTTTCGAAAATCGATCTGGTTCGTGCGTACCACCAGATTCCAATGGCTGAGGAAGACATTCATTAAACTGCAATTACGACTCCATTTGGAATGTTCGAATTTCTTCGCATGCCTTTTGGTTTACGTAACAGTGCTCAAACCTTCCAAAGATTCATCAACGAAGTATTTTTCGGTTTAGATTTCGTGTTTACATATGTAGATGACATTTTAATTGCCAGTGAAAACGAGACTCAACATTTTGAGCATTTCAAAACTATTTTTAGTCGACTACAACAATATGGACTTAACCTTAAGCTCTCAAAATGTATATTTGGTGTACCTTCACTTGATTTCCTTAGCTATAAAATCTCTTCCAATGGAATACAACCTTCTAAAGATAGAGTTAATCTAATTACAAATTTTGAAAAACCTACTTCCATGAATAAACTACAACAATTTATTGGAATGGTTAATTACTATCATCGTTACATTCCGATGTTAGCTGCAGAACTTAGTTATCTGCACGACATGTTAACATCTGCATCTAAATGTAAATCCAAACAGTTGAATTGGACAGAAAAATCAATCACTGCATTTGAGAAAGTTCGATCACTTTTTGCTAAAAATACTCTTCTAACACATTTTAACAAGCATGCACAATTATCTCTGGCAGTAGATGCATCAAACGTCGCAATTGGAGCAGTTCTACAACAATCCATTAAAGATAGTTGGGAACAGTGCTGTCACTTGAAAATTTGAAAAAGTGGTAGATTGTGCCTGAGAGGAGTGGTAAATTAGGAAAATTAGTGGTCAAATTTTTCCAATACAAACAATTTGGTTTACTTGCTATAATCACCTAATTTTGACCTTCATTAAATTTCATTGCAAAAAGAAAAACCAATTTATTCTCCAAAAACCAACGAGTTTATTCTCCATGTTTAATAGTGAATACCCGATCGTTAAAATAAACATTTCAATGTGAAAATGCAGGAAAAATGGAATGCTCATTCACCATTAGCTCCAAACACAGGACTTGGCTCACGAGCTCGAGCTTATTTGCATACATGTTTAGGTACTCGTGACCCGAGGTTATAAAAATAAAGCCATTTTCAAGCAAAGTTTTCATACGCACTAAAAAAAATTGCAGTTAAAGTCTTATATTGAATTTAAGGCTCTTATTTTTTGACAAATATTTCAACAAACAGTCTTGGATTTCCTCTGGAATGGGAGCTGTGACTTAGTTAGCATTTTCGTGTCCTGTTAAATTCATTTAATCATTTCGGTAAAATTTAAAGTGAACTGAAAAACGTATTTTTTTATTCATTTTGTATTTCATGGATTATTTGAATTTTTTATAAATTGATTTTTTAAGTCTAATCATACATTTAAAAAATTACTACCTTGGTAAAATGTTCGCAAAAAATTTAAATTTTAAAGCAAAATACAACAGTTATTATGTAAAAATAGTTTAATGATAAAAATTAGGCTGGAAATAAAATAGTGGTAGATATGTGGAAAAGGTAAATAGTGGGTGGTAAAAGTGGTAGAAGCCAAAAAAGTCGAAAAAAGTGGTAGATCTACCACAATTGTGGTAAAGTGACAGCACTGGTTGGGAACCTCTAGCATATTTCTCTCAAAAACTTAGTCTTACCGAAATCAAACATTCAACTTTCGACAGAGAACTTTGAGGTATTTATCGAGCAGTTAAACATTTTCGACACTTTTAAGAAGGAAGACAATTCACCATTTATACTGATCACAAACCACTCACATTCGTTTTAAATTCGAAAACAGACAGATCACCCAGACAGACACGACACTTAGAATACATTGCTCAATTCACTAACAACATACAATACATTTCTGGAAAACAAAACATAGTTGCTGATACTCTTTCACGAATTCCGGAAATTGATACGATATCTACACAAGACATTAATTTTGAAACACTATACAAAGAACAACAATCCGACGAAACACTGAAAATTCTCATTGAATCTCCAAATTCGAAATACAATCTTGAAGAAATTTTAATCCCCATTTTAAACATAAAAATTTGGTGTGACATTTCAAATCATTCATCTCGACCTTTCGTTCCAAGTACAATGCGAAGAAGTATTTTTGACAAAATTCATTCTTTATCTCATCCTGGCGTTCGAACAACCAGGCGATTGATACAATCAAAATACTTTTGTCCCAATATGCGAAAAGAAATAAATGATTGGTCATCAAGTTGCATCAACTGTCAAAAATCCAAAATAAATGTTTACACAAAATCACCCATTAAAAAAATTGAAATACCATCAGGTAGGTTTGAGCATATCCATATGGATCTGGTGGGACTACTTCCTGTATCAAATTATTACACTGGTTTATAAATAACGAAAAGTTGTTTGTACTTTGAATGCCACTATCCTTTTCTCATGTAAAATCGGTCGCTAATTCCGAAAAAAAAATTATTTTTTTTTTCTGTCACTCCGTTTTCGAGATATTGCCCACTGTAGGGTTTTCAACGAAAAAAAAAAGTTGGTTCCACTTAATTGCATATATCTCCAGAACCAACAACATTAATCAAACAAATGATATATCAAATAAAAGCTAAAAAAAATTTCTTACAAACAATGCAGACACCATTTTTTGGTCGAGTTGTTAGTTTTGGTGGAATACATTCAAACTTCGGGGATTTTTTTTATTTTTCAAAAAAATTTCCATTACAACACAAAAAAAATTGCAAATTTCGTTAAGAAATCAAAATATTTTATTACTTTTGATATATTTTACTAAAAGCCCTTATTTTTCCAAAAAAAATAAGCTATTGTTGAAGAAAATCTATTGAGAAATGAAAAAGTTGTGTTTAATGGAACGAAATCACCCAAATTGTGTGATTATCAATTTATGCATTTGGACTTATTTTATTGCCATAAAAAAAAAATGAGAACTAAAGGTTGTTGTAATAAAATCATATATTCTTCATTTTTATTGTTCTTTTAATAATTTACATTATTTTTACATTATTTAAATTGTATATAATTATTATTAATAATTTTTATTGTTGCATTAAATCATTTATATTGTTATTTACATTGTAAATAATTTTTATTTATCATTCAGAAATTCAAACTGATTAGAATTCTTGTTATGTCGTTTATTTAATTCGGGATCGGTTTCTCTGATAAGAAACCAACAATAGTCGCCCATCATTCTTTCGTACCAAAATCCTTGGTACCGATTCTTAATTGCTTTCATCTGTTGGTGGAATCTTTCCCCATGTTCGTCGCTCTCGTCACCGAGATTCTTCGGAAAAGAATTCAAATGGGAGTGCAGAAAGTGAATTTTCATATTTACGCCCATTTTTGTATAGTTCTTGAGCAACTCTTTAACTATTTTCTCGTAAGATTCACTTTAATTGTTACCGAGGAAGCTAGAAACAGTCGTCCTAAAAGAATCCCACGCCGCTGCCTCAACTGGTGACAATAGTTCTGCGGATTGAAGATCGCTTAACACCTTTTAATTTGCGATCCAACGAAGACACCTTCTTTTATCTTGGCATCAGAAAGATTTGGAAAAATCGTTTTCAAATATGTGAATGCTTCGCTTTCTTTGTCTAACGCCTTGACAAAGTTTTTCATAAGTCCAAGTTTGATGTGCAGCGGTGGGAGAATTATGTTTTCTTTTTGACGAGTGGAACGTTTTTGACGTTGCTCTCTCCAACTTTCGACTCAATTCTTTCTGCCCAGTCCTTTTTGTAATAGTGGTTTACCAACGACGTGGTGTACCAACGACTTTGATATCAGAACATATTTTCCAGTCGTGTTATTCATATTTAATACTGCTATCAATAAACAAACGCCACTCTTTGGGAATGTATGGCTGACCGAAGGTATTAAATAACCCAGGAATGACTACGCAATAGCAGATATTGTCATTCTTAGTAAAGTGTATAGCAAAAGGTTTTTCACGATTTCTGAAGTAACATCAGAAATTAACATTGGGTCTCACAAAGTTGAATTGTTGCATACGAGAAGATTCCACCAACAGATGAAAGCAATTGAGAATCGGTACCAAGGATTTTGGGACGAAGGAATGATGGGCGACTATTGTTGGATTCTCATCAGAGAAACCGATCCCAAATTAAATTAACGACAAAACAAGAATTCTAATCATTTTTAATTAATGAATGATAAATAAAAATCATTTACAATGTAAATAACAATATAAATGATTGAATTCAACAATAAAAATTATTAATAATAATTATATACAGTTTAAATAATGTAATAATAATGTAAATTATTAAAAGAACAATAAAAATGAAGAATATATTATTTTATTACAACAACCTTTAGTTCTCATTTTGTTTTTATGGCAATAAAATAAGTTCAAATGCATAAATTGATAATCACACAATTTGGGTGATTTCGTTCCATTAAACACAACTTTTTCATTTCTCAATAGATTTTCTTCAACAATAGCTTATTTTTTTTGGAAAAATAAGGGCTTTTAGTAAAATATATCAAAAGTAATAAAATATTTTGATTTCTTAACGAAATTTGCAACTTTTTTGTGTTTTTTGGAAATTTTTCTGAAAAATAAAAAAAATCCCCGAAGTTTGAATTTATTCCGCCAAAACTAACAACTCGACCAAAAAATGGTGTATGCATTGTTTGTAAGAAATTTTATTAGCTTTTATTTGATATATCATTTGTTTGATTACTGTTGTTGGTTCTGGAGATATATGCAATTAAGTGGAACCAACTTTTTTTTTTCGTTGAAAACCCTACAGTGGGCAATATCTCGAAAACGGAGTGACAGAAAAAAAAAAATTTTTTTTTCGGAATTAGCGACCGATTTTACATGAGAAAAGGATAGTGGCATTAAAAGTACATATTGGCTGTAAACCAGTGTTATCGGTACATGTTAACTTTTATCGACAGACACACTCGATGGCCGGAAGTATATCCACTGAAAAATACTTTGGCACAAACTGTAGCAAATATTTTTGTTCAAAACTATGTTCCACGTTTTGGTGTTCCGCTCAAAATTACTGTAGATCAGGGAACACAATTCACATCAAAATTATTTACTGAATTAACGAATTTACTCGGTGCGCACAAAATACACACTTCTTCGTATCATCCACAATCAAATGGAATGATAGAACGATTTCATCGGCAACTCAAGACGTCAATTGTCGCTTCAGACGATTCGCTACATTGGTCAGAACTTTTGCCTTGGATACTTCTTGGTCTATGAACCGCAATCAAAGAAGACATGAATAGTTCTTCTGCAGAATTGGTTTGCGGTCAAACTTTAAAATTACCAGGAGAATTAGTTGTTCCAAGTAATAATACTATAAACACGGATCTTACTCTTCAAAAGTTGCGAGAACATTTTTCACATATCCGTTCCAAAGTCGTTCATCACAATCAAGATAACAGTTATGTCCCAAAATCATTAAGTACTTATGAATATGTTTTTGTCAAAATTAACCGTAAATCTGGCCTTCAACAACCTTTCGAAGGTCCTTTCAAAGTAATTTCAAAACACGAAAAAACATTTCAAATTCAGCATGGCAATACAATTAAATCCGTCTCCATTGATCACCTCAAACCAGCATACACAAACAAATCACAATTACACAATTCAACATATACTAATAAATCAATTAAAAAGAAAGTAACTTTAAATATAACATGAGTGTTCAATTGAAGGGGGAGTATTTGTAGTGTATAATACTGTAACAAAAATAACTTGTTTAAATATATTATAAAATCCTTTTTAGTATTTTTAAGTATTTTCCAAATAAATCAAAAAACAAAAAAATATTTTCAGATATAAAAAATTTGTATAAAAAAACGAACCATTCCTATATAAATGTAAATTAATATAAAATAAAATAATTTAAATAAAAATTTTATAATAAAATACAACTAAAATGTGTATAAAAAAGAAGGTGTTTTAAAAGTAAAAATCACATTTTTAGCTTTGATTAAAACGATATATAGAAAGAAAGGAAGACTTAATACCTTTCCAACAATAACAATTCCACATAATTCTAATGAAAAATGTGTCTTTTACAGCGGTTTTAAAAAACTGTGTTTTAAAAAATAGCAAAAAATTAAATTTTTGGTGCTCAATAAGAGTTATAATGAAACATCATTTGAAAAATCATTTTATGTTAAAATGTTGGTATGAGCACGAAATTTATCATTTTAGCAGATGTGTGTATGCATTCTGTGAAATATAAAAAGTTACAAGCAAAAAACATATTTTTTTACCAAAGAAAGACCTGCAGGAGAATCAAAATTGCTTGGGCGGATTTTCTTTGATTTGAAAAAAAAGTATGCAGCAATCATTTTAATGAGTTCCTCCAACTTTTGAGATCTGGAACGGTGGAGTATAAATTTCAATCCGGTATATTCGACATGCTTAAGGTTTTGATCTATGCATTGTCACAGCTTAAGCTTGGTTTTCTCAAATGATTTTAACAAAATTACGATACAATTTGCCACACATTTGTACGGTATTTCCTCTAAAAGGCTTTTATTTTTTGAATTAGCATGAACGATTCATGCTGAATGCACCAATTCATAGCGTAAGCAGAATGAAGGTCTCCAGCGGAAATTTTGCCGATGCGAAAACTCGAAATAATAATAAAATATATTTTCTATCCAATTTTTTATACAATTATCCAATTTTTTTAAACGAAGTTTGATTAAGAAAAATTTTAATTTTCAGGTTTAAAGGTTAACCGAACGAAATTAAAGAAGATACAAATTTAAAGGTCCATTCCCATATTTTGTTCAAAAACTTACCATAGCCGCCACTTGCCGTATGTAAAAAACTTTTTCAAAATTATTAAGGCAACACATATGAATTGAATTAGTTTGCTATAGCTCTATAAAAAAAAAGAAACAATTTCTGATAATGAATGTAATAAAAGGGTAATAAAAAAAATAAAGGAGTGGAATGTAATAATTTTTATATCAGTTTTAAAACAAAAACAGTTTTCGACCATTTTTTAAAGAAACATTGAATGTTTTTAACCTTGTTTGAAAGTTTCAAGAAATACAAGCTTAATAGACGGTACTGTTGAAATAGTTTGGTCAAGGAATTTCATTTAACTTTTAGACAGAAAAAAAAATTTAAATGAAATACAAAAAAAAACAAAAAAAAAATTGGCCATTTTAGACCTTGAAAGGACTTCGACCGAAGCAATTGACCGAGAACTGGACCTACATGTTTTATGCCGACTCCAAACGGCTAAAGTTCATGTTCTCAAGAAGCTTTGCATGGCATTATTTACTCTCTGAGGTTTGCCATTGTCTGCAGAGAGATGGTGACCGATCAGAAAAATTTTTTATTGAAAAAACTTTTCGCCGCGACTGGGGATCGAACTCGGGCTCCGAGCATGCTAAGCCACACACTTAACCTGCATGCCAAGGTCACCACACATTTATGATATGTATTGAATGAAATACACTTATTAAAAAACAGCGGAGATATTTTTCTGAAAAGAGTTCACATCGAATTTACCTGCGCGTTGATGGAAACCACGCCTGTCTCCTATGCAACCTACAATAGGGAAAACTCTAAAAAGGGACTAAATTTCAGCTACAAAAATAATATTCGGCAAGTCGTAGTTTATATCAAAACTAATGTGTGTTAGAGAAATTGGCCGTTATCTTCAAACGCAAAGGGAATTGGGTCGAATAACACAATTGACAAAATTGAGCGAAGTGAAATCCCTGGGAGATAATCGCCCTTATTCTTGTTGTCACTTTTTTCGAGTGAGGTGTCGCGCGTCACTGATCTCTATTCTTGTTGGCGAAGTGAGGTGACATAAGTCAATGAACAGCGACATGCATAACTTAACACAGCCAAATAGTTTTTTTTCGTAATAAAGTTGTCACTGTAAGTCGCCATGTGGCGCATTGAAGTGACGTTATAGTACGTTTACACTGATTTCTAAATGCGCATTTAGAAGTTCGAAAATTCAACCAAATGTCAAGTGTTCACATTAGGGAGAAGCGTAAAATGCGAATTTAAATTGACAAGTATGCGAACATGAATTGACAAGTATTCGAACATGCCGAACATTTATAAGGCTGTGTGTCAATCGGAAACTTTTCACTCGTGGTAAGAAGGAAAATTCTGAGTTGAACAAAATTTCTGTCTATTGAAATTGAATTGTCATTTTTACTGTGCCAAATGAAGCATGAAAAGTTAACTGCTGCGTTTTCTAATTTTTTTTTTATTCAAAATTATATATGTTTAATAAATACTGTTGCTTTGCGTAAAATAAGATTATTAAAGCAATAGTTGTGTAAACATGTATAAAAATTAAACAAAAAATCATTGGGTCTTTTGACAAAAATAGGTCGTCGTCAATATAATATCTATATTGTGTGAATTTGTTGAAAATGCATAACCAAACGGCTAATTATTTTCATTCAGCATGTTTTTGATATCATTTTATTCCATTTATAAAATATACTAATGAAAAAAAAAATCAGTAGCAGTGCTAAAATTTTGTCCACCGAACCTAAAAACCTTAAAACTTAACACGCACTCCGAAAAAATCTCACTTAGTCTTGACCTTGCAACACCCGAAGTTGCAAATTTTTAGTAAACAATACAAAATTTGAACACGTGAACAAAATTAACCTTGATGTATTTTACGGTGATTCCCAAAATATTTTGTCTATAATGAAATCCGTCAGTAAGCTAAACCATTTTGCAAAAAACCTCAAAAAATCATGTTTTACGTCTATGTATATATTAACAAGTGTAATAGTTGTAAGCAAATAAACTGTCTCAAGTTATAGGCCTGAAAAAGTTCGTTCAATCTGCATCAAAAATTTGAAAATATTTGCAATTGCATTAGTGATAATAATGTTTTCATGTATTTTTTTTAGATTATTTTCACAAAACTTCAAATAACTCCATTATTTCTTATACAATCTTCGTTATCAATATACCATTGGAAAAGTTTGGACGGCTGTCATTTATTTTTGGACAGAATTGCTTACCGAATAACAAAAAGGGATAAATTTAAAAAAAAAAATTATATTAGAGAAAAGACCTGCCGGAAAAATACTGTAAACCATCAATAGGCATGTGCGGCTCTTTGTTTAATAATGTGTGGCTCTTATTTTATTTCCCCATTTGTGTGCAATTTACCTGAAGGTAAAATTTTCCAAATCCAAAACACTGTATATTTATACTCTATAATTATATATATAAATCCTTATATACATTACATTTTGAGCACTACACCACCGCCCGCACATTGCTTTAATGAAAAATTAATATATTCTGAATATTAACAGCATCCAGAAAAATCATCAAGCAATACTATTTTCTCAGAAAAAAAAGTCAAAATAATGTAGCTTATATATTTTACACAACCCTCCTCTTAATTTTTCCAAACTTCAGTGCAACTAAGACATGCTTTTTTTTAATTTTCGCTTGTGTCAAAAATTCTCTTCCCTCTTGTCAAAATTTATACTATACCCTGAGTATCAATCCGAGTCAAAAGTTTCCGATTGGCACACAGCCTAAGCAAAACAATCTGACAGTAAATAAAATTGACAACTAATGAAACGAGTTCAAGTCAGATATGAGCAAAAAGTAGCGAAGTAGCGAATAGCAGTTTTTCGAATACCGAATCAGGGTCGCAAACTGCTAAATACTCATTAGAAGTAGCATTTAAGTGAATTAACTTGACAGAATTTTCTATGGGTAAATGCGCATTTAGAGAAGCATTAATGAAATAAATGCGAATTAAGCCTTAAATGCGCATTTAGCTTCCAGTGTGAACATAGTATTATAGGCGGATCGTTTGTTTAAGTGAGATGGAAGAAGCATAAAGAAGGTAAATAGACAAAAATTTCAATTTTTTTAATAGAAATTGTTTATATTTTATTCCTATTAGCCTAAAAAAAACACCAGGAGGCAGTTCCAAGAGATGGTATCATTTATGGTTAAGAATAAGGCCAAATAGGTTAAAGCTATCCCTTTATTAAATTCTTTTAATCCTCAATTTTTCACCATAATCTTCATAATCTTGAGCTATCAGAACTCGAAAACCAAAACACATAAGAACTCATAATAAATTATTAAAAAACTTATTTAATTTGTGACTTTGCACAGCTGTCATATATTTAGCATTCTAAGATGTGTTTAATGAGATGTAAAGTATCATTTCAAATGTTCCGTCACCTCACGTCACGTGACAACCAAGATACCACTTTTCAAGTGACGTGACAACGACTACCACAAAACTCACATAGGTGAGGTGACAACAAGAATAAGGGCGAATGTTATTTTTCTGATAGATCTTGTTAAGTTAAAAAATGTTCTGTACTTGTAATTTGCCGTACACCTCCAAAATCAGGACTTTGGTAAAAAAACCGACTTTGTCTGCCTTTGCCCACTTTTCGTCCTATAACTTATCTGATTGTCAACCGATTTGAAAAGTTTAGCCGGATCCTTTAAACGAAAATTAACCTTTTCAACGACACATATATTGTTTGGGATAACTTTATAAAACTGCGGCTATTTACCAGAGATAAAGAGATGGGAAACTTCGATTTTAATGAAAATAAAAAATAATTGTGAATGTGAATTCAGCTCATAATTGCCAAGTTCAGTTGTAAACAGGGTTACATTGCACAAAAATGAAAACATACTAATAAAAAAGAGTTGCCATAGTATAGTGACTACATTTATTTTTTAGCTGTGCTCGATGAAAAATTCTCAGTGCAAAGCAGAGCAGGTCAGTTGAGTCGTCAAAAATAGTTTTAGAGCAGAGTAGAGCAAATATTTCAAAGAACGAAAAAATGGCAAGCTTGAAAAAGCACTGTCAAAAGTAAGCAAATTATGGAATAGGTTTGAAAAAATTACTATTTATACCCTAAACCTGAAAGGTCAGGGTAAATTAACTTTGTGCAAACGTTTGTAACGCATAGCACGAAGCGAGTCCGGTATAGAAAAGTATATATATTCTTGATCAGCGTCACCTCGTGCTATTCATGTGTCCGTCCATCCGTCCGTCCGTCTGTGTGTTGTCCGTAAACACAGGATAAGAAGAAGGAGTTGAGATAATTGGATTAAACTTGATACACATGGTCACATGGACCCAAGAATCTGCACTATTGAATATTTTTGGAATCCGCCCACGGACACGCCTACCTCCCCTATAACCTACACCTATAAAATTTGGTGCGTATGTGTCTTGTATCACCACAAAGATGTTTTCGAAAAATGGGTGTCATCCTCCCACGGACACGCCCACCTCCCATACAACCCAAAAACTGAAAGCACAATAAATAAGCCTCTGTTTAACTTACAGAGATAAAATTTGACACATATGTTTTTTCTAACAAAAAAAAAAGTTTTGGAAAATGGACATCATCCGCCCACGAACACGCCTACCTCCCATACAAAGCAAAAATTGTAAACTGGATAAATTCGCTCATAATTAACCTACAACAATAAAATTTGGTGTGTTTGTGTTTTATATAAACACAAAGATGTCTTCGAAAAATGGGTATTATCTGCGCACGGACACGCCCACCTCCCATACAACCCAAAAATTGAAAACGCAATTTTTAAACCTCTGTTTAACCTATAGAGATAAACACGGCACGCCCATTTTCAATAATACTATTTATTTTTTAAAAGTAGGTTTAGGGTATTTCATAGTTTCTCTACTTTCTCTACTTGTTTTCATTAAAATCTGTTCAAATTTATTAGAAATACTATTTAAAACCTTTTCCCTTTTTCAAACTTTCGAATTTTCCAACAAGAACCCTAATATTTGATTTATTTACTTGCTGCTCTAACTCACACCACAAAAAATATAAGCGTAGAAAAGAGCAGAAGGCGTAGGTTAGAGCAGCTTCAAAAAACAAAGATCAAGAGCAAGTAAGAGCTGGTTAGAGCAGAAAAAGGATCTCATCGAACACTTTTTGATGATCAAGAGTGAGAAATCTTAATCAAGAGCAGTCTTTGAATAAAGCTATTCATTCCTAGGAAAAAAAAACACAAATAGAATAGAATGTTGTTTATCCAGATTGGAATGAATAAACAAACAATGAATGTGTTATTGAAAATTCTTTGTAAAATTCAAACGGCATTGCAATCTCCTTAAAACCACATAACAGAACACATTCTGTATACATCCGTACTTGCAGAAATTATGCAGTTTTCATTAATTTCATGTATGAAGATTATTATAATACTTTGGAGCCCGTGCGATAGCTGGAAAATTGATAGTTCTTAAAGGGGCCCATACATGAACGAACATATCCCACAACTAGGGATGAAACGATACCAGCAAAGGTATCGATACTTTTACTCGATACGGTATCGGTGAATGGTATCGATACGTACTCAGTATCGTGTAAAAAGTATCGATACTTACTTGGATCGGTCAATTTGTTCTTTGGATTCTGGATGAATTAAACCAATTTCTTTTTTTTAATTTTACATTTATTTACGAAAAAACTCTGATTTCTTCGTACTTCCTAAAAATAACAATTTTTTAATGTGTTTTCCTCTCAAGCGGCTTCGTGAAGTAGAAATCTTCGCACGCGCATTTGAAAACAATCTCTAGCAAGGCTTCGAAGCAGCAGCAATATATAGAAACATGCGCGCCTGTTTATACAATACAGGAAAGAAAGATTTCTTTATAGGTAATAGAACTTGAAAATATATCTTTAATAAGATCATGAAATTTTTTTATTACTTGCTCTTTTTTTCGTCAACTTTGAAATTAAGACTTTACAAAACTGAAAATTTTGGTGGATCCATTTTTTGACTAGTAAAAATTGCGGCTTCTCTGCACAAACACAAACACAAAATGACAAAACAAACTTTAAAATAAAAAAAAAATCCGTCCGTTTTTTTTTAAATTTTGGGTAATAAAATTTGATACATACATATGAGTACCGATCCGAGTACTTTTATTCCGATGCTACTCGGTATCGGTGACAAAATATCGATGCCAAAAGTACTTGGTATCGAAACAAAAGTATCGAGTATGTACTCATATTTACTCGTATCGTTTCATCCCTACCCACAACATGTACGCGTACCCGGTTTTCGGTTTGCCATACACTACGAAAACTTATATGCGACCTTGTTTTAGTACATCAAAAATTAACTTATGATGAGCTGGATTTGTGTAATTAGTGTTTACTTTTTTGCTTCCCTAAGGTAAAAAGACCTAATATCTCCAATTTTAATCCTCAAGTTCGGGACTGTTTCATTTGAGACAGTAGTTTGTACGTTTCTAATATAAAGTTACTTGCTTGGATCGTTTTGTACATATTTTTATCAAGAAAGATTTCTAAAAAAATTTAAAAAAAACTACTCTAAAAAGTCCCTCCAAGCTTACTTGTCAAAATTACCAATTTATGTTTCAAAATCCAAAATTTTGATTTAAAGTATGCGGACACCACTATTAATTGAGAAACCTGTAGTACATCCTGAAGCTCTTCTCTCCCAAAAAATCAAAAAGATTGGATTTTCTGACTGCGACAAACTAGCGAACCTCCTTATGTGTTTGCCAGCAAGGCCACAAACGAACAAACATTTCATGCAACCATCCAAGTTCGCGAACAAGTCCGCCTGTGTATGTGCCTAATAATAATAATTCTTGTGCATCACATACTACCAATTTTTGCTGTAAGACTTTTATAATTCCAAAAAAGTTAATTTCAAAGTATTCTACTGTACATACTGATGGTTTACATATATTTAATTTGGCCCAAATAAAGACACCACCTATAAAATACCCTTCATAAAAAGTACTTGTACCAGACTGTAATAATAAAACCTACTCCATATTATACAAAACTACACTTTCAGACAACCCTGCGATTAGGTTCAGACCGTGGTGGGTTAGGCCCATGTTACACGATGTCCGTTCGTCCGACGGTAATGAACACTTTTTACTCTCTTGTCCGGTGGTTGGTCACACGACAGAAAATTTAGGGCGGAGACATTTGACATTTCATTCAGTTTGAGTACCTTTTTCTACTGCACTTTATTTCGTGCACTTTGAAAACAATTACTTTTAATAGCAACGTTGCGTAGAAACAAAAGTGATCGAACGCGTTATTTGTTTGTTGGTTATTCAACATGGGAACCGATTACGACTTGGTAGCTTGAAATATTAGAAAATATTTATTATTAAATTAATAAATGAATTCCATTTATATATTAATAGTTTTATTTGCCGATTCTTGCAACACCACTTTCTTGTCAATATTTTTAATAATATAATCTGCCAAAAATAAGGGTTAAAAACAACTATTTTTCCTTTATCTTATAGTAGGATAGTAGTACTTTTCCTTAAAAAAAGGTACTTTTTAGCTACTGAAGCGTATTAAAACTTATTTCACCACACCGCCACACTGTCCTGCTCGTTGTCTGCTGACATGAACAGCGGACAAAATGAACACATGCAAAAAGTTCATCCGTTCTCACTCTCACTGTTTTTTGACAGTTTCACATTGAAAGCAACAACAACGGTCGGACAAACGGACACCGTGTAACATGGGCCTTACAAATTAAAGACAGTGGCCGCTTTCAAGCTACACAAGTGTTCTGACCAGGGATGCCAACGGGTGGGGAATTCCCCGATTTGCGGGTAATTGCAAGTTGATTGGGGAATCGGGGAATGGACTAATAATTTCTTGGAATTTTATAATTTATCTAATATCTAATGATTATTCTTGGGATATAATCAAAGTAAAATAACTTTATTACATTATTGCAATCAGCAAATTTATAAACATAAACGTTTAATTTATATTGATTTATATAAACTGATAACACACAAATATAAATAAATGCTTCTTATTTCCAACACACAATTGACGGCGCACTTTATACCAATGCTGAGTCGAAAAACCAAGTTTTTATGATTTTTGTGAAATTTGTTAATAAAGCTTTTTTGTTGAATTTTAATACAATTTATTTTTGAACCTTTAAAATCAATATTTGACAAAAATCTACATTTCATTGTAAATTTTATCATTACATTTAAAATTTACATTTTTCAATGTTCTAAATCGGCTTAGCCACTTGAGAATCGGGCCATTGACATATTGTAGCTTTGATGTATGAATTTTTAATTAATGTGTTTTTTTCTGAAAATACAATATATATGTATAAATTATAAGATCCTTTATTAATTATATTTACATCAAAAGGAAAACAGTATCAAAATTAAAAAAGTTGCCTTTTGTGAAAAAATGTTTTAAGCTGAAGAACTTATGTATTTTCTCAACAGTTTTTGTGGGAGATTTACATGATTTTAAAATAAAACAAATATTCGATACTTTCTATAAAAAAGTATTTAAATTATAAAATCCAAAAATTGAATTATTTAGCAAATGTTTTGTATAAAGCGAACAGCGATTTGGGTTACCAAATCTTTTAATAGACTACGTCGTTTTATTATAAAGCAACCAAAGTTAAGTAAAATAAGCAACTGCTTGAAAATTTTGCATAAAATTTATATTTATACCCCCACGCGTTCTTCGTATCTATTCTTGATCAGCTTTACCATCTTAGTTGATTTAGCCATGTCCGTCTGTCTGCCTGTCGAAATGATTACAGCCGTATTTCTCAAGCTATCGTAATGAAACCTTACATTGAACCTTTTTTCTAAACAGCGAAGATCAAGTTCGAGAATGGGCTAGATCAGATGCAAACCTCGCCTACCTCCAATACAACCCCAATACTGAAAACTCTATAAAGAGGCCAATATTTAAGTAATAATACTCAAATTCCGTATTTGTGTAGCCAATGTCAAAACTGAGGTGCGTTAGAAAAATGGGCGTCATTCACTCACTAACACGCCCACCTCCCATATAATCCCAAAATTGATGACTGTATAAAAAGGCTTCTGTGGAAGCTAAATAAATAAAATTAGGTATTTATTCATTTTATATCAAAAGTAAGGCGTGTTAAAAAAATGGGCGTCATCCACCAACGCACACGCCCACCTCCCATACAACACAAAAATTTAAAACTATATAAATAGGCTTCTATCAATGCTTCAAAAATAAAATTAGATATAAGTAATTTAAGATTTAGAAATTAATATTAAGACATGCTAGAAAAATGGGTGTCATCCACCAATGAATACGCTCACCTCCTATACAACCTCAACATTAAAAACTCTATTAATAGGCTTCACTTTAAGCTACAGGCGAAAAATTGAATACGTTTGTATTTTATATTAAAACTAAATCTTGGAAAAAAGTTGGCGTCATCTGATTACGGATACACCCACTTCCCATGAAACCCACTGTAACTTCCCTTGGAACTTGTAAAACTGCAGTTTGGTGAAAAAATCAGCGACATCAATCCACTAACACGCCCACCTCCCATAGAAGTCTTACTTACTTACTTACATACCGCTTACAACCGTTGGTCGGTTTTGGCCTGGTCTAAGAATTTGCGCCAGCCTCTTTTGTCGTGCGCTTGCTGGCGCCAGTTGGAAACTCTAAGCGTTGTCAGGTATCCAATGCCTGGTCTTTCCAACGGAGATACGGTCTTCCTCGTCTGCGTTGGCCACCGCTGGGTACCGAATCCAATATTTTTTTCGCTGGAGCTTCGTCGTTCATTCTCTTGACATGACCTAGCCAGCGAAGCCGCTCTATTTTAATATGCTTGACTATATCGATGTCGGCAAATAGCTCATAAAACTTGTGGTTCCATCGTATTCGGTACTCGCCATTGACGCAGATTGGACCATAGATCTTGCGAAGGATTTTTCTCTCGAACGCTCCCAAAGTCCTTTCGAGAGAGAGCTCTGCTTCTCAATTGCCTTCTGAGCCCAAAGTAACACCTGTTGGCAAGAGTTATCCTTCGTTTAATCTCAATACTGATATCGTTGGAGGAGTTAATGCTGGATCCCAGGTAAACAAATTCCTTCACTACCTTAAAGGAGGTGTTGTCAACAGTGAAACAAACAGTCCCATCGTGGTTTCCAAGACGCTGGGACTGTTTGTTTGTTGACACGAGATACTTCGTTTTATCTGCATTCACTGCAAGACCCATTCGACTCGACTCTTTTTCTAGCCTGGAGAATGCTGCACTGACTTCGCGCGTATTTTGGCAAATGATGTCAATTTCATCAGCATACGCTAGCAGCATAACAGTCTTATAAAAAATTGTGCCAAATTGTCTCAGGTCAGCAGCTCGGATGATCTTCTCCATGACTATATTAAAGAAGTCGCACGATAAGGAATCACCTTGTCTGAAACCTCACTTGGTATCGAACGGAAGGGAGAGGTCCTTCCCGATTTTCACTGCGCTGCTGGTGTTGTTAAGTGTCATCCTGCAAAGACGTATTAGCTTGGCAGGAATACCAAATTCATACATGATGGAGTATAGGTGACTACTTATTGGACTGTCGAAGGCAGCTTTGAAATCGGCAAAGAGATGGTACGTGTCGATTTGTTTTTCGAGGGTCTTTTCCAAGACTTGTCGGAGTGTGAAGATCTGGTCGATGGTGGACTTTCCAGGTCTGAAGCCACACTGGTAAGGTCCAATCACAATTTTTAAAAGTGGTTTGCACAATTTCAGCCAAAACCTGATTAAATGACATCTGAATCGATAAAATCGGTCTATTGGTCTGGGAGGAGTTGAAGTCACAAAAAAACCTTAGCCTATTAAAATGAAATGTAGTTTATCATAATATTTTTTGTTTATAACCATTTTTCTAATGAATTCACTTTTGAAATTAAATTTGATTTTTTAAGGTACTACTTATTACAGTGTGTAAAAAATGAAAAATAATTTTTTGTTTTTTTTTTAGAATCTGGTTCCATAAGGTCTTAAGAATGCGTTTATGAAATTTTAGAAAAAAATATCAAATAAAAAAAAGATATATAATCCTGCTCTTGATTTGTTAACTATTTGATGATTTATTTAAATAAACTTTGCATTGAAACACGAGTTCAAGTTGCGACCATCAAAAACAGAATGGCCGACTCTTTATCAGTGCTGCCGTATCTGTCCATTTCTTTATTTCATTTCAGTGTTACCAATTATTAAAACAAACAATGCTTAAGGCTAGTGCACACTAACAATACAATTCGTAATGATTAATAACAGGTACTCATGATATACAATATGATATACAATATGATATACTATTAAATGGACTTATAAGAGTTGGATATTACAACTCGGCTAATCTGACCATCTTGATTGACCTCAATCAAGACAACCATATAATTCAATATAAGCTTAATTCATATAATGACACTAACTTAAAGTAGTAGAGGGTGGCATATGACAATATAACACTGAGGTATCATGAGGTATCTCTGGTGAAAACCATTTTCGTATTTTTGTTGATTCAACTATACTGTTATATGGCATCTGAGTCAGCTGGCAATTTTCGATGTCCCTAATGACATAACGGTCATTAGGCAATACTTTAGAAATTACATAAGGACCGCGATATTTTGGGATAAATTTTCTGTTTTTTCCAACAGCAGTATCATTATTCTTAATAACAACAAAATCACCAGCTGAATAAGTGCGTGCAGGTGCACTATGCTTTAAAAAATATCTCGTATTATATTCTTGTGACCTTTCGATAGCACTAAGTGCATCGGATCTGACCGACTCCAAAGACTGTGTTGTATTTTCATCTAATTTATTATCTAAATGTTCTGTTAACTCATCAATAACAGTACCCCTTTGATCTGTTCCGAATAATAGTTTACTTGGTGTCTGCCTTGTTGTGCTGTGAACCGTATTGTTCAACGCGTATTCTACTTGAGACAGCTTTAATGACCAGTCAGCGTGCTGAATTGGTTCACTTAATTTGCTTAGCATTGCGCGGAGTACCCGATTTACTCGCTCAACTTGGCCATTAGCTTGCGGTGAAGCGACTGCAACCTTGACATGACTAATATTGTTTTTGGACAAATAGTTGCTAAACTCATTTGAAGTAAAACAAGTTCCTCGATCAGAAATAATCCGTCTAGGACGACTATAATAATTGAAGTATTTATCTAATGCGCAACATATTTCTTTTGTGCTAGTTGAATTTACTGCATACAACCGAACAAACTTTGTAAATGCATCTATAACAACTAAAATATGCTTCCGCTTTGAATTTATTGAAGGTAAAGGTCCAAAGTGGTCTACATGTATCGTGTCAAAAGGAATAGGTTTCTTCGGGATGGGAAATAGATTATGCTCATTGGAACGTGGTGGTGACGAGTTCATGATACACTTAATACAATTTTTAATAAATTTATTTATTTTATCCTTCATATTTGCAAACCAATAATTTTTTCGTATTTGATCATAACACTTATCTATTCCAAGGTGACCTATTTTTTCATGTATCATTCGAATGACATTATCTTCCATTTCCCTTGGCACACACAAAAGCAACCGATTCGAGTCAACTTTCCTGAAAACTAATCCGTCACGTAACTCATAACCATTTACAACACCCTTTTCTAAATTACCCTGCAATTCTCGAATCCTTTGGTCACGATTTTGTGCCACTTGGATATAAAAATCCAAATCATCTTCATCTACTGCTGCGCTCATTTCAGCTATATTGTCTTCATCGGAAGGCTTTATATCCACTTTTTCTAATAACTTCTCATTATGATGACATCGGCTCAAGGCGTCTACATGACCCATTGAAATACCACGTCTATGCTGAATCGAATAATTATAATTTTCTAGCTCCAGTGCCCATCGAGCAATTCTTGGGTTGACATGTTTTTTGCTAAGCGTCATCGTGAGTGAATTGCAGTCAGTGACAATCTTGAAAAAAATGCCTTCTAAGTACACACGAAACCGCCGTAATGCACAAATAATAGATAGAGTTTCCAGTTCAAAGCTGTGGTATTTCGATTCAACATCAGATGTAGATTTTGAAAAATAGGCTATAGGGTGAAATAGTCCATCATTTTGTCGTTGCATTAGTACTGAACCAAAACCACAGCTACTGGCATCACAGTGAAGTTCAGTTTCACGTTTTGGATTAAATATTGCTAATACTGGTGCAGCAGAAAGCCGATCTCGCAGATTATAAAATGCATCAATACAAGCAGAAGAAAAATCGAAATTATTTTCTTTGCGTAATAAATTTAACAGTGGCCTTGCAATTTTAGAAAATGATGGGACAAACCGTCGAAAATACGAAAATAAGCCAATACACTTCTGCAGCTCTTTTTGAGAGCCCCAAACCAAGGTAACTAGTTGGTAACAAAATATTTGGTAAATTGACTGATGCTGGGATACTTGAACGTTGGATAAGGCTAATCGGACTACCGGAGTCAATAAGAGAAAAAAAATTCATAAATTTAGTGCATATACCCAAACTACAGATATCAAATGCCACCCTTACCATTTGCATAACACGAATAACATCAGCAGCCTCGTTCGAATACTCATCATTATTTACAGCGGCAACAGTGAGCGACTTGTTCCTCTTCAACTTCGGGCAATCATTGTGTAGGTGACCCATTTGATGGCACGAAAAGCATGATCCTGGTGGTCGAAGTGGTTTCGGACAAGCACTCTGATAATGCCCAAATTGTGAGCAATTAAAGCATCGAATTTCAGCAGTGGTGACAGCAGCAGACCTCGGTTTTTGAAGAGCGTATGGTAATGTTGACTTTGACGCATTTGATTTTAAGCGCCGTTGTTCATAGCGATCCATTCTACATATTAGCTCATCCAGTGTATTGGCACCAAACAGATAAGCGATATGATGGCTACTATCAGGTATTCCATCAACGATGATATCAATTAACTCCTGTTCTGCGATGTCAGATTTTGAAGCAATAGACTGCATGGCGACTACGTAGGTTATGCACGATTCCTGCGGTTTCAACTTGCGTGCACGCAGCTGACGGTAAACTTCTTGTCGTGTTACCGTGCGACTGAACATTTTGATCAAACAAGCCTTCATTTCAGGATAAGCAACCAAGCCAAGATTGTGAACATATTCTCTAGCTGTGCCATCCAACCGACGTCGTACACCCAAGCACTGTTCTCTTTGATTGTATCCACACATATTGGTATAATCCTCAAATTGTAGGAACCACTTACCAATATCATAGTTGTCATCACCACTAAACCTCGGTACAGCAGAGTCCAGTTCCTCAAAAATTATACGTCGGACGGCAGGCATCTCATGTTCGTTTCTTTCCAATTTTTTAATATGCTGCTTTAGCTCCAATATTTCACGTTGCATTCTCAAAGCATTTAGTTGCTCCGTAAGAGAGCACATGTTGGCATTTTCTGATATTTCAGCATTGGAAGCAACTAGTGGGACAGCAGTATAGTCAGATTTATTAACAGCAGATAAAACAGCATCAGAATTGGTAGCAGTTTCTATGGCAGCGGAGTTGGCAGCAGCGACAGCAACATTGGATGCATCAGTCAATTCAACAGTGGGCAAATCGGGTTTGGCAACAGTTATTTTAACAGCAGTAATCTTAGCAGCAGTGTTGGTTGGTGCATCGGTAGTAATTGGGGCGGCGGTGGTGGTTGCGGCGGTGGTGGTTTCATTTGTTACCATCACATTTTTTATATCTTCCAGGGCAGCAGTTTCACGCAGGCCAAGTCCAACAGTAATTGGCACAGCAGTGGGCACTTCGGTTCTTGCAGCAGTCTTGACACTTGCGATCTTAGTAGCTGCAGCGGACGCGTCACTCGCAGCGGCTGCTGTATTCGCGGAGGTGGCATGCACCCCATTCGCGGAGATTGCTGGCGCTTCATTCGAAGAAATAGAGTTCGCTGGATTATCCGAGGTGCCGCGTGTTTCACCTGCAGAGACAGCTAGTGCTTCATTTCTGCAGGAAAAGGGTGGCATATCAGCGGGGCCAGCTACTGTTCCAGTGGCAGAAGCAGAGGTTCCTTGTCGCGTTGGTCGTCGACTCATTTTATGAGCTAAGAGAAAAATAATATTTTTTTAATTTATCAAGCGTTGTGGTAAAATAAACCCCACATCTGAAGTTATAATCCTGCTCTTGATTTGTTAACTATTTGATGATTTATTTAAATAAACTTTGCATTGAAACACGAGTTCAAGTTGCGACCATCAAAAACAGAATGGCCGACTCTTTATCAGTGCTGCCGTATCTGTCCATTTCTTTATTTCATTTCAGTGTTACCAATTATTAAAACAAACAATGCTTAAGGCTAGTGCACACTAACAATACAATTCGTAATGATTAATAACAGGTACTCATGATATACAATATGATATACAATATGATATACTATTAAATGGACTTATAAGAGTTGGATATTACAGATATAACATACATTATATTCGTATGTCGCGCATTTATTCATATACTACACTGGTGTACAGCCAATATGTACTTTGAATGCCACTATTCTTTTCTCATGTAAAATCGGTCGCTAATTCCGAAAAAAAAATTTTTTTTTTTCTGTCACTCCGTTTTCGAGATATTGCCCACTGTAGGGTTTTCAACGAAAAAAAAAAGTTGATTCCACTTAATTGCATATATCTCCAGAACCAACAGCAGTAATCAAACAAATGATATATCAAATAAAAGCTAATAAAATTTCTTACAAACAATGCAGACACCATTTTTGGGTTGAGTTGTTAGTTTTGGCGGAATAAATTCAAATTTCGGGGATTTTTTTATTATTCAGAAAAATTTCCAAAAAAATTAGTTGCAAATTTCGTTAAGAAATCAAAATATTTTGTTACTTTTGATATTTTTTACTAAGAGCCTTTATTTTTTCAAAAAAAATAAGCTATTGTTGAAGAAAATCTATTGAGAAATGAAAAAGTTGTGTTCAATGGAACGAAATCACCCAAATTGTGTGATTATCAATTTATGCATTTGGACTTATTTTATTGCCATAAAAAAAAATGAGAATTAAAGGTTGTTGTAATAAAATCATATATTCTTAATTTTTATTGTTCTTTTAATAATTTACATTATTTTTACATTATTTAAATTGTATATAATTATTATTAATAATTTTTATTGTTCCCTTAAATCATTTATATTGTTATTTACATTGTAAATGATTTTTATTTATCATTCAGAAATTAAAAATGATTAGAATTCTTGTTTTGTCGTTTATTTAATTCGGGATCGGTTTCTCTGATGAGAAACCAACACTAGTCGCCCATCATTCATTTGTCCCAAAATCCTTGGTACCGATTCTCAATTACTTTCATCTGTTGGTGGAATCTTTCCCCATGTTCGTCGCTCTCGTCACCGAGATTCTTCGCTTTCTTTGTCCAAGTTTGATGTGCAACGGTGGGAGGATTATGTTTTCCTTTTTGACGAGTGGAACGTTTTTGACGTTGCTCTCTCCAACTTTCGACTCAATTCTTTCTGGCCAGTCCTTTTTGTAATAGTGGTGTTCACGTGCTCGACTATCCCACTTGAAAAGAAAACAGCAGTACTTTGTGTAGCCACTCTGTAAACCACAAAGCATACTAACGACTTTGAGATCAGAACATATTTTCCAGTCGTGTTGTTCATATTTAATACATGTCAATAGCTTCGCCATTGTTTCGTACGTTTCCTTTGTGTTGACTGCATGTGCGATCGGAATCGATGGCTTTTTGTTTCCTATATGAAGTAATACCGCCTTCAATCTCACTTTGCTGCCATCAATAAACAAACGCCACTCTTTGGGAATGTACGGCTGACCGAAGCTATTAAATAAGCCAGGAATGTCTACGCAATAGCAGATATTGAATCGAGACAAGTAGGATATGGAACATCGTCAGAATGAGATACTGGCAATGAAACATTCGGGACAGTGGCGTATATCACTCGTTTGTGTTTTCCAACAAAAGTCACTTTGGCCAGACAAAAATAGCAATCGTTTAGGTGGCAAAACGGAAACAGATCATCGGATCATCGAATTTCATGTATCGTTTTTTACCCGAGCTCCATTCAGACAATATTAATTTACACGATTGACAGAAAATACTTGGCGTCCATGATTTACCAATGTTCTTAGCCGCAATACCAAAATAATGAAGATATGACATTTGCAGTAAATTCGTAAAATTGACTGGTTTCTTTTCGAAAGTAAGTTCACCGCACACGTTGCAGAAAATATATGGGTCGTTTTAACACTAGAATTTTCGCAGTCTTTTACTCATTTTATTTTTAAGTATATCTTATTTTTTATTTTTTCCTTTCGTTACAAATTGTGCGTCCGTTTGTTTGCCACGTTTTTTAGTATAATGCATGAATGTTTTTGCTTTTATGCATCTCGAAAGTGCTACAGGTACAATAAAGGTAGGTAGGTCCACGACTCAGAGCGCGACCGCCGAAACTGTCAAAAAAACACAAAATAAGTATTAACATGGCATAATAAAAACAGGTAGGCTCTCTTTATTATAGCCATAAGTGTCGAAATCAGACGTTTTGCTGTGACGGTTTCGACGGTTGCATTCTCAGTCGTGAGCCTACCAAACCCTTGACTTGATTCCTATGAACAATAAAAATGAAAAATAAAAAATTATAGTAGGTACAATAACCCAATTTATTTATATGACAAAAAAATTTGTAAAAAAACATAACTTGGTGCTTTCGTTCCATTGAACACAACTTTTTCATTTCTCAATAGATTTTCTTCAACAATAGCTTATTTTTTTTGGAAAAATAAAGGCTCTTAGTAAATAATATCAAAAGTAACAAAATATTTTGATTTCTTAACGAAATTTGCAACTATTTTGTCTTTTTTTGGAAATTTTTCTGAAAAATAAAACAAAGCCCCGATATTTGAATTAATTCCGCCAAAACTAACAGCTCGACCAAAAAATGATGTTTGCAATGTTTGAAAAAAATTTTATTAGCTTTTATTTGATATATCATTTGTTTGATTACTGTTGTTGGTTCTGGAGATATATGCAATTAAGTGGAACCAACTTTTTTTTTTCATTGAAAACCCTACAGTGGGCAATATCTCGAAAACGGAGTGACAGAAAAAAAAAAATTTTTTTCGGAACTAGCGACCGATTTTACATGAGAAAAGGATAGTGGCATTCAAAGTACAAACAACTTTTCGTTATTTGTAAACCAGTGTTATCGTTCATAGAAGAAAATCTAATCGCGTTTTTCTCCAAACAAGTTTTTTCGAATTGGTTTCTTATATATTCGAGTTCTGCTTGATCGATTTCGATGAATCTTGATTTATTGTGATCTTTATAGGCTCTACCTATAAAAAGCCGAGAAACTTTTATATTTTGTTTTTAACGGTTAAGAATTTCTGCCAAAAAGAGGGGTTTTTTGTAAATTTGTTTTTCAACGCTTGCCATTTTTTTTGTTTGCTTTATTTTTTTTATTTACGTAGGTAGAGTGCTCAACTATAACCCTTTACTGAAGAATGCACTTTGATTTTTTACTTTCCGACACCTTGGAAATGCTGGAGACGAGAAACCATCTTACAACCTTGTTTTAAACACGTCAACTTCAACAACCTCTAGAAAATAAATAACAAAAACAAAAAAAAAACATTTTTTTTATATCTTCATCTTTAACTGTACATAATGAAAATAAATTTGAATCGAATAATTTTATAATACTATGTAAAAAAAATTAATAGAAAAGGTGTTGTTTTTAATAGCTTCACACTGTAATAGTTCCTTAAGTAAATAAACCTTAAAACCTGTACTTCTGTAATTTCTACGTTGTTATTGTTTTTAAAGTTTTGCATATCCGGCAAGAAACTGACGAGCTGAGTGCAAAAGTTACGATACTAAAATTTTTTTGGTGGCAACACTGCTGACAACCCTAAACTGTAGTTCATGACATAAAAACCAGGTATTATGAAAAGCGACTGCGCTGCCAAGACGGAGGCATGATGTGTCAAATACAAGTAGTGTAATTATAAGAAGAAGTAAACAGGAATTTTTTTGTCTTTGGTCTTGCACTTTCTGGTTACTTTTGCACTAAAAGAAAGGGATTTTATAAAAGGTAAACACATATTTAGGTAAACAGCAATATTTTCCAACCAGAGTAAACTAGTAAAATTTGTTTATCGTCATTTTAAAACAATTTCGCTTTTATTTTAGAATAATTAGGAGTTTAAGGTTAAAATATATCACCAAAATTAATAATAATATAATATAATAATCCAATTTATGCAAAAAAATAATATATATTGATATTTCCAACTTCAAGGAAAAAACATAAATAAAATTATCCGTGTTTTCATATATTAGTACAAGAAGTTTCAGTACAAGAAGCATCATTGTTTTGGCGTCAAATCGTCATTTTGACATTCTATGCCTCCAATGACAGTTGAGCCCTCGCAATTTATAGTACCTGGTTATTATATCATGCTGTAGTTGACTGACAGTTCACAGTTTAAGCGTATATTAACAAAGCGTATTTATAGCATTTGTTATTTCTGAAACTGTGAGCACCTCAGTATTCAATAATTACGCAACGCTGTGACGTTTATCGTTAGTGATGCCTCTATGTTAAAAACTCTTTGAAGGAGAAATTTTATTACCTGTGGGGATTATTACAGTATCTGATATATAAGGAGTTCAATGCAAACCATTGAGTTTAGGAGATATATTCACTCCTATTTCTTAATAAATTTTATGCGAAGTTAAGGTCCTATCTTTAAAACCACTCCACCATTCAAAATAATAAAAAAATAGTTTTATATAATAAACAAAATTTCTGAAGTTTGCATATTTTGCAGTGGCACCACTGTCTTATTTTCTAACTGACAGAATACTTAACGCGAAGTTGGCAACTGTAAACGGCTTAAAAATACGAGGCTCAAAAAACACGTCCAAGGGCTACTTTTATTTACACGTGTCTGCGTATTTGCGTTTGCATGCAAAACAACAATAAAGCAAAGTACGCTTGCGTAAGTTGGCGTACACGGTTAAAAATCTTGGGCTAAATTTTAATCTTTTTTGGATTACATATAGGACACGACCAAAAAAAGATTACTTTTTAATCCAATGAAAAGTTTTAAATTTTCCAATCCAAAAAGGACTTATTTTTAATCCGCAAAAAGTTTAAAATTTTTTAATCCAAAAAGGAATAATTTTTAATCCGCAGAAAGTATAAAATATTATAATCCAAAAAGGATTAGATTTTAGTCCAAAAAAGTTAAAAGTATAAAAACTAATTTGAACTAATTTGTACTAAATCTTGCCAATATTTTTATAAAATGTAGCACTCTTTCATCGCGTTAGAACACTTAAAATACATATCGGTTCTTTTTGTTTCTTTCTTGTTTTTCGAGTAATTAAAACCGTGCGAATGTCGCGTCCGTGCCAATAGCTTTTCAGCTGGAAAGCTACATAATATTCAGCTTTTCGCCATAGAAGAACTGTCAAATAAAGAGCTGCTTTTCGTTGGCTTTTCAGCCAAAAAGCCTTCGTGTGAACATATTATTATATTGCCATAAACTTCACTATATATACATTAAGGGTATCCATGCAAATGGGCAATGCCCTTATAAATGATATAAACCGTATAAGTTTATCAGCCTTACACAAACCAGATATATCACAAACCAGCAATCAGCTGTTTATATGTATGCTGAAAATTGACTGTTAACAAGTTAACAGCTGACATATCTCTCCAAATGCACAATCGACTGATAAAAATAACTAGTTGCCCAAAATACAAGCTTGCCGCTTTGCATGAATACCCTTATTATGTATTATGAAACACTGCTCAATATAATAATATTTTGGTTCAGATTTTAAGAAACAATTTGTTTCATTTAATTAAAAAATAAACTTCGGATGCTTTAACAACATTAACTATTATATTGAGCGTAAATTTCGTAGCAGTAGTAGTTTTCAATCTTAGGTAACATAAATAATTTTTCCTGAAAATACTACCTTAATGTAAATTTGTAGTCCAAAAATAGTCTTAAACTTAAACTTTTTTGGATTAAAAACAAATTAAACTTAAGTATGGAATAAATAATAGTACTTTTTGGATTAAAAATTCCTTTAAACCAAAGTTTGGATTAAAAACTAGTCCAAAATTTTTAACCGTGTACAAATAGGGGGTTTCGCACGGTCGTACATGTCAGCCGACATTGTACGACGACAAACTAACGGGAATATTTTGTTGAGCTTTCGGACAATCGGACATGTACGACGACTTCATTTCATTGCCGACTCTTGAGAGTAACACGTCGGTGTAATAATGGCTAGGCAATTTTTAGCGGCAACTATAATTGATCAAATTTTGGAAGAAGAACATGAAGAAAATATAAGGAAATGAACTCTGTCCAAAATTTCATATGCGGAGCACTTGCCATTGTTTGTTTTATTTTTTTTCTTACTTTATGTTGTTGCCTAAGTTGATGTTCACTCGTTGAAAATTTTATACAAATGATAAATGCAGCGAGTCGGACCGACATGCGTTCGCACGAACGACATGTCGGATGGACCGGCAGAAAAATCAAAAATTTTTGATTATCATCCGACATGTCGGTCCGACTGTCTCATTTGCTTTCGAATGATCGTACATGTCATCGTACATGCCCAAGTCGGATGACATGTACGTCCGTGCGAAACCCCCTAATAACAAATCGTAAATATAACAGACCTGCGTATTCAAACTGTGAATAGGCTAAGTGATAACGCAACAAAACTAACGCAACAGCGTATTGATTAATAAAATGCATTGCGTTTCATCACGGTGATTTATAAAATGATGCCATACTTTTTTCTAATTGTAGTTGTTGCTTTTATCGTTTGATGTTTTTGATACTTGTAGCTTTATTAGTAGATATAAAATAAGTCATTTGAGCAGCCATGTTAATATGACTCTACATTTTTATTGTTTCATGTTTTTACCTCACAGCCTTATTCAGAATAGCATTTTAAAGGCTACGTATATTTAAGTAGGCGTTAAGCAACAAAACCTTATTCAGAATGAATCCTTATTCAGAATGCGTTAATGCCACTTAAAAGCTTTTTTGTAATTTTTTTTTAGACGTCAATTTTGTTTCTTTAGTGATTGTGAAACAATTTGCTTGTTTTTAATAAAGCTAAAAATGCCTTTCAGTTTTGGAGATTTTGTTAACGATGTTGATTTGGTTGCACAGGATAAGCATATATTATCATTATATATTATTGTATCATTGTTTTATCCTGTGGAACTAAGAAAAGTTTACAAAAACAAAAAAGATGAAATACTATCTTAAGGAAAAGGAGCTTCTAAAAAAATATCATTTTTCCAAAGCTAACTTGGAAAAACTAATCAATATTGTCCGCAGCCTGTTGAAACCTTAAAGGCTGCGTTAAGGTTTAAACAGTACGCAGCTAAACAAGCGTTCCACGATTGCTTAAGGAAATATATTGAATAAGACTGTTACTGATTGCCACGGCTCTTGCTGCGAGCTGAGCTCTCGTGTTGCTGTGTGAGAATTATTATAAATATTGAAAGGATTTCTCTAAACTTAACAAAGTTTTCAAAAATATGAATAGGTTGTTCTTATATTCAAAAGAACTTTGCAACGTTGAATTGATGGAAGAACCTTTAAATCCAAAGTTAGCGAATATTTAAACATATCTAAGAAGAAAGATATTGCATAAGAAGTTCACTCATCCAAGAAAATTAACAAGTTCTATAGCAATATTTAAAAATCAAAAGTCGTCGTAAAATGCAGAAGCCAGCTTAATTATTACATTAAAAAAATCAAAGTAAGAACTTCTTATTAACAATTTAACATATCAATCTAAATAAGTAGATAATTTTTCGTAGGAGGTTCTCAAAGCCGTGTAGACCTAGCATGAGACAATTGCACTCATATTTTGGAGCTTTTTAATTGAGCGTATGCTATTGTGCTTCGTAGGTTTTATTTGATTGTAAAGACCTTCGGAAAAAATTTGTTTTCAGACATTTAAACTTATGGCACAGATATAATTGCAGTATCAATAAAAGAGGTCAAACGAGTCGAACCGTTGTGGATATATTGTTTTCCAATAAACGAAGACTATATTTACTACAACGAACCATCTTGTTTTATGTGAAGGGTCTTCTTGTGCGCTTTCTTTCAGTTGACAATTATGACCGTTGGAATAGGGTCGGTTTTTTAAAGAAGCGCGAAGTGAATCTTCATGTTTATAAAAAACGTGTAATAGATAGGAAATGAGAAAAAGTTATATATTAGCCATTTAAGAGTGTACTTGAATATCTATATTATAGATTCATCCTTTTTTTTATTTTGCTATATTGATGATAAAGGACAATTGTAAAAATATTTAAAAAAATCAAAGATGAATATCGAACCTGACTGTCATAAATTAGCGATCGTAGAAGGGACTAAACAACGAGGTACCAATGAACACCTGGATCGGCAAAAATGGACAAGTGACTTGGAATTTCTAATGTCCTGCATAACAGTGTCTATTGGCTTGGGAAATATTTGGCGCTTTCCCTTCACTGCATATGAAAATGGTGGCGGAGCTTTTCTTATTCCTTATGTAGTGGTTCTCTTTTTAATTGGTAACGTAATATTTTTTATTATTTAATTAATTCAGTTCTTGTAACGTTTTTAATTTACTGAAGTACCTTTAATTTATCAAACTTTATCTTTATCTACATATATACTATTAAAGTTTAACTAAAACAATGTGCCCTTCAGTTTTATTACAACTTTTAAAGTTTATTAAATTTAAGGCAGGCCGTTTTGCTATGGGCTAGCGGGCTCGGAATTAAGCCAAAAAAACAATTCTTGAATTTTAACTTAATTTTTATATATTCGGAATGTAGACATGTTCAAGTTTATTTAAGTAAATTTTTTTGTATCTTAACTTCCTATTATTTATGATAACAATGCCGAAAGTTCAAAATATAATTGATCTCATTAAAATTGTTTGTTAAAGACTTTTTATTCATAAAATGAACCATTTTTTTTTATTTTCTTCTTTCCTTTAAAAAATGCTACTAAATTAATATTAAAATATATTCATCAATTGATTATAATTATGTTATTGATAGTTTGTTCTTTGAAAATTTTTACATTTTTTTACTACCGAACACATACCGAAAAAAATAAAATGACCCACCATTTTCTGTATAAGAATGTCTTCTTTCAGGAAAACTTCTCAACTTTTCGGATTTTTCCTAAATTTTTGCAAATCGAGAAAGTTCGTATTTTCAATATTTGTTATGTTTATTGTAACTGGTGGTGTTTCCATCCATTTTTAGTAAAAAAAATGTGTAAAGTGTTTTTAAAGGTAATCTTGGTCTATTAGATCAAATCCTGGTCTAAATTTTCGCAAATTGTCATAAAATTATTTTATACTGAAAATTTTTTTTATCTAATTTAAAAAAACAACACGACAACTTATGTTGTTACGGAACATATTTTAATTTTGGTGTTCGCACTGTGTTATTTATTACTTATTTATATATATATAACCCAAAACATTGATATTCCTCAACTCCATCGGCTCTGTCCTTCTTGCGCTTGACGAAGCATCATCACGATCTGTAAAACATAGGGACTTGTGTGCAGTGTGACAAATTATAGTTGGCAAAAAAGAGGATTCCAAATATTAAAAGGGCAACATATTTCTTGTTTATTTTTAAGTCTACACTCAGAAAAAAGCTGCCATGTAAAATTAACGTTTTGTAATGTTATTTCCAATGTAAATCAGAAAATGTGGATTTTACGTAAGAAAATGTTAAGTTAACATGTATTGTGTTGAATTGATAAGAAAAATATCAAATTGATAATGTAATGTTTTACGTTGCAATATCAATTCTTAACGTTAAAATAAAATTTAAAATGTTTTTTAGTTCATCATTTTTTACTGTACAATTGATAGTATTTCATATCCATTTAACATTATAAATGTAGATGTTAACAACAAGCAGATGTAATGTTTCTTTAAGAGCTGAGCCGTTGAGACATACAGGTGACCGTGGCACACAGGTTAAGAGTGTGGCTTTGGATGACCGGAGCCCTGGTTCGATTCCCACTAGTGGCAAATTATTTTCTGAGTGTATGAATACACATATATTCTTACAGACTAGAATTACAAAGATCGAATACATTACTAAAAAAGAAAAAGTTTCGATAGTATCGTAAGTGTAGACGTAAAGTTCTGTTTAAATAGTAACCTTTTCTGCTTTGTCTCTATTGTCCGATTTGTCCGATTGTTTTGTCTATTTTGCACATATTCTTTATTTATCTTCCGAAAATTAATAACACTCAAGTGATGGACTTCTTATCGAGACCAGAACACAGATAAAGCTCAAAGTAAGCATGATAAATAGAGCAAGCAAAAGAAGAAAGCAAAATGTCAAACTCTTTCAATAATTTTGTTACGTTTGACATGTTGAGTTGAATTGACTTGAGTTGAAAAGATGGCGTGCGAACATCCTTTTCATTGGTGCCACTGTCGTCTCTTTCAATAATTTTGTTACGTTTGACATGTTGAGTTGAATTGACTTGAGTTGAAAAGATGGCGTGCGAACATCCTTTTCATTGGTGCCACTGTCGTCTCTGTCTGATGTATAGTTTACGAGCAACACTCAATTTTGCTTCAATTTAATTTTAAATAAAGTGAAAGCCCCGATTTTTCAAGAAATCGGATGGTAGCTATACCTTAAGCTGAGCAAATGGCCTTTCCACGGATGCCACTTTCGTCTCTGTCCGATGTATCGTTTGCGAGCTACACTAAAATGATAAGTGGGATGTATATGGTTGATCATCCAAATTAATTTGCATTGAAAACAACAACAACAATTTATCCAGAACGAAACCTGATTAATTTCTTAAATTAGATTAAGATATCTAATTAATTAGATATTAAATAGATTGTTAATTTCACATATTTAGTTCTGCTACTTTCTACTAGAAGCCATAACCAACGATCATTAGATGCATACATATTGTGACCAACTACTTTTGGAGAAATTTCGGAACGGATTCCGGAATCTGGTTCGAAATATCGGAATGATATGCAATACGTCAATTTGACAACTTTTGTGCTTTTAATATAGTTTAAAAGATCGATGGATGAAAGACACATATCGGTGATTCCATATCATTTCGACAAATTTTTAGCAAAATCTGACCTTAGTGCTTCCGATTTTTTGAAACTTTGTAGATTAGTAGTTCACATTTAAAAAACATATTCTGTGTTTTTTTTTATTGCGAAATGTTTTTTTTTTGCAAAGTTATATAGGGGAGAGTGGTACTAGTTGTCACAAAATTTGAATGAACTGCTGTAACTCCCACAAATTAAGCAATAATGGCACTGCAAAACTTTTACAGATAAATTCAATATTTTATTCTTCAATCCTGATATGAATAACGAATATTATTTTAAAATAAATCAAAAAATTTTCTAGATAAAAAATTCAACTCGTCTGAGACAAGTAACCCCACCCGTGGGGTAAGTTGTCTCAACGCTTAGTCCCCGTTGTCACACCTCTAAATCGTCGTCGCTGCCGCACTCCGAAGAACAATTTAAGCAGCAATGTATCAAACAATCACTTTCAATGCATTATGTGCACAACGCTTGCAGTTTATATATTGACGACAATTGTTATTGAATTTGACTATTGACAACAAACTACACGTAGTGAGTCCACGTTATTTTTATTGATACTAGCTTCAATCGGCTGATAATCGGATATCTGAAGATGTCCGACCTCGGTTTGTAAGTCGTTTGCGATTTCTTGGCATATTTCCTTAAATTCAAATAAAACATAGAATACTTTCAAAATGGTTATATGAAATTATATGTGACAACAAGCCCCACAAGCGCTGTGACAACCTGTACCATTTGGAAAAAAATGTAAACAATGTTCTGTAAATTTAAATATAAGGTTTTATCTAAAAATTCATAAGTATTTGCAAAATATAATAATAATTGTTTTGGAAATTTATTTAAAGTTGAATATTGCACACTTCTATTTGTCTAAACACAAATTTTTAAAAAATATAAAAATACACAAATCCAACTTAGTTTCTTAAATCTCTTTTAATTTTTGCAAAACAAAACTAACGGCTCTTAAACTTTCTTGGGATGCTAGAAACTGCAATAGCGTATAGATGACATTGATATTTAACTCGATAACGTGTTGAATCAAAAGATATCGGCGTTGTGACAACTAGTACTTGAGACAACGTGGACGACTCTCCCCTACTGTCAAAAATGCTAAAAATTATACAAAAATTTAAAAGGTGCATGTATTTGAACAGCTCTAACTTCTAAACTGTAAGTCGTATAGGTATGAAACCCGTATAGGTATAAAAGTCGTATAGGTATAGTTTAAGTATCTTGAATGTATCTTTCTGGTGGTGTCATTTTTTTATAGCACTCATTTGATTGGTGCGGTTTTTTTTCGAAAATGAGCAAGGAGTGGCCGTTACGGTCAATGGCCATCGTTATCGGGCCATGTTGAACGAATTTTTGCTCACAAAAATTGAAGAGGAGGATATTGGCAACATATGGTTTCAACAGGACGGCGCTACGTGCCACCCAGCCGAAGCTACACTCGATGTTTTGCGCCCTGTTTTTGAAGATCGCATTATCAGCCGCAGAACTGATGTCGTTTGGCCACCTCGGAGCTGCGATTTGACACCGTTGGACTATTATTTGTGGGGTGCCCTTAAAGATAAGTGTTACGCCGACAAGCCAGAGACAATTGACGCTTTAAAGGAAAATATTCGTGAAGCCATTGGTGAAATACAGCTGCACACAATCGATAATGTGCTTAAAAATTGGACCGATCGTGTAGGCTACTGTACAGTATTTTTGAAGTGAAACTTCTTTGGCGGCGAGTGAAATTTCAAGGTCATTTTTCGTGACGCTAGGCTAACGTTTTCAATTAATATGAAAATTAAAAAAAAATTATTGCCGCTGCCAAGAATTGAACCCCGAACATCGTTGCTTATCAGACGGAATCTATTCCCTTACGCCACGTAGGCACATGAATCAAGTCTAACAAAATGTTATTAAAAGTGAACACGTAACATAATGAAAATCACATTAACTTTAGATTAACATTAACATTACATTATTAACATAACCGTAACATTAATTTTCATCCTACAAGCATGCACGAAAAAAAAAATAGAAAAATAGCTAAAACAGGAGCAGAACGCGTTCGTGAATATAGAGAGCTCTTAAGAATACAGCCGCTGCTGGGTCTGCAACTAATGATGAAGGTAAGGTGATTGCAACAACGGCTGAGTTTCGAAATGCATTTTTACGAAACATCAGTGTATTTTGGTGAATCTACAAAGAACCAATCCCCAAAAAACACACTGATGCATCTCAACAAAATTTTAAAGCCAACCAAGTTGATGTACTCAACAATCAACGTTCGCTGCTTTATGAGGCCCTCTATAAACATAGCAATTATTATGATCAGGAAGCAGGAGGTAATAATGAACAAGATTTGCCTCTGCTTTCGGAGGCTCCTTCAAAGAGTACTATGCAAATGCAATCCAGCATTCAAAAAGTAACAGTGTTGAGAAGACATTCGAAAGCAACTAAAACACCAACTGAACTAAAACAAGGAACGAAAATAACTGTTATTTTACAATTTTCAAATGAAAAAAATGGTCGAAAGACTTTTTCAAATATACCATTATGTTACAAATGTCCTCAGCCTCACGAATATTAAGTCGCTTTTAAATTTTAAACTGATTCTTTAAAAGTTAATTTCTTGCCTAGTATATTTCGAGGAAAAATAAAGGTTACTTTTGACTTTTATTTTATCGGTCAAAAATAGCAGTTATTTTGTGACTTTAATTTTTTCGGTCAAAAATATCAAGCAATTTGTGTTTTCTTAAAGGCGCTTGACAGATTGAACTGTTGCCACCATGTGTAAAATGTCTCACCGATGAGATGAACATAATAATATCAAAATTTTTTTATCGGTAAAATGACTTGAATAAATATAAATTACCTGATATTTTTGAACGAAAAATAAACGGCAGAAAATAACTGTTATTTTTGTCCAAAAAAACTATAAGGCACAAAAAACTGTTATTTTTGTCGGAAAAAATAAAAATTAAGAGATAAAACTTAATATGTGACACTTTCGACAAAAACCATATTCGGTACGGTCCCTGGATGCAAATATTGAATTAACAAATTATTATTCCATTTCGTATTGACTGAATTTCTTTTCAGATACTTTCTCTCTCTATTTCACACTAAAATCTCTCTTAAAATAATCTCTCTTACTGTTAAAGAAGTTTCACTTCTGCCACGTGTACGTTGCTACACGCGAGTTTTTTTTTTTATAGCATTTAAAAAAAAAAAGTTATTTGGCGGACCCTTTATTATCGTTCATAGAAGAAAATCTAATCGCGTTTTTTTCGAAAAAAGTTTTTTCGAATTGGTTTCTAAGATACCTTGAGTTCTGGTTGATCGATTTGAATGAATTTTGAGTCATTGTGATCTTCATAGACTCTGTTAAGCACTCTACCTATAAAAAGAAGAAAAACTTTTATATATTGTTTTTTAATGCTAAGAATTTTTTTAATAAAGTTGTTTTTAATTTGTTTTTCAACGCATGCCATTTTTTTTGTTTTTTACTTTGTTTTTATTTGCGTAGGTAGAGTGCTCAACTACAACCCTTTACTGAAGAATGCACTTTGATTTTTTACTTTCAGACGCCTTGAAAATGCTGGAGACGAGAAACCAACTTACAACCTTTAGAAAAGAAGCAACAAATACAAGAGCAAAAAAAAAATTTTTTTATATATTTTGCTTTAACTAATTAAATAATTAGTTATAAATTAAATAATTTATTAATACTATGTAAAAAAAATTAGTAAAAAAGATGTTGTTTTTAATAGCTTCCTTCATACTGTAATAGTACCTTAATTCAATTTTATATAAAACAAAAAAACAGTTTAAAAGTATTAATTCTTTAAAAGTTTTGAAGCCAAACAAAGAGAAAAAAATACGTTTAATTGTCATTACTAGAATTACCCAGTAAAAGTTATCCTAAGATTTTTGAAAAATCTCCATCCGTGAAAGTTATAGATTTTTGGACAGATAATTGCTCGAAAAAGTGTACTGTGCACTGAATGGTCGAAAAACCTGATTTGCCCATATTGTAGACGATCCGGGAAAATAATGTTCATTGAACCGAGTTTTGTCGAAAAAAATGATATACCAACTAGCTCAACTCATTTCTGCTGAGTAGTGAGCGGCGCATTTCAAAATGTATGCGACCAAGTCGTTTTCCTAGACTGTTGGTAAGATTTAAAGAAAAATAAAATTCAAATAATGATTTAATTTTAATTAGTCGACACTCCTCAACGTGAAGAGCTACGTGAAGAAAGTGGAAAACCACAAATTTATCTGATTCGATGGGATGAGCTTGTTACATGTACGAACAAAATCCAATAAAGTAACATCGTCGATGGCTTCAAAATTTTCTTTTGCTTTCTGCCCGTGTCGTGGAAGTGTGGAAATCGAATACGATGAACCAGTCGATTGGGTGTCCCAAAAAACAGCCAAAATGGTCTTTTAGTAATTACAATGAATACTACATCGTGTTCTCTGGTGTTGATGGTGTCAGAGGTCATCTTCAAGTAGATATTTTACAATTTGTATTTTTTTGTTCTAGGTACCCCATAACTTCGATTTAAAATTATTGTTTGAATAAACTTCAGAAAAAATCAAAACTCTTGTGAAGGAATTAATTAATTTTGTTCACTACAAAAAAAGTTACAAAGATTAAAAGTTTCAGTACAACTACTGTATTTCTATGAAGAAACATTCAGCAATTGAAATTTTCTCTTAGTAGTTATATTAAATTTTGACGTGATTTCAGTTGGCTAAAGCGTTCGTGGCTGTCGAGTTTTGCAACAGCAGATTCACTCCCAACGTGAATAAACCGCTCAGTGTTTTGTGAGTGGCAGAGGAAATATGTTAAAACCAAATCATTGCAAAATATTTTTGAATAAAATCACATTAATATTTACCTGGAACTTTGAATTTACTTTTACCAAAATGTTTCACTATTGCAAATTTAATTTTTTTATAAACTATGACACACTCAAAAAGTGGAGCCAGCTCCCGATTTCGATTAAGTACTGAATATAACGGAACAAGTTTCTTAAAAGCAAATTGCAATTATTTTTGAAAGAAGAAGTACCCAAAGGTAAAGTATTTCTGAGATTAGCAGTTGTTGCGGAATCACGTAAAATTAGGAACTACTGAATATTTCAATAATAGAAATACAGTAGTTGTACTAAAACTTCTAACCTTTGTAACTTTTTTTGTAGTGAACAAAATCAATTAATTCCTTCACAAGAGTACTTTGATTTTTTATAAAGTTTATTCAAACAATAATTTTAAATCGAAGTTATGGGGTGCCTAGAGCAAAAAAAAAAACAAATTGTAAAATATCTACTTGAAGATGACCTCTGACACCATCGACACCAAAGAACACGATATAGTATTCTTTCAGACCAGAGCTGTAAAATTTGCATTCATATTCAGAATTCTAAGTACAAGTGAATAAGGACAAAAGAATGCTATTCATTGAAAACAAAATTGATCCATGAATAAAATTTTCAATTCACATTCAATTTCAGAAAATTGATTTATTATTCATTTCGATTATTCATTTTTCTTTATTCAGAATAATGCATTCATTTTTTTATTCAAATGAATGCTATTCATAAAGAATGCATTATTATCATTATTCATTTTTTATTCATTATTCATTTTTTATTCATTATTCATTTTTTATTCATTATTCATTTTTTATTCATTATTCATTTTTTATTCATTATTCATTTTTTAATCATTATTCATTTTTTATTCATTATTCATTTTTTAATTCATTATTCATTTATTATTCATTATTCATTTTTTATTCATTTATTCATTTTTTATTCATGAGAGAACACTTTTTCACTCAATTCACGCGAAGCTACCCAGTTGCAAATTTAAAACTGAAAATTTATTTCAATTAAAAATATAAAACAATTATCCCAAGGCCCCGGTAATTGCGCTGTTGCACCAAACTAAAAATATACTACTTTGGTTGCAAAATTAACACCAATTAACAGGCATGAATAAAAAATGAATAATGAATAAAAAATGAATAATGAATAAAAAATTAATAATGAATAAAAAATGAATAATGAATAAAAAATGAATAATGAATAAAAATTGAATAATGAATAAAAAATGAATAATGAATAAAAAATTAATAAAAAATGAATAATGAATAAAAAATGAATAATGAATAAAAAATGAATAATGAATAAAAAATGAATAATGAATAAAAAAAGAATAATGAATAAAAAATGAATGCATGAATGCAAAATGAATAACGATTCTTTGTGAATTGCATTCTTTGTGAATAGCATTCTTTATGAATAGCATTCATTTGAATAACAAAATGAATGCATTATTCAGAATAACGACAAATGAATAATAAAAATGAATAATTAATCAATTTTTAAAAATTGATTGTGAATTCAAAATTTTATTCATGAATCAATTTTGCATTCATTGAATGTATTCTTATTTCGTTATTCACTGATTCAAAATTTTGTAGAATCAATCAAATTGAATGCATTCTTTTACAGCTCTGTTTCAGACCAATACAACGATATCCTGCACTTCATGATCGGACTTAGTTACCAAGTGACTGTGCTCGCGAACAGAAGTGTTGATTTCGTTGTCTATTTAAATAAATCTAAATCAAAACAAAGTTTTCTCTTAACAGTTTTCTTGTTGTTTTTACTTTGCTTAGTTTAAAACTTACTTTAAACATGCATGGTGACAATATGGAAGAGGAAGCAAGTGACGATAGCGAAACCGGTTGGCAACAAGTGTGCTTACCGAAAAACAAAAAACGAAAATTGGGAGATTCTCCCAAGCGATCACAAAAAATGCAGAAAAACAATCAACAACTGCCAAGCAATGAACCGAGCACTTCATTTGCCAATAACAACAATAACAGATTCTCAAAGCTAAGCGATGACAATATAAGTGAAACAAGTGAGGTTGATAATACAAAAACAATTTCTTCACCAAAACCACCACCAATAATTATACCAAACGTCACTAATGTTAAAAATATGACAAAAAACATCGCAAGTATTATACCAACTAATGAATTTAGTTATAAAACTGTTCAAAATGGCCAAATAAGACTTATGGTTAAGTCAATAGATCCATACAGAACTCTAATTAAATATCTAGAAAATAAAAATATTAATTACCATACTTTTCAACCTAAGCAAGAAAGAGCGTATAGAGTTGTAGTTAAAAATTTGCATTACTCTACTCCAATTGAGGAGATAAAGTTATGTATTGAAAAACATGGTCATTCAGTAAGAAGCATAATGAATATTCGTAGCCGTAGTACCAAAGAGCCCCTTTCTATGTTTTTTGTCGATTTAGAGCCAGATATTAACAACAATAAAAAAATATATGATCTTAAAAATATAAATTATGCGATTGTTTCAATTGAACCGCCAAGAAAAACGAACGACGTTGTTCAGTGCCACCGTTGTCAACAGTTTGGTCACACAAAAACTTATTGCCGAAACGCTTTCAAATGCGTAAAATGCGGATTGGATCATGCAACTTTTTTCTGTACAAAGGAACCAAGCACTCCAGCACAATGTGTAAATTGTTTACAAAACCATGCTGCTAGTTATAAAGGTTGCAGAATTTATCAAGAAATAGTTCATAAAGCACATAATAATAAAATACAACAACAACAACCAAACAACCAAAACGCATCGAGTTTTCTATACAATCGAAATGATTTTCCACAACTTTCCAATACTTCTAACAATCATGCTAACAATAACAATTCCGGACAATCTTCATATGCAGAATTGCTCAAAGATAAAGAAGATAGCAAATGTCTAAAAAATTTAGAAGTTCTCATCAACAAACAAATTGAATTAACAAACACCCTTATAAATATGATGTCTCTGTTAATAGCAAAATTATGCAATTGAACTTGCGAATAGCTATATGGAACGCCAATGGCCTTCCCAACCATAAACAAGAGGTCGAACTCTTTCTGAATTCAAATTTCATCGATTTATTTCTAGTTTCAGAAACTCACTTTACCAATAAGACTTATTTCAATATAAGAGGCTATGATTTAGTACATATTAACCATCCAGACAATAGAGCTCATGCAGGATCAGCTATACTTATTAAGTCAACCATTAGTTTTTCTGTTTTAAATGGCATTCAATCACCGCAGGTTCAAGCTACATGCATACAAATCAAATGCAATAATAATAAAATCAATTTTTGCTCTGTGTACTTTCCTCCACGCCACACTATCAAAAGTCAAGAGTATGATCAAATTTTTAACCAGTTTGGGTCAACATTTTTTGTTGCTGGCGATTTCAATGCTAAACATCCTTGGTGGGGCTCGAGGCTTATCAACCCTAAAGGAAGAGAGCTATACAAATGTATAACCAATAAAAACTACAAAACACTCTCTACGGGTAAACCAACATATTGGCCTACAGACCCTTTTAAGATCCCAGATTTACTAGATTTTGTAGTCTACTCAGGTGTTCCTGAAAATCTTTTAAGTATATCTGATAGCAACGATTTAAGCTCCGACCACTCGCCAGTGCTTGTAAATTTTTGTACAAATATAGATAGCATTCCCAGTTTTAGAATCCTATCACATAAAATGGACGTGCAATGCTTTCAGTCATGGATGAACAATAATATAAATTTAAGGACAAGTTTAAAAACCAGCTTAGAAATAGATAATGCCGTGGAAAATTTTGTAAAACTAATTCACGAAGCAACTTCCGTAGCATCGCAAGGAATCCGAAATTATCAGACAACAAACAGGGGCTTTCAAATTTCTTCAGAAATCAGAAATATGATTAGGATTAAAAGACAATTACGAAGAAAATGGAAACAAAGTCGAAACCCTTCCGACAAAACAATCTTCAATAACGCCTGCACTGAGCTCAAAAATAGACTACAAAGTTTTAAAAATCAATCAATTGGTACATTTCTACAAACTATTAATGACTCTAAGTATGATGAGCATAAATTGTGGCGGGCAACAAAATACTTAAAACGACCCACAAAGCGAAATATACCAATAAAAAACTCCTGTGCTGAATGGTGCAGATCTGACCACAGTAAAGCTGAAGCATTTGCTCTTCACCTGAAGAACTCATTTCAGTCATTTAACTTCAACCAACAATCAGACGTGGATGAGGTCCAGAAATTTGTAGAAAGCCCCTGTCAAATGGACTTTCCAATAAAGCATATTACTCCTAAGGAAGTAAAAAATGAAATAAATAAACTTAACTTGAAAAAGTCACCTGGATTTGACCTTATTGATGCTAATTTATGCAAAAATTTAACCAAAAAAGGTATCTTGTTTTTGACGTATATATTCAATGCCATCTTGAGATTAAGCCATTTCCCATCGCAGTGGAAATGCGCTGAAATCATTATGATACACAAACCTAACAAACCTGAAAATGTTGTATCATCTTACAGACCAATAAGTTTACTGGTTCTTTTCTCAAAGATATTTGAAAAAATATTCTTGCGACGATTAAATCCAGTTCTGGAGAGTAAAACCATCATTCCTGAACACCAATTTGGATTCAGGCATAAGCATGGCACCCCTGAGCAAGTTCATCGCATTGTCAACGTTATTCAAGACTGTTTTGAAAACAAAAAATACTGCAGTGCTGTATTTTTAGACGTGCAACAGGCGTTCGATAGAGTCTGGCACCTCGGACTGCTATACAAAATGAAACAACTTCTACCGGCTCCTTTTTACTTAATCCTGAAAAGCTTCATATCTGATAGATATTTTTACGTTAAAATAAAAAACGAGCAATCAAACATCTACGAAATATGTGCCGGTATCCCCCAGGGTAGTGTTTTGGGTCCTGTCCTTTACACAATTTTTACCTCAGACATGCCCATTAATGACAGTGTAACTGTGGCAACATACGCAGACGATACTGCTGTTTTAGCAACGGACACATCGCCATCGGAAGCCTCTAACAAAGTCCAAATCCAAATAAATGAAATTGATATGTGGCTATCAAAGTGGAATATAAAAATAAATGCAGAAAAATCTGTTCATGTAACATTTTCTATAAGGAGAGGTGACTGCCCTGCAATTAAAATCAATGGCACAACAATTCCAGCAAATAGTTCTGTGAAGTATCTCGGGTTACACCTTGACAGACGTCTTACCTGGAAAAACCACATAAAAGCTAAACGGCAACAGCTGAATCTGATAAACAGAAAACTCTACTGGCTAATTAATCCACAATCAAAGCTAAATCTGCAAAACAAAATAAAATTATACAAAGCAATACTTAAACCTATTTGGACATATGGACTTCAGCTTTGGGGAACTGCTAGCAACTCCAATATCGAAATTTTGGAACGATACCAGTCAAAAACACTTCGGCTTATTACAAACGCTCCCTGGTTTGTTTCTAATAGATCCATACAAAGAGATCTCTCCATTCCGAAGGTAAAGGAAGAGATAAGAAACTTCAGCGAGAGATACTTGCAAAGGCTAAGTGATCATATCAATCCGTTGGCTATTTCACTCTTGGATGAAACCACCGAAGTCAGACGATTAAAAAGATTCCATCCGCTCGATCTTCCATTTAGAAAATAAAAATGTTCAAATGAAAACAGTTCTAAAGTTATTATTATTTATAATGAAAGTTTAAAGTTCAATTCATTTTATTAATTATCTTTATAAAAATTATTCATAAGTTAATTAAATTAATTCTTTTTTAAAAATTTGTTATGAATGTATATTATATTGCAAGGCTTAATGAAGCTTTCCAATCCCTGTTATTTATTATATAAATTCAAATAATTTGCTTAATATTTATAAAAATAGATTGCAAATAAATAATTACTACAAAAAAAAAAAAAAAATGATCGGACTTAAAATACTAATGTAATTACTAAAAGACCATTTTGGCTGTTTTTTGGGACACCCAAAAAAAAAAATTTTGTACAGTGCTGAAACACTTTCGATGTAAGCTTTCATTTTAGGGGGTGTCTTTTTATATTCATTTTTTCTCCCATATAAAGTGACCCACTATCCACAACCGATACCAACAACCGAAGTGACTTCACAACCCACAACCGAATTTGGCAGCCTTCTCGAGTAGTGGTACAAATTTTATACTGTCAACATTTGGTTGCAATCGATATTGAATGACAAAGTATGAAAAATGTACGGAATTGCTCTCCCCATCTCGATTGATTCAAATCGGTTTATAACACTTTTCTTATTTAAACGTTACTGTGATTTTTTTAAGCACAGAAAAATAAATTTGTTCACAGCACAAAGCAGACGCGTCTGTTCATTTCGGAATTCGCTCAACCGAAACTCTAACACTATATAAATTTTTAAATTTTTAATAGAAATATAAAGTAAAAAATAGAACGATAAATAGATATATTATAAAGAAAATATTGCTTATTATTATATCATGTCTTGAAGGGGACTTATAATCTAAAAAATATTATTAATTTTTCACGTTCCTATTAGGGAAACCCATGTACTACATTGAAGTTCTTCTAGGGCAGTTCACCAGCAAGAGTTCCGTTAAAATTTGGTCTGTTTGTCCAATACTTGTTGGTATGTAAAATTTCACTACAAATCAATTGATTTGTTACTTATAATACGTTTCTATTTTTTTTTTCTACAGGAGTGGGTGTAGGTCAAGCGTACGCTGGCATAGCAGTTCTGACCTACTATTCATCATTGCTAGCTCTCACCCTGTACTACCTGTTTGAGTCCTTTCAGGCAACTCTTCCTTGGTCTTACTGTCGAGAAGAATGGGGAGATACATGTGTCGATGCAGTGTTCAACAGAACGATAACTATAGCAAACAGCACCAAGCTTCAAAGCAGTTCGGAATTATATTTCTTGTGAGTAATCATTCCTTGAAGGAAAATTTAACAGCCATTTTAAACCCACATGTAACATAAGAGTAAATTTATTTTCAGAGGAAAAAAATAATTACCTTTTAAACGGGGGTTCAAAAATTGTTAACCCTCCTGAAACTTTTAAATGTGATATATTGAACACGATTACTTATAAGAAATGTATATTTCGTTCAAATGGTTTTTGACGTCAAATTACGTCTTACAGCGCGGTTTGTATGGATGTGTATGGGGGTTTTCATACATTTCTTCAAGCACATGCAACTTTTTTCACTATTTGAGGTATACCTACAGCCTTTAATATTAATCGAACAGAAAAAATATATGCCAAATAACAAAAACGTAATTTATTCAATTATTTTTATTTAAGAATAGTTGAGACTAATTTTTAACATTACTGAGATCGTGGTCTAAAATCACAATGAAAAAATCCAACAATAAAATACTTAAATGAGAAATTCTAAAATTGGTGAAAGAACATTTATTCTAACTCAGTCCATGGAGACTCATGTGTGGTCTCAAGAGTCACTACTAGAACCGGTATGTCCATGTGATTTTCAGTAAAATCATCTGCTCCTTCAACCTCGTTTTGATTCAGCCACTTTAAACCGTTATCGTTTGTACACAGAGCTCAGTAACTCGACGTGTGGTAATCCGTGAAGGTTGCACTTTCACAAGGCTCATACGTCGCAGTGCTCGTCGAATCACGTGTTCGGCTTGCCAGTGGTAAAACAATCGACGGGCTTCTATTCTACTTTGTGGCGCTCGCATAATCGGTATATATATTATTGTATAAAAGTTAGTCATATTTTAGTAAGGAAACACGTTTTACTCAACTTTAGCCAGTAATGTCATAATTCTACACTGATTTTTGGGCATAAAAAAATGACCTAAACTTAACTATATACTAATACTAAAGAAGAATTTATACATGGACATATTAATAGAAATTTACTTTAAGAAAGAAGTCAGAAACATAAAAGTAAATATGTATACAGAAAACAATAAATAGAAAATACACACTATCGACCATAGAAATCAAATTAAAATTGATCGACAAGTGCCTACAAAAGGACTTCGACCAACATAAAGTTACACTAGAAACAACTCACGAACTACTAAGGCTGACAGAACAATTTTACATATTAGTACACAAATCTATGTAAGTCACTATTAGAGCAGATGACAAGTAATATAACAGAAAATAAGGTAAACACAAACATGGCTGATTTCAATCTTGAGTTCATTTTAAAAACTATCCATATTTTTACTGGGAATTACAAAGATTTTAAACAGTATGGGCACACACATACTATCACATTCTTTGCTTGTTTGTAAAGCAGAAATAAATTTATTTATTAACTAGCGGATGTAACCCGGTGTTACTCGGGGTTGTGCCTCGAGCTTAGAAAGAGGACGATTTTCAAAACCGCTCTCATTTTTACGTTTTTAAAATTATCAATTCAATTTAAAAATTTTTTAAATTATCGTTTTTTGGGGTTTTGCCCCCTCCTTCCGTCGAAAGTGTTTAGTCAAATTTCCGTAAAACTGTACCTGCCAGACATGATAAAAACAAAAAATGACATCTTCAAAGTCTCGATCTGACGTCTGGTTTCTGAGGAAAATGGACACCCACACTCAGGAAAAAAACACATATCTTCCTCAGGTGAAAAATTTCTCTATTTTCGATAATAGTAATTTTCTCTTTTCAAATAAAATGTTCTTCAATTACAATAAATTTTCACATTTTCGATGAAATATTTCTTCACTTCTAGGAAATGAAAATATTTCAATGTCTCTTAAAATGACAAATATATTTCTCGCACAAAAAAAATTCTCATTTATACAGAAAAATTTTTTGAAAATGAAAATTTTTTCCTATCTTTTGATAAAAAATTCACTATGAGAAGTATTTCTTCAATAAAAACCAGAGTCATAACTGTTATAAGAAATATCTTTAAAAATTGGGCCATTACAGTTATATAGTGAGAAAAAAAATATTCATCAATAATAACTATTATTTTCAAAATAAAATAATTTTTCTCTGTAATAACAGTTATGAATGAAGTAAATATTTTTTCCTCGTTTTTGCCTCATAACTGTTATAGACGAGAAAACATTTTTTACGTTGCTCATAATTTATATGAAATAAAAAATCTTTGTTACTTTTTTTACGGCAACATGTATAAGATTATCAATTGTAAGTTTTTTTTCTTCCCTCAGTAAAAGAATAAGGAGTTTTAGGCATTTATAAAAAATGCAGTAGTGAAAACAACGTTAATGTATTCTTATATCGTATTTTAGGGCAACAGCAGTATAAGTGATTTTTCGGAAAAAATTAGTTACATAAGTATGAGAACGCATAGAAGAAATTGATATTTCATTTCGAAAAATATATCAGTAATTTCACAAGTCATTTCAGCGAGTTTATACCGCGGATTTCACAATTTAGTATAAACGTATTTGCATTGTTTGTTAGAAAAATAAAGAGAAGTACAAGTATACTTGGACTAGACTCCTGAATAGAATAAAATTTTTGTTAAGGTAAACCGTAGTATAATTGCAGTTGTTGTACTTTTCTTTCTGGTTTTTCTTAAACTTAGAAGTAAAAAATTCAAATTTTGTATATAACTTTACCACATGAAGAACCAACTACTCATTTTAAGAAAACAACAAAAAATACAGTAAAAAAAAAAGACACAGTTTCGATAGTATCGTAAGTGTAGACGTAGAATTCCGTTTAAGTTGTAACCTCTTCTACTTTGTCTCTTTGGTATGATTGTTTTGTTCATTTTGCACGTATTTTTATTGATCTTACAAAAATTAACAAATTAATTAATAACACTCAATTATGGACTACTTATCGAGGCCAAAACAAAGAAAAAGTTAAAAAGTAAGTATGATTAAATGAGCAAGCAAAAAGAAACAAGCAAAATTTCAAATTTTTTCGATCATTTCGTTAAGTTTGACAGGTTGAGTTCATTGACTTAGTTGAAAAGAAGGCGAAGCAAATGCACTTTCCACTGGTGCCACTTTCGTCTCTGCCCGATATATATTTAGTTTGCGAGCTACAGTCAGTTTAACTACAAATTTCAAATTAAAATTAAAATCCCGATTTTTAAAAATTGTATGGTAACTATATTTCACGCTGAGCACATGCCTTTTCAATTAGTGCCACTCTCGTCACTGTCCGACATTTAGTTTGCGAGCTACCCTTTCCTCTCTGTTCGATGTATAGTTTGCGAACAACACTGTATAAAAATTAAACACATAAAAACAAAAATTAAAATTTTACGCCATCTATTGGGTAAAAGCATAAAACGAAATATGATCCAACTCGTTTTTTTTCATAAGAGTTAAATCTAACCGGATCACAGACCCATTTCGTTAAATTTAACAGTTCGAGTTCATTGACTGAGTTGAAAAGAGATTCATGAACTCTGGTTTCAAAATAGAGCACTTAGTAAACTAGAACAGAACTGCATGCATAAACCCAATGCGAACCAATGCTTACAATGCTACAAATACGAACTGAAACTTCCCATTTCACGTAAGCACGTGTTACACGTGTTCACGTGTTTTTAAAAAATCAAGTGAAAACACAAAACTCAACTACACGTGTCTTTTATTCACGAACTACACGTGAAGTTCGTATTCACGTGAAAGTGCCAATGACCCACTTGTGACCTCAGATAATCCCACTGCATCCGATTGGCTATTTTGGTACAAAAAATCCATGGAAACCATAAAAGTGTCAATGACCCACCTGTGACCTCAGATAATCCCACTGCATCCGATTGGCCACAGAATCATCCATTTTGGTCTTAATAATCCATGGAACCCATAAATGTGCCAATGACCCACCCATGACCTCAAATAATCCCACTGCATCCGATTGGCCATAGAATCATCCATTTTGGTCCAACTGTTCCATGGAACCCATAAATGTGCCAATGACCCACCTGTGACCTCAGATAATCCCACTGCATCCGATTGGCCACAGAATCATCCATTTTGGTCTTAATAATCCATGGAACCCATAAATGTGCCAATGACCCACCCATGACCTCAAATAATCCCACTGCATCCGATTGGCCACAGAATCATCCATTTTGGTCTTAATAATCCATGGAACCCATCAAAGTACCAATGACCCACCTGTGGCCTCAGATAATCCCACTGCATCCGATTGGCCATAGAATCATCCATTTTGGTCCAAATGTTCCATGGAACCCATCATAGTACCAATGACCCACCGGTGACCTCAGATAATCCCGCTACATCCGATTGGCCATAGAATCATCCATTTTGGTCCAAATGTTCCATGGAACCCATAAAAATGCCAATGACCCACCTGTGACCTCAGATAATCCCACTGCATCCGATTGGATATAGAATCATCCATTTTGGTCCAAATGTTCCATGGAACCCATCATAGTACCAATGACCCACCGGTGACCTCAGATAATCCCACTGCATCCGATAGGCTATAGAATCATCCATTTTGGTCCAAATGTTCCATGGAACCTATATATGTGCCAATGACCCAACAGTGACCTCAGATAATCCCACTGCATCCGATTGGTCATAGAATCATCCATTTTGGTCCAAATGTTCCATGGAACCCATCAAAGTACCAATGACCCACCTGTGACCTCAGATAATCCCACTGCATCCGATTGGCCATAGAATCATCCATTTTGGTCCAAATGTTCCATGGAACCCATATATGTGCCAATGACCCACCAGTGACCTCAGATAATCCCACTGCATCCGATTGGTCATAGAATCATCCATTTTGGTCGAAATGTTCCATGGAACCCATCAAAGTACCAATGACCCCCCTGTGACCTCAGATAATCCCACTGCATCCGATTGGCCATAGAATCATCCATTTTGGTCCAAATGTTCCATGGAACCCATCATAGTACCAATGACCCACCGGTGACCTCAGATAATCCCACTGCATCCGATAGGCTATAGAATCATCCATTTTGGTCCAAATGTTCCATGGAACCCATCATAGTACCAATGACCCATCGGTGACCTCAGATAATCCCACTGCATCCGATTAGCCGTAGAATCATCCATTTTGGTCGAAATGTTCCATGGAACCCATCAAAGTACCAATGACCCACCTGTGACCTCAGATAATCCCACTGCATCCGATTGGACATAGAATCATCCATTTTGGTCCAAATGTTCCATGGAACCCATCAAAGTACCAATGACCCGTCTGTGACCTCAGATAATCCCACTGCATCCGATTGGCCATAGAATCATCCATTTTGGTCCAAATGTTCCATGGAACCCATAAAAATGCCAATGACCCAACTGTGACCTCAGATAATCCCACTGCATCCGATTGGCTATAGAATCATCCATTTTGGTCCAAATGTTCCATGGAACCCATCATAGTACCAATGACCCACCGGTGACCTCAGATAATCCCACTGCATCCGATAGGCTATAGAATCATCCATTTTGGTCCAAATGTTCCATGGAACCTATATATGTGCCAATGACCCAACAGTGACCTCAGATAATCCCACTGCATCCGATTGGTCATAGAATCATCCATTTTGGTCGAAATGTTCCATGGAACCCATCAAAGTACCAATGACCCACCTGTGACCTCAGATAATCCCACTGCATCCGATTGGCCATAGAATCATCCATTTTGGTCCAAATGTTCCATGGAACCCATATATGTGCCAATGACCCACCAGTGACCTCAGATAATCCCACTGCATCCGATTGGTCATAGAATCATCCATTTTGGTCGAAATGTTCCATGGAACCCATCAAAGTACCAATGACCCCCCTGTGACCTCAGATAATCCCACTGCATCCGATTGGCCATAGAATCATCCATTTTGGTCCAAATGTTCCATGGAACCCATAAATGTGGGAATGACTCACCGGTGACCTCAGATAATCCCACTGCATCCGATTGGCCATAGAATCATCCATTTTGGTCCAAATGTTCCATGGAACCCATAAATGTGGGAATGACCCACCGGTGACCTCAGATAATCCCACTGCATCCGATTGGCCATAGAATCATCCATTTTGGTCCAAATGTTCCATGGAACCCATATATGTGCCAATGACCCACCAGTGACCTCAGATAATTCCACTGCATCCGATTGGTCATAGAATGATCCATTTTGGTCGAAATGTTCCATGGAACCCATCAAAGTACCAATGACCCCCCTGTGACCTCAGATAATCCCACTGCATCCGATTGGCCATAGAATCATCCATTTTGGTCCAAATGTTCCATGGAACCCATAAATGTACCAATGACCCGCCTATGACCTCAGATAATCCCACTGCATCCGATTAGCCGTAGAATCATCCATTTTGGTCCAAATGTTCCATGGAACCCATCATAGTACCAATGACCCATCGGTGACCTCAGATAATCCCACTGCATCCGATTGGCTATAGAATCATCCATTTTGGTCCAAATGTTCCATGGAACCCATAAATGTGCCAATGACCCACCTGTGACTTCAAATAATCCCACTGCATCCGATTGGCTATAGAATCATCCATTTTGGTCCAAATGTTCCATGGAACCCATAAATGTGGGAATGACCCACCGGTGACCTCAGATAATCCCACTGCATCCGATTGGCCATAGAATCATCAATTTTGGTCCAAATGTTCCATGGAACCCATATATGTGCCAATGACCCACCAGTGACCTCAGATAATCCCACTGCATCCGATTGGTCATAGAATCATCCATTTTGGTCGAAATGTTCCATGGAACCCATCAAAGTACCAATGACCCACCTGTGACCTCAGATAATCCCACTGCATCCGATTGGACATAGAATCATCCATTTTGGTCCAAATGTTCCATGGAACCCATCAAAGTACCAATGACCCGTCTGTGACCTCAGATAATCCCACTGCATCCGATTGGCCATAGAATCATCCATTTTGGTCCAAATGTTCCATGGAACCCATCATAGTACCAATGACCCATCGGTGACCTCAGATAATCCCACTACATCCGATTGGCCATAGAATCATCCATTTTGGTCCAAATGTTCCATGGAACCCATAAAAATGCCAATGACCCACCTGTGACCTCAGATAATCCCACTGCATCCGATTGGCCATAGAATCATCCATTTTGGTCCAAATGTTCCATGGAACCCATAAATGTGCCAATGACCCACCAGTGACCTCAGATAATCCCACTGCATCCGATTGGTCATATAATCATCCATTTTGGTCGAAATGTTCCATGGAACCCATCAAAGTACCAATGACCCACCTGTGACCTCAGATAATCCCACTGCATCCGATTGGCCATAGAATCATCCATTTTGGTCCAAATGTTCCATGGAACCCATCATAGTACCAATGACCCATCGGTGACCTCAGATAATCCCACTACATCCGATTGGCCATAGAATCATCCATTTTGGTCCAAATGTTCCATGGAACCCATAAAAATGCCAATGACCCACCTGTGACCTCAGATAATCCCACTGCATCCGATTGGCTATAGAATCATCCATTTTGGTCCAAATGTTCCATGGAACCCATAAATGTGCCAATGACCCACCAGTGACCTCAGATAATCCCACTGCATCCGATTGGTCATATAATCATCCATTTTGGTCCAAATGTTCCATGGAACCCATAAAAGTGCCAATGACCCACCTGTGACCTCAGATAATCCCACTGCATCCGATTGGCTAAAGAATCATCCATTTTGGTCCAAATGTTCCATGGAACCCATCAAAGTTCCAATGACCCGCCTGTGACCTCAGATTATCCCACTGCATCCGATCGGCCATAGAATCATTCTGAACTGAATACGAACCTATCAGTTCGTGCAAAATTAAAAAAATACAACCATAAACAACGAAACAAAAACAAAGAAAGCAGCAGGCACATAAGCAGCTGATTATTGATTTTCTTATATAAAAACATGAATTTTTCTTCTTATATTTTACTATTTTCTGACTTTCATATCATAGTGACAAAATCCAAAGTTAGATATTCATTCAGCGTAGGATATATCTGATATTTAAGTATATATATTATCTTTGAACGATAAGTATTAAAGGCTGTAGGTATACCCTAAAGTATTCGCCAAAAACGTTGCATGACCTTCAAAAAATCTGTTAAAACGACCCCATACAAACCGCGCTGTAAGACGTAATTCTACGTCAAAACTCCTTAAAACGATGCAAATGAAAGCTTTTTATTAGAAAGTGACGATAAGCGAAGTCTGTTTTTGTCTTGGCATCCCCTCATAAGCTCTTTCATATACTTGAACCTCCACACTAGACCGGATCGAAATTTAGATTCCGCCGGTCGGGGTCTCAAGAGTTAGAGGAGCTCATTAAAATGATTTCTGCATACTTTTTTTTCAAATCGGAGAAAAACCGCCGAAGCAATTTTGATTCTCCTGAAGGTCCTTTTTAGTAAAAAAAACATGTTTGTTGCTTGAAACTTTTTATTTTTTACAGAACGCATACCCACATCTTCTAAAATATTAAATTTCTTACTGATACCAATATTTTGATATACAAAAAACTTAAAAATGATGTTTCATTATAACTCTTATTGACCACCAAAAATTGGATTTTTTGATATTTTTAAAAAGACATTTTTTAAAACCGCTTTAAAAGACACATTTTTTTCTAGATTTACGTGAAAGTGTTATTGTTGGAAATGTATTAAGTTGTTCTTTCTTTCTATGTATCGCTTAACTCAAAGTACTACTGTTGACCGAACAAGCTCATTTATTTATAAACAACATACCAAAAATCTTCACTTAAAATACCCCTTAAGTTAGTGAAAATTCCTATCCTTATCCTTATTCTTATCCTTATACTTATCCTTATCCTTATCCTTATCCTGAATTGAATGGGCGGTGCCATGCCCCCTTTCCAAAGATTGCTCAAATTTTTCAGTCAAAGGGCACGACTTAATAGTCAGTTATAGGTCGAAAGTTGTGTTCACCGAAAATTTGTGTTCTTAAAAAATCCAACGCCACTAGCGGGTAGGAGGGTGAAAACAAAATTTACGACCTATTCTCATACCTACCAAATTTATAATAAAATTTCGACTGCAAACACCGTGACATGAAATTTTTATATGTAAGAATTAACGTAAAAATTTATTTCTCTACAATAACTCTTACCATGCAACGTAAAAAAAAATTTTTGAAAATAAAAGTTATGAGCAACGTAAAAAATTTTTTCTCGTTTATAACTGTTATGAGGCAACGTAAAAAATATAAATTGAAATTGAAAATAACGTATAAAATATTTTTCAAAATATGAACAATTTTTTCGACCTAAAAAAAATAAATAACTGTTATTTTGGGTCTCTGATAAAAACAAATGTTTTCTCAAAAATAAAGAGTCTTTTTCTCTAAAATCGAATTATTGTTTTATATTTCTCTTTTTCATAAAAGGTTTTTATCATTTTTAGGGAATTTTAAGGATCACATTTAGAGAAAAGCATTCTCTGGAGCAAGGTCAATACCAATTTTCTCTAAATATGATGCCTTTTTTATCATATTCCAAGAAACTATTTTCTGAGTGCAGTTTGAAAAGTCATTTCGAGAAAAATGCGTTTAAAGTTTTTCTAAGCATGCATTTAATATGCAATTTTATCTCAAATAAATTCCATTCGATTTTTGGATTGTTTTCGTTCAACTTCGGTTTTGGTCGATACTGTTCGGGTAATTATTTTTCATCTTTGTTGCCACATATTTTTTCATGTGTTGCCAATAATAATTAAGACGAAATATTTTTATAAGGAAAATGTTTATTGAATGATTTCAATTTCAATATTTTTGATAATATGAAAAAATGTAAATTTCTCACAGAAACACAAAAATAAATTCAAAACCAACTAAAGTTTATTATTTAACTCAAATTGATTCTGTGCCCGAACACTCTCCGGCCTTGAGACTCGATGGCTCTCGAGGGTCAATAGGTTCAATAGGTAGGACACAGAGTTTCTGGATTGGCCGAGATATAAAATTGATTCCTGTCCAAAGCGTGACATTGCGAACTAAGCCATCAGCTCCTGGATGTAATTGAGTTATTCGAGCCATTTTCCAAAGACTGGGTGGAGTTATTTCACTTTTGATGTCCACTAGATCTCCAACTGTTAAATTCTTCCGGGCCTCTCTCCATTTGGGTCGTTGCTGAAGCTCGTAAAGGTAACTTTCACTCCAAAGATTCCAAAATCGTTGAGTAATTTGCTGACGTGCCTGCCAATAACTGAGTCGATTTTCTGGTCGTTCCATAGGTACTTGTTCACCTAGAGTGGGTATCAATGCTTCACCAATTAAAAGATGTCCGGGAGTTAAAGGGTTAAGATCTTCAGGATCGGCACTCTGTGCACATAGTGGGCGTGAATTAAGAATGGCACCGATTTCTGCAAGCAGGGTTTGAATTGCTTCGATGGTCAACAAACGTGTTCCCATAACACGACGCAGATGATGTTTAACAGCCTTGACTGCAGCTTCCCAAAGACCTCCCTGATGAGGTGCTGATGGAGTTATGAAATGCCACTGAGTCTGCCTTATTGATAGTTGGTCAAATAGATCTGATGTCCGCCAGGTCTGAAGCATCCATTTTAATTCTCGTTCTGCCCCAACAAAGTTCGTGCCATTATCACTCCAAATATTCAGATAATGTCCATAGCGCGAAGTAAAACGAATAAATGCCATTAGAAACGCATTAGTTGTCAAGTCTGAAACGAATTCTAAATGAACCGCCTTGGATACCATGCATACAAAGACAGCTATGTATCCTTTTATGACGGCATTTCCTCTGCGTCGATCTGGTCTTACATGAATTGGGTCAGCATAATCCACTCCACTATGAAGGAATGGGCGTGCAGGGCGCACACGATATGTTGGAAGGTCAGCCATCATTTGTTCGCTCATCTTCATCTTGAGTTTTTCACATGTAATGCAATCTTTGATCAACGTTCTCTCCAGTGATCGCATGCCTATTATCCAATATCTTTTTCTTAACATGGCAATTAGCTGCTGAGAACCACAATGCAAGAGTTGAAGGTGTGTCATTCTTGCCAGCAACCAAGCGAAGCGTCCCTTCCTAGGTAGTATAATTGGGTTGCATTGATCAGCTAACAAATCTGCGTTCTGCAGTCGTCCATGCATTCGCATAATACCATCTTGAATAAAAGGTGAAAGAAGGCTGATTGTGCTGAATAATCCCCTGTGATCCTTGGGCAGATTTTTTTTGTCCTGATTTTTTAATAAGCGAATATCTTCTTTGAAATGGTCGTGCTGCTCCTGTTGAACCCAATAAATTAAAGATTCCTCTAGCTCTTTGATACCTAAAGGATGTCTGTCTCTGTCTGAAGATGGCATTCGACAGTTGCGAGTGAATCGAAGAATCCATGCCGTTACTCGAGTTAAGCGGTTAAGAGATGAATAACGATATAACAGTGGTTGCTGATTTATGGCCATCGCATTCAGGCTCGCAACAAGCTGTATTTGATAAGATTTCTGTTCAGGAAAGAGGCGCATACCGGCCGTTATAAGCGTGAGTGTTGAACTGGATCGCGTTTTGTTATAGATTGTACGGCGGCACTCATTATGTACTTCATCCACCACGTTATCCGGTAAAGCTTCTGATAATTTTGGCCACGTGGATCTTGGCTTCTGTAGAAATTGTGGACAATTCCACCATAACTTACATGAAATAAGTTCTTGCATGTTAATACCTCTTGAGATAAGGTCAGCTGGGTTATTATCAGTCGGAACGTAACGCCATTCGCATAGTACTGTGTTTTCTTGGATTTTCTGTACGCGATTAGCTGCGAATTGCTTTAGAGTACCGATATCACGCTTCAGCCAACATAGAACAACCATAGAGAATAAAAATAATTTCGTCTACGTGTTGGTCAGAACACGTAGACGAAATTATTTTTATTTTATGTTCAATTTCACAATCGGTCAAAACGCGCTGCATTAACTCACTGAGTAGAAAGGCTGCACGAAGTTCGAGGCGTGGTATAGTCTCTTTCTTTAGTGGTGCGACTCTTGATTTGGCTAGCACTAAATTTGAAGTTATGTTTTCCTCATTCTGTATAACAAAATATAGAACAGCGCCATATGCATGAATAGATGCATCAGCAAAGTCATGAAGTGTCATGCTAAAACCACCTTTATATCCCAGCCATTGTGGAATACGAATAAACTCAAAGAATGGAATTTGAGCAAATATGTCTTGCCAAGCTGATTTTAAGAGACAGAGACAGACATCTTATATTTGGTAAAATACCGTCCCAAGAAATTTTAGCTTCCCAGACGCTCTGAATGAAGATTTTGGCCTTTACCACAAATGGTGATGCTAATCCATCCGGATCAAAGAGCTGTGCTACAACCTTTAAAACTAAACGCTTAGTCCTGCCAGTAACCGGAGCCACTGACAATGCTCGGACCTTGAAGGTTAGCTCGTCAGTTTTTGTGTCCCATTTTAGTCCTAAGACCGATGCCTCAATTTTAAGACTTAATTCGGCTTCGCCCATAGCAGACTCTGTATCTATGGATGCCTGGACGCTACTAGAATTAGAACGCCATTTTGTAAGCTCAAAGCCACCAACTGACAAAATCTTTCGCATATTTAGGCTAAGATTTAGCAACTCTGCCTCGGTATCAGCTCCGGCCAAGCAATCGTCCATATACAAATTTTTTAAAATAGCTCGGGAACTCAGCGGATATATTGAGGCATTATCTCTGGCGCACTGCTGCATTGCTCTCACAGCACAAAAAGGCGCAGAGGCCATTCCAAAAGTTACACCCGTCAGCCAATACTCAGATATTTTGCCTGATAAGTCACGCCATAAAATTCTCTGTAAATCCCAATGCTCTGGTGCTATCTTAACTTGTGGAAACATCTGCTTGATATCTGCTGAAATGCCGAAGGCACTCAGACGAAATCCCCAGATTAAATCAATCAAATCTCTTTGTAATTTAGGACCAATTAGTTGAACATCATTTAAGGATAATCCTGTGTCTGTCAAACATTATGCATCAAATACTACACGGAATTTTTTTAACACTGCATGATGAGGAATATAATAAACAGGGCCGATTGGTGCCCTGGTCACAGGCCTCAACCAATCTTTCTTTAGATATTCGTTAATAAATTCTCGGTATTTAACGCTCAGTTCAGGTTCACGCTTAAGGCGTGCCTCTAAGCACAGGAATCGTTGAAGTGCTCTCCCTCGATTCGTACCAATACGACACCAATCTTGGCGGAGGGGAATTTGCAGTATATAGCGCCCAAGTTCTAGGTCAAAACGATGCGTCTCTAAAAAATGAGTTTCATATGGCTGCTGTTCAGCTGTCCACTGTGAATTGTCGCTCGGAAAGGATTCTGATTCAAAGAATTTTTCCATTATCTGGTCTAGACGATAATTTTCTTCAACTAAGTTGTCTACGTTGCTCTTGTTTGCTGCAACTGCTGCTAAAGCTGTTGTGCATAATGATTTGTTACCAAAAATAAGCCATCCCATTCGAGTTTCTTGTGCCATAAGACCAGAGGCTAATTGTCGTATATTCTTTCGCATAGGCTGAGCCCATACGCCTACGCCTAATAACATCTGAATTGGGCCTGGAATATCGAAGGTGCGATCAACTAGTCGCTCTGAAATGTCACTTGGTAGGTTTTGACTGCTTAAAGGTTTTTGTGGTAACAACATTTCTCCCAGCACGGATGGAACTACTAAACAAGAAATGTAGATCATGGGTTCGTTGCTATAGAAGGACATCAGGTCCACTGCAATAGATCTATCAAACGTTTTTGTATCTGCGGTACATGCTGCAATTATGTTTGCAGTTTTACGTTGAGTAGGTGTTCGATGGTGTGCTACAAAGTCCTGACTGAATAAATTTACTTGAGCACCAGTATCACACATTGCTCTGATTGTTAACACTCTACCATTTTTTGTCAACAGCCTGATTTGGGCTGTAGCAAGTAAATTGAAATCAGGTTGCTCTCTATTCATTGGAGTTGAAAAACGTGATCGCTCTACAATTGGGAAAGAATTAATATATGTGACGTCTCCGAGGCTGGTTTCACTGAAAGTCTCTAGCTGCTATTTCTGCTCAATAAATGCATTGAATACATTTGTTGAGAATACCTTTGGACATATGAGACTATTGTGTCCCTGTGAACAACGAAGACATTTACTCTTAATGCAATTTCGTGCCATGTGTCCACGGCGAAGACAATTTTGGCATAATCCAAGATCGAAAATTTTCTGAATTCTATCTGCTCGGCTCATACATAAAATTTTTGGACATCGGTGAAAGGCGTGATTACTAATACTACTCGGGTACTCTTACCTTCTGAAGAGTTTTGTATTAAGCTACCTAGCAGCCCGCTGGATCGGCGCTCAAGCCAGGTGAAAAAATCTTTCTGGAGACATGGAATTCGTTCTGTAGGTCTCACCATTTCCCACTGAATGCGAGAAGCACTGTCTAGCCTGGACTCTAGAAACTTAAGAACAATTAAATTGCGTTGCTCATCAGAAGTTAGTTGCTGCTCGAACATTCGCAAACTATTTCGCGCTGTGTCAAGCATACCTCGAATTACAGAATAGTTGGCTTTTGGCCAGATAGGTAAGTCAAAAATTGCTGAACAGTGTGCTGCATGACTTAGATACTCGTTGTCAAACGATGAGCACAAGGTATCCCATGCCTTCATAAAATTATCTTCCCGGTGAGGCCAAAAACCCAATGTTCGAGCTGTCCCATCGCTGACGCAGCTTTGCAATCTTCGAAGCCTCTGTGAGTATGTTAAATTTGGATTCTTCTGCTTGGAAAGTATCACGAAACGAAATCCATTCCTTATGATCACCCCTGGAAATTGGTAATTGTAATTGTTGGCAAATTGTATTTGCACCTAGCCTGAGTCCTGGCCATTGCATGTTCTGACTAAAGGCCCGCATGGTTCCAACGAAGCTATCTTTTGACGCAATGCTGATCGGACCTCCATATAAGTATTCTCGAGATACTTCAAGCTCATTGTCACTACTTCGCAACGCCGGGTCTTTCTCTAGTCTATGCAACAAGCCAAACTTTGATTCAAATTTCTCCCAAGCGGAAGTAACAATTTCGAGCCGCGTTTTCATGTTTTCTATGTTGCCTTCTAATAACCCAATCGAAGCAAACCAAACGGACTTACGTTGCATCTGAGCAGCTGCCAGTTTAAAATAATTTCGTAACTCGCTTGTTGAATCAACGCTGCCAAAATCGGCCGAATCAATGGGTTCACGATCCAAAAGCATTTCGATTGATTCTGCTGTTTCATATAGCATACCCTCTTCACTTACAGCTCCGTTTTGGTTGATTTGATGAGAACCTAAAGGAAAAGGAGAAAAGAAATGTGCTTTTTTTTTTGTTCTTTTTTTTTTTTTATTCGCTCTTCTTTTTTTCAAAAAGCTCTTTTTTCATTTTTTAAATTGCTCTTTTTGTTTTCTTAAATTGCTCAAAATTGCAGTATTTTATTTTTTCAAATCGCTCTGATTTTCAATATTCATATCGCTCATTCTTTAATAAATCGCTCTTTTTTTATTTTTCGCTTATTTTTCAAGTATTTAGCTTCATATATTCGCTCATATCGACTCATGCATAAAAATTAAAATTAATTTCCATTCGGTATTTTAAGCATATAAAATACCGGTTATAAAAATTCTGATTCTCAAGATCTTCTTAATTCTATGCATAAGTTCGTCTGACCATGTTAATGATCCAAATTGCTCATTTTGATCTTTCTGACCTCAAACAACAAAATGAAAATACATTTTCACTCGACACTTTAAACAACTACTTGCCGTTCGTTTGCATTAAAGTATCGATAGTAAAATACTGATTCTGTTTCTTAAAAACCATCTCATATTTGTGAATGAGACCCATTGATCATATTAATGATCCAATATTCTATATGGCACTCAATTTTAGACCTTTCGACTGTGAAAAGGAACAATTTTTGTAACATATGCACAACTGAATTTCGTAAGCATATATATATTTGATTTATAAACCAATGACTCAATCGAGATACTGAAGTTCAGACACTGGTTCACCTCAACGTTGAGTAACTCAAGTATATTGGCGATGCCACTTTTAGAGCCCGAACAGAACCAAAGCGGTTGACGGCTGGCGGTCCTCTGTCGGCGAATTGAGCTGAAAACACGTCTACAACAAGAGCGGCTGGCGGTTGTCGGAACAGAGTTGCTTTTTGTCACGGTAGTGGTACAATTGACAGATAGGGGTGCAACAGACGGACACCATGATTAACATATATGAAAAAATTTTGACTTATTCAATTAAGTGTTCATCAAAATCCATTATGAAGACAATTATTTCGTATATTATTGCGAATTCACATAAATATAACACAGACACAAAAAACAAAAAGTCAGAATATACTAAAAACTAAAAAAATTACATTAAACACAGCCAATTCTAAGCAAAAGTATGGCAACATTTATGTTACTCAGAGAGAGGACCGCCAGCCGCCATAGCAAAAATAGAATAGATTCTATTCTGGCGTTTTTCCGTCGCGGATTCGCCCAGCGAATTCGTTTTTGCCGAGTGCATACATTTTAATGTATTCTGCTGAACGGCGAATCCGCCAGCCGTCATCCGCTTTGGTTCTGTTCGGGCTCTTATGCTTTGCCCATTATTCAGGAAGTAAGCAGTTACAAACATGCCACTATTTCACTTTTATTATTTGGTGACAACACAAAAAACACTAGAATGTATTTAAAACATTCGAATAAGTGTCACAAAATCGAGGCTGCACATCATTATCCGCTCGAATTCAATACAAATTAATATTTACCGCTCGGAGTTGCAGATTCCAGGTTATGACTTCGTTTCGCTCTTATCGTTTTTTTTTTGCATTAGCTTTTGCTGCATTAACACATGCGGCTTTTGCCTTTGGCATTTTGTTGTTGTTGAACAAGCTGAAATAGAAATATAACACATTATTAGAAAAAAAATTAATATCTTATCCATAAGTAATTAAGTTAAATCTGCTTTGCTCTCCAGGCTCTCCAGGCTCCGACATGTCTCGAAGGAATGTGATGCTTTAAGTTTGCAGTGTTCACTTTGATAGCATTCATAACGCGTTCTGATTATCCGACCCAGGAGATTTCATTCGGAATTTTAGATGTTATTACTCGCCCTTTTGAATTTTGGAGCATTTTCAACTGCCATTAAATGCACTTCGGATGATCACACATACGAACATCAATATTTCACAGAATAGATGTTAATAATACACCTTTTTACACCGCAAATGTTTCAAAAAGTAAGGATCATTTCAGCTCCAAACCGCACACAAACGAACTTTGATAAAAATAGGTATCAACTCGCGACAGATTCTATGTATCCTGCTCGAATGGACCAATGTTTTGCCAATAATAATTAAGACGAAATATTTTTATAAGGAAAATTTTTATTGAATGATTTCAATTTCAATATTTTTGATAATATGAAAAAATGTAAATTTCTCACAGAAACACAAAAATAAATTGAAAGCCAACTAAAGTTTATTATTTAACTCAAGTTGATTCTGTGCCCGAACATATAGCTTCTGCTGGTATTCGTTAAACTTCTTTTTTTTTTAGTTCGTCTTTGGGTCTTGACTTCGTTTGCCTTGGCCTCATTCCTTGATTTTTGTCGAAAGAACTTTTAAAAGCATAGGATATATTTCAGTAACAGATACAAATGCTTGCCAAGTTTCATTAAAATCGGGTCATCCGTTTTGACGTGAATGAGCCGAACATAGTTTATTGAATAAAGCGCCCTCTAACGGAAGTTTTCTGAAATTTAAATAGCCTTAATTGTTTTGCAGAGTCAAGTTATTTCATGTACCAAATTTTAAAAAAAACAATCAAGTCATTTAGGAGTTATTGAGTCTTAACAATGCACTACTTAAAGCGCCCTCTTTATTGCCTATGTTTTATTTTGGGAGCAGTGGAACCTTCATACCAAATGTCATGGAAATCGGTTCAGGCGCTTAGAAGTTATTACAGAGTGCCACACCCACATACTTCCGCCCACTATTTTAACCTATGCTTTATATTGGTTGCAGTTGAACCTTCATACCAAATTTCATTGAAAAAGGGTCCAGGCGTTTAGAAGTTATTATAGAGTGCCGCGTCCACATACTTCCGCCCACTTTTTTACAGCCCCTATGTTCTTTCTCACTATGAAAGGTACTCGGTGTCCAAATTTCAGCGCAATGGGATAAACGGTGCGTGAGCCTATACGGAACAGACAGACAGACAGACAGACAGACAGACGGACAGACATTTGATTTTATATATTAGATTTTAAATATAAATTTACGTAATTTCCCCTTATATGTTAAAAAAATTGCGTAAAGAGATGTTATGCCAACCAGATACAACCAGAGATAAATAGCTAAAACGCAATGCTGCGTTAGGTCGGTCGTGCGCTGCCCGTACTTTGGTTTGCGTTATAGAAACTTTACGATATCATCTATCAAAACGCACGACCTCAAACTTTTCAAAACATAATGTTGCTTTGACAGATCGTGCGTCTCTCATTTTGATGATGCCAATAAAAAAGCTATGAAAAAACCCACAAAACTTCCCTTTTTCCTTATCATACAATTTTTAATGTATTCAGATTTAATGTTATTAAATCAAAAAAAAATAAAAAATATATCGTTATTAAATTAGAAAAGGACCTGTTTGAATAAGCTAAGATATTTTTTGTGTAATAAATTATTTGAAAATATTAAGCCTTTCCAATTTAAGTCAGGAAAACGTTCCGAAATATTAAGATTTATCTTTTAATTTAGATATATAATATATTGTATATATGTATACATTGTATATATGCGTATTTTTTTTATTTGAGGAGTGACTGTTCAAAACGGGCTATTTACAGTTTTGGAAATTTTTGAGATATGACTCTTTTCGTATTCGTAGGGTTTAACTAACCATAGATGTGTTCATTTTTTAAATTTTTTAAATTGAGTCTCATAAATGAAAAACTCAAAGAAATAAAAATGTCCGAGATCGATCAAAACTGACTTTATTATACAATAAAAACATTTTTATTTTCATTAAAAACCTTAGATATGTTAAGTCAAAACTAGGTACTTACCATGATATAAAAATAAGGTAGGCTCATATTAGTATGGCTGCTCAAATGTCTAGTATTACATTAACAATGCTGTGAGAGCTATAAACGTCAAACGAAAAGGCAGCAACAACAATTAGAACAACTCGAATTCGAACAGCTGACTTTGCCATCTAGCTCACTTCCTCTCCAATATGCGCCTACCTTGTTATTCTATCATGGATATTTACTTTATGAATTTGATACAAAAAGTTAACGTTCTATCAAAACAACACATTTACTGAATTTTATGAAAATAAATAAATGTCGACATGCATATAAAAAAAATAATACGTTTTCTTTGTGACGGATAAATCATAACGGTGATTTCAAAGAATTTTAAAAGCCGATAATTTCAGTTATTGGACTAACATTTGCAAAAAAATGTATCTTTCATGCAAAGCAATTTTAAAAAGATGGATTAAATCTCAAACCATTGGCCATGAAATCATTCAAGATTATGAAACTTGCATTTGTTTCAAGCAAGGCATAGGTACAGTAAATGTTTAGATATCCTACAAATTTTTATAATGCACACACTTTATATAACAATTCTTTAAATAAAAATATGTAAAAAAGTATTTCGAAAAACGAAAATTATTTATTTTCATTCCATTTTAACATTCTTACTTTTAGTTTGATTAATATTTGCTATTTCCAAATTTGGACTGGACAAAAGTGTATATTTACTGAAAGATTTGATCATAACTAACTATATATGAATTTTGCGATAGCCTAACCAAATGGTGGTAGGAGCAGGGTGCGCAACCAGGAATTTTTTTTTGGGGAGGGTTTTGTCAAATGTCGAGCTCATATCGTCGACCCGCAATTATTTTGACGTATATCCAGATAATCGAGTTTTGGGAAGCAAACTTTTAAGTTTGAAGCGAGCTAAATAAAAATTGGTCCGAAAAACTTAGATTGGTATTTTAACCACAGATAGTGGCGTTTATATAGTTCAATTTGACATTGAATCCAAAACTAGCTTAGAACTCAATTCCTGATTCTTAAGCACTTTTGTTCAAAAGCATTCTGCCGCATGCGCCACTTTTGACATAATTTCTTGCAGTTCAATTACATGCGGCAAAATAATGATAACACAAGGCAAAATAATAGAAACCAAAAGATACGGAACACACAATTTCAACGTACATAGTCCTTGTAATTTTTAACAATTTTTAGTAAAAATTATACAAAATGAAAATAATAAGACATTTAACAACAATTTTTTGTTAAATTAATACTTTTTTATAATAACAATAATATAAATTTATTTATAAAATATATCTAATTATATTATTAAAATATAATAAAAACTAAAAGTTTAATAAGTATTCCTGAGTTTAGTAATCTTATTTTGTTACAACAAAAATGTTAATAATAAAATTCATTAAAAAAAAAACAAGAATATCAATATAAATAAATTAAAAAGTTTTTACAAGTATTTGGCTGTTGAGTTAAGTTATGCTTCTAAAAAATTATTTAAAAATGTTTCTTACCAGTTTTTGGTGAAAAACCGTAAAGATTTTTATATCATTTTTTTTATCAGAAGACATTTGTTTCGCTGCTAAAATTTTTAAATTTGCATCAAATATATTATTTGGTGTTGGTATTATACCTTTTCTGGACTATTTCTTCAATGAAGTAGTCTTATATTCTATTTCAGCTGCCGAAGTCTTATAAGACGCTTGTAAGACGCTTTAAATAAATTACTTACTTACTTACTTAGATGGCTCTTACAACCGTTGGTCGGTTTTGGCCTCGTCTAAGAATTTTCGCCAGCCTCTTTTGTCGTGTGCTTGCTGGCGCCAGTTGGAAATTCCAAGCGTTGTCAGGTTATCCAATGCCTGGTCTTTCCAACGGAGATGCGGTCTTCCTCGTCTGCGTTGGCCACCGCTGGGTACCGAATCCAATATTTTTTTCGCTGGAGCTTCGTCGTTCATTCTCTCGACATGACCTAGCCAGCGAAGCCGCTCTATTTTAATACGCTTGACTATATCGATGTCGGCATATAGCTCATACAGCTCGTGGTTCCATCGTATTCGGTACTCGCCATTGACGCAGATTGGACCATAGATCTTGCGAAGGATTTTTCTCTCGAACGCTCCCAAAGTCCTTTCATCAGAGCTGCTCATCGTCCAGGTTTGTGATGCGTATAGTAGGACGGGCATGATTATTGACTTATAGAGCGTCAGCTTTGTTCGTCGAGAAAGAGCTCTGCTTCTCAATTGCCTACTGAGCCCAAAGTAACACCTGTTGGCAAGAGTTATCCTTCGTTTAATCTCAATACTGATATCGTTGGAGGAGTTAATGCTGGATCCCAGGTAAACAAAGTCCTTCACTACCTCAAAGGAGGTGTTGTCAACAGTGACGTGGTTTCCAAGACGCTGGGACTGTTTGTTTGTTGACACAAGATACTTCGTTTTATCTGCGTTCACTGCAAGACCCATTCGACTCGACTCTTTTTCTAGCCTGGATAATGCTGCACTGACTTCGCGCGTATTGTGGCCAATGATGTCAATATCATCTGCATACACCAGCAGCATAACACTCTTATAGAAAATGGTGCCGCTGCGTCTCAGGTCAGCAGCTTGGATGATCTTCTCCATTACTATATTAAAGAAGTCGCACGATAAGGAATCACCTTGTCTGAAACCTCGCTTGGTATCGAACGAAAGGGAGAGGTCCTTCCCGATTTTCACTGCACTGCTGGTGTTGTTCAGTGTCATCCTGCAAAGACGTATTAGCTTCGCAGGAATACCAAATTCAGACATGATGGCATATAGGTGACTCCTTATTGGACTGTCGAAGGCGGCTTTGAAATCGACAAAAAGATGGTGTGTGTCGATTTGTTTTTTTCGAGGGTCTTTTCCATGATTTGTCGGAGCGTGAAGATCTGGTCAATGGTGGACTTTCCAGGTCTAAAGCCACACTGATAAGGTCCAATCAGTTGGTTGACGATGGGCTTTAGTCTTTCACACAATACGCTCGACAGGACCTTGTATGCGATATTAAGAAGGCTAATCCCACGGTAGTTGGCGCAAATGGTGGGATCGCCTTTCTTGTGGATTGGGCAGAGCACACTGAGGTTCCAATCATCTGGAATGCATTCTTCCGACCATATTCTGCATAGAAGTCTGTGAATGCATTTAAACAGAGCTTCGCCACCGGTCTTAAACAGCTCAGCCGGTAGGCCATCGGCTCCTGCGGCTTTGTTGTTTTTAAGCCGAGCTATAGCTGTTAAGACCTCGTTATAATCGGGCAGCGGAACTTCAACGCTGTCATCCATAATTGGGGTTTCCGGGATATCATCTCCACTGGCGGGATTGTTGTCAGCGTCGCCATTTAAAAGTCTAGAGAAGTGCTCCCTCCATAACATCAGTGTACTCTGGATATCTGTCACTAGATTCCCATTCTCGTCCTTGCAGGAAGAGGCTCCGGTCTTAAAACCATCGGCCAGGCGTCTTATTTTTTCGAAAAATTTTCGAGTCTCATTCCTGTCGCCATGCATCTCAATTTTCTCGCACTCACGCATTTCCGCCTCTCGTTTTTTTCGCCTGAAAATGCGTCTCTCTTCCCTCCTCTTCTCTCGGTATCGCTCCATAACAGCACGCGTTACAACCGACTGCAGGGTGGCTTTGTAGGCGGTGTCCTTCTCTGCAGTGGCGTCGCGACACTCCTGGTCGTGCCACTGGTTTCGGCGAGGGCGATGGTAGCCTATCACCTCTTCGGCAGCCGTACGCATAGAGTGGGATATGTGCGTCCACTGTCCGCATATATCGTCGATCGGAGGAGTGCTTTCTTGAAGCAGGAGTGAGAGTCGAGTAGCGAAGGCTTCGGCCGTCCGTTTTGACTGCAGCTTGTCGACGTCTAGCTTTCTAAGTGTAGGATTGCGAGCATTCTTAGCTGCGCACAGACGTGTGCGGATCTTGGCTGCGACAAGATAATGATCCGAGTCTATGTTAGCACCACGAATCGTGCGTACGTCTAGTACACTGGAAGAGTGCCTTCCGTCAATCAAAACGTGATCAATTTGGTTGCATGTTTTTTGATCAGGGGACAGCCAGGTGGCCTTATGAATATTGAGATGCTTGAATCTAGTGCTACTTACGACCATGTTTCGTGCTGCGGCGAAGTCAATCAACCTCATTCCGTTATCGGATGTGTTGTCGTGGAGGCTGAACTTTCCGACTGTTGGACCAAATATGTTTTCCTTACCCACCTTGGCGTTGAAGTCACCAAGCACGATTTTTATGTCATGACGGGGGCAGCGCTCGTATGCATCTTCAAGGCACTCGTAGAAACTTTCTTTGGTCTCGTCATCTTTTTCTTCTGTCGGAGCGTGCGCACATATTAGGCTTATGTTAAAAAATTTAGCCTTGAAGCGGATTATGGCAAGCCGTTCGTTCACAGGAGTGAATCGCAGGACATGATGCCGTATTCTCTTGCCAACTACAAATCCGCATCCAAACTCGTGCTTCTCCACATGGCCGCTGTAGTAGATATCACAGGATGCTTGCCGTAAGCAACCCTGTCCCTTCCATCGCATTTCTTGGATTGCAGTGATATCAGAATTATATCTTTCCAAGACATCAATCAGTTGGATAGAGGCACCATCCCAATTTAGGGTCCGGACATTCCAGGTGCATATCCGTAAATCATTATCAGTTTTTCGTTTGCGGTAGTCGTCATCAGATTTGGGGATCATTCTTTCATTTATTCTTTTTCGTTTCATTGAAATCTTTTTTTATGTGGTGGGCTTCAAACCCAACGCACAACCTTTGCTTGATGGCTTTAAATAAATTACTTGGATCATATTTAATAAATTTGATCTGACTAAATGGAACTAATTGAAAACACAATTTATGAGATTTTTCAGTTTTCGGACTAAATCGAGTACGCTATGAATCTCTTTTAATTTTAAGTACCCATCGATGGCACTGTGGACAGTATCAACTTCTTGAATCTGGGAATGTCCAGGTTCAGAAAACTTTTGAGTAATAGTTTTTATTTGATTGTTGCTATGCATAAATTGAAGCTGTGATGTGGACATGATTTGATTTCTATTTTGTGGCACACATGAAGCACTCCATAATACAAGATGTTCAATATCTTTTAAGTCACATACAACTAGTTCTAAAATTTTAATTAATGAGCTGACAATATCATTTCTAGTATGGCCACTGTGTAACTCGCTCCAAATAGCACAATATGTTAAATTTGGTTCTTTGTTTGTTTTCATACATACAGTAGCTGTCATATTGAAAACAGTAAGTTTTCTTTTATAATAAAATATTGAAGAAAATCCTTTGGGTAAAGTGAAAACACTCTGCAAATCAAAACAAATAACGAGCATGCTTGGATTAATATTATTTCTATCTCTATCACGTTCAAGTTTTAACAATCTATGCTGATTTCTGTGTAATTCGTATTGGTTTTTCTCATTTTCATTTAAAGTTTTTCCTTGTTCTTGGTTTTTAAACATTGTACACCGATCACACTGATCCTTTTTTGGTTTGAAGAATCCAAAATTAAAGTTTTTATTAAATATTCTTGTAGAGGATGATAGTGAGATGGTATCTTCAGGATGTTTTTCTTAAAAAAGACTATATAATTTGGCCAATGATAAACCCTCTTCCAAATACTTTCGTGAAGAGCTGGCTCTACAATAATGGGAGTTAATTGTAGGAAAACTCTTTATGTAATCACAAATTCTATTCTTTGCTTCTTCAGGAACACAACGTTTAATATTCGTTCTTCATTACGAAGATGTTTAAAATGATAATTAATACGTTTGTCCGAAATACTTAACCCTTCGTTTGGCATATGTTCGGTTAGTCACATTCGTGCCTCATGCGTCTGGTCAGACCCCACATACGTACCCATGCATTTACATGTAAATAATGAGCTTTTGATTATAAATTAAGAAGAAGTTAAGTATCTAACAGGTATGTGTCTTATTTTTTTTTTTGTTCTCAGTATATTAAGCAAGTTTTAAACTATCTTCTTATGTAAATATATTGAAAAAAAAAATTATGGAATAATGAAAAAATGAATTTTTTTAATATTTTAATGTTTTATGTTGAAAAATGTTTTTATAAGCGTTTATTCATCTAATTTTTTGCATAAAAACGGTAGAAGTATTCGTACTGACTCTCTATTTGGCACGAAAAACAAACATAATCCACTTTTGAGTGTTGTTGGCATACTGCGTATGAAGATTTTGAACAAAAGAATTTTCGGCGCGTGTTTTTATTTCCTTGGGAATGATGCGTACGAACAGCACAATTTGTTTCATTTTTTTGTACTTTTTTACACTTTGCCAAAGAAACAATCTTCAGCTGTATTGTGTTGTTGAGTTTCAGACTGCATTTCCTCCATTTCTTCATCGTCACTGTCAAATACTTCATTTGGTTCAATTTCAACTTCGTTTTCAATGTCTGATGCATCATTTTCGTTTGGCAAATAATCTAAAACACTTTCATTTTCAGAGAATGGATCAATTTCATCGCCATCTTCCGCTTCTCTTTCGCGCGAAATAGCATTGGCTAAAGCAATAGTTCAACAAATAAGGTAGCTGCAGGGCTGAGAGCCGAAAGTCAGAACTGTCAAAAAATACTGAACGAAATAGAGCTTCAAAACAAGACATCAAATAATTTGTATTGAATTTGACAATTCTGACTCTGAGAGAGAAAGGATTGATAACCCTGCAGCTACCTTGATTTTTGTACTATGGATAAAGCCGCTGCCACTCGTTCATAAAATTATCTATCATATTGACTGCCGCATCGTCGAGTATTATGAATAAAATCAACTTCATCACTCATTTTGAACAATCACAATTGCACAATTTATTAGCACTAACTTGTTGTCAATCAACAATTACTAGTTAACCAACACGAACGACAGTGGCGTAGCTAGGGTTGGTCGCACCCGGGGCGGAAACAAAATTGTGCACCCCTTTAGAAGATTTTTTTTTTATAAAATAGGTCCATGAATCTTACTACATATTTTCATATCAGCTTCTACAAAAATGACATATTTTAGAAGAGATTAAAAAAATAAACAAAACTATGCTATCCATAAATATTTGATAAAAGATGTAAGAATCTAAAATTTTCAGAAACTTAAAGAATTTTCTCTGAATTGTTCCAATATTTTTGTCTACTGGGCTTATAAGTTGTAAGAGAAAAATTAACTATCAGTAAACCACACAATATCAGTTTTAATGTAAAAACTTAAGTTAGTTTAATATAGAAAACTTTGAAAAATTTACGAAAAATTTTGCATAATTGGACCTGGAGAAAAAATAGGACCTGGAAGCAAAACGTTGACAAATATTCCCTAGTGACCCTTAATAACTATTAATATGAATATTTTTTCGAAATCAATCCCTATTTTCTACATAAAATTTAAATGAAAAATTAATATAAAATATTAAAATTCTTTTATAAACATTTTTCATCATTTTTATCAATTTTTGTATAGTACACTGAGGAAAAAATGTGTTAAAATTAAAAAGAGCTGTTTTAAAGCTAAATTCAATACAAAAGTTTTTGTTTTTAAAACAATATTTTTGCTATGAAAACGAAATTTAAAACAAAAATTTTAAAATTCAAAACACATGTTTTAAAGCATATTTTTTCGAAGTCATTTTTTTAACTTTTCCGAGTTTTTGCACCAGATTCACAACCAGCTACCCCCGGGACCTTGTGAATACCAAATGTTAACTCAATTCGATGAAGTTTGCATTTGAAATATTTTAATATTTAATAAATTAGTTTTTAATTTATCATATTTTCAATATTTGTCAAACCAATTCAAAAAATTTAAAAATTGTCATTGAATTCAAATTTTTGTTTGTTTTTTCAAAGAAATAATAAGAGATGTGATTGATATCAATTGATCTGATATCTTTATCTACATAATTCCCAAAGCAAACTTGGCCAGGTTCCATGAAATTCCATGAAATCTGTTGATTCTTCACATTCGGTGATTGAGAACAAAATTTAATTTTAATAATTAGAATAATTTTTAAGGAACTGTACATCTTATCTTCTCTTAAAACTGTATTTTTTATAGTTTTTGTTGGTTGATTTGAACATAATAATAATTATTTTAGCAAAATAAAGGATTCAGGTTTTTAATAGACATCTTCAAAATAAAGCAAAAAAAGTCAGAGCGCTATAAATTATCATAGGACGCCATTTATTTAATTTATATAAAAAATGTAATGAATTTAAATCAATTTCATTTTTTAGAAATTTTTTAAGCAAGTAAAAAGTTTATTAATAATTTTAAAACTAATAGTTTTATGTAAAAGTATACCCAAAATATACTGTATATTTCTATTTTTGACATTTATGACATTAACATGTTTTTCTGAAAAGTATTGCTTACAAAACAACTGACGCCTCCATTCATCATACTCTGAAAATCATGCAGGTTTTCGAAACTAAATGGTTTTAAAAATGTCTACTAAACTAGCAAGTTTGAACACTTCTTAACCCGAATATAAGATGTAAAAAAGTGATTTTTTATAATACTTGATGGAATATAAAAAAATATTTTTACATTTGTACTTTTGTACTCCATCTTAATATCATGAAAATTTTAATATAATTTGTTTGGAAATTGCACCCCTAACCAATGAAAAATTACATATGGAATTGACTTTTGTTTAAGTGTGAGCGTTAATATTGAACAAAATTTAATATAAAGTTAAAGTTTGTTTCAATAAAAACGAAGTCCTGGTGATGGTAAAAAATATTTTCATTCACTTTTGCACCCTCTTGATATTCAAATATAAGACCGAAGTCATTGAGGTGTGTTCTTTTTATTGAAAAAATTAAAAATTATGTGGTAAGAAGCTCTTTTGCCAAATTTTGCACCCCATTTTGGCGTGCACCCGGGGCGGACCGCCCCCCCCGCCCCCCCCTTGCTACGCTACTGACGAACGAACATGTAAGATAAAACAACTAAATTCCCAAAGAATCAGCAACATATTCAAATTGGATAGTTTTTCATATAAAATGTATGTGGGTCTAGCCAGACTCATGGGGTACGAATACGATGTGAGCAGTACAATGTCCTTGTAATTAACCTTGCGTCCACTTTTTCGTTCTGATTGTATTGTTGATCGAAAGTCAATGAAATTTTAGGAAGCTACATGAAATTTCAAATCGCTAGCTCGATTAAAAATATACTTAAATCAAATTTAAAATCTAAAAAGGTCTCGCCAGACTCATGTGCCTAACGGAGGGTTAATGTATTCAAAAAGAAAATTTTACATACTTGATGAATTCTATTATCTTTTTCTAAGTAATACAAAAAATTTAAGTGTTTCAAAACAACAACAAATTTCATACACGTACGGCAAAATAATATTTAATTAAATCGTAATTATTTTGCCGCATTGAACCAAATGTAGAACATATACAACACAATAATATTAATAGAAAATAATAATATTTTGCTTTATGTGCACGTAAGTCACAATAATGGAATTGATACAACATTCCATATTTTTGGTTTAGTTTTTGCCGTAGAAGTGCGAATACGGCATTATAAGAATAATTTTTATATTTTTTGTGGTGTGTACGTCAAAGTTCACAGAGAATATCTCAGAATCCATAAAAGATAGAAGAATTACGAGTACACAGATCGGTAGAGCTCGAAAAATTACCTAAAACTCCAACCTTAACTAATTTTTTGGTTTTGTGATGTACGACAGTATAATTGCGGGGCGACGATATATGAAAACAATTTAACGTTATTATAGCGGATGTGATGTAGCGGTTAATGCGTCCTATAGCTACATATTTATTTTTTTCAAAAGTTTCATATCACAGCAATAAGTTTCAACAATGGTCAAACAAATATGTTTATTTATTGTTTGGCCATTGTTTCTTATTGTTTTCGTAATAGAGGGTGATTTTTTTCTATTAGTTTTTTCAGTGTATTGGTGATTGGTGATTGGTGGCAAAGACAAAAATGCTGAGTAAAGTTTGCCATTTCACTATGAATAGACTAACAGCTACTGCAAATCATTTAATTTTATTATTAAAAGTCGTACTCTGAGAGAAATTCGATCATTACGGCAATTTAATGGTTGTCATAATCGACCCATCGAACAGGTCATTCAAGGAATCGTGATCAAATTTCGCACCAGCTTCACTTTATTAGACATACATCCACCAACCCATAGGCGGAAATTGCCGAGTACCGGGAGAATATTGCTGCTGAATCGGTCAGTGTCAATGATGATTACGATTTGCAATTCGCCGCCGTTATAACAATTGGGCTTGTGTTATTCGACCACCTGGAATATTTTACGTAAGGACCTCGGTATGAAACCATACAAAAGTGCGTACACCTGGTGCAAGAATTTAAGCCGGGTGACTTACTACAACGTCGTTTGTTTGGTGTAAGTCACCAACCTTAAAAAAATTGGATGAAGATCCAGTTTTTTATTCAAAAATTGTCTTCATTGTTTGTTACGTGGTTACGTCAACAAACAGAATTGCCAAATTTGGTCAGACAGAATTGCCAAAGGGCAGCCAGAGGCAGTTGGCTGCTAGTGCACCCACAAATATGCGCTGTTTTGTGTGGTTTGTGGGCCGGTGACAACATTGAACTGTTCTTTTTAAAAAATAATGAAAATCGCACTATTGCAGCCAAGCAAGGAACTGTGATGGTCACCGACTTTTTTTACCCTCAATTTGGAAAAGTTAGACTTATTTGATATGTGGTTTCAATAAGATTTCAATAAGAACATTTTCAAATAAATATTTTACTAACTATTGCAAATATTCGTTTATTTTTAAAAACTAAACGCTTCAAAAATCGAACTTTATATCAACTGAAATATTTAAGTCAATATGGAATAACGTAATCTTGTTCGTTGTCAAAATTTGATCTCTCCCTGAACAAAAATAAATTTTTTAACTTATGGCATCACGGTCGTGCAACGGCCGAAATAGAAAAAAAATGGTCGTTTTTATGCTGTTCAGCCTCTGTCCTGTCAAAATGTGTTGAAAGCTTCCGTTGTACTGCCGTTTTACGACTTGTTCCTTACATTTTGAGTTGAGTCACTCACCACCTACATAACCGAAGAAATTTAATTCAAACTCGTTATTTTATGTCGTAATTTTTTGAACTCTTACAACTAACCCAAATTCTTTGTGAGAATCAAGTATCCAGTGAAGCCACATGATAAAATCCCTCTTTGGAAAAGTGTCGTGAAGACATAGCCTTAAAAAGATATATTTTCGATAAAATTCAGCATTTCGGCAGTCAGTATTACTGCTTATTGGTATAACTTTTATATATCACTAAACAAAAACGGGTGAACAGAAGAAAAATCAAACTAACACATTTTTTTCTTATAAGCCTTATACTATAAAATTAGATAATATTTGGCAATTTAGAGAAATTTTTAATGAAGCAGATTCTGAAAAGTATGATAGAAAATTATGAATTGTGAATTTGTTTTCTCTAGTTTCGGAAGTCTATCGGAATAATTTTTTTACTGAATCACAAGACTTCACTATAATCTTAATTCCTGCCAACTTTGGGTTAGTTTGCGTTTAAAAAAATTAAGACAGAAACAGGACGAAACATGAAAATTGCAGAGGGAATTTCCTTAATTATTTCGGTGGCGACTCATCAGATTGTCCTCAAATTCAGGCTTTGTTATTTTGTATTACAAAACTCAAGTTTTTCCCAAATATTTCAGCCGCCTAAGTGGGTTCCATGCTAAAAATTGAAAAGACAACTCAAATCAAAGTATTGTCGATAACCCCTAATAGTGGACAGAATCAAAAGTTGACAAAAATTTAACAACACCCAGAAATTACAATTCAACGAGAATTGAATTGAAATATACATTTGGGGTTTTCACTCATTTGATAAGACGTGTGATTACTTTTTTTTGTAAATCACTTTGATATGATCCTATTTTGCTTGGTACTAAAATAATTTTTGGGGGGTTTAAACCCCCCTTTGGTTGCGCTAATGGGTAAGAGCTTTGAATTTTTTTTTCATATCGACTAAGCTATCTAATATAAATGAAACCACACATTAATATCCAAAATATTCAATGTTTCGTTGAAAGATTGTCCAAAATGCTCAATGTTTGGCAAATAAATGGCAAAAAATTTTGAATTAATTTGTTGAAATATTACCTTAAGTTTGCTGTTCTTATAAAAAATTATTATATTCTTGTGATACGCAAATAAATTCATTACTTTAATACGCGAACATTTTTTGCTAATATTTATTTGCATTAATTTGAATAGGTAAAGTTATTTATTTGAATAACTGAATTATTGTTATATCGTTTAATATTCATGAAAATCATTATTTTATTATTTTAATATTTAAACAAGTATCATAAATTATAACTTTCTATGTTTTATAACGAATTCCATTAAAATCTTGGTTAACTATCGGATTACTAAAGCACCCACATATAAACATCTCTCAACGAAAAACCATCCCTACATATCAGCATGTTCAATGCTACCTTAAACTAGAGGTGTGTAACACTGTGCTGTGCTTCGACACTGTGCTGACGCTTAGTAGTGTGCCTAGTGTGCTAGCACACTATGTTAACACACACAGTGGCACAGTAGCACACAAAATGGAAGCAGCGCTTAGACGCACACACAACAAGACACACTGAGTGTTAAAGCACTTTTGTGTTCTGTAGGGATATATAACACACTACTGTGCTTATCAACTTCGCTAGCACATTATTGTGCAGTGCAATCAGTGCTGTCACTTGAAAATTATAAATAGTGGTATATTGTGTCTGAAAAGAGTGGTAGATTAAGAAAATTAGTGATAGATGTTTTCCTTTCTTCAAAAAATGGGGCTAACTTGCAGTAATCTCATAAAAATTATGGCATAGCTTTATTTTAACATGCATTAAATTTTATTGGAAAAAAAAAGTAAATAATTGTTCTCAAATTATTTTCCGAAAATAGCATTACATCAATTTTTAATTGCGAATACCGGATCATAAAGACTAATAAACGTAAAAATCTCGTTATTGGATCTCGCTAATTTTTAGACGCTCGTGGCCCAAGCCGTTTTTTAAATTTCCGTAACTCCCACTGCCTATCATGAGATGCAAAGTATAAACTGGACCGCGATCAAGCCAAGTGCCAAGTTAAGAGCTGCTCGCGAACCAGAAAATAGCCAACTTTCAAGCAAAGTTTTCATGCGCACCAAAAGATTAATAAATAAGGTGTTATATTGAATTTGAAAACTTTTTAAGAATTGTAACTTAGGTAACGTTTTCGTGTCCTGCGAAATTACAAAAAAAAAGAAATTCGGGATAATTGAAAAACAACTGAAAATCAAATTTTTATTTTTTTTTTGCATAGATTTTATTATTTATTCCAATGTAATACTATTCAAATCAAATCACAAATTTAAAAAATTCCATTTCCTGTCTCGGTAAAATATTATAAAAATTAAATAAAAGCAACAAGTAATAGATATAATTTATATAATTTGATTTGTAAAGGTCACTTTTCATTTATGTTATGAAAATTTTATTATTATAAAAGGCTAATATCTTTAATGTCGTTTTAATTTACAACAGCTAAAATGTCATCTACGTATTTAAATATTTTTGTTATAGTTACATTTTTTTGGTTCAAAATTGTTATTGTTTCGTCCAGTAAGTCGTCCAGAATTATGTCCGCTATGCATGATCTCCCCAGTGGGTATAGTGGTAATTATATACAGTCCAAACACTTGACTGTATATAATAATAAAATTTTCGTAAAATAGATATAATTCTTTAAAAATAGATTGATGATAGAAATTGTGACAGAAATAAAATAGTGGTAGATTTTGGGAAAAGGTAAATAGTGGGTGGTAAAAGTGGTAGATGTCAAAAAAGTCGAAAAAAGTGGTAGATCTACCACAATTGTGGTAAAGTGACAGCACTGAGTGCAATACATTGCTGATTGTGTTGCTATACGACTCTATGAGTAAGAAATATTTGCTTAAATTTCTGCATATTGGTATATGTATATATTGCATGCATATTTATAGATATCAATAAATTGATATCTTAAGATACAATATAAACAAAAATTAATTTACATTAAATTTCATAAATCTAATTTTGACACTTTTGAGTGTACTATTATTTAGCAATTTACTAACAAATAAACTCATCTCACAAATCAGTAGCGATGGTTGTTAGCACTTTATATTGTATTGATATTTTGAACGGCGTTATTAAAGGAATTTTTTAAATGTGTCTTGGCACAATTGTGCTAACAAAGAGTGTTGACACACATGGGTGCACATGTGCTAGTGTGTCAACACTCCAAAAATTGTGCCATTACCCATGGTTGAATAACAAGGTTGCTTCAAAACTGACTGTGCTCTCTTTCGCATGTCCGAAAGTGTCAAAATCAAATGGCTGCTGAAAAACAACAGCAACAACAACAACAGCTCAAGCAGTTCGCTTTGACATTTACGGCAGTCACGCTCTCCGTCTTGCTACTACCTTATTCAGTGTACCCTGCCATTACCCACCTCTACCTTAAACCCTGCATGGCCATGAAATGTCAAACGCACGAGCTAGTAGCACACATGATGCAAAAAGAAGGTGATAGTGAGTTTTTCTCTACACCATAAATTTATTTCGTCCTGTCAAAAAGTTGCGAGCGAAAGAACGGAACAGTTGATAAGTGTCACAGAATATTATTTTTTTTATTTGTTGCGAGTTAAACAAAATTTAACTGCAATTGCTCTGTGTTGTTGTATAATGTCCCACTTATTGGCAGTTTTTTCCGCAACTTCTGTTAGCCATAAAAGAACTGGTCATGGCATTGAGGTTAGGTCGAACGCACGATTGAAATTCGCCATCAGCTGATTTTGACAGAAACGGGGAAACATAAATTTATCATTTTGAGAGAGAAGTGTCAAACTCGCTATCACCTTCTTTTTACATCATGGTAGAACAGTGTTCTACTCATTGCGCCAGATCGTACGTTACCCCTACTTTGATGTTTTACGGGATGAGGTCGAAGCAACACATTTAGGGAATTCACAGTTTGTTTCTAAAGTTAACACCTGGCAACTTTAGAAAGATATTTCAATCGAACTGTGAGCACCTCTTTTTGTGTTTTGGAGCTAAATTGCAAGAATAGTTATCAAAAATTTGAAATTTGTTCATTAACATGCCTCGAATGAACGGAAACGAAGAATTATGGAAAAATGTACTTACTTCTTCGACGATGCATTCTTCTTCCATTTTTTGCAACAAAATTAAATCAGCTGATTAGTGATACCACATTAACACAAAAGAAAGACATGAGCAGAAGTGAGATAACTTTAGCAACAAGTGGTATCTCAAGTTTGTACGTAAAACAAAAACAATCAAAGTTAACACGTGCTAAAATGTTCTAAAGTTAATAGGCGGCAAAGTTAACAGAGCAGATAATACAGAACTGTGAGCACCCTAATTAGGTCGAATTTTGTGTTGCTTCATAAGAACACGTTGTTTCTAGTCTAGCTGTCCACGGACGACCAACCTACTAGTACGTTCACACTGATTTCTAAATTCGCATTTAGAAGTTCGAAAATTCAACCAAATGTCAAGTGTTCACATTAGGGAGAAGCGTAAAATGCGAATTTAAATTGACAAGTATTATAAGGCTGTGTGCCAATCGAAAACTTTTCAATCGTGGTAGGAAGGAAAATTCTGAGTTGAACAAAATTTCTGTCTATTGAAATTGAATTGTCATTTTTACTGTGCCAAATGAAGCATGAAAAGTTAACTGCTGCGTTTTCTAATACTTTTTTTATTCAAAATTATATATGTTTAATAAATACTGTTGCTTTGCGTAAAATAAGATTATTAAAACAATAGTTGTGCAAACATGTATAAAAATTAAACAAAAATCCATTTGGTTCTTTGACAAAAATAGGTCGTCGTCAATATAATATCTATATTGTGTGAATTTGTTGAAAATGCATAACCAATGAATGCTGCTCAGTACATATGTAGTTCAAATTAGTATTTTGTTCTGAAATGTATTGAAATGTAAAAACAAAATCAACGTTTCTGCACATGTAAAATTTTTCACTTATCACTTTAGTGTACTGAACCATCGATTTATTCATAATTATTTTCATTCAACATGTTTTTGATATCATTTTATTCCATTTATAAAATATACTAATGAAAAAAAAAAGATCAGTTGCAGTGCTAAAATTTTGTCCACCGAACCTAAAAACCTTAAAACTTAACACGCACTCCAAAAAAATCTCACTTAGTCTTGACCTTGCAACACCCGAAGTTGCAAATTTTTAAACCATACAAAATTTGAACACGAGCTTTGAAAAAAAGTTCCAGTTGTACCCATTCTAAAATTAACCTTGATGTATTTTACGGTGATTCCCAAAATATTTTGGCTATACCAAAATCCGTCAGTAAGCTAAACCATTTTGCAAAAACCTCAAAAAATCATGTTTTCCGTATATGTATATATTAACAAGTGTAATAGTTGTGAGCAAATAAACTGTCTCAAGTTATAGGCCTGAAAAAGTTCGTCCAATCTGCATCAAAAATTTGAAAATATTTGCAATTGGATTAAAGATAATGTTTTCATGTATTATGCTTTATGTATTATTATGTGTTTTTATCAGAGATGATATAAATGCTTACTTTATAAGCATTTTGCATATTTTTCATTTTTTTTTGTTATAATGCATATTTTGGTTATTTTGCATATTTTTGCATATTTGAGCATTTTTTCCTAAATCTTTTATAAAATTGCCCGGCTAGCGAAATTTTTTATCACAAAAGCAACACTTATTGAAGTTTTTGTCACAAAAGCAACACTGATTTTTTTCCGTACATTTTGTTTTCATTAAACGGAATGTAATAGATTTCTGGCGATCTAGTGTCAGCTGAGCGCTGGCTTTACATACATACACAAAACTATGTATAGCGAGGTGGCACTCTTCAAATACTGTCCCGTTACTTCATCGGACGTAGAACGTTCGTTCTCAAAATATAGTGCAATACTATCTCAGAGATAATGAGATGGGAAACTTCGACAAATTTCGGCAAGAAAGAGATAGCCTTCTGTCAAAATGGCAACAATACCAACATAAACTCTACAAATGTGTTAGTGCAATTTTTGACATACTCCCCAGTTACCTTAATTAAATACATAATTCAACAGTTTCCTTAAATTTAAGCAGTCTGGTGAAAACTCAGTGGCCACATCCAGCGCTCTCAATAAGTTATATTTTCTGAATAGTTTGCTATTTGAAACGTCAAAATAGTTGTCAAATTAACGAAATGCAAAACAGTTTATTGAATAAATTGGTAGCTTAAGCAGGAAATTGTAATTTTTGTCTCTTTTAAGTTTATTTATTCAGTATTAATTTTAAAAATATGCTCTCAAAACTACAAGAACATGCGCATTCATTGTTATTTGTCAAAATTTATGTTGCACGGCATTGCATTTTAACAAATTGCCAATATTTTTGATGTTTGACTTATCAACTCAGTCATAGAAAAAAAGCGCTAATTAGGTTTTCTACTGGAACAGTTGTATCGCTTGAAAGCGCTCACTGATTTAATCTGAAACCCACCTTGGCATGAAAGCCAACAGCAGAGTTGCATAAAAACGTAGTTTTGTACTATTTAGAGTAGGTAATATTCACTACGAATTAATAAGTACGAAATTATAGTAGAATTGTACTAGTACTATTTTATTCGGAATTAATTTTATACAGGCCGGTTTTTGTTACAGAACGTCTCCACTAGGAATAGAATCAAGGTACAGAATAACTTTTTATTATTTTGACCCTCTTTAAGAATTTTGCAGTTTTTGTTATAAATATAATAATGTTTTTTTCACAAAAATGTTGATCTCAAAAGTAAGATAAATTGCATTTCTTTCTTTAAATTGACGATTTTAAAATTCTACCCTTAAATGCTGTCAACCGAAGGAACTGAAAAGTGACATTTTAAGAAAATATTGAACATAAAGCCTCAACAAAATCCTGCTTACATGCAATTGAGAGAGTAATCCAGATTATTTAAATCACTGATTACCTTCTCGCTTACGGAACCCATTATTTCTTTATTTAATCGATGAAGCTTTCGCTTGACATAGAAGAACTTAGTTATAAGCTTATAAATTGTGTTGAATAACTTTTTACCATTCACCAATTATTTTTTAACAAGTTTTAAGTTGGTGAATAAGATATTGCTTTGCGCAAATTAGGAAAGCGATTGAAATATTGAATAGAGATCATTGTATAAATCTTGGTAAACAGGGCGAAAGTGTAAAACCACAAATTTTAAAAGTTAATGAATTTCTTCTTTAGAATGAAAAATACTTTTATTTGGAAGATAACAAATATTTATCTGTAAATTCAGAAGCTAAAATGAATACGTTTTTGTTATAAAATCGAAACATAAAATAAGCAATACGTTTCACTTAAAGATTTCATTAGATAAAAAAAAAGATTTGAAACATTTTCATATTGTTTTGTTGGTAAATATATTTACTTCCTTCATTTATCTTTCTTCTCTCAAAGCTGTTTCTACTAAAAAGAGAAAAATATTCCAAATATTCAAACTAGAAGGGCACGATTAACTTAAAGCAAAAGTATGACGCTATGCATTTTGGTGCCACTCTGGTTAAAACGGTAAATAATTTGTTAATAAATAATAATTTGTTGTTAATAATAAATAAACTTGTTGTTTAATAGCTGTGTTTTTTACCAAGCGAGTAGTCAAAAAACGACTGCTTACTCGCTTAAGAATTTTTTTAAAACTTGGAAGCATTTTCTGAAAAGTCAAAAACGTTGTTTATGTTCTGATCAAATTTTTGTAAACAATTTTTGACAAATTTATTTTATAAATCAAAGTTTTGACAATTAGTGATTTATAAATTTTCATACTTTAAGCATTGGAGACTCGGTTCTGAAAACAAACCCGATACTCAAAAGATTTTCAGTGCTAAAAGCTTAAGCAAACAACATAGTTTTACATAATGAGTATATTTGATAAATTTTGTTTATCTTACCTGTTAAATTATTATGTATTTTTATTGAAATATTGATCTAAAGCAAATTATGAGTATTTCGTGAAAAGTATTTGGTACAAAAAATTTTCATTTCATACATCACTATTCACTATCAATCAGATATAGTTGCCACCTTTGTAGGAAATTTATACAATTATTGAAACATAACTTGGAAGCATTTTTTTTCGTTTGGTCGGCAAACTTTTAAGCGACTAACAGTTTCCTGTGTTATTTAAGCGAGTATACATATGATAAGCGGTCGTTTTTTAACTACTCGCTTGATAAAAAACACAGCTAATATTGAATATTCGTTAAAAAATTATAAAAAATCACATATTTGTATAAGCTTTTTTCGAACTTTTATGAATTTTATCTCCTAAACCAAAAAAAAATCCTTTAATTTGCCACCATTGGGCTTAGCGAGTCCAAATACATATAATCTAACTATTCCAACTCAAAAAAAAAAATAAAAAGAAATATAGTAGAATTATGACGAAATTTGTTTTTTTGTGTTTTATCTACTTAGAACAGGGCAAAGTTTTTGGATTAAATAAAAATTGTAATATATTCTGCACTCTTTGCATAGAGGGTGCAGAAAAATGAAATATATTCTTGATTTCTTTCATCGGGAAAAGAAAATACCATTGTTCTAAAGCAAACAGCATTTAAGTTCGAAGCAACTTTGATATAATAGTACATTTTTATTTTTTTTTGCAATGCAACCCTATTAATAGAATCTGACAATAATACTTGACAACTATGAGGTGAATCATGTATACAATACATGAGACTCACAAAAGTACCCAAAAAATTGAAGAAGAAGCATGAATTTGGAGGGAAACATGAAAAAAAACATCATTAAAAAGAAGTTTCCCATCTCATTATCTCTGACTATCTGCGAAGACCACCTCTGTCCCAGCCCCAAAAATGATCCAAAAAAATAAAGTATATATACCATTCGAGAGGGCTCAATATGCACCTTCCGAATATAAGCATTTTAGAATTTGCACCCTCGTACTTTTTGCAAAAAAAAATGTCAAAGTTTGCAATATTCAAATGCTCATATCTCGGTAATTAATTGATATTTCGATGTGCACCTTGCGTCAATAATTTGCAACTTTACTCCTCTAATTTGCACCATTGAGAAAAGTGCGAAAAATACATCGAATTTTTCTGAAAATGCAAAAATAATGTTTTAATTCGATAGCTCGTTCTGCGCATGCGTCGTATCAGTGACATACGCGCCGTGCATTCCACTAGGGACTTTGTTGTGATGGGGTTTATCTATTTATAGTTTATAATACTATCTCTATTTTTAAGTATTGATAAAACGTATAGACTATAATAGCAGTAGCGTAGCAAAAGGGGAGGGGGGTGCGGTCCGCCCCGGGTGCACGCCAAAATGGGGTTTAAAATTTGGCGAAATAACTTTTTACCACATAATTTTTGATTTTTTTAATATAAAGAACAGACCTCAATGACTTCGGTTTTATATTCGAATATCAAGAGGGTGCAAAAGTGAATGAAAATATTTTTACCATCACCAGCACTTCGTTTTTATTGAAACAAACTTTAACTTTATATAAAATTTTGTTCAATATTACGATCACACTAAAACCCAAGGTAAGGGGTGCAATTTCGATAGAAATTATATTAAAATATTTATTATAAATTATATTATTATATTAAGATGGAGTACAAAAGTAAAAATGTAAAACCATTTTTTTATATTCCACTAGCGGATGTAACCCGGTGTTACTCGGGGTTGCGCCTCGAGCACAGAAAGAGGACGATTTTCAAAACTACTCTCATTTTTACGTTTTTAAAATCATCAATTCAATTTTAAATTTTTTTAAATTATCGTTTTTGCGGTTTTGCCGAGGTGGAGGAGTCAGTTGTTTTGTAGCAATACATTTCTCCAGAACTTTTCAGAAAATCATGTTCATGTCATATATGTCAAAAATTAAAATATACTTTATGATTTTGAAACAAACCTCATTTACATTACAGCTTTTATTCTGCTAGAATATAATTTTGAATAGTAATATGTTTTGGGTATAAGTACTGTTACATAAAACTTCTTGTTTAAAAATCATTAATAAACTTTTTACTTGCTAAAAAAAATTTCTAAAAAATTAAATTGATTTAAATTCATTACTTTTTTTATTTAAATTAAATAAATGGCGTTCTATGACAATTTATGTCATTCTGACTTTTTTTATTTTATTTTGAAGATGTCTATTAAAAACTTTAAGATGGTTTTCTGAATCCTTTATTTTACTAAAATAATATTATTATATTTAAATCAACCAACAAAAACTATCAAAAATACAGTTTTAAGAGAAGATAAGATGCACAGTTCCTTAAAAATTATTGAAATTGAATTTTGTTCTCAATCACCGAATGTGAAGAATCAACAGATTTCTTGGGATTGCCAGCTCTTTTTGAGCCATTCAAGACTCTTGACCTTGTCCAACCTGGGCAAGTTAGCTTTGGGAATTATGTAGATAATGAGAATGAAACAAATTTCTAATATCAATTTGGTATCACTGTAATATTGTGATACTGAGATATTTATGGTGGTACTTATGGTGATATTTATAAAGCAGTCAAATGTTACAGACCCCAATCTTGTCTATAAAAGTCCAAGCGGTGATTAATATAGATACAGTGAGAAAAAAAACATACTATAAAATTAAACAAAAAATTTTAAAATAGAAATTTAACGCCTTTGCGTTTCTACAAAACAATATTTAAAACTTCACCTTCCTATAAACTCCTTTCTTTTTTATTTTTCTCTTATTATTTCTTTGACAAAAACAAACAAAAATTTGAATTCAATGACAATTTTTGAATTGGTTTGACAAATATCGAACATATGATAAAATAAAAACTAATTAATTAAAAATTAAAATATTTCAAATGCAAACTTCATAGAATGGAGTTAACATTTGGTATTCGGAAGGTCCCGGGGGTAGCTGGTTGTGAATCTGGTGCTAAAACTCGTAAAAGTTAAAAAAATGGCATCGAAAAATATATGCTTTAAAACATGTGTTTTGAATTTTAAAATTTTTGTTTTAAATTTGGTTTTCATAGCAAAAGCATTGTTTTAAAAACAAAACTTTTGTTTTGAATTTAACTCTAAAAACAGCTCTGTTTAATTTTAATGTATTTGTTTCAAGCTCTATTTCAAAAACAAATTCGTTAGATATGAACACAATTTCATTTAATTTTAACATATTTTTTCCTCAGTTTACTATAAAGAAATTGATACAAATTATGAAAAATGTTTATAAATTAATTTTTATATTTTATATTAATTTTTCATTTAAATTTTATGTAGAAAATGGGGGTTGATTTCGAAAAAATATTTATATTAATAGTTATTCACGGTCACTAGGGAAAATTTTTCAAAGTTTTCTATATTAAACTAACTTCAAGTTTTTATATTAAAACTGATATTGTGGGGTTTACTGATAGTAAATTTTTCTCTCACAACTTATAAGCCCGGTAGATAAAAATATTGGAACAATTCAGAGAAAATTCTTTAAGTTTCTGAAAACTTTAGATTCTTACTTCTTTTATCAAATATTCATGGGTAGCAGTTTTGTTTATTTTTTGAATCTCTTCTAAAATATGTCATTTTTGTAGAGGTTGATTCGAAAATATATAGTAAGATTCATTGACTTATTTTATAAAAAAAAAACTTCTTAAGGGGTGCACAATTTAGTTTCTGCCCCGGGTGCGACGAACCCTAGCTACGCCACTGTAAAATAGTATTAATCTTTTGATAAAAAAAAAATATTGTGACAAATCAATACAGCACAATAACAAGTCTTACTGTGATCATTTGGCCTCCAATATCAACTTTAGTAAATGCATCAGTGATGAACTTTATATGTACATTATATATACTGAGTTTGATGTAATCATATCTAAATCAGCCAGACATTGACACAAAAAAGTCCTTAGCGCACACCGTGCACGATAGTCGTATAACTATATGTTTTCTGGACAGCGCATGCGCAGTATTGATTTACGTATTTTTACATTATTTACGAAGAACCGATTGATTTTCTACTATTTTAACGAAGGTGCAAATTACAATAACAAAATTGCAAATTTTTGGGCCAATGTGCAATTTGAAATATGCATTTTTAAGCGAGATATGACCGTTTAAAAATTGCATCATGTACTCCATTTTCAATCTAATTTATTTAAAAAACTATAAGGGTGCAAATTATTAAATTTACATATTCTGTAGGTGCAAATTAAGCCCTTTCAAATGGTCTATACACTTTTTTCTTTTCGATAATTTTTGGGGCTGGGACAGAGGTGGTTCTGCGAAGAGTAGCAATTTTTTGTTTGAAAACTTAAAACAGCATTTGATAGTTTATGCAAACATAAATGTGGAAAACGTAAACGAATAAAGATACTGTTGTTAATTTCGTACGTAAGTTTGCTGCTGTAAAATAAAAAATAAACTAAATATGCATTGGATTAAATAAACCTATGTACATCTATTTAATCTTGTTTTGGTCATTGCGGAGGTTTTAATAGATTTTTAAGTTGGTTTTTCGTGCATATTTAAATGCATATTTAAGGGTTTTTTTAAGCATATCGTATGCGCTTAAAACGAGTTTTATGGTGCATATTTTTGTTCTCTCTGGTTATTATTATTATTTTTAATAATATTTCATGTTTTATTATTTCATTGTATTATTTCTTATACAATCTTCGTTATCAATATACCATTGGAAAAGTATGGACGGCTGTCATTTATTTTTGGACAGAATTGCTTAAACCGAATAACAAAACAGGACTTATTTAAAAAAAAAATTATATTAGAGAAAAGACCTGCTGGAAAAATACTGTAAACCATCAATAGGCATGTGCGGCTCTTTGTTTAATAATGTGTGGCTCTTATTTTATTTCCCCATTTGTGTGCAATTTACCTGAAGGTAAAATTTTCAAAATCCAAAATACTGTATATTTATACTCTATAATTATATTTATAAATCCTTATATACATTACATTTTGAGCACTACACCACCGCCCGCACATTGCTTTAATGAAAAATTAATATATTCTGAATATTAACAGCATCCAGAAAAATCATCAAGCAATACTATTTTTTTCAGAAAAAAAAGTCAAAATAATGTAGCTAATATATTTTGCACAACCCTCCTCTTAATTTTTCCAAACTTCAATGCAACTAAGACATGCTTTTTATACCCTAAACCTGAAAGGTCAGGGTATATTAACTTTGTGCAAACGTTTGTAACGCATAGAACGAAGCGAGTCCGGTATAGAAAAGTATATATATTCTTGATCAGCGTCACCACGTGAGTCGAGCTATCTATGTCCGTCCGTCCGTCCGTCCGTCCGTTCCTCTGTGTGTTCTCCGTATACACAGGATAAGAAGAAGGAGTTGAGATAATTGGATGAAACTTGGTACACATGGTCACATGTACCCAAGGCTCTGCACTATTGAATATTTTTGGAATCCGCCCACGGACACGCCTACCTCCCATACAACGCAAAAATTAAAAACTGCATAACTCAGCTCATAATAAGTCTACAACAACAAAATTTGGTATGTGTGTGTTTTATACCGACAGAAAGATGTCTTTGAAAAATGGACGTCATCCGCTCATGGACACGCCCACCTCCCATACAACCCAAAAATTGAAAACACAATAAATAAGACTCTGTTTAACCTACAGAGCTAAAATTTGGCACGTATGTTTTTTATGACAAGACAAAGATGGTTTGGAAAAATTGACTTCATCCGCCCACGGACACGCCCGTTTACAATTAATTTTTTTTTTTTTTTTTTTTGAAAAGTGGGTTTAGGGTATTTCATAGCCGGCCTAGACCGACTTTAGACTTTCTTTACTTGTTTTTAATTTTCGCTTGTGTCAAAAATTCTCTTCCCTCTTGTCAAAATTTATACTATACCCTGAGTGTCAATCCGAGTCAAAAGTTTTCGATTGGCACACAGCCTAAGCAAAAAAATCTGACAGTAAATAAAATTGACAACTAATGAAACGAGTTCAAGTCAGAGATGAGGAAAAAGTAGCGAATAGCAGTTTTTCGAATATCGAATCAGGGTCGCAAACTGCTAAATGCTCATTAGAAGTAGCATTTAAGTGAATTAACTTGACAGAATTTTCTATGGGTAAATGCGCATTTAGAGAAGCATTAATGAAATAAATGCGAATTAAGCTTTAAATGCGCATTTAGCTTCCAGTGTGAACATAGTATAAAACATTAGCTGCGTTTTATTCGTTCTGGTTTAACCTAATGAACGAATAGATCGCATTGGTTAAACTTTTTTAAGTTTAGCTTCTGACCGCTTGGAGTATTGTCGACGATGACAAAATCTAACAGCTGGTTCCAAAACAATTAATACAATTGATTCAGCAGCATATTAACGCTCGTTGGCTGGACCCAGCAAAATAACAATCTATGCAATAAAATAATTAAAAAATTATAATTCAATGTTACAAAGATTCCTCTGCTACTGAGATGACGGCTAGACGGCTGCCATAGGCATCAAGCAATGCACGCATTTCCTCCTTCGTGCATTTTCGCCGGCTAACAAAAAATTAATTTGAGTTTGAATTGAGTTAAAAAAAAAAATTTAAGAAATAAACTTACGATTCTTTCGCATTTATTCATCTTATATAAGGAAAAAAGAAACAGTTTCGATAGTATCGTAAGTGTAGACGTAGAATTCCGTTTAAGTTGTAACCTCTTCTACTTTTTCTCTTTGGTCCGATTGTTTTGTTCATTTTGCACGTATTTTTATTCATCTTCCAAAAATTAACAAATAAATGAATAACACTCAATTATGGACTACTTATCGAGGCCAAAACAAAGAAAAAGTTAAATAGTAAGTATGATTAAATGAGCAAGCAAAAAGAAACAAGCAAAATTTCAAATTTTTTCGATCATTTTGTTTGACAGGTTGAGTTCATTGACTTAAATGGAAAGAAGGCGAAGCAAATGCACTTTCCATTGGTGCCACTTTCGTCTCTGACCGATATATAGTTTGCGAGCTATAGTCAGTTTAACTACTAGTTTCAAATTAAAATTAAGACCCCGATTTTTAAAAAAAAGTATCGTTACTATATTTCACGCTGAGCACATGTCCTTTCCTTTCCTCTCGTCTCTGTCTGATATTTAGTTTGCTAGCTACACTTTCGTCTCGATGTATAGTTTGCAAACTACACTCGCTAGTGCTAGTGGGATGTAGAATCCAAATTAATTTGCATTAAAAACAAAAATTAAAATTTTACGCCATCTATTGGGTGAAAGCATAAAAAGAAATATGATCCAACTCGTTTTTTTCATAAGAGTTAAATCTAACCGGATCACAGACCCATTTCGTTAAATTTGACAGATTGAGTTCATTGACTGAGTTGAAAAGAGGTTCATGACCTCTGGTTTCAAAATAGTATACTAGAACAGTAGTGCATACATAAACCCAATGCGAACCCAATGCGAATTAATGCTGCCAAAGCGAACCAATCAGTTCGTGCAAAACCAAAGCATGCAAGCTAAACAACGACAGAAAAACAGAGAAAGCAGCAGGCACATAAGCAGCTTGTTAACGCACAAACATAACTTGTTCTAAACCACCACTGTACACAGTAGAAGAGTTTGAAGCTTTAGGAGCAACGGGTCTTCTATTTACTTTGTATTTACGGCTTTTGCTATTGATTTTGCTATTTTGTTAAATTGCCTAGTTTTAAGTGATTTTTTGTAAATGAATAAACTAGTGATTGTACAGCAGTCAAGCAGAGCGTTTTTATTTTAAAACTTAAGGCGCAGCTAAATTAAATTAAATGTACAAAATTAACTCCCCCAGTACAAACTAGTATTGGAGTTAACACAGCTGATGATTGATTTTCTTATATAAAAACATGAATTTTTCTTCTTATATTTTACTATTTTGTGACTTTAATATAATAGTGACAAAATCGAAAATTAGATATTCATTCAGCGCAGGATATATCAGATATTTTAGTATATATATTATCTTTGAACGAAGAGTATTAAAGGCTGTAGGTATACCCTAAAGTATTCGCCAAAAAGTTGCCTAATGACCTTGAAAAAATCTGTTAAAACGAAACCATACAAACTGCGCTGTAAGACGTAATTCTACGTCAAAAGAAAAAAAATAGCGACATCTATGGGGCCGTAGCGAAACAAAAATCAGTTCAACGAGATGAACCAACGACTGAGCTAGTAATTTTGAACCTTTTTGGTTTAACCAGAACGAATAAACACGCCTATTAACAGAAACTTTTTTGAAGGCGCCCGTCCCCTTAATGCAAAAGTAACGTATTTTTTGAAACTACTACAATTAACCAAATAAGAACAAAAGACTAAAAATTGCTTTTTGTTTCGGATTTCAGCCTTTTTGAACGGCCCTCCAACATAGAAAACATTATTCTTTTTCTTCGTTCTGTAGAAGCAGTAGCCACTGATGCCTTGTGACGAGCTTAACATGCATATGGCAAGGTATCTGTCGAATTTCAATATGGTCCAAAATTTCTCCAGAAACAGCTTATTTTTTATGGTTTCTTTCGCTATGGAACAAGTGTACTATGGTTCCTTGAAATATTCGTCCCAATCAACCATATCGAAGTACTTTTCTTTGCAATTGAACGCAATGTTTGGAGCTTTATATATACGAAAAATGTTTCCTATGTTGGAGGGCCGTTCAAAGAGGCCGAAATTCGAAACAAAAAGCGATTTTTAGTACTTTACAGGATCTAAAAAAAAACTTATTGCTCTTATTTAGTTAATTGTTGTTGTTTAAAAAAATACGTTACTTTTGCATTAAGTAAACAAAAACAGGAAGAAAAGATTAGAAATATATAACACAAAAAATAAGAACATATCTATATAATTAATAGGCTAAGGTATTTTTTGTGACTTCAACTCCTCCCAGACCAATGGACCAATTTTATCGATTCAGATGTCATTAAATCAGGTTAAGGCTGTAGATGTGTAAACCACTTTTAAAAATTATGGTTTCGCTTCAGGGGGTTTCCAACCTTTTAAAACAGAAATACAATTTTTGTACAAAAATCCCCTATTTAATCGATTTAAAATTTAGTTTGAGAAAAGCTTATGAATTGATCGAATTTGAATTTTTTTCAAAACTAAAAATTTTTATCATAAATTATCTTTTATGCGTTCCTCAAAAGTCAATTGGTTTTAAAAAAAAAACCAATTTCTTTGGGTTTTTTTACGCTTTTTCATTGAAATGTAGTATAAATCGATGTCGTAAGTGTTCTGTGAGTGCCTTTATTGTATTTCTTAATTTTATCTAATATTATTTGTTCTCTTGAATCTCTTTTTACTTCGTTTTTATTATTTTTATTTAGTTATGTCTTATAATTTGGAAATTTAAGATCCGATATTTTAAAATAGTAATAATTTTTATCTCAGTATTAATATTAGTGTAAGTCCGTCTTCATTGTTTAACATTTATTGAGACTTGATATATCGTTATTGAGGAAAAACGCTTCTTTATGGAATAGCATGCATTAAGCATTAATTTTTCTATTATTACTTACTTACTTACTTACTTAGGTGGCCATGACAACCCGTTGACGGGTTACGGCCGACTTCATCAGTTCTCGCCAGGCGTCTCTGCTGCGCGCGCGCCGTCTCCAATCTCTTTCACCAAGCGCGGTAAGGGCTTCCTCGGCCTGGTCAATCCATCAGAGGCATGGTCTTCTTCTTCGTCGTCGACCCTCGGCTTTCGCCTCAAACACCTTTTTCGCTGGAGCTTCTTCATCCATACGAAAGACATGACCCAGCCAACGTAGTCGCTGAATTGTTATACGCTGGACTATGTCAATGTCGTCGTAGAGCTCGTACAGTTCGTGGTTCATTCGATTGTGATAGTCGTCGCCAACTCGAACAGGACCAAAGATTTTGCGAAGAACTTTCCTCTCGAACACCCCAAGAGCGGCTGCATCTGTTTGCGATACCACCCATGCCTCAGCGCCATAGAGAAGCACAGGTATGATGAGCGTCTTGAAGAGTGTTAGTTTTGTCGATCGAGAGAGGGCTCTAGAACCTAATTGCTTACTTAGTCCGTAGTAGCACCTGTTAGCAATTGTTGTTCTTCGCTTTATCTCCAGGCTGACATTGTTGTTGCTGTTTACGGCGGTGCCAAGGTATGTAAACTCCTTGACAACTTCAAAGTTATATTTTCCTGCTGTAACATGGGAGCCTAGACGCCGCACTTCCCTATTTGCAGACAGCATATACTTTGTTTTGCCCTCGTTCACCGTCAAACTCACTTTGGCTGATTCCTTTTCGATAGCGGCGAAAGCAGCAGTTACATCTCTCTTGGTTCTGCCGATGATATCGATATCATCAGCATACGCAAGGAGCTGGACACCTTTGTAGAAAATGGTACCATTTCGATGTACACCTGCCTTTCGTAGGATCCCCTCCATGATGATATTGAAGAGATCGCATGATAGAGGGTCGCCTTGTCTGAAACCTCGTTCGGTATTAAAGGTTTCGGAGAGGTCATTTCCTACCTTGACGGAGCTGCATGTATTGCTCAACGTCATCTTGCAGAGCCTTATCAACTTTGCAGGTATACCGAACTCAGACATTGTTGCGTATAGGCAATCCCGATTCGGGCTATCGAACGCAGCTTTGTAATCAACAAAGAGATGATGGGTGTCGATTTGGTTTTCGTGGGTTTTCTCCAGGATTTGGCGTAGTCTAAAAATCTGGTCTATGGTGGACTTGCCAGGACGAAAGCCACACTGATAAGGTCCAATCAGTGTTTTGGTATGCGGCTTCAATCTTTCACACAATACGCTCGAAAGAACCATGTATGCGATGGAAATAAGACTGATACCTCGGTAGTTGGCGCAAAAAACAATATATAATTATTTTTTTATTATTATATATTGATTTAATTGCTCGAATTCGGGCAACAGGTTTACTAGTTAAATATTTAATAACAAGTAGATTCTTTTTGAATAAATTGTTTTATCTCGTCAGAGCATTTGTCAAAAGGATGAAAATTTGCAGTTCTGTATTTTTATATGAAAGGAATTGATAGATAAGCTTGATTTTCTTTTAAAATCAACCATTAGTGGGTTGATGAATCCGGATTGTTTTATAATCAACATTATTCGAAAGTGCTGACGAAAGCACCGTTGATATTGTTCTGGATTCACCGAATAATTAATTGGAAACTATTATTAACTATATTAAAGAAGGTCCTTCCTTTAAATGAAATTTTGAAACTTCGCGAAACTGCTAAATAAAATTATATTTTGTTTCTGAACACAGATTAAATTTTAATGTGTAGAAAAGGAATATTTTTTAAAAATAGGTCTGTTGGCCAGTAGAAAATTTTTCCTCAGGTTTTGCAACAACCTCAGTTTTCGCAATTGGCCTGAATTTAATTGGTTGCGTTGAGCGAGGTCGTACTGTACACTCCGCGTCAGCAGAATACGTTCACTGTATCAATGAGATAAAAATGTTTTTTTCTCACAAAAAGAGCATAAAATAAAACTTATTGCTGTTGTATTTTCTTAAATGTTTTATTATGAAAAGTTTTGGAAAAAGAAATTGTAAATAAAGGAACCGTTGGTTTTCTGTTGTTGTTTTAGCTTTGTCAATACAAAATTATGCACTTTTTGATGCGTCATTAGAATAGGTTCACAGTTAATATCTTCAGCTTAAGTCACAGTTCAATAAAAATCGGTACCAATAAAAATTTATGAAAGTGGAGTATGTTGCGGCAAAATGGGACGCGATAAAGTATTTTATACGAAAAAAAAGTTAAAATTGAGGTGTACAAGAATCAAAATCTAAGTACTCATGAAATCACTAGCAAAATCGGAAGAAAACAACACGTAGTATGCAATTTTTTAAGAAATAAAACCGACTATGGAAAAAACAATCAAAAGTGTACTTATTCGGCGGTATGAGCTGCAGATAAGAGAGCAATTATTCGATAAGCCTCCAACTCTTGCCTGTAAGCGACAAAAATCAGGCATTACGCTGCGGATAACGCCAGTCTTTCAACCGTGCGACAGGTAATTGATAGTACTCTGCACCTAACAAGACAAAAGATTAAGAAAAACCACAACTTAACCCTGAACAGCAGGAAAATCGGTTGAATTTCTGTAACAATCACATCATTTGGAAGAGAGAATGGCAGTAGGCAGTTTTCTCTGACGAAAAGGAGAACAAATTGGATGGACCACCTGATTATAACTATTACTTTCATAATTTGCGAAGAAGAAACGATTTGAACTCATCATCATAACCATAGAGGTGTAATTGTTTGGAGGGCTTTATCACCCCCAATATTATATTTTGAAACTGTTGAGCTTAAGTTTCAAACTTGTAGAATGACGGAAAATTTGAATAAAGCGATACTAGAATAAGATTTCCCAAGGTTTCAAAATATGTTTGGATCCTTGGAAAGGATTTACCAACATAATAACGCTACTATTCAAACGGCACGTACCGTTACCAACTGGATCAGTGAACAAAATATTTAACTAATATCATAGACTCCAAACTCTCCGGACCGAAACATTATTGAAAATGTTTTGGGTTGGTTATTTCGGAATGCGTACGAATCCGGTAGACAGTTTGAAGGCCAAGAGTTACTCATTTTTTTCATTAAAGTGGCTTGGAGTAAAATTTCCTTGAACTTCTTGGAGCAACTTTATGATTCAATACCAAACCGGATTTTCAAACTATAAAGGAAATAAAGCAACTGTAAAGGAAAGAGTGATATAAAAAATTATTTAATTTAACAAAAAAAAATAAGTTGAGATAAAATATTAAATATTTTGGTAGAGCAAATCTTTTGTATATCATTGAAACAGCGAACCTATTCTGGTGACGCGGAACGTATAATGGCGGATTGTGAGCGCTCTTTTCTTTGTTATATTTTTTGACAGATAAAAGTTTTCAATATAAACGTCAATGCTACCTTTGAAATTATTCTACCATGCTACAGATTAAAAATACATACAATAAAAACAGTTTAAATTTAAGGATACAATAGTGGTCCTCCTGAAAGCTCGCAAATACCTCACAAGTTTTTACTGCGTTTATCAGCTGTTCTCCTTTTCCATATAAAAAAGTTTTCGAGGTGCTCTCAAAATTGCAATGCATTTTCAGTTCGTAAACTTCGTATGCGAACTTTTCGTTGGCATTTTGTATTGCAACAACTGATTTACATACTCGCAACTTGTTCATTGTTCATTAAATGGGGTATACAAATTTGCGCAAATACGAATATGCGTGATTAAGAGTTTTCATTAGGACCACTAATATGTTTTTTTAAATAGGAAAACAATAGTAGGAAAACACAAGCAATATCCATAAGGTTTTTTTTTTTATTTAGTGAACTTAAAGCATTTTTATGTTTCAAGACTTAGTTTTATTTTTTCTGGATTTTCCGTACTTAAACAATTTTTTTATAGTAAGCATTTGGTTGATGTCATACAATTGCGGTCAAAATAATAGTAGTGCCAAATATGAAAAGTGATCAAGCACATGATTTTGTAAACAAGATTTTTTTCTCGCCACGACTGTTTTATACCGTTATATGGTTAGTATGAAATCCGGTGACCTGATCTTGTAAACAAAAACTTTTTGTTGTTTTTGTTAATTCACTTTTAATGAGAATTGATGGAAATTTGTGCGGTCAAAAAAATAGTAGCGTTTTATTAATACATACAAAATATTGAAAAATTTCTTTAATTTATTTTATAAATACACAAAAAGTAAGTATTGAGTTTTTTTCAGGCATGCACGTTAACGTTAATTTTAACGGTAACCGAAATATTTTTTTTGTTTCGTTGAAACGAAATAAAAAAATAACGTTAATTCAAAAAACGAAAAATATTTATTTCGTTTCGGAGAAAACGTTATAAAATTTTTTCGTTTTTTCCCAATCAACCGTTGAAAATAACGTTAATTTCAACAAAAAAATTTCGTTTTTTTTTTTGTATCAGAAGAAATTTTTTTTAGCATAGGAGAAAATTATAGAAAATTTTTCGTTTTTCAACGAAACGAAATTTGCTTTGATAAATTTTTAACGTTATTTAAAAACCGAAATAATTTTGATAATTTATTTTTCGGTTTCAACGAAACGAAAAAATTTTGTTGATTTCGTTGTGCATGTCTGGTTTTTTTCCATCAGTTTATATAAAAACCAAATTAAGTTGTGACGTATTTTTTCCAGAAATGGGACAAGAAAAACATTGTTCTGTTGTAAAGTGGGAATTGATAAAAAAATTAATTAATGAGAGCAAAACATACAAAGAGGTTGAAAATCTGCTCAAATTTTCACCAACCACGAATTCTAATGCCTTAAAAACCAGAGACACGTGGACGCAAAACAGTTATGACAGCAAAATTGATTAAACGAGTGGTACGGTACTATAAGGCCAATCCATTTACCTCTGCATTACAAATATAAAAAGAGCTGAATGTAATGCAAGTATTCGTACTTTACGTAAACTTCTTAAGGAACAAGGTTTGAGTGCGCATAGTCCTTCTAAAGTGCCACTTTTAACTAAGAAGCATGTTGAAAAAGGATTCAGTTCGCAATAGATCGTTCTTTTTAGCCAAATAAAAAATTAAGGACCATTTGATGGTCGGACGACTACAAAATTGTAATGTACGATGGTAAAGGGTCTCGTCAATATGTTCGACGTCCCAAAAAATAGTCAGTGCAACCCGAAGTATACCACAAAAACCATTACGCACTATGGTTTTATTAAAATTATGGATTGGGCATGCTTTTCTTTTTATGGTGTTGGTCCAATTTATTGCAAAGAAGTATTAATAGACCAACATCTTTACGTCAAAATGTTATAAAAAACTATGCTCCCGTATGCCCAAGAGGAGTTGCCACTAATATGGGTTTATAAATAAAATAACGACATGAAATATACGAGAAAACTTGTCAAAAAGTAGTTCTGGGACAATCGGATCGAGCTCTTGAAGTGACCTCCTCTGTCGCCGGATTTGAGTCCGATTGAAAATTTGTGGTGTGATACAAACAAACATAAGCTTTAGAAAGAGGTTGACCGAATTTGGTACTCCATACCTATTTCGACATATCAGGATCTTGTGAACTCAATGCCTTGTATTGCAATAACAATAGAGTTCAGCTACTACAGCTTTTTCGCACATTCTCAGCATTAATCTAGTCGAAACCACAATCCAGATCTCATTGAAATATTTCAATGTCATGAATACCAGGGCTCCAAGCAAATTAAGGTGGAAAAAATTTACCCACCATAGAATGGATTGGGCTCACGAACAACACAGGACATAACAACTAACCATGCATACACAAACACAGATCTAATTACACAATAGCTTTCAATCTACTTTTGAGTTGACCTTTTGACAAACTAACATCAAAAAATGTACAGTTGTTAACAGAGGCACTTATACGGTTCAAGGGAGCAGTAGCCATGTAATTTGTTCTAATAAATGGTAGATAAATTAAGTTGTTAGCATTTCTACTACTTCTACGGTAAGAGCTAAAGTTTATAAGAGCAAGTAATTCCGGACAATTAAATACACCGGTTATGAGTTCTTGTAAATAGACGATATACGCCGACTTTCTTCGTAAGGATCGTTCAAAAAATCAATCTTACCAAAGCCCCTAAGAGCAAACCGAACAAAACGTTTTTAGACTCTCTCTATGCGTTCAACATGCACACTGGGGACCAAACTTGACTTGTAGTTGCAAACCAGTAATTGCTAACAAAGGTCATACAACTAAGTATTAATTGCAAGAAAGAATTACAATTTATCTAAACTGTAAAGTAAATTACCAAATTTTTTGTTATTTAACTATTTCTGTTGAACTATTTTTATTATCACTACTATTTTTTTGACCGCTGTAATATGACGCAACTGTATATTAAGATTATATTATGAGTATATTATATTAAGCGTGTAAGTATATACTTTTCTTACATTTTGTACAAAGTTAATATATCCCGACCTCTGTAGGTTAAGGTTATAGATTTGCTAAAATATTTGCACAAAAATAAAAGTATATATGATTCTTATTTATAGGAAAATCGTTATTCGAGAGATAGATGACATGTCTAATGGAATCGGCTATCCAAGTTGGCAGTTGACCATAACACTGCTAATATCATGGCTCGTAACATTTTTGGTAATAATGGGAGGAATCAAAAGCTCTGGAAAAACTGCATATTTCTTGGCTATATTTCCCTACATTATATTGATTATCCTGTTAATAAGAGCAATTACTTTAGAAGGGTCTATCAACGGTATTATATATTTCCTTAAACCAAACTGGCTCGAGTTACTCAACATAAAAGTAAGTAAAATAACTTCTATAACAAACTATGTTAATATTCATATTTTGATTTAAGGTATGGAAAGCAGCGGTAGTTCAATGTTTTTTCTCTCTTGCCATTGGATTGGGTCCACTTGTAATGTTTTCATCGTACAATAATTTTAATCACAATATACATAGGTAACTATAACACATATATGGACAAACAAAAATGCGAAAATATAATACTAAATGTATGAAGGATACATATAAGGATATCAATTACCAACAACTAAAGGGAATGTTTTGTTATAAAAAGGCATTTATGCTTGTTATCAGTTTAGATAGTAGATTCACGATGAAGCAAGTGTATATGAACGATTAATAAATAACACTGGTTTACAAATAACGAAAAATTGTATGTACTTTGAATGCCACTATCCTTTTATCATGTAAAATCGGTCGCTAATTCCGAAAAAAAAAAATTTTTTTTTTCTGTCACTCCGTTTTCGAGATATTGCCCACTGTAGGGTTTTCAACGAAAAAAAAAGTTGGTTCCACTTAATTGCATATATCTCCAGAACCAACAACAGTAATCAACCAAACGATATATCAAATAAAAGCTAATAAAATTTCTTACAAACAATGCAAACATCATTTTTTCCTCGAGCTGTTAGTTTTGGCGGAATAAATTCAAATTTTGGGATTTTTTTTATTTTTCAGAAAAATTTCCAAAAAAAGACAAAATAGTTGCAAATTTTGTTAAGAAATCAAAATATTTAGTTACTTTTGATATTTTTTACTAAAAGCCTGTATTTTTCCGAAAAAAAGCTATTGTTGAAGAAAATCTATTGAGAAATGAAAAAGTTGTGTTCAATGGAACGAAAGCACCTAAGTTATGTTTTTTTTTACAAATTTTATTGTCATATAAATAAATTGGGTTATTGTACTATAATTTTTTATTTTTCATTTTTATTGTTCATAGGAATCAAGTCAAGAGTTTTGCGAAAGAAAAGATAAGAACAATCAGGCTACAATAAAACAGATAGGCTCACGACTGAGAGTGCAACCGTCGAAACCGTCACAGCAAAACACATGATTTCGACACAGCCTAACTGTTTTTATTACATCATATGAGTCCTTATTTTGTGTTTTTTGACAGTTTCGGCGGTCGCGCTCTGAGTCGTGGACCTACCTACCTTTTATTGTACCATATCTGCAGCACTTTCGAGATTATGTTACTAAAAATTATATTAAAAAACGTGACAAACAAACGGACGCACAATTTGTAACGAAAGGAAAAATAAAAAAAAATAAGATATACTTCAAAATTGAGTTAAAGACTGCGAGAATTCCAGTGTATAAACTACCCAGATATTTTCTGCTACGTGTGCTGTGAAATTACTTTCGAAAAGAAATGAGTCAATTTTACGAATTTACTCCAAATGTCATATCTACATTATTTTGGTATTGCGGCTGAGAACATTGGTGAATCATGGACGCCAAGTATTTTGTGTCAATCGTGCAAATTAATATTGTCTGAATGGAGCTCGGGTAAAAAACGATACATAAAATTCGATGTTCCGATGATCTGGAGACAACCGTTTTGCCACCTAAACGATTGCTATTTTTGTCTGGCCAAAGTGACTAGTGTTGGAAAACACAAACAAGTGATATACGCCACTGTCCCGAATGTTTCATTGCCAGTATCTCATTCTGACGATGTTCCATATCCTACTTGTCCCGATTCAACACGCGAAAACAATCGAAAATCCGTAGATTCAATGGAGTCGGAAGGAACCACAGGTGGTAGTACTATTACAACTGAAAGCCCAACTCACCATTTATCGCAAGCGCAGCTGAATGATTGGATAAGAGATTTGGAACTGTCAAAGAAAAAATCGGAATTGCATGGTTCTCGTTTGCAACAATTCAACTTTTTGAGACCCGATGTTAAGGTAACATACTACAGAACTCGTGAAAAACCGATTACTATACACTTTACTAATAATGACAATATCTGCTATTGCGTAGACATTCCTGTCTTATTTAATACCTTCGGTCAGCCGTACATTCCCAAAGAGTGGCGTTTGTTTATTGATGGCAGCAAAGTGAGTTTGAAGGCGGTATTACTTCATATAGGAAACAAAAAGCCATCGATTCCGATCGCACATACAGTCAACAAAAAGGAAACGTACGAAACAATGGCGAAGCTATTGACATGTATTCAATATGAACAACACGACTGGAAAATATATTCTGATCTCAAAGTCGTTGGTATGCTTTGTGGTTTACAGAGTGGCTACAAAATGTACTGCTGTTTTCTCTGCAAGTGGGATAGTCGAGCACGTGAACATCACTATTACAAAAAGGACTAGCAAGAAAGAATTGAGTCGAAAGTTGGAGAGAGCAACGTCAAAAACGTTCCACTCGTCAAAAAGGAAAATATAATTCTCCCACCGTTGCACATCAAACTTGTACTTATGAAAAACTTTGTCAAGGCGTTAGACAAAGAAAGTGAAGCATTCACATATTTGAAAACGATTTTTCCAAATCTTTCTGATGCCAAGATAAAAGAATGTCTCTTCGTTGGACCGCGAATAAAGAAGGTGTTAAACGATTTTCAATTCGCAGAACTATTATCATCAGTTGAGGCAGCGGCGTGGGATTCTTTTAGGACGACTGTTTCTAGCTTCCTCGGGAACAATAAAAGTGAATCTTACGAGAAAATAGTCAACGAGTTGCTCAAGAACTATAAAAAGATGGGCGTGAATATGTCTCTGAAAATTCACTTTCTGCACTCCCATTTGAATTTTTTTACGAAGAATCTCGGTGACGAGAGTGACGAACATGGGGAAAGATTCTACCAAGAGATTAAAGCAATTGAGAATCGGTACCAAGGATTTTGGGACGAAAGAATGATGGGCGACTATTGTTGGTTTCTCATCAGAGAAACCGATCCCAAATTAAATAAACGACATAACAAGAATTCTAATCAGTTTGAATTTCTGAATGATAAATAAAAATTATTTACAATGTAAATAACAATATAAATGATTTAAGGGAACAATCAAAATTATTAATAATAATTATATACAATTTAAATAATGTAAAAATAATGTAAATTATTAAAAGAACAATAAAAATGTTGAATATATGATTTTATTACAACAACCTTTAGTTCTCATTTTTTTTTATGGCAATAAAATAAGTCCAAATGCATAAATTGATAATCACACAATTTGGGTGATTTCGTTCTATTAAACACAACTTTTTCATTTCTCAATAGATTTTCTTCAACAATAGCTTATTTTTTGAAAAAATAAAGGCTTTTATTAAAAAATATCAAAAGTAACAAAATATTTTGATTTCTTAACGAAATTTGAAACTATTTTGTCTTTTTTGGAAATTTTTCTGAATAATAAAAAAATCCCCGAAATTTGAATTTATTTCGCCAAAACTAACAGCTCGAGCAAAAAATGATGTTTGCATTGTTTGTAAGAAATTTTACTAGCTTTTATTTGATATATCATTTGTTTGATTACTGTTGTTGGTTCTGGAGATATATGCAATTAAGTGGAACCAACTTTTTTTTCGTTGAAAACCCTACAGTGGGCAATATCTCGAAAACGGAGTGACAGAAAAAAAAAAATTTTTTTTTTCGGAATTAGCGACCGATTTTACATGAGAAAAAGATAGTGGCATTTAAAGTACATATTGGCTGTAAGCCAGTGCAATCTATTGTAATGCTAAAACATAACTTTAAATGCACTTAGCGTGGATCAAGCAATCCAATCAGTGAGCAGTTCCAGATCGCTCATAGGATGTTCCATGAATTTTTTTAAGGGTACATTCCCTTGTTACTCCTCACACTTAAAATTTATTTGAAATATATTTGTTTTATGTCCATATGTATGTTAAATTGCTGCCATTTAAAAATATCTTATATGCTTTGCTCATTCCAACATTTTCTTATTTCAAACTTTATTAATAGAGATGTTTTCATTGTCACAACTTTGGATACAGTAACGAGTCTTATTTCTGGTATAACTATATTTGGAATACTGGGTAACCTAGCGCATAATTTAAATGAAACTGATATTGATAAAGTGGTACGAAGCGGAACTGGATTAGCTTTTATTTCCTATCCAGACGCAATTGCAAAATTTAATGCTATTCCGCAGGTACATACTTTTTCTATATCTTCATATCGGTTAAGATAAAATTTACATCTTTAGGTCTTTGCTGCTTTCTTTTTTTTGATGCTGTTTGTCCTGGGTATAGGAACTTTGGTAGCTCAAACCAACACCTTAGTGGCAATCATTTGTGATCATTATAAACGAATATCAGTATGGAAGGTGTCATTGGTAACTTCAGGTCTTGGATTTTTGAGTGGACTTGTTTACATTTCACCGGTATACAATCAAACATTTTTTACTGTATTTTGCGCTCCTTTTAAAAAGGAGAACATTTTTTGTACACACGGCGATATCGCAACGATTTTACTCTCCGATTTTTTGTTCGTTGGATCGGGAGGAGAGATGAAAGCGGAATGGAACACATCGGTCGTAGAGTGCTATAAACGTCAAACAATAAAGCCAGCAACAACAACTAGAAAAACTTAAATTCGAACAGCTGACTTTGACATCTAGCTCACTTCCTCTCCAATATGCGCCTGCCTTGTTATTCTATAATGAGTTTTTCTCTGTTTCACAAGTAAAGTAAAGAATGTGATAGTATGTGTGTGCCCATCATTGGCTCAAAGCTACCAATAAGGTTGTTTTTAACTTATGTTGCTAATGTTAGCAAAATAAATAAGGAGCAAAAATTGCTCTACTAAAATCGTCGTGTTTAAAAAGTATGGACGATGAAACATTGCAACAAAAGAAAAACTAAGAAAATCGCAGAGTAAAAAAGTTGCAATATCGCCTTGTCTAAAATGGAACAAATGAACACTCAACAGACGGTTTGTTTCTGTTTGCCATTTGGTCTCCGTGCATTTTTTTAGGAAAAATAGACTAGGTCGTTTAGTTAATGTTTATGCGTTTTTTAGCTGGCCACACAAATTGATACGTTGCAGCAGTGTTGTCAACAAACTTTTTTCAAATTCCTCAAAAATTTGTGAAAAACCCCCAATTTTGAAATAAAATTTTTAAAATTATCATGTTACTGCCGTATAAATAAAAACAGGGAAACTGTTTAACATGATGATTATTGGTCTGTTCGAGTACTTATCCAGTGAAAAATATCCAACAGCAACTTGCAAGAGAGTAACGCGTAATTCTCTCTCAAATAGAAAAATATCATAAAAAGAACGCGAACGCAAAATTTGCAAAAACTTGCAAACCACGATAACAGCTGATTAACGTCTTGCTTACATTTCAAGTGGAATGGAAAGCAAATGCAAATAGGACGCAGTTGCTCTCCTGGAACATTTCACAAAGTTGAAAGTGGTTACATTTAACAAGTGTACCAATAATCATCGTGACTTTTACTGAATTTTACAAAATTTTTACTAAATTTGTTTGGCCTGTTTGAAAGTTCAAATTGCAACTGTCTGAAATCAGCTGTTTTCTAGCTTGCAAATTCTCGACAGTAAAAATTTTTCCAGCAGGAATTTGCAACTTCCCCTCCGAGTCAACTGTCACTTTACGCTCTCAATTTCTCTCATTTTGCAAGTTTTTTGCGTACGCGAACGCCAAAAGCTGATAATTTGTGAAAATTATCACAAATTATCAGTACTCGAACAGACCATATATCTACCATGTTCTCATTCTGAATTAATTAATTCGGCCTTCGAATTATGATTGTGAATAGCTCCGTTCTCACGAAGCAATCGCAATTCAGTATGACAGGACGAGCTGCGAGGATGCCGAAACGATAGCCACATACTGGCGAAGCTGCAAAAGCAAGGTTTTTTATCTACAATGTTGATTATTATTATTCATTTGCACAATAAATATTACTTAATTATTTCAATTAATTTTTCAGCAAAAATACTCACTTTGACAGCTGACAGCTATTTGTTTTGTTTTCTTTATTTCTCCAATTTTATCGAAAATTGATCGAAAACAGCATTTGCAGAAAGAAAGAAAACAAAACAAATAGTTGTCAGCAGTCAAAGTAATATTTTATTAATATTTAAATAAAAAAAACCCCAACTCGTTTATAAGAGTGGGCAATATTTAATTTTGACATTAGACTTCCAAAAGTCGGCAGCGCAGTTGCGTTTTATACTACCTGGATAAATATGCCTTGATTAGGGGCATCCATTAATTACGAGAGGTGTTTTTTTTTTTGTAGTTAATAAACTACATTGAATTATATAAAGGAGGCACGCACTTTGATACTTACAAAGCAAGCATTTGAATAATTTGTCAAATAAAAAATTAAAATATATTCTGTTTATTTTAAAAAATTAGCTCCCTTTTTCCAATATCTTTTCTGGATTTGGATTTAGTTAGCAAAAAATATGTGTCTACGTTTAATGCGACCACAACGCCAACAACCCGTGCTGTGATGAACACATCAATAAGATAAAGATTTACCTAATACTTACTTATACCAATTTTAAATTGATTTATTTTAAATTCATTATCAACTAATCATATTTAGTAGAGAAACACATTTTATTCAATTTAACCCAGTGTTTCTTGCGGATAAAAAATTACGTAATCTTTCCGAATAATTAAAATTTTCTAAACTTCGTCAAAAATTTGGGTCCTTTATAGAACATGGTTTTAATTACACAATACAAAATAATATATAATAATATCCTTTAATATTAATACAAAAAATTATTTTCTGTTCTTGATGTTAAGGCTGGTCAGCGGATCCTCAATCTCGTAGACTTCTACGCCTGCACTTCTGTGATATTTGGGTTAGCTTTCTTCCAAATTACTGGTATATCATGGGTTTACGGTAAGATCATATCAATACAAAATATTATTATTTAAATTCACACTTTTATATAATCGATTTTGTCTTTTATCTAGGTTTAAATAACTTTTGTGACGATATTAAATTTATGACACAGCGCACAGTGTCATTTTATTGGCGCGCTTGTTGGGCTGTCATTACCCCAGTTTTTCTACTTTTTATTTTCATTTCCTCCATGGCAGAGATTAAGACATTGACTTACGCTGGCATGAAATATCCAGAGGCAGCTGATAGTTGAGTTACTTTAAATGGTACTAAAAAATTAATAAAACCAATTTTTTCTCAATTCAGTCGCGGGTTGGACCTTACTTGTGATTGGTTTTGCACAGTGTCCGCTTTGGGCAGTGTGGTGCATTGTACGACACTATAATGATGGAATCATAAAAGTAAATAACTGTTTATAATAATCGATCAATCCTTTATTAAATAAAATCGTTTTTTTAGAGTGTAAAAATGTCTTGTAAACCAAGCTCTGATTGGGGTCCTAGTGATCCACACATACGGAAGGAGTGGCTTTTCTATAAAGAACAACTGAAAGTGGGTCGATCTAAGCAAAATAGCGCTAGATAGTTGTTTTAACAATAATCTTTAAATGTGTGTTCGCCATGTATGTCGATTTCTTGAAATGTACTTATTGTAACAGAGACTATAACTATTTTTAAGTAAAATAGCAAATGTTTTAAAATAGTATGTAATTCACTTTGTGACATATTTGCAATGATCCGAGATCCATCAGAATAGTTCGCAAAATATATTTATTTTTCTCAATAAACAAATACATATATTTAAATACATATATATTGTATATGTATTTAAGATTGCATAACATGTCTGAATTAAGAAAACGGGCCGAGAGATAAGTTTTTTAATACAATGGTTGCCATATTGGTGAAAAAGTAATTATTGTTAAAGTGTCAAATTTTGCGCTTATTTCTAGGATTATTTCTTTTTATTTAAGATCACACAGCGAACAAAAAATCAATTTCCACCAAGAACAATGCTCACGATTAGTTTCAACCATATATGTAATACTACTATATTGGCAGTACACTCAAGGTACATTCGCCAACATTAGAGTGCAGATATATTGTTATATGAGCGAGAAAATATATTAACGAATGAACATGAAATTAAATTTCTAAATAAAAAAATTCAGGAGCGGTTTGCTTTGTTTTTATATTTAAAACCCATTCATAACCGTTCCTTTTAGTGATTTTAGCTATTTTTATTAATTTGGTATCCAACTCAATACATTTTTTGAATCAGCTGTTTGAAGGTTTAGAAATTTTTCAAGAAAAGTTCGACTAATAGAGAAAGAAAAAAGTGACATTTTGCTTGTTCTTGTAAGTTTGCTTGCTTGTAGAAAATCTTCGGAATTTTAATAAACATTTTGGTATTTTTATTATCTTGCATATTTTCAAAGAAATTGAAAAAACAAACAGTTTTGTACGTTCAATTTTATTAAAATGCTCACTACTTTTATATAAAAATCTTTACTACTTACGTACTTTTTTAAGTGAATTTTAATAAAATGGAATGTAAAAATCAGTCAAAGTAATACAAATCGGTAGATCAATATAATAGATATAAGAAAATTATCAGAAAAAGCACTAATTTTTATGTTTTTGCCTATAACTCAAAAACTCGAGCCAGTGGCGTAGCTAGGGTTGGTGGCACCCGGGGCGGAAACTAAATTGTGCACCCCTTTAGAATGTTATAGTAAACCTCAAAAGAGTAATGTTTAAAAAATACCACGAAATTAATATAATTTTTTTAAATAATAGTTTACAGTTTTGATTAGTTTGTTAAAGTGCAAATAAATTTATAAATATTTTAATTATTTAAATAGTTTTTAAAAGTCGGTTACATTAGACAAAATTTAAAAATAATCTCATCGATATTAATATATTTGATCATTTGAAAGATATGTAATTGGGTAAGTAACACAAAACTTAAAAAATTTAATTTAATTTCAAATATGAAGTATATCTTAATTTTTTCAAAGCAGGATTTTCCGCAATCAAGGAATTTTTGAAAAATATTTTGTTTACGCAAAATTTTGATTTGCAAAAGTGAGTAAATCCCCAAAGATATATTTTAATTAAAATTTTTCAATATTTTCATTTTAATTTTACAATAATTGTTGACGAATCCGACTACATATTTTTGAATCAACCTCTACAAAAATTACATATTTTAGAAAAGATTTGGAAAAAAGCTTATAAGGGCTTATAAGTTATGCGAGGACAATTTACTGTCAGTAAGCCACACAATATCAGTTTTAAAAAATTGGAGAACTGTGTGAAGTTTTAAATAATTGGACTTTATGAAGTTATAAAAACTTAAGCTAGTTTTTTATATAAAATTGTGAAAATTTTACGAAAAATTGTGCATAATTGAAGAAAAAACAGGACCTGGAAGCAAACCGTTGGCAAATTTTCCCTCATTAGCCCTGAATAACTATAAAGTTGAATATTTTTTCGAAATCAATCCATGTCTTCTATATAAAACTTAAGTGAAAATTAAAATAAAGCATTAAAATTCATTTATAATCTTTTTTCCTAAATTTTATCAACTTCTTTATAGTATTCTATATTCATCTCAGCTTCGACTTTGATAGACAAAACTGAGGTCTGTAAGATTTGACTGCCCTATACTTGACTATTAATATCACAGTATCTCTACATTACAGTGATACCAAATTATTATCAGAAATTTGTTTCATACTCATTATGTACATAATTCCCAAAGCAAACTGACAATTACAAGAAATCTGTCGATGTTTCACATTCGGGGACTGAGAACAAAATTTAATTTAAATAATTAGAATAATTTTCAAGGAACTGTGCATCTTCTGTTAAAAACTGTATTTTTTACAGTTTTTGTTGATTGATTTAATCATAATAATGATTACTTTAGTAAAGTTAAGGAGTCAGAAAACCATCTTAGAGCTTTTAATAGACATCTTCTACATAAAATAAAAAAGAACGTCAGAAGGCCGTAAAATTGTTATAAAACGCCATGTATTTAATTTAAATTAAAAATTTAATGCATTTAAATCATAATTTAATTTTTTTAGAAATTTTTTAAGCATGTAATTAGTTGAGTATTGATTTTTAAATTGTTTCATGTAACAGGATACCCAAAAACATATTACTATTAAAAATAATATTCTAGCAGATTAAGAGCTGCAAATAAGGTTTGTTTTATGATGTATTATCTCAGAACTTAGCAATCACAAAAATCATAAAGCATATTTTTATTCTTGACATTTATGTCATGGGCACGTTTTTCTAAAAAGTTCTGGAGAAATGTATTGCTTACAAAATAACTGACGCCTCCATTCATCTGAAAATCATCCAGATTTGCGTAAAATATTGGTAATAGAAATGTATACTATACGAGTAAATTTGAACACTTCTTAACCTGAAGAAGCAAAAAAAAAACGATTTTTTAAAAAATTTTATGGAATATAAAAAGATTGTAACATTATAATATAACATTTTTCTTTGTGTGCTCTATCTTACTGTCATTAAAATTTGAATTGCATTTGTTTGGCAATTGCACCCCTAACCAATGACAAATTAAATTCCGAATTGACTTAGGTTTTAGTATGAGCGTTTGTTTATATTGAAACAAATTTCTTATTAAGCTGAAGTTTTAATAAAAAGGAAAAAAAAAATATTTGCATTTACTTTTGCACCCTCTTTATATTCAAAACATAAAACCGCAGTCATTAAAGTATTCTTATTATTAAAAAAAATCAAAAATTGTGTGGTGAAAAGTTCTTTTATCAAATTTTGCACCCCATTTTAGCGTGTACCCGGGGCGGATATTTTGTTTTTTGAAGATGACTACAGATCGTGTTAATCTACAAGCAAAATGGTCCTACTCTTCTCGCATCGCTTCATAAAAACGGCACCTACACGCAAATGACGTCACAAAACAAAAAAAACAACATTTTTTTATATACTTTAATAATTGTAATAAAAAAACTAGAGTTTAACAATGTCTCTGACCTTTTTTTGTAGTATTTTTTCAAAAAAGCCTTCAAAAACGCTTATATATACATAAAAGTACCCTTAAGTACGCTGTGGCCACAATTATTTTCTTCAAATAAAGTATTAAAAAGTAAAGTATTTAAAAGTTCTTGGGGGGGGGAGTAATTACCCCATTTATCCCCCTTGTATCCGCGCCTGACTTTAACTTCAAAACAACGCAAAGCAGTACTGTTCAAGGTTTGTTTATGTTTTTGAACGTGTTGTAAGTTAAATATTATAATTAGCATGATGCCAAAACAGCGTTTTTTAGAAAAAGTTTTTTTTTACTGTTTAAGATGGTGAAGATATATAGTTGTAGCAATGTTTGTTCAGGGACTTGGCTGTCATTTTTATTCGTGGTAATTTAGAAGCTTTTTGAAGGTAACTTCCGATAGAGCTCAATTTGAATATTTAAACTAACCAATTTGTATTAAAAACTTCTAAAAGTTGAAAATTGACTTTAAAGCCCATATTTTGGTAAGACATTCTAAATGTCAATTCTGACTTTTGGATGTCAAAAATGCTGATCCTTTTAAAAAAATAAGAAAAGCGACATCTTCTGAAGCTGTGTCTACTAAATTTATTTGCTGACCAAATAGAAGATTTCATCACCTTTTCAACAACGTTTTTTTTGTTAAAAATGATTTTTAAACAAAAGAGATATTTAAAAAAAAATGTTTAAGGTAGGTGTTTTTTTTAAAAAAAATCTATGTATAACAAAGAAAATTTAAAAGTTTTTTTTATAAGTTGTTTTCTACGCTATGATTCCGCATATTAAAAGCTTACAAAATAATTTCTTGCTTTCACACGTCTTTTTTAAGAGCTGCATCTTCATTTTCAGCTAAACGTTTCATGCATTCCAGTTCATTCCATTTTGCATTGCAGTCAAAGTATTTTCTCACCAATTTTGTGCCCACGTTGAAATTAATGTTATTTAGGTCATTTTCTACCAAATCGAAGATATTTTGTGTACATTTATTTGAACGCTACTTTGATTTGTTGACAACTAGCATATATTTCATTGTAATGAGACATGTCCTAATTTCTTTTTGTCATTGCAAAAATATCCTTTCAGTTTATGTTATTAAAACTTGAATAGACATCATCAAGTAGTCTACTTAAATATTTTTTTATTGTTGATTCTTAAGCCAAAATTAAAGCATCTTTATATAACAAACGTAACTGTATTTAATCGGTTTAAAAACTGAAGTTAAAAACATACAATATTAAAAATTTAAATTCCACATAAGATTTTATTTGATCACGTATACATAAATATACACATTGAGCGTTGTCCCCATGGGCCTAAAACAACATTTAATCCAACTTTGATTCTTCTCTACGCCTAATGTTGAGCAAAAAACAATTGTTTTTCTAGTTGTTTTTAATTTTTTTTTTCCAAACCTTACTTCATATTAAGGTTAATTTCTCAACAATGGTAAGGAAAAACTTAAAGCCACTCGGTGAATTTTTTAAAAATCCATCAATAAAAATTAATTTATGATTAATTTTTGTAGGCATGGAGCGGCTAGATTGGCATTTGATGCAGAAAAAGGGTCAAAAACATACTTTTTTTGTACTGAACTTTTTTTGTAGCTTATTTTTCTGCAAAACCATTGCAAATATCGTAAAGCCACTCGGTGAAAATTTAGATATCCATTAGCTTAACAAATGTTGCTTAGACGACTTTTTCTGATTCCTTCTTATATTCATGGCATTTTAAATATAAAAGTGCAATTTTCTTGCATTTTTTAAAACAACTATTTTTATAATTTGTATTTGTAAACTTGCAGTATAGAGCATTATTCTGTAAAGAAGATATCCTTTTTAAAAATACAAAATTATAAAATGTTTGATTTTCTACGAGGAAAATGGATAAAAAGATTAAAAACACAACACCTCCAAAAAAAAGAGATTTTATCAAACATCTAGTTATCAGGCACCCTGTATGCAAGGATATTTTGGAGTACTACGAAATGAAGCTAAATCTATACTCTCTTTAATGAGTATAGTTACACCTTTGTATCTTAAAGTTTAAAAAAGTTGTTTTTTTGGCATTATGCTAATTATAATAATAATAATTATATAGTTCTTTCATACAATAGCTAATAGTTTTAAATGTTGTTATGGAAAATAAATAAATATTAAAAAAATATATTAATTTATTTACTATGAATATTAAAAATAAATTAATAAATTGAAATATTAAAATAAAATCGCGATTATGTGTTGTTGTTTTGATTATGTTGTTTTACTACTACAAGTATTACTACTAATATATAAATAAATAGCTATCAACCCTGCATTTATTCATGTTCGCCGAATGCATAAGTCCTCTTTTCCACACGGCAAGTTTTCAATTCTCTTTTGAACTTGCCATTTGCGTTTCCACTCAGCAAGTTTTCTTGAGCAATTCTGAATAAAACTAAAGTGAAACTTCAAAGAAAGAGCAGGACAAAAGAAAAATTGCCGGTACGAGCAAGCCTGTACTCATCCCCTTTCGTCACGTCCCGATGCCAACAAACTCGACTTGCCAGCAAGAAAAATTGCCGAGTGGAAAAGGGGTCTAATTTTCTGTTTAGACCACCTGAACATACAAGATGGCGGATAATGTTCGTTCGCAATTGATGTTCGTCCGGTGTAGACAGTACGCCGAACGACGTTTTTATCGCAATAAATTCTTCGTTCGTTCAGGCGGTCTAAACGCACGGTAAAAGTTTAATCTCTTTTCCACGCAGGTTCTTGGGTTGGATAGTGGCCGCAAACTTACTAACATTCAATATTATTTGTAGTTACTTTGATCTTTTTGTTTTGGAGTTCTGTGTAAAGTTTACTACTTATTTGATGTTGTTTACTTTTTTAAATTCAAAAATTCTTAATAAATTCGTGTTTTTGTTATAAAATTTGTAAGTTCCGCTGAAAAGTCAATTAATGTGCTTAGTGGAAATTGATACTTCGCCAACTGAGAGTGTGGTTTAGTAAGTAGGTGCATTCTGTATGTTCCGGTTGATCCGGACAGATTTTAGAATGTAAGCTGTGCATGCGTTTAGTACGGGCTATACGTATTCATGAGATTCCACACTCCCTTGGCGAATCCAAAAACAAACAAAAAAATGTTTGTAATAAATTAAGATCATGTTTGAAAATGGGCTAAATCGAATGAAAACTACGCCTACCTCCCATAGAAACTGACTTTATCAGAACGGTTAAATCACTTTAAGATCCACAAAAAATGATCTGAAATATGCACACTTAGCTCGAAAACGACACAAGTAGGATGAAAACCAACTCTTACTTTCATACAAAGAGACGTCATAAAAACTGCAAACGTTATAAAATTTCATAAAAAACTTGAAGCTTATAAAATTCATGTGAATCCAAATCTGACTGGAAAGTGATTTCATCAAATGAAAAAATTGGTAGAAAACAACGCCTTTCAAAACATACCAACTGACGTCATCAAAACAATATAACCCAAATAAATTTGAAAATACTTCAACTGGGTGTGGGGGATTTTTGATTTCGGCTGAAGTCGAAGATATATAAATAAAAATGAAAACGTGTTCGTTGGTGTCAAATGCTCTCATGAACGGCTCAACCAATTTGGATGGACTTTTTTATTTTGTTGATATTTAAGAGAGGATGGTTTGTAAAATAAAACTTGCCACACCCTCTTCTACCGCCTGCGAATCATTAAGAACGCTATATTTGATACAGTTTCGGTCGTATTAAACTAAAAGTTGTTAGCTAATTTTGTGTGGTGACTGTCGGAGGTGTGAAAAAATAGACGTGGTTTCACTATATAAACGCTCACTTTTTTAAAAATCATAAAACTGTACTGGGCCGATTGAAAATTTTTTCGAGTGCGAGAGGTTTAAAAAAAAACACCCCCTTTTACCGCCGGGAATCAAGAAAGTATATTTGAATTTTATAGTTATAGTAGGGCGTGTTATAGTTATATTACGTGCAATTTTCAGAAGAAATCGTAAAGCGAAGCACGCCGGGTAAAAGCTAGTTATAAATAAATTTGTGAAACAATTTGTAAACAAATGAAGAAAAGATTGAAAAATGCATGCAAAACAACAAATGTATTTATCAAGGAGTGATGCAGACTATCTATGTGAACTGGCAAACAGAGAAATTACACAAACTGTCCACAGATCGAAGCGTCTGCAATGCGATAAACACCTCATGGAAAAACCTGCTCATCGATAGCTTCATCCAGCTAAAAGTTCTATCTAAATTTTACAACCTTTCATTCCATTCAACCTTTGGACGCTTGATTTAAACTTTTCCACGGAGGAATGCGTCTAGCCATTTAAGTTAATTGTATTTTCGTAAAAGCTGCAGTAACTTGCTACCATTAAACAAATCTTCGATTACTTTCATAGACCCAAAAAAATGCAGCTATTAATTTGTGTATAGGTAGTTACAGGTTGGTGGTGACCGTGGCAAGCAGATTAAGTGTGTGGCTTTGCATGTTCGGAGCCCGAGATCGATTCAAACTCACTGTAAAAGTTTTTTTCAATAAAAAAATTTTTCTGCTCGGTCACCACCACCGGAAACCGGTTATTGTTGTTATTACACGAAAATCAATGGATAATGAATGAAGCAAGTTTTTGAATTTTGCGATTTCAGCATTTTTTCGTTTTAGTGAATATGAATTTTTTTAATTCCAATTTTAAAAATATATTTCAATTAAATTGAATTAAATTAAATTAAATTAAATTAAATTAAACTAAATTAAATTAAATTAAATTAAATTAAATTAAATTAAATTAAATTAAATTAAATTAAATTAAATTAAATTAAATTAAATTAAATTAAATTAAATTAAATTAAATTAAATTAAATTAAATCAAATTAAATTAAATTAAATAAAATCAAATTAATTTAAATTAAATTAAATTAAATTAAACTAAATTAAATTAAATAAAAATAAATTAAATTAAATTAAATTTATTAAATTAATAAATTATATTAAATTAAATTAAATAAACTTATATCAAATAAAATTAAATTAAATTAAATTAAATTAAATTAAATTAAATTAAATTAAATTAAATTAAATTAAATTAAATTAAATTAAATTAAATTAAATTAAATAAAATCAAATTAAATTATATTAAATAAAATAAAATTAATTTAAATTATATTAAATTAAATTAAACTAAATTAATTGGGAGATAAGGGGGCGATCTTCACATGGCAACGTGTCTGACTGCCTCAACTTGGCGAGGCCAGCATTATCCATGTCGAAATCGTCTCAAGTCGACTCAAACCTCCGCGTGGTGTCTCCTGGTAACGTCAAAGTACTATCGCCCGATAAACTTTGGCGGCGAATCTGAGCGGCGGGCTTCCTTTGGTCATCAAGCAAAGGTTGTGCGTTGGGTTTGAAGCCCACCATGTAATAAAACCATTTCAATGAAAAGTTTAAGAATAAATAAAAGAATGATCCCCAAATCTGATGACGACTACCGCAAACGAAAAACTGATAATGATTTACGGATATGCACCTGGAATGTCCGAACCCTAAATTGGGATGGTGCCTCTATCCAACTGATTGATATCTTGGAAAGATATAATTCTGATATCACTGCAATCCAAGAAATGCGATGGAAGGGACAGGGTTGGAGAAGCACGAGTTTGGATGCGGATTTGTAGTTGGCAAGAGAATACGGCATCATGTCCTGCGATTCACTCCTGTGAACGAACGACTTGCCATAATCCGCTTCAAGGCAAAATTTTTTAACATAAGCCTAATATGTGCGCACGCTCCGACAGAAGAAAAAGATGACGAGACCAAAGAAAGTTTTTACGAGCGCCTTGAAGACGCATACGAGCGCTGCCCCCGTCATGACATAAAAATCGTGTTTGGTGACTTCAACGCCAAGGTGGGTAAGGAAAACATATTTGGTCCAACAGTCGGAAAGTTCAGCCTCCACGACAACACATCCGATAACGGAATGAGGTTGATTGACTTCGCCGCAGCACGAAACATGGTCGTTAGTAGTACTAGATTCAAGCATCTCAATATTCATAAGGCCACTTGGCTGTCCCCTGATCAAAAAACATGCAACCAAATTGATCACGTTTTGATTGACGGAAGGCACTCTTCCAGTGTACTAGACGTACGCACGATCCGTGGTGCTAACATAGACTCGGATCATTATCTTGTCGCAGCCAAGATCCGCACACGTCTGTGCGCAGCTAAGAATGCTCGCAATCCTACACAAAGAAAGCTAGACGTCGATAAGCTGCAGTCAAAACGGACGGCCGAAGCCTTCGCTACTCGACTCTCACTCCTGCTTCAAGAAAGCACTCCTCCGATCGACGATATATGCGGACAGTGGACGCACATATCCCACTCTATGCGTACGGCTGCCGAAGAGGTGATAGGCTACCACCGCCCTCGCCGAAACCAGTGGCACGACCAGGAGTGTCGCGACGCCACTGCAGAGAAGGACATCGCCTACAAAGCCACCCTGCAGTCGGTTGTAACGCGTGCTGTTATGGAGCGATACCGAGAGAAGAGGAGGGAAGAGAGACGCATTTTCAGGCGAAAAAAACGAGAGGCGGAAATGCGTGAGTGCGAGAAAATTGAGATACATGGCGACAGGAATGAGACTCGAAAATTTTTCGAAAAAATAAGACGCCTGGCCGATGGTTTTAAGACCGGAGCCTCTTCCTGCAAGGATGAGAATGGGAATCTAGTGACAGATATCCAGAGTACACTGATGCTATGGAGGGAACACTTCTCTAGTCTTTTAAATGGCGACGCTGACAACAATCCCGCCAGTGGAGATGATATCCCGGAAACCCCAATCATGGATGACAGCGTTGAAGTTCCGCTGCCCGACTATAACGAGGTCTTAACAGCTATAGCTCGGCTTAAAAACAACAAAGCCGCAGGAGCCGATGGTCTACCGGCTGAGCTGTTTAAGACCGGTGGCGAAGCTCTGTTTAAATGCATTCACAGACTTCTATGCAGAATATGGTCGGAAGAATGCATTCCAGATGATTGGAACCTCAGTGTGCTCTGCCCAATCCACAAGAAAGGCGATCCCTCCATTTGCGCCAACTACCGTGGGATTAGCCTTCTTAATATCGCATATAAGGTCCTGTCGAGCTTATTGTGTGAAAGACTGAAGCCCATCGTCAACCAACTGATTGGACCTTATCAGTGTGGCTTCAGACCTGGAAAGTCCACGATTGACCAGATCTTCACGCTCCGACAAATCTTGGAAAAGATCCTCGAAAAACAAATCGACACACACCATCTTTTTGTCGATTTCAAAGCGCCTTCGACAATCCAATAAGGAGTCACCTATACTCCATCATGTCTGAATTTGGTACTACTGCGAAGCTAATACGTCTTTGCAGGATGACACTGAACAACACCAGCAGTGCAGTGAAAATTGGGAAGTACCTCTCCCTTCCGTTCGATACCAAGCGAGGTTTTAGACAAGGTGATTCCTTTTCGTGCGACTTCTTTAATATAGTCATGAAGAAGATCATCCGAGCTGCTGACCTGAGATGCAGCGGCACAATTTTCTATAGGAGTGTTATGCTGCTGGCGTATGCTGATGATATTCGCGAAGTCAGTGCAGCATTCTCCAGGCTAGAAAAAGAGTCGAGTCGAATGGGTCTTGCAGTGAACGCAGATAAAACGAAGTATCTTGTGTCAACAAACAAACAGTCCCAGCGTCTTGGAAACCACGTCACTGTTGACAACACCTCCTTTGAGGTAGTGAAGGACTTTTCTTACCTGGGATCCAGCATTAAATCCTCCAACGATATCAGTATTGAGATTAAACGAATTATAACTCTTGCGAACAGGTGTTACTTTGGGCTCAGTAGGCAATTGAGAAGCAGAGCTCTCTCTCTCGACGAACAAAACTGACGCTCTAAAAGTCTAATCATGCCCGTCCTTATATACGCATCACAAACCTGGACGTTGAGCAGCTCTGATGAAAGGACTTTGGGAGCGTTCGAGAGAAAAATCCTTCGCAAGATCTATGGTCCAATCTGCGTCAATCGCGAGTACCGAATACGATGGAACCACGAGCTGTATGAGATATATGCCGACATCGATGTAGTCAAGCGTATTAAAATAGAGCGGCTTCACTGGCTAGGTCATGTCGAGAGAATGAACGACGAAGCTCCAGCGAAAAAGATATTGGATTCGGTACCCAGCGGTGGCCAACGCAGACGAGGAAGACCGCATTTCCGTTGGAAAGACAAGGCATTGGATAACCTGACAACGCTTAAAGTTTCCAACTGGCGCCAGCAAGCGCACAACAAAAGAGGCTGGCGCCAATTCTTAGACCAGGCCAAAACCGACCAACGGTTGTAAGCGCCATCTAAGTAAGTAAGTAAATTAAATTAAATAAAAATAAATTAAATTAAATTAAATTAAATTAAATTAAATTAAGTTAAATTAAATTAAATAAAATAAAATAAAATAAAATTAAATTAAATTAAATCAAATTAAATTAAATTAAATTAAATTAAATTTAATTTAATTAAATTAAATTAAATTTAATTAAATTTAATTAGATTAAATTTATTGAAATTAAATATAAATACATTTCATTACTTTATATTAAATTGAATAAAACAAAATTAAATCAAATTAACTAAGATTAAATTCAATTGACGGTGGACATGACATTGACCGTTTTTAAAAAGACTTTTTTTATAATTTTGTAAGTATTCTTAAAATTCTAAGAAAAAAAATTTCTTGGAAAAATTCCTACGTGTTCAAAAGTTACAGCCGGATTAGTGAGAGTGCATTTTTACCTTTCACCTTTTTTTCTTTTTTCACAAACTTTGAACGCGTTTATCTCGAAACCATGTTTTTCGTACTAGTTGCGGCACTAGCGGGTTCAGTTTTGACGGAATTTTTTTTTTGTATTTTTTTAACTTGATTCGCTTTCGTATGACACGAGCTGTTTTTAAAAATTTTTTTCGATTTTTTATGAATTTTTCAAGTCAACATTTTTTTCGAAAAAACAGTTTCAAATTGGGAACATCACCAAAAATTGAAAAAAAAATTTTTAAAAAAAGCTCCTGTCATACGATAACCAATTTTGCTAAGATATAAAAAAAGTCATTTTTTTTCAGATCGGACAATTTTTGCGACTCCCAGCGTTGCAAACGAGGCCCCGTTTTGTTCTCTGGTGCCAGTTTGGAGCTCTATGAAACCATGTTAGAGTGAAAAATATTTTGTAATTTGTTCAATTCTCTACAAAAATAAAAATTTTGGAAAAGTGTTTGTTTTTGACTGAGTTATGAATTTTTAAAAAAAATCTGTTTTTTCTGCCGTGAGTGTCATGTCCCTCCTTAAATTAAAATAAATTTAATGTGCGAACGCGACGCACTTTGCAAATCAAAATTAAATTTTTAGTGTGATTTTTACATGCAGTCACTTTTAAATTACAATTTTTTTTACAATTTTCAGACACTTGCTTAGAACGATCGTGAAGTTCTGATAACAAATGATGATTTAGGTACAAGAACGCGACATTCTAACAGCAAAGCAATATAAAAGTAAAGCGTTAATCGAGGTTTATTTGGTATCTTGTAAAAATTTTATTATTTATATTTGTAGTTTATAGAAGAATTTTATAATAAGAGTGCAAACATAACATTAATATATCAACGAGAAATTGTAAAAGAAAAAGCCCTTAAAGGCAGCTATAGGCAAGAAAAACATATTTTCAGTTATCAGGTTAATTTCCTCAGAATAACAACTGAAATAAGTTGTAAAGTCATCTAAAAATTCAAGCATTTTTTTATATAATAAAACAAAAAATTATTGTTTTAGTGACATTTTCATGTTCGGTCCCGGTAGACCATTCTGTGTAAATGCCCATGTATTACTAAATAAATAATAACTAATTAAAAAAAAACAAATCAAATAAAATAGAACCGCAAAAATTCATTTTAGAAATGTCTCTTACAACATTATTTACGACTACATTTCAATCAAAGATCATATTATAATAATTAAAGTGAATTTAATTTTGAAAAACATATGACTACAATGTGCGTAGGGTAGATTTGAACAAAACATGCCTACATTTTTTGTTTAAACGCAAGGAACTTCAGCTACTTTTTCGTTGTGGCTAAATCGTTTTATGAGATGTTTCGTGCATTAAAACTCTACATATGCTCTCTATTGCTCTCCAATATTATGCTCACATTGTTGCTTACTCGTCTCTCACTCTCAAAAGCTTTACATCGTTCGCTCGCTGGCTCTCATAAAGCTTTAAAGTGGATTTATGATAAATCCACATTAAATTTTTACTGTGCCATTCGGTTGTATGGCGGTGGCGCATCTTTGTATAATATGATCTTTGCTTCAAGCATAAAATTTTTGAATACTTTTCGCAATACTTTTTCCATCCTTAATAATTTTTTTCTTTCTTTTCTTAATTTTTCAATTTATTATAAGTCTAACTAAACGGCCATTCTAAGAAAATGTCAACCATGGGGTAAAAAAATAAAATTAAATTTATCTCGGGATAGAAATACTTTTTCGTTTTTAAAAACATATAGAATTCATATTATAATGCACTTTGAAATTTAAAAATTTTTTTCTCAAAGCAATCTTTAGTTAAAATAAAGTCGCTGCATTCAGACAACAGCAAAGAAATAAAAAGGAAAAAAAAAACAAGCACGTTGAAGGAGCCCAGGATATGCAGAAATTAAAAACTTAGGACACATTTTCTTCTATAAGTGGTGGCAATCTTAAATAAAAACAATACCTAAAAGGTTTTTTTCATGTCCCACCCGTAACGTCCCACCGTAACGCTGAATATATGTTTGCTTTAATTAAAATTAATAAAAAAAAAATTTATTTTATTGGCCAATTTTAGAAATGGCCAATTTGTTTTTGTTTTTGTTTTAAAAAAATTTTGATTTAAAAAACAACAACAAAGAAGATGGGTTTATTGTTATTTTGACTTTTCACATCAATAAATTTGTTTTCGAAAAAATGCAGGAACTCACAGAAATTTAATCGTCTTTGAATGAATCTCTTAAATAACATTTTGTGCGGAACATAAAAAGGAACATAACTTTTTTATTAATAGTGTAAGGAAAAAATTTTGTCGTATAATAAGTTCCTGCAATGGTATATTTCTGTGAGCTCATCAAAATGCTTCAAATTCATTTTAATTAAAAAGTTATTTACATCTTAAGTGTTCAATTGTCCCACCCGTAACAATGGAATGGCCGTATAATTAACAAAAAAACAAATTGGCCATTTCAGCCCTTGAGAGGACTTTGGCCGAGCTTCTTATGATCAATTGTGTTGTGTGTTTTATTAAATATTTGCACGCAACTGGACCTACATGTTTTATGCCAACTTCGAACGGATAAAGTTCATGTTCTCAAAAAGCTTTACATGGCATTATTTACTCTCTGAGGTTTGCCATTGTCTGCAGACAGGTGGTGACCGATAAGAAAAGTTTTTTTTATTTGAAAAAACTTTTCGCCGCAGCTGGGGATCGAACCCGGGCTCCGAGCATGCTAAGCCACACACTTAACCTGCATGCCACGGTCACCACATGCAACCGTATAATTAAGTCTCGATGTATGTTTAAGTCTGATTGTTACTGATGTTAACAATTCATATCCATAGATCGTTAAATTGTTTGTTTTATTTTTGATTACTGATAACTTAATTTATAAAATTTATCAATATTTTAACTTATATATATCTATTCAGTTGTATAATTTATACTTGCTTGTTGATAATATGTTTATATTTTATATAGTGCATTTAAAAGACTGTGTCTTACATGCAAACATTGCTCTTAATAAATAAAATAAAAAAATAAAATAAATAAATTATGCAAAACATTAAGAAGTTATGTTCTTACTATTTCTACCTTCCTTGTATTTCAGGGTTCACCGTACCTTAACTTCATCAGCTCTCGCCAGGCGTCTCTGCTTCCTCGGCCTGGTCAAACCATTTGAGTCATGGTCTTCCGACCCTCGGTTTTCGCCTCAAACGTCTTCTTCGCTGGAGCTTCATCATCCATACGAAAGATATGACCCAGCCAGCGTAGTCGCTGAATTGTTATACTCTGAACGAAGTCAATGTCGTCGTAGAGCTCGTACAGTTCGTAGTTCATTCGAGTGCGATAGTTCAAAGATTTTTCGAAGAACTTTCCTCTCGAACACCCCAAGAGCGGCTGCATCTGTTTGCGATACCATCCATACCTCAGTGCCACAGGTATGATAAGCGTCTTGTAGTGTTAGTTTTGTCGATCAAGAGAGGGGTCTGGAACCTAATTGCTTACTTAGCCCGTAGTAGCACCTATTAGCAATTGTTATTCTTCGTTTAATCTCCAGGCTGACATTGTTGTTGCTGTTTACGGCGTTTCAAAGGTGACACCTTCAAACATTTTGAATAGAAAATAAGATATCATTTTGAAAAATTAAATATATATTTTATATTTAATAATATAAATATAAATTTTTTATTATTTTAATCAGATATTGCTACAGGAATTTTTTTAAAAAATCATTAAAAAAATCTTGGCGGGCGTGATAACACAAAAACTATTCGACCGATCATACTGAAATTTAAGTATGTTTTTTAACACTTGTCGATGCATGGAATGAACTACGGACAGAAAAATCGGTTCTATAGTTTTTGAGTTTTTGGCCGATTTTGTCCGAAAAAAATTGACAATTTTCGAAAAAACGCCGCCATTTTATTTTTCAACCAAAATTGTTTCTTCCATGGTTTCTTCTAGTTCATTCCATGGCGGCCTTGATGCTGATAAAAACCCCGTTCTTAGTTTTTTTTTGATGTCCCAGTGAGTTGTCATCACGCCCACCATGGTTTTTTTATGTTTTTTTAAAATAATTCCAGTAGCCATATATGTAAATAAAAAAATTAATTTTTTTTACTAGAAAATATATTTAAATTTTCAAAATGATATCTTATTTTTTATTCAACTTAGGCCCGTTAGCTGATCTCCGAAGTTTAAATTCCTTAACCTCAGATTTCGTAAACAGAGTTTAAATTTTAAACACAGTTAAAATTATTTTCTTAACTTATCTCATTTTTATCGGCAGTTTACTTAAACTCTGATTAAAAATTGAAACTGAGATTAAAAAACATATTTGAGCGGCACTGCAGTTAAAATTCTACATTTTCGACGTAGAACATCAAAATATTTCAAAAATTTTTGATAAAATAATGCAAATTGTCAGTTTCATTGGAATATTTTTTTTTTCAAAACTTAAAAAATGTTTTGTTTATTGTTTTGAATTTTTTGAAGTATGATTTTTATATTTTTTATTTTTTGTTTATTATTGAGAATATTTCCAATGTTCTCAGAGAATTTTTGACAAAATCTAAGTTTACATTTTTTAAACCTAGAATTTCTGTGTTTAAATTTAAACTTGCCTCACCAAGTTAAACTTAGATTTTTTGAGATAAGTAATCGGCGTTAAAATTTAAACTGAGGTTAAGGAATTTTAAACTTTGTTTAAAATTGAGATCAGTTAACGGGCCTAATAGGCATTTTAAAACATTGAAAGAAATTTTTTTGAAGGTGTCAAGTCCCCTTAAATGGCATTTTTCGTTATCCGGAATTGGCTTGGTCCCATGTCCGCCGGATACACAAAGTTTTACTGTTCTTAGTATCAGACCTGATGCGTCGCTCTACGACATATTTACAATTCAAATTTTAATATCAGAATATATCGATTGCCAGTTATTAATACAGCGACGGTCAACGTTCCGTACATATGGACAAAAACAAATAATTTTACTTTAATAACACTGTTCCACAAATTTTGTTTCTTTTAATGTAATGTTTTAATGTGCTCCCACTTACATTTTACATTTTGCCGATTCATATGATGATTTTCTGCGTTTTTATCATAACTTTACTTCTGTTAATCAAAGTTGGAATTAATATTTATGTTAACACTTATTAGTTAAACTTTAATTGGGTTTTTTCTTATTAGGCCGAATGAAATTACAAATAATAAAAAAAATTCATTTAAATTAATATTTTAGCAAAAAGTACTACATCATAGGTAGGGATCCCATCCAGGATACAATAGACACAGGTTTTGACTCAAGATTGCATCATTGATTAAGCGTTGCACTTGTACATCAATCTCTGAAATACCAAAAATACCTGTCTGCTTTCCTTCGAGCTTATTCTGAACACATAAGAGTGCTCTTTGGGCTGTTAAATTTGTTTGCTCAGCTGAAAGACAAACAAAATTTTTAAGAATAAAGAATCATGAGCACTACCTTTTATGCTTACATGAACAGTCATCAACGGCTTGTGGTACTACTTTCCATATATATAGAGGATCAAAAAGCAAAACCTCGAGAATTGTTGTTATAACTGCTTGGTTGCGTCGTAGAGTACGCATCATTGTTTCGCAGGATTTTTTGAACAGACCATTTGTTTCACAAACCCCCATCGGTGCTACCATATCTCGTGTAAGACGAAAGGGCACCGTCTCTGGAGTTGGCATTATTTTTCCTTGTTCAAATGCGATTCCTTAAATAATTATAAATTGAAATTAAAAAACACATTACAGATTTATGAAGACATTGATAAACATATAAATTTATAAATGAAATTAATTTCTGAAAATAAAAATATTTCAAGAGAAGCACACAAATCCTAGTAGCAAATTTCCAATTTTAACGTATCACAAATTTAAAAGAAGGTCCAAATGCAATTTTCACACAGATCTCTAAGAAACGAAGTGTGATGAAAAATTACAATACTTTAAATATTCCTTTCAATACTTTTAAAATGCCATAATTAATTATTTTTTTTTTCAGTGGTGTTTTGAAATGCGAATTTTCAATTTTGTAAATTCGATTGAGAAATTGCATTAAAAATTTTAGGATTGAGGATTTAATGTTAAAAGTTTTGGTTTCGATTTCGATTCTGAATATTCCAAACAGCTTCGATTTATATTGTTTGTGAAGCATGACTTAAGGGGGATAAAGTTTGAAATTTTGTTTGTATAATAAATATTGTATTAAATTTTAAGGTCAATCGGAGCAAAATTGACAGATTTGTGATAGTTTGAATGTCCGTTGCTCCAACTCAGTTATGCCAATGAATAAAACTTTAAATCGATTTAACCAAACATGTAATTTTTAAAGTCGATGACCACCATTCCGAAAAAAACTACTGAACCGTTTTAAAAATTTTTACACATATACACACAAATTACTCTCAATTTACGTCGAATTTTTAAATTTAGCTTTATCAATCTTTCAATAACAAATAGATCGATTTTATTTTCGATTTTTAAAATGATGCAAACAATTTAAAAATTGATAAAATAAAAAATCGTCTTTAATTGAGAGAGAAACTAATGAACTAATCCAAATAATGTGTTTTTTTATTTCATATTTCATATCCAATGCTGAGGATTCGCGTTCACCGCAAAAAAAAATTATTTCGAGGCACTAGCGGATAACTGCAATAGATCTGTTATTTCTTTATATTTTTGTACCAAAATTTTCTTTAAATATTCTTCAAATCGTGTATTATAGTTTTAAAAATAAATATATAAGTTATTTTCAAAATAAATCTATAATAACAATATGTTATAAAGATTTTCTTGAAAATAGGTATTATTTTTTTTTTACCGAACAAATTTAGACTAACCCCTCTTCCCCCCCTTAACTTTTATAGATAATTAATTTGTTGCAAACTAAATACACTTACCAAAATCTATATGAATGACTTCAGCAGTTCTTTCGTCAATAAGTATATTTTGTGTATGCCGATCACCCAGTCCCAGTACGAAACCAACTATTGAAGTTGTAGCCACACTATTCAGAATTTTCATAAAAATAGAAATAAAATATTTTGTCAGAATAAATAATATGCAATAACTTGTTGGTACCCGGCGCATTGCTGCCGCAGAAACAATAATCATTTGAAATTTGAATGAGTTATCATTTTTTATTAGGAATGATAGAAAAGATGATATTTATATTTGTTGATAATAAATATGTATGTATATTAGGGCGGGTCACCAAAAAATTAATATAAAACAAGTAAAGAAAGTCTAAAGTCGGTCTAGGCCGACTATGAAATACCCTAAACCCACTTTTTAAAAACAAAAAATTTTTATTGTAAATGGACGTCTTCAAGGGTGGATGAAGCCTATATTTTATATGCACTTAAATGTTGATGAAAAATTTACACATAGCAAGTTATCCGTAATCCACCCACGAACACGCCCACCTCTCATACAACCCCAAAATTTAAAACTATATAAATAGGCTTCTATCGAAGCTACAAAAATAAAATTAGATATTTATTCCTTTTATAATAAAATTAAGACGTGACAGAAAAATGGGCGTCATCCATTGATGAATACGCCCAGCTTCCATACAACCCATTATATTGAAAACTCTATAAATAGGCTAATATTTAAGCTACAAACCTGAAATTGGGTACTTGTGTATATTATATCAAAATTGAGGCGTGTTAGAAAAATTGGCATCAACCACTCAAGAACACGCCCACCTCCCATACAGCCCCTTATTAAAAACTTTATAAAAAGGCTTGTCTTTACTTTGCAGGAAAACAATTTGATATGAATTAGATTAGATAAGATTAAGATGAATTAGACGACATAAAATAGTAAAATTTTTTAAATCTCATATGAAAAGAGCTGCAATTTAAGATTTTGTACCATTGCGAATCGCCCGTGGGGTATTTAAACTTCGGCTAAGTCGAAGATATACCTTACTAGTTTTATCTCATATAAAGCGACCCACTCTAATGTATATCCATCATAATTGAAAGCTATAAAGGAGAAATATATATATAATATTTATATATTCAAAACATGTTTCAGACTATAGGTCTATAATTCCTGTTCTAGTTTTCTAATAGAAGGCCATCAACAAATGTTAACTCACTCTGAGTTTCAATTTTCTGTGACCAATATTTCCAAAGCTATTAAATAACTAGTAAGGTATATCCTCGACTTGGCCGAAGTTAAAATACCCCCACGGTCGAATCTTAAGAGTAAAAAAATCTTAAATTTTTGTGATTTTAATAGATTTAATTATTTTTATGTGTCTAAAATACATTCGTATCAAATTGTTATTCTGCAGCTAAAATATAAGGCGTTTTATGAAGTTTTCAATTATGGGGTTGTATGGGAGGTTGGTGTGTTCGTGGTTTCAGTTTTGTAGTTTTAATATTAACCTTTTTATATAGTTTTCACTATTATGGGTCTTTGTAGGTAGGCGTGAAAATAACGGTTGTTTTCGTGTCGACAGACAGACGGACCGCCAGATGGACATGGCTAAATCAACTCGGGCTGTGATGCTTATCAAGAATATATATACTTTTCTTTACCTACCGCGCCTCCTTTTAGGTGTTACACATGCGTGACAAAATTAATATACCCCTAACGTAGTACGCGTGGGGGTATAAAGCTTGTCTTTTATGAGCGGAGCTGCACCCCTTGTCCAATACCCGATTAAGGCTGCGATTATAGTGAACGCGATTCAGACAGGCAAGCAGGCTGAAATCTGTGTGAAAAAACGAGATGCAGATAACTATCTATCTCGCTTGTACACATTGCCTGCCTGTCTGACTCGGCGCTCACTATAACCGCAACCTAAGTTTGCGAGTATTTAGTAGGATATCACCAAATAGTTACTCCAAACTGAGTTTCTGTGATCTGTGACCTCTTATTTGGACGGTTTAGAGTTGAACTGAACCAAGTCGATACATTTTTTTTTGTTTTCCGATATTACAAAAATTACACAAAAAAAAATTTATTTGATTTACATATCGGTGATTCCATGTCAAAAGGCACACTTTTCTGACATCACTATTTTTGAAACTTTTTTGGTGGATAGTTCTTCTGATATATATAATAACTGCGTACTTTGTTTTTGCAAAGTTATACACTGTCAAAAACCCTAAAAATTATACAAAAATTTAATAGGTGCATGTATTTGAACAGCTATATCTTCTTAAGTGTAAGTTGTACAGTAAAGAAAGTGAGGTATAGGTTTAGCATCTTTATGGTGGTGTCTTTTTTTTATAGTACTCATTCGAAAAAAGTTATTTTTTCTTAAGCCGAAGATTACCATCATACTTTTCACAGTCGGCGCCACAACTTTTTCACCTTTTTAATATAATTTCATATTAAGGCATTTATTCTGAAGGTTATAGCAAAATTTTAAGTTGGATCTCCAACGATTCCTATTTTTAACAATTTTTTTAAAAAGTGGCTATCAAAGTTTTCCTATTTTTGTGTACCGAAAATTTTATTTTTCTAACAAACTGAAAACTGAACTAACAAACTGATTATTCATCTGTCAAAATGAAGTGAGCGTAAACCGCTCAACCGAGGTAACATAAAATATTTTCGCTACCTAAAATGGCGACCGCTCAGGGAACATGTTATGTGACCGGTTTTGCTACATACCTGAGAACTACATGAGACCATTCGTCATTTTTTGCCACTCGAATAATAATCGTCGTCAGCCACAATCGCACAAAAAAAAAAATGTATGCATGCCACTCGAGTTCGTAAACAATAATTGCTGCTTGGCACAGTGTGTGACGACTACGAATCGATACAAAGACAGCATCCAGACAAAGCTGACATTCGAATGATTCGCTGGAAGCTCGAGTGTTTGCTGCTGAACTCGAGCTCGAGTGGAATTTTATTTTTGTGTTCTTTGTTTTTTTTCCTGGCGTTTGATTATGCGCAGTATTTTTTTATGCTTTCAATAACAATAACAACAAAAAGCCAACAACAACAACAAATCGAAGGATACGTGGCACAGTAAGCAAGTACCAACAACAAAAAATAAAATTATAAAATAAATTTTAGCAAAAGCTAAAATCATGTGTTTGTATTCTAACAATAAAAAGGACAGAAACAACAACACGCATGTTGGCTGGACAAGTTTAAAATATTGCAAACACAAAAAAAAACCAACATGCATCGATCGACAGTGCGCAATTACAACAATAAGAATAATTTTTATTACAACAATCATGAAAATATCCAAGTTGTTGTAAAAGAGTTAGGCGCTGGTGAGCGCTGCTGCAGGCTGCAGTTAACATTTTTTTCCTTGCTGCGAATAAACTTAAAAGCATGAATATTCGTTGCTTTCGGCGAATGTTGCGAATGTCTCCCAGTAGACAATGACATCGCTGCTAGCAGGCCTTCCTCTGGATTTTGTAGTACTGCCGCACTCATATACAATTACACTTTCTTTTTTATATGAAGTGGGAAAATTTCGCAGGCCTTCCGCTCCGAAAGCTCAAAAGAGGCCTGATAGAAGCACTCCTTTAGAATGGCTAAAAGTAGGGGTAAACAAAAAGTGTTGAAAAAATTTTTTTTTCTTTTACACCTTTTTCTATTTATTTGTATATTCTATGATTTTATCTTCTCTCCTATGTTTTTTTAAGTTAGATTAATTTCAATCTATAATCTTTGATATAGCAGTTAGAAGGGCCATTATTGCGTCGTATTTTTAAACTGATATATATTCTAACTTTTAACGAAAAAGTTGCCCTGAAGTATATGAAAAGTCAGTCTTTGTAGGGAAAACAAATTTGTTGTGCTGCCTTTTGTGCAGAAAAGGCAGGCCTTCAAGAAGTGCTCATAAGAGCAGCGAGGAACGGATGTGTTTAGTCTTCAAAAGTAGCAGTCAATGCATGCCTTCGTATGAAGAGCGCTGGTTTAATTGCCTATTGGGCTGGCTTCGTCGGACATTCATGTTTCGCAGGCATTCGTATTCGTCATCGCTCGTACTCTACGGCAGAGATAAAGAGATGGGAAACTTCTTTTTCATGATGTTTTTTTTTCATGTTTCCCGCCATATTCATGCTTCTTCTTTAATTTTTTGGGTATTTTTGTAAGACTCACGTATTATACATATGATTCACCTCATAGTTGTCAAGTATTATTGTCAGATTCTATTAATAGGGTTGCATTGCAAAAAAATAAAAACGTACTATTAAATCAAAGTTGATTTGAACTTAAATGCTATTCGCAGTAGACTCATGGTATTTTCTTTTCCCAATAAATGAAATCAAGAATATATTAAAGTTTTCTGCACCCTCTATGCAGGTAGTGCAGAATATATTACATTTTTAATTAAACTCAAAAACGTTGCCCTCTTTTCTTAGTCGAAAAAAGAACAAAAAACCAAATTTTGTCATAATTCTACTTTAGGGCCTACGCCCTTTTATTTTTTTTTTTCGAGTTGGATTAGTTGGATTATATGTATTTGGACTTGCTAAGTCCAATGGCGGCAAAATAAAAGGATTTTTTTTTTGGTTTAGGAGTTTAAATTCATCAAAGTTCGAAAAAAGCTCATAAAAATTTGTGATTTTTTAACGAATATTCACTATTAAACAACATGTTTGAACAGAGAAACTTGCCTTTATTGTAATTTATTTGAACAACAAATTATTTACCGTTTTAACCAGAGTGGCGCCAAAATGTATTACCTCATACTTGTGCTCTTAGCTGATCATGCGCTTCTACTTTGAATATTTGGAATATTTTTTCTCTTTTTAGTAGAGACAGCTTTGTGAGAAGAGAAATTAATGAAAAAAGTATATATATTTTCCAACAAAACAATATGAAAAGGTCTCAAATCTAGTTTTTTTTTTCTTTAAATAATGTGGATTATTTTCTTTATTGCATGTAAGCAGAATTTTGTTGGGGCTTTATGTTCAATATTTTCTTAACATGTCAATTTTCAGTACCCTCAGTTGACAGCATTAGAGGGCAGAATTTTAAAATCGTAAATTTTGAGAGTGAACTACAATTTATCTCACTTTTGACATCAAAATTTTCTTGAAAATACCACAATTCAATTTTAAAGGTCAGAATTTGTTTGAGAAGAGAACCAAAAACTGCAAAATTCTTAAAGAGGGCCAAAATAATAAAAAGTTATTCTATGCCTTGATTCTATTCCCAGTGGTGACGTTCTGTAACACAAACCGACTTCCAAATAATATAGTACTAGTAGAATTCTACTATAATTTCGTACTTATTAATTCGTAGTGACTAACACCTACTCCAAATAATACAAAACTACGTTTTTATGCAACTCTACTGTTAGCTTTCATGCCAAGGTGGGTTTCAGATTAAAGCAGTGAGCTCTTTCAAGCGATACAACAGTTCCAGTAGTAACCAAATTAGCGCTTTTTTCTATGACTGGCATGCTATATCAGACATCAAAAATAATTGGCAAGTGGTTAAAATGCAGTGCCGTCCAACAAAAACTTTGACAAATATTAATGAATGCGCATGTGCTTGTAGTTTTAGAGCAAATTTTTAAAATTAATACTTAAAATAAACTTTAAAAAAACAAAAATTATAATTCCTTTGTTCTATTCGATAAACTGTTTTACATTTTATCAATTTAACAGCTATTTTGACGTTTCAAATAGCAAACTATTCAGAAAATATAACTAATTGAGAGCGCTGGATGTGGCCACTGAGTTTTCACCAGACTGCTTAGATTTAAGGAAACTGTTGAATAATGTATTTAATTAAGGTAACTGGGGAGTATGTCAAAAGTTGCAATAACACATTTATAGATTTTATGTTGGTATTGTTGCCATTTTGACAGAAGGCTTTCTCTTTCTTGCCGAAATTTGTCGAAGTTTCCCATCTCATTATCTCTGCTCTACGGCATTCGTACCACAGTGATTGTTACATGTCTTTGCGCATTAATTTTAATGCAGAAGGCACATTCGTAGCTCGTATTTTGACGACACATTCAAAACGCCATTTGAATGCACTCAAGTTGTCCACTGCTACATACCATTCAGCCGGAAAGTTGTGTAGCAGCTACGTAGCAAATTTTCTGCACCAAAAACAAAACAAAAAAGGGATTTTTTAATTTACTCTTAATATCAAAAGTTTAAGATTGTTCTTCAAAATATCTCCAAAATACAATTAAAACATCAAGCACAAAATTCATTAATAAAAACATTAAAAACTGCAAACTTACACATAAGAAAATTAGAAAAAGGCTGGCATAAAGTTTTTCTCTGAAAATCAAAAATCCCCCAACTCGTTTATAAGAGAGGGCATTATTTGATTTTGACATTAGACTCCCAAAAGTCGGCAGCGCAGTTGCGTTTTATACTACCTGGATAAATATGCCTTGCTCTTTCTTTGAAGTTTCACTTTAGTTTTATTCAGAATTGCTCAAGAAAACTTGCTGAGTGGAAACGCAAATGGCAAGTTCAAAAGAGAATTGAAAACTTGCTGGCAAGAAAACTTGCCGTGTGGAAAAGGGAACTATGTTTATTAATTTGCTAACCAATTGCATACATTTTTACACGACAGGAATTTTTCAAGCAAATTTTTTTGTAATAGAGAGTGATTTTTTTTTCTTCTTCTCTCTCGTACTAGAAAAATGTGTTAATAAACACTTTGGAATAACTTAAAGTTACTTGAAGAGAGTACGGAAACAGGCCTAATAAGTAATTTTAAATGATTAAAGTATAAGTTTTTATATTATTTTGAGTCATATTACCTATTTATATATGCCAAACGCCGTTCAAACCATTCACCTGGTACAAGGAATTTTTCAAAGAAAAAATAATGTAGAACCGGTTGTATATTTGAGCAAATATGCATATAAATTTGCAAACGCTTATCTGCATCTGATTTTAAATGTTGCTGTAATATTAAATTTTATATTAGTAAGTTTTATTAAAGTAAATGAATTTAGTTATTATCGTACCATTGACAAACTGCGACATTTTTGAATTGTGTAGTCGTTAGGTCGATATTTCTTATGAGCTCCATTTTTACCATCACCTGAAAGATAAACGCCAATAGGGATTGTGTTTTGACACCACTCTAAGATACCGCTACGCATGGAGAGTGGAACCACTTTATATGTTCGAAGCTTTAGTTTTCGCTGATTTGTTTCAGTTTCACTCCTTAAGAGATCATTAATCATTGAAAAGACTTGCTGCATGACAGCATCTTGGCGAAGATCATCTTTTGCTTTCAATAGTTGAGATCTTTTAATGCCATCGGAGCAAAGACAAGTGAGCTTTTTCGGAGCATTAATTCCACCTACAAGAACCACTTTGTCTTCCCATTTAACAACACCTGAAATAACATTATTTTAATATGCCACACAAATAAATTTGATTTGATTTTTTTTATGCTAAAAAAAGGAAATAGTTGGAAAAATGTATTTAATTTATCCATATTCTTTAAATTTATTTAAGCCAGTTTAAGATCTGTCAATGTATCCAAAACAACTTGAGCCAACTCGGGCTTATGTCAATAGCATTTCTTTATTTTTTAACAGACCTATCTCCTTTTTATCCCCTAAACCGGTAAGGTCGGGGTATATTAACTTTGTGCAAACGTTTGTAACACCTAGAAATAAGCGAGGACGATATAAAAAAGTACATATATTTTTTATCAGCGTCATCCACGAGTCGATTTATCCATGTCCGTCTATCCGCAAATACAGGATAAGAAGGAGTTGAGATAATTGCATGAAACTTGGTACACACGTTTACATGAACTTAAGGACCTGCACTATTAAATATATTTGGAATCTTACACGCACACGCCTAACTTCGATACAACAAAAAACTTAAAACACTATAAAGAGGCTTATATTTAAGCTACGAAATAAAATTTAATATGTATGTATAAAATTTTTCAGATATGTATTTTATATTAAAGCTAAGATGAGTACGTCATCCGCCTACAAACAAGCCCACCTCCCATACAACCCACTATATTGAAAACACTTTAAAAGGGTCTGTTATATTTATATAGACTCAGCAGAGATAAATATTAGTATGGGAGTATTTTATATCATAATTAAGATGTGTACGAAAAATGGACATCATCTGCCTTCGAACTACCCCACCTCCCATACAACCCAATATATTGAAAGACACTATAAAATGGTTTATATATAGCCTAAGAAGATAAAATTTGGTAAGGGAGTATGTTGTATCAAACTTAGGATATGAATAAAGAACACTCCCCTCTCCCATACAACCCACTATAGTAAAGCAATAAAGACATGTGGGGAGTTCTTAATCGTCTACTTGAAGTATAAAAAACAAAAAATCCAAGAAGAGTTGAGTTATAAGATGAAGAAATAGTGTTATTCCATTATTCCATAGTGGTATTCTGGCGGTTAGTTTTATTATACCCTAAACCTGAAAGGTCAGGGTATATAAACTTTGTGCAAACGTTTGTAACGCATAGAACGAAGCGAGTCCGGTATAGAAAAGTATATATATTCTTGATCAGCGTCACCACGTGAGTCGAGCTATCCATGTCCGTCCGTCCGTCCGTCTGTCCGTCTGTGTGTTGTCCGTATACACAGGATAAGAAGAAGGAGTTGAGATAATTGGATGAAACTTGGTACACATGGATCCAAGGATCTGCACTATTGAATATTTTTGGAATCCGCCCTCGGACACGCCTACTTCCCGTACAACGCGAAAATTGAAAACTGTATAACTCAGCTCATAATTAGCTTACAACACAACAATAAAATTTGGTATGTATGTGTTTTATATCAACTCAAAAATGTCTTTGAAAAATTGACGTCATCTGCTTACGGACACCCCCACCTCCATACAACCCAAAAATTGAAAACGCAATAAATAAGCCTCTGTTTAACCTATAGAGGTAAAATTTGGCAAATATGTTTTATATGACAAAATAAAGATGGTTTTGAAAAATGGACATCATCCGCCCACGGACACGCCTACCTCCCATACAACACGAAAGTTGAAAACTGCATAACTCAGCTCATAATAAGCCTACAACAATACAATTTGGTATGTATTTGTTTTATATCAACACAAAGATGTCTTTGAAAAATGGACATCATCCGCTTACGGACACGCCCACCTCCCATACAACCCAAAAATTGAAAACGCAATAAATAAGCTTCTGTTAAACCTACAGAGCTAAAATTTGGCACATATGTTTTTTGTAACAAAACAAAGATGGTTTTGTAAAGTGGACATCATCCGCCCACGGACACGCCTACCTCCCATACAACGCGAAAATTGAAAACTGCATTACTCAGCTCATAATTAGCCTACAACAATAAAATTTGATATGTATGCGTTTTATACAAACACAAAGATGTCTTCGAAAAATGGACGTCATCCGCTCACGGACACGCCCACCTCCCATACAACCAAATATTGAAAACGCAATAAATAAGCCTCTGTTTAACCTACACAGCTAAAATTTGGCACGTATGTTTTTTATGACAAGACAAAGATGGTTTTGAAAAATGGACGTCATCCGCCTACGGACACGCCCACCTCCCATACAACCCAAAAAGTTTAAAACTCAATAAATAAGGTTATGTTTGTCATAGAGAAATTAAATTTGGTATGCATGTATTTTATACCAAAACTAAGGTGTGTTCAAAAATTGGAAGTAATCCGTCCATGAACACGCCCACCTCCCATAGCGAAAGCACAATAAAAGCATTAACTGTGAGCTACAGGAATACAATTTGGTATGTGTAAATTTTTCATCAACATTTAAATGCATATAAAATATAGGCTTCATCCGCCCTTGAAGACGCCGATTTACGCCCAAAATTTTTTGTTTTTGAAAAGTGGGTTTAGGGTATTTCATAGTCGGCCTAGACCGACTTTAGACTTTCTTTGCTTGTTCTTTTTTTTAATTTATTTATTTGCTTAGCCTTGTTTAGGCTTTTTAGTCACTGTACAATATTTAAAAGTACAAAATAAATTTAAATATAATTTTATAAAGCAATATAAAATGTTTATTAAGTAAATTATCAAAATAATATAAAAACACATTAATAAAAGAACATAATATTTTCAAATTTACGTTATATCGATGGCTAAGCTCACTAAAGTGGTAAGTGACCTTTTGACAAAAATAGGTTTACTGCATTTTCTGAACAAGGTCTGTAAGCCACACTGATAAGCATATATACAATATAAATCATTCTGTCTTTCTATAGCCAATGGAGTCCTGGCCAAGTAAGGTGGACTTTCGGCAAACTAGGTCATATCTACCACACCCAAAACCATACACGGAGGCACTAATACAACTAGATATCATTGGCCAGTTATAGTATTTTATATACAATAAAAATCGTTCATGCATGGTTGTAGGAAAAAAAAAATCCAAAATATACAACCAGCACGGTACGGTCGAAAAATGAATCAACATTCACCAAGCATGTTCGATAAGAATAATTATAACAGGTTCAGGTCCATTCAGATTATATGTAGTTTTGTATCCATGATCAAGTGCATATGATGTATCCTTGGAAAGAGTGTGTTCAGGCTCAGCGGCGGTACTGCAGATAATCTAGTAGTTTATGTTTAATTGAGTACATGGATAACATCTTAAACGGAATTAAAGTCTCCGCAAACGCTTCTTAGTGGTTCGCTTTGCAAGTAATTAGTTCTACAAAAGTTCATAAAAAGTAAATAACTACACTCAGAAATAAAAGTACATTAAGCAACCGTAAAATTGACATTTTTAGTTGACAAAAGTCGTCCGACATTAAAAAATGTTAAAATTGATATTATCGTAATGTACTTTTTACATTACGAAACATACATTTAAAAATGTATAACTGTCACATAATAATGTTATTTTCCAATTTTCGACCACCTTTTCAAGCATTTGAGGGCGTCTTTCAGCAATGACACGTTGAATATTGGTTTCCAAAGCGTCAATCGTTGCTTGTTTATCCACATAAACCAATGACTTCACGTATCCCCACAAAAAATAATCAAGTGACGTCAAATCACACGAACGCGGAGGCCAATTCACCGGTCCATTTCTCGAAATAATGTTGTCGTTGAAATGTTCTTTCAATAAATCGATTGTTTCGCCCGCAGTATGACAAGTGGCACCATCCTGTTGAAACCACATTTCGTCCACATGCATATCTTGAAGATTTAGCAACAAAAATTCATTGATCATGGTTCTGTATCGATTTCCATTTACAGTAACGCGTCGTCCTTCCTCATTTTTTAATAAATAAGGACCGTTGATTCCACCAGCCCATAGACCGCACCAAGCAGTACATTTATCGGGATGCATTGGTAATTCTTGAAAGGCGTGTGGATTATCTTTGCTCCAAATACGGCAATTTTGCTTGTTGACACATCCATTCCACCAAAAATGCGCCTCATCACTGAAGAGAATTTTGCGGTAAAAAAGCGGATAAAAAATTTTAATTGAACAATGTTTTTGAAAATAAATTTCCACGATTTGGAAGCGTTGTTCTGGAGTTAACCTATTCATGATGATTTGCCAAACAATACTGAGTAGAGACGTCACTTTAAACTGTCAAAACAACTGTCAGACAATAGAGTAATCCATATTGAAATAAAAACCTCATAAAAACACCCTTTCATATTTAGTCGTGTTCTTCGACTAAAAAAATTCAGCGAGAATTGGAGAAAGGGGCGTGGCACCAACCATACAATTCAAATGTATAATATCGAATAGCTTTGGTACTAAATTTCTCATAACATTTAAACTTAGTACACAATTAATTTTTGGTCATGTCTTTCAATCAGAAAAACAGCACGGGCATTGGACAACGTGGTGTGACTCCGCCCTTACAAGCCAAAGTTACTTTAAATACAGAATAGCAATGAAAGTAAGGCACAGATAATTCCAACTCAAAATGGAGTTACTACTTAGTGATGTTCTTCTTCTTTAAATGTTTTGAAATATAACTTATGGCACGACGAGGTATATTACATACAGTTACTCAATAAATTGATCGAGCTTTTTTTAGACATACTCAAAGTAAGAATGCATGCTATGGAACAATATTGCAAAAAATAACAGATTACCGTTATTATGAAATGTTATGATGTTGTAAGTTTTAGTACTCATTTTTGTCAATTCTTCTTTAGCAGGATAAATTTTTTGAGTGTGCGCTAAAATAAATAATTTTTCAAATTTACTAACAATTGAAGCATAAGTAAAGTATTAGTTAAAGTAAAATTAAAGTAAGTAATTTTAATTGGGGAAAAAATTGCATTTAATTATTTTAATTTTTAACAGTTTTTTTAATAAAATGGCCTCGAACAACAAAGTTTTGGCTTCAAAGTCAGCAAATATCGTCAGAAAACACGTATTTCGCAACCAAAAAACAAAGCTGAAAGGAAACAAATTTTCTTGGATTCCATGGAACGCCTTATTCTACGCGATGTCCGCAGTAAAAAATTTGAAAGTGCAGTCGAAATACAAAAAAATTGTTCGCAAAACATTACGCTCCGCAGGGTTAAAAGGAAGAACTAAGATTAAAAAGCCACTGCTTACAAAGAGGCATATGAACCTCCGTTTGGAGTTTGCTAGAGAGTACGCAGCCTGGATATCTGATGACTGGGCAAGAGAGGTGTGGTCAGACGAAAGCAAAATTAATAGTCTTGGCTCAGATGGGCGGCAGTGGGTGGGGCGAACTCCCGGCGAAAAATTGCAGCCCAGACATGTGAAACTTATTCACTTAACTTATCAGTCTTATTTCCATCGCATACAAGGTTCTTTCGAGCGTATTGTGTAAAAGATGGAAGCCACATACCAAAACACTGATTGGACCAATGAGACCAATTGCAACAATGTCTGAGTTCGGTATACCTGCAAAGTTGATAAGGCTCTGCAAGATGACGTTGAGCAATACATGCAGCTCCGTCAAGGTAGGAAATGACCTCTCCGAAACCTTTAATACCGAACGAGGTTTCAGACAAGGCGACCCGCTATCATGCGATCTCTTCAATATCATCATGGAGGGGATCCTACGAAAGGCAGGTGTACATCGAAATGGTACCATTTTCTACAAAGGTGTCCAGCTCCTTGCGTATGCTGATGATATCGATATCATCGGCAGAACCAAGAGAGATGTAACTGCTGCTTTCGCCGCTATCGAAAAGGAATCAGCCAAAGTGAGTTTGACGGTGAACGAGGGCAAAACAAAGTACATGCTGTCTGCAAATAGGGAAGTGCGGCGTCTAGGCTCCCATGTTACAGCAGAAAAATATAACTTTGAAATTGTCAAGGAGTTTACATACCTTGGCACCGCCGTAAACAGCAACAACAATCACAGCCTGGGATAAAGCGAAGAATAACAATTGCTAATAGGTGCTACTACGGGCTAAGTAAGCAATTAGGTTCCAGAGCCCTGTCTCGATCGACAAAACTAACACTCTTCAAGACGCTCATCATACCTGTGCTTCTCTATGGCGCTGAGGCATGGGTGGTATCGCAAACAGATGCAGCCGCTCTTGGGGTGTTCGAGAGGAAAGTTCTTCGCAAAATCTTTGGTCCTGTTCGAGTTGGTGACGACTATCACAATCGAATGAACCACGAACTGTACGAGCTCTACGACGACATTGACATAGTCCAGCGTATAACAATTCAGAGACTACGTTGGCTGGGTCATGTCTTTCGTATGGATGAAGAAGCTCCAGCGAAAAAGGTGTTTGAGGCGAAAGCCGAGGGTCGACGATGAAGAAGAAGACCATGCCTCCGATGGATTGACCAGGCCGAGGAAGCCCTTACCGCGCTTGGTGAAAGAAATTGGAGACGGCGCGCGCGAAGCAGAGACGCCTGGCGAGAACTTATGAAGTCGGCCGTAACCCGTCAACGGGTTGTTATGGCCACCTAAGTAAGTAAGACATGTGAAACAAACTTTAAAATTTGGTGGAGGTTCCGTTATGATTTGGGGATGATGACCGCAGGCATAGGAATGGTGCATCGAATAATAGGTAGTATGATTTCATCATCGTGCATTGATATTTTAAGCGCACACCTCAAAGATCGTAAATATTTTTGGTGTTAATGCTCTGGACGTTATCTTCCAGCGATGATCAATTCAAATTTAAATTTAAAATAAAAATTTTTTTTAATAAAATGCGACTTGTTTTTGTTTTTAAACAATTTAGTTTAATAAAAATGATGCATATTTAAATAAATGAAATGATTTAAAATAGTATTCAAAATTTTAATTTTTTTATAAATTAAATGATTTAAAAAATGTCAAAAGTTAGCGGCGCAGGCGAAATAATTTTATTTAAAATCGGAAAATTCTTTAAACTGAATTTTTTTCTTAAGTTCTGTATTAAAAAAGTTGTATTGAAAATTGCGCGATTTTTAGTTATAATTTTTCATATTTAATAAATTAAATGTTTTAAAAGAGTTAAAAGTTAGGGGCGCAGGAAAAAAATTTGCATTAAAAATCGCTCGACTTTTTATAACCTTTCTTAAATGATTTTAAAGAGTGTTGAGAATCACGCGAAATTTTTCATCTAATATATGAAAACACTAATCTCTGAAACACAATCGATTTTAATGAAATTTTGTGAATATGTGTGGTTGGTTTCAGCTTAAAAAGAAGGCTAGTTTTGGACCCGATAAGTAGCGCTGTTATCGAGATCTTCATTTTGTTTTTTTTTAATATTTTTTTCAAAATGTTTTTGGTTTTTTTTCAGATTTCTCTTCAAAAGACATAAAACAACAAATTTGAATGTGTGGCAGGACAACGTCTGCCCGGGATAACTAGATTTTTATAAATTGAATGATTAAAAATAGTGTTAAAAATTTTAATTATTTTATAAATTAAATGATTTAAATGAGCTTTAAAAGTGTGTGCCGCAGGGAAAAAATTATATAAAAACTCGCGTGATTTTAAAAACAAAATGGTTAGTATTTTATAAATTAAATTATTTCTGGAATGAGTCGCGAGCTTTTTAACCCATTTTGGGCCAAGCCAAAAAAAAATTTAAGGAATTTAAAATTGTTCTACAATTTTATAATGATTGGAGTCCAGATAACTCAAAAAACTGAAAATAAAATTTTTTTGACCAAGCTTATTACAGGAAAATGGTGTTCCTAAATAGGAACACTGGCCTGTATTTGGTAAAATTATAAAATTTGAAGAGAATTATGAAAATCAAGGGCGAATATCATTTATTAAACCAAAAAAAAATTGAAAATATCAAAGAACATTTCTTTTTCATCGAATTCATTTCTGATGATGTTTTTCGAAGCACTTAAATTTATTTTAAGTGAAATATGTAGGAACAGTCAAATTTACTGTCATCTAGTGTAAATTCTTTTCAATTTAACTTATAGAAAACCATTATTTATCACAGTTTGAACTCTTGTTAAGAGTACCTCGTTTTTAGTTTTGGATTTTCGCACTTTGTACTTTTTTAATTATTTAATAAAAATGTTCGTTTTTTAAGGTCATTTTTAACTTATACTCGCCCATCGAGGCGTGGCTAGTGGTGGCCATATGAATGTATATTCTGATACTCAAAGGTCAAAGTATTTACAATAAAATATATTTTTATCAACCATTTCTTTAAAAGAAATTTATTTTAATTTATTAAAAGACGTAAAATTACTGTTCCTATATAGGAACACTGGAACGAAATGGGTTAATAAAAACATTTAATTTTTTGTAAATTAAATGATTTAAAAGAGGGTTAAAAGTGAGTGCCGCGATTGTTTAGTTTATGAACTATAATTTGAATTAAAAAATTAATTAATATTTTATAAACTTGTTTAACATAAGTAAATAAAAAAAGGTAAAGTAAGTCATCATCCCCGTTGGGGGTTATGTCTATTGGACACACGGACATAAACCTCAAAGCCGTTTTGGGGCCGCAATTTCATCGGACATAATTCCCAAATCGATTTTAGAGATTATGTCCTTGGGAGCTATGTCCTGGCACCGAATCCATCGGTTCCAGCGCCAAAATCTTTATCATTCGATCCAATATACTTTAAAATATCCTCTGAAGTTACAACTCACATATTCAAAATACTCGGTATCAGGATTAAAAGAATTGTAACAAAAATACTCTTTAAAAAGATTGACAAATAGGCCACATATTCTGACGGGATAGTCAGTAAATTCATCAAAAGTTATATATAAAGTAGGGAATCCATCGAATTTCTTCTTTGCATTTGTGAATTCTAAAAATTTCTTTGGTTTATATTCGCGATATAATGTAGCTGTTTATTAAATTCCAGAAACATAATTTTGCAAGTTTCTTAGTCATTTTAGGTCAAAACTACAGTTTTATTTCATCCATGCCCTTTTCCTGTTGTTGCGCACAGTCTTTAAATCCTTTTTAAATCAAGGTATTTTTAATTAATACATTCTAAAATAATATTAAGTTTACTGCGGAGTTAATGATTTAACCTCAAGAGTCGGCTTTTTAAAATTTTATTTATAAGCTCAGTCGATGGAATTTGAATTTACTATATTTTCTCTATCAGACTTGTACCAAATACTCAGTGGAAGATGGTATTCATCAACAGTTGTTAGAGTAGGGAATACCCTCTTAGCAATGACTTTGTTATTGTCTGCAGTTAACACCAGGTCAAGAAGAAGTCAGTAAACATAAAATTTAATGACTTGATAAATAATAAATTTCACAAAAATTATAAAAGATTTCAACAAGCTGTTTTTTTTTATTGAATATGAAAAATATCAAATTTAATTCAATAGCTATTGTTGTTGTCGTTGTTTTGCATGTCATGTAAAATTAGACCAACAATAAACAAATATAGAAATTCTAACGTTGGTGTAGCCCAACTTTGGAATGCCCTAAAGCACCTATTATGTTTTAATTTATATATATATAAATAAATTACTTCTTATTTTTCTTTAAAATCCATGCATAACTACTGTGGGCTGCAGAGGAGGTTGTTGTTTTAGTGGGCGGATTGCGCGCATTTTTTGTAACTTACAGACGTAGAAGAAGTTTTATCCCTGCAGCTGAAATATCAACCTCTTCATAGAGTTTGTATTATAGGGAGATGTATGGGAGTTGGGCGTGTTCGTGGGTTAATGACGTACATTCTTGATCACATCTTAGTTTTAATATAAAATACTCACATACCAAGTTTATCTTTGCAGCTGAAATCTAAACCTCTTTCTAGTTTTTAAAATAGTGGGTTGTATGGGAGGTGGGCTTGTTCGTGGGCAGATATAAGGTGTCTCCATACCAACTTATAAAATTGTGGCATTTTAATTGTTTACTTTAAGTTTATAATTCTTAAAAAACATATTTTTCAACCAATCTCCGTATGTCATATAAAAACCCTTCTATAGTGTTTTCAATATAGTGGGTATGGGAAGTGTTCGTGTTTGAAGGCGAATCACACCATTTTCTGTGGTGTGTCACACTTTATCATTATCACACTTTTCAATTTAGATAAAAATTACATATATAAGAACCATCACCGTAACAACCATCTTCCAAAATAAATTTTTGTGAATTGCATTCTTTATGCATAGCATTCATTTGAATAAAAAAACAAGTAAAGAAAGTCTAAAGTCGGTCTAGGCCGACTATGAAATACCCTAAACCCACTTTTCAAAAATAACAATTTTTATTGTAAACGGGCGTGTCCGTGGGCGGATGAAGCCTATATTTTATATGCATTTAAATGTTGATGAAAAATTTACACATACCAAGTTTTATTCCTGTAGCTCACAGTTAATGCCTTTATTGTGCTTTCGGTATGGGAGGTGGGCGTGTTAATGGACGGATTACTTCCAATTTTTGAACACACCTTAGGTTTGGTATAAAATACATGCATACCAAATTTAATTTCTCTATGACAAACATAACCTTATTTATTGAGTTTTAAACTTTTTGGGTTGTATGGGAGGTGGGCGTGTCCGTAGGCGGATGACGTCTATTTTTCAAAACCATCTTTGTCTTGTCATAAAAAACATACGTGCCAAATTTAAGCTCTGTAGGTTAAACAGAGGCTTATTTATTGCGTTTTCAATTTTTGGATTGTATGGGAGGTGGGCGTGTCCGTGAGAGGATGACGTCCATTTTTCGAAAAAATCTTTGTGTTTGTATAAAACACATATATATCAAATTTTATTGTTGTAGGCTAATTATGAGCTGAGTTATGCAGTTTTCAATTTTCGCGTTGTATGGGAGGTAGGCGTGTCCGTGGGCGGATGATGTCCACTTTTCAAAACCATCTTTGTTTTGTTACAAAAAACATATGTGCCAAATTTTAGCTCTGAAGGTTAAACAGAGGCTTATTTATTGCGTTTTCAATTTTTGGGTTGAGGTGGGCGTGTCCGTAAGCGGATGACGTCCATTTTTCAAAAACATCTTTGTAATGATATAAAACACATACATACCAAATTTTATTGTTGTAGGCTAATTATGAGCTGAGTTATGCAGTTTTCAATTTTCGCGTTGTAGGGGAAGTAGGCGTGTCCGTGGGCGGATTCCAAAAATATTCAATAGTGCAGATCCTTGGGTCCATGTGACACTGTGTACCAAGTTTCATCCAATTCTCTCAACTCCTTCTTCTTATCCTGTGTATACGGACAACACACAGATGGACGGACGGACGGACCGACGGACATGGATAGCTCGACTCACGTGGTGACGCTGATCAAGAATATATATACTTTTCTATACCGGACTCGCTTCGTTCTATGCGTTACAAACGTTTGCACAAAGTTAATATACCCTGACCTTTCAGGTTTAGGGTATAATTAATGCATTATTCTGAATAAAGAAAAGTTAATATCGAAATGAATAAAAAAAATTTTTTAAAATTTAATGATCAATTTTGTATTCATTGAATGCATTCTTGTGACGTTATTCACTTGTAGTTAGAATTCTGAATATGCAGATTTAACAGCTCTGGTACTTGAGTATATGAGTATGGAAGGGCTATAAAATCTATATGCAGGCCGGCTTAAAGCGTTTCGAAGCCCTGCCATTGCCGAATTGGTTCTTGCCTGCATAACACTTAAGAATTTACTTAATTCAATCCCAAAGTGTTTAATTGTAACTACATTTTTCCAATCATTTAAAAATTCAATAATATTTAAGTACTTGTAATGTTGTAAGATTTGCTTATAGCGACTGTTAATTCTACAGTTGGACATTGAACAGCGTCTAAGTTTTTCAAACGTCTCAAATTTTCACTTATGGATATTTTATTCTCCGATGTTTTTTCATTGGCAAAATCTATTAAGGCTAGATAATAAATATTTATATAAGATTTTGGTTAGTTATAAAATAAACATTTTAAATTACCTGGAAACATAGTCTCTAACTGTTTGATACATACGCTGTTCAATTTGTTTTTTGATCTATTGATAATGTCCTTTGCAATGGAAACTCTATCATTACCAGTACTATTGCTGCTATCGCTAAATGCGTTCACTAGTGGGAATAATTGATAGAGAGTATGATGTGGATGATCCTGCGCACATCGCACTAGAATATCTCGAAGCAGTAAAAGAAAGTCCTGATTTTTAGAATTTAAACGTGCTGTCATCTGATTTAACGCACATAAAAATTTGTAGCTAGGAATTTCGCCAATATCTTTGGCTATTTTCGAGTGCAGGGATTCATTTTGCTTGTTGGCAAACCACAAAGCTATGATTCTATAAATAGCAGGACTGGTGATAGCTTGATCTATTATACAGAACTTCATATAACTCTCGATAGCAATGCATAGATTATCCGTTCTTTTTTGCTTGACGGACAAAATTTCTTTTTCATCCAGGTTTGCGAATTTTTTCATAAAAATTGCACCAATATTCTTATCTCGATCTTTGTTCTGTTTACCAATTAAATCGGCTGCTTGTCTATTCTCCTGTATTATTTTGCATTTCATTTGAAATGCATCGGAATTTGAATAGATATTTAGCTGCGAATGAAAGAAATACAATCAGTACAAGAAAAACATAGGTATAGGTAAGTGTTTGTAGCAGACATTACCTGTGTGTATTCTCTATCGGCATATTTGGCCATTGATTCATAGGCTTGTTTGCGGTTCTTTTGTTCAAACTCGATAAAAGACCCGTGTTGAAATAAGTTTGGATTTTTTAATAATATTTTGTCTTTATTCTTATCAAATTGGTTTAACAAATCAATCGATCCTTTAAAATATTTACTCAACACTGTTTCGAAAGTTTCCGTATTTGATTCCATTAAATATTCTCCATACATTCTGTACGCCTTAACTCTTTGCAGGCAAAAAGCAAATTCTTTATTTTTGATTAAGTGCTCCAATATTGCTTTGGTTATAAGCGACTTTCCAATTTTCAAGCAAACTTCTGCATCTTTTAGTAAAACATTTACCTAAATATTGCTTTGAGTACCTAGATATTCATTTGAATATATTTTGTCTTACTTGTATGTGCTCGTTAGACAGTTTCATATTTTTTAGAACAGCAATATTCCTACTAGCTAAATTTATTTCTCCAGCATGTATACAGCTTTTAATGCACTTCAGTAGGTAAAGCTCTAAAGGATCCGTATCCTTTGAAAAAAAAAAAAAAAATATATATATTAACATAAACAGTGGCAGAGAAAAGAGGATACATAAATCAGATTTTTTTGTTATAAGTTATTACTTTTTTTTTGCAGAAATATTGAAGCCATTATTTTTAAAATTTTAAACTCTCTTCTTAAATTACCCAGCAGTTATTTTGGAGACAATTGGAAAAACCAACTAGTTTATTTCTAGTGAAATTGGAGTTAGTTGCGAACTAGTACAAAAGACGCTCAGCATAGAACAGTTTCAATTTATTTTTATATTCTTTGTTTTTCTTGTCAGCAGGCACAAACAAAATAAAAAAACATACACGTTCAAAACGTGTTGTGGCTCGTTTTTTCATTTAGATTCCACACATATTTTAACTTTTGCAAACATTTTCCATGAAAATGATTAAGTGGTAAATATCAGGTAAAACTACATAAAATAATTTAATAAGTTCTATTGTACGAACCCGTATGTGAAATAAGGCTAATAATAGGGCTTACAGCTGACCACTTCTGGACTGTATCAAAACAGACCAGTTTAGAACTATCCATTATGGAACTAACACAGATATAGGGAAAAAGGGATGCTTATGGGGACAATTGTCTTTTCCTATGACATCAACCCGTAAAAAGCGTCAGTTTGTTCAATGTAAAAGGGTATTGAAGTGGGACCAGTACTGTCCCCTTTTGGAACTAGTTTAGAACTATTCTAAATCTGGTCCATTTATCTGCAGGGTAATAAAAAAAATAAAGAATGTTTACTCCTATTTATTTATACATACACATTTATTTATTTATCCTTTTTATTATACTACGTCCAAAGTCCTCCGTTTGCTAAAATACTTTGGCATAAACACAAGACGTTTTGGCATAATTTTCACTTAATTCTGGTCTATTAAGTGGTAATTAGTTGCAGCACTTTCTAGGTGTGATGGCAGCATTGTTTACAATTTCGAGTTGGATTTAAATGTGGACTTTGTACAGGCCACTGTATAGTTTGAAATTGTTGGTCAGCCAACTATTTCTTTACAATAAACGCAGTGTACTAAGGATCTCATAAGTCGGTCTTAACCAACGTACCAACATTCCACTATGTAAAGCAGTGGAATACTATTAAATCCCCACCGCCGCACGCCGAGATAAATCGGTAACTCTGGTTTGAGGCCACGCAATACTTTTTAGGTAATTTAAGATGGAGGCTATTGAGTGGCATAGCTTGCTAACATGAAAATTGTACACCGATAGTCTTTTTAGAACCAAATTTACAAAAAATTGTATAGGAATGTATATAATAATGGGTGCTGATAATACCCGGCGCAGCTCGAGTCTGGTGATGCTTATGTGTTGGTTATGAGATATGATATGGTAAAACGCCCAACTCTAGCCATATTTTTCTTTAAAAGTTTTTGGTAAAATTTCCATATTTGGTTAATAATTTGAAAACTTTGATTTTTATTAATGTTTACTCAGTTTAAATATTAAGTTATTTACTTCGACCCTATTTTCCTTTACAAAAACTTGAAATCGGATGAAAAAAACATTGATGTGTTAGATGAAAGGAATCTCATATTTGTGGTGAAGTCTGGTTTAAATAAAAAAAAATCGTTAACATAATTAAAACTTTTTGTAAAAATTGATACCAGCGTCACCTATCAGGTCGAAAACTATCTTTAAAGCTGAAGCCAACCATACACATTCACAAAATTTCATTTAAGTCGGTTGTGTGGTTTCGGAGATTAGCGAAAACCAACATATTGACATATGACTTTTATATATAAAAATAAAATAAGTAAAGAAAGTCTAAAGTCGGTCTACTTCAACTTTGAAATGCTCTAAACCTCCTATCACATTTAAATATATCGAGCCATAACCGCGAAAAAGATGATGGTCATAATAGACGAAGAGTTCCTATTAACCACTAATGTCAATGTATCAAGAACCATTGAGTAATATTTATTGCAATTGAAGTGGCTTATCATGTTTTTACGCAAATAATTTTTACTTTTAATTTTGTAGTGGCTTATCATAATTTTGCATTAAGGAAAGTGGTTTGGAAGCTTGTGATCATAAAAAACATGTAAATACTGATGGAGTGCTGTGAGAAAACAGCGGAGCATATACTTACTTACTTAGATGGCGCTTACAACCGTTGGTCGGTTTTGGCCTGGTCTAAGAATTTGCGCCAGCCTCTTTTGTCGTGCGCTTGCTGGCGCCAGTTGGAAATTCCAAGCGTCGTCAGGTTATCCAATGCCTGGTCTTTCCAACGGAGATGCGGTCTTCCTCGTCTGCGTTGGCCACCGCTGGGTACCGAATCCAATATTTTTTTCGCTGGAGCTTCGTCGTTCATTCTCTCGACATGACCTAGCCAGCGAAGCCGCTCTATTTTAATACGCTTGACTATATCGATGTCGGCATATAGCTCATACAACTCGTGGTTCCATCGTATTCGGTACTCGCCATTGACGCAGATTGGACCATAGATCTTGCGAAGGATTTTTCTCTCGAACGCTCCCAAAGTCCTTTCATCAGAGCTGCTCAACTTCCAGGTTTGTGATGCGTATAGTAGGACGGGCATGATTATTGACTTATAGAGCGTCAGTTTTGTTCGTCGAGAGAGAGCTCTGCTTCTCAATTGCCTACTGAGCCCAAAGTAACACCTGTTGGCAAGAGTTATCCTTCGTTTAATCTCAATACTGATATCGTTGGAGGAGTTAATACTGGATCCCAAGTAAACAAAGTCCTTCACTACCTCAAAGGAGGTGTTGTCAACAGTAACGTGGTTTCCAAGACGCTGGGACTATTTGTTTGTTGACACGAGATACTTCGTTTTATCTGCGTTCACTGCAAGACCCATTCGACTCGACTCTTTTTCTAGCCTGGAGAATGCTGCACTGACTTCGCGCGTATTTTGGCCAATGATGTCAATATCATCAGCATACGCCAGCAGCATAACGCTCTTATAGAAAATTGTGCCGCTGCGTCTCAGGTCAGCAGCTCGGATGATCTTCTCCATTACTATATTAAAGAAGTCGCACGAAAAGGAATCACCTTGTCTAAAACCTCGCTTGGTATCGAACGGAAGGGAGAGGTACTTCCCAATTTTCACTGCACTGCTGGTGTTGTTCAGTGTCATCCTGCAAAACGTATTAGCTTCGCAGTAGTACCAAATTCAGACATGATGGAGTATAGGTGACTCCTTATTGGATTGTCGAAGGCGCTTTGAAATCGACAAAAAGATGGTGTGTGTCGATTTGTTTTCGAGGATCTTTTCCAAGATTTGTCGGAGCGTGAAGATCTGGTCGATGGTGGACTTTCCAGGTCTGAAACCACACTGATAAGGTCCAATCAGTTGGTTGACGATGGGCTTCAGTCTTTCACACAATACGCTCGACAGGACCTTATATGCGATATTTAGAAGGCTAATCCCACGGTAGTTGGCGCGAATGGTGGGATCGCCTTTCTTGTGGATTGGGCAGAGCACACTGAGGTTCCAATCATCTGGAATGCATTCTTCCGACCATATTCTGCATAGAAGTCTGTGAATGCATTTAAACAGAGCTTCGCCACCGGTCTTAAACAGCTCAGCCGGTAGACCATCGGCTCCTGCGGCTTTGTTGTTTTTAAGCCGAGCTATAGCTGTTAAGACCTCGTTATAGTCGGGCAGCGGAACTTCAACGTTGTCATCCATGATTGGGGTTTCCGGGATATCATCTCCACTGGCGGGATTGTTGTCAGCGTCGCCATTTAAAAGACTAGAGAAGTGTTCCCTCCATAGCATCAGTGTACTCTGGATATCTGTCACTAGATTCCCATTCTCATCCTTGCAGGAAGAGGCTCCGGTCTTAAAACCATCGGCCAGGCGTCTTAATTTTTCGAAAAATTTTCGAGTCTCATTCCTGTCGCCATGCATCTCAATTTTCTCGCACTCACGCATTTCCGCCTCTCGTTTTTTTCGCCTGAAAATGCGTCTCTCTTCCCTCCTCTTCTCTCGGTATCGCTCCATAACAGCACGCGTTACAACCGACTGCAGGGTGGCTTTGTAGGCGATGTCCTTTTCTGCAGTGGCGTCGCGACACTCCTGGTCGTGCCACTGGTTTCGGCGAGGGCGGTGGTAGCCTATCACCTCTTCGGCAGCCGTACGCATAGAGTGGGATATGTGCGTCCACTGTCCGCATATATCGTCGATCGGAGGAGTGCTTTCTTGAAGCAGGAGTGAGAGTCGATTAGCGAAGGCTTCGGCCGTCCGTTTTGACTGCAGCTTATCGACGTCTAGCTTTCTTTGTGTAGGATTGCGAGCATTCTTAGCTGCGCACAGACGTGTGCGGATCTTGGCTGCGACAAGATAATGATCCGAGTCTATGTTAGCACCACGGATCGTGCGTACGTCTAGTACACTGGAAGAGTGCCTTCCGTCAATCAAAACGTGATCAATTTGGTTGCATGTTTTTTGATCAGGGGACAGCCAAGTGGCCTTATGAATATTGAGATGCTTGAATCTAGTGCTACTAACGACCATGTTTCGTGCTGCGGCGAAGTCAATCAACCTCATTCCGTTATCGGATGTGTTGTCGTGGAGGCTGAACTATGCCGACAGCGGAGCATATATGCTTCTTTTTATATCAGTTACTAACTGTGTTGTTTCTAAAATACCTTTCTAAAATACCTTTATTAAAATTTGTATGGCTTAACTTGTTTTTACAGAAATTATTTTTACTTTTAAATTTTCAGTAGCTTTTAATGATTTGCAGTTGAGCAAAATTCTTTTATGGCATGTTATATTAAAACCATTGTCTTATTTTAATAAGACATGGCATTATGGCCATTATGGCATCTTATATGAAAAACCGATGTTTAATTAAGTTCTATATAAGGTTATGCAAGAAAAACCGGTATTTGTGTTCGATATATAACTTTTTAATATATTAACACCTGATAAAAATATTTTGGCGTGTTATATATATAACCACCAATATACCATTCTTTTTATAATACTTTAAAATCAACAAACATTGAAGCCGAGGAAATAATATAATACTAATGAATAATTATTCAATAATATATGTTAGAACAATTATAATGTAATATTTTTGTAAACAAAAAATTTTAACAGCAAACTTTTTGCAAAAACATTATAAGCCACACTTTTTTTTGAATGAGTGGTTCCACTAGTTTTTATTCGCTAATTTTTGTACATATTGTAAAAGGCCTCAATAAACAACATTTAAAAAGTATTGAAAGTACGATTACATGCAATGTCTATTTTATAAATTTTTTAAAGATTCAAAGGCGATTATTTACAAATTTTTATTTTGTGGCTTATCATGTTTATGCAATAAGCCCTTCAAATATATTTAAAACCAAAAATGGCCTTTTTAATTTTCTTTGATATGAAATTCATAAATGTAGGGTTTGTTCAAAGTTTCTAACGTTAAAATTTAAAAAAAGTTTATATGATCGAAAAATCAAGCCTTGTATCATAAAAATTTAAGATTTTTTTATTTGTTTGCTTTTATAAATTTTGCATTTTTGTAATTTTGTCTGCATAAAAGTAATGGTGTAGTGAAAGAATTATGACAACTTCTCAATTCGTTTCTGAGTTATAATACATACAAAAGTCTTTTTACCAAACAATGGAGTCTCTCTTGGATCGGAAAATATTTAATATTTACCTCCACGTGCGTCAGAGATTTCTAAATATTTAATATTGTGCGATCCAAGAGAGAATTCATTGTTTGGTAAAAATATTTTTGTAGGTAACAAAATAAGGAACAAAATGATATTTATTTAAATTAATTCATCATGGGTTAACGGCATGTAAAAACTCATTAAAAAATACAAAACTAAATTGTATTTTTTTTTTTTTTTTGAAAAAAAGAATTTTTTTTTAAATACAATCCAAAAGCTAATGCAATTAAGTGCAAAATAAAAAAAATTACATCAATCGGATCAGTAAAAGTGGAAATAATTTAATTTCATTAAATAGGATCGGAGAAAATTCAGCAAATTATCACAAATTAATATATATAAATATTTTCCAAAAAAAAAATTTTTTTTTAAATTCCTGAAATACCCATCAGTTATTTTTATGTATTTAAGCTTTAAAAAACTTTTCGGCCAATTCTAAAATGTAAAGGTAAATAAGGTGTGCGATTTGTAAAAGAATGATCAATATGTACATTTTTTTATCAGAATCTCCTCCTGAGTCGATTAAGCCTTTTCCGTCCGTCTTTCAGTAATTATAATAACATGCAAATTTTGAAACTTTCGTAACAACATTCGTTATAGCTATTCGATATAAGTTTCCATAAAAAACAAAAGGCCAATTTCGAGAATGACCCAAATCGGTTGAAGACTATGCCTAACTCCCCTCCAAAGTGATTTAATTAAATATGCTATGATTTTTATGTTTATTTTTATATTTATGATTTTTAATATGCACTCTAAGCTTGCAATTCGGCATAATCAAAAGAAAATTCCGTCTTCATCTTTTACAACAACACATCAAAGTAAAAAACAGCTTATTTTTACCAATTATAGCTACGGTGAAAAACGACATGCTGTTAGACCAATTTTCTACTGGGTTTTTCAACTAAGTAAAAGCACTCAAAAATTACAAAAATTCGATTTAGTCGAAAAACCTAATAACTCGAAAAATTCGAATTACTCGAGTTATTCGCTACGATTTTCGAGTCGAGTAACTCAGACTTTGGCTTATTCTTCAATAGTCCAATTTTTATGATCTTTGATAAATTTAAGCATGGCTCTAGCTTTCGTGGCATTTTTTGTTTGACGTAAAGAGAAGCACGATCTATTTGTAAGACATTCGTTTGTTCTTCAAGTGCTTATTATATGCGATCTCATCTCGAATTCAAATAATTTGTAAACAAAATGTAATTGATTTCTTGAAGCAAATCGTGTATCATTTAACAACAATATAACAAAAATATTTTAGTTTTAGGTAGTTTTCAATCATTAAATATACCTGATAATATTCTTTGATTTTCCGATTTGCGCGTATGCCAGCAGTTTTAAATAGAGTCGCCTGGTGCGACAGGATCTGCTCCTTACAAAAGAAATTACCATACTCTAGTTCAGCTTCGATTTTCCATTTTTCAAATATTGTTACAACTTCACTCGAAGAAGTAAACTGCACCTATATAAATAAATTCCATTTTTAATTTTTTTTGATATTAATATGGTTATAGGATAAAAACCTGGCAAAAGTCTTCGACCTGCTGGAGTATTTGTAGCCAAGTTAAATATTTATAAACGCTGTGCAAACATTCCAAACTGATTTCTTTTAGAATTGAGACCACGCAATTGCGAGCATTTGTTATCGCTGCTAAGCTATTTATCTCTTCCCTTTTATAAATGCACTTAAGAGAGTTAAAGTGATGCTTTTTAAACTCCTGTTCCATATCATTAAGAGTGTTGATCTTGGCATGTCCTTCCACAATTGTATCCCATTGACAAAGTCTCCAACATATTTCATAATCAATAGACTTAGTGTTTTGATTCAAATTCGCTAGAGACAACAAGCCGTTTTTTTTTAAATTACTAACGTATACAGAATTGTAACTTAATCCTGTTGCATCAGCATGTAGCAACACATCTGACCAAGTTCCTTCTATGTTTAAAAATTCCAGTCGAGATTTTATTGGATTAAGGAAACCGGATATAGCATCACAACATCCAATAGACTCATAAGCCTTAAAATAATAGCATATATTAAAAATCCACAATTTTAAAGAACCCACTCTTTCGATTACTTTTAAAGAAACTTCTTGAAAGAGTTCGTTTGATATTATATCGTTGCTTGTTTGCCTTGATTCCTTGTTCTTTTCTTGTACACTCCACATCTCCAGATACAGAATAGCAAGAAAGTAAGCCTGACAATAATTGCACGCTTTGGCGACATATAATAAATTAACAACTGGCAAGTTCCTATGACAACAGAAGAATCTCATAAAGGAATATAAATTTAAGAAAATCAATTCTTACCATTCATTAGAAATCCGAACACATTCACAAATATCGAGAAAATGCTTTATTATCCGTTTTTCTTTGTATATTGTGGCAAGTTTTAATGTATTTCTGTTGATTGCTGTAAAAACCTCGTTGAAGAAATAATCCAGCATCGCTAAAATATTAACTAAGTGTACATCTTTTTTTGAAACTAAAATTTTAAATAGAGGTATTAATGAGGACTCAGCAAATATAGTATCACAGCAGCACAGTTCTTCAAAATCTGCCCAGCCAAGGAAAGAGTACAATTTTGACACAAAATTGCAGATCCATTGTTCATATGAGAGAAGAACAGTATTCTGTAACATCGTAAGCACATCAATAGACTCCATTGTAATAGATGAGTTCAAATAGTTTTTTCTATGGGAATCATCATGATGGAAAACATTCAAATATGAAAGAGAATCTAAAAAAATTTTGTTATTTGAGTTCATTAGCCATAAAACATTCTCAATAACTTAGTATTTTAATTCCATTTCTGGAGTTAACGAGCTGTTCGCAAACCAAACACACAGTTAAAAATGTTTTTTTATTGTAATTTAGAAGAATGCTTTCAACAGTATTCAATAAGCATTCTGTGAAATATTCCATGGGGTCCTTTTGAACTGACTCCTTAAAAAAAAGAATATATATAATAAAAAAAGACTCTTTGATTGAAAAACAAACGTACTGTACGGTAAAACGAAATATCTGTTTCAAAATAATACGAGAATCCATTTAATTTCAGGGCACCAATTTCACCTAAACATTTTGCAGCTTCCATAGTAAACGCTTCATTACTTGAATTACATGTTATTTCTATTAAGCGTTTAATGAAATCGTTAATAAGAGAGTTTTCAAGCGGCAACTGTGATTTATTATTTGAAATCTATTGATTAAAATTTAAGAAAAAAAATATTATTAATCGTAATACATTTCAAAATCAGCGCTTACTTCGCATCAAACCAACTTAACTTATTTCTAAAGGAAATAGGAATATTTTTTACTAGCTGGCCCCCGACAGACGTTGGTCCAAACCAAACTCCAATAAATTAGCTAAAAAAGTAAAATGAGAAAAAACATATTTCCGAGTGGTCATCGAATCTAATAACGATTGTGGTCAAATATATCAAATTTGAAGAGGGGAACATTCAGAAATACATCATGAAATTTATATGTAAGTTGTCTTTTATAGGTGGCAGTACACCTCAAATGCTAGAAATGTGCAATGTCCTTGGAATGTGATACGGTTTTGTTACAAGAAACACAAAACAATCACAATTCTTACAACGGAATTACAATTTTGTCAATTTGTGACTTATTGTCTTCGTTTCAATTTGACAATCAGCCGTTATTTGACATTTGAAGGAAGAAATAGAATCAACCAAGTATGCCCTTCGTCAATATGATCGAGGTTGCATTAAACAAATTTATGTTTTCGTTGTTGGTTGAATTTTGACAACAAAGTCAACAACACATGTAAGAAAATGTCATGCGATAAGATTTCTTGTAAAGATCCCCTCTAATGAATAAATTACTATTTTTGGAATAACTACACTTCAGGTGGCAAGCGTTATTACCCAATATTAAATCCATTTATTATATGTATTTTGATCTCATAAGCCCATACATAACAAAAAAAAAAAAAAACTCGCGCGCACTCGGTTTAGGACATAAAATTTGTGAAAGTTTGGAAAAATTAACATTTCAAGCTTGTTTTTAACATTCTGTACTAGGGCAAACTATTTCATCATAAAAAAAAACCATAATAAACAACAAAATCATACGTATTATATATTCGGTGACCATTCGACTCGTATTACCAGGGACAGTCCCGTGTTCTAGTAAAGTGTCCCGGTGAAATATTTTTTTAATACGGGACGTGCGGGAGTCCCGTATTTACCATTTTGTCCCGAAAAAGTCCCGTTTTATTGTTTTTATGAACTTGTATACAATTTTTGTTCAAGTTTGGCAACATTTTTACAGCTTACAGCTTACATATCTTAAGAAACATTTTAAGTAATTGGCAATGCTTAAATAAAGCAAAAAATCAATAACGCGAGGGGCGTGGCACTTTTTTAAAAACACTCATTTTCTGTTTTACTTTCGTCTTTAAATCACACATTAATGAAACTCGGTACGAACTTACTATTGAGTCTTCGTCTTCGGCTGTCAAATTTGAGCGATCTTTGGAAAAGGTGGCAAGGTACCGCCCATAAAGTTAAATTTTTGATATCGCATAGATTTGGAACTAAATTTCGTATAACAATAAAACTTAGTATGAAGTATGAAGCAATGCAAACAAGGGCATTGAAAAACGGGGCGTGGCTCCACCCATAAAATTAAAATTTTCGATACAGATAGCTTTAGAAGTAAAAGTCACAGAAAGATTTAACTCAAATTGGAGTTACTATTTTGTGGTGTCCTGCTACTGGAACAGGTATCGATATGGATACATTGAATAGCTTTGAAAGTAATAGTCAAATATTAAAGAAACTCGGTTGGAGTAATTTTTTGGTGATATCCTACTACTCGGAAGTACTCGCAAACTAAAACGGGTTCTGAACAAGGGGTGTAGCTCCGCCCATAAAAGACAATTTTTTTTTAAGTTAATATCTTTGGAAATAATGGTCACAGAATATTGAAACTCAAAGGTAAGTCACAATATGTTTGCAAACTGCACAGACATTGGATAAGGACGGTGCAAACGCGCCGGGTACCAGCTAGTAGTATTATAAAATTATTTAATTCAAATTTATTTACATTATGTACAGTTAAAGTTGAAGATATAAAAAAAAGTTTTTTTTTTAGTTAACTCCTTTAGAATCGATTTGCATGAAAAGAAATTATATTAGGGGGTAAAAGTCAAATTTTCAACTATTTTTCGTTACGGTTGAGTTTTCAACTATTTTTTCGTTATGGTTGAATTTTCAACATTTTTTCGTTACGGTTGAATTTTCAACTTTTTTTCGTTACGGTTGAATTTTCAACTTTGATTCTATGATTCTTAACCAAGCGAATACAATGGAATTATCTAAGGTTAATTGGCTTTTTAATGGAGTCCATGGAGAATTTGGACCAAAGTGGATGATTCTATGGCCATTCGGATGCAATGGGATTAACTGAGGTCACAGGCAGGTCATTGGAACTTTTATGGGTTCCATGGAACATTTGGATCAAAATGAATGATTCTATGACCAATCGGATGCAATGGGATTATCTGAGGTCACAGGCGGGTAATTGGAACTTTTATGTGTTCCATGGGACATTTGGACCAAAATGGATGATTCTATGGCTAATCGGATGCAATGGGATTATCTGAGGTCACAGGCGGGTCCTTGGAACTTTTAATGGTTCCATGGAACATTTGGACCAAAATGGATGATTGTATGGCCAATCGGGTGCAATGGGATTATCTGAGGTCACAGATGGGTCATCCATGGATCCATGGAACATTTCGAACAAAATGGATAATTCTATAGCCAATCGTATAGAATGGGATTTTCTGAGGTCATTGTCACTTTTATGAATTCTACGAAGTATTAGGACATAAATGGATGATTCTGTGGTCAAGCGAATGTAACTGGACTATCTGAGGTCTAGGGTGGGCCAGCTTTAATGGATTTCATATAAAAATAAAATTTTCGAGTGATAAGTTTAATATTAATTTAGTTTTGGAAGAAAACTGGGGACTTCTAGATTTGTTTCAATCCTCACGGTTTGTAAAAAATTTTACTTCAGACTTTCACGTTTCGAGTTAAAGTTATTTCAATTTTATTTCCTCAGTTTTTGGTAACGACATTACATATTGGTAATGAAATTAATAATGTTAACTGTTATTAATTGTTTATAATGAATTTATATATTTACCCACTTTGCCTATTGTACATGATTACATTAAATTCCATGGCAATAAATGTGAAGTAAACTCCCATCGCGCGTCGGAGCTGACACGCACTCTTTTTTGTTTGTTTTTGTATTTGTTGTTTATTTTCTAGAGGTCGTTGGCGTGTTTAAAAAAATGTTGTAAGTTGGTTTCTCGTCTCCAGCATTTCCAAGGCGTCGGAAAGTAAAAAATCAAAGTGCATTCTTCAGTAAAAGGTTGAAGTTGAGCACTACGGAAATAAAAAAAAAAACAAAAAAAAAATGGCATGCGTTGAAAACCAAATTTACAAAAAACCACTCTTTTTGGCAGAAATTCGTAGCCGTAAAAAACAAATATAAAAGTTTATTGGCTTTAGTGCTTAACAGAGTCTATGAAGTTTACAATTAATCAATATTCATCGAAATCTATAAAGCAGAACTCGAGATATCTTAGAAACTAATTTGAAAAAACGCGATTAGATTTTCTTCTATGAACGATAATATATGAATAAATGCGCGACATACGAATATAATGCATGTTATATCTTTTTTTTATTTGATATTTCTTCTAAAATATCATATACGCATTCTTAAGACCTTAAGGAATCAGATTCTAAAAGAAAACAACAAATTATTTTTCCTTTTTTACACTGTAATAGTACCTTAATGTGATAATGAATTGTACAGGACTTAAAATTTCGCCAAACTCTATAAAGCCAAACTCTAAAGCCAAGCCTGCGGTCGAAATTCAAGTCGACCAATCTTTTTCTTGCTTATTTATATTTAAATACCTACAAACAAGTCAAGGAGCTCAAATAATAAAGCTCGTCGGAACCAAAAAAACTAAATAGGCTATCCCTTTACTATCAAAGTGTAAGGGGATTGCGATCCAAAACGCGAGACTTATTTCTTTCTACTCAGAATTGTTCTGAGGACATTATCGCGTTTACTGAAACGTGGTTGAATGAAAGCATTACTGACTTGGAATTGTTTGACAATAGTTTCCAAGTATTTAGAAAGGACAGATACTCCAGCAATATTTCTTCTGTTGGTGGTGGCGTTCTTTTAGCTGTAAGGAACTGCTTTGTCAGTTCCTTTGTTTATATACCCTGCGCTTCTAATATTGAGCTAATACGCGTTAAGGTTATACATTGTAGCTCAAATGTATACATAATTAATGCATGTTTCTCCAAACAGTAGTGCAGAGTTATAAACAAGTCTGGCAGATTGTCTAGACTATATTCTTAATATTCTTTACGTTAATGACGACATTTTATTGTTGGGCGATTTTAATCTGCCCAACTTAAAATGGCTTCTTCTGACGATGATACATTTTTTGTGCATCTAATGCGAAGACTCTTGGAGAGCATATATTCGTTGACAGTATATGTTCTGACTTACAACAAGTGAGTTGTATTTATAATAGTCTGGAAAGACTTCTTGACCTGGTCTTAACTACGAACAGTAACAATGTCATTGTTAAGAGGGCCTTCCATGCTCTAACTACTATTGATGTATATCATCCACCATTGAGTATTTGGTATAAATGGGATAGAGAGAATATAATTAATTCTAGTTCAATGGATAAAGTTTATGAAATCAATTTCAAAAAAGCTGACATTTTGAGGTTGAATCATTTACTGAACAATAAACTAAACGTAATTTTAGAATATATTAATGGACATATTCTTGATAATTCCATTAATTTTTTTTATGTTGAACTCTTTGCTGTAATTTCTCAGTCTGTACCATATAGCCTCAAATTTGCAAAGAACTCGGCGTACCTTTGATACACAAAAGAGTTACACTTCGCAATAACAGGAATAGGGCATGGAAGAGATATGTCTGTAGTTTGGACTCAATTGACCTAGAAATCTACAAACGTTTGTTTCCGGAATTTCAAAATCTTTCAGCTGTTTTATATAATGAATATTTAGACAATATTAAGCTGAGAATATTGTCTGATCCAAAGAGATTTTGGGGTTCATAAATACTAAAAAAAAATCTGATGGATTTCCTTCATCCTCCAAAACTCATAATGGATTTACGGACGATCCTTCTATAATTTGTGGCCGTTTTGCCAATCTCTTCAAGGAATATTTTTGTGGGGCATTCCATCGTGACGTACACGACATTTGTACGACTTTTGCTATGTTTCAAAGGAGCTTGCTAAAAATTTAAGTAATTATTCATTATTATTTTGCATTATTTTAATAATTTAAGACCTCTTACACTTTTAGAAATAAGTTAAAGCAAATTTCTCTTGATGGTTAAAAGAAAAAAACGATCAAATGTTGAGTGACGTACCCGACAATGAATCAACCAGTTTTAATGTAATAACGATTAATCACAAAAATTCAGCTAAACCGGAAATGCAAAAGCAAAATATGGATATAATAATAAAAATATGCATTTTGAAGATAACTATACAAAGTCAAATTTGGAAATTAAACTTAAAAAAAATGTGAAAATTTATAAAAAGCAAGCGTGACGTACACGACATACTGTGTGACGTAAGCGACACGTACGAATTTAAACTATTTTATTGGTGTTTTTTACTTTGAATATTGGTGTTTCAGCATCCATGTTGTATCTTTGAGTGTGAATTTCGTCTCCAATGTACTGCAGAATGTGAAAAATTATATATCTGTGATGGTTTGCATAGGCATCCATGCGGATTTCTCATTGGCCTGTCTCTATTAAAAAAACTCTGTATCTCGGTTAATATTGACACTAGGGTACTGAAATTGAAATGAAACAGGGGAAGAAAGATTCAGTACAACGTTCGACGAAAAAGTGGGAAGGATTATCCATAGGGCGTGGCACTTGAACAAAAGTACTTTTTTCAATTAAAATTCATACTAGGGTGCTGAAATTCGGTGAAGGTGTGGTTAGAATTATAACAAATCACGATTAAGAAAGTTGGTGGGACTCACATAGGGGGGTGTCACTATTAGAAAAACTCTGTAAGTTGGTTTATATTGTTTCAAGGGTAACTATTTGGTACATTGATACATTTTTCAAAATATCTCTAAAACTGCTAAAGATTGAGATAAAAAATATATATTTTTGATAAAAAGTTTTCTATAAAGATTTTAAAAAGAGTTTTCCACCATATAAAAAACAATTTTGAAAATTTAAGAGAGGATAAAAAGTTACAGTCTCAAAATATGTTAAAATTTTAATATTTTTCAGCTTTGAAGGGACATATTTCGCAAACTAAAAAAGATAATTCAACTTTGGGTTCACAAATTGAAATAACTTATATTTTAATTATAAAAAAATTTAAATACGATCGAAATCCGTCCTCGCATTTAAAAGATATAGTGCAATTATTGAAAATAGGACAAATTTTCAGATTTTTGCCTATAACTCCTAAATTCGATCTGATGATGAAAAACGAATACCATATTTAAAATCTGCGTTTATAATTCATCTAGACTTGATAGCACTTTATTCTGCAACTTTTGTTGTTTTTCCATATTGTCCTTACGCAAAAACTTCCATTAACTGCGTGACGTACGCGACAAACAATGAACTGTTAATTTTAAATACATTAAAAATGAAAAAGTCTGGAGATTCCGTAGTTTTACAATTGTTGACACTTTGTCTGTTTAGTAGTGATTGAAAAAATTCCACCTTCACTCTTACTCTAGTGATGACAATATATATCTTTTAAGCGTGACGTACACGACATCGATTTACCAATTAAAATGTTATCGATTTTATTCAAATGAAACAATTCCTTGGAGAAATGAAGGTTGTGATAGTAACAACACGATATGCGGTATTGAATAAAATCAATTACATAACAATTTGTTACATATATCAAAAGAAAAATTGAGAAAAACTTTGAGTTAATTTTTAGCATTGATCTCTTTGACGATATCATAAGTATATATATATATATTTATCATTGCAGTGATGAGCCAGAAAAAAGATATTGTACCATAAGGGACTTAACTCATGTAGGTTCACTGCCCTGTTGTTAAGAATTAGAAATTTTGCTTTTTTTGTTTTTGCTAAAATATACCACTTTTCGTGGAATGCCCCTTGTTCAGATTCATTTAACCCTGATGAAGGTTACTTTAACTACATGAACTCTTCACCCAGGGTCTCTTTGGAATCTATATCCTTTACCTTTGAGGATATTTTAAAGTATATTGGAACAATCGATGAGGATTTTGGCGCTGGACCTGATGGAATTCCTACCGCAGTGTTAAGTCAATGCGGATCCGTTTTGTGTCAACCACTTTCTTTATTGTTTAATAAATCATTTACAGAAAGTTATTTTCCAGTTTTTTGGAAAAAATTATTTATAAGTCCTATATATAAAAAAGGTTCCAGGAATGATGTTAATAATTATAGGCCCTTCGCTAAACTTTCGTCTATTCCCAAACTTTTTGATCGAATTGTGTACGATCGTGTTAAAATTCATTGTGGAGAAGTCATAACAACTCGTCAGCATGGTTTTGTTAATGGAAGATCCACAGTGTCTAATCTTCTCGATTTTACAACATTCTTCTTAAATTCAATGGAATCTGGTTACCAAGTCGACTGTATTTACACTGACTTTAGTAAAGCATAAGTTACCTCATGATTTAATCTTATTCTAACTAAAGTTAATGGGATTTCCACATTATTTTGTATGCTGGATAAAATCGTATTTGACTGAGCGATCTTATCAAATACGATTCCGAGGGGTGTTGTCTTCAGAATTTATTGCTGAATCAGGTGTTCCTCAAGGTAGCCACCTTGGTCCACTTCTGTTTATTTTAGCAATTAATGACGTCACACACGTCATTGAACACTCTCGTCTGCTGATTTATGCAGACGATATGAAAATATACAGAAAAATAAATACTAAAGATGATTCTAACCTACTCCAGGCTGATCTGAAATCCTTTGAAGTTTGGTGTTCTAAAAATAATATGTTTCTCAATCCTAGTAAATGCCAAACTATGACCTTTTCGCGAAAAAGGAATAATTTATTATTTGATTACAATATAAAAGATACTGATTTAAGTCGTGTAGAGGTGGTCAAAGACCTTGGTGTATGCATGGATCCTAAGTTATCCTTCAACATTCATATTGATAATATATGTAAAAAAGCGTCTTCAATGCTTGGATTTATAAAACGCTGGGCTAAAGAATTCAATAGCATGATTGCAACTACAACGTTGTATTATGCAATTGTGCGTCCTCACTTGGAGTACGCAAGTCAAGTCTGGTCCCCAAGTTATAATGTGCATGTTGAACGAATAGAGAGGATCCAAAAACGTTTGTTCGGTTTGCTCTAAGGGGCTTAAGTGGAACTGATATTTTAAACCTTCCTCCTTATGAGGATCATTTAAAATTATCAAGAATGCAGTCACTAAGTGAGCGAAGGAGGTCCGCAGATATCGTATATTTACACCAACTCATGACCGGTGTTTTCGATTTTCCGGAATTTCTTTCTCTCATTAATTTTAACTCTAACCGTAGAAGCAGTAGAAACGCTAACACTTTAATTTATTTACCTTTTAGTAGAACGAACTATATGTTAACTGCTCCTTTAAACCGCATGAGTACCTTTGTTAACAACTGTAGCGTTTTTGATGTTAACTTGTCAAAAGGTCAACTCAAAAGTAGATTAAAAGCTATTCTGTAATTAGATCTATGTGTGCATGGTTAGTAGTTACGTCCTGTGTTGTCCCTGAGCCCAACCCAATTTTTGGTGGGTAAATTTTTTCCACATTAACTTTGTTTTGAGCCACTAGATTCTTATTCATTAAAAACTTTTGATGCTTTGGATTGTGGCTTCAAATGAGTAAATGCTGAGAAAGTGCGAAAAAGCTGTAGTAGCTGAACTCTTTTGTTATTGCATGTAAATCAGCGAAGGGCACACACATACCATCACATTCTTTGATTGTGTGTAAAGCAGAGAAAAACGAAGATCAATTTTACGTATTTTCTCACTTTATTTTAAAAAATTGCGCAAAAAGATGTTATTTCAACAAATGCTGATAAGCAACTGACAGCCGAATACACAGCCGAATACACACGATCATAAGCCACACGAAGTAGCTTACACTGTTCATGTGTCGCGTCTCGCAAGCAGCATTTTGCTTCCAATCGCATGGGATAGGAAATTGCCCTTCTCTGATTTAAATGCATAATAAGCGAGATGGTAAAAATAAGTTCTAGGCTATAACTTTTAATTGAACTTGAATAGATATTGATTGTATAATTGATGAATACAATCATTAGCTTAAAACTAAATTTTTTGTGGAAATTTTTACTTTTGAGAGAAATCATAAATTGAGAAAAAGGGGGATTGTGTAAGCGTATTAACATATAAATATGCGTTAGGAAAATAGTTAAACTGATTTAGAACACAGGCTGGAATAAAAAATTTGTGTAAGTTAAAAGGTCCCGTATTTTGCTCCATGAATTCTGGTCACTGTAATTATATACCATATGAGAGATGAATTTTTCAGACTTCAATAATTTACTTTATAAAATCCATTGTTGGAGCGAAGTTGTTTGAAGTTGTTTAAATGGAACAAGTTGTTTGAAAAATGCAGGGACCGTACCGGTTATGGTTTTTATCGAAAAAGTCACATATTAACTGTTATTTTTTAACTTTTATTTTTTCCGACAAAAATAAAAGTTATTGTGTGCCTTATATTTTTTCGGGCAATTATAAAAGTTACTTTTGACTTTTATTTTATCGGTCAAAAATAACAGTTATTTTCTGCCTTTTATTTTTTCGGTCAAAAATATCAGGCAATTTGTGTTTTTTCAAAGGCTGTTTTACCGACTAAAAAACTATTGATACCATTATTTTCGTCTCGTCGATGCGCACAATTTATATATGGTATCAATAGTTTTTTAATTGGTCAAGCGGGCTTTAAAAAACCTAGAAAGTGCCTGATATTTTTGACTGAAAAAATAAAAGTCACAAAATAACTGTTATGTTTGACCGATAAAATAAAAGTCAAAAGTAACCGTTATTTTTGTCCGAAAAAATAAAAGGCAAAAAATAACAGTTAATTTTTAACTTTTATAGAATCAGTCGAAAATTTAAAAGACACTTAACATTCGTGAAGCTGAGGCCATTTATATCATAATGGTATATTTGAAAAAGTCCTTCGACAATATTTTCATTGTGTCTTTTTCATTTAAAAATTGTAAAATAACAGTTATTTTCGGTCCCTGGAAAAATGTTTGGATTCGCATAACTCTCAAGTGGGTTGACCGCTTCTTATAATTTTTTTTTCTTAACTGTTCTACGCTTCCAGCATACTGTCACCACGAATCCTTAATTTCAAAATTCTATTTAGTTAAAAAGTTTATTGAAAATATTGAGGGTTGAATTTGAGCTTGCATGTTATATGCATGTATTTTATATGAGTATTTGTATTTTTTTCTATTATATTCCCAAAATTTAAAACTTTATAGAGGCTTGTACTTTAGCTACAAGGATGAAATTTGTACAGTAAGTTTTTATACCCAAAACCAGAAAGGTCAGGGTATATTAACTTTGTGCAAACGCTTGTAACGCATAGAACGAAGCGAGTCCGGTAAAGAAAAGTATATATATTCTTGATCAGGAATGTGTGTCTGTGTGTTGTCCGTATACACAGGATAAGAAGAAGGAGTTGAGATAATTGAATGAAACTCGGTACGCATGGTCAAATGGACCCAAGGATATGCAATTTTGAATATTTTTGGAATCAGCCTACGGACACGCCTACCTCGCATACAATGCAAAAACTGAAAATTGCATAAATGAGCTCATAATTATTCTACAACATAAAATTAGTTATGTATGTATTTTATGTCAAAACAAAGATGTCTTCGAAAAATGGATGCCATCCGCCCACGGCCAGACCTGCCTCTCATACAACGCAAAAATTTAAAACTCAATAAATAAGCTTATGTCTAATCTTCAGAGAAAAATTTGGTACGCATGTTTTTTGTAACAAACCAAAGATGATTTTGAAAAATGGACGTCATTTGCCCACGGATACGCCCACTTCCCAAAAATTGAAAACGCAATTAATAAGATTATGTTTAACGTACAGAGATAAAATTTGGTACGTTTTTATGTTATAACAAAACGAAGATGGTTTTGAAAAATGGATGTCATCCAACCACGGACACGCCCACCTCCCATGCAACCCAAAAATTTAAAACTCAATAAATAAGCTTATGTTAAACCTACAGAGATTTTATACATTTTATATCAAAACTTTGCATTAAAAAATTGGGCGTAATCCGTTCCTGAACACGCCCACTTTCCATACAACCCACAACAGCGAAAGTACTATAAAGGTATTAACATGGGAGCTACAGGAATAAAACTTGAAATTTTTACAAAATTGAAATGCGTAAAAAATATGTGCTTCATCCGCTCACAGACACGCCCATTTTCAATACTATTATTGTATTTTGAAAAAAAGGTTTAGAGTATTTCATAGTCGGAATAGACCGATTTTAGACTTTCTTTACTTATGTGTATTAGAATTTAGATGTGTACAAAATATAGGGTCAATGAAATACAAAGACGTCCACCTCCCATACAAACCACTATACTGATAAACTATACTAAAAAAGGTTAATATTTGATCTACAGAGATAAAACTTGATATGGGATCATATTATATCAAATCAAAGGTATGTAAACAAAAGGGGCGTTTAGGGCATTACATAGTAAGAATAGACCGACTTTAAAGTTTACTTACTTTTTTTAATATAAAAACATGGAAAATAAAGTCTCAAAATTTAATTTTAATCTATTGAATAGTTTTCGAAAACAAAATTTGCGGCCGAATGTTAAATCAATTATTTGCATCTTCAACGTGCCAAATTATGTGGCATAAGGGTACCTAGAAAACGAATAAGCGTTTGCCTAGCGACCGCTACGACCTAGTTATAACGGCAGTTTGTAAGAAAACAGCAGTTCTATGTAAGTAAATATTTTACTTTTACAAAGAAACAGTGTTCTTTTACATAAAGAAACATAATGGATTTAATTTATTTAAAATGTTTTCGAAAGCCTATAAAATTATCTTCAAAATGGTGTCATAACCGTTAGTATTGGGTGCATAATAAGATAAACATGACTATATTTTTTAATAAGATCTTATATAATTAAAATTACTTTTAACTAGTAAGGTGTGTCAAAGATAAAATACCCCTACCTCTTAATAGAGAATTAAATTTTGGGGTTGTATGGAAGTAGAGCGTGTTCGTAGGTGGATTGCGCCAATTTTTCTAACACGCCTCAGTTTTGATATAAACTACACACATATCGAATATTATTTTTGGAGCTTGAAAATTATCCTCCTTATAGTTTTCATTAGTGTGGGTTGAATGGCAGATAGACGTGGGGCGTATTCGGAAATGCAACAAAATACGCAAACTGCTTTGCAAATTTGCAGAACAAGCAGAACGTTCAGAAATGTCGAAAAAAGTAATTTTTGTATCAAGCGCATTATCATTTCTCATCATTTGTATCAAAAACATTTTTTATGGGCATACTGCAAATCGTGATGCATTTCCAAACAGACCCGTGGTTTTCATCCGATTTAGCTCATTTTCAAACTTGATTTTCGCTTTTAGAAAGAAGACTTTCACATTTTTAGTGAAATTTAATGAAAAAAAACACTAAATCAACAGTTTTTTTCTAAATTTTAACTTTGGACGATTATAGCTTCGCTAAAACAAAAGATACAAAATTTGGCGATATTTCGTTTGATGATCTCTTAATTATAGCTCCGCTACAACACAATACGATAGTAGTTGATATACCCTTGGAACATTTCATATTTTTTTAAAATACAAAATTTAATTTTTTACCTTATGGTGTGTTGTTAAGATTCTGGAATAATAAAACTAGACAAGTGTAAAACACCCTGTATCTTGAAAATCCTACTACAACGTAACAATTGAGTACAGATTTGGAATCGGCGTTGAAAGCTCACATAGAAATTATATTGGGTTTTCCGGATGATAATACTTTTTTAGACTAGCATTATTTATTCAAGCATGTCTGAATTTTAGAGCACTGCTATTATTTTGACCGCAACTGTATACTTTTACAAAAAAAATCGATAATTCCGATTCTTTACGAATCCATTTTAAAATCGCGGCCCCAGGAATCGTAAACTTTCCGTTTTAAACAACAAATTTATTTGTCACTAATGTGTAGTTTGATGCACAAAAGTTTGTTTTTATGTTACAAATATTTAAAGGATTATTAATATTTGCTTTGTTCGACATTTTGTTGAAAGAAGCTGTCTCTTGAAATTATATTTTTTCTTGCTTAGAAGTTTGTCACTGTAGATGCCCCGAGAAACTTATGTGTCCGTACCAAATTGCTCAGGCAGAGAAGTGTCGAGTGTCGGATTCAATTCCATTTTATAATGCTATTAGCAGGCCACAGTCGTCCGAGGCTTCACTACATTTTTTTTTATCAATAATACCTTTGTATATTTGAAAAATTTCAAATATAAAAAACGTTAAAATATTATTTTGGAAGCAAATTATATTAAACTAGTGTAAAAGCCCGTCCTACGACGGGAAGGAACCATTTAGAGTACAAAATGCGACAAAAAATTTATTGGATTTATATACAAAGGTTTTTATTTGAAAACATGTTTATTAAATTATTTTTATAAAACTTCTTTATATACCTTCAACATTTCTAGTAAAAAAATTCTTAGAATTTTAACCAATTAACCTTGTCCCTTGCCATCTATAATGATTATTTTTACATCATCAGTCCGCTAAAACTGCCCATGACTAAATACCAGTTCTTTTAGAAAAACTCCTACTTTTTGCAATATTTAACCTTTGTAATTTATTTATGGTCATTGAAAGGTTTAACTTATGCAGTTGCATTCCTGAAGGATAAAATTCATTCAAAAACTCGGCAGGGTAATTTTGTTTATCGTTATCATCAGTGTCTTCAATTTAATCCGTGCTCAGATCTCTCATTGTGTCACCAACTAAAATATTTAGAACTTGCTCGTTGACTTCGTTCACATCGGAAGTTTTTGGGCACAGGATAGCAATTTTGGAATAACGGTTGATGTTATTCGGACTCAAAGTATCGCCAAAAATCTATTTAACCCTTTCAATGGATTTGTCCATTATATTGGACACTTCGGAAACAATTTTTTTTTATTTTCCAACGTCTTTTCTAAAATCAAATAGGTTGGTACTATGAAATGAAGTTGCAAACATGACAAAAATAATTTTAGGGAGATATATAACGTTTAACTTAGTAAGATTTTCGATTTTATGCCCAACAGTAGCCTTAAATTTTTTTATATCACGTGTTAATAAATTTTACAAATAAAGTGAGTATTGTGAGTGGTGTGCAAAGTTTAATTTTTTTTATAATAAAAAAAAAAAAACAAATTGGCCATTTCAGCCCTTGAAAGGATTTTGACCGAGCTTCTTATCATCAATTGTGTTGTGTTATTTAATGTTTGCACACAATTGACCGAGAACTGGACCTACATGTTTTATGCCGACTCCGAACGGCTTAAGTTCATGTTCTCAGGAAGCTTTACATGGCATTATTTACTCTCTGAGGTTTGCCATTGTCTGCAGAGAGGTGGTGACCGATCTGAAAAATTTTTTATTGAAAAAACTTTTCGCCGCGACTGGGGATCGAACTCGCGCTCCGAGCCTACTTAGCCACACACTTAACCTGCACGCCACGATCACCATAATTATTTTTTTTATAATAACATTTGCATAAATAACGCATTTGCATTTGTCTCCGGTTGTTTTAGTTGAACTAAAATATTATAATACAACGTTATCGTGGTTTTGTCCATTATATTAGACAGCCTGCCAAAAGCAAAGCAGCTCATGTAAAAATCAGAGGGAATATAAGCTCAAAAAAATTGTCCACGATTATTCTAGGCAAGCCCTTGAAAGGGTTAATAAGCGAACCTTTACGAACCAATCGCTAAAACTTGGATCAGAAGACCGAACATTGTGATTTAATTCTAGCAATTCCAATTGACACCAACGTCACTGAATGTAGTAATTGCTGTTCAGTTTATGCAGACCCAATAGGTTGCGGTTCTGTTAATTAAGAAGCACTGTAATAGCAAGACATGATGTTTGACGTATAGTAGTTGAGGAAAATGACGATAGTCTTCAAGTACAAAGATTTCCAATACAAATTCTGAACAGGTCTTAAAAGGTTTAGTAGGTACAAACATTTCAAATGGATAATTTTACAACAGATTCAGGTCCAGGCTGAACAGGTTCTAAAAAGTACAGTACGTACAAAGATTTCAAATAGATAATTTTACAACAGATTCTGGTCCAGGCTGAACATGTTTTACGATATAGAGCAAAAGGTTTAGTGAGTACAAAAATTTCAAATGGATAATTTTACAACAGGTTCTGGTCCAGCTATTATTTGTTCCAATTGTTTTAACTAAAAATATGAAGCAATTTCTTTAATAATACTTTACTTTAATAATACTGGCCAACAGTGGTAATGCCACACGAACTTTGACAGCTAATACAGTTTAGCTTTCTTCCCTCCCACCCCAAAAACTGGATTTTTTTTAGTTGGCTCAGATTTTTTGTGATTTCGGTCTTTGTGTTTTTACGACTTTGATCCTGTTTTTATGCTCTGGAATACAAACGCTTAACGCAGATCAAGAAAAACTTTGATATAAAATTAAACAAGCTTTTTAGCGAGGCATTTTTTATTTCTCTAATCAGGTTAAAAGTACAATTTTTTTATTTTTTTAGTTAAAAATTTTGTCATTTACCAAAACTTTTTTTTATATTTAAAGTTATTTAGCTCAGCGTTAAGTGGTTTGGATTCCAGAGCATCAAACAGTATCAAAGTTGTTAAAACACAACGTCCGAAATCACAAAGAATATGGACCAACTAAAAAACAACAATGCAGTTTCAAAACAAAGGAATAAAGCTTAAACAGTAATAGTTATCAAAGTTCGCATGGCACGAAAAATTGTTGACCAATGTTATCTATCAAGTGATCACAAATGTAAATAAACAATAGCTTATTAATTAAAGTCATAGTTGGCTTCTTGCGATATAAGCTGTCAATTAGATTTCTTACATAATTCCTTGTAGCTATGAGGCACTCAGTTCCACGATTTTGTGTCTCCAGAAAAGATTTAATGATAGTTGTTAGATCCTTGGCCTCTCCCAATAACATTGGTTTCTGAATAAGACGTAACTTATTGGAGTTTTCGCTAATGGGAAGGTCATCAAGGAAGGCTAAAGCGTCATTAAGCTGTTCCTTACAATGATTTATTACCAAATATATTGCATTGATAGATGATTGACGAACTTCTTCATGTGTGTTTCTTTTTGCTGAAGAAACTAGAGCTTTTATTATGTAGTTTAAATTAGACTTTAGTATTTCACTATAAAAGCCTATTGAAACCACAGATAAACTTAAAATTTGCTGGAAAATTGTCAAAGCAGCACATTGAAGCATTGGAAAATCTAAAATAGATAAAATAATCATGCTCAAAGTGAATTTTATGAACCGAACTTAACACCTCAAACAGTTACCTATCGAATCCTGGAGTATATACAATAAATAATATATGACATCGCGTATAAAGTACTTCTTACTACTTTGCGATCTTGAAATATTTGTTGTGTCTGATTCAATTGAATCTATTATCAGTTTGGAAAATGTGCAATACACATGAAAGGATTTCAGCTTATCAATTAAAAATACTGAATTGCAAGTTTTTTCTTTAAGTGCAGTGAGTACACGCACAAGTATTAAAGAATGTTTTGAAATTAGCAGTGAAAACATTAAACATTCATTTTTTTCCTTGATCATACAATAATTACTCTGTCGATAGAAGAAAAGTTAAATTAACAATTCAATGAACATACTTGAATTATAACGTACTATATAGTAACGAAGGCATTTCAAAAGCGATTCGTAATCAATGTTGTACCACTTATTTCGAAGTGAACAAAGTGAAAATCCAAACATTTTCTGAAAATCGCAAGCATCGCTGTATAGCTCTAAAATATGGAAAAGTGTTCGCCAATCCATTGCATTTGTTCCAGCTTTTTTACTTAGATCAACGCCTAATAGATTTAAATTCTTTATTAAGTTTTCGATATAGTTTGAAGAGTTGCTTTTATCTGCACTCCAGCATCCAGCCTTGAAAGAAACTATTAGCGCAAGCATAGACGGAATGGACAACTGTAAAACAAAATTTTAATATTTGTTCAAACATTCTTATCTATATGCTGCTTTTCACTCACCTCGATAAGTTCACCTTGAGCTTTATAATTTTCCAATTTTTTTAATTCATTAACTTTGTAATGAAGTAATATACAAGTAGTTATTGTGGATATGTTTTCAGCGTAGAAATTTTCCTTTTCGTTCGAGCACAAAAAATATGGCAACCTGAAAAATAAAATAAAATATCCATGTCCAGTTTATTTAATTTTAAAAAAGAAGTTTAAGGACCTTAGCGCAGTTCTGAATACAATTATTCTTAAAAAAGATGCCCACCACTGACCTCACCCTCATCGCATAATGTGCGGACGACTCTACCACATTACGAGTATCTTTAAACTAAAATATATGTAACAAAAATCATGCAATATCACTTTACCACACTGCAAAATTGACTAAAATACGAAATGCTAAAATGTTTACTTACTCTCAGGTAGTATGTATATATAAAAGTCAATCCCCTTAAAGTCAATTAGAAGATTGATGACGAAGCAAATTCGTATCCAACAATTACACACTATTTATACCAATAATACTGTTCTACACGAAAACTCTACAAAATCTCCCACAAACATTTTTCATTTAGTACGTACTGCATTTCTGCCTTTTCAGAATTTTGTATAATTTGTTTTTCGTTAAAGACCTCATTCATATATTGGTCACTAAAAATATTTATACTTTGCTTATGATACAACATAACTTCGCTTTTGCTCAATTGATTTTAAAAACCTTTATATAATAACAGAAATAAGACTTGCAGTTTTGTTAACTAGTTTAAATAAAGGCAATACGGCAGTCTAATTTTAAGACAATAGACACTTAAACGATGAACGCATTTTTATTGTTTAGTTTTTACATTTTCTAGCGTCAAAAAAACAAAAACAGTCTTCTTACATCATTTTGTTTCTTTTTTTTTCCTTAATAAACAAATTTATAATTTTCGAAATCAGAAAAAATAAATTTAATCGGTAAAGAAATACTAAACTAAACGAAACTGTGATTGTTTGATAAATCTAAGCTTAATTTGAAGTGGCGGCAGGAATTTTTAATGGGGGTCAACTAGTTGAATGTATAAAACATTTTTATATCCCCACGCGTACTGCGTACGGGGTATCTATATAATTAATAGGCTAAGGTTTTTTGTAACTTCAACATTTCCCAGACCGATTTTAACGGTTCATATATCGTTTAATAAGTTAAGGCTGTAGATGTGCAAACCACTTTTAAAAATTGTGTTTTCGCTTAAGGGGATCCCCAAATTTTAAAATAGAAATACAATTTTTGTAAAAAAATCTGATATTTAATCGATTTGAAAATATGATGTGGTTAAGTATTTGTCTTTGCATGCCGATAGCCCGAGTTCGATCCCCAGCCGCGGAAAAAGTTTTTTCAATAAAAAAGTTTTTCTGATCGGTCACCACCTCTCTACAGACAATGGCAAACCTCAGAGAGTGAATGCCATGTAAAGCTTCTTGAGAATATGAACTTTAGTCGTTCGGAGTCGGCATAAAACATGTAGGTCCAGTTCTCGGTCCGGTCAATTGTGTGCAAAAATTTAATTACACACACAACACAATTGATCATAAGAAGCTCGGTCAAAGTCCTTTCAAGGGCTGAAATGGCAAATTTGTTTGAAATTTGGGTTGAGTAGGGCTTATTAATTGGTCGTATTTTTATTTTCTTAAAATTAAAAATTTTTAACCAAAATGATATTTTACGCATTCCTCAAATGTCAATTATGTGAAAAATGCAGTTTCAACTTAAAAAACTCCGCTTCCCGAGCAAACAAGTCAGTCCAATTTTTGTAGGGACAGTAGGGCTTATTAATTGGTCGAATTTTTATTTTCTTAAAATTAAAAATTTTGATGAGGAGCAGAAAGAAGTTTAAACAAAGAGGAGTAAAGCATAATAAACTAAGAGCTATGATTTTGTTAAATGTTTTATTCCTTTTGTTCATTTTGAACAATTAAATTGTTCACAACAAACATTCAAAAAATGTTGTTAAAAATAAAAAAAAACTGCACTCGCGCTCGGACTTTTTCATGCTTCTCACTTGAATCACAACTTATTGAAGAATCTTTGGTTTTTATCCTTTTTGTATGTGGAATCGAACTTGACGGTTGTCTGGAAGCAGTATGTTTATCTCTTGACAGGATCATTCAATTCTCAACGAAAAATTGGCGTCAGATGAATAAGTTGATCACTTTGAAGAAAGGCTTTTTCTTTAGCTTGTTCTTTCCCATTTACTTGGTCACCTTTCGAGTAGCTGTCGATTCCAGTGATTCCATCATGTCCAAATGGCTTCTGAAAAGTGCCATCGTCGGTAGTCTTGACGATGATGTATGTGCGACCGGCGTTACGTGCACTAAGGACAATTTTACCCAGCTATCTTCCTCATCTTAATAGAACCAGTCTTTACGCACGGCTGACTGAACATATTACACTAGGTTGTTAACAAAATTTTTTTTATGTTCTGATCAAGTTTTTCTAACCAATTTTTGATAAATAAATTCATAAATCATAATCATAAATTTTCAGATTTTAAGCATTGAAAACTCGGTTCTTAAAATAAACCCGACACCCAAAAGATTTTCAATGCTAAAAGTTTAAGCAAACAACGTAGTTTTACATAATGAATATATTTGATAAATTTTGTTTATTTAACCTGTTTAATTATTATATATTGTTATAGAAATATTGATCTTAAGCAAATTATGAGTATTTCGTGAAAAGTATTGGGTACAAAAATTTTCATTTTATACATCACTATTGACTATCAATCGGTTATAGTTGCCACCTTTGTAAGAAATTTAAACAATTATTGAAACATAACTTGGAAGCATTTTTTTTTCGTTTGGTCGGAAAACTTTTAAGCGACTAACAGTTTCCTGTGTTATTTAAGCGAGTATACATATAATAAGCGGTCGTTTTTTAAAAACTCGCTTGGTAAAAAACACAGCTAATATTGAAGCATATTATTAAGTTATTTAAAATTGACTTGGTGATATTACTATCGCTCAGGGTAATAAGTTATATTACCGGTTTTAGGGAAAAGTAATAACATTACGTAATATATTATATTACTTTGCGTTACAGTTACAACTCTGCCCTTATATTGTTTGTAGTGGCTCTGTCGAAGAAGTAGTGATATGAGTTTTTGATTTTTTGTAAATGCTCATTTACACATTAATTTTTTTACTTTTATATTTCACATTTTGTTAATAAATTACCAATTTATTTTTTCTATTATATGTAAATAAAATAAAATGTGCCTAAAAGTAGATTTTTTAAAAAAAAAATTAAATAATTTTGTGCCATTTCGAAACATAGCGCGACTGTTAGATTTTACGCAGCAGGACTGCAACTTTCGACTATCGACTACGACAGCAGCAGATGCATATCAAGTACGACAGCTCATTCATGAACTGTGCTTTGACTGTCGTATTTTACGCAGCAGACAGCAGCAGCCGAATATCGACTACGACAGTTGGTCGTGAACTGCTGCGTTGACTATCGTATTTTACACAGCAGACAGCAGCAGCCGATCATCGACTGTGATAGGTCTTCGTGAACTATGGCTGTGGCTTCGGAAATTTACGCAGCAGACAGCAATTGCTGACTATCGACTGCAATAGTTTTACAACAAATTCAAACGCTGGTTTTAAGTTATAACATTTAGTTGATGATCTTTTATCTCATTATTGAGACTTAATAATTTTAATTGAATTGCTCGAATTCAGGCAACAAGATTTCTAGTTTTAATTAAGTCACGACGTGTATAGAGAAGTCAATAAAAAGTCCTAAAAGCTACTGTGTGAAGTATAGGTGGTAGGTATTCCTACAGTGTGCTAAGACATGTAAAAATTTTCGTATGTGATAGAATGTGTTATGGTTTAACAAGAAATTTACGAAGAGTAATGGAATCTGTTTTGATATTTTTGACATGTCATACTACATTTTGTTTTTAGGTTTGTTTCTAATTTTATCACACATTCTATCCGACCACAGTTGCATTTATATAACTATTTAATCTTTATATATAAAATTCTTCTGTAGGGGAGCGGGGGGCTAGTTGTAACACTTTTTGGAAAATAGTATGGGAAAACGAAACTACACAATTTATCCTGGTTTTGAAAACATAAGTTGAAAGGTTAAATGTCTGACTATTTTTGCATTAAAAAAAAGTTTTGGAATAGGAAGTATTTTGTAACTGAGGGGACATTTGAAAAAAAATTGCTAGTGTTACATCTTACCCCGTGTAAGGGGCTAATTGTAACAGCTTTGGGGCATGTTGTAACAAGCAATAAAACTGAAGTTTTTGCTGTAATCATTTAATTAGGAGATAAAACTAAAAAATATTCAAGTATTTAACAACATTTAGGCCTAGTTTCACCAACTACTAGTTTCATATTTTTTGAAAAATTCTTGATTGTTGAACCGGCCCGGCTTAAAGAAATGGTTTCAGGTGTGCTTAGAGAAAGTTGTGAGTTTTTTTTTTGCATGACAAAAGGCTGGTCATGACCTTTTTTTTGAGGCTGGTATATTTGGTGAACAGCACATTGGTATTGTGCTCTTCACTTTTAATAATTCTCAATAATTCGCTTTTTTATGTATCTATTTAAAGATACATGGCACAAATTGAACAAGCTTTTCTGACATTTGTCTTCTTTTCTTTAACTGCAATAGCAGCCAACTCAAAAACTTCTTTACTTTGAGTTGCCCGATTAGACTTTCGTTTTTAATTTCTCATTCTGCAAAAAATACTTAAAACATAACAATAAAAAAAACAAACACTGAATAGCCAGTTCAAATGTGTGGAGCAAGTTATTACATGTTACAACTTACCCCACAAAATTGTTACAACTTGCCCCGCAGTATAATTTTTGACAAACATTTTAATATATAAAAATCAACTTAATTTGAAGAAAAAAAATGTATATTAGTAAACTATAATAAAATATGCTCCGATTAAAATTATATTAGTTTTAAAATCTATAAGACGCATTCAAAAAGCAAAAAATAAAAAACACACTGATGCATCTCAACAAAATTTTAAAGCCAACCAAGTTGATGCACTCAACAATCAACGTTCGCTGCTTTATGAGGCCCTCTATCAACATGGCAATTATTATGATCAGGAAGCAGGAGGTAAAAATGAACAAGATTTGCCTCTGCTTTCGGAGGCTCCTTCAAAGAGTACTATGCAAATGCAATCCAGCATTCAAAAAGTAACAATGTTGAGGAAGAAGTAACAATGTTAAGGAAGACATTCGAAAGCAACTAAAACACTAACTGAACAAACACAAGGACCATAAATAACTGTTATTTTACAATTTTCAAATGAAAAAAAATTGTTGAAAGACTTTTTCAAATATATCATTATGTTACAAATGTCCTCAGCCTCACGAATATTAAGTCGCTTTTAAATTTGAAACTGATTCTTTAAAAGTTAATTTCTTGCCTAGTATATTTCGAGGAAAAATTAAGGTTACTTTTGACTTTTATTTTATCGGTCAAAAATAGCATTTATTTTGTGACTTTAATTTTTTCGGTCAAAAATATCAAGAAATTTGTGTTTTCTTAAAGGCAGCTTGACAGATTGAACTGTTGACACCATGTGTAAAATGTCTCACCGATGAGATGAAAATAATAATATCAAAATTTTTTTATCGGTAAAATGACTTGAACAAATATAAATTACCTGATATTTTTGACCGAAAAATAAACGGCAGAAAATAACTGTTATTTTTGCCCAAAAAAAAATATATGGCACAAAAAACTGTTATTTTTTTAAGTTAATATGTGACACTTTCGACAAAAAACATATTCGGTACGGTCCCTGGATGCAAATATTGAATCAACAAATTATTATTCCATTTCGTATTGATTGAATTTCTTTTCAGATACTTTCTCTCTCTATTTCACACTAAAATCTCTCTTATTTCTTACTGTTAAAGAAGTTTCACTTCTGCCACGTGTACGTTGCTACACGCGAGTTTTTTTTTAATTTTTATATGAATTGAAAACGTTAGCCTAGCGTCACGAAAAAGGACCTTGAAATTTCACTCGCCGCCAAAGAAGTTTCACTTCAATAAACAAAAAACCTTAAATTTTTATGATAGTTAGCTTGATTTTTCAATCGTATAAACCGTTTTTTAATTTTACCGATAGAAACTTTGAACAAACCTATCATATAAATGTCATAACCTATCATATAAATGTCATATGATAGGCATTTATATGATAATGCCTATCATAACCTATCATATAAATGTCATGTCTTTTATATCATTGTGCATATCATATAAAAGAACATTCAAAAGGCCATTTTTGATTTTAAATATTTTTTGAACAGCAATTATTTTTATCAAAGCTTTTTGCGAAATAAAGAAATTCGTTAAGGTTTTTTTTGGAAAAGTATAAAAATTAGAAGGAGAACGAAAATGAAAATGATGGAAAAATGATTGGACCGACAATTAATCAAAATTACAAACAAAAAAGAAACGAATGGAATCCTTTGTCACATGACCGAGTTAATAACTTTGAAAGTCAGCTGTTCTATTTTTGATTGATTTTTTTCCTTTTCAACAGAAAATAAAATAAGTAGGGGAGAGTGGGGTGTTGTGAAACATGGGGTGTTGTGAGACACGTCAATATCTGACATAGTGGTAATGTTATGAATGCTCTTAACAACTGTAAGATATTTTCTCAATGGGATCTCACTTATTATGTGCACTCTTGCAATTGACACGTGTTCCTAGTGTCTGTAACAATTGAGTTTTGATCGCGCTCTTAAAAGTTTTTTGTACAGTTTGCCTAGTGGAATTTAAAGAAACATTGCCAATTAAACGTGAAGGTAAATATTTAATAAAATGATATCTCTTCCATTGCCTTCAAGCCCACCGAAGTGATTTTGCAAAAAAAATTGCGCGTGATGATGGCGCAGTGGCCATTTGAAAATGTCGAATATGGGGTGTCGTGAGACAGTAAATATGGGGTGTTGTGAGACAGTTCATTTTTGTTTTTATTTCATTATTTTTATAGCCATCATGCCACTAAATGCATATAAAGTATCGCCAAAGCCAAAAGGAAATGTCGCATCCATCCACCTAGTGGCAGCCATCAAAGAAATTGCCAAAAAAAATAATTGTTTTCGAGTTGTCTGCAAATCATATAATTTTGATAAATGTAGAAAGTATGGAACCCGTTATATGGAAAAGTTGAAGACACAATTTTTTCCGCATCGGCTTCAAATGATTAATTAGTCGATTTTGTTGCATATCAAAGTGTCAAAACTGACAGGAAACCAGTTTTTCCAATATTTTACAAATTAAATTGGTTTTTCAAGGCGTCTGAGCTGAGCAGTGCACTAGAGAAGATTAGTCCTCTGAAGTTTGATCCCATATTCCAAAAATCAAAACGCGGCCAGAAGCCTATTTTTGCAACCGTATTTACAACTTCCAAGAATGTGGCATTATTGAGGAAAAAATCCGACCAAAAGAATGAAAAAACAACTTAAACAGAAAAAAATCGCTGAAGGATCCAGCAAAGCGTAGTCATCATACGAAATACGTACCGGAAAAAGTTTTGTCATTAGATGATGAAGATTTATATACTTTTGCATCTTTTGTAGGGCAAACGTGCCAGTCTTTTTTTTTTTTTTTTGGATTCGCCAAGGGAGTGTGAAATCTCATGAATACGTATAGCCCGCACTATACGCATTCACGACTTACATTCTAAAATCAGTCCGGACGAAAACAATTTCATTAGTTGCAATAACTGTGATCGAACTGTTTATCTGCAGTGTGCCAAAATGAAAACCGGATATTTTAACTGTTAGCCGAATCAGATTAACGCGAACAATTTCTCTTATCTGTATTTTAATTTTTTCCTAATTTTTTTTCCTATTTCAATAAGGACTTTAAGCAAAAAATTCCATTTTGTTATATTTATAGTAGTGTCTCACAACACCCCATAATTTTTTAAAATCAAAAATTCCAATCTTTTTTTCAGGCTTCAAGAAAATTCTTCAATGTTTTGAATTTCAAAAAAATGTCATCGCGGTTGTTAGGTAATTGAATAAGCTATCCAAAAAATGTTTCCAAAAAAAAAAATATGAACTTTTAAAGAAGTTATCGTCCAAAAACTAAACCTGTCTCACAACACCCCACTCTCCCTTACTAAAAACTTTTTGTGTATTTCAGGTACGAAAGTTTTTGTGGAGTCAATTTCTTGGAAATCTTAAGCAACTTCCATGTTCATATAGAAAACGAAATTTGTCTTATAAAGGACATCTAAACCAAGAATATTACTTGCCACAAAGGTATGCAACTACCAAATTGCAATACCATAACTTTGCAAATTCTTGCATGGCAAATTATTTAGCTTAAACATTTAAGGTGTTGGATGAATCTGAATTGGATGAGGACCTTAGTATGTTTGACGATGCAAAAAAATCTCAAAAATTTGGGTATAAATGGTTAACTATGCATAAAAACGTTGCGGTTAAGGAACAAACTGTGTGTTGTTTTGGCGCCAAAGTGTCTTGGTCCCCCTCTGCAGATAATGCCATACCCCAGAGAATTAAAAATACCATGAAAAGCTTCTTGAAAACATGCAGTTTAGCCGTTCGCAGTCGGTAACAAACAAGTAGGTCCAGTTTTTGATCCATTGTGTACAAAATTTAATAAAAAGCACCGCAGAATGGCTCTTAAGAAGATCTTATAATCTCCTTTCAAGGGCGGAAATGGCCAAATTGTTTTGGGTTTTTGTTTATAGAAAAGCACAAAATTAGAGAATAATTGCGTGAAAAATTGGGAGCATTTTGTTATGATTCAGAGGGTTTTTTTGTACACTAAACCGGTTTGTTACACCTAGAACAAAGCGTGTCCGGTATAGAAAAGTATAAAATGGGCGTGATCCGCCCACTTCCCATACAACCTACAATATTAAGAGAATCATATTTGATCTCGAGAGATGAAACTTCGCATAGAAGCATCTTATATCAAAACTAAGGTGTGCACAAAAAATGGGCGTCATTTGGCCACCCAAACGCCTTCCTCCCATATGACTCACAATGGTAAAAACTATAAAGAGGTTTGTATATGAGCTACAAAAATAAAACTTGGTATGTGAGATTATTGTATCAAAAGTAAGATGTGTTCACAAAATTAGCGTCATCGCTCATGAACAGGCCCACCTCCCATACAAAGCACCATATTAAAAACACTATTAAAAGGTGCATATTTGAGAGATGAAACATCGTGTGGGAACATTTTATATCAAAACTGAGGTGTGCACAAATAATGGGCGTCATCTGCGCACCAACACGTCCACCTACCATACAAACCACATTGGTTAAACCTGTATTAATTCTATAGGTGCAAATAATGCATGGATTTTGAAAGGAACTACATCTATTTGTTTTAGTATTTAAATATATCTTAATATATAAAAGGCAAGCGTCCTGCTCCGTGCTCTATATCGTAAAACATGTTCAGCTTGGACCATGACCAGTTGTAAAATAATTCATTTGAAATGTTTGTACTTACTAAACCTTTTGCTCTATATCGTAAAACCTGTTCAGCCTGTACCAGAACCTGTTGTAAAATTATCCATATGAAATGTTTGTACTTACTACACCTTTTGCTCTATATCGTAAAACCAGTTCAGCCTGTACCAGAACCTGTTGTAAAATTATCCCTATGAAATGTTTGTACTTACTAAAACTTTTGCTCTATATCGTAAAACCTGTTCAGCCTGGACCAGGACCTGTTATAAAATTATCTATTTGAAATCTTTGTACGTACTGTACTTTTTAAAACCTGTTCAGCCTGGACCAGCACCTATTATTAAATTATGTATTGGAAATATTTGTACTTGAAGACTATCGTCATTTTCCTCAACTACTATACATCAAACATCATGTCTTGCTATTACAGTGCTTCTTAATTAACAGAACCAGAACCTATTCGGTCTGCATAAACTGAACAGCAATTATTACATACAGTGACGTGTGGTGTCAATTGGAATTGCTAGAATTAAATCACTATGTTCGGTCTTCTGATCCAAGTTTTAGCGATTGGCTACTCAAGTTAGGAAATGGAGATGAAGACATCATAGAAATTCCCGATCATTTTGTTTGTAAAGGTTCGCTTATTAACCCTTTCAATGGCTTGCCTAGAATAATCGTGGACAATTTTTTTGAGCTTATATTCCCATCATTTATGCAATAAAAAGATTAAAAAACATCCCTCTGATTTTTACATGAGCTGCTTTGCTTTTGCCAGGCTGTCTAATATAATGGACAAAACCACGATAACGTTGTATTATAATATTTAAGTTCAACTAAAACAATCGGAGACAAATGCAAATGCGTTATTTATGCAATTGTTATTATAAAAAAAAAAATCATACTTTGCACACCAATCACAATAATCACTTATTTTTTGCAAAATTCATTAACACGCGATATAAAAAAATTGAAGGGTTCTGTTGGGCATAAAATCGAAAATCTAACTAAATTAAACGTTATATATGTATCTCCCTAAAATTATTTTTGTCATGTTAGCACAACTTAATTTCATAGTACCAACCTATTTGATTTTAGAAAAGACGTTGGAAAATAAAAAAAGAAAATTTTTCTGAAGTGTCCAATATAATGGACAAATCCATTGAAAGGGTTAAATAGATTTCTGGCGATACTTTGAGTCCGAATAACATCAACCGTTATTCCAAAATTGCTATTCTGTGCACAAAAACTTCCGATGTGAACGAAGTCAACGAGCAAGTTCTAAATATTTTAGTTGGTGACACAGTGAGAGATCTGAGCACGAGATCTGAACCTCAAAATTGGAAGTATTATAATACTTCTTCTAAATTTCAATACCAAAAGAGATATCTGTAATGGAAGGTGGTTAGTTTTGAAAAACCTAAAAACTTAATTAATCATCGCACAGGTATTGACAGGCGCACTGGCGAACATGAAATATTTTTCATACCTACAATTGATTTGGCCGACAAACACAGATTTGCCTTTCACTCTTCGGAGGCGACAATTTCCAGTTAAACTGACATTTTCAATGACCATAAATAAATTTCAAGGTTAAATATTGCAAAAAGTAGGAGTTTTTCTAAAAGAACTGGTATTTAGTCATGGGCAGTTTTAGCAGGCTGATGATGTAAAACTAAGCATTATAGATGGCAAGGGACAAGGTTAAAAATTCTAAGAATTTTTTTACTAGAAATGTTGTATATAAAGAAGTTTTATCAAAATAATTTAATAAATATGTTTTCAAATAAAAACCTTTGTATATATGTAAATGCAATAAATTTTTTGTCGCATTTTGTACTCTAAATGGTTCCTTTCCGTCGAAGGACGGGCTTTTACACTAGTATATATATATATAGGAGGTTAAGGGTATTTCATAGTCGGGCTAGACCGACTTTAGACTTTCTTTGCGTATTTTATCTTTATATATGTATAAAAATCACACGTCACTTTGTTGGTTTTCGCTAATATCTAAAACCACACAACTGATTTTAAAAAAAACTTTGTGAAAGTATATCGTTGGTTTGAGCTTGAAAGATAGTTTTAGCCCCGATAGGTGGCGCTGTTGTCAAAAAGTTTTAATTATGTCAACGAATTCTTTTTTGATTTTAATCAGACTTCACCACAAATATGAATTTTCATCCAACGCTTCAATGTTTTTAATCCGATTTCAAGTCCTTTACAAATGACAATAGTGTCAAAGTTAATATTTGAACTGAGTAAACATTAATAAAAATCAAAGTCTTAAAATTATTAACCAAAAAAGTAAATTTTACCAGAAACTTTTAAAGAAAAATATGGCGAGTTGGGCATTTTACCGTATCATATCTCATAACCAATACATAAAAATCAGCACAGGACTCGAGCTGCGCCGGGTATTATAAGCTTGTTTGAAAGATAATTTAATTTTTTTTTGTTTTTGCGCATAATAAACACACTTTTATGCTTACTATAGCAGCTAGATTACATTAATTTGGATGGTCTTCAAAGTTAAATCGAATTTTTTTTCTTTTAAAATCAAATTTTATAAAAAAAGTGATGTGATTCTGTGTGAAGTTTAAACATGAAGTAAGAATTTCTTCGCACAAAAATAAAAATGAAAGTGTGATGAAATTCGATCACTCTTTCTTTCTCTACATGTCGTAACACACAGTAGGATAATGTTAAGTAGCTTTAATCAGCATAACCATTTGAGTTGATTTAGCCATATCCGTCTGTCTGTCCGTCTGTCGGCACAATTATAGAAAAAATTCGGTGTGTGTATAGTTTATATCAAAACTAGGGCGTTTGAGAAAAAAAAGGCGTCTTCCACCCATGAACACACCCACTTTCGTGAGGTGGGTATTTTAACTTCGGCCAAGTCGAAGATACATCTATACTATTATATAAAATTGAAGTGGAAATATTAAGTACGTCAATGACTCCAAAACTACTGGACCGATTTTTATGAAAAAAATTTTAAAATATCATATTTGTGCTACAGAATGCCATAGGTGGGGTTTATTTAAGAAAATTTAACAATAAATATATTTAATTAAGTTGTTAAGTTTTTTAGGAAATTACCACCTATGCTAAGCATTGCTTGGTCGTTTGCTTTTCACGCGTTTGTGTTACGAGAGTTTCAACTACATGTTGCTATCAACCCTTCTCTTTAAAGTTTATTGATCTTGCTCTCCACACTCATTCGAAGAGTAACCAAAAGCAGTTGGCGCTCTTTAACGTAATGGGAATACAAGTTAAATAAAGCTTGCTGTGTTGTTGTTGCTGTGGAATGATGAGCTGCAAACCAATGTGTGCATATTTGTTTCGCCGCATACAATTTTTTACACATATTTTTATTGTAGTTCTCCAAATTTTTAATTTACACTTGAGAAAGAAAGATATTTTAATATTTCAAAATGTGCATTCACAAGTGTGAAAGCATATTTTGTATAGATTAAAGATAAATTAAAAGTTTGAAAAATTAAGTGTTCGTATTTCCCTTAAACTACAAATACAGCTACAAATAAATACCTCGACGTAAAACAAGTTTGACAAGTTTAACAGAAAATGCAAGAGCGATGCTCCGCGCTAAGAGAGCAAGAGCAGCAACTCAAAGAGAAAATTGTTGGTAAATTATGCATGTAATTATTTGCTTTCACGACTGCAATTGGAGTGAGGCAGTGGCGTAGCTAGGGTTGCTGGCACCCGGGACCAAAACTAAATTGTTAAGTAAACCCTTTTAGAAGGTTATACTTAACCTCATAAAAGCAATGCTTAAAAAGTACTACGAAATTAATATAATTCTTTTAAATAATAGTTTACTGTTATGATTATTTTGTTAAAGTGCAAATGAGTAAACATAAATATTTTAATTCATTGTATTATTTATAAAAGTCGGTAACAATATACAAAATTAATCTCATCGATAGTAATATATTAGATATCATTTGAAAGATAAATTGGTAACTTATACAAAACTGAAAAATTTTCCGCAATCAAGGAATTTTTCAAAAATGTTTTGTTTACGCAAAATTTTGGCTAGCAATAGTGAGTTATCCCAAAAGATCCATTTTGAATAATTTTGCATAATTGAGGAAAAAATAGGACCGGGAAGTAAAACGTCAACAAATTTTCCCTCAGTGACCGTGAATAACTATCAATTTAAATATTTTTTCGAGATCAATCCACGTCTTCTATATAAAAGTTAAGTGAAAATTAGAAAAAAATATTAAAATTAATTTAAAAAACTTTTTTTCTAATTTTTATAAATTTCTTTATAGTACTCTTTATACATTTCGACATTTTAGCTTCGACTTAAATAGACAAGACTGAGGTCTGTAACATTTGACTGCCTTATTCTTGACCATAAATATCACAATATCACAGTGATACCAAATTGATATCAGAAATTTGTTTCATAGTCATTATCTACATAATTCCCAAAGCAAACTTGCCCTGGGAGAACAAGGCCAAGAGTCATGAAAATTAGAATAGTTTTTTCTTAAAAAGTGTATTTTTTTTGACAGTTTTTGTTAGTTGATTTGAACAGAATAATAATTATGTATTTTAGTAAATTAAAGGAGTTAGGAAACCATCTTAGAGTTTTAAATAGACATTTTCAAAATAGATTAAAAAAACATCAGAACGCCAAAAAATTGTTATAAAACGCCATTTCTTCAATTTAAATAAAAAATGTTATGAATTTTAATTAATTTTTTTTTTTTTTAGAAATTTTGAAGTAAGTAATAAAAAAACATCAGAACGCCATAAAATTGTTATAAAACGCCATTTATTGAATTTAAATAAAAAATGTAATGAATTTTAATCCTTTTTAAATTTTTTTAGAAATTTTGAAGTAAGTAATAAATTGAGCTTTTAAATTGTTTTATGTAACAGGACTCAAAAACATATTAGTATTAAAAATTATGTTCTAGCAGGTTAAGAGCTGCAAATAAGGTTTGTTTGTCGATGTATAGTCTCAGAACTTAGTAATCACAAAATTATAAAGTATATTTTTTAACCTTACATTTATGACACGAGGACGTTTTTATAAAAAGCTCTGAAGAAATGTATTGCTGGAGAACATCCCAGCAAAATCTTCGCTTACATATAATCGAAAAAGTAATCCAGAAAATTTCATTCATCGCTTACCCTCTCGCTTACTGAACCCATTATTTTTATATATCCATGTCATTAGAGGTAATCGAAAGCGCTGTCACTTGAAAAGATTAAGCGCTTAAAACGGTTAGTTTATAATTGATTTCACGAAATTAATACTTGAATAACAACTTTCAAGTTGATGTGAATGCATTGCCGTGAATTTATTACGGATTAAATTTAAGTTCTTGCATTAGCATTTATGTTATGCATTTTAGAATCGATTAAAAAACAAGACCTAACGAAAAATTTTGCTGGGATATTGGATGAAATGTCTACTATACTAGCATGTTTGAGGACTTCTTAAGATGAATATTTGAAGTACAAAAGCTTTTTTAAAAACTTTATGGAATATAAAGTTAGGAATATATACATAGAAATATACTTTAATTCATCACTTTAATGATGAATAAAAGACAAATAAAAAATAAAACCATTAAAAAATTATCTTCGACTTGCCCGAAGTCAAAATACTCAGGTTGAAGCTTATTCGGATTTATTTAGGTTATATTTTTGCCAACTTTTCATATTTCAAACTCAGATTACGTTTTATTTATCAAGAAAGCAAGACTTATGTATGATCTTTCAATTAAACACATTAATTTTTGTATAAATTATGAAGGTTTTGATATTTTCGTGACATCACTTTCTATGGAAGTATTCACAAAATTTTGTTGAATTTCAACTGCAGGGTATATGTTTCAAATTTAAGCATTATAGTGGTGCTCCAATTTAGCGAACACCGATTTAACAAACTCCCAATATAAGGAACACTTATTTAATGTTGTTGACTCTATATTCCGAACATTTGAAATTGTAGGTATTCTATTTAACAACATTTGCTTCTCTGAGCTCGCTTCGTTTGTTTTTGAATTTGTTATAACATTAATATGTATTAACTTATCTAATTCTCAAATAGTCCCCTCGGGTTAATATACATATTGTAGGGTTTCCTTTTTAAAAAACATTATAGGAATGTATTGACATAATCTTGGATTTTTCATTTGGAGTGTGAACAGATTTTAACCAGCAGCTTTCTAAACATTTAATAATAATAATTAATAATACCTAAAACAAGTTCAAAAATTCAACATTATTGGAGTGCATAGTTGAAACAAAAAATGTAAGGATATTTGTTTCAAGTTGACAAATTTATTAGCTTTGTTATATGGTAAAAAAACTCGAAAATAGTATTACCGATTTAATGAACTTTTCGATTTACCGAACGACCTTGGACTTTATATCTTTCGTTAAACTGGAGCACCACTGTATGACAAATCTCAAATCATGAAAATTATTTCATTATGGACTTTAAAGAGATTTGCAATAAAGACACGGCTGTAATCGTGTGGACAAACTAATGAGCAGATAGACAGACGAACATGGCTTAATCGACTCATGGTCGTGAAAAAAATTTCGTGACAAAATTATTGTGCCCGCTACGCTTTGCGGATGGAGTATAATAAATATTTAATACAAAACTTTGAAAAACGTAGAAGTAGATTATGGTAAACGAGTCGGTACAGCAGATAATCAGATTTTTCTTATTCCTGGTAATGCCAATGAATCAAAAAACTTTGTTAATACTGAAGTATTAAATAATTAAAATGGAAATATCTTCACTTTATTATAGTTAAACTATTTAATATAATTTGCTTCCAAATACAAATAATATGCAAATATTTTAACATTTTTTATTATTGAAATTTTTCAAATATGCAAAGGTATTATTGATAAAGAGAAAATGTCCGTGGCGAAGCCTCGGACGACTGTGGCCTGCTAGTATATTATATATTTCTAGGTCTTAACTAATTTGTACGATGTGCGATTGGGCCAGTCTTTTTTAACAAAGTATTTTGGATATGAACGGCTATCCTACTCGCATAAATTGTCATCTTTATGTCATGTAGAATAGTCAAATCCTTATAGTCTGATTTCTATAGCCTGAATTTTTCATAAAAAATATATTGTATTTTAAATTTTCAACAGGATATTATTACATCCGATGTTGTATAATTTTGTAGACAGTTCTGCTGTTGCATTTTGGATCCTAATAATTCCGTTTTGATAATTGCAAATCGTGACTTAGATCGTGAATTCTTCGTTAGAAACAACATGACGATTAATGATAAGTTGGAAGATTTCCATATACATAATGTCAACATAATAATAGATGTTGCTGTACATCCTGATGTATGTTTATTTGAAGGTTTGCTTAATCAGTATTTTGCACTTAATTTTATTTCTATTGTTATAATGACATCCCTTGGTTTGAGTCAAACATATATAGCAATTTGCTTCTCTGTGAAGTCAACTCGTAAGCACCACTGCATTTCGATCTACGATATAATTCCGATTCAAAATTATCGGAGCCAATGTTGGAGTCGGAGGTATAAAATCAATCGGAAGTTCCAACCTTTCGGAACCGAACTCGAAGCTTCATTATGTCCCTAATAAGAAAAAGAAAAAAATTGTAAGGTATATCTTCGTATTGGCCAAAGTTGAAATACTCCCAGGGTCGATTCAAACAAATAATAATGTAAATTTTGTATTATTTATTTGAAGGATGGAGTGGGGTTAGTGGCTACATACATAAGATTATTACCGAACATTATTTTTGTAGCTTAAGTATTCTGTCGTCCTAAGAATCCTAAGAAAGAAAGTCTTATCTCTAATTTGGTAGTTTTGAGATATCTATATAATTAATAGGCTAAGGTTTTGTTTGTGACTTCAACTCCTCCCAGGCCAATAGACCGATTTTATCGATTCAGATGTCATTAAATCAGGTTTAGGCTGTATATGTGCAAACCACTTTTAAAAATTGTGATTTCACTTCAGGGGGTTCCCAACCTTTTGAAACAGAAATCAAATTTTTGTACAAAAATTCATTATTTTATCGATTTGAACTTTAGTTTGAGAAGAGCTTATGAATTGATCGAATTTGAATTTTTTTCAAAACTAAAAATTTTTAACCAAAATTATCTTTTATGCATTCCTCAAATGCCAATTGTCCGAAAAAAGCAGTTCCAAAATCAAAAATTCCACTTTCCGAGCAAACAAGTCAGTCAAATTTTAACGGTTTTCAAATTTTTTTTGCTTTTCTAAATTTTTGTTTAACTTTCTTTGAAATGTGTTGGCAATAACGGTAATTATCTTGCCAAATGTATTTTTAATGAATTTTCTTTAGTTGTTTAAAGTGTATTTTTATCAAACGCCAAGACAGAGAAATAAACTCTCTGAAATTTAACGTTCTATATTTGGAAGCGAATATCTCTGTCAGTTTAAAAAACATTTAATTTATTTTTTTTTGTATTTAAATGTAATTAATTGACTTAAAAAAATTTTATCATTTTTGCCGTTGCTTTATTATTTATATTTTAATCATTGCCTTTAAAAAGAGTCCACTTAATTGAATGTTTTCTCAAAAAATGGTATACAAATTGTTTTTGTTGTAAAAATAAAAAAATTTAAAATTTACATTTTTGATTTTCTTTCATTGTATGTAGTTTATTTAAGACGAATTTGTTTTTGTTAGACAGAAAAATTAATAAATACTATGTGTCATCGAAAAAACAAGGCTACAACCTTATGATTTTTTGCACGAAATTTCATTTTTGTAAAATGTTGTTTTTATATTTTTAAAATCTTCAACAAGCTTCAAGAACAATATATTTGAAAAAAATTTTATTAAAGCTCCAACCAATAAAAAGTTATAGCCACAAATCTGTTTTAATCATCCTGCGTATCTATATAATTAATAGGCTAAGGTTTTTTTTGTGACTTCAACTCCTCCCAGACCAATAGACCGATTTTATCGATTCAGATGTCATTAAATCAGGTTTAGGCTGTATATGTGCAAACCACTTTTAAAAATTGTGGTTTCACTTCAGGGGGTTCCCAACATTTTAAAACAGAAATAAAATTTTTGTACAAAAATCCGTTATTTTATCGATTTGAAATTTAGTTTGAGAAAAGCTTATGAATTGATCGAATTTGAATTTTTTTCAAATCTAAAAATTTTTAACCAAAATTATCTTTTATGCTTTCCTCAAATGTCAATTGTCCGAAAAATGCAGTTCCAAAATCAAAAATTCCACTTTCCGAGCAAACAAGTCAGTCAAATTTTAACGGTTTTCAAAAAAATTTTTTTTTTGGGTTTTTTGGTGTTTTTTCATCTAAATGTGTCATAAATCGATGTTGAGGTGTTCTGTAAGTACCTTTTATTAATTTCTGAAATATTTCTTAGTATTATTTCTTAAATCTATTTTTTAATGCGTTTTTTTTTAACATTAGTTATGTTTTATAGCTGGAAGAGTTAAGCTACAATGTTTTCGAATAGTAATAATGTTTTTCTCAGTAGTTATATTAGTGTAAGTCCGTCTTCGTATTAATCGACAGTTAAATTAAAAAATTTTGTGTCAGATCATACGTTTCAAGTCAAACCATTCAGATAATGATCTTTTATATCATTATTGAGACTCAATATATCGTTATTCGTTATAACTTCTTGAATAGAATATCATAAATTAAACGTCTATAATGTTTCTAACACTTAATTTTTATTGAATTGCTCGAATTCGGGCAACAGGTTTACTAGTTTAGCTTAAACGTTTTATATCTTTCGCGTCTTGAAATTAAATATTTTTAAAAGATTTGAAAAATAAGCTCAAATTGTATTATTAAACTTAATTTTTGCATGTAAACAAACAGGAGAAATTTTGGGATTAAGTAGAGAAAATGGACTTGTGATTTTTTTTTTTAGTACGAAAACAAGATTCTCTAACAAAAACCAAAAAATGTTCAGAATAAAATAAAAAAAGTATTTCATTATAACGAAAACGAATTTAAAAACAACAAAAAAGTAAAACAAATATAATTCAACATTAACCCTATCACCGCCGCGAGTGCCATATGCCGGGTGCCATTACAAAGACGTGGTTGGTTTATGTTTCGTAACATTATGATTACCAACCCGACTTTCAGTTGGAGATTGTGAGGCGGTAATCCAGGTAATTCCAGGGAGTTTAGGCTAATATTTAAGCTACAGATCTTAAATTCAGTATTTGTGTATTCTATGTTAAAACTAACAGTCATACCTAAATTGGAGCGTTAGCGTCGTTTAAATGTCAAAATTTTCTCATGTCCGAATGTTTTGTATGAAGCATACCGAAATAAACAACGCGCTAACGCCAACCCATCTGAATTTCCAATTTTGACAGAGCGTTAAGAACAAATTGTCAATAAGTGACAAACAAAAATAAATCGAAATTGTTTTTTTTCACATTTTATAAAATTTCTTATCAATGATTCTACAATAGGCAATAGGTTCCAAAAGTAACATAACAATATTGGTAGCTAAGCAATATTATGGGATCTGTTGCCGCTTTCATAACAATTCTCTTAACCACCTACTTTTGTCTAACAAGACCACGAAGCCGAAAAGAGTTGTGAAGGCCTCATCATGAATGAAAGCAGTTTTTTTTTAATTTTCTTTAGACACTAGATAATTATTTGACATTTAAATAAGATTTCGACATTTAAACGTAACGCTTCAATTGCGGTATGGCGCTTACCTTTTTTGAGAAGCGTTAAATAGCACAACGCCTAACGCTCCAATTTAGGTATGACTGTAAGGTGTGTTAGAAAAGTGGGCGTCATCCTAGTAACACGGACATCTCCCATATAACCCCAAAATTGATAACTATATAAAGAGGGTTCTGTTTAAGCTACAAAAATAATATTAGCTATTTATTCATTTTATATAAAAATTAAAGTGTTAGAAAAATGGGCGTCATCCACACACGAACAGGACCACATCCCATACAACCCCAAGATTCTGAAAACCACGCTACAAATCTACCAAAAAAGAATTAGATATTTATTAATTTCATATCAAAATTTAGGCATTTTAGAAAAAAAAGGGCGTCATCCACCCACGAACATACCCACCTCCCATACAACCCAAAAATTTAAAACTCTATAAAGAGGCTTCTCTTTAAGCTACAATAAAATAATTTCAGGGGCTCAGAGGGGGGGCTCAGAGAAAAATGTCCCATCTAAATAAGTGAATATTATTTAATCCTTAAAATAATTGAAACGTTAATTCTCTTCAACAATTTGTTCAACAAAAAATTTGTTTCAATCATTTTGTAAATCATTTCAATAATTTTGTAAATTCTCCTTGCTATTAAGCTGCAATGCATCTAGTTACCAAATTAAAAATATACTTCTTTGGTTAAACAGTTATCAGAAAGCAATGGTGTAAATAAAAAATTAATAATAAAAAATGAATAATGAACAACAAAATTATAATGAATAAAAAATTAATAATGAATAAATCTTCTTAATTCTTCAAGTCTGTGGGCGTGGCACTCTGTAATAACTTATAAACACCTGGACCGATTTCCATGAAATTTGGTATGAAGGTTCAAATGCTCCCAGACCTAAACATAGGGCATAAAAAGTTCCGAAAACTTCCGCAAGAGGGCGCTTTAAGTACTGAATTTTTAAGATGCAATAACTCCTAAGCGCCTGAACCGATTTCAATGAAATTTGGTATGAAGGTTCAACTGCAACCAATATAAAGCATAGGTTAAAAAAGTGGGCGGAAGTATGTGGGTGTGGCACTCTGTAATAACTTCTAAACGCATGCACCGATTTCCATGAAATTTGGTATGAAGGTTCAACTGCACCCAAAATAAAACATAGGCCCTAAAAAATTTCAAAGACTCCCGCAAGAGGGCGCTTTAAGTAGTGCGTTTTTAAGGCATAATAACTCCTAAACTCCTGGACCGATTTCAATGAAATTTGGTATGAAGGTTCAACTGCACCCAAAATAAAGCATAGGTAAAAAATTTGGCGGAAGTATGTGGGCGTGGCACTCCATAATAACTCCTAAACACCTGGACCGATCTCAATTAAATTTGGAATGAAGGTTCGACTGCGCCCAAGATAACATAGGCTATAAAAATTTCAAAGACTTCTGTTAGGGGGCGCTTTCAGTAGTGCGTTCTAAAGACTAAAGACTAAAGAGAAGAAATTTGGTACGAACGTTCAACTGCACCCAAGATAAAACAGAAAATATAAAAAATTCCAAAGACTTTCGAAAGAGGGCGCTTTAAGTAGTGCATTGTTAAGACTCAAAAAAACTCCTAAATGAATTGATCGATTTTACTTAAATTTGGTACGTGAAATAACTTGACTCTGCAACAGCATTGAGGCTTTTTAAATTTTAGAAAACTTCCGTGAGAGGGCGCTTTATTAAATCAACTATGTTCGGTTCATTCACGTCAAAACGGATGAACCGATTTTGATGAAACTTGGCAAACATTTGTATCTGTGCCTGAAATGGATCATATGCTTTTACAAGTTCTTTCGACAAAAATCAAGGAATGAGCCAAAGGCAAACGAAGTCAAGAACCAAAGACGAACGAAAAAAAAAGTTTAACGAATACCAGCAAGAGCTATATAAAGATGAAAAAAATTAACCGAACAGTATCGACCAACACAGAAGTTCAACGAGACAATCCAAAAATTGAATCGATGCTTATAGGATTTTTTAAAATTGGAATTTATTTGAGATAAAATTGCATATTAAATGCATGCTAAGAAAAACTTTCAACGCATTTTTCTCGAAATGACTTTTCAAACTGCACTCAGAAAAAAGTTTCTCGGAATATGATAAAAATGGCATCATATTTACTGAAAAATGGTATTGACCTTTGCTCCAGAGAATGCTTTTCTCTAAATGCGATCCTAAAAATTTTCTAAAATTGATAAAAACCTTCTATGAAACAAGAAATATATAAAAATAATTCGATTTTAGAGAATAATGCTCTTCAGTTTTGAGAAAACATTTGTTTTTATTGAAGAAAACTAGTTCTTTCCCGTCAAAAATGACGGGCCCGGTTTTTATAATGGAAAACATGAAATATGAATTTTCTTTATGTTGAATTAAAAATCAGCGATGGTCACATATTCGATTTTAAATGGTCCAAATAACAATTGTTAGTTCCAAATATTTATAAAAAAACCTTAAAGTAAAAATGGAAATCATAGTAGGTACAACGAAATAAGTTTGACAATTTTATATAAAACTGAAAATTTCAAAATAAAAAAATATTAAAAAGTTTTTGAAGTTTCAATAATTTAGTAAACAAAAAAATGCCTAAAAATATACTATGAAATTTTTCAAACAAATCAAGCGTTCCGCACTCACATTTTACGCAATTATGTTATAGTATAATATAATACTTCTCATAGTGAATTTTTTATCAAACTAGTAAGGTATATCTTCGACTTGGCCGAAGCTAAAATACCCCCACGACTGATTCTTAAGGGTTAAATAATCTTCAATTAGAAAGCGTTTTGTATGAGATTTTAGAAGATTTTGTTAAAATACAAACATATCAAATTGTTTTTCTGAAGCATAAATATAAGCCTTTTTATAAAATATTAAATTTTGGGGTTGTATAGGAGGTGGGCGTGTTAGTGAATGGATGACGCCCATTTTTCTAACACACCTAAGTTTTGACATAAAACACAAATACCGACCGAGTTTCAGTTTTGAAACTTTAATATTAGTCTCTTTATAGAGTTTTCAATTTTGGGGTTGTATGGGAGGTGGGAGTGTTAGTGGGTGGATAACGCTTATTTTTCTAACACACCTAAGTTTTGACATAAAACATACAAATACTGAGTTTCAATTTTGAAACTTTAATATTAGTCTCTTTATAAAGTTTTCAATTTTGGGGTTGTATGGGAGGTGGGCGTGCAAGTGGGTGGATAACACCCATTTTTCTAACACACTTAAGTTTTGACATAGAACACACAAATACTGAGTTTCAGTTTTGTAACTTTGATATTAGCCTCTTTATAGAGTTATCATTATTTGTGTTGTATGGGAGGTAGGCGTGGTTTTCAACCGATTTAGCCCATTCTCGAACTTGATCTTAGTTTTTTATAAAAAAGCTTAAATATCGAATTTCAGCACAATAGTTTCAAAATTACGGCTGTAATCGTGTCCACAGACAGACAGACAGACGGACAGACAGACGGACAGACAGACGGACAGACAGACGGACAGACAGACGGACAGACGGACAGACGGACAGACAGACAGACGGACATGGCTAAATCAACTCAGGTGGTGATGCTGATCAAGAATATATATACTTTTCTATACCTACCACGCCTCCTTATGGGCGTTACATACGTCGTGACAAAATTAATATACCCCTTACGCAGTACGCGTGGGGGTATAAATATAGGAAAAAATTTTAATTTTCAAAAAATTGTTCAGTATAAATGAGAATTTTTTTGTGCGAGAGATATATTTATCACAGACATTCACAACGAACCGTGGTGTGGATGCATGCTCGGAGCCCGGGTTCGATCCTCAGCCGCGGCGAAAAGTCACCACCTCTCTGCAAACAATGGCAAACCTCAGAGAGTAAATAATGCCATGTAAAGCTTATTGAGAACATTAGCCGTTCGGAATCGGCATAAAACATGTAGGTCCAGTCCAGTTCTCGGTCAATTGTGTGCAAACATTTAATAACAAACACAACACAATTAATCATAAGAAGCTCGGTCAAAGTCCTTTTAAGGGCTGAAATGGCCAATTTGTATTGTTTTTTTTATCCACAACGAAATCAACAAAATTTTTTTCGTTTCGTTGATTCAGAAAAATAAATTATCAAAATTATTTCTTTTTTTAAATAACGTTAAAAATATATCAAATCAAATTTCGTTTCGTTGAAAAACGAATAATTTTCTATTATTTTCTCCTATGCTAAAAAAAATTTCATCTCATACAAAATAAACGAAATTTTTTTGTTGAAATTAACGTTATTTTTAACGGTTGATTTGGCACAAAAACGAACAAATTTTTATCGTTTTCTACGAAAGGAAATAAATATTTTTCGTTTTTTGAATTAACGTTATTTTTTGATTTCGCTTAAAGGAAACAAAAAAAAAATATTTTGGTTATCGTTAAAATAACGTTAACGTGCATGCCTGATTTGTCATTATAAGAGACATTGAAATATTTCCATTTCCGAGTAGTGAAGAAATATTTCTTCGAAAATGTGAAAATTTATTCTAATTGAAGAACATTTTATTTGAAAAGAGAAAATTGCTATTATCGAAAATAGAGAAATTTTTCACCGGAGGAAGATATGTGTTTTTTTCTGAGTGTGGGTGTCCATTTTCCTCAGAAACCAGACGTCAGATTGAGACGTTGAAGATGTCATTTTTTGTTTTAATCATGTCTGGCAGGTACAGTTTTATGGAAATTTGACTAAACACTTTCGACGGAAGGAGGGGTAAAACCCCAAAAAACGATAATTTTAAAAATTTTACGATGGAATTGATAATTTTAAAAACGTAAAAATTAGAGCAGTTTTGAAAATCGTCCTCTTACCGTGCTTTAGGCACAACCCCGAGTAACACCGGGTTACATCCGCTAGTAATGAATAAAAAATGAATAATGAATAAGAAATGAATGACGATTCTTTGTGAAATGCATACTTTACGAATAGCATTCAATTGAATAAAAAAATTAATGCATTATTCTGAATAATGAAAAATGAATAATAAATCATTTTTTAGAATTGAGTGTGAATTCAAAATTTTATTCACTCAATTTTGTATTCATTGAATGCATTCTTGTGTCGTTATTCACTTGACTTAGAATTCTGAATATGAATGCAAATTTTACAGCTCTGTTTAAAACCAACTCAATTATGGTGCGACGACCCAATACACTATGGAACAAATTCTGGTTAGCAAAAGTTAGGTCGATTCTGAGAGTGAGGGGTGAAAATAGAGGCTAAATTAGAAGATACGTATCGCGGCGTTTGTTTATGTTAGTTCGAATTTTTTTTTAATCAACCTTCGAACTTAACAAATTATATAATTATATATTTGTAATAACTTTCTTACTTGGAAATAGGGTACTTATTTTCAGTCCATTTTTGAACTAATTTTGGTACGTAGGGGGTTGTTAGCTCAGATAGAGAGCAGTCGAAGTATGCAGCAATTTGTTGAAATTGAAAAAAGTTACCTGTAAAATTCAAAAACTTAATCATATTGTTAACAAATTATTTAGTATTTACTTACTTTCAGTGAGTTTCCTTAAAGCACAAAAATATGATAATTCTTCAATTGCAGTTTCCTGGTGATATGAACTGAACACAAAAATTGACACCAGGAGTTGAGTTGTGACTGAAATGCTGTTAAGATTAGTGTCCAATGTCGTTGTCTGGTTGCAAAAATGTTATTGATTTAAAATATCTATTGAAGTTAAACGATAATCACTTACCGACAAATTTTTATAATCAATTTGCGCCATCAGGTCTTCACAAAAATCTAAATGGAGATCAGAAGGCTCCGCAACGGCACAGAACCATTTAAAATCCATCAACGCTGTTATCGTATTTATAGCTGCAAACTGAACTTCCAGTGATGAAGAAGAAATGAATTTTGTTACGGACATACAAATATTTCTGAAGTCGATGTGAATACTATTTCCTGCACAATTTTGAGATATCAATCGAATACTTTCCATCAGTTTTGCACCGAATCGTGTCGAGTATGATTTCTTGTACGTTTTTTTAAGTAGTGATGAGAGAATTATTAACATATTTTGCAGTGGTTCATCTTGGTTTCGAACATATTTGAAGATAGCTGGAAAAACGTATAAACATAAAAAGCACTTTATTATTGTATGCAAAGAATACTACACCTGGAAGTAATTCCACAATACTTGTACTTATTTCCTTGTTATTGTGATACAATTGACAAACAGTTTTGAGTTTATCGACAAACCAAGTGGCCACCTCTGGGTACTCCTGTTTTTGTGTACAGAAGATCTATAAAAATTAAACTTTTTTTTTAAACAGGATTCGTTTTTGATACATAACATTTTTCAGTATTTTATTTTTCACAGTAAAAAAAAAGTTTTTTCACTCAGCCTTGTGCAAAACTTATAGTTTTACCACTTTTTTAAATACAATAAAAATATAATAAACTAGCAGGCCACAGTCGTCCGAGGCTTCACCACGGACATTTTTTCTTTATCAATAATACCTTTGTATATTTGAAAAATTTCAATAATAAAAAATGTTAAAATATTTGCATTTTATTTGTATTTGGAAGCAAATTATATTAAATAGATTAATGGTAATAAAGTGAAGATATTTTCATTTTAATTATTTAATGCTTCAGTATAAACAACGTTTTTTGATTCATTGGCATTGCCAGGAATAAGAAAACTCTTATTTTCTGCTGTACCGACTCTTAACCATAATCTACTTCTACGATTTTCAACTTTTTTTATTGAATATTTATTATACTCCACCCGCAAAGCGTAGCGGGCACAATAATTTTGTCACGAAATTTTTTTCACGACCATGAGTCGATTAAGCCATGTCCGTCTGTCTGTCTGTTCATTCGTTTATCCACACGATGACAGCCGTGTCTTTATTGCAAATCTCTTTAAAGTCCAGAGTCGTTCGGTAAATCGAAAAGTTAATTAAGTCGGTAATACTATTTTCGAGTTTTTTATCATATAACAAAGCTAATAAATTTGTCAACTTGAAAAAAATATCCTTACATTTTTTGTCTGAATTATGCACTTCAATAAAGTTGAATTTTTGAACTTGTTTTAGGTATTATTAATTATTATTATTAAATGTTTAGAAAGCTGATGGTTAAAATCTGTTCACACTCTAAATGAAAAATCCAAGATTATGTCAATACATTCCTATAATGTTTTTTAAAAAGGAAACCCTACAATATGTACATTAACCCGAGGGGACTATTTGAGAATTAGATAAGTTAATACATATTAATGTTATTACAAATTCAAAAACAAACGAAGCACGCTCAGAAAGCAAATGTTTATTAAATAGAATACCTACAATTTCAAATGTTCGCAATATAGAGTCAACAACGAACATTAAATAAGGGTTCGTTATATTGGAAGTTCGTTAAATCGGTGTTCGCTAAATTGGAGCACCACTGTAATGCTTAAATTTGAAACATATACCCTGAAGTTGAAATTCAACAAAATTTTGTGAATACTTCCATAGAAAGTGACGTCACCAAAATATCAAAACCTTCATAATTAACACAAAAAAATAATGTGTTGAATTGAAAGTTCATACATTTGTCTTGTTTTCTTGATAAATAAAACGTTCTCTGAGTTTGAAATATGAAAATTCGAATAAACTTCAACCTGAGTAATTTGACTTCGGGCCAGTCGAAGATCATTTTTTAATGGTTTTATTTTTTATTTGTCTTTTATTCATCATTAAAGTGATGAATTAAAGTATATTCCTATATATATATTCCTCACTTTATATTCCATAAAGTTTTTTAAAAAAGCTTTTGTACTTCAAGTATTCATCTTAAGAAGTGCTCAAACATGCTAGTATAGTAAACATTTCATCCAATATCCCAGAAAAATTTTTCGTTAGGTCTTGTTTTTTAATCGATTCTAAAATGCATTACATAAATGCTAATGCAAGAACTTTAATTCAATCCGTAATATATTCACGGCAAAGCATTCACATCAACTTGAAAGTTGTTATTCAAGTATTAATTTCGTGAAATCAGTTATAAACCAACCATTTTAAGCGCTTAATCTTTTCAAGTGACAGCGCTTTCGATTACCTCTGGCTATATAACAATGGCTTTATAAAAATAATGGGTTCTGTAAGCGAGAGGGTAAGCGATGAATGAAATTTTCTGGATTACTTTTTCGATTATATGTAAGCGAAGATTTTGCTGGGATGTTCTCCAGCAATACATTTCTCCAGAGCTTTTTAGAAAAACGTGCTCATGTCATAAATTTCAGGAATAAAAATATACTTTATAACAAACAAACCTTATTTGCAGCTCTTAACCTGCTAGAACATAATTTTAAATAGTAATATAATTTTGGGTATCCTGTAACATAAAACAATTTAAAAGCTAAATTTATTAATTGCTTTAAAATTTCTAAAAAAAAAATAAATTGATTAAAATTCATTAAATTTTTTATTTAAATTAAATAAATGATGTTTTATAACAATTTTCGGGCGTTCTGATGTTTTTTTATTTTATTTTGAAGATGTCTATTTAAAACTCTAAGAAGGTTTGCTAATCCTTTACTTTACTAAATTACATAATTATTATTCTGTTCAAATCAACCAACAAAAACTGTCAAAAATACAGTTTTTAAGTAAAACTATTCTAAAAATTATTCTAATTTTCATGACTCTTAACCTTGTTCTCCCAGGGAAAGTTTGCTTTGGGAATTATGTAGATAATGACTATGAAACAAATTTCTTATATCAATTTGGTATCACTGTGATATTGTGATACTGTGATATTTATGGTCGAGAATAAGGCAGTCAAATGTTACAGACCTCAGTCTTGTCTAGTAAAGTCGAAGCTGAAATGTCGAAATGTATAAAGAGTACTATAAAGAAATTTATAAAAATTAGGAAAAAAGTTTATAAATTAATTTTAATATTTTGTTCTAATTTTCACTTAACTTTTATATAGAAGACGTGGATTGATTTCGAAAAAATGTTTAAATTGATAGTTATTCAGGGTCACTGAGGGAAAATTTGTTAACGTTTTACTTCCCGGTCCTATTTTTTCATTTATCATGCAAAATTATTCAAAATAGATCTTTGGGGATTTAATCACTATTGCAAGTCAAAATTTTGCGTAAACAAAACATTTTTGAATAATTCCTTGATTGCGGAAAATTTTTCAGTTTTGTATAAGTTACCAAATTATTTTTCAAATGATATCAAATATATTAATATCGATGAGATTAATTTTTAATTTTGTATATTGTTACCGACTTTTATAAATAATACAATGAATTAAAATATATATATGTTTACTCATTTGCACTTAAACAAAATAATCATAACAGTAAACTATTATTTAAAAAAATTATATGCATTTCGTAGTACTTTTTTATATGCAATATATGCATTTCGTAGCATTGCTTTTATGAGGTTAAGTATAACCTTCTTAAAGGGTGCACAATTTAGTTTCGGCCCCAGGTGCTAGAAACCCTAGCTATGCCACTGATTCACTCCAATCGCAGTCGTGTAAGCAAATAATTGCATGCATAATTTACCAACAATTTTCTCTTTGAGTCGCTGCTCTTGCTCTCCTAGCGCGGAGCATCGCTCTTGCATTTTCTGTTAAACTTGTCAAACTTGTTTTACGTCGAGGCATTTATTTGTAGTTAAGGGAAATACGAACACTTCATTTTTCAAACTTTTAATTTATCTTTAATCTATACAAAATATGCTATCACACTTGTGAATGCCGCATTTTGAAATATTAAAAAATTGGAAAACTACAATAATAATGTGTGTAAAGAAATTGCATGCGGCGAAACAAATATGCACACATTGGTTTGCAGCTCATCATTCTACAGCAATAACAGCACAGCAAGGTTTATTTAACTTGTATTCTCATCACGTCAAAGAGCGCCAACTGCTTTTGGTTACTCTTCGAATGAGTGTGGAGAGCGAGATCAATAAACTTTAAAGAGAAGGGTTGATAGCAACATGTAGTTTAAACTCTCGTAACACAGACGCGTGAAAAGCAAGCGACCAAGCAATGCTTAGCATCGGTGGTAATTTCCTAAAAAACTTAACAACTTAATTTAATATATTTATTATTAAATTTTCTTAAATAAACCCCACCTATGGCATTCTGTAGCACAAATATGATATTTTAAAATTTTTTTCATAAAAATCGGTGCAGTAGTTTTGGAGTCATTGCTGCACTTAATATTTCCACTTCATTTTTATATAATAGTATAGATGTATATAGGTATAAAAAATTTGTCAGAACATGTTTAATGACAGGATCTAGACAACATGTTTAATGACAAGAAAGACTTTGACCGAGCTTCTTATCATCAATTGTGTTGTGTGTGTTATTAAATGTTTGCACACAATTGACCGAGAACTGGACCTACATGTTTTATGCCGACTCCGAACGGCTAAATTTCATGTTCTCAAGAAGCTTAACATGGCATTATTTACTCTCTGAGGTTTGCCATTGTCTGCAGAGAGGTGGTGACCGATCTGAAAAATTTTTTTATTGAAAAAACTTTTCGCCGCGACTGGGGATCGAACTCGGGCTCCGAGCGTGCACACACTTAACCTGCCACGGTCAGCACTGAAAACTGAACCAAAAGGTTTAAAACCTCAGTAGATTCAGCTTTTTTTGCTTCTATTGCCACGTATAATGCACTTTAGAATGGTGATTGCATTGTATTACAGCTAAATGCAATGAATCTGCTTTGAGTCATGTCCAAAATTGTCTCGTCTAAATGAAATTAATTTTACATGGCTACATTACGATGAAACTAAACCTTCCGAACAGTTCTCAAGCAGTAAATTGCCATTTCTCTTTTCTTTACAAAAAAATTGGCGGTATAAACCAATGTGTCTTCAATTTTCTTTTTCTTTGGTCACAACCAATTCGCCGCAAATTGTCAGTTGCCTATTTAAAATGTTTGAATAAAGGTTTTTACAAGAAATGGAAGTTAAGTTAAAATGGTATGATGAATATCGTATAATTAGTTAATGGTACAAAACCTTAAACTTTTCGAAATTGTATAAAAACAGATTTAATCTACTCTTGCCATTATATAAAATGGAACTTTTAAGTAAGACTACTAGCTAAACCCCCGCCCACTTTGCTAGTCAATTAAAACAAGGTTTTTGAAACAATTTGTATAAAATTAAAACATTTATTGCAATGCTCGTAAATAAACAACATTCTTGATTTATTCTAGATGGATTTCCGATTCGGGAGCAAGCAACGTAGAGTTGGCCATGCGAAAAAACTGGATTTTCCAAATTTATACCGCATATTTGTAAAGGTTGTCTTTGCGACTTATTGATGGTTATGGAGAATGCAAGGCGCACAGGAAATTGAAGATGCTTAAATATAAATGGCAAATCAGATGGAGTCATTGATATGCTAAGAATCAAAACATCATCACCTTTTGAGTTTTCCATTCAAAATTGTTGCTTCTAATTACGTCTCAAATTTCTCAATATGTGGTGCCATAACAAAGTTTTAATTGGTGTATGCTGCGAAGCATAATAAAAGGCGCTCCAATTTGTAGCTGCAACCATGTAGTGATTCCTGGCAAATTAAGTGCATTTAAAAATTATGTGGGATATCTACCCATCTCTTCCTGATTCATGACACTATCCACTAATTTGAATGAGAATAATGGACCTGGTATTTCATTTAAAGTAGCATCGTTAAGATAATTGATATCTTTGTTCTTTCTGGCTAGCATTGCTCGCTCGCTTAACCCTCCGTCGGTCGGATTTTCCGATAACTTTTCGACGGTCGAATGTGGTCTGCCCAGAACCCTATACATTTAAGTGTTTTTATATGGGAAAAATAGCGTTATTAGTGTCAAATTTAAACGTGATTACGAATAAAAGTCAAAGTCAAAAAATTTCAAGGCGATAGCTTAATTGGAAATACATTTAAAATACAATTAAAATCGAAAAAGGTCTGGCCAGAACCACCCGACCGACGGAGGGTTAGTTAACCAAGCATGATATTTATAGTTTTGTGCTGTTTGTGAATACGCTTTGATTCAGTTCTATAGATTGGGTGAAACTACAATTGTTTGGTGTCTTATCATTCCTGTATTCCTGTTGACTGGCGTTTTACCATCTCCAATTTTCAGCAATTCAATTGAAAATTCATCTGCTGATGGATCGTTTTGCAATTGAGCGCGTATGTTGGTTTTGTTCTAACTGTTAGTGTGAGTGTTCTTACATTTTTTCAGAGAGTTGAAGATTTCAAGCATGCGTTTATTTCATCGGCAGTAGAATTCGGAATGACAGGCAATGTTTGCCTAATGTCTCCAGCTTATAGTATCACAGCACCGCCAAACAAAGCTTGATTTCCACGTAGATCTTTAATAGTTCTATAAAATACTTCTAATAATTTTTTGTTAGCCATTGGACATTCATCCCAAACAATTATCACATATTGTTGCAAGACCATTGCCATTCCTGATGTTTTAGTTTTGTTATGTGGAATTGTCATTTGCCTGAATATTCAAGGATAGATTCAATACTTTTGGTTGTATGGGGAAGGAAGTGTCTGAACGCAGATTACGCTTATTTTTTAGCACACCTTAGTTTTGATGTTAAATACAAAAAACTTGTTACAGCAGGTGATTTCTCCGATCAAAAAAAAATTATGCAGAAATAGTTTTTAAGAGTCCCTATAACTTCTGAGTCGGTGTCCGGCGACATCTAAATTTCGATCCGGCTTTATGTATAAAACCAATCTTATGTCACTATTGCTTCTTCAGTTGGAGTTTCTTAATCTTTTATAATAATGAATAATGAATTAACTGTTCATTGATTTTAAAAAACAAAAAATTGAAATTAATAACGAAAACCAACATCAAATTATAATAATTGAACACGAAGTTAATTTATAAAATCATAAGCAAAATTATATTAAAAAATACAGATTAAATATTTAGTTGGTAAGCCCTTCTGTTTAAAAATCGCTTCCAAATGATTTGGCATTGATTCACCACTTTTCGGCAATAGGACGGCTCCATATTCTTTCACTCCTCAATAAGGACTGTTTTTGACTGGTCACGAGTAGAAATTGTGTGATTTTCAACTTTACCTTCGTTAAATTTTCTTTCATTTATGATGAAAATTTGTTCCTAATAAAAACATCCCTTTCTCGGTGGATTCTACGTGTTGAGAATGGTGTAAATGTGAAACTTGAGAAAAACAACCTTCGCCCCACAATAAAGCACAGTATGGGTTCAGTGGTGCTCAAGGGTGCCATGTCAGCTGCAGGTCCTGGAAAGCTTAACATCATAGATGGTATTATGGACCAACACTTATACATTAATATATTGAACAATAATTTGAATGAAAGTGTGAAAAAGTTGGGTATTGATAATCACACAATTTCTACTCGTGATCAGTCAAAAACAGCTCTTATTGAGGAGTGGAAGAATATGGAGCCGTCCTATTGCCGAAAAGTGGTGAATCAATGCCAAATCATTTGGAAGCGATTTTTAAACAGAAGGGCTTTCCAACTAAATATTTAATCTGTATTTTTTAATATTATTTTGCTTATGATTTTATAAATTAACTTCGTGTTCAATTATTATAATTTGATGTTGGTTTTCGTTATTAATTTCAATTTTTTATTTTTTAAAATCAATGAACAGTTAATTCATTATTCTTTTAATTATTTTATATTAACCACATAATACTCTTTTGAAAATATACAAAAACTTGCTAGTTGGATCATCAAAACAACTTAAATTTGGATTTCAATGACATTTGTAAGTTTATTCCATTATTACTTTGAGCCACTGTACTTAATTCTACACAATACTTAATACATTAAAATGACTTGAACGCTTACCTTTATTAAAACAATTAACGTGCTGAAGTCATCTTTTACAGCCAATTTATGTTTTAGAATATGAACAAAGGCATCTTTATAATGCGAGATACTTCCACACAATATTGCAAGAATCTCCAGGCAAAGACACGTTATGCTGCCGAAATCCTCAAATTCACTGCGGATATTTCTAGAAACTACGATAAATTGCTGATTACTGATATAAAAAGTCAATAGTTTAATAATTTTATACAAACCACTAAAAATTAAAGTTTTGTCCACAAAACTTATTAATTCTTCCAGAGGTTGTGATTCTAGATAGTTAAGTAAATTAGTATTTGAAGTGAACTTGATAAAACACCCTTTAATACGATGTAAGATGTCTAATAAGTCGTTCCGATCAATACATTTTGGATCATTATTTTTAAGTTGAAACTGCAATCAATTTAAAATAAAGTAAGTAAGTATCAATTTAAATAAAACAGAAATTTCAAAATTTATAAATGTATGGGTTTGGTTGCGAAAGGTTTTAGATGAAATAAAAAAATCTATTTAATTTCTTGTACCCAGAAGAATAAATGTATTACTGATTAAATTTTACATTGATCGCATTCACCATATTCAAACCTGCTCCAACTGTTGAGCAAAAATTCACTGAATGATACAATTTTAACCATTTAATTCAGCAAGTAACAACTGTTGAAGTATCAACACATTAACTGAGGATTTGGACCAATTGACAACATACATGGCATGATGAAAGTATTTTACATTTGAATATGTTCATATTTAAAGTGCGGATTTTTAAACATTTCAAAATGTTAAATATTTGAACATTTGTAGGTCTCTCTTTACTTTGGCGACACAAAAGTTTACAACTCGTTAAAAATTAATTTTTTGCAAAAATTATAAAAGATATGAACAGAACTTTATTTAAAAATTGTTGTCGTTGTTAAAATGTTTGTTTGATGCAAAAATGTTTGTGCATCATTTGAAAATACAAAGAAAAACGGGAATATGTTGGGAATTAATGTCATTGTTTTTGGAACTACCTTCACGGTTCTAGTACCGAAGAGAATTAGAGATGTAACAGGCAGTGATTTGGCCGGATACTGGATATACGGTGAACTGCTATACCGGTTGACCGAATATCCGGCAGCAGGATAGTGGGTCCATTTTCAAAAAAAAAATGTATGTTTTGAAAACCTGTGGTTCAAACCAAGTTAATGTGTGGAAATATAGTTTCCACAAGAAATAGTAATAGCGAAATATTGAAGAAATAATTTAATTTGAAATGGCTAACTTAGACATTGAATAATTACAAATAGAAGGTGACACTACCGACGATGAAGCGACATTAGAGCTATGTGGCAGATATTTGCACTCCACATAATTATCCAGTTCTATAACCCAAATTAATTGTCTTCGCTTATGTGTGAAAAATTTCCCTTGGTTTTTTTCTCACTTGTTTTGTTATTGTTATAGTCCTTTTCTGATTACCAGTTACTTTCTGCGATATTGTTTTGTGTCTTTTGTCAATTGCTAGCTTTTTGACCACTTTGTTAACTTTTTTCTATGCATTGGTTGCGCGTAAGAGTTTTATTTATTTAAATATTTTGAAAGATCTTTTAGTGTGATGAAGTTTTATGATTGCGTCGGGTGTGAAATTAAAAAAAAAATGGATTTCTAGATTTCTTATGCCAAAAGAAAGCTTTTCTTCCAAGTTGATAGAAGATGAAAAATTGTATATATGCTCTGAACACTTTGAAAAGAAGTTCGTAAATATTAGTGGCTTTAAGGAGGGACATAACATTCGCTGCAGAGAAAACAGACCTTTTTTTAAAAAATTCATAACTCAGTCAAAAACAAACATTTTGCCAAAATTTTTGTTATTATTGTAGAAAATTGAACAAATTACAAGAAAAAAATTCAAAAAAATATATTTTTCACTTCAACATGGTTTTAAAGAGCTCCAAAACTGGCGACAGAGATAAAAAAACCGGGCCTCTTGGTTGAAGCGCTGGGAGTCGCAAAAATTGAACGATCTGTAAAAAAATTACATTTTTAAATCTTAACAAAATTGGTTATGGTATGAAAGGAGCTTTTTTTAAATTTTAAAAAATTTTATAGAATATATTTATTCTATCGATAGCGAATCAAGTTTAAAAATATACAAAAAAAAATGTTGTCAAAAGATTAACACGCTAGTGCCACAACCAGTACGAGAAACATGGTTTCGAAATAAACGCGTTCAAAGTTTGCCTCCTTAAATCAAGACTTTAAAAAATTGCAGTGCCAATTTTTTATAGTGACAAAAACAAAAGAAAATAAGTAATGAAACAAATATAGAAAAAAGACCAGTTAGCAAAAATAAATTTAGAACTAAATAATATAGAAATTGAAATGAATGTTCACAGGGGCGAACGCAGGGGTTTTGGGGGTTAAACCCCCCAAATGAATGAAAATAAAATGTATAAGGCAAAACTATTAAAAATTTAAAGATTTGAGTAAAAATACTTATAGTAAAAGCCCTTCTTATGAAAACTATTAATAAAAATGAAGGGATCTTAAAACACAGGATTCAATACTTGGAGTATTATACTCTTCAGAAAGAATTCCAGTCTAAAATCAAATGAAAGACAAATAAAATTTGTAAAGCAAAACGATTCAAATTATGAAGTATTTTATATTAGTTCTATTATTTTAAGCTATTTTTTGTTGTGTTGTTTTGGTAATTAGCTATCGCAAAATATTTGTAGAAAGCACTATTAATATAAATAACTATTAATATAAATATTTTTTCGAAATCAACCCCCATTTTCTACAAAAAATTTAAATGAAAAGTTTAAATAAAATACTAAAATTTATTTATAAACATTTTTCATAATTTTTATTAATTTCTTTATAGTATTTATTAATCTCTACTTGGACTTTTATAGACAAGATTGAGGTCTGTAACATTTTACTGCTTTATAAATATCTCAGTATCACAATATGACAGTGATACCAAATTGATATCAAAAATTTGTTTCATTCTCATTATCTACATAATTCCCAAAGCACACTTCCCCAGGTTGGATAAGGTCAAGAGTCATGAATGGCTCAAAAAGAGCTGACAATTCCAAGAAATCTGTTGATTCGGTGATTATAATTTTATAAATTTAATTTTAATAGTTAGAACAACTTTTAAGGAACTGTGCATCTTATCTTCTCTTAAAAACTGTACTTTTGATAGTTTTTGTTGTTTGTTTTGAACATAATAATAATTATTTTAGTAAAATAAAGGAGTCAGAAAACCATCTAAGAGTTTTTAATAGACATCTTCAAAATAAATTAAAAAATGTCAGAACGCCATAAATTGTCATAAAACGCCATTTATTTACTTTAAAAAAAAAAAATGTAATGAATTTAAATCAATTTAAAATTTTTAAATTTTTTAAGCAAGTAGAAAGTTTATTAATGATTTTTAAACTAGTAGTTTTATGTAACAGTATACCCAAAATATACTAATATTCAAAATTATGTTCTATCAGGTTGAAAGCTGTAAATGCGGTTTGTTTCATGATATATAGTCTCAGTAAGTAATCTCAGTCCTAGTAGTAATCACAAAATCATAAAGTATATGTTTATATTTGACATTTATGACATGAACATGCTTTTCTGAAAAGTTCTGTAGAAATGTACTGCTTACAAAACAATTGACGCCTCCATTCATCATACTCTGAGAATCATGCAGGTTTTCGGAACTTAATGGTTTTAGAAATGTCTATGCTAGCAAGTTTGAACAAGTGCTTTTTTATAAAACTTGATGGAATATAAAAAAATGTTTTTACATTTTTCCTTTTGTACTCCATCTTATTATCACGAAAATTTTAATATAATTTGTTTGGGAATTGTACCCCTAACCACCGGTTTCCATTGTGAGCGTTAATATTGAACAAAATTAAATATAAAATTAAAGTTTGTTTCAATAAAAACCAAGTCCTGGTGATGGTAAAAAATATTTTCATTCACATTCGCACCCTCTTCATATTCAAATATAAAACCGAAGTCATTGAGGTGTGTTCTTTTTATTAAAAAAATCAAAAATTATGTGGTAAAAAGTTCTTTTGCCAAATTTTGCACCCCATTTTGACGTGCACCCGGGGCGCACCGCCCCACCCCGCCCCCCTTGCTACGCTACTGCATGAAAACATTCATTTTGAATATGATTTTTATAAATCGACATTATTTTGCTTAATTAAAGAGGTTATTTTACTGAAGAATTATTTTAAGCCTCAAAACTCATTCTTATAAATTTTCATATTACACAATATGTTTAAAAGCCAAATAACACAAATAAAACGAAAACACTTGTCAGCAGAGCAGCAGCTACTGACCTTGAACAAGGAGGGAAATTATTTATCTCTATTTTGGGATCCATTTAGGATTTTATTAGCTTGTGCACAAAAGTAGGTGAAAATCTTTGGTGATATGAAAAACGATACTAGAGACATGTGAACGGCGTAGCGGCGAATGTTGGCGGTGTCCATTCTATATTATAATTATTCAATGACTTAGATTTTGGAATTTATTTAAAGTTTGGCCAATTTACGAAGAAATCTGTTCCAAATTCTCTACTAATGATCATTGGGTGGGTTTAGCAAGCACAACTGTTGTGCAACCGTGTAGTGTGTACCTGCTGAACCCAAAAAATTTAAACTTGCTGAACGCAAAAGTTCCTGATCAACTCAACATGTTATGGAGCGGATTCTGATTTACTGATCACTTTATTTTTCTTAACTAAATGTTGTGATTGGTAAACGCACCCATTATGAGCACTAATTAATCGTTTTTAATTTAAACTTTTGAAACTAACCGGATACCGGATAAAAACACAATATCCATTATCCCTTCGAATAGTCAATTTAGACCGGTTATCAGGCATACCGGATACTAACCGGATATCCGTTGGATCTCTGTTATACTACTGTTTAGAGTATGTGGTGCAAAAATTATTCTAGGGCCCGTATTTTGTTGACTTTGCATTTTTTTTTTGTCGTAATAATAATTCGGGTATAAAAGAATCACACGTTTTGAGTCTCTCTGATTCCAAACACAAAATTTTATTTTACGGTTTTTTGCCTTTTTTTAACAACATTTTGCTTTTTTCAACATTTTTCTTATTTTGTTGATGTTTCATGGTTTGTAATTTTTCTTATCTTTATAGTGGCAACTATGTTTGTCTTATTGGATTATTTTTTAATAGCAACTTTACACAAATATTTTTAAAGACTTTTCAAATTGTTTCTTTTTGAAAAGTTTCTGTTTCCCCATTTTGTTCTAACTTCTGATATAAAAATATTGTATTAGAAGGAGATAGCTATAGACTAGCCAAAAAGATAAGTATAGAGTTTGTTTTAAGCGACATATTCGAAAAGAAAATTTTAAGTTTTTTGAAAACTGAAAAAAATTTTATAAAATTTGACAAATAAAAGTTTACCATTTACTTTTAAAAATTCTTAATCTAAAGACTGTCCCAAGAATAACTGTCCTTTTTATTTTTTTTTTTTATTATAAAAAAACCAACGATGTTTTTTTTAAAAGTTATTTCAGTTATTATTAAATGAACATTACAAAATAAATGAAAATTTTATTTACATTGAAAAAATACACTTAAAAAATTATGCAATTTTTGGTTAAGGTCCTCCATTAGGTTTTTTACCGACCTTTCGTTGACCTTAGTGTATGCCCGACGCCATTAACGTCGAAATATTTCGATATTTTTCGCAGTTTGTTTGGTCTTCTTAAGATTTCTTTTCATTAAAGCCCAATATCTTTCGATTGGACGAAGTTCGGGGCAATTCGGAGGATTGGCTTCTCTTGGTACCACAGTGACATTATTGGCTTGGTAACAATCCATCGTTCTCTGGGCGTAGTGACATGTTGCTAGGTCAGGCCAAAATAGTATTGAATCTTGGTGCTGACGTATAAAAGGCAGCAAACGCCGCTCCAGACACTCTCTGATGTAAATTTCGGTGTTGATTGTGCGATCTGTCACAAATTCCTTACTTCGAAGGCCAACTTTTGCAAATGGCCTGCCACACCATGTATTTCTTCTAACCGCAGTATAATTTCCGTGTTACACGATCCCAGTTACGATACAGTTTTTGAGCCCTGATCTTGGCTTCGGTGTCCTTTTCTTCTGACCTATAGGTACTTTTTGTACTTTATAACACTTGACTTCGATGTTCCCGCTTTTGCTGCCATATCACGAACCGAAGTGCCTGGATTCTGAGTAAACAGCCGCATAACGTTCTGGGCCACCGCTTGGCTCGCTGGACCACTTTTTCTCCCTGAGCCTGGCGTTTTTGATAAAGGAGTAAGCTGTTTGTATCGTTTTATGGTCCTTCCGAAATTTTTTATGAACACGTCAACTTCCTTAGCGATCTTTTTGTACGTGGTGTTTGGATTTTCCAGGTATTTGCAAATAATTGTTTTCCATTTTTCTTCTTGTTGAGACGACATCTTTTCAGTAGATCTTTTATTTTACTAATGAGTATTCCTTTTTTTAATCTGCAATATTTCTACTTTATTTAGGTACCAAATATGTTGTAATAGAGGTAATATTTTTTTATAAATAACTTAAAATAAAAGGACAGTTATTTCTGGGACAGTCTTTATATTTCTTTTCTTTTTGTACATGTGAAGAATGACTTATTTTTTAAGTTTTAAAAATCTTGGATGATATAAAAGAACATTTTAATTCCAAACGAGGCACAGTTGCTTAAATTATATTTTAAAATTTCAACAAGGTTCTTCCTGGGAATAAAGGTATAAAATACGTCTATTAAACGAAGTGATCACAGGGTCAAATAGTTCTACTCTGACCAAAATTGTACGCATAAAAAACGTAGAGTCGTTCAATTGGTCGCTACTAGTGTCTTAACCCTCAAACTCCACAGTCCGCCTCTGGGCAGGAATTTTCAGAAGAGCTAAACCCATTTTGGTCAGGTACCCGAAAGCGTTGGAGTTTTCTAATGAAATTTTCAGGCTTTGTTGAAATTTTATTGAAATTTTATTGAAATATAAGTCACACATCAAAGAATTCAAAACGAATATAATATTAATTATACAATTCAAATGTTTAACATCGAATAGCTTAGTACAAATGTCGTATAACATTGAAACTCAGTATAAAGTTACTTATTGGTCATATCTTCTACCAGAAAATTGAAAATTGTAGTAACGCGCGTAGGGTATCGCTAGTATAAAATAAATAAGTTGTTATTTACATTTATTTATTTATTGGACATACTTTTTATGACTTTGATATTTATATTATGATATTGTCCAAAACATTTTGTGTGCAAATGTAAATTGCATTTTTTGCATATAAGTATATCCAAATGGTATGCTTGTGACATACAACGTGGCAAACTCAACCTTGAGGCAAACCGGCCGGTCTTTCCTATTCATCTATATCTGAGTGCACTTCTGGATTCGACACTTATAAGTTCCTTTTGATCTCAGCTGTAACTGCGATATTGGCTTGTGTTTGTTTATTTTAGCCACAAGACATTGCAATTTCCATGCATTCACTTTCGAATTGCTGATAGCGTTTACCTATAATGACCAACACCATTTCCTACTGCGAATGTCAACGCGATAATTTGCGACCTCATTGACGTGTAAACCGATTCCACCCATATTGATATTAAAGTTATATTCGTTTGAGTTATGACGACGTACTTCTTTTTCAGACGATTATATCGGAGAGCAAACTTTATTGGCACAATGGAATCGTAGTTACTAGCAATTGTAAGTAGTTACATGCAACATGTTGCATGTTGTAAGCTATGTCTACGGTATAAAGAAAAACATGTACCCATCGCTTGAGCACCAGTATTTGAATCTAAAATGGATTAGTTTTTCTATAAACATTTTACATGAATGTCTGCCAAAGTTGGGTACCATTTGTTAGTCAATTGACAATGCGGGCTTAAAAATTCCATTAAATTTATTACATGTGAAAATGTTTAAATCTGCACAAAAGGCAGCACAACAAATTTGTTTTCTCTACAAAGACTGACTTTTCATATACTTCAGGGCAACTTTTTCGTTAAAAGTTAGAATATATATCAGTTTAAAAATATGACGCAATAATGGCCCTTCTTACTGCTATATCAAAGATTATAGATTGAAATTAATCTAACTTAAAAAAACATAGGAGAGAAGATAGGAGAGAAGATAAAATCATAGAATATATAAATAAATAGAAAAAGGTGTAAAAGAAAAAAATATTTTTTCAACACTTTTTGTTTACTCCTACTTTTAGCCATTCTAAAGAAGTGCTTCTATTAGGCCTCTTTTGAGCTATCGGAGCGGAAGGCCTGCGAAATTTTCCCACTTCACATAAAAAAGAAAGTGTAATTGTATAAGAGTGCGGCAGTACTACAAAATCCACAGGAAGGCCTGCTAGCAGCGGTGTCATTGTCTACTGGGAAGGATGTGTCGGTAAAAAAATCCCAAAAACAAAATACATACGCGACAAGCTCGTCAAGATCGTTTGAATTTCTATTACACTGGCAAAACACATACGCACAACAACAATGCTGTATATTTGGTGGTCGCGCTGACAGCTTGTGTGCTTCGATGCGTACGTTGTTGTTGTTGTTTGTTATTGTTGATTTTCGTAACTGCATTTCTTTGTAAATTTGACGCAAGCAAATTGTGAGTTTTATTTAATATTAATAATTAGGCCATAAGGGACACAAGGGCCACCTTTGTGATAAGGCCTGATGTAAAATATTGTTTTTCTACTGGTGACCCAGGTCAACCTACAAAAGGGGTGCAGTTTATTGAACGCACTAGCTAAAATACTTATCTAATCGAAACTTTGAGACGACAGATATTTTTTTTTTGTTAGTGTCCTTGCCCTAAAAACGTGTTAAGGGTTAATAGTAAAATTATTTTTTGTCATATAAATAAAAAAATTAATTTTTAAATGATCAGGCAGAAGCCTTTAAATTTGACGGTTTTTTAAATACAACTATGATTCTGGTACCAGAGATAGCCACTGGTGTTGTAAATACGTATGCCAATTTCAGATCATTCGGATGAAGTTTGTTTTTTTAAAACATCTTGCCGACAAAAGTAGTTTTGAGACAATGGAGTGTAAATTTTCGAGTTCAAGACAAATCACTGTTAGTTGCTGAAACGGCTGCAGCAAAATTTAACAGTATATTCTCGAAAGACTATACTTTAATTCTTAAAATCAACAAGAACAAAATCGATTCCATAAAAATTCTAGACAACCGGTCTGCCTTAAGTGCAAGAGTGTCACAACAACTCAAAATACTAATTTTTGACAACACAAAACATTTTAACGAACATGCTATAAGCAAAAATAGTAGTATAATACTTATAATAACACCCAAAACAAGTTTTCACACATAAGAATATCTGCACGGCTTAAAATAAAATATCAATGTTTTGATATATTTTCAATCAAAACATTTGCTTGTTTTATTTATGTTTCTTGTTTATTTCCGCACGTACACTTATTCTCATGTATGCCAAACCATAAAATGATGATTTATTTTATAAAATGATTTCAAAGATTTTAATGCTCAGAATTTGGGATATACACTGAGAAAAAAACATACTTTCTTATGTCTTTGAAATAATAAAAAAAAATTAAAAATTGAAAATATGACAATTTTTGAATTAGTTTTACAAATATTAAACATAAGATAAAATAATCACTAATTATTTTTAAAATGCAAGCTTCAAAGAATGGAGTAAACATTTGGTATTCGGAGGGTCCCAAGAGTCGTTGATTACGAATCTACCGTCTCCTATCATTTTTAAAAACACATTCGTTATATTGAAATAAAGAAAAAAACAAATTTGAACACATTCATTAAATAGAGCTATTTGCCCATATAATTTGAAATGTGTTTAAAAACATAGGATACAAGTTAATTATGTTAGGTATCCTTTGGTATTTACGAAACATTTGGCAACGCGAGTTCCAAAGCAGCCGAAAGGCAAACAAACGGCAGTTAACGCGAAGATGAGCTTGGGAACGAACGCACATTGCACTTGTTAAATTCAAATGTCGAAATGATTTGTCTTTACTGTGAATTCAATTAATTTAAAATCAAATGCATAACCAACTAAATATATAATATAATATTAAAACAATGAAATTACTATAAATTCGAATGTTTAAACAAAAAGTTAAATAAACAAGTAAGATTCAATAAAATAAACTAAAATTTATAATTTATTATTTTTAATCTTATAATCGTATTTTTATTTTCTTTTACAAACTTGTGGTCATTAACCCTTATTCGGCACACTGGGATCATTTTAACTCCACTATTTTCGTGTTTTGGTGACCGTGGCATGCAAGTTTAGTGTGTGGCTTAGCATGCTCGGAGCCCGGGTTCGATCCCCAGCCGCGACGAAAAGTTTTTTTCAATAAAAAATTTTTCTGATCGGTCACCACCTCTTTGCAGACAATGGCAAACCTCAGAGAGTTAAGCTTTTCTGTAAAGCTTCTTGAGAATATAATCTTTAGCCGTTCGGAGTCGGCGTAAAACATATAGGTCCAGTTCTCGGTCAATTGTGTGCAAACATTTAATAACACACACAGCACAATTGATCATACGAAGCTCGGTCAAAGTCCTTTCAAGGGCTGAAATGGCCAATTTGTTTGTTTTGTTTATTTTCGTGTTTTAATATAAAATTACAGACATACATTTAGGAGTTTCATGGGAGGTTGGCGTGTTTGTGGTTGTTTCAGTTTTGTAGCTCAAATATTAGCCTCTTTATAAAGTTTTCACTATTATGGGAGGTGGGCGTGTTAGTGGATAGATGTCGCTGATTTTTTCAACACACTTCAGTTTTAACATAAAACATACAAATACTGAATTTCAGTTTTGTAGCTTAAATATTAGTTTTTTTTTAGAGTTTTCACTACAGTGGGTTCTATGGGAAGTGGGTGTGTCCATAGTCAGATGACGCCCACTTTTTTCCACGATTTAGTTTTGATATAAAATACAAACGTATCCAATTTTCTGCATGTAGCTTAAACTGAAAACTATTTATATAGTTCTCAATTCTGGGGTTGTATGGGATGTGGGCGTGTTAGTGGGTGGATGACTCCCATTTTTCTCACACGCCTTAGTTTTAATTTAAAGTGAATAAATACCTAATTTTATTTGTTTAGCTTCCACAGAAGCCTTTTTATAAAGTTTTCAATTTTGGGGTTGTATGGGAGGTGAGCGTCAAAACTAACATACCTTAATTTTGACATATAATACACAAATAAAGAAATTCAGTATTGTAGCTTAAATATTAGCTTCTTTATAGAGTTTTCATTATTGGGGTTGTATGGGAGGTAGGCGTGGTTTTCATTCGTTTTGCCCATTCTCGAACTTGGTCTTTGCTTTTTAGAAAAAAAAAGTGTGCGTGTCAGCTACGACGCGCGATTGGAGTTTACTTCTTATTGATTGCCTTGGAATTTTATATAATCATGTACAATAGGCAAAGTGGTTAAATATATAAACTGATCATGCATTAACAGTAAACATTATTAATTTCATTACCAAAATGTAATGTCGTTACCAACAACTGAGGCAGTAAAATTTAAATAACTAAAACTCAAAACGTAAAAAATTGAAGTAAAATTTTTTACAAATCGTGATGATTGAACAAAATCTAGTCGTCCCTAGTGTTCTTCCAAAAAACTTAATATAACTTAAGGTTTTCTCTCAAAAATGTTATTTTAATATGAAATCCATTAAAGTTTCAATGACCCAGCCTAGACCTCAGATAGTCCAGTTATATCCGCTTGACCACAGAATCATCCATTTATGTCTAAATGCTTCGTAGAATTCATAAAAGTGATAACGACCTCAGAAAATCCCATTGCATCCAATGACCCGCCTGTGACCTCAGATAATCCCATTGCATCCGATTGGCCATAGAATCATCAATTTTGGTCCAAATGTACCATGGAACCCACAAAAGTTCCAATGACCCGCCTATGACCTCAGATAATCCCATTGCATCCGATTGGCCATAGAATCACCCATTTTGGTCCAAATGCTCCATGGAACCCTTAAAAGTTCCAATGACCCGTCTATGATCTCAGATAATCCCATTGCATCCGTTTGGCCATAGAATCACCCATTTTGGTCCAAATGTTCCATGGAACCCATAAAAGTTCCAATGACCCGCCTATGACCTCAGATAATCCCATTGCATACGATTGGCCATAGAATCATCCATTTTGGTCCAAATAATCCTTGGAACATACAAAAGACACAATGACCCGCCTGTGACCTCACATAATCCCATTGCATCCAATTGGCCATAGAATCACCCATTTTGGTCCAAATGTTCCATGGAACCCATAAAAGTTCCAATGACAATCCCATTGCATACGATTGGCCATAGAATCATCCATTTTGGTCCAAATGTTCCTTGGAACATACAAAAGACACAATGACCCGCCTGTGACCTCACATAATCCCATTGCATCCAATTGGCCATAGAATCACCCATTTTGGTCCAAATGTTCCATGGAACCCATAAAAGTTCCAATGACCCGTCTATGATCTCAGATAATCCCATTGCATCCGTTTGGCCATAGAATCATCCATTTTGGACCAAATGTTCCATGGAACCCATAAAAGTTCCAATGACCCGAATATGACCTCAGATAATCCCATTGCACCCGATTGGCCATAGAATCACCCATTTTGGTCCAAATGTTCCATGGAACCCATAAAAGTTCCAATGACCCGCCTATGATCTCAGATAATCCCATTGCATACGATTGGCCATAGAATCATCCATTTTGGTCCAAATAATCCTTGGAACATACAAAAGACACAATGACCCGCCTGTGACCTCACATAATCCCATTGCATCCAATTGGCCATAGAATCACCCATTTTGGTCCAAATGTTCCATGGAACCCATAAAAGTTCCAATGACCCGCCTATGACCTCAGATAATCCCATTGCATCCGATTGGCCATAGAATCACCCATTTTGGTCCAAATGTTCCAATGACCCGCCTATGACCTCAGATAATCCCATTGCATCCGATTGGCCATAGAATCATCCATTTTGGTAGAAATGTTCCATGGAACCCATAAAAGTTCCAATGACCCGCCTATGACCTCAGATAATCCCATTGCATCCGATTGGCCATAGAATCACCCATTTTGGTCCAAATGTTCCATGGAACCCATAAAAGTTCCAATGACCCGCCTATGACCTCAGATAATCCCATTGCATCCGATTGACCATAGAATCACCCATTTTGGTCCAAATGTTACATGGAACCCATAAAAGTTCAAATGACCCGCCTATGACCTCAGATAATCCCATTGCATCCGATTGGCCATAGAATCACCCATTTTGGTCCAAATGTTCCATGAAACCATTAAAAGCTCCAATGACCCGCCTATGACCTCAGATAATCCCATTGCATCCGATTGGCCACAGAATCACCCATTTTGGTCCAAATGTTCCATGGAACCCATAAAAGTTCCAATGACCCCTATGACCTCAGATAATCCCATTGCATCCGATTGGCCATAGAATCACCCATTTTGGTCCAAATGTTCCATGGGACCATTAAAAGTTCCAATGACCCGCCTATGACCTCAGATAATCCCATTGCATCCGATTGGCCATAGAATCACACATTTTGGTCCAAATGTTCCATGGAACCCATAAAACTTCCAATGACCCGCCTATGACCTCAGATAATCCCATTGCATCCGATTGGCCATAGAATCATCCATTTTGGTCCTTATGTTCCTTTGAACCTACAAAAGACACAATGACCCGCCTGTGACCACACATAATCCCATTGCATCCGATTGGCCATAGTATCACCCATTTTGGTCCAAATGATCCATGGAACCCATAAAAGTTCCAATGACCCCTATGACCTCAGATAATCCCATTGCATCCGATTGGCCACAGAATCACCCATTTTGGTCCAAATGTTCCATGGAACCCATAAAAGTTCCAATGACCCCTATGACCTCAGATAATCCCATTGCATCCGATTGGCCACAGAATCACCCATTTTGGTCCAAATGATCCATGGAACCCATAAAAGTTCCAATGACCCGCCTATGACCTCAGATAATCCCATTGCATCCGATTGGCCATAGAATCACCTATTTTGGTCCAAATAATCCATGGAACCCATAAAAGTTCCAATGACCCGCCTGTGACCTCAGATAATCCCATTGCATCCGATTGGCCATAGAATCACCCATTTTGGTCCAAATGTTCCATGGAACCCATAAAAGTTCCAATGACCCGCCTATGACCTCAGATAATCCCATTGCATCCGATTGGCCATAGAATCACCCATTTTGGTCCAAATGTTCCATGGAACCCATAAAAGTTCCATTGACCCGCCTATGACCTCAGATAATCCCATTGCATCCGATTGGCCATAGAATCACCCATTTTGGTCCAAATGTTCCATGGAACCCATAAAAGTTCCAATGACCCGCCTATGACCTCAGATAATCCCATTGCATCCGATTGGCCATAGAATCATCCATTTTGGTCCAAATGTTCCTTGGAACCTACAAAAGACACAATGACCCGCCTGTGACCTCACATAATCCCATTGCATCCGATTGGCCATAGAATCACCCATTTTGGTCCAAATGTTACACGGAACCCATAAAAGTTCCAATGACCCGCCTATGACCTCAGATAATCCCATTGCATCCGATTGGCCATAGAATCACCCATTTTGGTCCAAATGTTCCATGGAACCATTAAAAGCTCCAATGACCTTCCTGTGACCTCAGATTATCCCATTGCACCCGATTGGCCATAGAATCACCCATTTTGGTCCAAATGTTCCATGGAACCCATAAAAGTTCCAATGACCCGCCTGTGACCTAAGATAATCCCATTGCATCCGATTGGCCATAGAATCACCCATTTTGGTCCAAATGTTCCATGGAACCCATAAAAGTTCCAATGACCCGCCTATGACCTCAGATAATCCCATTGCATCCGATTGGCCATAGAATCACCCATTTTGGTCCAAATGTTCCATGGAACCCATAAAACTTCCATTGACCCGCCTATGACCTCAGATAATCCCATTGCATCCGATTGGCCATAGAATCACCCATTTTGGTCCAAATGTTCCATGGAACCCATAAAAGTTCCAATGACCCGCCTATGACCTCAGATAATCCCATTGCATCCGATTGGCCATAGAATCACCCATTTTGGTCCAAATGTTCCATGGAACCCATAAAAGTTCCAATGACCCGCCTATGACCTCAGATAATCCCATTGCATCCGATTGGCCATAGAATCACCCATTTTGGTCCAAATGTTCCATGGAACCCATAAAAGTTCCAATGACCCGCCTTTGACCTCAGATAATCCCATTGCATCCGATTGGCCATAGAATCACCCATTTTGGTCCAAATGTTCCATGGAACCCATAAAAGTTCCATTGACCCGCCTATGACCTCAGATAATCCCATTGCATCCGATTGGCCATAGAATCACCCATTTTGGTCCAAATGTTCCATGGAACCCATAAAAGTTCCAATGACCCGCCTATGACCTCAGATAATCCCATTGCATCCGATTGGCCATAGAATCACCCATTTTGGTCCAAATGTTCCATGGATCCCATAAAAGTTCCAATGACCCGCCTATGACCTCAGATAATCCCATTGCATCCGATTGGCCATAGAATCACCCATTTTGGTCCATATGTTCCATGGAACCCATAAAAGTTCCAATGACCCGCCTATGACCTCAGATAATCCCATTGCATCCGATTGGCCATAGAATCACCCATTTTGGTCCAAATGTTCCATGGAACCCATAAAAGTTCCAATGACCCGTCTATGACCTCAGATAATCCCATTGCATCCGATTGGCCATAGAATCACCCATTTTGGTCCAAATGTTCCATGGGACCATTTAAAGTTCCAATGACCCGCCTATGACCTCAGATAATCCCATTGCATCCGATTGGCCATAGAATCACCCATGTTGGTCCAAATGTTCCATGGGACCATTAAAAGTTCCAATGACCCGCCTATGACCTCAGATAATCCCATTGCATCCGATTGGCCATAGAATCACACATTTTGGTCCAAATGTTCCATGGAACCCATAAAAGTTCCAATGACCCGCCTATGACCTCAGATAATCCCATTGCATCCGATTGGCCATAGAATCATCCATTTTGGTCCAAATGTTCCTTGGAACCTACAAAAGACACAATGACCCGCCTGTGACCTCACATAATCCCATTGCATCCGATTGGCCATAGAATCACCCATTTTGGTCCAAATGTTCCATGGAACCCATATAAGTTCCAATGACCCGTCTATGATCTCAGATAATCCCATTGCATCCGATTGGCCATAGAATCACACATTTTGGTCCAAATGTTCCATGGAACCATTAAAAGTTCCAATGACCCGCCTATGACCTCAGATAATCCCATTGCATCCGATTGGCCATAGAATCACACATTTTGGTCCAAATGTTCCATGGAACCATTAAAAGTTCCAATGACCCGCCTATGACCTCAGATAATCCCATTGCATCCGATTGGCCATAGAATCACCCATTTTGGTCCAAATGTTCCATGGAACCCATAAAAGTTCCAATGACCCGCCTATGACCTCAGATAATCCCATTGCATCCGTTTGGCCATAGAATCATCCATTTTGGTCCAAATGTTCCATGGAACGCATAAAAGTTCCAATGACCCGCCTATGACCTCAGATAATCCCATTGCATCCGATTGGCCATAGAATCACCCATTTTGGTCCAAATGTTCCATGGAACCCATAATAGTTCCAATGACCCGCCTATGACCTCAGATAATCCCATTGCATCCGATTGGCCATAGAATCACCCATTTTGGTCCAAATGTTCCATGGAACCCATATAAGTTCCAATGACCCGCCTATGACCTCAGATAATCCCACTGCATCCGATTGGCCATAGAATCACCCATTTTGGTCCAAATGTTCCATGGAACCCATAAAAGTTCCAATGACCCGCCCATGACCTCAGATAATCCCATTGCATCCGATTGGCCATAGAATCACCTATTTTGGTCCAAATGTTCCATGGAACCCATAAAAGTTCCAATGACCCGCCTATGACCTCAGAAATTCCCATTGCATCCGATTGGCCATAGAATCACCCATTTTGGTCCAAATGTTCCATGGAACCCATAAAAGTTCCAATGACCCGCCTATGACCTCAGATAATCCCATTGCATCCGATTGGCCATAGAATCACCCATTTTGCTCCAAATGTTCCATGGAACCCATAATAGTTCCAATGACCCGCCTATGACCTCAGATAATCCCATTGCATCCGATTGGCCATAGAATCACCCATTTTGGTCCAAATGTTCCATGGAACCCATAAAAGTTCCAATGACCCGCCTATGACCTCAGATAATCCCATTGCATCCGTTTGGCCATAGAATCACTCATTTTGGTCCAAATGTTCCATGGAACCCATAAAAGTTCCAATGACCCGCTTGTGACCTCAGATAATCCCATTGCATCCGATTGGCCATAGAATCACCCATTTTGGTCCAAATGTTCCTTGGAACCCACAAAAGACACAATGACCCGCTTGTGACCTCAGATAATCCTATTGCATCCGATTGGCCATAGAATCATCCATTTTGGTCCAAATGTTCCTTGGAACCCACAAAAGACACAATGACCCGCTTGTGACCTCAGATAATCCCATTGCATCCGATTGGCCATAGAATCACCCATTTTGGTCTAAATGTTCCATGGAACCCATAAAAGTTGCAATGACCCATCTCTGACCTCAGATAATCCTAGTGCATCCGATTGTCCATAGAATCATCCATTTTGGTCCAAATGTTGCTTCAACCAATAAAAGTTCCAATGACTCCCCTGTCACCTCCATGGAATCCATGGAATCCATTAAATTGCTAATGACCCGCCTGTGACCTTGATTGCCATAGAATCATCCACTTTTGTCCAAATTCTCCATGGAATCCATTAAAGTGCCAATGATCTTCCTGTGACCTTGATAATTCGATTGCATTCGATTGGCCAAGCATAACGCAAAAAATAGTTGAAAATTCAAACGTAACGAAAAAAAGTTGAAAATTCAAGCATAACGCAAAAAATAGTTGAAAATTCAAACGTAACGAAAAATAGTTGAAATTTGACTTTACCCCCTAATATAATTTCTTTTCATGCAAATCGATTCTAAAGGAGTAAACTCCAAAAAAACTGAAATATGAAGTTTCATTACGATAGCTTCAAAATTACGGCTGTAATCGTGTCGACAGACGGACATGGCTAAATCAACTCAGGTGGTGATGCTGATCAAGAATATATATACTTTTCTATACCTACAACGCCTCCTGGAAACGGTGTCTGCTGGAAACGTCAAAAAACTATCACCCGATATACTTTGGCGGCGAATCTGAGCGGCGGGCTTCCTTTGGCCATCAAGCAAAGGTTGTGCGAGACCAAAGAAAGTTTTTACGAGCGCCTTGATGACGCATACGAGCGCTGCCCCCGTCATGACTTAAAAATCGTGCTTGGTGACTTCAACGCCAAGGTGGGTAAGGAAAACATATTTGGTCCAACAGTCGGAAATTTCAGCCTCCACGACAACACATCCGATAACGGAATGAGGATTGACTTCGCCGCAGCACGAAACATAGTCGTTACTAGCACTAGATTCAAGCATCTGAATATTCATAAGGCCACCTGGTTGTCCCCTGATCAAAAACCATGCAACCAAATTGATCACGTTTTGATTGACGGAAGGCACTCTTCCAGTGTACTAAACGTACGCACGATCAGTGGTGCACGATCCGAACATAGACTCGGATCATTATCTTGCCGCAGCCAAGATCCGCACACGTCTGTGCGTAGCTAAGAATGCTCGCAATCCTACACAAAGAAAGCTAGGCGTCGACAAGCTGCAGTCAAAACGGACGGCCGAAGACTTCGCTAATCTCACACCTGCTTCAAGAAAGCACTCCTCTGATCGACGATCTATGCGGACAGTGGACGCACATATCCCACTCTATGCGTACGGCTGCCGAAGAGGTGATAGGCTACCACCGCCCTCGCCGAAACCAGCGGCACGACCAGGAGTGTCGCGACACCACTGCAGAGAAGGACGCCGCCTACAAAGCCACCCTACAGTCGGTTGTAACGCGTGCTGTTATGGAGCGATACCGAGAGAAGAGGAGGGAAGAGAGACGCATTTTCAGGCGAAAAAAACGAGAGGTGGAAATGCGTGAGTGCTAGAAAATTGAGATGCATGGCGACAGGAATGAGACTCGAAAATTTTTCGAAAAAATAAGACGCCTGGCTGATGGTTTTAAGACCGGAGCCTCTTCCTGCAAGGATGAGAATGGGAATCTAGTGACAGATATCCAGAGTACACTGGTGTTATGGAGGGAACACTTCTCTAGTCTTTTAAATGCCGACGCTGACAACAACCCCGCCAGTGGAGATGATATCCCGGAAACTCCAATTATGGATGACAGCGTTGAAGTTCCGCTGCCCGACTATAACGAGGTCTTAACAGCTATACCTCGGCTTAAAAACAACAAAGCTGCAGGAGCTGATGACCTACCGACTGAGCTATTTTAGACCGGTGGCGAAGCTCTGTTTAAATGCATTAACAGACTTCTATGCAGGATATGGTCGGAAGAATGCATTCCAGAAGATTGGAACCTCAGTGTGCTCTGCCCAATCCACAAGAAAGGCGATCCCACCATTTGCGCCAACTACCGTGGGATCAGCCTTCTTAATATCGCAGATAAGGTCCTGTCGAGCGTATTGTGTGAAAGACATCGTTAACCAACTGATTGGACCTTATCAGTGTGGTTTCAGACCTGAAAGTCCACCATCGACCAGATCTTCACGCTCCGACAAATCTTGGAAAAGATCCTCGAAAACAAATCGACACACACCATCTTTTTGTCGAATTCAAAGCCGCCTTCGACAATCCAATAAGGAGTCACCTATACTCCATCATGTCTGAATTTGGTATTACTGCGAAGCTAATACGTCTTTGCAGGATGACACTGAAGAACACCAGCAGCGCAGTGAAAATCGGGAAGGACCTCTCCCTTCCGTTCGATACCAAGCGTTTAAGACAAGTTGATTCCTTATCGTGCGACTTCTTTAATATAGTCATGGAGAAGATCATCCGAGCTGCTGACCTGAGATGCAGCGGCACCATTTTCTATAAGAGTGTTATGCTGCTGGCGTATGCTGATGATATTGACATCAAAAGAGTCGAGTCGAATGGGTCTTGCAGTGAATGCAGATAAAACGAAGTATCTCGTTTCAACAAACAGTCCCAGCGTCTTGGAAACCACGTCACTCTTGACAGCACCTCCTTTGAGGTAGTGAAGGACTTCGTTTACCTGGGATCCAGCATTAACCCCTCCAACGATATCAGTATTGAGATTAAACGAAGGATAACTCTTGCCAACAGGTGTTACCTTGGGCTCAGTAGGCAATTGATAAGCAGAGCTCTCTCTCTCGACGAACAAAACTGACGCTCTATAAGTCAATAATCATGCCCGTCCTACTATACGCATCACAAACCTGGACGTTGAGCAGCTCTGATGAAAGGACTTTGGGAGCGTTCGAGAGAAAAATCCTTCTCAAGGTCTATGGTCCAATCTGCGTCAATGACGAGTACCGAATACGATGGAACCACGAGTTGTATGAGCTATATGCCGACATCGATGTAGTCAAGCGTATTAAAATAGAGCGGCTTCACTGGCTAGTTCATGTCGAGAGAATGAACGACGAAGCTCCAGCGAAAAAGATATTGGATTCGGTACCCAGCGGTGGCCAACGCAGACGAGGAAGACCTCATCTCCGTTGGAAAGACCAGGCATTGGATAACCTGACAACGCTTGGAGTTTTCAACTGGCGCCAGAAAGCGCACGACAAAAGAGGCTGTCGCAAATTCTTAAACCAGGCCAAAACCGACCAACGGTTGTAAGCGCCATCTAAGTAAGTAAGTAAGTGGGCCACCCAAGTTTTCCAACTAAAACAAGTAAAAGGATCAAGCACTATGATTGTTTGTTTATGTTAAATAATATATTTCTCCAATTGTAAACACCAATTTTTATTTGTAATATTGTGTATTATACACAAAAAAGTTAAGGTTAAAAAAATGGCAAACAAATTTATTCCTTGTCGGTCAAATATAGAGAAGAGCTACAAAATCCTCCTCTGAAAATACTCTGGATCGAAAGGAAGATTCCGGTTTGTTCAGAAATAATAAGAATAATCACAATCAGAAATAATGAAAAATGAATTCATAAATTAATTAAATAAAGCTAAAAGACATAAAAAATAACTTTTTCCACCGTGTCCTGGTCTTTCTTTGAGGAAATCCAACAATTGTTCATCGGTGCCCTTGGCGAACCCCTAAAATTCGGTATGAAGGCATTTTAGCTCTTCGTTGGAAAGTCGATCGGATCATTCCCTCAACAATACAAGCAGCGTGTTCTCTAATTTTATTGATTTTTTAATTGCTTTATAGCACCAATCAATTTTTCGTAATCGATGGATTCGGTTTTTCTTTATTGGTGGAATGATTTCTAGAACATTCAGCTTATAAAAAAAAAACCCTAAAGGTCGAAATAGAACGACAATGCAGTGGCCAACTTATATCTGCACAGAATGGCCCACTTCTGTTCACAATCCTAATTTGGCGCGAAATAGCGTATCGAGAACACCACGCGACAATATGCTAATATCTCTTTAAATTTTTGAAGGTTAGGTCTAATACTATATTAAAAGTTATATTTACCCGATTGAATTCGATAAATAATTTATGCAAATAAAGATAACTTACTCAATGAGAATAAATAAAACAATTTATAATTTTTGGCACTAATTGCTGGAAAACACCAGTTTTGAGCCACTGGTATCCAAAACATTAAATTTTTTATGATGAGGGACGTGGCTTCAAATGGATTAATGCTGAATACATCGTAAGAATGTATACATACATATATATATTAAGGTGCCTTGAAAAAAAAAGTTTCATTTGTACCCATCCTAAAATGAACCTTGATGTATTTTATGATGATTCCCAAAATATTTTGGCTATGCCGAAATCCGTCAGTGAGCTAAACCATTTTGCAAAAACCTCCAAAAATCATGTTTTCCGTATATATATTAACTAGTGTAATAGTTGTAAACAAATAAACTGTCTCAAATTATAGGCCTGAAAAAGTTCGTTCAATCTGCATCAAAAATTTGAAAATATTTGCAATTGGGTTAAGTATAATGATGTTTTCATGCATTTTTTTAGATTATTTTCACAAAAATTCAAATAACTTTATTATTTCTTATACGATCGCCGTTATCAAGATATCGTTGGAAAAGTACGCACGTCTGTCATATATTTTGGACATTTTTCTTTGTTTAATAAAGTGTGGCTCTTATTTTATTTCTCCATTTGTGTGCAGATTACCTGAAAATAAAATTTTCAAAATCCAAAACACTGTATTTTTTTTATTTCAAGCGTTTGTTTCAATGAGAATTTTTGAAAATCATCTAAAAAAATTAAGAAAAAAATCATGAAAAACATCATTATCTCTAATCCAATTGCAAATTTATACAAATTTTTGATGCAGTTTGAAAGAACTTTTTTAGGCCTACAATTTGAGACAGTTTATTTATTTACATCTGTTACACTAGCCAGTATAAATGCGGAAAACATGATTTATGGAGGTTTTTTCAAAATGGTTTAGCTCACTGACGGATTTTGGTATAGCCTAAATATTTTGGGAATGATCATAGAATACATAAAGGTTCATTTTAAAATGGGTACAAATGGAACTTTTTTTTTCTTCATGCAAGTCGAGGTACCTTAATATATATACTATTATATTATATATACATATATATATAAGAATGTCATAGGTTTTATTATGGTATTAGAGGCTCAGCTCTACAGATCCCTGATGGTTCCTGCCAGAACCATGACAGATATTCTTGAAGAGACAAATTTGTAATAATATGCTATTTACTTGTTATCATATTATTAATAATTTTTTTATTGTAAAATACATAAATAAACTTTATTAGTTTTTGGTCAAATAACTGTTTATGTTTTTAAATCTTGAACTTCCTTTACACGGATAATTTAAAATAAGCTTTTTTACGTATTTCAGAACAATTACCACTTAAATTTTTATTATACCTCCAGGCGTACTGCGTAAGGGGTATATTAATTTTGTCACGATGTTTGTAACGCCCATAAAGAGGGCACTAGCCAGTATATATACGGAAAACATGATTTATGGAGGTTTTTGCAAAATGGTTTAGCTCACTGACGGATTTTGGTATAGCCAAAATATTTTGGGAATCATCATAAAATACACCAATGTTAATTTTAAGATGGGTACAAATGGAACTTTTTTTCTTCATACAAGTCGAGGCACCTTAATATACATAGGTTTAATTACACATTAGCTTTAAGAATTTGGCACATCTGCTGAAAAATCTTTTAATTTTTCTTCAGAAAAACCATTATGGATAATATAAATATTTAAGCCCTGAAATTTTTTTCAACTTTTATTAAAACTACAGAAAATAACCAAAAATGGTAATTCAGGAAATTCGAATTGAGATATTCCAGTATAACTTATTTTATTAAAAACTCACTTTCTCCTTTAAAAACGTATCAACATTTGCAACAAGCATAAAATAGATTTTTTTTAACATTCATTGTTCATTCAAATGTTTAAATTAAATTTAATTTTTCTAATTGGCGCTCTCCTCCGCAATCAATGACAAACCTTAGACAATAATGTCAATTTTATATTATATTAGCTTTTTTATTTCAAAATAATCCCTTTTTTAACCAAACCCTTCAATTAGTTTCTCAATACCTCGAGATGACTAAGAAAAAAACCTATGCGCTTCATAAGAGGACATTGCGAATAGTTATCTTCCGAAAATACTTTATATTTGAACAATCTATTCATAAGACACACTAATTTTTGCAAATGTGACAGGTCAAGCAATATATCGATGGGTGATGTTTCCTTGGTAGTGGCAAAGTTGAGTTCACGCATAATAAGTTCATAATTACTCTGGAAGAGACAATTTTTTATTTCGTCGTCACAATATTTGTGATTTAGGCTCATTAAGCTCATTTCACTGCCATGTTCTTCTATGCACACATATTTTCGGTTGTACTTGTAAAGTAATAGCATCAAGTTGCGGGAGACCCCATCTGTAATCTTTGATTTTTTTAAATGCTTGCTTTCATTTAAAAAATTAATGGCAGCTATTGCAATCGTATCCGCAATTAGATCAAAATCGATAGGTTCAATATTAAGAAGAACACTTTTTGCATCGATTTTACCATCAGAAACACATATCCATTTCAGCACACTACCTACTAGCTCTGATGTTTTGTCTAAACCAATGCAATCAGCATTTATTAATATTTGACGTATGGTGGCAATGCATTCCGTGCGTTTCATAGTCTTGTTTATAAGAAATGACTGCAACAACATATTAATTTCTTTAAGCGATAGCTTATTGTGTATAATAAGACTTTGTAAAAGCAATTGTTTTTCGTTTATTACATCACTATTTGTAGAAGTGTCGCTAAGTACAAATTCTATTATTTTAGTCCATATCTGATCACAGAAGTTAGTTGGAATGTTTTTTTCTTTAAGATCCTGTTCGTAGCGAAGTAGAGATAAAATACAAATTTTTACATATTTAAGATTATCTACGTTGGTAAAAACGCACAAGATTTGGAATATTGTTTCCAATACACTTTGATAGTTGTTACTGTTTATAAGATGATGATGGGTATTTAATAATTCAGCTAATATTGCCAACCTGAAGTAAATTGATATATTTTTTATTAGTTCTTATTTAAACGAATAAACTTACCAAGTTTCATTAACTGGGGGAACTTGTGTTTGTACAAACCCTAGAATGACTTCTATGTTGTCTGCAACTTTTTGTATTTTTCTTCTCGACTCCATAACATCTTCCAAATTTTCCATATCCGATTTATTGTGCCAATATTTCTATGCATATAAAAAAGAAAATACACGTGAATATATATAAAAGTACAAACGTAATTTTAGACAAACTTTTTAGTTGGCTTATAAATAAATAATTAGCAGTAAATATGCCCCCACACTCAAAAATAGCATTAATGTAAAATTAACGTTTTGCTATAAAAAAAAATTAGTACAAAGGATTTTATTTAAAGTATTGTCCATCGCTAGAAGCGATGCCAACTGGTGGGGAATTCCCCGATTTACTGGGAATTTTAAGTTGATCGGGGAATTGGGCTCATATATTGGGGGAATTTAATAATTCATCTAATTTCTAATGATTTAATATTTTTTGAAATCTGAAATTAGAGGGGACTGTGATTTTACAATAAATTTTCTGATACAATCAATTTAAAAAATCTTTATTAGATAAATTCAATCAGCACACAAACTAAAAACATGTAGTTGATAAACTACTGAGTTAAAACATTTAAATAATTTGTCAAACAAAAAATTAAATTATGTTTTGTTTATTTTGTAAAATACAAAATTAGCCTAGTTATATCAGATGTCGGATGTTAATCCAATATTTCTATCATTAACATCATTAAGAAATCTGGGTTTGGATTATAAATTTCAACTAGATGGCTTTGTCTACATAATAAGTGTTAGAAAAAAAGCCATATGCCCCATGATGAACTACACATCAATAAGAACAAAAATGACCAGTTTTTTATTGATTTTTTAAAAGTAATTATGTTACCTAATTACTAACTAAGTAACCAATTTTCAGCTAATAGAAAATATACAGTTACTCACAAAATTGATCTTACGCCATAAAAAGTTATGAAAAGCTTTCCTTTCAACAGTATTAGAACCACTTTTTTTTACTTACATAGGTGGCCATGACAACTCGGGGTCGGGTTACGGCCGACTTAATCAGTTCTCGCCAGGCGTCTCTGCTTTGCGCGCGCCGTCTCCAATCTTTTCAGGAAGCGCGGTTAGGGATTCCTCGGCTTGGTCAATCCATCAGGCATGGTCTTTCTCTTTGTCGTCGATCGTCGATTTTCGCCTCAGACACCTTCTTTGCTGGAGCTTCTTTATCCATACGAATGATATGACCCAGCCAGCGTAGTCGCTGAATTATTATATGCTTAACTAAGTCAATATCGTCGTAGAACTCGTGCAGTTTGTGGTTCAATTCGAACAGGACCTAAGATTTTGCAAAGATCTTTCCTCTCGAATACCCCAAGAGCAGTTGCATCTGTTTCCGAAACCACCCATGCCTCAGCGCCATAGAGAAGCACAGGTATGATGAGCGTCTTGTAGAGTGTTAGTTTGCATCGAGAGAGGGCTCTGGAACCTAATTGCTTAGTAGCACCTATTAGCAATTGTTATTCTTCGCTTTATCTCCAGGCTGACAACGCTCAACGTCATCTTGTAGAGTCCTATCAACTTTGTAGGTATACCGAATTCAGACGTTATTGCGAACAGGCAATCCCGAATCAGGCTATCGAACGTAGATTTAGAAGCGACAAAAAGATGATGGGTGTCGATTTAATTTTCGTGGGTTTTTTCCAGCATTTGGCGTAGTGTAAAAATCTGGTCAATGGTGAACTTGCCAGGTTTTTTCCAGTATTGGGCGTAGTGTAAAAATCTGGTCAATGGTGGACTTGCTGCTCGAAACAACCTTGTACGCGATGAAAATAAGACTGATACCTTGGTTTCAGATTCCAATCGTCGAGCATACTTTGCGCTAACCATATTTTGCTGATGAGTTGATGCATGCACCTAATTAATTCACCGCCGCCGGTTTTAAACAATTCAGCAGCCAGGCCATCAGCACCTGCTGCTTCGTTGTTTTTGAGTTGCTGGATAGCAACTTTAACCTCGTCATGGCCATGTGGTGGAATTTCCACTCCATCATCGTTGATTCGTGGTGTCAGACCGTATTATCCAATGGCGGAATTGTTGGGATCGTCGTCCGCAAGTAGATTCGAAAAATGCTGCCTTGATAATCTCAATGCGCACTGCGTAACTGTAAACAGATCACCATTTTCATCTCGGCAAGTGGATGCTCCAGGCTTGAAACCTTGGGTTAGTCGCTTGATCTGTTGGTAGAATTTTCGAGCATCATTCTTGCCTGGTACACCTCAACTTTTTCTCGCTCACGCTTTTCCTGCTCTCTTTTGTTGCGTCTGAAAAGGCATCTCTCTTCCTTCCTCTTTTCACGATATTTTTCGCGCATGGCTTCCGTTGCAGCTGACTGCAGCGTCTTTTTATATGCGGCGTATTTTGCTGCTGTCGCGACGCGACACTCCTGGTATTACTTTTGGATACGAGGTTGCGGACGCCGAAAGCCAATGACTACCTCAGCAGCAGTGTACATGGAGTGGGATATATGCGCCCAAAATCCGCCAGCGTCATCGAGGCAAGAGCAAGGCCGCGTGCATAGTAAACGCCGATTCAGACAGGCAGTGTGTGTAAAAACGAGATAGACAGCTATTTGTATATCGTTTTTCACACAGATTTCAGCCTGCCTGTCTAAATCGGGGTTTACTATGCACGCAGCCTAAGGTTGGTTGATCTTAACCGAGAATTGAGCGAAGTAGGCCTCGGCGGTCCGTTGTGATAGCACCTTATCGACATCTAGCTTTCGTTGCATTCCTGTACGTATATTCTTCGCATTGCATAATCGCACGCGGATCTTGGCTGCAACAAGATAATGGTCGGAGTCAATATTGACTCCCGGAAATGTGCGCACATCCAGTACGCTTGAAGCGTGCCTTCAGTCGATCACTAAATGATCAATCTGGTTTCATGTTTTTTGATCTGGGAACAGACAGTGGCCTTGTGGATATCGAGGTGTTCGAATCTGGTGCCACATATACGTGCTTGGATAAGGCTTGCTTTTTGTATTGCATGTAAGCTTAATCCAAGCACTATTTTTAAATGGCTGATTGGGCAGTGTTTTCTAAGTATAATTGCAAAACACTTCCCAATCAGCCATTTAGAAATAGTGCTTGGATTAAGCTTACATGCAATAAAAAAAGCAAGCCTTATCCAACCACGCTTGAAAAACAGTTGCCCAGGTAATAAATTTCCAAGTTGCTTTGTAGAACTATTGCGTAAAACACAAAAAGCTAGTAATGTACAATAAAACTTGGAAAGGCTTGCATTAAGTAAGTGATTTGCAATCATACTTGGAAAACGCTGACAACGGTAACATAAGGCTAACGGCACGGTGATAGAGTGTCCGACTTATATGTGATGGTTCGCGCGTTCGATCCCTGCTGATGGCAAATACAAACATTTTTGATGGCATGCAATTTTAAAAACAAATATAAAAATTAAATAAAAATAAAAATGTTCCGGTTGGGAATTGAACCTTGGATGTCCAAATCATAACAAATTAAATAAACAAAGTGGCTTACCAACTGAGCCACGGAATAAAAATTTTTCGCGCGTGCTAATTGATTTGTTGAATGTAGCACATTTGAAAAAAGCTTATTAAAACACTTTTATCCAATTGTAAAAACAACACTTGTATTAAGCTTGAAGTAAGGAATATTATTCCAGGAGTTCACTTTCGTTTATCCTACAATTACATGTAAACGTTCTACAATAGTAAATGAAAGCGTTATCCAAGCTTGAGGCTTACGTTTGTAAGCTTGTTTAAAGCTTATTCCAAGCTTGTTTGGCTGATTGGGTTACTTAATGCAAGCAGTTCCAAGTATTATTGTACATAACTTGCTTTTTGTGTTTTACGCAAGTTATACAAAGCAACTTGAAAATTTATTACCTGGGCAAGTGTTTTTCAAGCGTGCTGGGATAAGGCTTGCTTTTTGTATTGCATGTAAGCTTAATCCAAGCACTATTTCTAAATGGCTGATTGGGAACGTTCGTTGGTTTTTGTAGTTGTGTGTAAAATTTCTTGAGAAAATACGAAGCAGACAAATTTCAGTGAAAAACTAGTAAGGTGTATCTTCGACTTAGCCGAAGTTAAAATACCCCACGGCCGATTCGTTAGGGTAAAAAATCTAAAATTGAAGCGCTTTTTGTTTGAGATTTTAAAAGAATTTGATTTCATGCAGCTTATAGATAAGCCTCTTTAATAAGTTTTCAATTTTGGGGTAGTATGGGAGCTTGGCGTGTTCGTGTTCGGTTGACAGTTTTTCTAACACTTCGCAGTTGTGATATAAAATAGAAAAACCCGAATTTCAGTTTTGTACCTTAATTGTTAGCTTCCTTGTAGAGTTTTTAGTTTTAAAATAAAATACATAAATACCGAATTTCAGTTTTTTAGCTGAAATATTAGCCTATTTATAGAGTTTTCACTATACTGGGTTGTATGGGAAGTGGATGTGTCCGTAGGCGGATGACACCTCCTTTTCTTCCACGATTTTGGTTTGATAAAAAATACAAACGTATCAAATTTTTAGCCTGTAGCTTAAAGAGGAGACAATTTATAAAGTTTTCAATTTTGAGTTTGTATGGGAGTTGGGTGTGCTCGTGGGTGGATGACGCCCATTTTTATAACATGTCTTGTTTTTGATAAAAAATGAATTAAGACCTAATTTTATTTTTGTAGCTTTGACAGAATCCTCTTTATATAGTTTTAAATTTTGGGGTTGTATGGGAGGTGGGCGTGCTAGTGGGTGAATGACGCCCATTTTTCTTACACACTTTAGTTTTGACATAGAATACTTAAATACCGAATTTCAGTTTTGTAACTTAAATATTAACCTCTTCATAGAGTTATCATTATTTGGGTTGTATGGGAGGTATGCATGGTTTTCATCCGATTCAGCCCATTCTCGAACTTGATCTTCGCTTTTAAAAAAAAAGCTCAAATATCGAATTTCATTACGATAGCTTGAAAATTACTACTGTAATCGTGTCGACAGACAGACGGACAGACAGACGGACATGGCTAAATCAACTCAGGTTGTGATGCTGATTAAGAATATATATACTTTCTATACCTACCACGCCTTCTTTTCGGCGTTACACACGTCGTAACAAAATTAATATATCCCGTACGCTGTACGCGTGGGGGTATAAAAACGCGGTTCTCTTTCGATTGCAAACGATATAAATCTGCTTTTAAATATCTTTAAGAATCATTTAGAAACATAATTTAAGAAATTTATTATCAAAAATCTTAAATGGTATACTGATGACAACAAAATAACACTCTGTTTCCCTAAAAATACTCTGCGGCAATTACACGCTCATTGTTCCTTGCCCACTTAAAGAACAAAAATTGATTTTCATGCGCTGCAAATTTCTTCATCAGCAAAACATTAGCAGCGCTGAACTGAAATTTATAAAACTACAAATATCTGACAAATGTTGTATATGAAAGAAAATAATCCTCAAATAAGAATAAAAACTGAAAATTTATTATACCCTTCAGTATTTGGCACTAGTACAGAACTAGCGATTTCACTAGCCCCTAGGTAGCCAGCACTTGTTCTACTTCAATCTACTTTCTTTGCATTTAACTGGTGAATTTAACGTGAAGATTTCATAGGAAGGAGTGAATTGCTACCTTTTACATTCCCATTCTCTAGCCAATTCACTAGTGCTATAGGGCAAGCTTATTCGCTAGTCAGCAATATAAAAAAACTAAAACCTAGCCATTGAGAAATCAATCTTCAGTTAATTTTTTTTTTATTACAATTTTGTATTCACATTGTTTAATGAAATTGAAAAGCTTCATATATCATGTTTTTTCCGAAATAGTTGCTTTGAATTATATCATCAGTCATTTTCATGAGAGAAAGACGTAAAAAACATAAACAATAAGCAGTACGAGCTTGAAGTTGATTCAACTGCACGTCTATGCATTCCCTAGGGTCAGAAAAGCAGCTAGTACGAATAGAACTAGTGAAATAGCTAGTGATAAGTAGACAATTGGCTACTCTCAATACTGGCGGGTATCGGTAACAGGGTTCACCTACATATACAATTATAAGCAGTTAACAGATTTCATGTATTTCTGTTTTATTTTATAACTATTTTCCTTCATAAATAAAATTGGGACATCTTGTTTTTTACTATTTATTGATAAATAAATTCGCTGCTGTTGCAGCGAAAAACATTCGACGCAAGATTTTTGATGTCATTTCATGTCGTTCGGTTTTTTCATTGACTGATACATACACGAGCATGTTAGAAGAAAACTATTTCAACGAATATCAACAACAAAACTCATGGAAATATTATTTTCAATTAACACTTAAACTAAATGGAATTTGAAAATACTTTCTAGGGATAACCTCAGGAAGCGTAGAACGGTTCAGAAAAATAAATTTTAAGATGGGTTAATCCATACGAGAGTTTTTTTCAATGGAGTTTCAATCTGGTGCCTGCAGGGGAGCTTTAAACTGCTTGTATGTTTTTTACAACAAAAATTCGCGTACAATGTGGGTCGTGTGCTTCATATCATTGTTTTGTTGGAACTAAATTAGTGAAAGTAAATGTAGTTTTTCGACTGCTGCATCTTTCGTCGTAAAATATCCAAGAATTTAAATTTGTCCATAATATTTTCAAAACATTTGAAGATTGAACCCCACTTGAACCCATAGAACCCCACATCAACACACTACCTCCTCAGTGATGGACCGTAGCAAATAAGTTTTGTTTTTTTATCTCTGTATTTATCTTCCTACAAGCAATTTGCCTTCCATTGGACCCAAATATGTTTATTATAGATTCGTCAGTGAAAATTTTGGTCTCCCAAAAAGGAAGCGGCTTATTAACATGTGCCAGAGCGAACTTTAATCTTTTCTAGCAACTCGGCCATTTTAATTAATCTTACACGGAAGTTATCGAACTGTTCTGTGGATATCGGTTAGTTTAGTAACTTTTTGAACAACAAAGTGCTCATCTGATAAACTAAGTATTTTTTATCTTTAGTAGACTGTCTTCCTGGATTATTTTGTAGTGTTTCTTCGTGGTGGTACTTGTTTACTATTTTTTGTACAGTATAATATTCCTTTTTAAAAGTTTCTAAAATGTTCCGATATTATGTTCCATCACTGCACAGTTTTGTAATAAACTTTGTGGATATAAACATTTATTTTTTTGCTGTCCATTTTCGCAATATTTCCAAAAGTTTAAACTGATCGACAGCATTAAAAAGTGTTCCAGCTATTTTAATTTCATAACTTATGTCAATAGCAATAACGATCAACAAAAAAAATGGAGGTACGGTCAATTTTGTGTCACTAAAAAACGGCTTCTTTTTAGTTTTAGCTTAAAACGAGTCTCCTTTAATAGTGGTGACCGTGTTAAGTGTGTGGATAGACGGAGCGCGAGATCGATTCCCACTCACGGCAAAGTTTTTTGAATCAAAATTTTTCTGCTCGGTCACCACCCAGGGGCGGATTTGGAAAAAATCTTGGGGGGGGGGGGTGTAAATGATCAAAGACACATATTTTCGATTTGAGAAAATTTTGTCTGTTTACATATAGACAAATTACACTTTTTTGAATTGAAATTATTGAATTGTTTAATAAGCATTTTTTCCAGACACATATACGCACATTTCCGTATTTATTTATTTCACCCTTTTTCTGGAATAATGTCTTAGCGAAAAGTAAATAAAAACTCTAAATTTAACTTATTTTAGATTTAAGGTTGATTTCACATTTATTCCATTATAAAAAAATTACACAATTAAATTTTCAAGTATGTGCAATGACAAAACATAGTTCTTTCAATTCAATTAAAAAACAATTAAAGGAATTCGAAACTCATTGTTCTGACGATAGGACTATGATATGGTACACTTTGACAAATAAATGAACAAAACAAAATAATCTTGAATTTGATATACTATACTTTTCAATTTTTGCACATTCAATAACAATATATTCGACAGTTTCGAAGATATCGACGTTCAAAGTTGAAAACATTTCACAATTTTACGTAGTCTGCTCTTTTGAAACCCTTGTATCTTTGATATTTTTCAACGAATTTACAAAAACCTTTTTTTACTTTTTTGACATTTGAGAAAATGCTGCCAAGTTTGGAAAATATTCTTAAGCGACTTCGTAGTCGTTTTTTGCCTACTCGCTTTGTAAACAAAAAATTTCAAGCTTGGACGCTATGAAGTCGTTGAATCTTTATATAAATAGGCGTAGGGAAAACAGTTAAGAACCATTTTCTCGCGTGTTTCCCGATCGATTTTTATAATTTTTTTTTAATGAATCAGAGTGCGGAGAAGGAGTGCACCGACTATTTTAAAAAGATTTTTTGTATCGACTGAACAGAGAATGTATGTGAAAAGGTCGAATTTCGGCCATTATCGAACTCTAGTGTATATAAAACATCTGATGGTTGCTTCAAAATTAATAAATAGCAGAAATAGTATCATATTTCAGCACCTGAGGGACTTTTGTGCCGTAAAAAAGTCGCTCTTTTGCTTTCCTCTTCAAAACAGAGTATCTATCTCTATTTTCGTGAAAAGACGTCAAATATCAGGATAACCTTATACTATTGAATCATGTTTTTAAGTATTTATTTATATTTTTTATTAAATCATCTTTCGGTTTGCTGAGTTTCTGAATAAGTACCTATAATTAGTACTGTTTTTTAGTTTTGTGGATATCACTTTTGAAGATATTATAATGCAGATTGATCAAACTTGCAATTATTTTTTGTGTAACCAAAGAATTTCTTTATTTCTAATGCGTATCTCTATTTATATGAGTATTTCTTTGGTAACCCTTTCAAAAAACCGTTATCTGCAGAGTATTATATCGGCAAAGTAAGTATATCAGTATTTTCAAAAGAGGAACTTCGACCTAAGTGTACGAAGACTTAATTGGAGGCAAATAAGCGACTTTTTTATATTGGATAGCTTTTGAATAATAAATATATAAAAAGGACTTCTTTTGTAGGACTTCCTACAATGGAGAGAAATGTAAATAAAATTAATATGTAAGTATTATTTGTTTTTCAAAACTGCTGCTACATATATTAAAAAAATTACTTACCAAATATACTATTAAAGCGGACATTTCAATAAAAACTTCGAAACATCTTTTAGTAACTACATCACCAGATCGATAAAGCTGAGTTCGTCTTTCTTTGATTTCAGTTTCAATAATTGTTTCAATTTTCTTCAGTGTTTTATCCCAGTGTTGGCTGAGAGTTAAATTAATTGGATTACAATGACTGCTTCTGATGTGAGGATAGATTGCTGTTAAGGATATAACAACAGAGGTAAAAAAGGTTTCCTAAAAAATGTATTGAACAGAAACTTTAATTTTATTTAAAGAAATAAAATTAACTTACCTTGACTTCGGTCCTCATGCGGAAATTATAAAATGCACAAATAGTAGGAAGTACTTCTTGAATATTTGTGCACACTGATATGTGGTAGTCAAGAGAAAGCTATAAATTAAATACAATTGATGAACAATTTTTTTAATGAGAGGATATATATACATAAAGGGCACATTTTCAGCTTTGGAAAAATTGCCCAAATGCAATTGAAGGATCCATTGCAATAACCAGCAACTATCACATACAAATTAATCAATGGGCTATAATTTATATAGGGGAGAGTGGGGTGTTGTGAGACATGGGGTGTTGTGAGACACGTCAATATCTGACATATTGGTAATGTTATGAATGCTCACATCAACTGTAAAATATTTTCTCAATGAGATCTCACTTATTATGTGCACTCATCGCATTGACACGTGTTCTTAGTGTCTGTAACAATTTTGAATTTTGATCGTTGTGATCAAAACATTTGCAACTCAACGCTCATGTGCACGTCTCTTATATTTACTTTCAGAAAATAACTAAATGTGCTCATTTTTTTATTTCTTTTCTAATACTGGTCGATGTTCTTGTAAAATAATTATAAAAAAATTAGTTCCGTTAACAAACAACAAGAATAAAACTTTTCAAATAGAAAGAGAACGAAATGCTGGTGTTCAAAACATTTGCAACTGATATTTTTTTGAGCTTTACGACGATTGTTGCTTTTTTGTTTTGGAAATATAACGATGAATTAACTGTTTTTAATTTATTGAGCGTAACAATATTGCATTTTAAAAGAAATTTGCATTAAATTATTTGAGATCAGTGAGTGAACACAACTTGTTAGAAGCAGTGCTTCGATCGATAATTTTTCTTGAAAATGGGTGGAAATAAATACAATTCTGTATTAAAAACAAAATTATTAACGATTATCAGAGTGGACTTACTCAAAAAGAAATATCATTAAAATATTCAGTTCCTAAATCAACAGTTTGTCGTTTGATTAATTCTGGCAACACCCATACAATTCACAGAGGTGGAAGACCGCGCTCAACAACAACAAGAGAAGAAGGAAAAATATGAAATTTTTATATAAAATACCCTAAAGCAGTTCCAAGAGAAGTCAAAACTGAAACCGAACTGGCCATAAGTCTCTCCACAATAAAACGAAGGGCCTCGGAATTTGGACTCAGAAGTTACAGATGTACAAAGAAACCATTTGTGTCTAAAAACAACAGAATAGCGCGATTAAAATTTGCTCGTTCTCACTTGAACTGGACTCAACAGCAGTGGAAAACTATTTTATGGTCAGATGAGTCCAAATTCAATCTGAGAGGTTCCGACAACAAAGCATATGTTCGTCGACCGCGTGGTGAGAAGTACAACCCAAGGTACACAACAGCTACAGTCAAGCACGGAGGTGGAAATGCCATGGTGTGGGGGTGCTTTTCTGGTAATGCTACTGGTCCAATTTGTCGCATTACTGAAACGATGACAGCCGAGGTGTATAGACAGATTTTATGCACAGTAATGCTTCCGTTTGCTGAATGGGAAATGCCACTCTCATGGACATACCAGCATGACAACGACCCCAAGCATACATCCAGGCTTGTAAAGATGTGGCTGGAGGAAAACAAAGTTAAAGTTATGTCATGGCCGGCGCAGTCTCCCGATCTCAACCCGATTGAGAATATGTGAATGATAATTAAGCGGAAAATAGGCGAAAAGGTGTTTCGAAATGGTGACGAACTTTTCAACGAATTGTAAACGGAGTGGAGAGCAATCCCAAGCAGTTACATTGAAAACCTCATTGCCTCAATGCCTAGGAGATGTGCTGAAGTCATGAGATGCAAGGGATATGGAGCAAAATATTAAATATTTAAAATTTTCTGTGTATATTTTAATTTTACTAAGCAGTTGCAAATGTTTTGAACACTTCCTTCTTGACTTTCTTGAAAAAAATTTTTTTTTTTTAATCGTAAGTTAACGAAATAATGTTTTAGTTTTTATCAGACAATTTAAAAACAATATGCCTTTAATAAATGAAAATTTAATTAAATTTGCGTGCTATTTTTTATTTATAACTTAACAATGAGTAAATACATCTCTTTAGTTGCAAATGTTTTGATCACCACTGTATATACATAAAGGGCACATTTTCAGCTTTGGAAAAATTGCCAAATGCAATTGAAGCATCCATTGCAATAACCAGCAACTATCACATACAAATTAATCAATGGGCTATAATTTATATAGGGAAGAGTGGGGTGTTGTGAGACATGGGGTGTTGTGAGACACGTCAATATCTGACATATTGGTAATGTTATGAATGCTCACATCAACTGTAAAATATTTTCTCAATGAGATCTCACTTATTATGTGCACTCATCGCATTGACACGTGTTCTTAGTGTCTGTAACAATTTTGAATTTTGATCGCGCTCTTAAAAGTTTTTTGTATAGTTTGCCTTTGTGCAATTTCCAGAAACATTACCAATTAAAAGTGAAGGTAAATACTTATTAATATGATCTATATTCCATTGCCTTCAAATCCACCGAATTGATTTTGCAAAAAATATTGTATGATGGCGCAGTAGCCATTTGAAAATGTCGAATATGGGGTGTCGTGAGACAGTAAATATGGGGTGTTGTGAGACAGTTAATTTTTGTTGTTATTTCATTATTTGTATAGCCATCATGCCACGTAATGCATATTAAATATCTACAAAGCCAAAAGAAAATGTGGCATCTATCCACCTAGTGGCAGCCATCAAAGAAATTGCCATAAAAAAATAATTGTTTTTGGGCTGTCTGCAAATCATATAATCTTGATAAATCGAGAGTATATGGAACCTGTTATATGGAAAAGTTGAAGACAAAATTTCTTCCACATCGGCGTCAAATGATAAATTAGTCGATTTTGTTGCACAGCAAAGTGGAAAAACTGGCAGGAAACCAGTTGTTCCAATATTTAACTTATTAAATTGGGTTTTCATGGCGTCTGAGCTGAGCAGAGCATTAAAGAAAGTAAGTCCTGTGAAGTTTGATCCTCCATTCTAAAAACATTCAAAATGCGGCCAGAAGCCTATGTATACAACCGTATTAACAACTTCCAAGTATGTGCCATTATTGAGGAAAAAACAGGAGAAGAGAAGAAAAAAAACGAAAACAAAATAAATCGCTGAAGGAACCAGCAAAGCGTAGTCGTCATACGAAATACGTATTGGATGAAGAAGATGTTAACTTTTTCATCATTTGTAGGGCAAACGTGCCAAAAAGTTTGGATGAAAACAAAAATTTTCATCAGCAGTGTGCCAAAATGAAAACAGGTTATATTAAAATAATTTATTTTTAATTATATTTTTATTCATATTTACATCTTTGTTAAGTCTGTACTGCTGTTTTACAATTATCTTCTCATTTTGTATTGTTTACTATTAAATCTTAAGCAAATTACATGTATCATGCTTTGTACTTGAAAAGAACATGGTTCTTATTGTACTAATGAAAATCAATTAATAATAATAATAATAATAAAATAATAATAATAATAATTTTTATTTTTTCCTATTTTAATAAAGACTTTTAAACAAAAAACGCCATTTTTATCCCATTTGTTTTTTAGGCTTCAAAAAAATTCTTAAAATTTTTGAATTTAAAAAAATGTCATCGCAGGTGGTTAGGCAATTGAATACGCTAAACAAAAAATGTTTCCAGAAAAAAATATTAACTTTTAAAGAAGTTATCGTCCAAAAACTAAACCTGTCTCACAACACCCTACTCTCCCCTAAAAAAAACTATAACGACTTATTCTTTCAGATTTCATACAAAAACAAATAAGGAAACTCTGGACAGTCAAGCCCGACTATGGAATACCTTAAACCTTCTATAATAGTTAAATATATGAAGACATGTGGGCTACAGTAGTTCAAGTGATTTTTATGAAAAAAATTAGTTAAGCATGAGAACGCATAGAAGCAAGTGGTATTCAATTTCGAAAAAAATATCAGTAATTTTGCAGTCATTTCAGCGAGTTTCCTCGGATTTCACAATAAGGTATAAAAGTATTTAATTTTTTTGTTAGTTAAACAGTAGTACAACTGCACTTGGACTAGACATCTGCATAAGTGCAGTTGTTACACTGCTTTTTTTGATTTTTCTTGACCTAAGAGGTGAAAAATTTAAATTTTTATACAACTTTACCACATGAGGAACGAACTATTCATTCCTGTTTTTAAAATGCAATAAAAAAGGAGTTCAGCTACCAGCTTAAATATAAATAATGTAGTCCGCAAAATATACTTCATCTTACGCAATCTTAGAGTGTCGACTGAGTTTACATCAGAGAAGGACACAATTTCAAATGTATATGGACTACGAAAATTGATCACTTGGCTCAGTTTAGGAACAGCATACTTGGTTGTAACATTATAAGCTACCTCAATGCTCGAAACTGTATTTTTCTGCACAAACTCATGAAGCACGCATGAAGCTAATAGACAAAAAAAAACAAGGGATTTGGTTAAATATGAACAAAAAAATTTCTATTCATTAACCACGAAAATGATTTTAGTTTAATATAGTTGGCACGAGTGTGATGAATATTATAAATAACTCTTTGCAATCGTTCATTTTTCCCGATTGTTTTAAAGAGTCTATAGTGGTGCCGATCGAAAAAAGAAAAAAGCGACAATGCCATCAAACTTACTTACTTACTTACTTAGATGGCGCTTACAACCGTTGGTCGGTTTTGGCCTGGTCTAAGAATTTGCGCCAGCCTCTTTTGTCGTGCGCTTGCTGGCGCCAGTTGGAAATTCCAAGCGTCGTCAGGTTATCCAATGCCTGGTCTTTCCAACGGAGATGCGGTCTTCCTCGTCTGCGTTGGCCACCGCTGGGTACCGAATCCAATATTTTTTTTCGCTGGAGCTTCGTCGTTCATTCTCTCGACATGACCTAGCCAGCGAAGCCGCTCTATTTTAATACGCTTGACTATATCGATGTCGGCATATAGCTCATACAACTCGTGGTTCCATCGTATTCGGTACTCGCCATTGACGCAGATTGGACCATAGATCTTGCGAAGGATTTTTCTCTCGAACGCTCCCAAAGTCCTTTCATCAGAGCTGCTCAACGTCCAGGTTTGTGATGCGTATAGTAGGACGGGCATGATTATTGACTTATAGAGCGTCAGTTTTGTTCGTCGAGAGAGAGAGCTCTGCTTATCAATTGCCTACTGAGCCCAAGGTAACACCTGTTGGCAAGAGTTATCCTTCGTTTAATCTCAATACTGATATCGTTGGAGGGGTTAATGCTGGATCCCAGGTAAACGAAGTCCTTCACTACCTCAAAGGAGGTGCTGTCAAGAGTGACGTGGTTTCCAAGACGCTGGGACTGTTTGTTGAAACGAGATACTTCGTTTTATCTGCATTCACTGCAAGACCCATTCGACTCGACTCTTTTGATGTCAATATCATCAGCATACGCCAGCAGCATAACACTCTTATAGAAAATGGTGCCGCTGCATCTCAGGTCAGCAGCTCGGATGATCTTCTCCATGACTATATTAAAGAAGTCGCACGATAAGGAATCACCTTGTCTAAAACCTCGCTTGGTATCGAACGGAAGGGAGAGGTCCTTCCCGATTTTCACTGCGCTGCTGGTGTTCTTCAGTGTCATCCTGCAAAGACGTATTAGCTTCGCAGTAATACCAAATTCAGACATGATGGAGTATAGGTGACTCCTTATTGGATTGTCGAAGGCGGCTTTGAATTCGACAAAAAGATGGTGTGTGTCGATTTGTTTTCGAGGATCTTTTCCAAGATTTGTCGGAGCGTGAAGATCTGGTCGATGGTGGACTTTCAGGTCTGAAACCACACTGATAAGGTCCAATCAGTTGGTTAACGATGTCTTTCACACAATACGCTCGACAGGACCTTATCTGCGATATTAAGAAGGCTGATCCCACGGTAGTTGGCGCAAATGGTGGGATCGCCTTTCTTGTGGATTGGGCAGAGCACACTGAGGTTCCAATCTTCTGGAATGCATTCTTCCGACCATATCCTGCATAGAAGTCTGTTAATGCATTTAAACAGAGCTTCGCCACCGGTCTAAAATAGCTCAGTCGGTAGGTCATCAGCTCCTGCAGCTTTGTTGTTTTTAAGCCGAGGTATAGCTGTTAAGACCTCGTTATAGTCGGGCAGCGGAACTTCAACGCTGTCATCCATAATTGGAGTTTCCGGGATATCATCTCCACTGGCGGGGTTGTTGTCAGCGTCGGCATTTAAAAGACTAGAGAAGTGTTCCCTCCATAACACCAGTGTACTCTGGATATCTGTCACTAGATTCCCATTCTCATCCTTGCAGGAAGAGGCTCCGGTCTTAAAACCATCAGCCAGGCGTCTTATTTTTTCGAAAAATTTTCGAGTTTCATTCCTGTCGCCATGCATCTCAATTTTCTCGCACTCACGCATGTCCGCCTCTCGTTTTTTTCGCCTGAAAATGCGTCTCTCTTCCCTCCTCTTCTCACGGTATCGCTCCATAACAGCACGCGTTACAACCGACTGCAGGGTGGCTTTGTAGGCGATGTCCTTCTCTGCAGTGGCGTCGCGACACTCCTGGTCGTGCCACTGGTTTCGGCGAGGGCGGTGGTAGCCTATCACCTCTTCGGCAGCCGTACGCATAGAGTGGGATATGTGCGTCCACTGTCCGCATATATCGTCGATCGGAGGAGTGCTTTCTTGAAGCAGGAGTGAGAGTCGATTAGCGAAGGCTTCGGCCGTCCGTTTTGACTGCAGCTTATCGACGTCTAGCTTTCTTTGTGTAGGATTGCGAGCATTCTTAGCTGCGCACAGACGTGTGCGGATCTTGGCTGCGACAAGATAATGATCCGAGTCTATGTTAGCACCACGGATCGTGCGTACGTCTAGTACACTGGAAGAGTGCCTTCCGTCAATCAAAACGTGATCAATTTGGTTGCATGTTTTTTGATCAGGGGACAGCCAAGTGGCCTTATGAATATTGAGATGCTTGAATCTAGTGCTACTAACGACCATGTTTCGTGCTGCGGCGAAGTCAATCAACCTCATTCCGTTATCAGATGTGTTGTCGTGGAGGCTGAACTTTCCGACTGTTGGACCAAATATGTTTTCCTTACCCACCTTGGCGTTGAAGTCACCAAGCACGATTTTTATGTCATGACGGGGGCAGCGCTCGTATGCGTCTTCAAGGCGCTCGTAAAAACTTTCTTTGGTCTCGTCATCTTTTTCTTCTGTCGGAGCGTGCGCACATATTAGGCTTATGTTAAAAAATTTTGCCTTGAAGCGGATTATGGCAAGTCGTTCGTTCACAGGAGTGAATCGCAGGACATGATGCCGTATTCTCTTGCCAACTACAAATCCGCATCCAAACTCGTGCTTCTCCGCATGGCCGCTGTAGTAGATATCACAGGATGCTTGCCGTAAGCAACCCTGTCCCTTCCATCGCATTTCTTGGATTGCAGTGATATCAGAATTATATCTTTCCAAGATATCAATCAGTTGGATAGAGGCACCATCCCAATTTAGGGTTCGGACATTCCAGGTGCATATCCGTAAATCATTATCAGTTTTTCGTTTGCGGTAGTCGTCATCAGATTTGGGGATCATTCTTTTATTTATTTTTAAACTTTTCATTGAAATGGTTTTATTACATGGTGGGCTTCAAACCCAACGCACAACCTTTGCTTGATGGCCAAAGGAAGCCCGCCGCTCAGATTCGCCGCCAAAGTTTATCGGGCGATAGTACTTTGACGTTACCAGGAGACACCACGCGGAGGTTTGAGTCGACTTGAGACGATTTCGACATGGATAATGCTGGCCTCGCCAAGTTGAGGCAGTCAGACACGTTGCCATGTGAAGATCGCCCCCTTATCTCCCATCGCCCCCTTATCGCCATCAAACTTCCGGTCGGTAAATATGCTTACGACAGAAAGCAAAATTTTAGAAAAAGTAGTACCTAGACAATTAGAACAATACATGGAGACTAATCAACTGTTAACGCAGCAGCAGTCCGACTTTAAGCCTAGTACTATGCTCGTTCGCGTGAAATTTCGCTGGCAACATCCATTTATTTGTTGCGTGAAAATTTTGACAGAAGTTTTGTTGCGAACGAACAGCTGATGATTAGCTTAAAAATTTCAACAAGAAGTAAATAAACAGCCAGAATTTATTAAAGGAAAGCAGAAAATCATTTACGTTCTCTAATTTTAAGTATTTAAAAAAAAAAAAAAAAAAAAAAAAAAAAAAACAAATTGGCCATTTCAGCCCTTGAAAGGACTTTGACCGAGCTTCTTATGATCAATTGTGTTGTGTGTGTTATTAAATGTTTGCACACAATTGATCGAGAACTGGACCTACATGTTTTATGCCGACTCCGAACGGCTCATGTTCTCAAGAAGCTTTACATGGCATTATTTACTCTCTGAGGTTTGCCATTGTCTGCAGAGAGGTGGTGACCGATCAGAAAAATTTTATATTGAAAAAACTTTTCGCCGCGGCTGGGGATCGAACCCGGGCTCCGAGCATGCTAAGCCACACACTTAACCTGCATGCCACGGTCACCACTTAAGTATTTATGATTATATTAAAACAAAATAAATATTTATACAAGTATGCATGTCCTTTGCTGTGAAGCAAGTTGATGGCAGTCTGCAAGCTGCGAAGTTTTGCGACCGCCAACACCGAGGAAAGACGCATCCGTATTTACAATTTCCAACAACTGCAATTATTAATTGCAAAACTTTAGAAATATTACAAAAATATCATTTTAATTAGAAACATTGTTCTTTTGCTTGCACTATTTTCTTAAATGAAATGGCAATTGTCACTTTTCACGGCAAAATAAATGGTCGGTTCAATTAAATTGCCGTGAAAACAATATTGCTAGATGCATGTTGCGGAATATAGTACTAGATTTTCCGCAGCGAAGCATAGTACAGCTTTGATGAAAAAGTTGTGAAATGTTCACGGTTGTTTCACAGCTGTCATTTTTTGTATGGAGATTTGAGTGGAATTTCACGTGAAGCCGAACAGAGTACTATGCTTTAGACGTCAACATAGCTGTGAATCGGTAATTAATTCGTAACTTGTAAATTAACTCATTGTATCACAATGGAAAACGGAGGCGCAGAACAGAAAACCGTTTTTGAGACAATTGACAGAACTATACTATTACATAAATTGAATCAGTATGGTATAAAAGGAAACGAACGTGAGTGGTTCAAGAGGTAGATGTCCAACAGGACTTGTCCAACATAACTCAGCGCACAAGAATTGCAGAATGTACTTCAGGTTCAGGTCCTGTCAAGCTTGAAGTTCCACAAGGAGCAAATTGAAAATTGAATTATATCAATGATATTGAAAAAATACTTAAAAATATTAAAATATGATTATTTGCCGATGTTACGCTGATATATACAACAGGGTCAACAGCTGTTGAATGTATAGATAAAGGTAATGAAGACTTAAAACGAGTAGATCTTTATCTGAAAATGAATAAGTTAAAGCTTAACACAAATAAGTCAAATGCAATGCTGTTTAATGGTTTTTCTGAGAAAAATATTGTAATAAATGAGATAAAGTATTTAGGCATTGTTATTGACAATAAGTTTTATTTGAATGAACGCATTAATTATATATGTAAAAAAATTGGTAAAAAATATGATTTTTTCAAAGGATAAGAGGCAGACTATCTTTTAGTAGTGCAATTAAAATATACAATACCATGGTCAAACCACATTTTTAATATTGTTCAACAATCTTGTTTTAAGGTCCGAATGCATTGTTATCGGATAGTATTTTATTTTAGTATTATGTAAAATTGATTGCGGAATTCATTTTCGAACTCAGATTTTTGTGAGAAGGCAATAGCACTTCTCAAAACATAAATTTGGTACTGTTTTTCACCATTTTTCATATTCATTCGTTCCCAACGTACTAAAGAATGCATCTTTTTAAAAATAAAGTGCTCTAGGATTGTTGATAGTTTATCGCATGATACAATAATTTTATAAGGTAGTCCAGACATTTGACGTCTTCTCCCAAAAATTAAAGTTTATACCCTTAGTTGACAATTATTACAAAACAGAGACTTTTTGACGACATCACAGGCACTCAGTTGTTCAAAAATCATACTATTCCGTAGTACAATTAAGCAAAATGTACTTGCGTTTATAATACTTTTTTATTACGAATAAAAATAATAGACGTATTCACGATTCAGTGCAGTTGCCAGTGTAGTTGAGGACTTGAGGAGTTGTACAGTTGCGTACATTGAAAAATTTTACAGCTTTGAAATAGAACAGCTAAGAGTTTAAGAGCCAGTTTCACCAACTATACTTAAGTTAAACTGAAGTTTAAGCTCTGAAAAAGCATTTCATTGAACATACTTAAGTTCACCTTAAGTATGAAAAATGCGTAAATAAAGTTATACTTAAGTCGTCGAGCAAAAAAAAATATAGTTTGCAAAACAATTTTGAAAATGTGAAAATTTAAAAATTGCGCACGTGAAGGCATATTAAAGTCACACAATATTAATAAGACAAAATTAATAGCACAAAGAAAAAATCGCGAGTTATTTAATAACGAATTTCGCCAAATTGTCAGTTAAAAAATATTTGAAAATTTTTAACAACTTTTATGGGCGCAACAAACTTAATTAAGGGCCAGTTTCACGACCATTAGTTAACCAATTGGTTAACTAACTAAAAGCTGTTAGTTTACTATAACTTTTCGTGATTTGGGTTTCACAATGCTTTAGTTAAATAATGGGAATTGTGTAAACAAAATATGGCAACACTGTATAATATGTTTTTGTTATTTGCTTTAATACTTTTCTTTTGCACAAGGGACAAAAAAATGGATGCAACACAAAGTGCAAACGCGAGATGTCCTAATTTTTCACAAAAATACATTTATTTTCTTTTGGAAATTGTTAGTACATATATATAAACATAGTCCGAATTGCTTTCAATACCGTAATTCCAATCGGAATCCATCATTATTTGTTTCACGTTTCTATTGTTGCTTTTTTCTATTACATAAATCAGCTGTTAGTTAACTAATGGCTTAAACCACCACCTTAATGGCTAGAGTGGTGGCTTAATCTCTAGTTAACTTTGATAATGAAACTCAAATCTGTTGGTTAACCTCTGGTCAGTGGTTAGCTAATTGTCGTGAAACTGGCTCTAAAAGTGTTATGACACTGGCTTGTTTTCAGATCTTAAAATAAGCACGGTATGAAAGAGACAGCAATGACTTATGTGAATGGGTCTGTAGAAAATTGTGTGGAAAATTCAACAGCTGTTGCGACAAAAATATAATTTATTTTGTGTCAAAAATTTAAAACTTGTCCGAATTATTTAAAGATATTTACGAGCTCGTGCAGCGCAATTGTTTTTTATTTCAATTAAAAACATTTATAGGAAATCACTTGAAATGCAAAAACAGCATTAAAAGGTACAACGGCAAAAATGCAGAATGTGTGCTTTACAAAGTATTTATCTTGTTCTTCCTTCTGCTGTAAAAAGGTATTTACAATGACTTTTTCGTGATTTTAAGCTGGTAGAAGCTGAAAAAGTACAAATTTTTTGTATTTTTTAGCGCTTGATTCGCTCGAGTAAGCATTTTTCGTACTGCTCTTACAATTTAAGCACTGAAAAATATTAAAACTAGCCAGTGTCATATAGGCATAAGCAATACACACAGTTTTGTTTGCAATTACATCAAAACTGAAAAAAGAAGTACATTTTAACCTAAAAGACGCAACACAACCCTAAAAAAAACGAAGTCAACACAACCCTGCTTATCAGCATTTTTTGAGAGGGAATATTTTTTGTTTACAAATGTCTGGGTATGTCCATGGTTGAATAACAAGGTTGCTGCAAAACTGACTGTGCTCTTTTTCGCATATCCGAAAGTGTCAAAATCAACTGGCTGTCGAAAAAAAAACAACAAGAACAACAGCTGAAGCAGTTTGCTTTGACATTTCCGGCAGTCGCGCTCTCCGTGTTGCGGCTACCTTATTCAGTGTACCTTGGGTATGTCAAATATCTGGACTACCTTTCTCTAATTCTATCATGGTTTATCGTAGTTTATTAAAAAAAAAATTTGATTCGGTAAATATTTGCACAAGAAATAAATTTTTCTTTGAAGTAGTCCTGTAGGCGCATGAGGAATTATCGCGGTTCGTATTCGAAATCATTAGGTGTGTTTCCGTACTCTACACTGTGTTAGTTCTGTGAAAAGTTCGGGCTGCGAGAGTAAAATGAAATTTGAGAATAGTGGAAAAAGTACGGAAACAACTTCTAGTAAGTTTCGAGCACAAAATAGCTGAGCGCCAATTGAAATTATCGTAAATTTGTTTGTGAAGTAAATTAATGCAAATAGGTTTGTGTGCCAATTGCAGATTTTTAATCGTAAATGTAAATTTTGACAATTTTGAATTGAAAATCAACTTATTGTCGCAAAATTTTTGAATTTAATGATCCCAAAACATAAATAAACATCAATTTGACATATGCTTGTATTTATGTATGCTTCTTCTTAATTTACTCGCAGTCTTGAGTTCAAGCACACTCTGGCAAACTTTTGTGATCGAGAGAGCGATTTATGCTTCTTCTACTTCTCACATTTTAAGCACAGAAAGTACGGAAACAGAAAATAGGAACACACAAATTACACAGTGTGAGTACGGAAACAGACCTATTGTGATACGATAAGAACATGAGTACGGAAACGTAAACTATAAATAACCGTTATACTTGTAATAGTATAGAGCGATCAAAATGCGATCATAACTATGTCCGCCACTCTTAATGCTTTAGGCCGGGATATCTCCAAAGTGAATTTGTCAAGATCGCCCTGTTGTTGTAAGAGATTTAAAAAACTTTTGAAACGGTTGATTTCTTCTTGACGGCACATTACGATGAAAAAGAAATGAAAGATACAACTCACGAAGTCGATAGAAGCAATAAACTCATAAATAGAATAGCTGTCGTTGTATCACATGAAAAAGGAAACAAACATATTAAAATGCCGAAAATCGTCATTTAATAAAACTTATTAGTAAAATTTAAAAAAATAATATTTTAACCATTTTGAGGTGAATTTAATTTCTGTATAAAGTGTTATTATTATTATTATTATAAGATAAAAATAAAATTATGTATACGTATTTCAAGTTGGAAAAAGAAAAAATAAAGAAATATAGGTATTAAGATTAAACTGTACAAAGTATAAATTATGTATAAGTGTAATTATGCAAGTATGTTATATAAAATAAGTAGCTTTTCTTAATGGATAAAGTATGAGATATTGGTTAAATACAATTTTGTGTAACATTTAATTTTGTGTTTTTTGTTTTTGTTTTTTTTTATATTCTAAGTTTTGCTTCTTTTATAAATTCGAAAATTAAATCAATATTAGTTTTCGTACAATTTTTTAAAGTTTCTTCAGGAGTGTTTGAGAAAAGTTTAAGTCGTAGATTAGTCAATGAGGGACAGTCTATGAATATATGTTTAATTGAAAGAACTTCCCCGCATCCAGTACAGATTGGTGTGGGTTCTCGTTTTAGAAGATATTGATGGGTAGAGATGGTGCGCCCTAAGCGAATTCTAGAGAATGTCCTTATTTTTTGTTTTTCAACACCTGTTGGATAACCCAGAGCATCAAGGCTCCAATTAACGTTTGTGTAATGGTGGTGATGATAGGATTGCCAGTTGTTTCGTATCGTATCGTATCGAAAAATTTAGATCGTATTCTTAGAGGTCTCAAAAGTTGCATATGCTTGTCAAGATCACCCAAAAAAAATTTTATAAAAAACAAAGGACTTCTTCCTGCCTCGCAAGGACAAGTTGTTTTTTGTTCAGAAATATGGGTCATGTTCAGAAATATTTGAAAAATCCAAATTGAGAAAATTATCTTCGACACCACTTCTTATGCCCGTCATATAAAATCTGATATTAATTTTTTTGAAAAAGTTAAAAAATTGTGTTCTAGTATACATTTGTCTAAAACAAGAGAATTGATATGCAAAAACTATGCAAATTATTAATTCATAATATTTAAGAAATACGCCAACACTATAATCAATGCCATCAAAATTTAGACTCAATGGTTACAATCAAAAGTTATGTGCCATCTCGAGTATAACTTTCGCTTCGGATATCCTTTAAACAGGGTACTGTGGATAAAAATCGTGAGTATCATCGTGTTCGGTAAGAATTTGCTAATTAAACTGTATTTAAATTTTTTCCTTTAGGCATATGTAGTTTTTTTTACAAAAATCAAACCATTTTAAGATCGTTATTTTTTACTGTTTTTCTCAAAAAACAACTTTCTCCTTGCGGTGCAGGAAGATGTGCTTTTATTTTCATAAAATTTTTTTTTGGCAGATCCACATGAAACTTTTGAGACCTCTTAGAATGTGAAATTAAAAAAAATATGTGATTCGATACGCCCTATTGAACATAAATAAATGATTTAGATCTGGTTGCTCTAGTTTCTCTGGTTGCTGCTTCATCAGCGTGCGTGTTTCCAGTAATGCCAATGTGTCCAGGAATTCACAAGAGTTTTAGATTGGTTTCGTTTTCAATTAGGATGTCTCTGATAGTAGCAATAGTGTTCCATATGGACGATAAAGGGTTGTTTATAGCTTTCATAACCGATAGGCTGTCAGTGCATATAACTGTTTTTTTGCCTGAGTTTATTGCGATGAGAGATGCCTGGTAAATTGCTGCTGCCTCTGCGGCAAAGACGGAGGTAAACAAAGCAAGATTTTTTAAAAGCAGTGTTTCGCCGTCATTGTTAACAGTAGCGTATGATGTGCCTACATTTTCAGTTTTTGATCCATCTGTAAATAAAAGCTGCCAGCCATTGGTTAGTAAGTGCGTTCTTTTTTTATTAAAAAGTTGGACATATAAGTCATTTGGTGTTCCATTTTTTGGATAAGAGCTTAGCTCAATATCACAGGATGTGATTCCATGCAGGGTTTCACGCAATTGTTTTTCATACACGCACGGGGATGTCGTGCTTACGAGCAAAGAAGATAGAGTGCAAGATTGATAATTTCATTTTTGGCGTGCGTTTTTTAACTAAAGCTCGTTTTATATCTTCTTCTATTATAGAGTTTGAAGAGAAAATCAGTTTTGGTAAGAGTTTTGCTGTAGACTCTTCTATCCTTTCCTCTATTGAAGGTTACCCGGATTCTGCAAGATTTTTTATGAGAGTTGTGCGGAAGGCATAAACACTGGCTCTGGCAGCCTGGTGGTAGAGTGGTTTGATTAGGTTTATAACTGATTTAGCTGAGTTACTATATAAAAAAAGTCTGTAATCAATCTTGCTTAGTACTAGTACTTTCGTAAGATAAATGAGAGAATTGATGTGGGCATAACTTTTCATCGAAGGAAACAGATTAGATTCACTCTGCTCACTAGTGATTTTTTTAGGTTTAAATAATGATCTTTCCAACAGTATCTGTGAGAGAAGACTAAGCCTAAGATTTTAAGGGTTTTCACATTTTCTATTCTATAATTATCTACATAGATATTGTCTTCACGGGAGTCGCAATTGTTTTCTCTACGCAGATGCAGTTTTTGGTTTTTTCAAGAGATAATAGAGCTCCAGAAGATTTGCACCAAGTTAGGATTTGATACAATGTATCAGAAAGAACTCTAATAGTTTCACCATTATCATTCTTTTTGCATAAGATATAGAGGTCATCTGCATACAAACAATGGTCAATGTTTTTACTTTTTATTAAAATATTGCTTATTTCATTAAAAGCTATTTGAAAGAGAATCACTGAAAGTGGGGACCCTTGAGGGATTCCATTCATTAATGGGTAAGAACTGGAATATGAGTTATTCAATCTGACTCTAAACTTCCGGCCGCTTAGGAAGGATTTGACGAAATTAAAAATTTTTGGTCCAACTCCCCACGATTTAAGGCACTTTAAAATTACGTGTGCGCCAATTCTATCAAATGCTTTTTCGAAATCTAAAGACAAAATAGATACGTGGTTTTTTGATGAGAGAGCATTTGAAAGATAGTAGTCCAGGTGAATAAGTGCGTCTCCGCTGCCTTTTCCAACCTTGAAAGCAACTTGGTTTCTATAAATCAGGTTTTTTATTTCTGTAAACCAGGACAATCTCTCTGAAACAATTTTTTCAAGTACTTTTGAGACACGAGATAACAGGGATATAGGACGATATGATTTTGAATATCGTTAACAATGTCTTTTTTTTTGTCTTTTGGATTGGGACTATCACTGCTGATTTCGAAGCATATGGTATAATTCCTGTCTCCAAGATAATATTGTACAGATCCAAGAGTCTATGCATGCTAGGCACTGAAAGAGATTTTAACATTTTATATGTTATCCGGTCTGCCCCGGTTGATTTTCCTTTGCATTTAAAAAGATTTGTTTGCAATTCAACAAACGAAATTGGTTCTTCAATTAATTTTGCGTGTTTATTTTGAGGTTTTGATACCGTAATGCTGTCTTGGTTCTTTTTTAACAGGTTGAAATCGTGTGAAAAGTTGTTGTCTGAGGAGTATTCGGACCATGTTTTGCCAAATTCAGCAAGGATATCTTTTGGATCTGTGAGAACGGTTTGGCTTGATTTTATGGCAGTAATATTAATGTTGTTATTTCTATTAGATAGTCTATTGACCTTGCTCCAGATTTGTGACATAGATGCATTTTTGTTAATAGATGAGGAACATTTTTGAAAGCTCTCAGATTTCGATTTCTTTACTTCTTTTCTAAACTTTGCATTTAATTTTTTGTAATTTATTAGATTTTAAATCTAATTTAAACAATTATAAATTTAATTTAACATTTACCATGTAATAAAACTATTTCAATGAAAAGTACAAGAATTAATAAAGAATGATCCCCAAATCTGATGACGACTACCGCAAACGAAAAACTGATAATGATGTACGGATATGCACCTGGAATGTTCGAACCCTAAATTGGGATGGTGCCTCTATCCAACTGATTGACGTCTTGGAAAGATATAATGCTGATATAACTGCAATCCAAGAAATGCGATGGAAGGGACAGGGTTGCTTACGGCAAGCATCCTGTGATATCTACTACAGCAGCCATGTGGAGAAGCACGAGTTTGGATGCGGATTTGTAGTTGGCAAGAGAATACGGCATCATGTCCTGCGATTCACTCCTGTGAACGAACGACTTGCCATAATCCGCTTCAAGGCAAAATTTTTTAACATACGCCTAATATGTGCGCACGCTCCGACAGAAGAAAAAGATGACGAGACCAAAGAAAGCTTTTACGAGCGCCTTGAAGACGCATACGAGCGCTGCCCCCGTCATGACTTAAAAATCGTGCTTGGTGACTTCAACGCCAAAGTGGGTAAGGAAAACATATTTGGTCCAACAGTCGGAAAGTTCAGCCTCCACGACAACAGATCCGATAACGGAATGAGGTAGATTGACTTCGCCGCAGCACGAAACATGGTCGTTAGTAGCACTAGATTCAAGCATCTCAATATTCATTAGGCCACCTGGTTGTCCCCTGATCAAAAAACATGCAACCAAATTGATCACGATTCGATTGACGGCAGGCACTCTTCCAGTGTACTAGACGTACGCACGATCCGTGGTGCTAACATAGACTAGGATCATTATCTTGCCGCAGCCAAGACACGTCTGTGCGCAGCTAAGAATGCTCGCAATCCTACACAAAGAAAGCTAGACGTCGACAAGCTAAAGTCAAAACGGACGGCCGAAGCCTTCGCAACAAAGCCGCAGGAGCCGATGGCCTACCGGCTGAGCTGTTTAAGACCGGTGGCGAAGCTCTGTTTAAATGCATTCACAGAATTCTATGCAGAATATGGTCGGAAGAATGCATTCCAGAGAATTTGAACCTCAGTGTGCTCTGCCCAATCCACAAGAAAGGCGATCCAACCATTTGCGCCAACTACCGTGGGATTAGCCTTCTTAATATCGCATATAAGGTCCTGTCGAGCGTATTGTGTGAAAGACTGAGGCCCATCGTTAACCAACTGATTGGACCTTATCAGTGTGGCTTCAGACCTGGAAAGTCCACCATCGACCAGATCTTCACGGTCCGACAAATCTTGGAAAAGACCCTCGAAAAACGAATTGACACACACCATCTTTTTGTCGATTTCAAAGCCGCCTTCGACAGTCCAATAAGGAGTCACCTATATGCCATCATGTCTGAATTTGGTATTCCTGCGATGCTAATACGTCTTTGCAGGATGACACTGAACAACACCAGCAGTGCAGTGAAAATTGGGAAGTACCTCTCCCTTCTGTTCAATACTAAGCGAGGTTTCAGACAAGGTGATTCCTTATCGTGCGACTTCGTTAATATAGTCATGGAGAAGATCATCCGAGCTGCTGACCTGAGACGCAGCGGCACCATTTTCTATAAGAGTGTTATGCTGCTGGCGTATGCTGATGATATTGACATCATTGGGCAAAATACGTGCGAAGTCAGTGCAGCATTTCCAGGCTAGAAAAAGAGTCGAGTCGAATGGGTCTTGCAGTGAACGCAGATAAAATGAAGTATCTTGTGTCAACAAACAAACAGTCCCAGCGTTTCAACGTTTAACCATTGAGATTAAACGAAGGAAAACTCTTGCCAACAGGTGTTACTTTGGGCTCAGTAGGCAATTGAGAAGCAAAGCTCTCTCTCGACGAACAAAACTGACGCTCTATAACTCAATAATCATGCCCGTCCTACTATACGCATCACAAACCTGGACGTTGAGCAGCTCTGATGAAAGGACTTTGGCAGCGTTCGAGAGAACAATCCTTCTCAAGATCTATGGTCCAATCTGGCGAGTATCGAATACGATGGAACCACGAGCTGTATGAGCTATATGCCGACATCGATGTAGTCAAGAGTATTAAAATAGAGCGGCTTCGCTGGCTAGGTCATATCGAGAGAATGAACGACGAAGCTCCAGCAAAAAAGATATTGGATTCGGTACCCAGCGGTGGCCAACGCAGACGAGGAAAACCGCATCTCCGTTGGAAAGACCATTGGATAGCCTGACAACGCCTGGAGTTTCCAACTGGAGAAAGTGCACAACAAAAGAGGCTGACGCAAGTTCTTAGACCAGGCCAAAACCGACCAACGGTGAAATTTCAACGGTTTTGAAAAAACATTTTTTTTGGGTTTTTTGGCGATTTTTCATCTAAAGGTGTTATAAATCGATGTTGGAAGTGTTCTGTAAGTACCTTTTATTATTTTCTGAAATATCTCTTAGTATTATGTCTTAAATCTATTTTTCACTGCGTTTTTTTTAAATTAGTAATGTTTAATAGCTGGAAGAGTTAAGCTGCGATGTTTTCGAATAGTAATAATGTTCGTCTCAGTAGTAATATAAGTGTAAGTCCGTCTTCGTATTTTGACAGTTACATTAAAAAATTTAGTGTCAATTCATATGTTTCAAGTCAAACCATTTAGATAATGATCTTTTATATCATCATTGAGACTGAATAGGTCTGTTTCCGAGACGTGTCAAACGTAAATAGCGCCAATTGAAATTATCGTCAGTTTGTTTGTTTAAAGCAAAAATATTTCTTTTGAATTTGTAAATTTTGACAATTTTCAGTTGAAATCAACTTATCGTCGCACAACTTTTGAATTTAATAATAGCAAAACATAAACAAACCTCAATTTGAAATATGCTTGTTCTTCTTGATGCTTCTTCTTAATTTACTCGCAGTTTTGAGTTCAAGCACAATCTGGTAAACGTCTGTGCTCGAGAGAGCGATTTATGCATGTTCTACTTCTCACATTTTAAGCACAGAAAGTACGGAAACAGAAAATAGTAACACACAAGATACACAGTGTGAGTACGGAAACAGACCTATTGTTATTGAGTATAATAACTTCTTGAATAGAATAATATATATTAAACGTCTATAATGTTTCTAACACTTAATTTTTATTGAATTGCTCGAATTCGGGCAACAAGTTTACTAGTGTTTATTATTTTTTGTTTGCGGTATAGAAATGTTTGCAGCAGCTCGGATAGCCCTTCCTATTGAAGCCGCGTCTCTGTTACTGCTGTTTGTTGGGGAACGATTTGCAAGTTCGTATTCAATGTGTTGTGTGAATTTTATCCAATCTGCGCGGTCTAGAATGAATCTTGTTGGGTTGTTATTTGATTGTGGATTTTGATTTGAAGTAGAGAGAGAGAGATATTTGTGAAAATAGGATAGTGGTCGCTATTGTGGAGATCGTTGGAGATGTGCCAGGATATAATAGGTAGAAGAGAAGGGGAACATAACGTTAAGTCAATGTTTGAGAACGTGTTGTGGGTAGAAAAGTGAGTCGGACTACCGTCGTTTAGAACGCAAGATCAGATGTTAGTGAATTTTCGACTATGTTGCCTCTATGGTTGTTCGTTGTTGATCCCCATTGGGTGTTCCAGCTATTAAAGTCGCCGGTAACGACTAGGTGCGTGTTAATGATTGAGAATAAATCGGTTGTCTCGGCAGGAAAAGGCTTGATTTGAAGAAATATAAACAGAAAGAATTGTGCATTTTAAATTTAAATTGACTTCTACGCCAATAACATGTAAGTTTTAACTTTGTTTGAACTTTGTCAAGAACTTTGTGCGGAATATTTTCTTTAATAAGAATACCAACACCTTGTTTTGCGTTGGAATTTGGGGTATGTTAAAGAAGTACCCACAGTAATTTTTGGGTGGGATTGCGGTAAACGTATTTCGGCAATGCGTCTCTTGCAGTGAAAGTAAGTTAGGGTTATTAAAAGTTGAAGATCACTTATATTATTAATGAAACCTGTACGAAAAAAAGAATAAAAAGTAAACGCGTGTAGTATGTAGACTAGGGAGAGCTAATATCGTCGTTATCAGAGTTGTTAGAGGAGTATGGAATGAAATAGTTATTATTTTTTATGAGGGTTTGAGTTAGTTCTGTGATTGGAGAGTTAATGGGATTTGTTAAATCGATGTTTTCATGTGATTGAGTGATTTTTGTACCAGGAGGAAGAGAATAGTCATTTGTGTTGTTTGTATTAGTGTTAAATAGAGTATTTTTTGTTTTTGGGATTTCGAGTGATTCTTTGTTTATGGTGGGTGATGCATTTTTTATATTTTTTGTACTGTTATTGGTTGAGGTGTTGTTGGTAATATTAGAACAGGTTTTTTGTATTCTGGAATTAGTGGCTACGTTTAGCAATCAAAACAATTAGTCAACATGTTTAGTATTTGATCAGTATAACTTAATGCTACTTTTGTGCCTGCGAAACGGTGTGATAAGTTTTCTGTCAAAACGGAAAAGTATATTCAACATTTATTAAATTGGGAGCACTAATTTTTCAAAGATATTATTCAAAATATTAATTATATTGATTTTTTGGCTTATATAGAAGGCACACTTAAATTTTTAGCGTTGTTTCTAATTCTTCTAACTGTTGAACTGCTAGCCGCAACACGTTGACTGAATGTAGCGGAAAAAATAAAGTGATCACAAAAACTGATTCCGCTCCACATGTTGAGCTGATCAGAAACTGATTTTTTGCGTTCAGCAGGTACACACTCAACGTTGCACAACTGTTGTGATTGCTAAACGCAGCCAGTGCCAGTCGTTTTGTTTTGGTTTGTTTCGTTTGATGTAATTGGTATTGAACCGTTTTGAGCGTGTTTTGCAATTGCGGCAAATGAGTTAGAATTTTTTGTGTTAACATTGTGTGTTGTATTATATTTGCGACGGGCTTCACTTATGCTGCAAGGTTTTAATTTTTAAAATTTCTTTGGATTGGACGAACTTTGGGCACTTTTTATCGATTGCAGAGTGTTCACCTGAACAATTGTCATAGTGAGAGCGGGTACATTTTTCGGGATCGTGGGGGGGGGGTAAATTGCAGTCTGCACTTACCCCCCAGTTATCGGGTCATTGTTGCATCGTTTTTTGGTATGTCCCAGGCGAAAACAATTTTTACAGAGCATGGGGTTGGGGAAATATGGTTGTACCTTGTCTTTATACCATGCTACATCTACTTCACTTGGCAATCGGAATAGATCCATAATTAGTACTATCATTCTCGTAGGAATTCGACCACTTTCGGCTGCACTTGTAAATTTGTAAGCTGATATGACACCTTGTGATTTCATTTCTTGCTTAATCTCATATTCAGAGAAATGAGATAAGCATGGAGCGAAAATTACTCCCTTCACTGAGTTAAGACTGTCGTGAAGTTTTGCGGTTATGGGACACAAATTGGACAGCGTTTTTGATTTTATAAACTTTTCGGCAACACGTGCGTTCCTTGCTAAAATTAGCAGGCTTCCATCACGTAGTTGCGAAATTGATTCAATTTCGGCAGAAATTGATTCGATGCTTTATTTAATGGCAAACCGGCTAAACTGGGAAAGGTTTTTTATTGGATCACGAGATGAAATTAATACATACTTAGGAACATACTTAGATGAAATTAATACATATCTTCTTCAAAAAGGCTACTAAACCTATTCGAAGATTTATCAGGGGGCCTAGGGGCCATTTTGGGTTGTTAGGAATAACTTAATTGACGTATGAAAAATCAGAACGTATCGTTTTAGAAAAAAAAATAAGAAGAAATAGTATCACACGAGTATGAATTGAGTGATATGTTAACTATAGCTACGCAATGAGCCAAAAAATAAGGCACGAGAGATCGAAAAAAACACGTCTGATCGCAACGAACGGTAGTCGATAAATGACTGCTTATAAAATGTTAATTTTCACAAATGTTAAGAATCGTACTTTTTAAGCTCATTAGTTATATATGAAGAAAATTAAAAAAGTAAAAATTTAGGAAAAACTATTGGCAAAACAAATTTAAAATATGACATTTTTTTAAAAAGTAATAAATGGGTGCGTTTCTGAAACTTAAGGAGCGGAAAGTAATACAAACAGCCATGGACACATAAATAGCACACATGTTAACTTATTTTTTTAACTTTTGGTTTAAACCTGGTAATGCATTCATCAACTGTAGTTCTAATTTTTTGGGACTCCAATGTGACGTTGTGAAAAAGTCCGTACAGATGTTCCGTGACAATCCTTTTTTTGCGCAGGCCATCTGTTTTTGCATAGGCATGTGCGATCTGTAGTGTTCACATAAATAGCACACATGTTAGTTTACGAATAGGAGTTATCAAGATCGGGTGTTCGTAAAAGTTTTAGTAGTTATTCAGTGCATTAAGCCAATTCTGATTAAAATGGGTTGTGGAAAACATTGCACTCCGGAAAAACGCTCAGTTAATCACGAACTTAGTCAAAGGATAAAAATCGGCTGAAATTGCGAATATTCGCAATAGTTCCTATATAATGCACTCATGTTGGTTAAATCAAACGGTTCAAATAACATTGAGGACAAGCCAAGCAATCCTAGACCGCGTAAGCCCACCGTTTGGGTTTACGATCCTCCGAAAAAATTTGGAGGATCGCTTAGCGTTATCAAGGACCAATGTTAATACAGAGGACCAATTTTTGAAAAATATACTCTGGACTGACGAAACTGAATTTAATATGGTTGCACCAGATGGAAAATCATTTTTTCGGCGCCCCAAATGCCAAGACTTGAATCAGAAGTTTAAAAAAAAAAAATCATTAAAGCAAGGAGGCAACCTAATGACTTGAGGAGCTTTTTCCTGGCACGGCGTTGGGCCAATTTTTGGTATACCAGAAAAATGGATAAAAACATGTATTTAGATATACTAAAAAACCAGATGGCATCATTTCCATTTGAGGACATGCCTATTAGGTGCACTTTTATGCACTATTATGACCCAAAACAGTCAGCAAAGATTGTGCAGGATTGGCTTAAAAAGGAGAAAATAAATATTATGGATTGACCGGTTTAAGGTCCAGACCTCAATTCTATGGAGAATTTATGGAATGATGTAAAGGTTAGCACAAGCAACGAAAATTTTGGGTTGTGGAGTGGAATTGAGAAGGATTGGAACTCTTGTTCCGAGGCATAGAGTTGAAAAGCTTGGGGGGAGAATGGGACGAAGATGACGGCCTGTTTTGGACAATTCAGGATACAGAACCAATTAGTAGTAAGCCAAATTCGTAATCACGTTGTTAAAAAAAAAAAATCACAATGTTTTTCTTAATTTTTTTTTTTTATCCAAATAGTGCTATTGAGCAATTTTAGATTTTTGATTTTTTTGATTTTCTCATTGGTTTTTTTTATTTACAAAACAGAAACTTATTTTAAGGGCCGTATTCACCAACCTTACTTTTTTATTTAGCGCGCTATTTACGGCTTTTTGATATTCACCAATATTTCATTTTTAGCAACCGCTGACTTTTCTATAAAATAGCAATCGATTCCAACCTAAAAACAAAATACCTAAAAGTAGGCTTGCTTTTTTAAAATTTTGTATGGCACTACTACATGATATAATAATTTTACCAGGTATTATTGACAAGTGTTGATTCTCTCAGCTACAAGTAAACGAACTTGTCAAAAACAGCTGTTCGTTGTTATATGCGTTACATTCAGCTGTGTCAACTGTTGTGACAGCAACACATCGAGGAGCGCTGTAATCGGTATTGAAGTTTCAGTAAAATTATCAAGTTAATGAAATGTTAAGTTTTGTATCAAATCCAATGGAAATTTTGCCAACAAATAAAAAATTTTCTATTTTTAAATGCATTTTAATGCACAACTTCATATTTATGTGCATCAAGTTTTGACTTAACAGTTGCCAACTGTTGAGTACGCTGAATGTGACTAGTGAAAATTAATTGTGTGCAATGACGGATAGTGAGCGCCCTCTTTCTTGTTATATTTTTTGACAAAAAGTCCGTTTCTAACAGAAACGTCAATACTACCTTGGAGTAATTATATCATGGCACTACTACTTTTAGAAAAGTTTGAAATGAAGATTGCTTGGTGAATACGAAAAAAAATAGTAAACTAAAACGCCTGCTGGAATAAAGAGAGTATTATATCGAGGTTGGTGAATACGAGCATAAGTCTCAAATCCCAGCAAACATTATGAGCCGATAAGAGTGTTTCTCTTCCTGGAAGGGCACACAGATCTGAGTCCGAAATATAATTCTTATAAGAGTCCAAAATATGTGTGTTTTAGAGTCAGAATTATGAGTGTTTTCGGAGTGTTATAAGAGTCATATTAATGAGTCTTTTATAAGTCTTAAAAAACAAAAATTATGATACTTCAATGACTCATAATTAACAAATATTATGAGTCCTTTAAGAGTCTTTGAAGACTCTAATTTATGACCTCATAATATGCTAATAAAAGAGTCTTATATGAGCGTGTTTCCTTTTCTGGGAGGACACACAGATATGTGTCGGAAATATGACTTACAAGAGTCTTAAATATGTGTTTTTTAAGAGTCAGAATTATTAATGTTTTCAGAGTCTTATAAGATTCATATTTTAGAGCAGTCATGAGCAGGAAAATAAATTTAGTGAGCCAAGGTTTTTGTTTTTTAAAACAAACACAAAATTATCCTATTTGTTTTTGCTCATCGTTGCAAAAAAAAATTAACTAGCAAAACAAAAACAAATCATGTGCGTTTTGTGCTACATGTGTACAAACATCGAGAAAGGCTTGCTTGGCTTTGCATGCATTTGTTGTTGTTAGCAAGTTAGAATTTTGGTGAACGTCGGTTTTGTTGCTATTCTTTGTACGTGTTGTTGTTATTTTTTGCACGCGTTGTTGTTTTTTCAACTGTGCAAACACAAAGTTGAAAAAACAAAACAAATTTGTAGCTGAGCCAACTGAGCTAATTGAGCTACTGGAAGCTCATGTCTGTTTTAGAGTCTTATTTTATTCTAGTTTGTTTTAGCGTTGTACCATGAATATTTTATAATACACTTTATTAGGAAGGGCCGGTCAAGTTGTTCGTTTCCAGATTAAATTTTCGGTCCTAGTCCGTCATTGCGCTTGACTATGTTTTTTTTTTATACCTATAGGAAAATTAAAAAATTCATAGTTATAGGTAGTTATTTCCCAACTCTGAACCTTTATAACTTGTAAACTACTTGAGACTGCCTTAATTTTTATGGAATTGAACTTAATATATCTTAATACATTGACAGCCCTATGCGAGCATTATCGTCACAATCAGTTGATGCTTAAAAATTGTGATTTTGATCCGTGTCTATTGATTTGTATTCCTTTTAAACTGTCACAAGATAAAAAGCTTTAAAAATCACCTCATAGTGGAGTAAAGTTTTTTCAATCTGACGTTATTTTTTGACAACGAAATTGAATTTAAATAATATACAATTGTATAGAGGGGATTTATACAGTGAAACAAGTCGCGTGAAACTTTATGAAATTCTCTTTTAAAGTTGCATATTCAAATTACATGATGAAACTGCGTTGCAGAGACTTTGAGAAGAGTTCGTATGGTAACTCTTCCTGCCATAAAATCTAACGTTTGACTTCGACAATCTAAAGGTTTCTTGGCTGCTTGCATACATTTTTGCTGGTCATCAGATGGCTAAGAAGTCCTTTTCTCTAATGATGTTCCCTTGTTTTGAATATTCTAACACGTTTAAGGAATACAACTTTTCTCCTACATTTCGAAAAAAATGTGTTTGTTTTGCATATAAATTTTATTTTTACGAACTTTTAAATAAATCTGTACTTGTGGCCTGCTAAGCTATTCATCACTATTACAATCTGAATTGATACAAAAAGAGCTTTTTCAAATTACTGAGAATAGGAATTCGTATCGGTTGTGACTTTTCTATCAATTGATGTTGAGGTGGCTTTTGTGATTTTATTAAAATAGAGCTGTTAATCCAACAACAACAAATATGAAAAAGGATATGTCCAGTCTTCTTCAAGTGTTCCTAATCATTAATTCAAATCAATAACTAACAATATTTACACTTACTTGTTTAATGCACATATGAAACAACTTGATAACTTCAGCTTTGCGACGATCATCGACTGCACTGCATGCATAAACTTTGACTTCGGGAAGATAATCAATTAAATCTGCTGTCAATTGAACATTACGCTCAGACAATTCAATTGTCCTGTTAGTAGCGCGCAAAACTGCGAAGCGGAGATTCTCATCGCTATCAGTGTTTACTTCAAAGAGATATGATAAAATTCCTAAGTAGCAATAATATTAATATCAGATTTGGTTTAAATTTAAAACTTTACATACTGCTGAACTCGTTTACTTTAAGGTCGTTAACATTGTCCTCATATTTGTATATTCCTGTTTCTAACACATAAAGAAACAGTGTACCAAAGCACTTCAAAACACTTCTGATACTAAATCCATCAAAAAAGGCGGTCAGCAACGTAGACTTCGAAAGGAAATTGTTGCGATCTAAACTAAAGGCATTTCTAAAACAGTTTAAATGAGAAAAAAATTAAATACCTTCTAAACTGTAGTCAACTAATTTAGTTACTATTGCTGTGTAAACGTGGTTTTTATTGCGCATAGATTGAGCGCTTCTAGAGTCCTGCGATTCTTCCAATTTGGCTGAATGCTAAATGCATTTAATGTGTATAAATTAAATTTTTATCTTTTTTGCTATGTTGCTACAACTTACTTTGAAAGTAGCATGAATTGCACTGTTAAATAAATCTGTCCAAGATATATCATTTGAAAGACTCTTATTTTGAAACAAAACAAAAAGGTCCGCTTTGGAATTGGTCAAAATATTATCCAGCCTTTCTGATGCTTTGTTCCGAGTTGTTAACTTTTCAGAACGTATTTCAGCACAAAGCGTAGTTAGTTCCCGAAGTAATGCCGACATAATAACAATATTAAAGAATTTCAATTAATATTATTGAAGAAAATATTCTTTAAGAATATCCAAAATCGAAATTGAGCCCGCGAAATAATAATAATAAAATTAGATCCCAGCGTTGCGTCAAAACTTACATTCATACTATTAGTGGAACGTACTATTTTTCACTGCAGCGCAGAATCTGTGGACCATGATGTAAAATGGGTATTCACGCTTTAGTGCTCGTGCACCAAGTTGCAGTTTTGCACGTTAAACATTCTGGCAACGCTGTTTAAACTGTCAACATGAAAATAAATTTAGCGCGAAGAAACTTTATAAGATCTTTTGATTAAATTTGATTTTATTATAATTATAATTGCTTAAAGTAGAGCAAATATTATGGCACCTAAACAAGCTGTTACAAACTCCGCCACTATTATTTTATAAATTTAATTTTATTTATCCTTTGTTTGTTAAACACTGTATCTCGTGTAAACTTGCCTTTGGTCTCTTGAGCTAATATACTAGAAAATAGTGGCAACACTGTTTTCCTGTATGTTATCGTTTAACTTCTAATTCTTTCATTCGCATAAACCTTTTTGCATTCCTTTTTATTTTAATTAACAATTTGAAATCAACGGTTGGATAGAGACCAAAAGTAAGTAAAATGAATAAGATTTTAATTTTACTTTATGTAACAAAAATTTATAATTTTTTGAAGCATCAAATCCATTCAGAGAATAAATAAAACAGTGGAATATTATAACCAAGTTTTATTTTGAGGATTGCTATCAAAACTGGAAACTAAAACCAACATTCTTCAAAAAATGTTGCAACACGCTTCGCTGTTTTTGATTTCCAAGAAACACACAGCCATTTTAGAGCAACCTTTTTTCGCTTTTCGAATAAACGCGTTTGCAACGAGACAAGTGAAAATGGTTAATACTATGTTCACACTGAGATCAAATTAGGTAATTTCGTAAATAATTTCGAAATTGTACAAAAGTGTTCACACTGGGCTTAGATAATTTCGTTTGACGTTTGGTTTATTTTTGTCTATTCATTATTGGCCACATTCAGCATACTCAACAGTTGCGAACATGAATGTTCAATTAAAAATAGAAAATTCTTACACAAAGTAAGTTTGCAAAACTACCCAACTTACAATTTTCCTTCTTATTTCAAACTTATAGTATGATTTTATGTTATAAACGTTATATAGTGCTTCAATTTGGAAGAATTGCTGTTATAGGAGTGTTTACTGGTATAAATCATTACAAGATTCTCTGAATCTATTTACTCAGGGTTTATAGAAAAATCACATTCTTTTTGTATAATGATGTTATATTCATTGTATTAAATACCTATGAAGTGATTCTTCCTATAAACATCGCATAACAAAATTATACAATGTTTATGCCTTTGCAACACTTAGTTCGAAGTTCGAAAACTGTTCGAAACGAATACACAAATCGCCATGACACAAATTTGATCTTTTTCGAACTAAGCTTGTCATTCAGAATATATAAAAAAATATAAATTATTTATTTTTTATTAAAAAAAAAATTCTCTAGGCGCCCGCAGCATTTGAACCATGGACCTTCATGTTCCAAGATGAAAACATTAGCACCCAACCATATGACAAACTTCGAATACTCATATAATTTATAATGTAAAAAGCGAGTTCACCGTCAATTGTAGTTTAAAAATGTATGTCAATCACAAGTAATGTAAACACAAATAATAAAAGTAGGGAGTTTTTACTATTTGGAATTTTAAATTCTGCATGTGTTTCTAAGCCCACATATATTTAATTTTATATTTATTGATATTAGTCACCTCCTGACAAGATTTAGCACTTTCAATCTGTCGGTCGACAGGATTACAACCGTAATTTTTGACCTATCGACATAAAATTATAATTATTTCATAAAAATGCACTCTCAAAGAGCTGATGTTGCTTGTCTTTCGTATTAAAAATAAAACACTTTTCAAGATATATTAAGGAAGGTAGCAGAAGAAGATAGCACTACGGTGTGGATGTGATAGACGTCAATCTACTTCTGCCACCTTCTTTAAATAAATCTTGACACTTTCTAGAGATCTTTGAGATATAATTACGTAGACACGCTGCGTGCTACCTTGAAAATGGTAAAAGGAATTACTAAGTTTATTTATTCCACAGAGATAATTTGGTAATATGAAAGCGTAAGACGAGGATTTATTTTTAAGAAAAACGTTAAAAATTGTAAAAAACAGACCTAAAAAATTATAAGCTCGATTCTGTTGGGTAATACTTAAATATTACTACTAAGAATGGGTACTTTAACTTCGGGCATGCCGAAAATAATTATTTATAATTTTTTTAATGTTAAAGTTTAATAAAAAATGTTTTTGAACCAGGAAATTATGTTTAAATTACTCGTATAAAACAATAAAAATTTGAAAAATAACAGTTCACTTAATATGAAAAAATTACCTGTTAATAAATTATTAATTATAAATACTTAATAAAGAGTGAATAGTTAAACAAAAATTTCTCCCTTTTCTTATGAAAAAAATAAAAGAAGCATCACCTCAATACGACATTATTGAGATTTCGAATAAATTTCACATATAAATATTGAAGCTACCAATAGGCAGCGCAGTCGTTTTTAATTAAAAATATTTTCAAAGTATTGAATATGGAAAAATGGGCGAGAAGTTAATGTCTCGGACTGGCAACACGGAGGTACCAAGATCGAATCCGCTTCCAACACAATAAATAAATTTTTATAACGAAAAAAATTGTTAGGAAAAAAAAAGAGAAACTCAATTTCAATTTGTCACAAGAAAACAAAGAAACGAAAAACTGGAAGAGAACACTTCAAAATTATTTTTTTTCGAATAACATTTTTTTTCGAAAATTTATTTTGACATATTTGACATGGCTTTAAAACTTCAATATTTTCATGATATAAATATTCTCTAATGCCCTCTATAGCAACAAACACTGATAAAAGACTGAAAAAATTATATTAAGCTCCTATAAAGTAATGATAAGATTATGTTTAACAGAATATAATTTTACTGATGTAGGGTTTAATACAAACAAAAAAAGTGCTACTTTTTTGTCTTATACGATTATTATACAATGATTATATCCGTAACTATTGTGTTTTAATATGTTGTTTAGAATGTTCTTAGGTGTTTTATAGGAGGAAAATTGTTACTTGGGTATTATTCTTAATATATAACCGATATTAATGATTAAGGTATTATATAAAAAGTTATATATAAGGCTTTTAGAAAAATTTTAAATTAGTGAAAACTGTTGAGTACTTTGTATTTTATAGGCATTTTTGTTCAATAAAAAAATATTTTCTTACACAAAACCGTTATTTTCTCAAAAATTACCGTTATTACTATGAATTATAAAAAGTAAATTATTAAAGCTTGAAAATTTATCTTTCATTTGATATATAATATATATAATTTATTTGACTTTTTGTGGTGTGTTTTATGATACAATGATTTGCCCTTGTACGGGAAATTGCTTATTTCACTCATTTGTACCTTAGATGTTTGGCTTTCTTACTCCATATTGACGAATATTGCCATTACAATAAATAATTGTTTTTAAGGCAACATTATAGCTACAATATTTATATGAATTAACGGGATTTTCGAGTCAGTGAAAAAAATTTGTATTTTTTATTCGATCAGTTAATAAAAAAATATACATTTTTTTGTCTATCGAAAAAAAGGTAAAACTTTCAGCTTTTCAAAAAAAAAAATATATATTTTTGTATCTTAAAAACGTAAATTTTGTAGAAAAAAACGGTTCTTTTAATTAAAAAATTCAAATCTGATATTAATTCAGTCATAAATTTAAAAACTTTTTTGAAATTATATTTGTATTATATATCGTTGAAAAGGCATTTAATTACCTTTCGAATAGCATGTCAATCTTTAAGATTCATTGGATATTGGCAAGATATAGAAAATTTTGTGAACAGATTTTTTAACAAAGAAAACACTTGGAAAATTTAAATTTTATGTAATATAGTGTGAAATTAAATAAAATATGTTTATTTTTATGTGTCAAACAAAAGGTCTAACTGTAAGCTTTTCAAAAAATTATATTTTTAGTAACTTAACGTAAATTTTTTAGAAAATAGCGGTTCTTTTCATTAAAAAATTCAACTCTGGAATAAATTCGCTTACAAAAGTAAAAATATTGTAGCAATGATATTTAATGACCCTTCAAATAAAATATCAATCTAAAAGATCCATTGAGTAACGGTAAAGATATAGATGTTTTTTGAACAGATCTTTTAACAAAAAAATTTTTTTAAAAAATCGATAACTAATAGAGCTATCGATTTTTCGTGCGGCGAATCATGTTTTTTTCTTGTTCTCTACCAGAAAACATCTTCAAATCGCGGCGCCCCGGAAATCGTAATCGTGCCAATTGTCCAACTTTAATTCATTGAAAATATTGCTCACCCAAGTTTCACTGAATGGGTTTCTACCCGAAGGGTCAAAAAAATAAAGTATCTGAATGTGGCCACATAGAAGTAAAAAATAAGGAAATGGTGTTTTGCACACATACAGTGTACGTGTAGTGTGGCTTTTTTTTATCGTTTTTTGACAGATCGAAACGCTTTGGTAAACATTGCGACGTGCTTTCAAGAAAACTATAAAAAATTAATTAATAAGTGATTGTCATTGCTAAAAAGTGTTAAATTATAAAAAAAACAGTTTTAACATATACCATAAAAATGCGTTGTGTTGTTTATAGCTGTGAAAATGGCCAAAAAATGAAGAACAGTGCGATTTCCTTTCACATCTAATTATATCCACACCGGTGTGTTTTATATGGCAAAATCACGTTATTTATATGAAAGTAGTTTGAACAAAGTGAATTCTTATTGAAAATTAATATATTTCCAATAAGAAATATAAGAAAAATCGTAACAAGTGCCCGCCACTTTCGCGCCATTTTTCAGCAGCTAGAATTGTCAAAGTACGAACACAACGTCAAGGCCGCATTCTATTTTTTAAGGGGCCGCCCTTTTGCATTGCGCCCTTACTGTTAGTATATTAAATTTAATTAATATTAAATTAGTTTATAGTTTAGAGCTCAATGATTTATTAATATTTTACTAATGATTTCTTTTCTTTATGGGTGAAATAGGCCTACAGGGGAACCGAACACCCAAAAAAATCGGTAACGCACCAAATTGTATACCTCAAGGGTGGTGTGGAAATACAATTATAAAATAATTTCAAATAAATAAATCATTCACTTAAACTTTTTAACCACTCAAACAAAAACTTGTTTCATATGCAATTCCTATCACAAAACTGCGTCTAGTTGTACGCAACAACCGAATGCGGCCCTGAGTGACTGTTTTTTTTTTTTGTGTGTAAACGTACACCAGTAAGAAAAGTATCGCACTCTGATTTCAGAACACCACTTCCTTATCTCTTATTTCTATGTGTGGCCATTATCATGTGTCATGTATAATTTTGACGGCTCAGTTGGAATGGGTAGCAAGATTGTTAATACGTCAAAAAAGGGTGTGTTTGATTCACACTATATTCAGATTTCAGGGTTGCAGTGCATTTTTGCCTAATTGCGTGAGTAATTTAAACGAAATTACCTTGTTTGAGGTAATTTTCAAATCAATAAATTGTATGGGAAATTACCATATTTCTTAGATCATTTCAGTCGAAATTACACAAAAGCTCGAAATTACCTAATTTGATCTCAGTGTGAACATAGTATAAGACAAGAAGTGCTGCTAAAGGTAATGAAAAAACTTCTTTTGTCCTTTGTGCAACCAACCCGACAACGAGCCTATGGTCCAATGTGACAAGTGCGATATCTGGTTCCATTTCAAATGCGTTCACGTCAACGAGGATGTCTCCGAAAATGACTGGTTTTGCGACGAATGCAATCAGAAATCTGCAAATGCAAGGGACAAGGTAGAAGATTCGCAGTCAACAAAGGGTTTAGGTCAGTGTTTCTCATCAGTGCGCCCGCGGGCAACGTATCAGTGTTAGTGACCTTATGCATGTGCAGCCGAAGCTAAAAAACGAACATCAGTCTTATGCCAACTGTCCACACAGAAGGTTCACGTCACATTGCTTGCTTGAATTTGATTTTTTTTCAGATAATTTGCGTGTTTATTTTAATTGATTACAACAACTACTATGCTTACATTCTAAGAAAAATACACAAGCTGTTTGTTGTTTATTGAACATACATTGTTGCTTATGAGTACATGCACAGGTCATAATTTGTTTTTGTTGTTGTTGTTTTGTTTTATTTTTTTAAAAAACTTATAGTTTTCTAAATCATAATTATTATAAATAATTATCCTTGAAAACATAAATAAACGAAAAAATATTTTATTTTGATTTCAGAGCATAGCTGCCAACCCATATTCCCACAGAAAATACATTTTTCCCATTAGCAAATTAAAAAATTACCACACAACTACCTAACTTCCCACGGCACTTTTTTCATTGAAAAATACCACAGCAATTAAAAAATACCACAAAAATTCCCACAGCCATTAAAAAATACCACTAAAATTCCTACAGCCATTAAAAAATACCTCAAAATTCCCACAAACATTAAAAATTCCCACAATAATTAAAAAATACCACAAAAAGTCCCACAAAGAATAAACGGAATTTTTAATATGTTAATCTTTTTCATTAAAAAATACCACAGCAATTAAAAAATACCCCAAAAACTCCCACAGCCATTAAAAGATACTTCAAAATTCCCACAAAGATTAAAAATTCTCACACGAATTAAAAAATAACCCCGCTGAATTAAAAAAATACCACGGGAATTCCCTTCTTCCACAGCAATTAAAAATGACCACATAAGAGATTTTTCCCAAAAGTTGGCAGCTTTGTTTCTGCGTACTTTTATGGGTTTGACGTTTTGCCAAAACAGCTGATGTAAAATTGTTTGACCAAGTGCTATGTTTAGCATTCAACGTTGTTTGAACGTTTCTTCAACGTTTTTTTATCAATGTTAAAATTGGCTCAGTGTATGCAGATCGTTACATTAAGATACGAAGCATAATATCGTTATGTGCGTTTGGCAATCACTGGTTTCAGTATACCAGCAGGCAAGCACACGCAAGTTGAGGCTGGGGGAAAGTTACGTAAGAAAATAATTAATACAATACATACAAGCAAGAGTGGCTCTTCTAAGTCCCGGCGCAATATGAATTTGGAACTAATGCGCTTAGAAGTAGAAAGGAAGGCCAATATTTTATACATTGAAAATAAATATGAAATTATGGGCAGGTATGGTAGATCGGACGAGTCTGAGCAAGAAGAAGACGTTGAAATTGTTGAGCAGCGGATGCAGCGTACAAGAGCGAGGTAGGTAGGGATCATGCGTAAGGTTTAGGTAGCTTTCATTGTAATGAGGTATTCGACGAGAACGAGGATGGCACCTGTAGTGTTCGTGGTTCAGATCGAAATGTCGATTTTAAAATGCAGAATTGTGCGTCGCAGTTGCCTTACCATATGGAACCGGCTTTAGGAGAAGCGTCGTTCCTTAGCACAGGGCAGTTGACTGCGCGTCTAGTAGTTCCAAGGGATCTACCCATTTTCAATGGCAAGCCGGAAGAATAGTTTCCGTTAGTAGTTTCGAAAACTCAACCAGTCTATGTGGCTTCAGCAATGATGAAAATTGACTTCGCTTGCAACGTGCTTTGGTAGGAAAGGCATTGGAATATGTCAGCAGTAAGTTAATGATTCCTGCCATGGTTTCAGAAATAATTTCCACGTTACGTACGATATTTGGCAGGCCAGAGCACGTTATTGATAACTTATTGGTTAAGTTACGCTCGGCACAAACTGTCAATTACAATACATTAGATACCCTCATAAACTTTGCACTAGAGGTAAAGAACTTGACAGCCAATTTGAAGGCTGCAAATCTTCCTTCACATCTAAACAACCCAATGTTAATACAAGAGTTAATAGAAAAATTGCCTTCGCAATTAAAACTCGACTGGGTAATTTTTTCGCGAAATATTGTTAACACAAATTTGACTGCGTTCAGCAATTGGCTGTTTGGTTTGGCGGAGGCGGCCAACAATGTAGTACTTGTTCCAGAATCGCACACAAGTCATGAAAATGAGAAGCGTAAGGCGCATCGTGTAGGATTTCATCAAGAGAAAGAGGATGCAGAAATAGCTACGGTTAAATCCAATGAGCCAGTCTGTAATTTTTGTAAACAAGCACACATGATTACAAAATGCGAAAAATTCAAGAAGCTAAGTTATAATGATAAATGGAATGCAGTACATAAATTAAAGCTATGTCACTCGTACCTGAAAGTGCATGACCTAAAATTCTGTCGAGAACGCAAGCAATGCGGTGTTGCTAAATGCACAGCAAAACATCATTATCTTCTTCACAAACCTGACATTAAAAGTAACCAGACTAGCGCTCCAACTCTCATCGCGACACAATATGAAGAGACTTCAGGAGTGCTATATCGAATTGTACCTATTACAATTTATGCAGGTGACAACTCTTTAGACGTTTATGCCTTCTTGGACGATGGATCCGGCCCAACATTGATTGAGAAAGGTGTTTGGAAAGATTTAAAGATCCAGGGTGAAAAATCAGACTTATGCCTTAAATGGACAGACGGGTCCGTTCTGGTGGAGAACAACTCTGATAGCGTCGACTTAAAAATATCGCCAAAAGGCAAAAGTCAAACAAAGTTTACTTTACGCAATGTTCGCGCAGTCGAAGCACTTGATCTCCCCTCGCAAACCATGTTGATGCCAGAGCTCACGCACAAATATGAACATTTGAAAGGTGTGCCAGTAGAATCATACCGGAACGTTGTACTAAGAGTGATTATTGGGCTAAACAACAAAAGCGTAGCTATGCCACTTAAATTTCGTGAGGGAAAAGCAGATGAACCAGCAGCGACTAAGACCCGCCTTGGGTGGACTGTGCACGGGGTTTTGGATCAATGACTCATGAATGATTATACTTAAGATGAAGTGACTAATCAAGCATAACTAATCAAGATGTGATCGGTCGCGCCCGAGATGAAATTTTCCAAAGATTTGTTACGCGAAATGGTGACCATTTTGTAACAAAGCTGCTGTGGAAATCGGAGACGGTGACTATGCCAGATAATCAGTTCATGGCCATGCAAAGGTTACGATGTTTCGAACGAAAACTGAAAAGAGATGCAAACCTGAAGACCCAAGTAAGCAATTACATTCAAAATATGGAAGCTAAAGGATATATACGCAAGCTTACACAGAGTGATATAGATGCTGATCTTCCTCGCAAGTGGTACTTACCAACATTTGTGGTTAAGAACGCAAACAAGCCACAAAAGATCCGATTGGAATGGGATGCCGCCGCAGAATATAACGGAGTCTCATTGAATGGTTGCCCAGACCTGCTGACGTCCAGTGTTGCCGGAGTAAATTTATTTTTATATCCAAAACACAAAATAAAAATAGCCAAAATGTAAAAAAAAAAGACAAAAGACTTATTAATTGTATTAGAAAAAAAAAAACAAAACTAACATTCATACCTTTTTTAACTAACTTGTTTTTTGTACCGTTTTTGACTGGAAATAGATTTACAAACATGTTTGTTTTTAAGTATGTTATATAAAATTATATATTAAAAATATAAGAGCATGATTTAAACATATTTAGGGCATATATCCTTTAAATAGACGGACCTTTAATATAGAAGGACCTTAGCTCATTTATTTTATACTTGATAAGAGAAGAGAAAACTTCATAAAAGTAAGGTTTGCATTTTCGGAGTATTGAAAGTAAAAAAAAAGTATTGCATTTTTTTTTAGCTTCGAACCAAGGATTTCAGGTGTCAAACCTATTCAGTCAAGTCTGCCTTGGTTCAGAAATGGGAGAAAGATAAGTAGTTGAGAAAGTGAAATCAAGTAAAAAGAGTGAAGAATTTTTTATGTGTGGCGGAGTGCTCGTCAACTTACTTTTAAATGCTGACTTGCTTAATTTTACTTTTGAAACCAAACCACAATTACTTTCAATGATCAAAGTTATATACATTGTTGCATACTCTTATGTGCCACGTGATTCGAGATGTCACATGTCAAATTATTGGATATTCTTGCGATTGGCTGCACGATTAGCATCACTGGCAGGTCGTGTTCAAATAAAGAGAGGATTCACTCTCAAATTTTAAATCATTTCCCTGCAAACATTTGGAAGACGTTTGGCAGAGAAGTGAATTTTGCGATGCACCAGTAATTCGCCCAAGTGTTTTTGGGAAAATGCATCGCTTTTCAAATGCTTAAGCAATGAATGCGCGAGTCACAAAAATTTTCAAAATCTTCCTTCGCTCATTTCGGCGTTTGTTGGAGGATGGATTTTTGAAAAATGTTCAAAATCTATCAGGGAATCTGAAAGGCTCTGAAAAATCGTTAAAATTAATCAAAAAGTTGAACTATTATAGTTAGGAAACAACGTCGCATTATATTAAAGCGAAATAAAAACAAATTCACAAAAAAATTCATTGAATTCGGACAGAACAACAATGCTTTAGAACAAATTGCTGAGAACTCTTAAAAGGACTTCGTTTGCCACCCTTTTCGGCGAATTTCTTATAACTCCTCTCGTCGGTTCATTGGCGAATATTCCCGGCGAATCAGCCTAAGCAGCTTACAGTCGGTGATACCCGGATGATTCTCAGATGAGCTCAAAGGCAATTGCTTGATCTTCCAAGAGATTCGCTGGCGATTCACAGGCAATTGAAAATGTTATATGTAAAATAAAAAATTAATTTTCGCCGGAATGCAAAAACATAGCCGTGTAAAAAAAATAGCCAAATGAAAAATAAAATCGCCAAAACTGATCACGATCAAAAAAAATAGCCACTTTTGGATATAAATAACCAACGAAGTAAAATATAGGGAAGCGCTGTTTCCCTCATGTACACTGTGTGTGTACTGAGGCATCTTGTGGCAAACTGCCATACCGACATCACAGGCATTTTTGACATTTCTATTGGATGTCTGTCCGAGTGCAAAGTTAATTTAAGTGAATTAAACAAAATATTCAATTAAAAGCGATATTTATTGCTGAAAATTTAAAATTATTATAAAAAATAAAGCAAACAATAGTTTTACGATGAATTGTGTGGTGAAAAAGTGTGGAAACAGCCAAAAATCAAAGAACAAGTCGATTTCCTTCCACAGGTAAGTGTACGGATTCTAGTTGGATTTTTTAAATAAAACAACTTTATTTATACTAAATCGCACTTAAAAAATCGGTTATTAGTGAAATGTTCAAGATTTCCGATTGGAAAATATTGAAAAAATGCAAATTAGAATCCGCTGTTTTCGCGCCAATTTCATTCCATAGAAATGTCAGAGTATAAGCAATACGTAAGGGGCGCATTCAATTTACACAGTTGCAAACATTTTAGGGCGCTGATGTTTCACATAAACTAATTCTAATGTCTACTTATTTTCAGATTTCCAAATACGACTGATTTAAAAAATCTATGGATTCGTGCGCTTGGTTAAGAATCTAAAGTTGTTGGTGCGTTATCCGTTGTTTGCTCCAATCATTTCTTTGAAAATGATTATATCGGCTTTTCAAAGTCGAGCAGACATTTACTCCCGTCAGCTGTGCCACACGTTGATGCTCAGGATGATGAAACGTAAGTTTAAATATTTATTTAAGATATATTTAATTAAAATTAAATGCAAATAAAACATTATTTAGTAATATTGATATGATGCCTAACTGCAGTAACGGTGTTCTAGAAGAAGTGGCAAATAATAATAAAGAAAATATTCAAATAATAGAAAATATTCAAATTGCGCCACCTAGGGTTGGAATTTTGGAAACTGCAGCACCAAAGCCGGAAGTTCTTGGTAAAGAAAGACAGTTCAAAATGTCATTAAAGAGAGCGATGGAGTCAACCGACGATTTATCGTCCACACCCAGAAAAAAAATGGCCAAAGGTAAACTCCGAACTCTAAGAAGAGTCGTTTTGGAAAAAAATAGAAAAATAAAAACTTTGAATCAGAAAGTTCGGAGGAAATAAAAAAAAATCGCCTCATTGAAGAAGATAGTTCAAAAACTAAAGAAAAATAATCTTATAAATGAGGAAACTTTAGATATTTTGAATTCCCTTGGTGATATGAACGCAGATTTGTTCAACAGAAAGTTGAGGAAAGTGAAAGGAATGCCGAATGCAAGGATGTACCAACCGGCCATTAGGTCATTTGCATTAAATTTAAATTTTTTATCACCGAAGGCATACGATTTCGTGCGAGCAAATTTTTCAAATTGCTTACCGCACCCTCGCACGCTGTCCAAATGGTATGAGGGTGTGGATTGCTGCCCAGGCTTTACGGAGGAATCGTTCGAAGCTATCAGAGTCGCTGTTGAAGAAGCCCAAAACAAAGCGGAGAAGATAATATTAAATTTAGTTTTTGATGAGATGGCGATCCGAAGGTAAGGATCATAAAAATAATTGTGAGTTTCATTTTTAACATTGAAAATTTTAATTTTCAGACACATAGATTGGAGCAACAAGGGATCTATCGGTTCATAAGGTATATGAATGATGTATTCGACATTTTAAATAGTAGAAATATTAATAAATTCGGCTTTGAAAAAGGCTTTGCAAAGAAAATATAGGTTCTTTACTTTCATTTGAAGAAAAGTTTGTGTCATATATAAGCCAGCTTCGCATTCTAAATGGTCAGCTTGTCGTAAACAGTCGTAGAAAGACAGAGTTTATAGGAATAATAGCACTTATTAGGAACATAAAAGTTATTTATGATAGATTTATAGATAGTGAAATTTTGTCCTTCATACCATTTTACAAACTGAACCAAGACCATTTAGAATTATTTTTCGGTTCAGTCCGTTCACATTTAGGTAACAATGATAATCCTTCAGTTAAGCAGTTTAAAGCTGCTTATAAGAAGTTAATTATCAGATGTAAAATTAGAGAAGGTGGTATTGGCAATTGTATTCCTTTAGAACATATAGACATTTTAAATTTAAGCAGTACAAACCCCGTTAAAACAGATCAATTTGAAACTAAAGAGCAGAACACATCTATGCATCATGAAGCAATTTTAAGAATTTTCGATAGTGATGATAGGGATAATTATTTTTTTAATGATCATAATTATTTTGCAGATGCTAGTTTTTTAACTGAATATACAGGTCATGTAGTAAAGTATATAGCAGGGTTTGTTGTGCATAAATTGCAATTAATTCTGAAATGCGATGAATGTAAAAAAGATTTGGATGGAGAAAGTAGTCAGCAATCATTAATTTCTTTTAAGTCAAAGGGGTATTTGAAAAATCCTTCAAAATCGGTTAAATACATTTGCCTTATTGCTGAAAAAGAACTACGCATCCAATCAAAATTGTGTAACAAAGACGAATCTATATTGCATAAAAAGTTTTACAGTAGAATTTTGTTCAATACGCAGCAATCCCTGCTTGGAAAATGCATATTTGAAGGTCACGTTAAGTCTTCCGGCCACTTTAATATAGTAGTAAAATCCTTCACTGAATTATTTTTAAAAACTCGATATTTTTATTTAACAAAAAGAAATAATGAAAAAGCATCAATTAGGCAAAAATTGCATAAGACGATCCATTTCAGAGGAGTTTAGAAGAACATTGTATTCATTTCAATTTAATTTATGTTTGTTTCAGTAACATTTGTATTTATTTATTTACATATTTATATAATTTACATATTTATTTCCCAATAAAATAGTTTTTATGAATTAAAAAATGCAATGCCTGCTTTTTTAAAATTAATAAACAAAGAAATGAATAGTTGATATATTATAACAATAATTTTTAACCATAATAATAATTCTTTTACAGCACATTCACACAATTTTTGTATGCATTCACTAATACTTTTCTTTGCTTTCAGATGAAATAAGCCTACTGGGGATTTATATAATAATAATTTTTTTTATCATAATAATAATTCTTTTACAGCAAATTCACACAATTTTTTATGCATTCACTAATACTTTTCTTTGCTTTCGGGTGAAATAGGCCTACTGGGGAACCGAACACCCAAGAAAAAAAATCGGTAACGCGCCACATTGTATACCCCAAGGGTGGTGTGGAAATACAATTGAAATTTAAATAATTAAAATACACTTTGACAAGTTTTTACGCCTTTCTTTACAACATTACCGAATGCGGCCCTGTTTGAATGTTTTTGTATTTGTGACAACGTAACTGTGTTTGTAAAATGCTTCATTTTAGCTCAACAACACTGCTTCCTTATATTTTACTTCGTTGTAAATAACCAAAACGGCAACACTGCTGACGTCACTTATTAAAGTCCTTTAGAATTTTAGGGTAGGAACGATTGGTATATGCGGCGACATATGTGAAATGTTCCACAGGGTGTTCGTGCACGAAGAGGATCAACATTATCAAAGATTTTTGTGGCGCAACTGTGACGACAGCCAGATCCCAGATGTCTATGTCCTGAGAATAATGAGTTTTGGAGCGAGCTGTTCACCTTCTCTTGCCCAGTTCGTTAAAAACCAAAATGCTTTGGAGTTAGCTGCATACCCGCGCGCAGTGAAGTCTATATTAGAGAGACATAATGTAGACGACATGCTATACAGCATCGACTCTATTAAAGAGGCTATTCAACTTGGCCGCAGTGCTAGGCGCGTGCCTTGGAAACAACAAAATTAAAATGCATGACTTCCCGATTGACCGAGTTCACTATTGGTCCGATTCAAAAAACCGTATTATTATGGTTGCGTTCAGATCCGCGGAGCTATAAGCAATTTGTTATGTTCCAGTTTGCAGAAATACAGGAGACGACTGAGATAATGCAATGGAAATATGTATCAACGAGCTTAAACGTTGCCGACTTAGGCACCAAATGGAAGAACAAGCCAAATTTTGCATGACGAGTGTTTGGTTCACTGGCCCATCGTTTCTAAGACAACCTGAAGAAAGCTGGCCTACCTGCCAACTAAAGGTGGAAGACAAAGAAAGAAACAGTTTCGATAGTATCGTAAGTGTAGACGTAGAATTCCGTTTAAAGGCTCAACCAAGTTATGCGTAAGCATAAAAAAGCTAGAGAGCAAAAAAACGTACTTGCCCAGCAATATATTGAGTTGCCCAAGTTCTGCGTAAGCAATTTTTCGTTCAGTTTCTCAATTTTCGTTTACTTTTCAAAACTTGAGAGTGAGCGCCCGACACCGTATATTGCTTAGCAGAAAAAGGTTGCAACCTGTTTAATAAATAATTTAAATTTTGATTTAAACACTTATGTACCGACATTTTGTTAAAAATCAGTAAAAAATATATGTTTTAGACAGGATTAATTTATTAAGCGAGATTTGTATTGAAATTGACCGCTATTTTCAATCATAAAGCATGAATGAATTTACCAACTTATAGAAAATATTTTTTGTAATTTGCGTTGGCAATGTTTTTCGACAAAAACAAATTCTCTTTTATTTGTCATTTTATTCGAATCGATTTATATTGAAATTTTGTTTTATGCCCATGTCCTTTCCATTAGTGCTACTCTCGTCACTGTCCGATATTTAGTTTGCGAGCTACACTTTCGTCTCTGTTCGATGTATAGTTTGCGAACTACACTGCCTAGTGCTAGTGGGATGTGGCTTCCCAAGTACTTACTTACTTAGATGGCGCTTACAACCATTGGCCGGTTTTGGCCTGGTCTAAGAATTTGCGCCAGCCTCTTTTGTCGTGCGCTTGCTGGCGCCAGTTGGAAATTCCAAGCGTCGTCAGGTTATCCAATGCCTGGTCTTTCCAACGGAGATGCGGTCTTCCTCGTCTGCGTTGGCCACCGCTGGGTACCGAATCAAATATTTTTTTCGCTGGAGCTTCATCGTTCATTCTCTCGACATGACCTAGCCAGCAAAGCCGCTCTATTTTAATACGCTTGACTATATCGATGTTGGCATATAGTTCATACAACTCGTGGTTCCATCGTATTCGGTACTCGCCATTGACGCAGATTGGACCATAGATCTTGCGAAGGATTTTTCTCTCGAACGCTCCCAAAGTCCTTTCATCAGAGCTGCTCAACGTCCAGGTTTGTGATGCGTATAGTAGGACGGGCATGATTATTGACTTATAGAGCGTCAGTTTTGTTCGTCGAGAGAGAGCTCTGCTTCTCAATTGCCTACTGAGCCCAAAGTAACACCTGTTGGCAAGAGTTATCCTTCGTTTAATCTCAATACTGATATCGTTGGAGGAGTTAATACTGGATCCCAAGTAAACAAAGTCCTTCACTACCTCAAAGGAGGTGTTGTCAACAGTGACGTGGTTTCCAAGACGCTGGGACTGTTTGTTTGTTGACACGAGATACTTCGTTTTATCTGCGTTCACTGCAAGACCCATTCGACTCGACTCTTTTTCTAGCCTGGAGAATGCTGCACTGACTTCGCACGTATTTTGGCCAATGATGTCAATATCATCAGCATACGCCAGCAGCATAACGCTCTTATAGAAAATTGTGCCGCTGCGTCTCAGGTCAGCAGCTCGGATGATCTTCTCCATTACTATATTAAAGAAGTCGCACGATAAGGAATCACCTTGTCTGAAACCTCGCTTGGTATCGAACGGAAGGGAGAGGTCCTTCCCGATTTTCACTGCGCTGCTGGTGTTGTACAGTGTCATCCTGCAAAGACGTATTAGCTTGGCAGGAATACCAAATTCAGACATGATGGAGTATAGGTGACTCCTTATTGGACTGTCGAAGGCGGCTTTGAAATCGACAAAGAGATGGTGCGTGTCGATTTGTTTTTCGAGGGTCTTTTCCAAGATTTTTCGGAGCGTGAAGATCTGGTCAATGGTGGACTTTCCAGGTCTGAAACCACACTGATAAGGTCCAATCAGTTGGTTGACGATGGGCTTCAGTCTTTCACACAATACGCTCGACAGGACCTTATATGCGATATTAAGAAGGCTAATCCCACGGTAGTTGGCGCAAATGGTGGGATCGCCTTTCTTGTGGATTGGGCAGAGCACACTGAGGTTCCAATCATCTGCAATGCATTCTTCCGACCATATCCTGCATAGAAGTCTGTTAATGCATTTAAACAGAGCTTCGCCACCGGTCTAAAATAGCTCAGTCGGTAGGTCATCAGCTCCTGCAGCTTTGTTGTTTTTAAGCCGAGGTATAGCTGTTAAGACCTCGTTATAGTCGGGCAGCGGAACTTCAACGCTGTCATCCATGATTGGGGTTTCCGGGATATCATCTCCACTGGCGGGATTGTTGTCAGCGTCGCCATTTAAAAGACTAGAGAAGTGTTCCCTCCATAGCATCAGTGTACTCTGGATATCTGTCACTAGATTCCCATTCTCATCCTTGCAGGAAGAGGCTCCGGTCTTAAAACCATCGGCCAGGCGTCTTATTTTTTCGAAAAATTTTCGAGTCTCATTCCTGTCGCCATGCATCTCAATTTTCTCGCACTCACGCATTTCCGCCTCTCGTTTTTTTCGCCTGAAAATGCGTCTCTCTTCCCTCCTCTTCTCTCGGTATCGATCCATAACAGCACGCGTTACAACCGACTGCAGGGTGGCTTTGTAGGCGATGTCCTTCTCTGCAGTGGCGTCGCGACACTCCTGGTCGTGCCACTGGTTTCGGCGAGGGCGGTGGTAGCCTATCACCTCTTCGGCAGCCGTACGCATAGGGTGGGATATGTGCGTCCACTGTCCGCATATATCGTCGATCGTAGGAGTGCTTTCTTGAAGCAGGAGTGAGAGTCGATTAGCGAAGGCTTCGGCCGTCCGTTTTGACTGCAGCTTATCGACGTCTAGCTTTCTTTGTGTAGGATTGCGAGCATTCTTAGCTGCGCATAGACGTGTGCGGATCTTGGCTGCGACAAGATAATGATCCGAATCTATGTTAGCACCACGGATCGTGCGTACGTCTAGTACACTGGAAGAGTGCCTTCCGTCAATCAAAACGTGATCAATTTGGTTCCATGTTTTTTGATCAGGGGACAGCCAAGTGGCCTTATGAATATTGAGATGCTTGAATCTAGTGCTACTAACGACCATGTTTCGTGCTGCGGCGAAGTCAATCAACCTCATTCCGTTATCGGATGTGTTGTCGTGGAGGCTGAACTTTCCGACTGTTGGACCAAATATGTTTTCCTTACCCACCTTGGCGTTGAAGTCACCAAGCACGATTTTTATGTCATGACGGTGGCAGCGCTCGTATGCGTCTTCAAGGCGCTCGTAAAAACTTTCTTTGGTCTCGTCATCTTTTTCTTCTGTCGGAGCGTGCGCACATATTAGGCTTATGTTAAAAAATTTTGCCTTGAAGCGGATTATGGCAAGTCGTTCGTTCACAGGAGTGAATCGCAGGACATGATGCCGTATTCGCTTGCCAACTACAAATCCGCATCCAAACTCGTGCTTCTCCGCATGGTCGCTGTAGTAGATATCACAGGATGCTTGCCGTAAGCAACCCTGTCCCTTCCATCGCATTTCTTGGATTGCAGTGATATCAGAATTATATCTTTCCAAGATATCAATCAGTTGGATAGAGGCACCATCCCAATTTAGGGTTCGGACATTCCAGGTGCATATCCGTAAATCATTATCAGTTTTTCGTTTGCGGTAGTCGTCATCAGATTTGGGGATCATTCTTTTATTTATTCTTAAACTTTTCATTGAAATGGTTTTATTACATGGTGGGCTTCAAACCCAACGCACAACCTTTGCTTGATGGCCAAAGGAAGCCCGCCGCTCAGATTCGCTTCCAAGTAATTTGCATTAAAAACAAAAATTAAAATTTTACGCCATCTATTGGGTAAAAGCAAAAAACGAAATATGATCCAACTAGTTTTTTTTTCATAAGAGTTAAATCTAACCGGATCATAGACCCATTTCGTTAAATTTAACAGTTTGAGTTCATTGACTGAATTGAAAAGAGGTTCATGACCTCTGGTTTCAAAATAGAGCACTTAGTAAACTAGAACAGTAGTGCATACATAAGCCCAATGCAAACCAATGCTTACTATGCAACCAATACGAACAAGAACTTCCAGATTCACGTAAGCACATGTTACACATGTTCACGTGTTTTTAAAAAAATCAAGCGAAATCACGAATCTCAACTACACATGTATTTTATTCACGAACTACACGTGAGGTTCGTTATCACGTGAAAATGCCAATGACCCACCTGTGACCTCAGATAATCCCACTGCATCCGATTGGCCATAGAATCATCCCTTTAGGTCCAAATATTCCATGGAACCCATAAATGTGCCAATGACCCACCTGTGACCTCAGATAATCCCTTTGTGTCTCTTTATTATCGGTTCAGGCTTAAAGTACGTGAATACTATTCACGTGAACCACGCGAATGCGAACTTCACGTGTAGGTCGTGAATAAACTACACGAGTAGTTGAGGTTCGTGTTTCAAAACATGAACTACACGGAGTTCGAACTTCCATTAACATTAAGGCATTAACATTGCTTTCTCTTTGCTTGAAAGCAATGGTTAAGGCTATTTTGGTTGAGTCTATTTTGGTCTATTTGGTTATTTCTATTTTGGTTTAGACTTTATGATTGAATCTTTCCATAAATTGTACTCTGCTCTTGGCCAATCCATTGCTCTCTTTACATCAGCTTATAATCTTACTGACAATTCAGCTGCCGCCAATTCTAGTCTAGGTACAGTAAGAGTGTGTAAAGGAGCCTCTCTCGTCTTTGAAACTAATAGCTTTGTTGTCACTTTCCCATTTAGATATTCTGTCCGAGGATAGACCACAGCACCATAAGCAACTAATGAAGCATCGGAAAAACCTTATATCTGCATAAAAACGTCTTCCGTCGTACCTATCCATCTTTAAATTCTAAATAGTTCTAGCAACATAATTTCTTTACAATATTCTATCAATCTCTTTTTTATATTTCAGCTGGAACCATTTCATCTCAACCTATCCGTCCTCCATAAATCCTGAATAAAAATTTTTCCAATTATGACAACAGGTTATATTTGGATCATAGAGCTGAGCTACACAGCTCACAATATTTCTTTTTGTATGTTTTTTTCTCTAATTGTGGTGTTTTTACCAAAAATGCAAACTGATTTGTCGAAATTAACCACTTCAAGCCTAAAATACTTGACCCTTCCCCCGGCAAAAACACCGCTGACAAAAAGTCTTTCTCTGAACTCATCGCCTTCATCAATCGCTTAGAATTTGGTTTCTACTAAAAAGGTTCAAACCCAGCATTTTGTAGGATAATGCCCATCTCTTTAGCCAATATAATAGCTTTCCTATCCGTATCGGCACCTATAGCGCAATCGTTCATGTAAAAATCCTTTTCAATTGCATTCGACGCTACTGGAAAATTATTTGAAGCTTATATTGCACATTGTATAACCGACCTTACTGTCAAATGTAGCGAAGACATCAATCCGAAGGTCAGCCAATATTCACGCATCGGTTCTTTACAAATTTCTCTCTAGAAAATACTCTGCAAACCCCACTTGAATTTCATTAAGTGAAATCATTATGATGAGGTAATATGTCACCTTTCGGCCTTCCATCCCCGACTGGAATGAAACCTAAGGCTGCGTGCATAGTAAGTAAATCCCGATCCAGACAGACAGGCACGCAGACAGGCTGAAATCTGTGTGAAAAACGAGATACAAATAATTCGGCGTGTACTATGCACGCGGCCTAATTTAATATTCTCGCGCATCTTTTCTATATATTTATTCGTCAATTCCTCATCTTTGCCGAATTTTCTCTCCAAATATATAAATCGCTCAATATTATTTTTCAATGGCATAAGCACGACAAACCGACTGCTTTCGTCTCGCCTGCAAGTGTGCAAAAAATGTTGTTCAACCATTTCTGCTCTTGTACGATATGTGCGCGGTCCAATTTGATCCAGTGGCCATAGCCGTTTAAGCAATCCGTCTAACTGTTCATTCTGATTATATTCTACTAATGGTAGTGCCTGACCAGTATCTTTATGTATCCTTTAGACTGACCACCAAAAGTAACCGCAGCAAGTCTTGTTTGGAAAAAGATTGTATCGTCCAACGGTTTTGTAATAACCGATTCTACGCTGTCTATAATAAAACTTACCCCAAAGAGCATATGCACCACATCTGGCTTCCAATATTGGGGATCAGACAGTTTGATAACCGAGGACATGCATCGGTATTGTGGCTTCTAATTTAGCCTCTATTTTCACCCCTCACTCTCAGAATCGACCTAACTTTTGATAACCAGAAATTGTTCCATAGTGTAACCATAGCCTTTTTCGAGAACAGAATACATTAAAATGTATGCACTCGGCAAAAACGAATTCGCTGGGCGAATCCGCGACGGAAAAACGCCAGAATAGAATCTATTCTATTTTTGCTATGGCGGCTGGCGGTCCTCTCTCTGAGTAACATAAATGTTGCCATACTTTTGCTAAGAATTGGCTGTGTTTAATGTAATTTTTTTAGTTTTTAGTATATTCTGACGTTTTGTTTTTTGTGTCTGTGTAATATTTATGTGAATTCGCAATAATATACGAAATAATTGTTTTCATAATGGATTTTGATGAACACTTAATTGAATAAGTCAAAAATTTTTCATATATGTTAATCATGTTGTCCGTCTGTTGCACCCCTATCTGTCAATTGTACCACTACCGTGACAAAAAGCAACTCTGTTCCGACAACCGCCAGCCGTCAGTCGCTTTGGTTCTGTTCGGGCTCTTAAAAGGGCAGTCGCAGCAATGAGCGGTCTCTTTTTTTCATGCAGTCAAAGCGGTCGGACGTACTTGGATTATCAGTGGTGAGTGTTACCTTGTGGAGTCAGAGTTCTTTTTGGAAATTTTTGTAGACATATTATCGGTGGTAAGTCTTCTTCCCCGATAATATTTTGTTTCCACTCATAGGTGCCGCGATTACGTATTGGTGGTAAGCTTTCTTCCCCAATATTGTAGTCAAACTTCTTCGGTAGGATTTAGAGTTCTCTTGTGATATTCTGTAAACATATTATCGGTGGTAAGTCTTCTTCCCCGATAATATTTTGTTTCCACTCGTAAGGTGCCGTGATTTACGTAGACATATTATCGGTGGTAAGTTTTCTTCCCCGATAATATTTTGTTTCCACTCGTAGGTGCCGCAATTACGTATTGGTGGTAAGCTTTCTTCCCCGATATTGTAGTCAAACTTCTTCGATAGGATTCAGAGTTCTCTTGCCGATTTCTGTAAACATATTATCGGTAGTAAGTTTCTTCCCCGATAATATTTTGTTTCCACTCGTAGGGTGCCGCGATTACGTATTGGTGGTAAGCTTTCTTCCCCAATATTGTAGTCAAACTTCTTCAGTTGCCAGGCTAGTAGATCATATCAAGACAAGGTCACACTTCCCCAGAGTACGCTCTAATTCCGTCAAAGAAGCACATAACAGTCGGCAACAACAGTCCAACAAGTTTAACTTCATCTCAACATCTCCAGCAAGGTCTGTATCAGCGCAAACAAGTCAACATCTCCAGCACCGTCTGTGTCATCGCCAGACAGTCAATGTCAACTCAAGGACATAACTAAGTACGTCGCCAACAAGTCAATGTCAACTCAAGGATATAACTCAGTACATCGCCAGCAAGGTCTGTATCATCGCCAGAAAGTCAATGTCAACTCAAGGACGTAACTGAGTACATCGCCAGCCAGTCAAGGTCAACTCAAGGACATATCTGTGTATAAAAAGCTATAGATTTTTCTTATTCAAATAAGCCACTATGAATATTATTGATAATGATTTAATAACTAATAAACTAAGAGGAAATATCTGTACATAAGCAAAAAGGGTCTCTTATTATTATAAATTTTCTGCAACGAACCCTGGACACCGGCGAGTATACCCCAGCTGTAAAATCCGGAAAACGGAAGTTCGTTACAGTGGTCACAAACTTACTAAAAATAATGAAAAATGTATTTATTTTGGACTCTTTATTTTGGAGTTATTATGATTACTATAACTTACTTTTCCTTCGATTCTGCTTATTTACTTAAATTCAATAATAATAAAAAAAAATCGTGTTTTCGGTATAAAACTCTAAAGTTCCGCTGATAAGCCAATAGTGTGCTTAAAAGTAATTTATACTTCACTATCAGGGGTGTGTGTATCAGTACTTAGGTGCATTCTGTCTGTTCCGGCTGATCCGGCAGGAATCAATAAAATACGAATCGTGCATGCGTACAGCTCGAGCTATACGTGTCTTTAGAAAATTTCACACATCTAGTGCGATAAAAAACAAAAGCCGTTATATGCCGTAAACTGAATAAAGCTCGGTCACCAATGTTGAAACGTGAAACGTTAAATATTGAAGTATTAAGCAAAACATTGTTAAGTTGGATTATGTACAATACAATTGTAGATTTATTTGTTTTACTTACAAAATACAAAAATTTTAAATTCTATTAGTTAAATGATGCTGTGAAATTTTCGCACATCAATCTCTCATTTCACCTTCTTCATCCTCATCATCCACTCCTTTAATATACAATACATTGTTACAACGAATAAGAACTTCACCCAAATTACCTGCAAAATATATAAGAAATAATTATTTCATATGTATAACACTGTGTGACAGCTAAAATATGGGTATCAGAGGTCTGCATGAGACCATTCGTCATATTTTGCCACACTATTTATTTATTTCATCTATGGGGCTAGGCCCTTAAAGACATTACTTACAGTATAATAAACAACAATAATAAATAATAACAAGATATTGTATATAACATATATTGACAAGATATAGCATATAACATATAACAGATGAATCTTAAAACTTAAATAAAATTAAGTTGAACTTAAATATTTAAAAACATCACGTTTAAAAGTATCTCTAGGAGAATAGAAATCCAGATTATTTCCAGCTAGATTGCAAAAATAGAGGCATTTAGAGATGGGCTCATTGTTACCGTAATTAAAAAAAAAAAAAAAACAAATTGGCCATTTCAGCCCTTGAAAGGACTTTGACCGAGCTACTTATGATCAATTGTGTTGTGTGTGTTATTAAATGTTTGCACACAATTGACCGAGAACTGGACCTACATGTTTTATGCCGACTCCGAACGGCTAAAGTTCATATTCTCAAGAAGCTTTACATAGCATTATTTACTCTCTGAGGTTTGCCATTGTCTGCAAAGAGGTGGTGACCGATCAGAAAAATTTTTGTATTGAAAAAAACTTTTCGCCGCGGCTGGGGATCGAACCCGGGCTCCGAGCATGCTAAGCCACACACTTAACCTGCATGCCACGGTCACCACCGTAATAGGTGAAAATTAATGAAAAATAAGCTTCTTTCTCGGAGAAATCTTGAAGGGGCGTAAAAAGGAATGAACGTCAACAATTCAGCACAGTCAATTTTGTTATCAAGAATATATTTAATGAACAAAATGCTGTGAGCTTGTCTTCTCATTTGCAGACTTTCTATATTCAAAAACTTGCAACGCGTAGTGTAATCAGGCATAGTCTCCGAAGAGAACAGACGACGAAGAGCAAATCTTGTAAATTGTTTTTTGAATTCTTTCAAGGCGGTTGATTTTGGTATCGTAAAAAGGATTAGACTTACATATTCCAAATGGGATCCCACCAAGCACTTTGAGAAAGTGCTTTTAATGTTAACAGATCTTTAAGTTCTTTGGAATTCCGCTTTAAGAATCCAAATTGAGAATTAGCTTTAGAAATAATATATTATCTATGATAGTTAAAAGTTAGCTCAGAATCAAAATATATACCTAGATCTCTAATAACATCGACGTGCAAAAACGCAATTATTACCATTAAAATAATCATTAATTAAAGTGTTCTCTCTACGCGAGCAATTAAAATTTTGCATTTTGAAAAATTGAGGCTCATTTCATTTAAATTGCACCATAGTTAGAGAGAATTAATATAATTTTGGAAATTAGTGCAATCAGATAAATTATTAATGGTCTTTAACATTTCAAGTCTTCTGCATATAGTAAGGTTTTACAGGACTGAAGACTAGTCTATATCATTAATGAAGATCACAAATAGCAGAGGTTCAAGGTGGCTTCCTTGAGGATCCCCTGACGTTGCACAAATAGTTTTGGAATAACAGTTATTGATTTTAACCGTAAGCAATTTTTTAATGTTAATATAAACCCAACCATTTTAAGAAACTAGAATGGCAACCAAGTTTTCCAAGTATATACAGAAGTAGATTGTGAGTTAAAGTGTCAAAAGCTTTCACAAAGTCAGTGTAAAGGACATCGACCTGTTGCCCTTTTTCGACTTCATTTATACAACATTTCGCAAACAGCGACAAATTGGTAGCAGTGGATCTACCTGCAAAAAACAATGCTATTATGGAATGATGAAGTTTTTACTTCATCAAAAAGCTTTTTATTGACTAATTTATCTAAAATTTTTGGAATCACCGATTGTTTTACAATGGGACTATAGTTGTCTATACGAGATTACTAATAATATTCTTCGTCAGCCACAATCGCACACAAAGAAAATGCATATAAAATTTATGATAGCCCGCCGCCTCGGGTACCACCACTTTAGGGGTGACACCATTTCGATATTTTTTTTTATTTTTCAAACCGACAGAAAAAGTGATAAAATACATTACGTTCTGTGTAAAATGTATGTGTCCCATTTTTTTAATTGCTGCTTCAAAATTTCAAATTCTACTTGGAAGACAATGAGTAGGAAACATTGCGGAAACGTTTCGAGTAAGTGCTCAAAATTTCGCAGCAGCTTACGACGAAATTCCAGAAAATGAGTAACTAGTTATTCATAGTAACATTTCAGAAATGCACCAAAAATCGATATCGCTTCACATCGATATGCTCACTTTCATCATCGTGTGGGACTTTTTGGAAACTTTGCCAAACATTTCATAAGCATTTAAATTATTTCTAATAACAATTTGTGTATCAGTAGCTCAGTATCAATATCAGTAACTCTTGCGAAAAGAGTTTTTCAAGGTTTACATTAATTAAGACTTATTAAAGGTATTCCAATATTGATTTCGATGAGGTTATTTCAAATTTTGCTTCTTAAAGTAAGAAATATCAGTTTTTACGACAGCGCACAATGCATCGAAATGGTACGAATATTGAACCATATTATAAAGTAATATACAATTTTAAAGATTTTATTCTTTTATTATATATCTTTATTACATAACCTCTTTATTTGAAGGAAATTAAATAATTTAAAATTGAGTTAATATTTAAAAAAATTTAGCATGCTTTTTCTATGAATGTATTTTGATTATGAAAGTAATTTTGTTGAGTATTTTTTTGAAAAAAAAATTTCTTTCCCAAAAAACAACACCTGCACACTCAAAAAATTTTGAGTTTTAATAAGCTTCAACAAAAACAAAATTCTTGGATTTTAGCGAAACTTTTCTGTAAATTTATTTGAAGTATTAACTTTTGACTTTCAAAATATTATCCGCACCTTTTCATAAATAAGAAAGTTATGTAGGTTTAAAAAGTGACATTTTGCGAAAAATTTTAATTTTTGTAAGGAAAATTATTCAAAATTTAACAAAGTTCAAGAGGGAATTCCAAAAAAAGGATTCTTTGATTTGAACTAAACTTTTTGGTAATTTTGTTTGAAGTATTAACGTCTGATTTCCAAAATATTATTTGCACCTTTTTATAAATAAGAAAACTATGCAGGTTTTAAAAAGTGACTTTTTGCGAAAAATTGTCATTTTGGTATGAAAAATATTCAAAATATATCAAAGTTCAAAAGAAAATAACAAAAAAAATTTGGATTTTGATTTTTTAGGGATTCTCACGAAGAAGTTAGTAGCTATGAAAGTCAGTATATGTCAGTCAGTGATATGAGTTTTTAATTTTTTGTATATATGTATTTTGTTAATCAAAAAGTTACCAGTTAAATTTTTCTATTGTAAATAAAATAAAATGTGCCTTAAATTGGATTTTTTAAACAAATGTAAAAACAAATTTATTTGAAATTAATATACTAGGTGCGAGTGAGGTACCCTTAAGTTCTTACCAATTTCAATAACATTCAGTAAACATCTATTACTCTATTTGTCTAGCATTCTCACTGAATTTCGTTAGAATCGGCTAACTTTTGTATGTACCTTCAATACAAAATCAATTAAAAATGTAACATTAGTCCAAGGGAGGTACACCTAAGGTTTTATCAATTTCTAACATTTTCAGTGTACATCTATTTCTCTAAAAATTAGAGTCTAATTGCTTAGCCTTTTGAACAAATTCTGTTAAGATCGGAAAACTTTTGTATACATCTCCCATACAAAATAATGTATGAAGGTGCCCTCCGGAACTAACAGATTTCAATATTTTTTGCAATTTTCTTTTGGGATGAGTGCACTGTGCAGCCCCTGCAATAGTTTTCTTTGTTTAACCTTAATCTAAAATATGTATCTAAACATGTACCTGAAAATAAAATATTTTGCTGTTTTTACAAATGTTTTTCTTTTTGGAAAACAAAGATAATAATAAAAACACTAAATTTACTCAAAAGTAGATTAAAAGCTATTTTGTAATTAGATCTACGTGTATGGTTAGTAGTTATGTCCTGTGTTGTCCCTGTGCCCAATCTAAACTAAGGTGGGTAAATTTTTCCCACATTACCTTGTATCCATATCATTATATTTTTGATGATATGAGGTTAATGCTGAGAAAGTCCAAAAAAAGCTGTAGTTGCTGATTTCTATTTGTTGTTGGCATGTTATGGAAAAAAGAAATAAATCTCATCGAATTGGTTTCTTATTGCATTTACAAATTTTTAATAGGGGTGACATCATGAGTATCCGCCCCAGGTGACACCAAGCCTAGGAACGCCATTGCCCTAGTTACTAAGTTTACTATTTATAAGCGATTTTTCCTTGATTCTACATCAACATTGACTTTACTTTTGTATCAATCTTATAATTTGTGTGGGTCATATAATTTGTATGCCCCAAACAAATAATATTTATTCCGGTTAGATTAAATTATCGATTTAATATGCCACCATATTTAAAAGAAAGGGAGATAAACTTTAAATAATTAAAAAAGTATCGGTAATAATTTCTTTTTCGATTTTCGTTTTTATAGGTTTAACTACTGTGGCTTGTATAGGAAGTACACATATTACTTATGATGTTACATACGGACATACCACTCTGTAGTTTTATCTCTGTAGTTGAAATATTGATTAAAATTAAATAAATGAAGAAACATTTTTTAGGGAAAATTGCTAAAACCCTATTTTCCAACTATTTGTATGGAAAATGTGACACATCTACTTTAATTAAAGAAAGTAATTTTTGAGTTTGAGAATTTGTACAACAATTTTTAGTTTGCGAAATGAAGAAATACGTTATGCATTTTTCAGAAATTTTTAAAAATTATGGAAAGAACGTTAAGGAACGAGAGTAAAACATGATTAATGACAACAAATTTGAAATATGTTTTAATGTTTATTAAACGGCTTGACCGTGCAATCTACAATTAAATAAGTAAGGGAGGAAAGTATAAAGTCGGTCTAACCTGGTCTAACCTGGAATGCCCTAACCAGAGGTGAGTTAAATTTTAAATTAAAAAAAAATAAAAAAATTATAACTTCGATGGCGACGAAAAGAAAAATAAAATAGCAAAAACAACTTGTGTCCTCTGAGCTAATATGGCCCTTAAACAAATTGCAAAAATGATAACAAAAAACTAGCCACCACATTGAGTGTGAATACCAACAAAATGCACGGCAGTAGCAAAAATGTTGATACCAACGCGAGCAAGCAACAAGAATGCTATGCAAATGTTTTTTTCTACTTTTTTCAAAATATTGAAGTTGTTGTAAGTGAGCAAATTGAGCTATGGGATTTACAACTCTGAATTGAGTGAAAATAGTGTTCTCTCATGAATAAAAAATTAATAATGAATAAAAAATGAATAATGAATAAAAAATGAATAATGAATAAAAAATGAATAATGAATAAAAAATGAATAATGAATAAAAAATTAATAATGAATAAAAAATGAATGCATGAATGCAAAATGAATAACGATTATTTGTGAATTGCATTCTTTGTGAATAGCATTCTTTATGAATAGCATTCATTTGAATAACAAAATGAATGCATTATTCAGAATAACGAGAAATGAATAAAAGAAATGAATACTTCATCAATTTTTAAAAATTGATTGTGAATTCAAAATTTTATTCATGGATCAATTTTGCATTCATTGAATGTATTCTTATTTTGTTATTCACTGATTCAAAATTTTGTAGAAGCAATCAAATTGAATGCATTCTTGGAACAATTGAAGATCACTGGAAATGGACTTTTTTTATTTTTTTTTTTGGGAAAATGTGTATTTGGAGCTAAAAAAGATAAAGGTGAAAAAATTTCAGGCCGCTCGCAAGTAGTTTAGAAGTTATAGGGGTCAACGTTTGTGAAAATGGGCTTAAAAACTTGTGATTTTTTTTTTTAAACAAAACAAAAGTAAACGTTATGGATATCGAAAGAAAGGTGATGCTAATACCTTTTCAACGAGCTATTAATCCTAAAAATCTATGCGTTAATTCGGAAGATATAACTATTTTTGTACTCAAAACATTTGAGGTGTACCAATTTTGTATGTCCCTTTGCAGTGTTTGTCTTTGAAACTAGATAAATAAATGTTTTCATAAAAGTCGTGCAAATGTTGTGATTAAGAAACAGTGGATAATATTTATAGTTTTTAATTATTATTTCGTAAAAGGGTGAACAGTCAAGAGTGCACGATACATTAAGTGTTACCTATGTCTTAACAAATAATGTCAGTATTTTTAATTTTCAAGTTTGTTGTACACTTTTATTATATTGAGATAAAAAAAGCGCCGCAGGCGAAAAACTTTTATAAAAAATCGCGCTATTTTTTATAAAAGTTTTTATGTTCTGCCATATATATGTAGCTGGAAGGGTAAACCGTCAAATGTGCATATTATATAAAATGCAATATCTTCAAAAGTAATCCATGGATTCTTTTGATTAATAGCTCATTGAAAAGGTTAAAGCATTACCTTTTTTTCGATATCCATAATGTTAAGATTTGTAGGAAAATTTAATTAAAATCACTAGTATTTCAGTACGATTTTTGCAACTTTAAACCCCCTATAACTTCTAAACCACTTGAGAGCGGTCCGAAATTTTTCCATAATTGGACTTAGGTCTAAATACATATAATAACAACAAAAAAAAAGTAAAATTTGAGTTTCCAGTGATCTTCAATTATGCCCAACTGAATGTAGAACACTTCGATGCGCTGCAAATATTCGTCAAGGAACTCAACCTTAATGGCTGAATCGCAAAGACGCGTTAGGTCGGTCGCGCGTTGATCGTACTTTGCTCGTACTTTACTCGACTTTACGAGATGAACTGTCAAAACGCCCGACCTTATAATTTTGAAATCATAATGTAGCGTTGACATGTTGTGCGTCTATCACTTAGATGATGCCACTATACGCAGTCAAATCAAAAAATCCCACAAAGTCCCATTTACCCAAAGTATGTTATAATAATGTTGGCACAAATATTAATATTAAATTATAATATGCTCAACTCATCAAGCATTTAATTATGAATTTCATCATTTTCATAAAACAAATTAAAAAATTAAATCATTTACAACATAACTATTCTGACAAAATAACAAATCCCATGCAAACATGTCTTTACCATAGAAACTGAACAATACCCACATATTTAGCTAACTCTATGAAAATACAACCCTGCGCTATCAGCAAATGTCAAACGCACGACCGAGTAGAACATTTTTCAACTTTTTTCGGCAGGTCGCGCTTTGATCGTACTTTACCCCTTCCTACGAGATTTGACAGTTTATACGATACAAAGTACGATCAAAGCTTGAGGTTGAATTATGAATTGCTTCATAACAACTCGTTGTTTCTACTTTAGCTGTCAAAGCGCGACCGACCTAACGCGCCTTTGCGATTTGGGTATAACAATAAATCTTTCGGCATAATTTTACTTTAGCGACCATGCCCGAATTTTTGTTTTCTTATTTTTATTAGACGTATATGGACCTCCTAAGCCCAATGGTGAAAGAAAAAATTGTCGGTCTCGATTGGTTTAGGAGATAAAATTCGCGAAAGTTTGAAAATTCAGTGCAAATGTTTACGTGTGTGGAAGCTAATGTAAGCTTTTACATTATGATTTCTTAACCTAAATGTGGATTTTTAGGGCTAATTAAAGGAAACAATGCGATATCGTGAAAAGCACAAAAACTTGAACCTTCAAAATACCAAATTGAGTTAAAAGAAAATTGGTATATTTGAAGGAGAATAGAAAAATTGTTATTAAAAATCGCCGCGATTTTTAATAACAATTTTTCGCCTGCGGCGCTTTTTTCTTTTATCAAATATTGAGTTTTGTGAAACCTGTAAGAAATGTCGAAAAATTAGAGCTCATATGGAGGCACAGTCTGCGAATGAACTTGATGCTTCTGATACCGACTCAGACTGATGTATTTTTTAATAAATATATATATTTTTTTTCTTAAAATGAATGAATTTTTTTTTTTTTTTTTTGTTTAATACGCCGTAAAAAACCCCCTTTTTGGGTAAGTATAGTAAAATAAGCTTATATTAGCTTCCAAACACACACAAATTTGCACTGAATTTTCAAACTTTCGCGAATTTTATCTCCTAAACCAATCGAGACCGACAATTTTTTCTTTCAACATTGGGTTTAGGAGGTCCATATACGTCTAATAAAAATAAGAAAAAAAAAATTCGGGCATGGTCGCTAAAGTAAAATTATTCCAATCTTTCTAATCTTAATACTACTTAAAAAGTTTTCTTAAAGTTCAGGACATTAAGTTGACCAAATCAAAACTACATGGGATTCCACAATTATCATTTGACTTATAAAAAAGGCATATAACAAAAAAAACGGAACAGACTGAACAGTTCTTTTTCACATCATGATCAGCCGAAATTCATTTTTAATATTTGCAATAATTTTCATTGAAAAATACCAGTTACTTGTCCATCAATGTGTTCTTCGGTGTTTGCTAGCTGCATGTTCATATAGCCATCAACGGAAACGAGATAACCCTTGTATTCATGTCCCCACTTCAGCTTGATTATTACTGCTTTTCCCGTTAAACCATTAAGAAATGGTTTTGGGTTAATTGGCATAGCAGCAGACATTTCTATAATGTAATTAAGTTTCAACAAAAAAAAATAAATTCTATACCGGTAAAATTACACGCAATTTTAGTGATACTTAGTTTAATGATATCGATATATATTCAAACATAGATGCCAGATTCGTGTGATAGTACACTATTCGTGATTTTGTAAGTGTCGTGTGACAATGTGTGATATTAAGTAAACCGATGATTATTCATTCATGTATGATTTTTTAATCACATACTTTATTGTTCAAGAGTGTGTTCAAGTAAATGAGCAAGTAACACGTATATTAACGAACAAACCCAACACTGCAATTGAAATTTGCTAACGCAGGTATAAAGTTTAAGCTTTTAAAAAGCTAATTATAAGTTTATATTACAAATTCACACAATTTAAATTAGTTCCAATGATATATATTATATTGAACTACCAAAAAGATTCATATCCTCTTACTTTTAATCTAATATATAAGATTTAATTAAATTTTTAACTATAAACTTTTACAAATACAACCAAATAACAGAAAAGATCGCATTATATGTAAAATTGTATGGTATTAAATGCTTTTTTATGCTGTAAAATTGGAACTGCTTTTGAGTTATTTTCTGTTCTGTGTGTTATTTTGGGGAATTTTTTTCAATGTGCGTGAGTTTTTGCAGTGAGTGTCACACGAGTGATTTTTATATATGTAGTGTGATTTAGTGATTTCGTGTGTGAATTTTGGATGGCATCTATGTATCCAAACCAGGGACCGAAAATAACTGTTATTTTCAATTTCCAAATGAAATTAACATAATGGAAAAATTGTCGAAGAAATTATTCAAACATACTTTTATGATACAAATGACCGCAGCTTCACGAATATTAAGAGCCTTTTCAATTTTCGAAAAATAAAGTTTACTTTTGACTTTTATTATATCGGTCAAAAAGAACAGTTATTGTCTGTCTCTTATTTTTTCGGTCAAAAATAACAGGCAATTTGTATTTTTTCAAAGGCTGTTTGACCGACTAAAAAACTGTTATTACCATTATTTTTGTATCATAAATGCGCACATTTTGAGATATAAAACTTTCAAATAAGTGACTTCAATGCAAAGATTCCACAATGTTGATTTGATCGTTTTCTAGGTCATATTGTATAAATATCATAAAAAAACCTACCCTTATTCTTAATACCCTTCGAAATACATTACAAATATGGGCATTAGAGCGTATCACCAAAACTAACCTATTTTTGACCCCGCCTCAATCGTTAGATATTTTAAAGACATTTTCAAAAAAAATATTTTTTTTTTTTTTAAAGTGGTCCCTATGGTGCTATTTTGGTTTTTTCGTTATATCTTCGGTGTTTCTTGTTCGATCCGGAAGATTTTATATCTGTGTGTTTGTTGGTGTTAACCAAATATTTTCTGACGTTTTTTTACCTCAAATGTTTTTTTTTTCGACTGGTTACACAATCGATCTTCTTTCCTACCATATTATCTTGCTCCAAAAAGTCCAACAAATTAAAGCTTTGAAAAAATCATTATAACTATGGGAAGAAGTGAAATCGAAAATATGGATTTTAGGAGCACTTCCGACCTATTTGCAAAGAATAACACTTTGGATCATAATAAATTTTTTTTTAATTTTCGAAATCGGAAATTCGGATTTAAGATTTAAGGTTTCGGATTTAAAGTGGCTGTAGCGGTCACTTCATATCAAAAAGTAAATCGGTCTTTTTCAGTGATCAATAAAATCGAGCTTTAATTCGCATAAAACATGCAAAAATACTTAATTTAAACAAAATACATTTCCGTAAGCGCGACTTGGACAGAAGAAAATTACCATTAAAACGAAATGTGGTGGAATACGCGTTGTTTCTTCAGCATAATTAAAAAGTCAAACGCAGTGCATTCGCAGAAAATATATACGACGAAGTTTGAAGATTGTGGCAATGCGCAAAAATACCAATAGTGTTGAAAACCCACAATCGAAGCCAAATTCGGCAATTTCGAGGTCCCAACCACCAGCACCACATCAACTATAGCAGCACAACTTACACTGGAATGATCGACTGGTCAAGAGTTCAGATCACTGAGCCGCCATGTCTCCAGTTTTACAAGCAAGGCCAACTGTCTGATCTGCAGTATTTAGACGAAGTCATTAAAATTCCCGGTGAGCACCACAGAAAACATTAGTTAAACAATTGAACGATGTAATGTTGACGTCATAATTTAATCCGTTTGTATCACGTTTTATATTCGACAGATTATCTTTGCCACTCGCAAAACACAGAGTGTTTCGTTCAAATAGTACATAAGTCGGCCACAGCAGTTACTGACGAAAATCGATTGGGGCACATTTTCGCGAAACTTGACAGTTGCGAACGTTACAGCCACCTTGAATCCCGAAAAGATTTCGAAAATTACAAAAAAAATTTATTATGATCCAAAGTGTTATTGTTTGCAAAATAGGTCGGAAGTGCTCCTAAAATACATTTTTTCGATTTCACTTCTTCCCATGGTTATAATGATTTTTTCAAAGCTTTAATTTGTTGGACTTTTTGGAGCAAGATAATATGGTAGGAACGAAGATCGATTGTGTAATCAGTCGAAAAAAAACATTTGAGGTAAAAAAAACGTCAGAAAATATTTGGTTAACACCAACAAACACACAGATATAAAATCTTCCGGATCGAACAAGAAACACCGAAGATATAACGAAAAAACCAAAATAGCACCATAGGGACCACTTTAAAAAAAAAAAAATATTTTTTTCGAAAATGTCTTTAAAATATCTAACGATTGAGGCGGGGTCAAAATAGGTATATTTTTCTGCCATACAAGGTGATACGGTCTAATGGGCATATTGTAAACTGTGCAAAAATAGTAAGTGTTCCATACGGATACAATAAATTGTTACGGGTATTATATTAAATTGATTTTTATTAAATTAAAATAGGATTTAGCTTTAACATCATTATTGCATCTAATATCTCTTCGGACAAATTTTACCTCAAATCGCCAAGAACAAGTTTCCGAGCAGAAAATGATCTTTCTACGCTAACTTGAGTTGCAGGAATTGCATGCACTATGCAAGCTAGTTTTCGAAGCCATGGAAAAACATATTTCTTCTCGTTCCAGTACTCCATAAAATCTGCATCAATATTGATACATTCTTCCTAATATGCATCTATTTCAAAAAATGATTAGCAGATGTGGTCGTCAATAACATTGCTGTTAGATATTGTATTCAGACAAAGAACTTGCTACATTCATTTCAGCGCTTACAACCGTTGATCGGTTTTGGCCTCCCCTAAGAATTTTCGCCAGCCTCTTTTGTCGTGCGCTTGCTGGCACCAGTTGGGAACTCCAAGCGTTTTCAAGTTGTATATGCCTTCCAACGGAAATGCGGTCTTCCTTGTCTGCATTGGGCACCGCTGGATACCAAACCAAACAGTTTTTTCGCTGGAGCATCGTCGTTTATTCTCTCGACATGACCTAGCCAGCAAAGCCGCTCTATTTTCATACGCTTGACTACATCGATGTCGGCATATAGCTCATACAGCTCGTGGTTCTATCGTATTCGGAACTCGCCATTAACTCAGATTGAACCATAGATCTTGCGAAAGATTTTTCCCTCGAACGCTCCCAAAGTCCTTTCATCAGAGCTGTTCAATGTCCAGGTTTGTGATGCGTATAGTAGGACGGGCAAGATTATTGACTTATAGAGCGCTATTTTTGTTCTCTCGAGAGAGAGGTCTGCTACTCAATTGCCTACTGAGTCCAAAGTAAAACCTGTTTGCAAGAGCTATCCTTCGTTTAATCTCAATACTGATATCGTTAATGAGGAGTTAATGATGTATCCCAGGTAAACAAAGTCCTTCACTACCTCAAAGGAGGTGTTGTCAACAGTGACGTGGTTTCCAAGACGCTGGGACTGTTTGTTTGTTGACAAAAGATACTTCGTTTAATCTGCATTCACTGCAAGACCCATTCGACTAAACTCTTTTTCTAGCCTGGAGAATGCTGCACTGACTTCGTGCGTATTATGACCAATGATGTCAATAAACTCTTTTTCTAGCCTGGAGAATGCTGCACTGACTTCGTGCGTATTATGACCAATGATGTCAATATCATCATCATACGCCAGCAGCATAACACTTTTATAGAATATTGTGGCACTGTATCACCTCCTCGATTGATCTTCTCCATTCCTATAATAAAAACGCCACACGATAAGGAATCACCTTGTCTGAAACCTCGCTTGGTATCGAACGGAGGGGAAACGTCCTTCGCGTCTTTCGCTGCACCACTGGTGTTGCTCAGTTTCATCCTGCATTGACGTATTAACTTTGCAGGAATACCAAATTCAGACATGGTGGAATATAAGTGACTCCTTATCGGACTCCTTATCGGTGTGTGTCGATTTGTTTCTCAAGGGTTAAATATCACATTAAGCGGTGTTTATAGCAAAGTATGAAATTATTTGACGAAAGTAAACCTAAATTGCAACATATTAATTAACAACAATTAATAAAACAATAATTTTCATAATATTTAATTCTTTAATGAGTTCAAAAATTATTTCTCAAAAAAATTTCTCCAGCCTTATAGCAGTCCTTGCACTACTCATCATAATTTTTTCTATTTACACATTCATAATATTAAAATGCGCCTAAAATGTAAAAAATACTTTAAATTTGCAGAGTTTTTGAATAACTATGCGACAATGACCTTTTTCTTCCAGACATAATTATTTTAGTTATCACTTTGCTATCAGAAATTATTTACGTTCTTTTGTTGATAAATATCGAAAACAGTTTAAACACAAAACAACTACCAACAAGAATGCACATGAAGAATACATAAACAAGCGCATTCACTCAGTAAACCATTTCTGTAGACATTTCATTCAAGTGTTTTGTGGTTATGTCGTTATTTTTATCTCTTGAGTGGGAAATATCGCACATGTGGTAAAAATTATTTTGCATGAGAATTTTTCTCACATAAAGCAATGATTTTTACTTTCTCCCGCAGCATCTCGCAAGAACTCAAAAAATACCGAAAGCACTATTTATCGTGCAAAACTGGCAACGCTGCCCACGGCAGTTGGTGCAAATGGTGGGATCGCCTTTCTTGTGGATTGGGCAGAGCACATTGAGGTTGAGAAGTCTTTGAATGCATATAAAGAGAGCTTCGCCTCCGTTTTTAAACACCTCAGCTGGTAAGCCATATGTTCATGCGGCTTTTTTGTTTTTAAGCCGATCTATAGCTATTAAGACCTCGTTATAGTCAGGTAGCGGAACTTCAACGTTGTCATCTAAAATTTAGGTTTCCGGGATATCAGCTCCATTGGCGGGAATGTTGTCAGCGTCGCCATTTAAAAGACTAGAGAAGTGCTCCCTCCATAGCATCAGTGTACTCTGGATATCTGTGACTAGATTCCCATTCTCATCCTTGCAGGAAAAGCCTTCGGTCTTAAAACCATCGGCCAGGCGTCTAATTTTTACGAAAAATTTCCGAGTCTCATTCCTGTCGCAATGAATCTCAATTTTCTCGCACTCACGCATTTCCGCCTCTCTCTCGGTATCGCTCCATAACAGCACGCGTTATAAGCGACTGCAGGGTGGCTTTGTGGGCGGTCTCTGCTGTGGCGTCGTGACACTCCTGGTCGTGCCGCTGATTTCAACGAGGGCGGTAGTAGCCTATCACCTCTTCGGCAGCCGTACGCATAGAATGGGATGTGTGCGTCCACTCTGCTCATATATCTTCGATCGGAGGAGTGCTTTCTTGAAGCAGCAGTGAGAGTCGAGTAGCGAAGGCTTCGGCCGTCTGTTTTGACTGCAGCTTGTCGACGTCTAGCTTTCTTTGTGTAGTATTGCGTCTGTGTATGGGAGGTAGGCGTGTCCGTGGGCGGATGAAGTCCATTTTTCAAAACCATCTTTATTTTGTCATAAAAAACAAATGTCCCGAATTTTGTCTCTGTAGGTTAAACAGAGACTTATTTATTGCGTTTTCAATTTTTGGGAGGTGGGCGTGTCCGTAAGCAAATGACACCTATTTTTCGAAGACATTTTGGTTTTGATACAAAACACATACACACCAAATTTTATTGTTGTAGGCTAGTTATAAGCTGAGTTATGCAGTTTTCAATTTTTGCGTTGTATGCAAGGAAGGCGTGTCCGTGGGCGGATTCCAAAAATATTCAATAGTGCAAATCCTTGGGTTCATGTGACCATGTGTACCAAGTTTCATCCAATTATCTCAACTCCTTCTTCTTATCCTGTGTTTACGGACAACACACAGACGGACAGACGGACGGACGGACATGGATAGCTCGACTCACGTGGTGACGCTGGTCAAGAATATATATACTTTTCTATACCGAACTCGTTTCGTTTTGTGCGTTACAAACGTTTTCACAAAGTTAATATACCCTGACCTTTCAGGTTTAGGGTATAAAAATTAAATATTTATTCATTTTATGTCAAAACTAAAGTGTGTTAAAAATGGGCGTCATTCACTCACTAACACTCCCACCTCCCATACAAACCTAAAATTAAAATCTATATAAAGAGGTATATATTAATTCAGAAAAATGTTAGAAAAATGGGCGCCATCCATTCACGAACAGGCCCACCTCCCATATAACCCCAGATTGAAAACTCTATAAAAAGAATAAATTTTTTATTTATTTACTTTATATTTATATACTTTAAGCTACAGGCAAAATATTGGATACGTTTGTATTTTATATCAAAACTAAATCGTGGAAAAAAAGTGGGCGTCATCTGACTACGGACACACCCACTTCCCATAGAACCCACTATAGTGAAAACTCTAAAAAAGCTTATATTTAAGCTACAAAACTGAAATTCGGTATTTGTATATTTTATATTAAAACTGAAGTTTTCTGAAAAAATGAGCGACATCAATCCACTGAGACGCCGACCTGCCATTGAAGTCATAACAGTGAAAACTATATGAAGAGTCTAATATTTGAGCTACAAAACTAAAACAACCACAAACACGCCAACCTCCCATGCAACCCGAAAATTGAAAAATTTGTAAAAAGGCATATCTTTTCATATGTATGTATTTTAGACGTCATAAAAATAGAAAAACTTTATAATCTCTTAAAAAAAATCTACAATTTAAGATTGTTTTACACTTACGAATCGGCCGTGGGGGTATTTTAACTTCGGCCAAGTCGAAGATATACCTTACTAGTTTTATTTATTCTTAAACTTTTCATTGAAATAATTTTATTACGTGGTGGGCTTCGAAACCAATGCTCAACCTTTGCTTGATGGCCAAAGCAAGCCCACCGCTCAAATTAGCCGTCAATTAAAGGATGTTAGTTTGCTGTTTCCGGGAGACACCACGCGGAGGTTTGAGTTGTAATGGCGCTTGTAGCAAAAAAAAAGCAATAATTTCCGGTTTTATAAAGGGTCCGCGAAATAGTTCTTTTGTTTTTTGAAAATGCTACAAGAAAACTTCTGAATATTTTCTCAAATTTATTTTTTTATTTAAATGTACAATCCTTCCGGTTAATAATGGAAAATAATTTCATTCAAATGGTTGCCTTTGGTGGCCATGCATCGATTGTGTACAGGTGTATTTCACCAATGGCTTCACGAATATTATCCTTTAAAGCGCCAATTATCTCTGGCTTGTCGGCGTAACACTTAACTTTGAGGGCACCCCACAAATAATAGTCCAACGATGTCAAATCGCAGCTCCAAGGTGGCCAAGCGACATCAGCTCTGCGGCTGATAATGCGATCTTAAAAAACAGGGCGCAAAACATCGAGTGTAGCTTCGGCTGTGTGGCACGTAGCACCGTCCTGTTGAAACCAAATATTGCCAATATCCTCCTCTTAAATTTGTGTGAACAAAAATTCGTTCAACGTTTTCGAAGAAAAATGGCCCAATTATGCCTCTGGACCAAAATCCGCACCAAGCAGTGACTTGTTTTGGGTGCATCGGCTTTTCAATGTATGCGTGCGGGTTTTCTGTGCCCCAAATGCGACAATTTTGCTTGTTTACATACCCGCCAAGATCAAAATGAGCTTCATCTGAAAAGATGTTTTTTTTTGGCAAAATCGGCATCTTCTGTAAGTCGATCGCAAGCCCACTCAGCGAAGCGAAAAGGCATTGGATGGTCAGTTGGCTTCAACTACTGAACCAATTGGACTTTGTATGGCGTCATACCAAGGTCTTTATGCAAAATTCGTCTCAATGATGTCTCCGAAATGTTCAATTGTTGAGAACGACGGTGAATTGATGTTGATGCCTCTTCACACACACTTTCTGCCACAGCAGCAATATTCTTGTGTGTACGCACTGTTTTTGGCTTTTCACGCTTTGGTTTATCGATGAGGATGCCAGTTTCTTTAACTTTTTTCACAAGATCACAAACATACGGAACTGACGGTGCTTCTACGCAATTTTCGCACACATTCTGCAGCATTACCATGATTTTCAAAGTAATATCGCAATATTTCCCAGTGTTGTTCAAGCGTATACATAACCATGTTCGTTCAGCGGAAGGATAAAACTAATTACACTGGTTTACAAATAACGAAAAGTTGTTTGTACTTTGAATGCCACTATTCTTTTCTCATGTAAAATCAGTCACTGATTCCGAAAAAAATTTTTTTTTTTTCTGTCACTCCGTTTTCGAGATATTGCCCACTGTAGGGTTTTCAACGAAAAAAAAAAGTTGGTTCCACTTAATTGCATATATCTCCTGAACCAACAACAGTAATCAAACAAATGATATATCAAATAAAAGCTAAAAAAAATTTCTTACAAACAATGCAAACATCATTTTTTGGTCGAGCTGTTAGTTTTGGCGGAATTAATTCAAATATCGGGGATTTTTTTTATTTTTCAGAAAAATTTCCAAAAAAAGACAAAAAAATTGCAAATTTCGTTAAGAAATCAAAATATTTTGTTACTTTTGATATTTTTTACTAAAAGCCTTTATTTTTCCAAAAAAAAATAAGCTATTGTTGAAGAAAATCTATTGAGAAATGAAAAAGTTGTGTTTAATGGAACGAAAGCACCCAAGTTATGTTTTTTTTTACAAATTTTATTGTCATATAAATAAATTGGGTTACTGTACTATAATTTTTTATTTTTCATTTTTATTGTTCATAGGAATCAAGTCAAGAGTTTTGCGAAAGAAAAGACAAGAAAAAACACGCTACAATAAAAACAGGTAGGTTCACGACTGAGAGTGCAACCGTCGAAACCGTCACAGCATAACGTCTGATTTCGACACTTATGGCTATAAGAAAGAGAGCCTACCTGTTTTTATTATGCCATGTGAATACTTATTTTGTGTTTTTTTGACAGTTTCGGCGGTCGCGCTCTGAGTCGTGGACCTACCTATCTTTATTGTACCTGCAGCATCTTTCGAGATGCATAAAAGCAAAAACATTCATGCATTATACTAAAAAGCGTGGCTTGAATAACATTTACTTCAAAATAAAATGAGTAAAAGACTGCGAGAATTCCAGTGTAAAAACTACCCAGATATTTTCTGCTACGTGTGCGGTGAATTTACTTTCGAAAAGAAACGAGTCAATTTTACGAATTTACTCCAAATGTCATATCTACATTATTTTGGTATTGCGGCTGAGAACATTGGTGAATCATGGACGCCAAGTATTTTGTGTCAATCGTGCAAATTAATATTGTCTGAATGGAGCTCGGGTAAAAAACGATACATGAAATTCGATGTTCCGATGATCTGGAGACAACCGTTTTGCCACCTAAACGATTGCTTTTTTTGTCTGGCCAAAGTGACTGGTGTTGGAAAACACAAACGAGTGATATACGCCACTGTCCCGAATGTTTCATTGCCAGTATCTCATTCTGACGATGTTCCACATTCTACTTGTCCCGATTCAACACGCGAAAACAATCGAAAATCCGTAGATTCAGTGGAGTCGGAAGGAACCACAGGTGGTAGTACTATTACAACAGAAAGCACAACACACCTTTTATCGCAAGCGCAGTTGAATGATTGGATAAGAGATTTGGAACTGTCAAAGGAAAAATCGGAATTGCATGCTTCTCGTATGCAACAATTCAACTTTTTGAGACCCGATGTTAAGGTGACATACTACAGAAATCGTTAAAAACCGTTTGCTATACACATTACTAAGAATGACAATATCTGCTATTGCGTAGACATTCCTGACTTATTTAATACCTTCGGTCAGCCGTACATTCCCAAAGAGTGGCGTTTTTTTATTGATGGCAGCAAAGTGAGCTTGAAGGCGGTATTACTTCATATAGGAAACAAAAAGCCATCGATTCCGATCGCACATGCAGTCAACACAAAGGAAACGTACGAAACAATGGCGAAGCTATTGACATGTATTAAATATGAACAACACGACTGGAAAATATGTTCTGATCTCAAAGTCGTTGGTATGCTTTGTGGTTTACAGAGTGGCTACACAAAGTAGGGGAGACTCGTCCCCGTTGTCTCAAGTACTAGTTGTCACAACGCCGATATCTTTTGATTCAACACGTTATCGAGTTAAATATCAATGTCATCTATACTCTATTGCAATTTCTAGCATGCCAAGAAAGTTTAAGAGCCGTTAGTTTTGTTTTGCAAAAATTAAAAGAGATTTAAGAAACTAAGTTGAATTTGTGAATTTTTATATTTTTTAAAAATTTGTGTTTAGACAAATAGAAGTGTGCAATAATCAACTTTAAATAAATTTCCAATACAACTAATATTATATTTTGCAAATACTTATGAATTTTTAGATAAAACCTTATATTTAAATTTACAGAACATTGTTTACATTTTTTTCCAAATGGTACAGGTTGTCACAGCGCTTGTGGGGCTTGTTGTCACATATAATTTCATATAACCATTTTGAAATTATTCTATGTTTTATTTGAATTTAAGGAAATATGCCAAGAAATCGCAAACGACTTACAAACCGAGGTCGGACATCCTCAGATATCATGATGCAAGCCGGTTACAGCTAGTATCAATAAAGATAACGTGGATTCACTACGTGTAGTTTGTTGTCAAGCGTCAAATCCAATAACAATTGTCGTCAATATATGTATAAACTGCAAACGTTGTCTACATAATGCATTGAAAGTGATTTTTTGATACATTGCTGCTTTAATTGTTCTTCGAAGTGCGGCAGCGACGACGATTAAGAGGTGTGACAACGAGGACTACGCGTTGAGACAACTTACCCACGGGTGGGGTTACTTGTCCCAGACGAGTTGAATTTTTTAACTAGAAAAGTTTTTGATTTATTTTAAAATAATATTCGTTATTCATATCAGGATTGAAGAATAAAATATTGAATTTATCTTGAAAAGTTTTGCAGTGCCATTATTGCTTAATTTGTGGGAGTTACAGCAGTTCATTCAAATTTTGTGACAACTAGTACCACTCTCCCCTACTGCTGTTTTCTATGCAAGTGGGATAGTTGAGCACGTGAACACCACTATTACAATAAGGACTGGCCAGAAAGAATTGAGTAGAAAGTTGGAGAGAGCAACGTCAAAAACGTTCCACTCGTCAAAAAGGAAAACATAATTCTCCCACCGTTGCACATCAAACTTGGACTTATGAAAAACACTGTCAAGGCGTTAGACAAAGAAAGCGAAGAATCTCGATGACGAGAGCGACGAACATGGGGAAAGATTCCACCAACAGATGAAAGTAATTGAGAATCGGTACCAAGGATTTTGGGACAAAGGAATGATGGGCGACAAATAATGTAAATTATTAAAAGAACAATAAAAATTAAGAATATATGATTTTATAACAACAACCTTTAACTCTCATTTTTTTTTATGGCAATAAAATAAGTCCAAATGCATAAATTGATAATCACACCATTTGGGTTCTTTCGTTCCATTGAACACAACTTTTTCATTTCTCAATAGATTTTCTTCAACAATAGCTTATTTTTTTTGGAAAAATGGTTTTTAGTAAAAAATATCAAAAGCAACATAATATTTTGATTTCTTAACGAAATTTGCAACTATTTTGTCTTTTTTTTTTAAATTTTTCTGAAAAATAAAAAAAATCCCCGAAATTTGAATTTATTCCACCAAAACTAACAGCTCGACCAAAAAATGATGTTTGCATTGTTTGTAAGAAATTTTATTAGCTTTTATTTGATATATCATTTGTTTGATAACTGTTGTTGGTTCTTGAGATATATGCAATTAAGTGGAACTAACTTTTTTTTTTCGTTGAAAACCCCACAGTGGGCAATATCTCGAAAACGGAGTGACAGAAAATAAAAAAAATTTTTTTTCGGAATTAGCGACCGATTTTACATGAGAAAAGAATAGTGGCATTCAAAGTACATATTGGCTGTAAGCCAGTGTAATTGATAACTTTAAATATGATTTTTGTAAAATTTTTATTTCGTTTCTTTTATATTGTTTGCTAAAAATTGTAAAATAATATAACTTATAATAATATAATGGAAACAATATTGTCTTAATGGGTTAAACTTACCTTTGAAATAAATAGCAATGAATCTGTAAACTAAAAAGATTTTGATTTTCTGCATGTCAACAGTGGTCTGAGATGGTTAAAGGGATCAAAACACTATTATGTTGGTAACAAATCTGATCATGACTGGGTGGGCATACAGTGGCTCACAGCTTATTTCGTGCAGACGATGTGTTAAACTTTGAAATGCTATAACTTGGTAACTAGTACTGGTAATGAAAAAATTTAAACGACATTTGTTTGCTAGTAATTATACATTTAAATATAAACTTTCATTTCTTTATATAAAAGTCTACTAAAAAGATAATAAACAAAAAACTGAAAAAGCAGCAGAATTCAACGCCACAGCTTATTTCGTGCACACTGTTTTTACATGTAAGCTTTTGAACGTGATGCCGTTATTTTCTTTTTCTCGTTCGCTGTTTTTATCTTGACTGATGTCCTGATTCTTCTGATCGGAGTTAACAGTTGTTTTTAGTCTGGACTTAAAACCTTAAGTGCACTAATTGATTTGTTTTAAAAATGGGCCGTCGCACAACAATATAACAGCACGAAATAGTTTTATTTCACTTTAAAAAAGAAAAAATCCAACCGCAAATAGCTGAAATAGTAAAATTGAGACCCTCTACAGTGCAGTACATCATCCAGCGCTTTTTGCAAGAAAATCGTGTGGCTGATAAGGCCAGAAATGCTCCAAATAAAATATGTACAGAAGCGGACGAGCGACTTATTCTGCGAAAAATCGTAGAAAATCTGAGGCTTTAGGGTCCCAAATTGGCCAAGGAGGTTGAGAAGGAGTTGGGCAAGAAATGCTGTGCCGAAACAATTCGTCATCTGCTGCGGGCCAACGAGTTTAATGGTCGAGTTACACGCAACAAATCTTATATTAAAAAAAAAAAAATCAGCTATGTCGACTGAACTTCGTCAAATAACACGTTTTATATTCTAGGACATTCTGGAATGACGTCATTTTCTCGGACGAGTTTAAGTTCAATATTTTTGGCTCCCAAGGAATGCAATATGTATGGCGTAAGGCTTATACCGAGCTGAACAATAACCATCTCAAGCCTACAGTAAAACATGGTGGCGGCAGCGTAATTGTTTGGGCCTGTATGGCTGCATCGGGCGTTGGAAAATTATTTTTTTTTGGAGGCATTATGGACAAGACAATGTACCTAGATTTTATAAAAGAAAATTTGCTTCAAAGTATCGACACCTTGGGCGTACGAGAGACATTTCGGTTCTACCAGGACAACGACCCAAAACATAAATCGAGAATCGTCCAGTCATGGTTGATTTGGAATTGCCCGCATCTTATGAATCCGCCTGCACAGTCACCCGACTTAAATGTAATAGAAATTTTGTGGGCAATTTTGGAGAGTGGCGTTCGCAAGCGGAATATTTCCAATAAAAATTAAGTAAAAAATGCATTGATGGAGGAATGGCAACAAATACCCCCCAGATATTACAAAAAATTAATAGAGTAAATGGATAGCCAGTAAATGGATTAAAGATTTAATTTAACAAAATGGCGGCCACACAAAATATTAAAAAAGACAAACATATTACATTTTCTTAAGATTCAGTGGAGTGCACGAAATAAGCTGTGGCGTTGAATTTTGCCGCTTTTTCAGTTTTTTGATTATTATTTTTTTAGTAGACCATTATATAAAGAAATGAAAGTTTATATATAAATATATAATTACTAGCAAACAAATGTCGTTTAAATTTTTTCATTACCAGTACTAGTTACCAAGTTATAGCATTTCAAAGTTTAACACATCGTCTGCACGAAATAAGCTGTGAGCCACTGTATATAGTTTGATTGTTCTGTCATCTATACACCAAACATATTTCTCTTTAACTCTAATCTTAAAGATACAATGAGCCTCTAACTTTATTATTTTTCCCTCTCTCAGCACTCAAATTTAAAGTAATAATTTGGTAGTTTGGGTATTTTTAGCGGAAAGTTGGAAAACGAACACCACCCCATTAGCCGACGAGCAAGAGCCGCGAGTTAATGCGTGCTACCCTTCCTTCTGACCGGATATAAACTTTGAAAAATTTGTAAAACTATAAATACCTATTTTTAAGACCGATATATGCTACAGAGTCGACTTGAGACGATTTCGACATGGATAATACTGGCCTCGCCAAGTTGAGGCAGCCAGACACTTCATCAGACCATTTCACTAATGCCACGTCTTAATAAGGAAGAGTTACTCTGAAGAGAACTTTCATCGACAAAAATTACTTGTTCTTCGACCGTTTGTAATGATGGTGCCTCTGGACTTAACTCGGCAATTGTTTGCTGTAAAAAAAATTTTTTTATTTCGTAAGTATTGTCTCTGCCGCATTGTTGGAAAACTTGTAGTTGTGCAACAAACACAAATTGATACTTAAACATAAATGTAATTTGTTGATTAATTTTTAAAAATTTATATATTTAAATTATATTTTTGCTTTATAAATTATTTGGCATTAAACTCAAATATAATTCTTAAAAATAATTTTTTCAGAATTAATAAACAAATTAAATTACTTATGCCTGAATTGATTTAAATAAATGCATCTTGTTTAGTGTATAAATTACCTTCCTTATACTGTGAAGTTGATATACTAGCCTTTTGAGGTGTCTTTTGGCAGCTTCACATTTCTCTTTGTATAGTGTTCGTCTCAATCGGGGTCCAAAAATAAAGCAGCATAATAAATAATTTTCTTAAAAATTAATTTGACTTAATTAGACGTGTTTTAAAAGTTTTGTGCTGATTTCGCTGTTCATTTCTTTTAATTGGAAATTCAAATCTAACCAAATCTTGTAAAAATCACCTAACAAAGTTAAAGTAACTGAATACACGGGTTCTAGAACAGATACAATATTTTAAGTTTGCACCCATTCTTGCACTTGTAAACGGAGAAAATTATTTTGCTTGAATCAAGCCATTACTTTGCTTAAACGCAAATCAGCAAAATTTTGCTCAATAGCGGTTTGATTTTAGAAAACGTTTTCTAAATTGAAATTACTTCTCATATAATTTGAAAAAAGCAAAATAAAGATAAATTTTAGCAATAATTTGCTTATTTATTATAAATTCAAATAGCAAATTATGATTTGATTCAAGCCAAACTTTGCTAAGTTATTATAAGGTAATTGTGTTCAGGCAAAAGCAAAATTTGACTCAATGTAAGCAAAAATTTGCTCAGTTATTATAAATTGATATAGCAAATTTTGAATTGATTCAAGCAAAAAGTTGCTTGGTTATTGAAATATAAAACAAAATTCGAACTATAAATAGAAATACCGTGGCATGCAGGTTAAGAGTGTGGCTTAGCATGCTCGGAGCCCGAGTTCGATTCCCAGTCGAAATGGCCAATTTGTTTTTTTTTTATTTTTTATAAATAGAAATAGCAAATATTGGTTTGATTCGAGCAAAAATTTGCTCAGTTAATATAAATCGAAAAAGCAAATTTTGATTTAATTCAAGCGAAAATTTGCTAAGTTATTATAAATTTAAATAGCAAAATTTGCTTGATTTTTGCTGAAAATAAGCAATATTTTGAAGTGGCTGAGAATTATGCTCAAGTTTTGCTTAATCTCCATACAAATTTAGCAAACAGTTTTCTCCGTGTAGTTGTTTTGGCGTTTGCAATGGTCCATACAAAACTCCTTCAGTTTCAAAAGTTCCTTCGACATTATATATGTAGAACTCCGACGTGTTGCAACACCCAGTTAAGGCTTTGATATATCCAAAAATTTAATTTTGTATCTAAATAATTGAGTTAATTTAGAAAAAAATAAATAATTGAAACATATTACCATTTATTATTTAATGTTTTATAATGTCCTCACCAAAGCGCTGGAGATCTCAAAGTTTTTATTAAATTACGAGCTCCATTAATTATGTTTGGGTTACAGCCCGCCAATTTCTTGGAGATTACTTCCTGATAATCGATGTTGTTTACAACATTTTCATAAGATTCTGCATTTTGGTTTTCTAAAAAATTGTCTTCTTCGTCTTGTGAGGTAAATTTTTCTTTCTTGTGAAGGTAAAAGTTGAACCGCTTTAACAATAAGGCTATTCACAGTTTAAGCGTATATTAACAAAGCGTATTAATAGCATTTGTTATTTCTGAAACTGTGAGCACCTCAGTATTCAATAATTATGCAACGCTGTGAGGTTTATCGTTAGTGTTGCCACTACGTTAAAAACTCTTTGAAGGAGAAATTTTATTACCTGTGGGGATTATTACAGTATCTGATATATAAGGAGTTCAATGCAAAACATTGAGTTTAGGAGATATATTCACTCTTATTTCTTAATTAATTTTATGTGAGTTGAGGTCATATCCTTAAATCCTATCCACTCCACCATTCAAAATAATAAAAGAATAGTTTTACATGTTAAACAAAATTAGTGAAGTTTGCATATTTTGCAGTGGCCCCACTGTCTTATTTTCTAACTGACAGAACACTTAACGCGAAGATGGCAACTGTAGACGGCTTAAAAATACGAGGCTCAAAAAACACGTCTAAGGGCTACTTTTATTTACGCGTGTCTGCGTATTTGCGTTTGCATGCAAAATAACAATAAAGCAAAATACGCTTTCGTAAGTTGGCGTACAAATAACAAATCGTAAATATAACAGACCTGCGTATTCAAACTGTGAATAGGCTAAATATTTCTTCCATTATCCGTAGTTATGGAATAAACTTGTTTTTCTTTTATGTTGAAGTTCAAAACACTTTGAGTTTCAAGCTTTAAATTTTCAGCAGTATGGCTCTTCTTTAGTTCAAGCATTGAAAGTGTAAAGATTGCAATTTCACCCTTCAAAATCAATTGAATATTTATTCCTAATATAGAGCGATCGGTACGAGTGGCTGTATCAATTTTCAGACTTAAAATTTTCCTCTCTACTAATTTTGTTAAAGTCGTCTTTTTCAGCTTTTCAAATTTTGCATTAACGAGGTCGATTACATTTCTTGAATTGATTTGTGGAATCTTTAAACCCTCAAATATTGGAGAAGTCAATGTTTGAAATGACTTCGTATCAAAAAATCAAAAAATGATGAATGATGTGGCTGCAATTCTTTTGTGAAAAATCAATGCAAGCATTATTTACCACATTTGGAGACATTTCCACCGTAAATTTAATTTTCTTATCGTTTTCATTTGTTTCATTATGAATTTTAATCCGTTTATCATACTCCACCATTAATTCAGAATGCGATTTCTGCAAGTGCCTTTTCAAATTTGTTATATGAACAGCATTGAGACTTCTTCCACAAGACTTACATTCTCCCTCTGAACTTTTATCAATAAAGTAATAACAAATAAAAATATTGCGTTTTGGATCCATTTTATTCACTTTCGTAGATTAATTAACGATGGTTAAGTAATTAATTTTTAACTTAATTAACACATAATTCTGACACAAGTATAATTTTATTTGAAAGACAATACTTTACCTTCTATTTTGTAAGAAAACCTTTACCGATAATGAATTAACATACCATGCACGTCCCTACCGTTCACCTCCCTAAAACCCATAACAATAAAAATTCCATAGTATTCCCCGATCCAAACCTCAAAATAGCAATGCAAACGATACTACATGTTGGATCTTCCCATAGATGCCAGATTCGTGTGATAAATAATTGTTCGTGATTTTTTAAATGTCGTGTGACAATGAGTGATTTTTTAAATAAGGCGAGTGATTTTTCAAAACATGTGTGATTTTTTTATTACGCACATATTTTTAAGGAGTGTGCTCAAGTATAATAACAAACCCAACAATACAATTGAAATTTGCTTATGCAGGTATAGAGTTTAAACTTATAAAAAGTTAATATTAAGTTCATATTACATTTGAATGAGTTCCAGCGGTATATATTTTATTGAATCACAAAAAGTTTCATATCTTCTTAATTTTAATCTAGTATCTAAGATATTACATATATCTAAGATATAAATTTTTAACAATAAACTTTTAGTAATATAACCAAATAAAAGCAAAAATATCATTAACCGCGTTTGTTCCAACATCCTAATCTGGATTTTGATTTGGTTTGCAACTCCGTAAGCTAAAAACAGCAGAAGTACTATAAGCCAAACTTCAACAGAAACAACCACGACAAATGGCCAAACACAACAACAATACCAGCAACGGCAGAAAACTTGCAACAATAACAAAAACAACACTTACAACAGCAGAAGTACTACCCGTCAAACTTTGACAGGAACATTCACGACAAATGGCCAAATAACCAAAAACAATACCAGAAACGTTAGCTAAGCTTGCAACACTACAACAGAAAATTACAACAGCAACAACAATAATAGTAGCGGCAGTAAAGCTTTGGGTTTAGTTTATTACTTTAAGTTTAATTATGTAAGTTTAGTTTATTAATTTACACAATTCACTTCCCGTTTGTTTTTGTGAATAAATGTTATTTCAGTTATTTAAATTAAATACTATACTTTTTTCTTTTCAATTAAAATATGAATACAACATTGTTTTAAAAATTACAACACCAATTTTGAATTGTTCGTAATCGATGATTCCTCCAGAACGTGAGCCATTGCTACAGGGGTGGTATCGCAACCAGATGAAGACGCTGTTGAGGTGTTTTGATATTTCAGCTTCAATCATCAAGCTGTAGAGGCTATGTTCCTGCAAACTACCATCCTTCAGCATGTTCCAGCATGCTACCAACTACCAACGGCAGCATGTTCCATCGCTGTCTTCACACTACGAACTAATCGTTCCCACGGTCCACTGGCGTGAGGGTTATTTAGGCAGTTGAATAACCATTCGCCGTGTTTTCTACACAGCACTTCTGCAATCCTGCCGTTATCGAAATCGATTGTTTTTTGAGCTACCTGTCGGCACCAACAGAATTCGTCGCATTATCGGGCCTTATGCGCCCGTATAGTGTAAGGTTGCGGTTATAGTGAACGCCGAGTCAGACAGACAGGCAGATAGGCGCAGACAGCAACCTGCCAAAAAAATTAGCCGTGCATAGTGAATACGAGAAGCAGATCAGATCAGATCAGATTGAATTGATTGCTTATGTCGTCCAAAACCAACCATTGCACTCACATAAACAAATACGTGGACGCTGCTGTTGTTTCGTTTAACACTGTCGTTGCATCTTATTAGGTCCGTTAAATTTCACGCTCTGCCCGTCGACTGCGTCACTTCCTTTGCTCAAGAAAATCTAAAAAACTAAAATCATTTCATTTGAACAATTATTGTCAATCTTTATCTACCAAATTTGACTCAAATTTCGCACAAAGAATGCTCACATCATAAAAAGATCGCAAATAATATGCAATGTTTTCTTGCTTTAATTGCTGCGCACCAAAAAAATCAATCCTCACACTCCTTTGCACTCGATCATGCTTTGCATGCTTTGTTTTCTTGAGTTCATCAATATTTGAATATGTGTGTCATAGACACTGTGGACATGCAAGTCGTTGTTTGTTCTTTTGTTTTTTTTTAATGCTTGCTCTGTTGCTGTTGTTTTTTTGTGTAATTTGTCACAAACAACAAAAACATAGGCACGCATGCGCAAAAAAAAAATAAAATCAATCCTCCCACTCCTTTGCACTCGATCATGCGTTTGCATGCTTTGTGTTTTTGAGCTCATCAAAATTTGAATATGTGTGTTAGGGCGGGTCGATTTAAAAATCACCCATTGCTCTGTGAAAATTGTATTCTAGGGATCAAAATAAGAAACTTTGCCGAAGGAACCATACCTCTAAAACGAATTCTGATGTCCCCCAATTTGGGTGGAACTTTTGGGTAGGGGCAAATTTTGAAAAATCCCACTTTGGCCCATTTACAGTGCTCCAATCGAGTCCAAATGTATGACCGACCCCCACTAACTTTGGAGATCCGACCCACCCATGCCAGTGGCACACCCCCTGGAACCCCCCTGTGGGGTTCTCCATACAATAATTTCAAAAAATCACAATTTTTGGCCTTTACATGAAAAAATCGGCGAAATGGCTATGTTTTTTCTATATTTTTATACCCACCCGCGTACTGCGAAAAGGGGTATATTAATTTTGTCACGACGTGTGTAACGCCCATAAGGAGGCGTGGTAGGTATAGAAAAGTATATATATTCTTGCTCGGCATCACGATCTGAGTTGATTTAGCCATGTCCGTCTGTCTGTGAACACGATTACAGCCGTAATTTTGAAGCTGTCGAGCTGAAATTCGATATTTAAGCTTTTTTTTTAAAAAATTAAGATCAAGTTCGAGAATGGGCTAAATCGGATGAAAACCACGCCTACCTCCCATACAACCCCAAACTCTATAAAGAAACGAATATTTACGCTACAGAACTTAAACTCGGTATTTGTATAGTCTATGACAAAACTTAGGTGTGTAAGAAAAATGGGCGTCATCCACCCAATAACACGCCCACCGCCCACCTCCCATACAACCCTATTATTGAAACCAATATATGTATAGAGGCTTGTGTCGAAGCTCTAAAAGTGAAATTAAATATTTATTATTTTTATATAAAAATTACGACGTGAGAGAAAAATAGGCGTAGTCCATCCACGAAAACGCCCACCTCCCATACAACCCCACAAATTGAAAACTATATAAATAGGCTTCTGTCGAAGCAACAAAAGTAAAATTAGATATTTATTCTAAAACCAAGATGTGTTACAAAAATGGGCGCCATGCACCGATGAACAGGCCCATCGGTGTCCATACAACGGTGTTCATACAACCCATAATATTGGAAACTCTATAAATAGGCTAATATTTAAGCTAAAGACCTGAAATTGGGTATTTTTGTATATTATATCAAAATTGACATCTTAGAAAAATTGGCATCAACCACTCAAGAACACGCCCACCTCCCAAATAACCCCTAATTGAAAACTTTACTTTGCAGGAAAACAATTTGATATGAATGTATTTTAGACGTCATCAAAATAGTAAAATTTTTTAAAGTGTCAAATAAAAAGAGCTGCAATTTAAGATTTTGTACCATTGCGAATCGCCCGTGGGGTATTTTAACTTCGGCTAAGTCGAAGATATACCTTACTAGTTATTTATTTATTTATAATAATATTTATTATTTATTTATTATAATATCTATTTTTTCCAGAGTCATAACTGTTATAAGAAATATCTTTAAAAATTGGACCATAACAGTTATATTGTAAGAAAAAAAAATATTTATCAATAATAACTATTATTTTTAAAAACAAATAATTTTTCTCTGAAATAAGAGTTATGAATGAAGAAAATATTTTTTCGTTGCAGATAACGTTTATTTTCAATTTTTAATTTTTTACGTTGCCTCATAACTGTTATAGACGAGAAAAAATGGTTTACGTTGCTCATAATTTGTATGAAATAAAAAAATCTTTGTTACTTTTTTACGGCAACATGTGTTAGATTACACAGTGCGACACGAAAAAATAACTTCAAATATCTCAATGGTTTCTAGTAGTGCATGGTCTATATATTATGCCCTCATACTCAGTTTTATCGGATTAGGTCAAATAAGAGAGAAATTCACCGTCAAATTTCACCTTTAAGTCACAAGTTTGTTCTTATAACTCTTAAACTAAATTCAAATCCTGTGTAGTAACTGCATCTAAATATTTGCAATGGATGGTTCTTAACATTTTGAGACCATTTTTTACTCAAAAGGTTTCGTAAGGGGGTTAATTTTTTCTTCAAAAACAGGGCTTTTTTAAAATGAAAAAAATGTTCAATAGTTCAGTTACTTTGTATTTGTCTTCAAAAGCAATCAGATTTTGCTGAATTTTTGCATACACCTAAAGTAAAATAAAGTTATCCACCTCTGAAAAGATCACAACAGTTACATGTGCGCATCCAAAGATATTCGGATTCAAAGATTACCAAAGATGGTAACTTCGTTAATGTAATCCCTAGAGTAAAATCATTCAGATGAAAATTATAGACCCCAACAATTTTCTTCAAAACTGTTCTTAACATCTTTACCAAAAGAGTTACCGTTTAAAAGATATACGCGTAAACTGAGTATGAGGGCATAATCTATAGACCATGCACTATTATATACCATTGCGATATTTGAGGTTATTCCAATTGGGCCTCAAATTGTCGCACAGTGTTATCAATTGTAATTTTTTTCTTGCTCTCAGTAAGAGAATAAGACGTTTTTACAAAATCAGGCACCCATAAAAAATGCAGTTGTGAATGCAACGTAAGTGTATTCTTAAATCGTATATTAGGGCAACAGCAGTACAAGTGATTTTCGGAAAAAAATTAGTTACATAAGTATGAGAACGCAAAGAATAAATTGACATTTCATTCAAAAAATCATTCATTTCAGTATTTTCACATGTCATTTCAGCGAGTAAACGCGGATTTCACAATTTTGTATAAACGTATTTAAATTGTTTGTTAGTTAGAGAAAGAGAAGTACAAGTGCACTTGGACTAGACTCCTGAATAGAATAAAATTTTTGATAAGGCGAACAATAGTATAATTGCAGTTGCTGTACTTCTTTTTCTGATTTTTCTTAACCATAGAAGTAAAAAATTCAAATTTTGTATAAAACTTAATCACAGAAAGAACAAAAATACAGTAAAAAACAAGCAAGTAAAAACGATGCAAATGGAAGATTTTTATTGGATAGTGACAATAAAGGCGGTGCCATGCCCCCTTTCCAAAGATTGCTGAATTTTATCAGTCGAAGGGCACGACTCAATAGTTAGTTCTAGGTCAGTTATATGTCAAAACTTGTGTTTACCGAAAATTTGTGTTCTTAACAAATGCAGCGCCACTAGCGGGTAGGAGGGTGAAAACAAACTTTACGACCTATTCTCATACCTACCAAATATATAAAAAAATGTCTACTACAAAAACCTTGACGCGAAATTTTTATATATTAGAAATAACGTAAAAATTTATTTCTCTACAATAACTCTTACCAGGCAACGTAAAAAATTTTTTTTGAAAATAAAAGTTATGAGCAACGTAAAAAATTTTTTCTCGTTTATAACTGTTATGAGGCAACGTAAAAAATATAAATTGAAAATAACTGTTATGAAGCAACGTATAAAATATTTTTCAAAATATCGACAACTTTTTCGACCTAAAAAAAATAAATAACTGTTATTTTGGGTCTCTGATTTTTTCCCTTTTGAAATTTACTTAGTCAAAACATATGTAAATGAAAAAATTAATTTAAGTTAGTTATAGAAAAGAAACTGAAAAAATTATTGTTTGAAGTCTTTTTTACTTTCAAGTCTGGGCAATTTCGCACGGCTCTCTAATGTCGTCGCCATAACAGCCTCTACATTTTCCGGTATAACCGGTTTGGAAACGCTAGCTAGCAATTGAACATGTCGTTCCGTTCCTTGTATGTGTGATGGAATTTTTGGATCATTAAACGGTGGATCATCCCCAATCAGCCAAACAAGCTTGGAATAAGCTTTAAACAAGCTTACACACGTAAGCCTCAAGCTTGGATAACGCTTTCATTTAGTATTGTAGAACGCTTACATGTAATTGTAGGATAAACGAAAGTGAACCCTTGGAATAATATTCCTTACTTCAAGCTTAATCCAAGTGTTGTTTTTACAATTGGATATAAGTGTTTTAATAAGCTTTTTCCAAGTGTGCTACATTCAACAAATCAATTAGCACTCGCGAAAAATTTTTATTCCGTGGCTCAGTTGGTAAGCCACTGGTTATTTGATTTGTTGTGATTTGGACATCCAAGGTTCAATACCCAACCGGAACATTTTTATTTTTATTTATTTTTTATTTTCGTTTGTCAAAATTGAAGCATATATTTATATGAAAAATTGCATGCCTTCAAAAATTTTTGTGTTTGCTACCCCAGGGATCGATCGCGCGAACCACCGCATATGAGTCGGACACTCTAACAGCTTGCCGTTAGCCTTATGGCTGCTGAGCGAACAAAATGAAAATCTATGTATATATGAGAGCATCACAACTTTGAACAGTTGTGAAACTATTACCGTTGTCAGCGTTATCTAAGTATGATTGCAAAACACTTACTTAATGCAAGCCTTTCCAAGTATTATTGTACATCACTTGCTTTTGGTGTTTTACGCAATAGTTATACAAAGCAACTTGGAAATTTATTACCCGGGCAAATGTTTTTCAAGAGTGCTTGGATAAGGCTTGCTTTTTGTATTGCATGTAAGCTTAATCCAAGCACTATTTCTAAATGGTTGATTGGGTCTTGATTTAAATATTCTTTCAATGTATCGTACGGAATGCTTCGCGTGAATGGTGGTTCAAATACGTTATTTATGTCATTCATATTGATCATTTCCGTGTAACTTGTGCAATTAAAATTTATATCTGGTTTTTTGTAAGCTCTATGTTGATAGCACAGTCGCGCTTTTCTTTGCTTTTATCAAACAACATTGATAACAAGATATTTTCCGAATGCGCATAATATGAATTATCTGTAATTACTTGATTGACAATTTTTCGTAAACGAGGTTCTAGAAATCGTGATCAACTAATGAAGTTGAGAAATAATGCACTGCCGTACACGACAGAGCTGTAATACTTGAAATTGAAGTTCATTGGCACATAACATTTAATTATAAATACAATTATAAATTCAACCAGAAATTGCATGGGCCATGTCGTATAAGTACTTCGAATCGGTGGAAAATTAAATTTTTTTCTGGAGCGGGGGCATATTTTGCAACTCAATTTTCTGGAAGCCGTCCACCACCTGAAAATGTATAATAATAAAATAATTAAAAATGGTTGACAATTATTATAAATGAGTGATATCAATAACTTACCGGAAAAGTTTCGATTTGACGGCTCAGTTTTCCGGTTGCCGATCTTGGTCCAGTGCTGGTTGATTTATCCAAAGCTTCAAACAAAAGTTCGTTGAAGTGTAGAAGGCAAACGAACCAATGCAATGGTCTTTTTAACAGCAATTCGAATCGTCGTATAATTCCACCGTGTGGGCCAGTGTTTGTTGGCTCACCGTCAGTGCATATTCCAATTAATGCATCCAGTGATATATTTTTATCGTTGAAAAAATTATTTGATTTGGTTGTTTTGTATTCAGCGGTTTCATGTTCCAGTCTTACGTAACCAATCAATTCAGAATTGGGTTCTCTCAAAATAACAAGATGAGGTTCTTTTACCATCCTAGTATGATATTCTCATCAACTTTAGCTGTCGTTAAAGTATCATCTTTTCTGCCATCGAATGAAAACGCTAACAAATTGGTATGATCTAACCGTTTGCGAACCACTTCTTGTCTGCATTTCTCTTTTTCTCAGCGAACTTTCGAATTATCCATGATGAGAGGGTTGCCATGCTTATCTTTCATTTTAAAATCTTGGAAAAGAGCGGTTCCCAATGCCGATGCTACTCTAACAGGCACACAAAATCTGTCACATACCAAGGCAAAGTTAAAACAATCGTATCTCTCTGTGTATTGTGAACTTGTGCTTCTATCCATATCTTCTTGAACCGGTGGCGGTGCGTATGTTGAATCATCGGGATCTTGGTATGTTGGCATTGATGACATAGACGTTGCTCCTTGCTCTTCAGTTTCCATCACAACTGCATCCATTGTTAGTCTTCTCTGATTATGTTGATCGTGCATGAACTCTTTGAGGTGTTCGGGAACCCAGCCGTATGCACATGGAGCTGCCTTCAAATCGCATTTACATGTTCCAATGTAAAAAATTGTTTTCAGAGATTTTACATAGTTTGTAAATTGTTGGGTTTTGTTTCTTCTCTCGATTTGATCTTGATACTTGTCAAGCAATTTATTCAATTTATTAAATATACTTTTTTCAGCATTATTTCCATACCAAGTTTTTCCCAAATTCCATTCAACTTATCTTGTACTTGAATAGTGAATGATTTATGGGAAAACTTTTTTTGTTCTGTTTTAGCGTTCGCTTAAGTAAAAATAATATCTCAAGATATCCAGATGGGTTGTAAATTAAGATCAGTCAAATCAGTAGACACACCAAAAACAGTAACATCGTGCTTGGGTATATGACTCATTGGGTTTTCGATAGTTGTTGTTGCTTCATCTTGCGGTTTAGAGGATGGTGGATTCATTGTAAACTTTTTGATTTGGAATGGTCAACTTGACTTCTTATTTTTTTTTTAAATATTTTTTTATCTGAAATTAGCACTTCACACTTTGAGTTCTTCACAACGACTCAAATGCATTCACAAAAACTGTTGCGTTATATATGGTCTACGAGACGAGGTAATAATAATGAAATGGTAATTTCAATTCTACCTGCTGTGTATTTTGGTGGCTTAAAAACGCACATAAGCAATTTTAGGATCTGCAATTGTGTCACGGTGATACCTTAATTTTTTAAAAGGGTTGCGGTGCATTCCAGTGATACCTTAATTGTTAAAATGGTTGTATAAAACGTGCATTTCTTAAGAAGGTGCCATAAAATACCCACAAAAAGGGTTGTAAGTGTAAAGGTTGTAAGAAGGTGCCATAAAATACCCACAAAAAGGGTTGTAAAAACAACCTTCATTTCTTAAGTAGGTGCTATAAAAAAAACTACACAAGTAAGTTTACGACACACAGCTGTGTCTTGTGGTGCATTAAAAAACGCACACAAGCAATTTTCCGATTTGCAATTGTGTCACAGTGATACCTTCATTTTTTAAAAGGGTTGAATAAATTTCTAAAGATAACAAAACTCCAAAAAGAAAAAAACATAGGCATTTCGCTGATTTTTCCATGTAAAGTGCCAAAACTGGTGATTTTTTGAAATGTTGGTATGGGGAACCCACAGGGGGTTCCAGGGGGTGTGCCACTGACATGGGTGGATCGGGCCACCAAAGTTAGTGGGGGTCGGTCATAAATTTGGACTCGATTGGAGAACTCTAAATGGGTCAAAGTGGTATTTTTCAAAATTTGCCCCTACCCAAAAGTTCCACCCAAATTGGGGGACATCAGAATTCGTTTTAGAGGTATGGTTCCTTCGGCAAAGTTTCTTATTTTGATCCCTAGAATACGATTTTCACAGAGCAATGGGCGATTTTTTTGCCTCCCCACAAATCGACCCGGCCTAATGTGTGTCATAGACACTGTGGACATGCAAGTTGATGTTTATTCTTTTGTTTTTTTTTTATTCTTTTTCTTTGGGGGGGGTTTTATCAAATTTCGGACTTATATATGAAATCAATTTTCAAAAGGCTTCATATCACAGCAATAAATTTCAACTCTTGGGAGTTATATTTTCAAATAGAAGTTTAATTAAGTTAATGGGCTAGGTGGGTTGCGAAGGCTCAAACAAAGCATATGATAACTATTTTTTGTTAATATACTACAATCTATATTTCAAGCACTAGATAATATATTTTGAAGAAGAGTTCCAAATTTTGGTTTGGTCCAAAGATTGGTTATAACTTTTTGGAAAATCATGGCAACCAATTTGCAGAAATAAGTGTTGATTTAAGCTTTAGGAAGAATATTCTGCACATTGGCAAATGTACAATGTCATAAGGCAAAAACCAAATTAATTTTCAAACCGACCCAACCCATTAAAAACACTCATATTTAGAATTTAAGTTAAGTTTTTATAAATAGTATTTTTATAGTATTAAAAACTATTTCAACAATTGTTTTCAGTTGTATACTTTTCCCACCAAAACATGCAAGTCTTGCAATCAAGATTGAAAATCTGAATCTGTTTGTCCATAAATGCGTTCATTATTTGGATACGAATACTTATCGAAATAATACACATTTTAATTCTTTCCAAAGCGTTGCAAATAAAAAATAACAAATGTATATAAAAATTGACTTTGTTTCTGAAAATTTGATCTCTCCCCGAGTAAAAATTAAAATTTTTTAGTTCAAACTGTACACTATTCCTACAACGGCCGAACAACGAAAAAATTTAAGAAACAAGTTATAAAACGATTGTACAACGGGCACTGTCAGGACATTTTGGCCGAACAGAAGCTGCACAGCAGTGGTAGCGGTGTTCTAAGAAAGTTATAGCCTATAACTTATAGGCAGTTTTAAGCATTTATACGAGTTTTTAGGCAGTTATACGAAGGTTTTAAGGTTTGAGCTATAATATTTTCAATTTAACTCGGGTCCCAATAGGGGTAGCAAAAATGCAATTTTTCTTCCCACAATGAGAATTTTCCCCAAAACTTCACTTCGTTGTAAAAATACCAAATTGGGGCAAGCCTTAAAATTCGTCCTTTTGTAAGTACTAATGAAGCTCATTTCCGAAAGTGTAAAATACAAAATTTCTGACACCTTGGGATGAAAAACAAAGAGCGTAAATGAGGAGTTTACATTCAAAAAAGATAAGTCATACATATCGAATTGTTGGGAAATTACAAAAAAGGCTTAATTTTGTCAGATATTATTTATAAACGAACCAATTATGCAAATTATGCTCCACAGGATTAGATACATTATGCGAAAAAAAAATAGTCTCACAGTGCAAAAAAATTTCAAATTTGAACTTGTCTGGTTTTGAAATTAGAAATGAATCAATATTTTGATTCCGTCGTTCGTGGTCTCAAAAGTTAGAGAAACTAATTAAAATGATTTCTGCATACTTTTTTTCAAATCGGAAGAAAACCGCCGAAAAAATTTTGATTCTCCTAAAGGTCGGTCCTTTTTAGGAAATTTTTTTTTTTGCTTTTAACTTTTTATTTTTTATAGAACGCATACCTAAATCCGCTAAAATGTTAAATTTATAACTTATACCAACGTTTGACATAAATAAGTTTTTAAAATTTTAATGAAAACTACACAAATGAAAACTTGCTTGGACTTAGGGGAGAGGGGTCCCCGTTGTTAATATCGGGGAAATTCAATTGATCATTTCGCTGGAAAGGGACTCGATCGCTCTTCCTCAAACTCAGGCTTTCTTATTTTGTATTACTTTTTAATTAATTTTCATTCAAATATTTCAATTCGTTTTATTGGGTTCCAAGCTGAAGTTGAAAAGACAACTCATATCGAAGTATTGTCAACAACCCCTCAAGTGGTCAGAATTAGTCTGAAGTAAAAAAACATGAAAAATTAAGTAGATTATACATCAAACAGAATCGATTTGAAATATAAATTCGGGGTTTTTACTTATTTGATAAAATGTGTGATTGCTTTTCATACGAATCACTTTGATTTAATCCTTTTTTGCTAGGTTGTACAATAATTTGGGGTTTAAACCCCAAACCCCCCTTTGGTTGCGCTAATGTTGCACAATATAAGCAAAAATAAACTCATCGAAACTGAATGAAACGGCTTGACATTACGTTTTGTTTCTTAAGGTACTATTACAGTGTGAAGCTTTTAAAAACAATACCTTTTTATTAATTTTTTTTACATAGTATTATTAAAGTATTTAATTCAAATTTATTTACATTATGTACAGTTAAATTTGAAGATATAAATAAATGGTTTTTTTTGTGTTTGTATTTGTTGTTTATTTTCTAGAGGTCGTTGAAGTTGGCGTGTTTTAAAAAAGGTTGTAAAGCCTGGTTTTCACTTGGTCAGTTTTCAATGACAAATGTTGTTAATCTAATGGAAACGTATTGTTATTTAGTTTGTTGTCATATATGACCAGTGATTGTCATATAAAATCACAAACAAGTGAGAACAGATAATTTTTGATTGCCAATCAGTATATCGTTGAATGACAAAAAAAAAAATCGAAATGCCAGCATGTTGGCATTTTGTGTCAATTGTTGCCCCAAACAGCTCATTTTAATTTTATTGTTTCAGTTGCGAGATATTTTTGTTGATATTTTTGTTGAAAATGTAGGAATAAAAAGTTAACCGTAGGCAGCCTTGAAGCCACCGGAGGATAAAAATATAACAACGCTACGACTACCCGTTATTGGTGGAGTTGCTTTCAACTCCCGGCTAGAATTGCTTTCAAAAACGTTGTTGCCGCTGAATGACTACCGAAAGGCACACTGTCGACGAGACACCAGTGGTATGGAGCGTATCTCGTTGTGGTCTCACATAAAGCGTTGTGATTGTCTTATCCTCCGGTGGTTCCAAGGTGCGCAACAAAGTTACGCGTTTTATAACTTTGTCCGCTACTGGTTCATTGTTTTGCGATTCCATAATTTCAAATATCATTTCAAATAACAACGAACGTGAAAACAGTATGGCAATCATTTGACACATAAATTCCACGTCAGTCTTTGACATTAGATTTTTGAGTTGTAATGAAAACACATTTGACGTCATATGATTTAAATACCTACTGACATCAGTGATTGTTGTCATTGAAATTGACCTAGTGAAAACCAGGCTTAAGTTGGTTTCTCGTCTCCAGCATTTCCAAGGCGTCGGAAAGTAAAAAAATAAAAGTGCATTCTTCAGTAAAAGGCTGTAGTTGAGCACTCTACCTACGCAAATAAACAAAAAACAAAAAAAATGGGATGCGTTGAAAACCATTTTTAAAAAAAATTACGCTTTTTGGCAGAAATTCGTAGCCGTAAAAAACAAATATAAAACTTTATCCACTTAAGTGCCTAACAGAGTCTATGAAGTTTACAATAAATCAAGATTCATCGAAATCTATCAAGCAAAACTCGAGATATCTTAGAAACCAATTCGAAAAAACTTGTTTCGAGAAAAACACGGTTAGATTTTCTTATATGAATAAATGCGCGACACACGAATATAATGCATGTTATATCTACTATTTTTTTATTTGATATTTTTTTCTAAAATTTCGTATACGCATTCTTAAGACCTTAAGAAACCAGATTGTAAAAACAAAACAAATAATTATTTTTAATTTTTCACACACTGTAATAGTACCGTAAGAACCGAACTTTTAGCGTCTCAACTCTTCATTAACAATTGTGCAGAGTATTTTAACATCAAGTTTTATTAAATTTTAACTTTGGTTTCTTAGAAAAAACATGCGTACCAAATTTTATCTCTGTAGATCAGGGGTGCGCAAACTAATACATACAAAGTTTTGTGTATGTATTGCAAAGCTTTTGTTTTTTCGAGTTAACACTGTACGAAAAGCATCGCTTCAATCACAGCATATGTTCAGTTGCTGTTGAACTTCATGCCAAAGATAACAAGATGGGAAACTTTGGTGATGGCGCTGTAAACTTACGTTGGGCCAAATAATTCTTCCAGCCGGTGGAGCAGAAGTAACTTTAAAATTTAAAAAAAAAAAAAAAAAAAAAAAGATGGGAAACTTGAAAAACATAACCTCAAAAGAGGTTTGTATGTATTAGTGTGCCAAAAAAAGCAACCCTGAAATTCACTCTTGTTCTTCATCGGCCGCAAACTGCCCAAGAAATCACTTTGCACCCCTTTAAAATAATGCCTATTCCCAATTTATTATGATATAAATATTTAAGTTGAGTTGCAATAAGCTGTTTGTAACCTAAACTGTTTATTAAGTCCTTTTATTTTTGTTTATACAAGCTTGCAAAGTTTGCCAATTTCTTCAGTTGTTGTATTTGTCAACATTTTTAAAAATTTTGCTTTTACACAAACCCCCGCTATTTTACACAAACCCCCGCTACTTAAGGTGAAATTTTAAAAAGGAGCGCTCTTCTTCTTCTCCTGCATTTTTGAGCTACAACATCGTTTGTACGCAAGTAAAATAAAGTATGGATTATGTGTTTTAATATGTTAATCTTTAAGTTGGGTTACAGGAATCTATTCTGCACTCAAATAATTGCATGCATTTTCTTATTTGACTCTTAATTGCCAAACAAAATTTGTAAATTTTGGGACTTGTTGTATTTGTCAATGTCTTTTTATATTCACCACAACCAATTCGTACAAGTCCTGTTATATTTCATGGCATCAGAGTTGTCAACTACTCATGTTTTCCTTAAAAATTTGCTTGGGTGGAATAAATATTTTTTTGGTGTTTTTTTTTACTTTATTGGCATTTGTCTTGTCTCTAATATTTAAAAAACTACATTAGTCATGTATTTTCTTAAAATTTCAAGAATGTAGTCATTAAAATTCAGTTAACATAAGAACTTAACATAGAAATTAAGAAGATATAGTAGATAGAACAGTTGGCTTGTCTAACCACGAAAAACACGCAAAGCAATAGGGCTGAGAACACTTATTAGTATGATTAATTCAATTAAAACTTTGTTTTTAAACATGCTTTTTTTCAATATTGTCCATTTGTGAACAATATTCTGTTCGAATTTCCCAATTTAGTATTATTATACGTTCAGATAAACTTAATTTAACATAGAGGGGATTTATACAATGAAACTAGTCGCATGCGACTGTCAAAAGTGAGGGTGCGGAGTAGGAAACGAATGTGAATGAAAAAATTATCGCGGGATGCGATTTCATGAAACTTTTTGACGTTATTCTTTCATATTTTCGTGGGTAGCTGAATTTTGAAGCAAAGTCCCTGCAACGCAGTTTCATCATGTAATTTGAAGATGAAACTTTAAAAGAAAATCGAAGAAAGTTTCATGCGACAAGTTTCATTGTATAAATTCCCTCATATTAAACAAAAAAGCTTTTACATTCAACTCAATCGTTCACATTGCCTGAATCATTGTACAACAACTAAAGGTAAACTCGCTAAATTAGAGCGTACTGGCACTAATGTCAAAACAAAGTTTACACCTCATATAAAATCTCAAAGCTATGAGAAAGACGTGAGAGAGCAAGAATTTTAAAATTGTAAACGAAGTTAAATATGTCTTGTTTCTTAAATTAAAAATTATAAAAAATTGTTCTCTCCGTGTTTTTTTTGATATTTAACCAATTAAAAAGTGTTTCAAGTCCAACATTATTGGAAATTGATTAAAATAAATTTACTGCAAGCCACATATTCGCCACACAGCTGATTTTGACAATATCAGCAGATTTTTTCGTTCGGCAGTAACGAAAAGAGAGCACAACCAGCACTGCAGCTACCTTATTTGTTGTACTATAGCCTGTACTAGTGTATTGTGTTGTGTTTATAAATAAACAGAAATGTTTTGATATGACAAAAAAATCTGATTTGCACCTGCTGCGTCATTCTTCAGATTACTAACTAGTCCTTTTTTTACCACGAATTCCGCGAACAAACGCTTCCCATTCTTGCACAATTCGTCAGCAGACGAAGAAGTATGAAAGAAGCAAAACCTGCTTTATAACATTACATTTTTTAAAGCTTTTTTAATTTATGACATATTAAATTATTTATTTTCTAACAAATTGCAGTTAAGGACTTTAGTACGTGTTTAGTCATAGTTGCCAATCAAATTATCAGAAAAAGTCTATTTTTCCCATATTTGAATTTTAAAAATACCCCACAAATTCCCATAGTAATGTAATTTTTTTAATATATGTACATATCCAAAATCAAAAACTTCACTGTCATTAACTATTATCCTTGCACATGTGGTCGCAGTTATGTTGTTTTTTCATACTAAAAGCTATAGCCCGAAAAAAGATAAATTGGCAACACTTCAATTGACAACAGAATGGAAAGAATTTATTTCATTCATAAATTCAACAGCTGACATTATTAACCTTTACACTTCATCTAATCATTTTGTACTTTTCGAAAGAAAACAAAATGGTTTCTCATGAATAGAATTTAATTTAACATGAAGTTAAACTACAGTAGTAAATATTTTTACAATATTTAGTGCACTTTACAGATTCTTGTTGTCCTTATGAAGTCAATCAGTATAAAATGTGTTGGAAGGGTTAAGATTAAAATTAGTAACTGGCATATTCACCTCACTTTCGAGATGAACAAATTTTTCTCATATGTGTGTTTACTTTTTGGTAATTTCGGATTCCCCACAGAAGTTTCCTATCTTGTTATCTTTGCTTCATGCTGAAAGGTTGTGGTCGCTTGCTACTGCGTTGACGTTTTGAACACGACAAGCTTCGTTTAAAAATAAAGTTAATTATTCGTAGAAATTAAATGAATCCCTATTATTTAAAAACAAACAAATTATTACTGCCAAATATATATAATGAACAAACGCAAGAATGATAGCTTGTCGTATTTAATAAGGCAAATTCGCACAGCGACTGATAGTATTGAATGAACAAACAAATGCAGTAATGAAAGCTTGCCATGTTCAATAAGGCAACGCAGGAGCAAGCAACCGCAACCTTAAGGCGGAAACACATAGAAGGCATGCATGCTTCGAGACTTTCGAGGCATGCTTTTTGAAACACATAGCAGCCATGCATGAACAATAACAACATAAGAAGAAAAATGCCAAATGTAAACAAAATCAGCTGTTTCCTAGCTGCCAATGCCTTGATGCTTGAGAAAAGTTCAAAGATCGCCAATTTCAAGCATGCATAATGATGCTTGATGCGTGCATGCTTTCTTTATAGGCTGGAACACATAGAAGGCATGCTTGCATCAAAGCATCTGACGTTTAATTCGGAAACTCTTAAGCTTATGAGGTAACGCATAAAGAAAGCATGCACGCATCAAGCATCATTATGCATGCTTGAAGTTGGCGATATTTCAACTTTTTTCAAGCATCAAGGCATTGACAGATAAGAGACAGCTGATTAACGTATTCGTTCAAGTCTGATTTTATTTCGCGGCAAAATGTTCGAGGAAGTATTGATTAACGAAATTTATAAATTCCCATGCATTTTCAATAAACAATACTGGGCGTATAAAAACAAAATTGAACGCGAAAAAGCATGGGCCGCAGTTGTAGCGGCAACTAAATGTTCTGGTAAGTTTTTACAAACTATTTTGTGGCTGCTGAGTATTTGTTTTCATTCTTTTTTTAATAGTAACACATTGCCAAGGACGCTGGAAGACTTTAAGAGACCGTTTTGTAAAAGAAGTCAACAAAGCCAGTTCCCCTTCCGGTAGTGTCCGGTAGTGTCTCCAATTGAGGGTGTCTCCAATTGGAAATACATGGAGGCCATGGAGTTCATGAGAATTCATTTAACTCCGAGACCGTACGGTAACACATTTTTTTTTCTTATAGTACAATATCAAGTTTTCAATCTGAAGAAGAATCCGGCACCTTTTTCGAACCTGAAGAGCTTCCTAGGAATCGTCGCAAGAAATTTTGAATGCACAGCCTTTCCATGAAGGGGAAAATGTGGCTTCTTCATCAAAAGCTAAAAAACGAAAGGCAACCGAAGTCAGGCAGGAAGGGTTTGATACGCTGTGTGGAACAGTAAATACAATTTTTATGGAAAAATTTTCGCGGGTGTCACGGAATGAAGCATTTTTCAAATATTTGGACACAATCCTGACAAAAGTGGATGAACAAGCACAGGATTCAATTAAATTAGATATAATTGCCTTATGCAGTGAGCAAGTGAATCAAGTGCTAGAAAAAAATGATACAGCTTCCATGTTTTCATAAAACATTCAATTTTGATTTTTTTATAAGTGCCTTACGTTGTGTATGTTAACATAACGCGACTTTCCTTTTTATAATCTTAAGTTTCGACTGAATGAATATATGGTTCCTATATAGTTTTTATGTTTTTACGTTGAATAAAAAAATACTTTAAATGTTTTTATAAATAATTAACTCGTACTCGGAATTTTATTTTTTAAACATATGGGCATTTCCACAGAAAAGTCTACCAGGACCGAAAAAAAAAATATTAACTAAACAAATAATTTGTTTGTTATTATTTAAAAAAAATGCTTGAATTTTTAGAATTTACTGCATTTAAAACTTATTTCAGTTTTTATTCTGAGAAAATTGGCCTGATATCTGAGAAATATGTTTTTCTTGCTTTTAGCTGCTTTTAAGGACTTTTTCTCTTAAGTATTTTTCGTTTATTTATTAACGTTTTGTTTGCACTCTTCTTATACAATCCATCTATAAACTTCAAATAAACAATAAAAAATAAAAAAATAGCAAACAAAGCACGATTTACGGTTAATTTTTTATATTGCTTTAATTACTATTCGCATGTCGCGTTCTTGTACCTAAATCATCATTTGTTATCAGAACTTCGTGATCGTTCTAAGCAAGTGTCTGAAAATTGTAACTTAAATCAAATTTGGTCGCCTCACTATAAAAAAACAGTTACTGCAGGTAAAAATCATACTAAACATTTAATATTGATCATCAAAATGTGTCGCGTTCGCGATCATGCGCCGTTTTTTAAATATACTTTGTATGGGAAGTATGGAAAGGTTTCATTCGATTTTGCTGAATTTTTTACTAAGTGTTAATAGCACTAGTTAAAGCTCATGATCTAATTCTCAAGTCATTGGATTGATTTTTAATAGATTTTTAAGAAATTTTCCATTTTTAGAACGTCAATTTGTTTGGGAGGTAAACGTGGTTTTCATCCTATTTGGCTTTTTTTCGAACATGGTCTTTAATTTTACGATATAAGCCTAAATATCGAATTTCATTACGATAACTTAATAATAACGGCTGTTTTCATGTCAACAGACAGGGGGACATAAAGAAACAGGGACATACATGGTTAAGTCAACTTAGATTGTGATAATGCAGGATAATGTATGCACTTTTATATATCTGCCACGCCTTCTTATGGGCGTAAAAAACCTCGTCATAAAGTTTATAACAACATACTTAGTACGGGTGGGGTTAAAACAATATATCATAATTTTCTCACAAGCCTCATATGTATTTTTTTTTTTTTGTTATTAATATTACTAAAATAAAACTCCCAAATAATATATACGATGTTTTTGGTAGGTAATGCAATATTTAGATGAAATTACTTTAACTAATTCTTATTACAAACGTGATGAGAAAAAATGTCGCGTGCTAGATGTCGCGTTCGCGATCAGGCTTAAGCTCAATAAAAAAAAAGCTAATGAAAATATGTCAAAATGATAACTATTTCTTGAAAGCCACTTTAATCTGTTTTAATTTACAATTTACCGCTGTAAAATATTATGTTGCGTTTCGCAGATATCTGCATTTTTCTAGATGCAGTCGAAAACGAGTTCCATTTTTTGTCGCGTTCGCGATGCCATGTTTATTGCTAATATTTTGGAAACATAAAATCTAGAGAACCTAACTTTTTTTTCTAAATATAGTGCAAATAAAATGCTATCTAAAACTTGAAAAAAAAGAAAATTTGTTTTGAGTTTTCTTTATTATTTTGCTCCTCAAAGGCGTACGAATGTCGCGTTCGCGACTATGGAAATGCCCATATGTCATCTTGTTTCTCTTTTTTGTTTCATTCAAAATTGAGGAGATTTGTTAGAATGTTGCTTAGAAATAGTGGCAATTGTAAGTTTTCTAAAGCTATTTTTGTTAAAGATACACATACACTGAGGAAAATATGTGTTGAAATTAAATAAAATTGTGTTCATATCAGACGAATTTGTTTTTTGAAAAGAGCTTTGAACAATTTCATTTAAGTTAAACCCACATGATTTTAAAATTAAATTTGAAAAAAGCTTTGTTTTAAACTAATTAAAAAAATTCCAAAACTGTCTTGGCATTCAAATTTTATTTGTTTTTCAATCAAAACTATTTAAAATAAACTAAGTCATTATATAGTCTTTTAATTGGTCACGAAGTTGAAATGCTTGTTTAGAAGCGTTGTTAGAATTGGATCCAGTCGCCTTAGCCAAAGGCTCTGCGTGTTATCTCCACAAACCATTAACAATTTGATCGCCATTTATTGAGTGCGAATAGTCAGGAGGGCAATAGCTTCCGTCGCTCATTTTAACGAAGTTGTGCAATACAATAGTAGCTTTAACGATGCATTCAGCAGACTCCGGATTCATGTTTAGTGGACCAAGCAAAACTCTCCAACGTGATGTAAAAACAACACCAAGTGTTTTCAATAGTCATTCTTGCCCTTGAAAGTCGCTTATTGAACATTTCTTTGTCTAATGGAAGTAATCTGCCAGGATATGGGCGTATAAGATTCGTGCGAAGAGGGAATGCTGCATCACCAACGAAAAAGTATGGAAAATCTACGTTTGTATTTTTTAAACAGCAGCTTTTGGGCAAATCCAACGAGCCGCTAAAGAGCTGCTTTCCGAAATGAGAATGCCACAGAACACCACCATCACTTTGTGAACCGTATGCACCAATATCAACTGCCATAAAAGTGTAATTTGCATCACACACTGCCAACAATACAATCGAATAGCTACCTTAATGTTAAAAATTACAAACTTTTTAAAAATTTTAAATTATCCAAATTTAGTACCTTTATAAATGTAGAATGTTGCACCAGAATTAGATGAGCACGTAATATGTATGTGCTTTCCATCTATTGCTCCTACGCAGTGAGGAAAGTTCCAAATTTGCTCATAATCTGCAGCGATTCTCTGCCATTCAAGGTTATTAGGAATCGAAAGATATATGGTCACCAGTGAATCCCACAATACCGTACAAGTTTCGCGAATAATCTTTCGTACTGTAGATGCTCCCATTTTAAAGGAAAGAGATAAATACCTAGTAGAGTCACCATGAGCCAAGTATCTGAAAAATGGATTAGAAAGATGTACACTTTTGGAATTATTAAAATGCAGACTTACACGAGAGTAAGAAACAAACGGCATTTTGCAGAGATAGATGGTCTGTTGCTATGTTTGGTTAAATCCTCTTTTACGAGGTTAAATAACACATCGAACACCTCCGTATTCATCCGCACTGCAATTTTAAATTGTTCCTTATCTATGGTGTAGAGATGTTGGAAGCTTGCAGCAAACAGACCATCTATATCTCTCGTTTGGTACAATGGTCGCACCCAAAACCTGCGACTTCCTCGCAAAGCATTTAATTGCTCATTTGCTTCATGCAGCATGATTAAAACAACCATTATCCACAAAATATCTTCACAATCCATTTCTTGAATATATTTTTACCGCGTTTTTTTAAATAATAACAAAAATCAAAGCAATTTTGACAGAAAACAAATATTTTAAATGCATCAAGTTATTGGCAGCTAGAAAACAGCTGATTTAGTTTACATTTGGAATATGTCTTCTGTTGTCATTGGTCATGCATGCTTGCTATGTGTTTCAAAAAGCATGCCTCAAAAGCCTCGAAGCATGCATGCCTTCTATGTGCTCCAGCCTTATGCGTTGCCTCATAAGCTCATGTGATTTCGAACTAAACGTCAGATGCTTTGATGCAAGCATGCCTTCTATGTGTTTCTGCCTTTACAGCATGAAGTTCGCACAGCGACTGATCGTGTGCAGTGCTGCCGTTTTACCATTTTTAATAGGAGTAAATTTCCAGTTTTTGGAGAGTATTTGGTAAGTTTTAGGAGTACTTTAGTTCTTGGAAATAATGACAAAAAATAACTTTAGCAAAACAAACTTATAATCATATAAAATGTTATTATTTTCTCCTTTTTATTAATTAACCGTTTTTTTCATTTCATTAACAAAGTTTTGACGTAGAATTACGTCTTACAGCGCGGTTTGTATGGGGTAGTTTTAACAGATTTTTTTCAAGGTCATTAGGCAACGTTTTTGGCGAATACTTTAGGGTATACCTACAGCCTTTAATACTCTTCGTTCAAAGATAATATATACACTAAAATATCAGATATATCCTGCGCTGAATGAATATCTAACTTTGGATTTTGTCACTATTATATTAAAGTCACAAAATAGTAAAATATAAGAAGAAAAATTCATGTTTTTATATAAGAAAATCAATCATCAGCTGCTTATGTGCCTGCTGCTTTCTTGTTTTTCTTTCGTTGTTTATGCTTGTATGCTTTGGTTTTGCACGAACTGATGGTTCGTTTTGGCAGCATTGTACGCATTAGTTCGCATTGAGTTTATGTATGCACTACTGTTCTAGTATACTAAGTGCTCTATTTTGAAACCAGAGGTCATGAACCTCTTTTCAACTCAGTCAATGAACTCAATTTGTCAAATTTAACGAAATGGTTCTGTGATCCGGTTAGATTTAACTCTTATGAAAAAAACGAGTTGGATCATATTTCTTTTTATGCTTTTACCCAATAGATGTCGTAAAGTTTTAATTTTTGCTTATAATCAAATTAATTTGGATTCCACATCCCACTAGCACTAGCTAGTGTAGTTTGCAATCTATGCATCGAACAGAAAGTGTAGCTAGCAAACTAAATATCAGACAGAGACGAGAGGAAAGGACATGTGCTCAGCGAGAAATATAGTAACCATACGATTTTTTAAAAATCGGGGTCTTAATTTTAATTTGAAATAAGTAGTTCGCAGAACTACTGTAGCTCGCAAACTATATATCTGGCAGAGACGAAAGTGGCACCAATGGAAAGTGCATTTGCTTCGCCTTCTTTTCAACTAAGTCAATGAACTCAACCTGTCGAACTTAACAAAATGATCGGAAAAATTTGAAATGTTGCTTGTTTCTTTTTGCTTGCTCATTTAATCATACTTACTTTTAACTTTTTCGTTGTTTGGCCTCGATAAGTAGTCCATAATTGAGTCTTATTCATTTATTTTTTAATTTTTGGCAGATCAATAAAAATACGTGCAAAATGAAAAAAACTATCGGACTATCGGACCAAAGAGATAAAGTACAAGCGGTTACAACTTAAACGGAACTCTACGTCTAAACTTACGATACTATCGAAACTGTTTCTTTTTTCATTAATATGGCTATAAATTTTGACATGATGGCAACAGTACATACTTCATTCGTAATAGTTGTGGCCAATTCAGCGCACCTTTTTATTGGTTTATCCAAGTTATAATTTTTCCCATCCGGTTCAAAACTACACTCCACAAACGAAACCCGCCCCAACCTTTACGATATTCCCTTATTAAATTAAGCTCTGAAAATTTCCTTTCTGCAGTTGCATTGCCATGTTGAAACTACAATATTGTGCTTAGTAATTGAAGGGCTTATTGCAAAAACATGATAAGACAAAAATAAAAAATTTTTAAATAATCGCCTTTGAACCATTTAAAAAATACATAATATAGACGTTGCATGTTGTCGTACTTTTAATACTTGTGCATGTTGATTATCCAACATGTAGAAAAAATAATGAATAAAAGTGGAAAGCACAAATTTTTTTAAGCTATATACATCTTTTGCTGTTTTACGATTTCTTGGACTTTGTATTAGAAAATTTTTATAATTAATCGTTTATTATCTTTTGTTTCTGCTTAATCTAACGATATATAATATTCAGTACTTAACTGCAGAAACTGAAATTTCGTTAAATTTTCAAAGCAATGAGCATCACTTCCATAAATGGAAAGATAATATTTTTAGATTCACATAACTTATGTTCTTAACTAAAAGTCTGCTTACTTATTTTCCAAATTAGCAAATTTTTTTTCATTTGGCCGCCTCGTTACACTGTGCGGCATAATAAAAGACAAGGTGAACAAGAAAATGTGAAATGTGAACGAAAAAAGTGAACAAAAAAGGAAGCGTTCAGAAAAAATTATTTTTGCATTAATGGCGATAGTAGTACTTTTTGTGTTTGGGGAGTAAAGTAGTACTCAGGAGTCAATAGGAGTAAAATACTCCGATACTGTGATCAGTGCTGTCACTTTAAAATTTTAAATAGTGGTAGAATGTGTAGTGGTTTGAATGTCATCAAAACGATGATTTTGTAATATCTACGCTTTGTTTAGTTTTATAAAACACACTTCCAATCATGAGTTTCAAAGTACAAACAAAACCTCGAACAAGCCAAGAGTAGACTGGGATCAGCAATTAAGCAATTTTCAAGCAAAGTTTTCATGCGCACCAACATATTGTTAGCTTAGTTCTTATATTGAATCAGTGATGCCACTAAATTTTTGAAAATATCCCTACCGCATTTCATGAAAATCCCTACTTTTCCCTATGCAAACATAATTTTTCCCTACAAGTTTCCCTACATATTTATTTCATACATCTAAATGAAACACAAAAAGTTTGTTGCAAACAAAAAAATAGCATGTACGTATGCCTCAAAATGTTTATTTAATATTATATTTCACATAGATTAATCCATAAAATTGGTTTTTTAATACGTACTCAAAAAAACAATAAAAAAATTAACATAAGTATATGTAGACTAGTTAACATCGATAAATCCATATAATTGAATTGTACACAAAAAACAATAAAAAATAACATAAATATATGTTGACTAGTTAACATTGATAAATCCATATCATGGTATTAAACATAAATAAAAAAAATACAAAAACATAATATAAAAGATAAGTCATTTTTTTTAATGATGATCATAAAGACCTTTATAATTCATTTGTCTGAAATGGCTTTCGTTACATTTAAAAGAAGTGCAATCTTGTTTTTCATCTTGTAAAAAAGACCGAATTATGCAAATTGAAGTGAGGTTATCGTGACTGATTTTATTCCTTTTTTTTGTACGAACATCGGTTACAATAGAAAATATACGTTCAGCATCTGCATTAGCATGAGGCAATATCAAACAATGCTTGGCTAGTTTGGATAAATTGGTAAATATTGCTTCATTATTAAAATTCCTTAAATTCTCAATTTTTATCCAAAATTCTTCGATACCCATGTTCTCAAGAACTTTCTTTTCAGGTTCAAGAAATTGAAATTCAATAGACCTCCACTCAACCAGCACGTCATTTATATTACATTTCAATTTCTCACAAATATTTTTAAAATCAATTTCACGCCTGCTGAATTCAGTATGTACCCCCAGTACAATTTTGGGATCAAGAAAGCACATATCTTTGAAAAAGGTCTTGTTTTTTATCGGCAATCTTTGCTGAATTTCTTCCAGAGCAGTGATATAAAAAGATAGGCAATCTAATCTGATTCGTTCGGCAGCTATTTTTGGAAGCGTATTCAGTAGCTCGAGACATTCAGGGCAAAATTGACATCAAGTAAGCTCAGTGACAAATGGGTATGTTCAAGCACAGAACAGAATGATTATGTCAGTGGGTATGTTTAAGCATATATGAAGACTTAACTTGTTCAGTTTTTTCACACTGAAAGAATTTCAACTCAATTAAAGAAATTATATGCAAATATAAATACACATTTTTTTAGAAATATAGAGAGAAATTTAAAATTTTAAAAATTCCCTACATATGAGCGTATATTGGAAATCTGTCCTTTTTCCCCTACATCTCAAAACTAAGGATGAATTTCTCTACATGTAGCCTCTTTTCCCTACTAGTGGCATCACTGTATTGAATTCAAAACATTTCATTTTAGGCACACTTATAAAATATAAGACACAATCGTTGAGATATTTTAAACTCATATTTCAAATTTCAAAGAAAAATTATTTCTCTCCTGTATATTGGAAAAATTCGGGAACTTGCAAACGCGATAGGATGCAATTTTATTTTGGCTCAGGTGGCAAAAAGAAGCGTTTTAAAAATTTCTGACTTCGAATTGTGAATGGGAGAAACAGATATTATTAAAATGATTTGGATGCCCTCAGGAACATGAGCGTTTTCGTGATCTGCCGAATTTTAAAAAATATTTTGGAATAATGGGACAAGAACTGAAAAACAAATTGCAAATTTTTTTTTGGTTTTCATGGATTAAATAACGTTTTTAACATATAGGTATATCTTAATTAAATATAATCCAATAAAATGTTCCAAAAATATTTATTGAAAAATATATTGAAACAAAAACTTGAAATTATTATGTAAAAATAGGTTTATCATTATCATTGATCATAAGAAGCTCGGTCAAAGTCCTTTCTGTTATATATTGTTTTCTTGGATCTGGCATCGCCGCAACTGTCACTTAGCATGTGACACTAGAGCTGGATGACTGGCGCTTTTCATATAGAGATTTTAAGATAAACGTTTTTATAATTGAAACTTAACTTTAATTCACAATAAAGTTCTTAATTATTAACTTAAATTTCTTAATATTACATGGTGTCAGATGAAAAATTGAATAGAACATTGTTGTAGTAAAATTTTATGAAAACGCTACAACAAACATGGCAGAGCAGCAGCAAGAATTTTTACGGACGCAGATGGAAGTCTTGCAAACTATGATGCAGCAGATGAACGCTATTCAAGAAAAACTGAGCAAGGGTGATGCTCAGATACCATTCCCAAGGCCTTTGCAAATATGTGGGTGTTCGAAAGATAATTTCGAGCTGTTTAAATCAAATTGGAATACATACGCTCAGGCAACAGGTATGGTAGAATGGTCTGCAGAAAATGAATCGAAGAAAGTCAATATTTTGTGGTCAATGGTTGGTGACGAAGCAAAGCTTAAGTTCAATAATTTTGGTATTAGCGATGAGGATAAGGTTTCAGCTGAGACATTGCTCAAAAAGATAGAGTCATGTGTAACTTATAGTAACCACATACTATTCGAAAGATGGTCTTTCCATACATGCAACCAAATGGACTCAGAGTCATTTGACGACTACTGGCAAAGATTAAATAAAATAGCAGATAATTGTTATTTTAACGAAATTCAACAAAGCACAATAAAAGCAACGATGCTCCGTGATAGAATCATTTTTGGTACGAGCGATGAAGGTTTAAAAAAGTCATTTTTAAAGGAAGATCCTGCCAAATTAACACTCGATGATGTTATTAGAAAATGTAAAATTAATGAATCGACCGAAGAAAGGTATAATACTTTGACATGCGATAAATCGGTTAAAAAATTGAGGTCAAAGCAGGCCAGTTATGAGAAGAGAATTTGTAAATTTTGCGGTGGCTCACATAGCTTCATAAGTGGTAGTTGTCCTGCTCTTAATAAAGAATGCAGTTTTTGCAAGAAAAAGGGGCATTTCGCCAAGTGCTGTTACTCTAAGAATAAACCTAATAAGTCAAACAAGCTGCATTCCGTTGGTGCAAATTGCGAGGATGACACTGAATCTGAACCAGAAATGACGATTGAAAAGCTAAGCCAAAGAGGTACAAAGGCAAGCTCCAAAGCTAAACTAGAATTACAAATTTGCAATGAGTGGAAGAGCTACGAATGTGACATTGACAGTGGTGCCGATGTATGCATTGTTGGTGTAAAGTACTTAAATGAGTTGCATGGTGGAAAAAGCTTTACTTTGGAGCCATCTAATTGCAAATTAAAAGCATTTGGTGGTGCTCAGATTAATGTGAAGGGTAAAGTCTTGATTAAATGTCGTCACAAAGGAAAAACGTACAGCATTGTATTCCAAGTTGTAGATGTGGAACATGGCTTCCTGCTTTCCGAAAAGGCTTGCTTAACATTGGAGTTGATAAAGTACTGCCGACTGGTTTCCGCTTCGAAGTTTTGTTCTGAAAAAGTCAATGTTGAAGTCAACAGTCTTAAATTAGATGCAGAAAGAATAGTTCATCAATTCAAGGATGTTTTTGAAGGTTATGGAAAACTTCCCGGTCTTGTTACATTAGAAGTTGACTCTTCAGTTAAGCCAGTTATTCAGAAACCAAGGCGGATTCCAGTCGCTTTACGAGAAAAATTTAAAGCTGAACTAGATAATTTGGTTAAAGAAGACATTGTTGCCAAAGTGGACAGTCATACTGATTGGGTTAGCAACGTTTTGCTTGTTAAAAAAACAGAATCATTTCGAATCTGCATTGACCCCATACCACTTAATAAGGCATTGAAAAGGCCAAACTTACAATTTACAACAATAGACGAAATCTTACCAGAACTTGGTAACGCTAAAGTATTTTCGACTATTGACACTAAGAAAGGGTTTTGGCATCTCGAGCCAAATAGCAGCTAGATACAGATAGCAGCCTGCTTACAACTTTTTGGACTCCGTTCGGAAGATATCGCTGGAAGCGATTGCCTTTTGGAGTTTCACCAGCACCAGAGTTGTTCCAAATGAAAATACATGAAATGACACATGATCTACAAGGTGTGGAAATCATGGCTGATGATATGCTAGTTTGTGGATGCGGTGATACAATTTCAGATGCTATGAACGATCACAATAAAAATCTGAGAGCTCTTCTAGAACGCTGCCGTAAGCAAAACTGCAAGCTAAATAAAAGTAAGTTAACGTTATGCAAACCTTCGGTTAAGTTTTTTGGCCATATTTTATCAAATGAAGGTCTTAAACCAGATTCAACAAAAATCGAGGCTATAGTCAATATCCCTGTGCCACAAAATAAAGGGGATCTACAGAGATTTTTAGGTATGGTCAACTACTTAAGCCGTTTTATACCAAAGCTTACAATGCAAAATGTTGAACTTCGAAAATTACTTTTAGAAAAAACTCCGTGGGTTTGGTCAAATAATGCTGATTCCGAGTTTCGAAATTTGAAAAGTATTATATCTGACATTGAGGGTCTTCAATACTATAATGTAAAAAAACCAGTTGAAGTTCATTGCGATTCATCCTCCATGGGATTAGGTGTTGCCGTTTTCCAAAACAAAAAACCAGTAGCTTTTGCTTCACGACAACTAACAAGAGCGGAATGCAACTATGCGATGATAGAGAAAGAGTTGCTTGTAATAGTTTTTGCTTGTTTACGGTTTGATAAGCTCTTGGTAGGTAATCCTCAAGCCACAATAAAAACAGATCATAAACCATTAATCAACATTTTTAAAAAACCTCTCTTAAAGGCCCCAAAGAGACTACAATTAATGATGATGATTTTACAACGATATAATTTTGACATTAAGTTTATCAGTGGCAAAGAAAATGTTATAGCTGATATTTTGTCGAGAGCTGCAGTGAATTTGAGCGATAAAGATTTCAAAAACGAGATGATGCGAAGTAACATCTATGCTATTTGCAATGCAACAACTAATGAATCAAAAGTATTTGATAATATTTGCAAACTAAAACTGGTCAAAGCTGTTAAGATAAGCAGTGATTGTACAGAGCAGATACGGCATGAAACTGCTGAGGATAAATCATCATGTGGCTGGCCAAGATATATAAAAGATGTCTTAAGCGAAGCAAAAGTTTATTTTAAATTTAAAGGCGAACTGACACTCCAAGATGGCTTGATTTTTCGCTCAGATCAAATTGTAATACCAAAAAAGCTGCAGAAATTAATGATTGAAAAAGTTCATGTTAGTCACAGTGGCATTGAAAACACAATTAAATTTGCAAAAGCAAACATTTTCTGGCCAGGGATGTGCCAACAAATAGAGGAGAAGGTGCGTACATGCGCAGCATGCGCAAAATACTCTAGTTCTCAACAAAAACTACCAATGATTTCACATGATATACCGACATACGCATGGCAAATTGTTTCTTTGGATGTATTTTTTGTTAAATATAAAAGCAAACAAGAGAAGATGCTTATCATTGTTGATCACTTCTCTGATTTTTTTGAATGCTGTAAATTGCCTGATTTGACTCCTCACTCAGTTATAACCATTTTAAAAGAACAGTTTTCTAGATACGGTGTACCAGAAAAGGTAATCTCTGACAATGGAACACATTTTGTGTGTGCTGATATGAAACAATTTGCAACTAAATACGGCTTCAAACATGTAACCTCATCACCCTATCTTCAACAAGGAAATGGCAAAGCAGAATCGGCAGTTAAAATTGCAAAGAAGATTATTATTAAAGCTGACGAGGAGAACGAGGATATGTGGTGGTCTCTACTGCATTGGCGAAATACACCAAATAAGATAGGAAGCAGCCCAGTACAAAGAAGGATGTGTAAAAAAACAAGATGCGGCTTGCCAGCGATTTCCAGCAATTTTGATCCAAAGATAATAGAAAATGTTCCAGAAAAAATTGGTATACAAAGGAAAAAAGACAAGTACTACTATGACAAGTCAACAAAAGAATTACCGGATCTCGATATTGGACAAGAAGTCTTAGTGCAGATAAGGCCTGATACAAATAAACTATGGTCTAAAGGTAGAGTGACAGACAAAGTATCCAGTCGTTCATATGTGGTTGATGTCAACAAGACTTCCTATAGAAGAGACCGCGTGAACATAAAAGAAACATTATCAGCGGATAAGCAAGTGGGACTCAACAACTCAATGTTAGACAGTTCAACAGACACGTTTGAATCACCACTGAACTTCTTTCCCGATCTTGAAGCAACGTATGTGACTCAAAGTTCTAGCATTTCTACGGATTTAACTCCCTTGAGAAGACCTGAGACTCGACCCAAAAGACATGCCAAGATGCCAATAAGGTTTCAAGATTATGATTGCTCAACAGACTAAATGTATTTTCTTCATAAATCACAAAAAAGGGAAGATGTTATATATTGTTTTCTTGGATCTGGCATCGCCGCAACTGTCACTTAGCATGTGACACTAGAGCTGGATGACTGGCGCTTTTCATATAGAGATTTTAAGATAAACGTTTTTATAATTGAAACTTAACTTTAATTCACAATAAAGTTCTTAATTATTAACTTAAATTTCTTAATATTACACTTTCAAGGGCTGAAATGGCCAATTTTTTTTTTTAGGTTTATCATAAAAATTATGACTAATATGAAATAGTGGTAGATTTTGGAAAATGGTAAATAGTGGGTGGTAAAAGTGGTAGAAGTAAAAAAAGACGAAAAAAGTGGTAGATCTACCACAATTGTGGTAAAGTGACAGCACTGGCTGTGATAGCACGAATGTGAATAAATATTCAGTGTAACAGCGCGAGTCTCGACTGAAAAGTTTTTTTGACTGAAAGCTTGTGAAAGCATGTGAAAGCTATCCGCCCATGGGCGGCCTTTTGCGCATGCCTGTGTTATAGTTACAGCAGGCATGCGCAAAAGGCCGCCCGTGGGCGTATAGCTTTCACATGCATACGACAGCTTTCAGTCAAAAAGCTAAAAAGACATTGACATGTCTACACCAGGGGTGCGCAAACTAATACAAACAAAGTTTTGTGTTTGTATTGCAAAGCTTTTTTTTCAAGTTAACACTGAACGAAAAGCACGAGTTTGTTCATTGCAACAATCCCAACATACGTTCAGTTGCTGTGCGAACTTCATGCTGAAGGGTTGCGGTCGCTTGCAACTGCGTTGACATATTTAATACTACAATCTTCGTTTAAAAATTAAGTAAAATTCCACGAATTAATTAAATCCCTATTTATAAAAACAAAAAATTATTACAGACAAACAAATGCAATAAACAAACGCATATTCATGCGTATGCATGGTTGTTTGTCGTTTTTAATAAGGCATCGCAGGAGCAAGCGACCGCAACCTTACAGCATGAAGTTCTCACAGCGACTGATCGTGTGCTGTGATAGCACGAATGTGAATAAATATTCAGTGTAACAGTGCGAGTCTCGACTACAAAGCTTTTTTGACTGAAAGCTGTCGTATGCATGTGAAAGCTATCCGCCCATGGGCGGCCTTTTGCGCATGCCTGGTCTACACAAAAAATGAAAACAAAGCTTCAGAGGGGAATGGCGGAGTAAGTATGCATGGCTGGAAGCGAAGGGCCCGAAAAGCTTCTGCTTTTTTTTTTGCTTATTTTTGAAGAAATAGCTGCGCATTAATTAAAATAAAGTACGGAATTTTATTTTTTATAAATCCTCTCAAACTAGATGCTTAATAAATTTCTTTAACATTGTTAATTATACATTAAGTGGTTGAAATGTATTTCAGTATTTTTATACCCCCACGCGTACTGCGCAAGGGGTATATTAATTTTGTCACGACGTGTGTAACGCCCATAAGTGGGCGTGGCAGGTTTAAAAAAGTATATCTATTCTTGATCAGCATCACCACCTGATTTTATTTAGCCATGTCCGTATGCCTGTCTGTCCGTCGGTCTGGCTGTCTGTGGACACGATTACAGCCGTAATTTTCGAAGATGAAGTTCGAGAAAATCACGCCTACCTCCCGTACAACCCCTAATTGAAAACTTTATTAAAAGGCTTGTCTTTACTTTGCAGAGAAAACAATTTGATATAAATGTATTTCAGACATCATCAAAATAGTAAAAGTTTTTGAAATCTCATATAAAAAGAGCTGCAATTTAAGATTTTGTTCCATTGCGAATCGCCCGTGGGGTATTTTGACTTCGGCCAAGTCGAACCTTACTAGTTTTATTGAACTTTGTTTATTGATTTTTAAAAAAAATATTTTTATTGTTCTTTTTCGTTATTAATTTTGAAATGTTCCTTAGTGCGCAAACTAAAACATACAAAGTTTTGTGGTTGTATTGCAAAGCTTTTGTTTTTCAAGTTAACACTGAACGAAAAGCACGAGTTAGTTCATTGTTACAATCACAACATATCGCACACTAAATACAAAACAGTCACAACTCAAAAAACATGACTTTTCAGGAGAAGCGAAAAATAAAACCCTTTGGTTGAAACTGCAGAAAAAAAACAATTTTCATTAAAACACACAAACATCATTCTTCCAGTTAATGAAGAAAATAATGAAAAAGATAGTGAGATATATGTTTTGTGAATTGATTGATAACAAAAAGTCGATATAAAAAAATTTTGAGTTGTGACTGTTTTGTATTTAGTGTGCGATATGTTCAGTAGGGCGTATCGAATTACATTTTTTTTTCGAATTTCACATTCTAAGAGGTCTCAAAAGTTTCATGTGGTTGTCAAGATCTGCCAAAAAAAATTTTATGAAAATAAAAGGACAAAGTTGTTTTTTGAGGAAAACATTAAAAAATAACGATCTTAAAATGCTTTGATTATTGTAAAAAAAACTACATTTGTCTAAAGGAAAAAATTTAAATGCAGTTTAACTAGCAATATCTTACCGAACACGATGATACTCACGCTTTTTACCCACAGTATCCTGTTTGAAGGATATTCGAAGCGAAAGTTATACTCGAGATGGCACATAACTTTTGATTGTAACCATTCAGTCTAAATTTTGATGGCATTGATTATAGTGTTGGCGTATTTCTTATATATGATGAATTTATAATTTGCATAGTTTTTGCATATCAATTCTCTTGTTTTAGAGAAATGTATGCTAGAACGCAATTTTTTAACTTTTTCAAAAAAATTAATATTATATTTTATATCACGGGCATAAGAAGTGGTGTCGAAGATAATTTTCTCAATTTAGATTTTTCAAATATTTCTATATATGACCCTACCTTAAAATATGTATTTATTATGCCAGGCTTACCCCACGATTTTTTTATATATTTTAATACTTAAAAAAATTTTACTTCGTGCCATCAAATTTCTCAATTTGAGTTATTTCTTCTTTATGGTTATAATTTCGTTAAAATACATTTAATGCCGTTCAATTGGTCTCAAAAGACTAAACAATTGTTTTTAAAATGTGTTTTAACGAAATTATAACCATAAAGGGGACATAACTCAAATTGAGAAATTTTTTTGCTAGGAAATAATTTCTTTTAAAATATCGAAATAGAAAAAAAATCGTGGCCTTAAGCCGATATATTAAATAAACATTTTTATGCAGTATCGTGTTCAGAAATTTTCAAAAAACCCAAATTAAGAAGATTATCTTCGACACCACTTCTGATTCACGTGACATAATTTCTTATATTAATTTTTTTGAAAAAGTTAAAAAATTGCGTTCTAGTATACATTTCTCTAAAACAAGAGAATACAAATGCAAAAACTATGCAAATTTTTAATTCATGATATTTATGGAATACATCAACACTTTAAACATTACCACCAAAATTTATAACCAATGTTTACAATCAAAAGTCTTGTGCTATCCCAAGTATAACTTTCGCTTCGAATATCCTTCATACAGGACACTGTTGGTAAAAATCATGGGTAGCACCGTGTGTGGCAAGAAATTGTTAGTTAAACTGCATTATTACTTTTGCTTTACGACGTATGCGGTTTTTCTTAAAAAAATCAAAGCATTTTAAGATCGTTATTTTTTATTGTTTTTCCCAAAAAACAACTTAGTCCTTGCGGGGCAGGAAGATGTCCTTTATTTTTTATAAAATTTTTTTTGGGTGATCTTGACAATCCTATGCAACTTTTGAGACCTCTAAGAATACGATCTAAATTTTTCGATACGGCCTAATGTTCAGTCGCTGTTTGAACTTCATGCTGAAAGGTTGCGGTCGCTTGTTACTGCGTTGACATATTGAATACTACAAAAAAAAAAAAAACAAATTGGCTATTTCAGCCCTTGAAAGGACTTTTACCGAGCATCTTATGATCGATTGTGTTGTGTGTTATTAAATTTTGCACACAATTGACCGAGAACTGGACCTACATGTTTTATGCCGACTCCGAACGGCTCATGTTCTCAAGAAGCTTTACATGGCATTATTTTACTCTCTGAGGTTTGCCATTGTCTGCAGAGAGGTGGTGACCGATCAGAAAAAATTTTTCGCCACGGCTGGGTATCGAACCCGGGCTCCGAGCATGCTAAGCCACACACTTAACCTGCATGCCACGGTCACCACCTTAAAATTGAATACTACAAGCTTCGTCTAAAAATTAAGTAAAATTCTACGAATTAATTAAATCCCTATTATTTAACAACAAAAAATTATTACAGACAAAAAAATACAATAAACAAACGCATATTCATGCGTATGAATGGTAGCTTGTCGTATTTAATAAGGCAACGGAGGAGCAAGCGACCGCAACCTCACAGCATGAAGTTCGCATAGCGACTGATCGTGTGCTGTGCAGTGTTGCCAATCTAGCCTTTTTGAGGCTAGATCTAGCCTTTTTTTTTGTTGTCTAGCCTCGAAAATTACCATCTAGCCTCTAGCCTTTTTTTTAGCCTTTTTTTGTTTTTTTCTAGCCTTTTCTAGCCTTTTTTAATATATTGCTTAAAGATGCATTACTACATCCAATTTTTCTGACGTTGCAATTTTGAAAGTGTAAATCTTCTATTGCTCTTTTTATTCTTTTAAAGTGGTTAAACCCAAATATTTTCTGTTATAGAGAAAGAAAACTCCAGTTACTCTACAGAAGAAATAACTATAATTGAAATATAATGGCAAAAAATTGTAAATCACAAGTAGAATAGGAATCTAGCTGGGCAGAAGCTAGAGATTCATTGAATGAAGATCCGTTCCAAGAGCTATCAGATTTGATTTTTAGTTTTATTATTTTAGCATTAAGCAACGCTGAGGTAGAAAGAATTCTTAGTACAACGAAATTTCAAAAAAAAAACTAGAAAAGAAACCGTATTCAACTGTTCTTAAAAGAAAACGAGTAAAGAAAGTCTAGTCCGACTATGAAATACCCTAGACCTCCTTTTATATTTAAATAAACTATATATTAAAATACTAAAACAAATAGAAGTAACTTCCTATTTTTGTTTAAAATTCCTGTATTTATAGAACTATATAGGTTTTACTAATGAAGGTTGTATGGGAGGAAAGCGCGTTCGTAGGTGGATTACGCCTTTTTTTGTGAGCACACCTTAGTTTTATATACTATGATCTCATACCAAGTTTTATCTCTGTAGGCCAAATATAAACGTTTCTATTGTGTTTTCCATATTGTGGGTTTCATGGGAGATGAGCATGTTTATGGGCGGATGTCGCTCAGTTTGTGAACACATCTTAGTTTTGATACAACAATCTCAATACCAAGTTTTATATTTTTGGCTCATATAAACCTCTTTATAGCGTTTTTACTATAGTGGGTTGTATGGGAGGTGGGCGTGTTTAAGGGCGAATGACGACTATTTTACATCTAAGTACACATCTAAGTTTTAATATAAAATACATATCTGATAAGTTTAATCCCTGTAGTTCAAATAAAAGGGTCTTTATAATAGTGTTTTCAATGTTGGAGTTGTATGGGAGGTGGGCATGTTCATGGGTAGAGCACGCCAATTTTTTGTGTACGTCTACGTTTTGATACAAAATAAATACATTTAAATTTTATTTCGGTAGCTTAATTACAACCATCTATACAGCGATTTTTATTGTTAGTTGTATGGGAAGTAAGCGTGTCCGTGGGCGGATTCTAAAAATATTCAATAGTGTAGATGCTTGGGTTCATGTGAACATGTGTACCAATCTCATCTCCTTCTTAACCTATATTAACAGATAACACATAGACAGACGGACGGACGGACATGGTTAGCTCGACGCAAGAGGTGACACTGATCAGGAATATATACTTTTCTATACCGGACTCGCTTATTTCTATGCGTTACAAACGTTTGCACAAAGTCAATATACCCTGACCTTACATGTTTAGGGTATAATAGCGTTAACAAATCTAGCCTTTTTTTAGCTTTTTTTTTAAAGCCATCTAGCCTTTTCTAGCCATTTTTTAAAGGCCATCTAGCTTCTTTTCTCAAAACTTTCTGGCAACACTGGTGCTGTGATAGCACGAATGTGAATAAATATTCAGTGTAACAGTGCGAGTCTCGACTGCAAAGCTTTTTTGGATGAAAGCTGTCGTATGCATGTGAAAGCTATCCGCCCATGGGCGGCCTTTTGCGCATGCCTGGTCTATTGTAAACCCCAAGCAGTGTTGCCAGAAAGTTTTGAGAAAAGAAGCTAGATGGCCTTTAAAAAATGGCTAGAAAAGGCTAGATGGCTTTAAAAAAATAGCTAAAAAAAGGCTAGATTTGTTAACGTTATTATACCCTAAACCTGTAATGTCAGGGTATATTGACTTTGTGCAAACGTTTGTAACGTTTAGAAATAAGCGAGTCCGGTATAGAAAAGTGCATAAATTCCTGATCTGTATGTCTGTAAATATAGCTTAAGAAAGAGTTGAGATTGGTACACATATTCACATGAACCCAAGCATCTGCACTATTGAATATTTTTGGAATCCGCCCACGGACACGCTTACTTCCCATACAACTAAAAAATAAAAATCGCTGTATACCTAACGAAATAAAATTTAAATGTATTTATTTTATATTATATCAAAACTAATTATATTATATATAATTATTTTATATCAAAACGCAGACGTACACAAAAAATGAGAGTGATCCACCCATGAACATGCCCACCTCCCATACAACTCCAATATTGAAAACACTATTATAAAGACGCTTTTATTTGAACTACTGGGATAAAACTTATCAGATATGTATTTTATATTAAAACTTAGATGTGTGCTAAGATGTAAAATAGTCGTCATTCGCCCTTAAACACGCCCACCTCCCATGCAACCCACTATAGTAAAAACGCTATAAAGAGGTTTATATGAGCCAAAAATATAAAACTTAGTATTGAGATTGTTGTATCAAAACTAAGATGTGTTCAAAAAATGAGCGCCATACAACCCACAATACGGAAAACACTTTAAAAACGTTTATATTTGGCCTACAGAGATAAAACTTGGTATGAGATCATAGTATATAAAACTAAGGTGTGCTCACAAAAAAGCGTCATCCACCTACGAACGTGCCTTCCTCCCTATTTATTTAGTTCTATAAAGAATACATGGATTTTAAACAAAAATAGGAAATTACTTCTATTTGTTTTAGTATTTTAATATATAGTTTATTTAAATATTATAGGAGGTTCAGGGTATTTCATAGTCGGACTAGACTTTCTTTACTCGTTTTCTTTTAAGAACATATCTTATCGTTAGAAGAAAATTTAGCATGCCATTTTGAATACGGTTTCTTTACTTGTTTTTTTTTTATAAATTGCGTTGTACTAAGAATTCTTTCTGCCTCAGCGTTGCTTAATGCCAAAATAATAAAACTAAAAACCAAATCTGATAGCTCTTGGAACGGATCTTCATTCAATGAATCTCTAGCTTCTGCCCAGAATTCTGTTATGAAACTTAAGTTATTCCACTTGTGATTAACAATTTTTGCCATTATATTTCAATTATCGTTATTTCTTCTGTAGAGTTACTGGATTTTTCTTTCTCTATATCAGAAAATATTTGGGTTTAACCACTTTAAAAGTATTAATAGCAATAGAAGATTCACACTTTCAAAATTGCAAAGTCAAAAAAATTGGATGTTGTAATTCATCTTTAAGCAAAATATTAAAAAAGGCTAGAAAAGGCTAGAAAAAAATAAAAAAAGGCTAAAAAAAAGGCTAGAGGCTAGATGTTAATTTTTGAGGCTAGGCAACAAAAAAAAAGGCTAGATCTAGCCTCAAAAAGGCTAGATTGGCAACACTGACCCCAAGTACGATTAGCTATGTCCCGGTTTACACATGTCAACAGTTGACCGTCAATTCTTGCATATTCCTTTTTAAACTGGACGATTCAATTTACATACGTCAAGAGTTGACGATCAATTATTTTGCTTCTCCCTCACTTTGTTTGCGCTGATGACGCTGAAATGAAATGAAAACAATAACAGAACAACAAACGAACACAAAGCGAATTGCCCGAGAATTGACGGTACGGTCAACTTTGTTCTTTCCCCTTACCGCATGAATAAAGCGCCCAAAAGCACAAGAATTGACGGTCAACTGTTGACATGTGTCAACCGGGACTATGCATTTTTGAAATTTGTATTGAAGGGTAAATTGAATACTTTCACATAAGGGGCCCCTTTTTACGAGTCAACTCTAGGCCTTCTTCGTCGTAGTTACGCCACTGAGTACTTCTGAATGTACATACAATGATCACTCAGAAATTCAGCAAAATTATTAAAATTTGGACAGGACAAACACTGTCGGAACAGCGAAATTTTTTTTACCCACTAAGGCCTCACCCTACGATTTCTGAAAGCAAAATACTGATTTTTAGGCTTATTGCTCCGGAACATGAGTACAAATTTATTTACGTCATTTCAATGTTCAGGACGTAGATAATTTAAATACAAACATTTTGATATATTCATCGATTGTGTGAGATAACTGGTTGCTGAGATATACATATATTTTTAAGAAAAAAAGCCATTTTTCTCGCTTTATAGTGGATGTTAGAATTTAAAGTTCGATTTTAGAGAAAAATCAAAACTCAGTTGAAATTTCATTCACTCACTGAATTGAATTCATCGATCTAAAAAAACTATTATCGAGGTTGCGTTCGTGTTTTCAGTTGGCACTTCGTTATATAGATGCATAACATTTTTTCGTTCTATTACAGGATTGATTTCTTTGTGAATATAATTTGCGATAGACATTGCTGGTAAAATTATTTGGTAAGTTTATTTCATTCATAGTTTAATGCTAGTTTTAAATGTTATAATTATATTTTGAGTCGCACTATGGGCTCGCTGAGCATTCTTTTAAAAAAACCTTAAACATACGCGCATGTTTGATTAAATATTTTTTCTTCACTGAGATATATCAACGTAGAAAAAAGATATTTAAGAAAACTCAACAATATGCATTTTGCACTATACTCAGGTCAGAAGATCTCGGAAATGTGAAAGTGGAGAGATTTGGACCTCAGATTCAGATACAGCGAGTCGAAATCCTTTGGAAAAGTATATTCTAGTTTCTGTGGCTGAAATTAAGTAGACCTGTGTAATTTGAGGCTACTAATTATTTTGTAATAATCGCTTTTAGTTTTTTTGCTGAGCACATATTTTTCTTTATATATCAACTTTTGAGGGTTGTGAAAAATTTCGACACTATATTGTTAGACTGGCTCAAGCAATTTCGGCGGGATCAGTACCTGTAGACTTGGCTAAGATAAAATTAGGTCCCATTCATCATGCTCGATGGCTCACAAAAGCAGCACGCATTCTACGATTAAACGTAACTACAAACAGTCCGTCTAATAATTTGAGAGACTTACCCACACGGTTAAAAATGTTGGACTAGTTTTTAATCCAAACTTTGGTTTAAAGTCATTTTTAATCCTAAAAGTACTATTTTTAATTCCATATTTTAGTTTAATTTTTTTTAATCACTGTAGGGTTTTCAACGAAAAAAAAAGTTGGTTCCACTTAATTGCATATATCTCCAGAACCAACAACAGCAATCAAACAAATGATATATCAAATAAAAGCTAATAAAATTTCTTACAAACAATGCCAACATCATTTTTTGGTCGAGCTGTTAGTTTTGGTGGAATTAATTCAAATATCGGGGATTTTTTTTATTTTTCAGAAAAATTTCCAAAAAAAGACAAAATAGTTGCAAATTTCGTTAAGAAATCAAAATATTTTGTTGCTTTTGATATTTTTTACTAAAAACCTTTATTTTTCCAAAAAAATAAGTTATTGTTGAAGAAAATCTATTGAGAAATGAAAAAGTTGTGTTCAATGGAACGAAAGAACCCAAATGGTGTGATTATCAATTTATGCATTTGGACTTATTTTATTGCCATACAAAAAAAATGAGAATTAAAGGTTGTTGTTATAAAATCATATATTCTTAATTTTTATTGTTCTTTTAATAATTTACATTATTCGTCGCCCATCATTCCTTTGTTCCAAAATCCTTGGTACCGATTCTCAATTACTTTCATCTGTTGGTGGAATCTTTCCCCATGTTCGTCGCTCTCGTCACCGAGATTCTTCGCTTTCTTTGTCTAACGCCTTGACAGTGTTTTTCATAAGTCCAAGTTTGATGTGCAACGGTGGGAGAATTATGTTTTACTTTGTGTAGCCACTCTGTAAACCACAAAGCATACCAACGACTTTGAGATCAGAACATATTTTCCAGTCGTGTTGTTCATATTTAATACATGTCAATAGCTTCGCCATTGTTTCGTACGTTTCCTTTGTGTTGACTGCATGTGCGATCGGAATCGATGGCTTTTTATTTCCTATATGAAGTAATACCGCCTTCAAGCTCACTTTGCTGCCATCAATAAAAAAACGCCACTCTTTGGGAATGTACGGCTGACCAAAGGTATTAAATAAGCCAGGAATGTCTACGCAATAGCAGATATTGTCATTCTTAGTAATGTGTATAGCAAACGGTTTTTCACGATTTCTGTAGTATGTCACCTTAACATCGGGTCTCAAAAAGTTGAATTGTTGCAAACGAGGACCATGCAATTCCGATTTTTCCTTTGACAGTTCCAAATCTCTTATCCAATCATTCAGCTGCGCTTGCGATAAAAGGTGAGTTGTGTTTTCAGTTGTAATAGTACTACCACCTGTGGTTCCTTCCAACTCCATTGAATCTACGGATTTTCGATTGTTTTCGCGTGTTGAATCGGGACAAGTAGGATATGGAACATCGTCAGAATGAGATACTGGCAATGAAACATTCGGGACAGTGGCGTATATCACTCGTTTGTGTTTTCCAACACCAGTCACTTTGGCCAGATAAAAATAGCAATCGTTTAGATGGCAAAACGGTTGTCTCCAGATCATCGGAACATCGAATTTCATGTATCGTTTTTTACCCGAGCTCCATTCAGACAATATTAATTTGCACGATTGACACAAAATACTTGGCGTCCATGATTCACCAATGTTCTCAGCCGTAATACCAAAATAATGTAGATATGATTTGGAGTAAATTCGTAAAATTGACTCGTTTCTTTTCGAAAGTAAATTCACCGCACACGTAGCAGAAAATATCTGGGTAGTTTTTACACTGGAATTCTCGCAGTCTTTTACTCATTTTATTTTGAAGTATATCTTATTTTTTCCTTTCGTTACAAATTGTGCGTCCCTTTGTTTGCCACGTTTTTTAGTATAATGCATGAATATTTTTGCTTTTATGCATCTCGAAAGTGCTGCTGGTACAATAAAGGTAGGTACAATCAGAGCGCGACCGCCGAAACTGTCAAAAAAACACAAAATAAGTATTCACATGGCATAATAAAAACAGGTAGGCTCTCTTTCTTATAGCCATAAGTGTCGAAATCAGACGTTATGCTGTGACGGTTTCGACGGTTGCACTCTCAGTCGTGAACCTACCTGTTTTTATTGTAGCGTGTTTTTTCTTGTCTTTTCTTTCGCAAAACTCTTGACTTGATTCCTATGAACAATAAAAATGAAAAATAAAAAATTATAGTACAATAACCCAATTTATTTCTATGACAATAAAATTTGTAAAAAAAACATAACTTGGGTGCTTTCGTTCCATTAAACACAACTTTTTCATTTTTCAATAAATTTTCTTCAACAATAGCTTATTTTTTTTGGAAAAATAAAGGCTCTTAGTAAAAAATATCAAAAGTAACAAAATATTTTGATTTCTTAACGAAATTTGCAATTATTTTGTTCTTTTTTTGGAAATTTTTCTGAAAAATAAAAAAAATCCCCGATATTTGAATTAATTCCGCCAAAACTAACAGCTCGACCAAAAATGATGTTGGCATTGTTTGTAAGAAATTATTTTAGCTTTTATTTGATATATCATTTGTTTGATTACTGTTGTTGGTTCAGGAGATATATGCAATTAAGTGGAACCAACTTTTTTTTTTCGTTGAAAACCCTACAGTGGGCAATATCTCGAAACATTTTTTTTCGGAATCAGCGACCGATTTTACATGAGAAAAGAATAGTGGCATTCAAAGTACAAACAACTTTTCGTTATTTGTAAACCAGTGTAATTACACGCATATGTACATGCAACTACCTTCAGCTGCTGCAAGGGTACCCTTGTAAATATTTACTTTAATAATTTTAATATTTACTTGAAATTTTGAACTTATCTCTAATTTCATTTGTGACTCTATCTTTGGAAATTTTATGAAAAACATGTAAGTACATATTGAAGATATGTGTGAAGTGAATGGAAAATTTATAAAAAGTCTAAGTGCTAGTGATAAACGTCGGTTGGATTTCGTATTACAGTGTTTTTTGGTTTTTAACAAATGTAATTTTGTTTTACCATATCTATTGAAAATTTGGTGTAAACTAGCCAGTGTAAACTAGTGATATTAGTTTTAAGATATTTTATTCAAACAGCTATTTACACAAGAAATATGTAATACTTTTCGATTACATATTAGTAATTCAATAAAAATGAAAAATAAACCTTTTTCTTGGCTGTATTTCTTTAACGCATTCATATCAAAAGCTATTTTTAAAAAGTTGGCGGTTAGAAATTCATCGGAGAGCAGAATACTTCGGCAATGTTGCTTAAAATTCTTCGGGATTTCTCAATCCCGCATTATAGAAAAAAATTTCACTACGCCTTAGGATATATCGATGGTTAAGCGCACTAAAGTGATAAGTGACCTTTTGACGAAAATAGGTCTACCTTGTGTAAATTTATTGAAAATGCATAGCCACTGAATGCGTGTCTGTACACAGTTAAAATTAGTGTTTCGTATTGAGATGTATTAAAATTTCAAAACAAAATCCACGTTCCTAAACATTAAAAATTTTTCACTTATCACTTGAGTGAGCGTAACCATCGATATATATTGTTATCAAAAAGTAAAATGTTTGGAAATTTTGCTTATCTTTGCCCTGGATACAGCCCTGAAGTTAACATTTAAATCACAATAATTGAATACATGAAATATAAATGAAAAGTTGTAAAAATTTTTATTCATACATTTGATTTTTGGAAAAGTAATCCTTTTGTATTGTACTAAATTGACCTCAATAACCTTATGACCTAAATAAACTATATGCGTTTATATCATATTTATATTTTTAAAGAAATACAATTCAAAGAAATTAACATTAAACGCTCATGTATAGAGACACAATAAAAAAATTATAAATATTTTAAGCAAGCAAGCAAGTGCAACGTGAGTGTTTGTTGCTAAGTAAATATGTACTCCATGAGTCCAAAATTCAATGTAATTCATACAGGCTCAGAGAGAGAATAAAATAGGAGTGAGCGAATTACATATTGAGTCAAAATGCACCGTTTCAAATAGATATAAGAGAATCGGGACGAGAAGTAAATCCGAAGCAGCGAACGCATATGAAAAATAGACTTCAACAACAACAAATTAAAATAAAGTTCGTTGGTGGCGATAAAGGTGGCAGGAGCATGGGTTTGTGGCAACAGCCACAGTAAGATACGAATCGAAGCAACAACGGACGGACCGAGTGTATTCAGTATCGTACAAACAACATACACGGAAGCATCTCAATTTGAAAGTAACGGGTTCGCACGGTGTCCCGCATATCATGAAGCGTGCAATGAACGATTAAACACTTAAAGCAAATCACTATGCAGTTGTGTAAATACCAGGTGGAAAATTAAAGTGATTGTCGAAAATAGACAAAAGCACAATGGAATGCTTGTAAATGACTCGGTATATCAATAATATTGATTCGGGTAAATAAAGAATAAAACAAGTCATAAAATAAGTGTTTATTTAAGTTCCAATACATGGTGTATTGACAAAGTTCCGAAGCACAAAGGAGAATGCATCTCCAACCCTTATTTTGTTTCAACATAATCTTGGTTGTCTATCGGCATCTAAACAGCGTATCAGTGTTTTTTAATGTCTTATGTCGAAAAATTCAGCAAACCATGTCATAAAAAAGTATTTGAAGTAATCAACATTTTTGTCAAATGGGCCCGATACGCACTTAAATACAGGTGGAGGGTGTTTATGTTTTAGAGAACACGTATGTATTCAATTAACGAACAGTGCAAGTTTTAAGAAACGACTGAAAGACGTGCACAAAATCCAACTTTCTCAAATATATAGATATATAAAGTGCTATGTTATGAACACATATATCAGAAAACATTGAATACATGTTTGTAATCGATTTAAACTTTTACTAAAGTTCTCAATAATATCTCAACAGAATGAAACATTTATAAAACTTTCATCAATAAATTGTGTATACCTCGATAAATTTGACAGACACAAACATACCGACAAAATCCATATACGTTCACCTCTGTTCAAGTCAGAATATGTAGAACGGCAATAATTAATGAGGTGGCCGGGTATTTTATAAGACAATTAGTCTAGATTATTTTACATGCCTTTATAATATATAGTATTGCAGTTAGGACTATCCGTTAACTGGCATGAAACATGGTCTTAACTCATATTCAAACCGATTATTTCATAAGAACACAATTTAAAAACTTCACACCATATGGCAAAATGCAAACAACGGAATTAATTATACACAAATGCATATTAAATTAAAGCAATGAATAATTTTCGGCACTACATACTGTGAAACAGTTCTAGTTTAGATATAAATAATTATATATGTATAAACTTTCAAAACAGTTAATGTATAATCCTTTTTTTCATGACAGCAATAAAAAAGATACATAACAGTAAACATTAAGTCATACTTATTAAGACATACAAACCTGAATACACACATATTTAGATATGTGTATAAACGCATTGCACGTGTGATAATCGTTCTGTTAAATTAAAAAAAAAAGAAAAAATTACGGAAGGTCAATGTTTATAATTAAGTTCTAAAAATAAATTGAATTACATATGAAGTTTATTTTAGGGATTGAAGAACTTGCAAAATTGCAATTAATATATGTTTTTATATAATTTGAACTTTAGCACAATTATTGACGAGAATGTTCCAGATTAGAACGAACTATGTTATTACATGAACTTATGCTACTCGTCTGCAAGTGTCAGATATTTACTTCATGGTCGCAACTCCAAAGTACGGTTAAAAATATCTCATTGATTTTTGCACAGTCTTATTTTGGGTTAATGAACTTTTAAGTCTAATAATATCTTGAATAGACTGAAGAAACTGTGGTAGGCATAAAGTAAGTCTGAACATCGTATCCACGTTTAAAAATTATAACATATTAAAAATGACAAATGTTAATAATCAAGTTAACACTGTAGAATGTTTCCATAAATGCCCTCTCCTTATACTAATGATAGAACTCAGGATAACTCATTGCGCATGTCGCGTATTTTGACGTATCATGGTATGACATTATAGGAACAATACACATGGAATGCTTTAAGGTAGAAAGTAATTTTTGTCATATTTTATATCAAAAAATTTAACGGTAGGATAAATGATTATAATAGGGAAAGTACAACAAAAAATACAGAAAACACATAAACTGAGTTTTGTTTAAATAAAATATTTCTTGTTTAAAATTTTGTACTTTTTTGGTACAAATGTATTCCGGTTTTTGTAGAAAACAGTAAGGCTTACTGCTCTCTTCTAAATAGCTTCTTAATAATGTAGTAAGAGTAAATGGCGATCGCCAGACTTATGAGCGGTGTTGCCAGTCTAGTCTTTTTTTTGTCGTCTAGCCTCTAAAATTGCCATCTAGCCTCTTCAAGAAGAAGAGGAAATATTTTTTGAGATATAGACTAAAAAAGTGATAGAGGTTCAATGTTTGTTTACTAACCGAGGCAAGCACTTGAATGAATAATACATATTTTAGAATTGAATAATGGATTTGATTTTGTTAATCGTTTTTAAAAATATGGTTGAGGTGTCATATAACGGGGCATACCAAGTAGATGTACCATGAATAGTTTTAAATCAAATTTGTTGTTAACCGTGGTTAGAATAGCGATATTTCTATAAATTGCAAAATGACCGTTAAAGTCGCGATATTTTTGGATAATCAGTATCAGTCGGATATATAGTGGTAAAATCTGTTGTTCAAAAAAAAATTTGTTTGATATATTTTTGCACTATTTTGATAAAAAATCGAAGCAAACAATTCGGGTTTTCACTAGATTCATAATATAACCCCTTTGAAATTTTAGTCAAATATGAAAAGAGGATAATATTTTTCTTAAATGAGGACATTCAATGAAGACTTTATACCGAAAACCAGGAAATTTTTACCCTAATACATGTTTCTGGATTTAATATTAATCAATTAAATTAATTTAGATCAATTTTAGACCAAGGGTTTCTTCGACCAACCTGTTCAGAATATTCCTTAGAATATTTTCCGCGCATTCGATTTTTATACCCCCACGCATACTGCGTAAGGGTTATATTAATTTTGTCACGACGTGTGTAACGCCCATAAGGAGGCGTGGTTGGTATAGAAAAGTATATATATTCTTTCTCAGCATCACCACCTGAGTTGATTTAGCCATGTCCGTCTGTCCGTCTGTCTGTCTGTGGACACGATAACAGCCGTAATATTCAAGCTATCGTAATGAAATTCGATATTTAAGCTTTTTTTAAAAAAACTAAGATCAAGTTCGAGAATGGGCTAAATCGGATGAAAACCACGCCTACCTCCCATACAACCCCAAAATTAAAAACTCTATAAAGAGGCTAATATTAAAGTTAAAAAACTGAAACTGAGGTGTCAAAACTGAGGTGTGTTTGAAAACTGGGCGTCATCCAACCACTAGCACGCCCACCTCCCATACAACCCCAAAATTGAAAACTCTATAAAGAGGCTAATATTAAAGTTACAAAACTAAAACTCAGTATTTGAGTATTCTATGTCAAAACTGAGGTGTGTTGAGAAAATGGGCTTCATACACATACTAACACGCCCACCTCCCACACAACCCCAAAACTGAAAACTTTATAAAAAGGCTTATATTTATGCTGCAGGAGAGCAATTCGATATGTTTTTGTATTTTAGACAAATAAAAATAACAAAATCTTCAAAAATCTCATACAAAAAGCTCTCCAATTTAAGATTCTTTAACCCTTAAGAATCGGCCGTGGGGGTATGTTAACTTCGGCCAAGTCGAAGGTATACCTTACTAGTTTTTAATTTTTTTCACCCATCCGCCCTATTGTACATACCTGTAAAGGGGGTAATTACCCCCTTCTTGGGGGGAGAACTTTTAAATACTTTACTTTTTAATACTTTATTTGGAAAAAATAAATGTGACCATAGTTTCAAAGCACAAAAAACTTTGTTTTTTTTTGTTTTGTGACGTCATTTGCGTGTAGGTGCCGTTTTTATGAAGCGATGTGAGAAGAGTAGGACCATTTTGCTTGTAGCATAACACGACCTGTAATCATCTGCAAAAAACAAAATATAATTATATGTAAAGCAAACACTTACGTCGAGGTAGTAACTTCGCCTTTTTCTAAAAATGAGCCTGAAAATAAAGTTACATTTCGTTCTAGTACTCAAACTTACAGCCATTTTTTAAACAATCAACTTTAAAGACGCGTTATTTTCTTACAAACAAAAATTAAAAAAAACTTGATCACTACCTCAGCGTAAGTGTTTGCTTTATAATAATTATATTTTTGCAAAATATTAACGATTAGTTTAAAAATGCCCTTTGTATGAAATCATTGAGCAAGTAACATTGATTTTGATTTGTAATGAGCGCAATTAAGATTTTGGCTATACAGACAAGAGTTGCCACTTAAAATATTTTATTCTTAATTTTTACTGAAAACCTGCCAAACTTTTTTGCAACCTATGTGCCAACAAATTTTACCATTAAAAAACAATACGTGCATTGTTACTTTCAGTTTTCACTTTATTAATTTTCAAAAATAAAAGTTCAAACAATGTAAAATCCAATAGTTTGTTTATTTTTTAGAAATATTTCAGCTATAGTCCTTATGAAAATATTATATACATCTGCAATACTTTTTGTGATATATGTTATATAACAGGGCTGCTTTGAAGTGAATTAATATTAGGTTAATGTTGCTAAAATTGTATCAACTGCGCAAATTATTTGTTGCATACAATTCTTTTTGTTTAAGTTAATTCTAAATTGTTTGGAATTTTGAAATTTTTCAAGCCTACTTAAACTTCATCTTTATATTAATAGGCGTAGGAAAAACAGTTTATTAATACTTTTTTTAAATGAAATAGAGGGTGGAGAAGGAGTGCCTAGACTTTTTTATACAACTATAAATAAGCAAAAAAAAAATTGGTCGATTTTCGACCCCAGGCGGTACTGGTAATTATAATTACAACAAACCAACCAAATTACCACAACCGACTTTCATGAAATGAACCTACCATTTTTAGTCCACTTTTAGTAAGGAACTAAGTCAAATTCAATTATTTCATTAACTTCAAATTTGGCAGTGTAAATAGGCGAGCGAAACTAATGTTAATGATATTAACACCGTTTTTACTCTTTGTAATAAAGACATTTTTACACTAATTTCTAAAACGTTTGATATCTTTGCCACGCTTCCTATCAGACTATCTAATAACACAGAGTGACAAAATAAAGCTTTTTTCTCCATCAGCTCGAGTTTCAATTTTTGCACATTCAATAACAATATTTTTGGCAGTTTCGAAGATATCGACGTTCAAAGTCAAAAAAATTTCACAATTTTACGTAGGCTGCTCTATTCAAACCCTTGTATCTTTGATATTTTTCAACGAACTTACAAAAACTCAGTCATAGTAATACAAATAGGTAGATCAACAAAATCGATTTAGCAAAACTATCAGAAAAAGAACTGATTTCCATGTTTTTGCCTATAACTCAAAAACTCGAGCCGATGGAGAAAACGGAGTCCATATTTGAAATCAGAATCCGTCGCGCAGTGTTATCAGTATTCATTTTGTATTGTTCATTTATTTTGAAAGTGTACCATATCATAGTCGAAACGTTAGAACAATAAGTTTCAAATTGCTTTAAGTTTTTTTTATTGAAAAGAACTATGTTTTTTTATTGCACATACTTGAAAATATAATTGTGCAATTTTTTTTATAATGGAATAAATGTGAAAAATTTGAATAAATCAACCTTAAATCTAAAATAAGTTAAATTTAAAGTCTTTATATACTTTTTGCTAAGATATTATTCCAGAAAAGGGGAAAAATAAATAAATGCGGAAATGTGCGTGTATGTGTCTGGGGAAAAATGCTTCTTAAGCAATTCAATAATTTCAATTCAAAAAATACAATTTGTCTATTTGTAAAAAGACAAAATATTCTCAAATCGAAGATGTGTGTCTTTGACAATTTACCCCCCCTCCCCCCCCCCCTAGATTTTTTCTAGATCCGCCCCTAACCCCAAGCCCCCCTCTCTTCGTTGTTATATTTTTTGACGAATAAAAGTTGTCAACATAAACGTGGGGTGGGTACTCATGGTGTCACCCCTATAAGACATTTCTTAATGCAGTAAGAAACCAATTCGATGTGATTTAGTGTTTTTATTATTATCTTTATGTTTTCCCAAAAAAAGGTTAAAAAAAAAAAAAACAAATTAAGGACGGGGTAAAGTATTGAACATCTCAAGAATATTGAATTGAACTTTTAGTTCAATCGGAGCAAAACTAACGGATTTATGATAGTTTGAATGATCGTTGCTCCAACTCAGCTATACCAGTGAACAAAACTTCAAATCGATTTTCCCAAAAATGTAATTTTTACAGTCGGTGACCACGATTCGGAAAAAACTAATGAACCGATCGTTTTCAAAATTTCTACACATAAATGTAATTTTTTTCAGTCGGTGACCACGATTCGGAAAAAACTACTGAACCGATCGTTTTCAAAATTTCTACACATATTGTACATTAGGGCGTATCGAAAAATTTAGATCGTATTCTAAGAGGTCGCAAAAGTTGCATAGGCTTGTCAAGACCACCCAAAAAAAATTTTATAAAAATAAAGGATATCTTCCTGCCCCGCAACGACTAAGTTGTTTTTTTGAGAAAACAATAAAAAAATTACGATCTTAAAATGCTTTGATTTTTTTAAGAAAAACCACATATGGGCATCTCCCAGTGGCACGGAAGCGACATTCGCACGGTTTTAATTGCTCGAAAAACAAGAAAGAAACAAAATGAGCTGATATGTATTTAAGTGTTCTAACGCGACGAAAGAGTGCTACATTTTTAAAAATATTGGCGAGATTAGTACAAAGTAATAAGCAATCATTCAATGGAACGGACGCGACAAAAAATATAAGTTTTTTAAGCTCGTATAGTAATATGCAAAATTTAGCTAATTTTGAGAACTTTTTTATATATAATATACATGTTAATGGAGGTCAAAGGATAACTATTCTTCGTAGACTTATGAAATATAAGAATTATCTCTTATATTTTTTTAAATAGATATAGCACGAATACGGACGTGACATCATGGACGCGACAAATTTTTCCACAGTAGTAAAATACAGTAAAGATGTTCATTATAAATTTTAATAAAAATACATCATAATAAGTTGAATGCAAGTAACATAGCAGTAATACTAATCAAAATATAAAAAAAATAAAGTTATGATACTGCCTAAAAATATTTATTTAATATATCAGCTTAAGACCACGATTTTTTTTCTATTTCGATATTTTAAAAAAAGTTATTTCCTAGCATCAAATTTATCAATTTGAGTTATGTCCCCTTTATGGTTATAATTTCAATAAAACACATTTTAAAAACAATTGTTAAGTCTTTTGAGACCGTCTGAATGGTATAAAATGTATTTTAACGATATTATAACCATAAAGAAGATATAACTCAAATTGAGAAATTTGATGGTACGAAGTACAATTTTTGTAAGTATTTATATATATTAAAAAAAATCGTGGTCTAAGCCTGGCATATTAAATACATATTTTAAGGTAGGGTCATGTACAGAAATATTTGAAAAATCCAAATTGCGAAAATTATCTTCGACACCACTTCTTATGCTCGTGATATAAAATCTAATATTAATTTTTTTGAAAAAGTTAAAAAATTGCGTTCTAGTATACATTTCTCTAAAATAAGAGAATTGATATGCAAAAACTATGCAAATTATTAATTCATCATATTTAAGAAATACGCCAACACTATAATCAATGCCATAAAAATTTAGACTCAATGGTTACAATCAAAAGTTATGTGCCATCTCGAGTATAATTTTCGCTTCGAATATCCTTCAAACAGAATAATGTGGGTAAAAATCGTGAGTATCATCGTGTTCGGTAAGAAATTGCTAGTTAAACTGTATTTAAAATTTTTCCTTTAGACATATTTAGTTTTTTTTTACAAAAATCAAAGCATTTTAAGATCGTTATTTTTAACTATTTTTCTCAAAACACAGATGTTTCAGATGTTTGTCCTTGCGGGGCAGGAAGATGTCCTCTAATTTTCATAAAATTTTTTTTGGCAGATCTTGACAACCACAGGAAACTTTTGAGACCTCTTAGAATGTGAAATTCGAAAAAAAAATGTAATTCGATACGCCCTACTAAACATGTCTCCCTTCTTCAAAAATCGCGTAGAGAACACCAACAATATTATCGTCCCTAACTCCAATTCTTTGAAAATATTTTACCATAATTGTGGTGGCATGAGAAGCAAAGTGAATAAACTTTATGTGGACGCTAAATCATGTCATTTCAATGTTCTTGTATTCCCTGAGACATGGTTAAATGATACATTAAAAAATGAGAAAATTCTTGACAGTAACTGGACTGTTTTCAGAAAGGATCGAGACTACGCCTCAACAGGTCTTTCTCGAGGAGGTGGAGTTCTTATAGCATCTCACAATTCTCTCTCAAGTGAGCTTATAGATACACTAACCCATAAACTCTTCGATCACAGAATAATTAGAGTTTGTTCAGGAAATAGTCTTTGTGTGTACATAAGTGCCGTTTACATTCCTCCCGGCTCAAGCGAAACAACTTATAACGAAACAATGAAACAATGTCCTCCTTTATTGTTGTTATTCTTGGAAACTTTAATCGTCCAAATATTTCTTTTGTGACCGATGAAAATGACAACTATCTTCTTCCTGTTAACCTTTCGAATGTCATAGATTTCACATTACTGAGCACCCTTTATTGCAGTGACCTGCAGCAAATTTCTTCTGTACATCTTTTATAACTTATTTATTTATTCAATGTTGAGAAGAAAAGCTTTCTTGAGAAAAGAAATAAGAAGAAGAAAGAACTGTTTAGCTTCCTGACATTCCTTCCGAAAAAAATCAAGAAGAAAACCTAGTAGCTTTATGAGATTTTTTCTTAAACAAAATCAAGAAGAAAACCTAGCACCTGTATAAGATTTCTTCTTAAATTAATTAAAGAAGACATACCCAATAACTTTAAGAATAACATCTTCTTGGGTAAAAACCATAAAGAAATCTGTTTAACTTTGTTCCACATTATTAGGTTTTTATTTGGCAATTTTTCTGTGTGTACACATAGTAGCTGTATCGAAAATCTTTAGAATATAATCTTTTATTGTTCTCAATTATATAAAAAAAATTCTAGTATACATATCATCAACCTAATTCTAATACTAAGTAAGTCAAAATTATCTACTGTTCAAGAGGTGAAGAAAACTAATTCTTCCACCACTTATTGAATCCTGATTTAAGACTCGACTGAACTGTTTCTTCAAATAATCAAAAGCAGTAAAGAGCTTTTTTGAAGAAGAATACGTTAGCAACTTCCTCAAAGTTTTTTCTTTATTTGGCAGAGTACAACAAAACCAATGCTTCTTTAGTTTTCTGTTCCGATCTTTTGTTAATTTACCGTCACGAAAAGTTTCACCAAAGTCGCTATTTAGATTTGGAACCGCTGATGCATCTTGCTGAACAAGTAGGATTCGTGTGTAATCTTTAATAGTTACAGGCCAAAGACCTATATCTTTCAAGTAAGTAGCTAAAAAATTTTGTACGTCACACTCTTTATCGCTGGCTGGCCTAGCTTTTTTATTTTTGTGAACGGCGGCTTCACTCTCTTGAACTCGCTTCATCTGGTAAGCCGAAGGAAAATAAGAAAAAAAAAACTTATACAATTTGACTTGGCTATGTTAAATATTTGTACAAGGTGGCGCAAAATTAATCATCCTATCAGAAGATGTTATAATTTTTGGAAATGGCGTTGCCATTTAAGCGGTTACGTCAGAAACAAAACATATGGTTTCAACAGAACGGTTTAACTGGCAATCGCACACACAGCACGAGTCACAATGAATATTGTGAAGGAAGCGTTTCGTGGTCTTGTAATCTCGCGTTTTGGTGATTAGGCATGGTCAGAAAGATCTAAATTGGTTGACCATATCAGACTTCTTTCTTTGAGGTTACTTGTAGTCGTTACTTGTAGGTTTATGCCAACAAGTTTCAGACAATCGCAAACCTTAAGGAGAATATTCGACAGGAATGCGAACTGTTATCACCGGAAATCTTTCGGAAAGTCATTGAAAATCGATAAAACGGGCACAAATGTGTGTCAATGCTTGCGATAGTCCCTTGAAGAATATCACCTTTTCCACATAACACAAAAAATTGTAAAGGTTCAATACTCAATACCATTTTTTTTTATTTACTAAAAAAGATATTCAAAAACAAAATTGGATGATTAATTTTGCGCCACCTTCTTCTTCACACTCTTCATCGCTGGCTGAGGATTCATCTGAATTTATATTCATCTCATCTGAACAGTGGTATGTTAGGGAAACTTCTGCAGAAACACTTTTTGAACTATGTTCTCGATTGAGGTATTTCAGTAAAGAACCCTCAATAATATTAATTTCTTCTTCCCTTGCTATTAAAAATGTTATTTTAGACATGTTTATTATGTAAAATGCTTAATTTAGCTTCAGTGCCGCTCCTATAATAATGCCGCCCGGGCGGACCGCATGCATTGCTTTAACAAATATAATTAAATTGACTTAAATGCGGAGCATAAAAAATTAGTGTTGTTAAAGAAAACTATTGATAAAAATTAAATTATAACAAGTTTGTTTTTTAAAAATCTTTGTGTTGTTTCTGCCTAAAACGGTTATGGCTTGGCTCTTAATATTTCCAAATTCCTGTATGGTATTGGTATTGACCTTCTTTTTGGAATACATCTGCAATATTTTTATAAAAATATTACCTTACCAAAAAGCGTTTTGCTTATTAACTTTATTTGAAGGAATGAATTTTTCCGCATTTTCCATCGATAATTAAATTTATAAGAAAATTCGTCTGAAAAAATACAACGCAGAACGTCATGGATGGTACCCGACGAAGCTTGAATATTTGAATTTTCTAAAGTTTTCCTAAATGTATTATTCAATAGTATGTAAAATTTTATTTTTTACCATTGCCATCTCATAGTCAGGGTTATTGACTTTCTCTTCAACTTCTGCGCATGCGTCGATGGTTGACATTGTAGAGTTGATGCTATCTCCATCGTATTGTCATCATCCATATCTCCAGTCAAACGGCAAAGTAATTGGTACACATGCTTTATAAGAATTTTACATTCTCGTACCATCTTATTTTGCGCTAGTATTTCACTTCTTTGGGTTATCTGAAAATGTAAGAAAAATTGTATTCATTAAATATTATATAGTAAATTATATATAATACAGAAATCGGAAGCACTAAGATCAGATTTTGCCAAAAGTTTTTCGAAATGATATGGAATCATCGATATGTAAATAGGTAAAAATTAATATTTTTATTATTAAAAGATCCGAGCTAAATGCTCTGACCTTGAGTAGGCCCCGTGTCAATTTTAGCCCCAGGCCCCGCCATGTCTTAATCCGGTGCTGTCTATATACATATCATATGATTCACCACGTATAGCTAAATCAAAATTTGTCTGTCGGTGGTCAACGTTGGATACACCCTGCAAAGCTAAATCTAAATCTGTCTGCCTGTGGTCAACAATAGATGCAACTTGCAAAGCTAAATTGGATTCTGATGGTCCATCGCCAGTCTGTCCAGAGCAGCCACAACTGGCATTTACCCGAACACTCACATCACAATTTTGTTTCACATTTTCACAGTTAATTATATCTTTATATTTTTTGGCATTCGATAGGAACATTTTTTTTCTTATACATGAGATTATTAATTATTTTATCACTCATTTTTTATTAATAACACTTTTAACTACTTTTAATTATTACACTGTTGCAATTCAATTTTGGTTCTGTGATAAAACCAACATTTTCGGATTTGAGGGAGTCCCCCGAGTACAACTGCGTCCTTGGTTTAGTTAGAATGGTGCACAATTTTGAATATTCTAAACCTTTTGCCATGTCTATTTACAAAGATATCTCGCAAACTAGTTGCATGATCTTACAAACCAATGAAGAAAACTAAAGGTAATAAAATTCTACTGCAATAATTTTTATACTATTTTCGGATCCGAGGATTAGTTTTTGTGTAATAAAAAAATGTTTCCTTAAATTATTGTTTTGTAACGAAAAATTTTTAAAAATCGTTTTGAAAATTTACATGTAAATTAGTTTTTATGTAGGTTTAAAGTTTACACTTGTTACACTCTATACCTGAATTGGCCACAACAGGCAAGCGAATTTCTTTCCGTGAATTTAATTTTCAATTTTTTTTTTTTAAAACAAAAAGTTCTCAAAAATTGATTAACCATACAAAAACTAATCCTCGGATCCAAAAGTAGCAGGAGAACTATTGACGAAGAATTTGAATACCTTTAGTTTTCTCCATTGATTGTAAAGATCATCCACCTACTAACACGCCCATCTCTTATACAACCCCAAAATTTAAAACTATATGAAAAGGGTTCTGTGAAAGCTAAATAAATAAAATAAGGTATTTATTCACTTTATACCAAAACTAAAGCGCGTTAGAAAAATGGGCGTCACCCGTCCACTTACATGCCCACCTCCCATACAACCCCAAAACTGAAATCTATATAGAGAGGCTTCTGTCGAAGCTACAAAAATTAAATTAGGTATTAATTCAATTTATGTCATTTTATTCACGAACACGCCTACCTTTCATCAACTCCAAATTGAAAACTCTATAAATAGGCTTCAGTTTAAGCTACAGGCAAAAAATTGGATACGTTTGTATTTTATATCAAAACTAAATCGTGGAAAAAAGTGGCCGTCATCTGACTACGGACGCACCCACTTCCCATAGAATCCACTATAGTGAAAACTCTAAAAAACGCTAATATATAAGCTACAAAACTGAAATTTAGTATTTGTATATATTATATTAAAACTGAAGTTTGCTAAAAAAATCAGCGACATCAATCCACTAACACGCCCACCTCCCATAGAAGTCATAATAGTGAAAACTTTATAAAGAGGCTTATCTTTAATCTGCAGGAAAACAATTTCATATGTATGTATTTTAGACGTCAGAAAAATAGTAAAATCCTTTAAAATTTTATATAAAAAGAGCCACAATTTAAGATTGTTTTACACTTACGAATCGGCCGTGGGGGTATTTTAACTTCGGCCAAGCCGAAGATATACCTTACTAGCTATTTATCAATGTTTACTCTAAAAAGAAACAGAAACATATTCAAATATAACTATGCTTGTTTAACATCAAACGAAAGTGTAAGACTGTGTTAGTAACCAGCAAATTTATTTTGGTTGTGTTTGTAAACTTGTTAGCGCTGTCTAGCTGGGAACACCGTGCGCCAATATTTTCAAATTCATTTCTCGGTCTTTTCAAGTCTATCTTGGATACTACTTACCCGATTTTTATAATCAAGGCTTTAATCAAAATATATTTTTATAATCAAAAATAACGTCAGGAAACGCATATTAATAAAGGTACTAAAATTGGACATTGTATTGGTTTTTAAATTTTTTATTCACATTTTGGATCGACCTTTTTAAGTATTAATGACCCAAAATGTTAAAAAAACAGTACAATGTTCAATTTAAGAATCTACATTCTCCTGATTTTATTATTTGCACGGATTTTGTTTTTGCAAGTCCTTATTTTCTCAAGAAAAATTTATTTTTGAAATCTAAAGGTAACACGACTCACTGTTTGAAGTTTTTCATTTATTACGAATTTTTAAAGACATTTTTGACTTGCACTGTTGGTTGAAAAAATATTTTTATTAAAATATGTCTTTTGATAGCGCTCAAAAATTCTCATACAAATGTATTGAAGGTATATAATTCTACCCTTTTTTCAAATTAAAAAACTTTATGTATCCTGTTTTGCACTAATCCAAAACTTGACGACAATTCTGTGCTTTTCACGTTAGCGTCCACGCTTATGTAAGCACGTCTCCGTGATCGTCAATTATTTATCAGTTTCAAGCAGGACTATCATTATAGTGCAACCCTGGCAATCAGGAACTTAAGGCTATAAAAAGCATGAATTGTTAGCTCTGGCAACGTTTGCTGTTCTACTGCTAAAAGGCCGCCCATGGGCATCATATAATGACCAGGTAGTATAAATCGCGAGGGCTCAACTGTCATTGGAGGCATAGAATGTCAAAATGACGATTTGACGCCAAAACAATGATGCTTCTTGGGCAATAATAAATTAAAACAGGGATATTTCTATTTATGTGTTTTCCTTGAAGTTGGAAATATTTTGCAATATGTATTAAATTTTTGCGTAAATTGTATAATTATACTATATTATTATTAAATTTTGTGAAATTTTTTAACCTTATACTCCTAATTATTCTAAAATAAAAGCGGAATTGTTTTATAATAACGACAAACAAATTTTACTTGTTTACTCTAGTTAGAAAATATTGCTGTTTACTTAAATATAAGTGTTTACCTTTTATAAAACGTTAAAAATGTGCAAGTGAAACAACAGAAAAATCCCTTTCTTTTAGTGGAAAAGTAACCAGAAAGTGCAAGACCAAAGACAAAAAAATCCCTGTTTACTTCTTCTTATGATTACACTACTTGTATTTGACACATCATGCCTCCGTCTTGGCAGCGCAGTCGCTTTTTATAATACCTGGTTTTTATATCATGCCCATGGGCGGATAGCTTTACATCAGGGGTGCGCAAACTAATACATTCAAAGTTTTGTGTTTGTATTGCAAAGCTTTTGTTTTTCAAGTTAACACTGAACGAAAAGCACGAGTTAGTTCATTGTTACAATCACAACATATGTTCAGTCGCTGTTTGAACTTCATGCTTAAAGGTTGCGGTCGCTTGCTACTGCGTTGACATATTCAATACTACAAGCTTCGTTTAAAAATTAAGTAAAATTCTACGAATTAATTAAATCCTTATTATTTAAAAACAAAAAATAATTATAGACAAACAAATACAAAAAAACAAACGCATATTCATGCGTATAAATGGTAGTTTGTTGATTTTAATAAGGCAACGCAGGAGCAAGCGACCGCAACCTTACAGCATGAAGTTCGCGCAGCGACTCGTGATATCACGAATATGAATAAATATTCAGTGTAACAGTGCGAGTCTCGACTGCAAAGCTTTTTTGACTGAAAGCTGTCGTATGCATGTGAAAGCTATCCGCCCATGGGCGGCCTTTTGCGCATGCCTGCTTTACATGCATAGGACAGCTTTCAGTCATAAAAGCTCTTCAGCAGAGATAATGAGATGGGAAACTTCTTTTTAATGATGTTTTTTTTCATGTTCCCTCCAAATTCATGCTTCTTCTTTAATTTTTTGGGTACGTTTGTGAGACTCATATATTGTATACATGATTCAGCTCATAGTTGTCAAGTATTATTGTCCGATTCTATTAATAGGGTTGCATTGCGCTGTGCTAAGTTGATAAAAAAAAAAAAAACCAAATTTTTTTTCGAGTTGGATTAGTTAGATTATATGTATTTGGGCTCGCTAAGCCCAATGAAGGTAAAATAAAAGGACTTTTTTTTTGGTTTAGCAGATAAAATTCATCAAAGTTCGAAAAAAGCTTATACAAATCTGTGAATTTTTTTAATTTTTTAACGAATATTCAATATTAAACAACAAGTTTATTTAAATAGAGAAACTTGCCTTTATTGTTAATTTATTTTAGCAACAAATTATTTACCGTTTTAACCAGAGTGGCACCAAAATGCATAGCCTCATACTTATGCTTTAAGTTAATCGTGCCCTTCCAGTTTGAATATTTGGAATATTTTTCTCTTTTTTATAGAAACAGCTTTGAGAGAAGAAAGATAAATGAAGGAAGTAAAGATATTTACCAACAAAACAATATGAACATGTTTCAAATCTAGTTTTTTATCTAATGAAATCTTTAAGTGAAACCTATTGCTTATTTTATGTTTCGGTTTTATAACAAAAACTTATTAATTTTAGCTTCTGAATTTACAGATAAATATTTGCTATCTTCCAAATAAAAGTATTTTTCATTCTAAAGAAGAAATTCATTAACTTTTAAAATTTGTAGTTTTACACTTTCGCCCTGTTTACCAAGAGTTATGCAATGATCTCTATTCAATATTTCAATCGCTTTCCTAATTTCTGCAAAGCAATATCTTATTCACCAACTTTAAACTTGTTAACAAATAATTGGTGAGTGGTAAAAAGTTATTCAACACAATTTATAACTCATTCATTCAGTTTATAACTTCATTGATTAAATAAAGAAATAATGGGTTCCGTGAGCGAGAAGGTAATCGGTGATTTAAATAATCTGGATTACTTTCTCGATTGCATGTAAGCAGGATTTTGTTGGGGCTTTATGTTCAATAATTTCTTAAAATGTCACTTTTCAGTTCCCTCAGTTAACAGCATTTGAGGATAGAGTTTTAAAATCATAAATTTTGAGAAAGAACTGCAATTTATCTTACTTTTGAGATAAAAATTTTCGTGAAAAAAACACTATTCAATTTTAAAGGTCAGAATTTGTTTGAGAAGAAAACCAAAAACTGCAAAATTCTTAAAGAGGGCCAAAATAATAAAAAGTAATTCAGTACCTTGATTCTATTCCTAGTGGAGAGATTCTGTAACACAAACCGACCTGTATAAAATTACTTCCAAATAAAATAGTACTAGTACAATTCTACTATAATTTCGTACTTATTAATTCGTAGTAAATAACACTTACTCTAAATAATACAAAACTACGTTTTTATGCAACTCTGCTGTTAGTTTTCATGCCAAGGTGGGTTTCAGATTAAAGCAGTGAGCGCTTTCAAGCGATACAACTGTTCCAGTAGAAAACCTAATTAGCGCTTTTTTTCTATGACTGAGTTGCTAAGTCAAACATCAAAAATATTGGCAAGTTGTTAAAATGCAGGGACGTGCAACAAAAATGTTGGCAAATAGCAATGAATGCGCATGTTCTTGTAGTTTTAGAGGATATTTTTAAAATTAATACTTAACAAATTTACTTAAAAGAGACAAAAATTACAATTTCCTGGTTAGGCTACCAAGTTATTCGACAAACTGTTTTAGATTTCATCAATTTAACAACTATTTTGACATTTAAAAAAGCAAACTATTCAGAAAATATAACTTATTGAGAGCGCTGGACGTGGCCACTGAGTTTTCACCAGACTGCTTAAATTTAAGGAAACTGTTGAATTATGTATTTAATTATGGTAACTGGGGAGTATGTCAAAAATTGCACTAACACATTTATAGAGTTTATGTTCGTATTGTTGCCATTTTGACAGAAGGCTATCTCTTCTTGCTAAAAATTTGTCGAAGTTTCCCATCTCATTATCTCTGCTCTTCAGTCGAGACTCGGACTTGTTACCAGTGTTGCCAGAAAGTTTTGAGAAAAGAAGCTAGATGGCCTTTAAAAAATGGCTAGAAAAGGCTAGATGGCTTTAAAAAAAAAGCTAAAAAAAGGCTAGATTTGTTAACGCTATCATACCCAAAACATGTAAGGTCAGGGTATATTGACTTTGTGCAAACGTTTGTAACGCATAGAAATAAGCGAGTCCGGTATAGAAAAGTATATATTCCTGATCAGTGTCACCTCTTGAGTCGAGCTAACCATGTCCGTCCGTCCGTCTGTCTATGTGTTATCGGTTAATATAGGTTAAGAAGGAGATGAGATTGGTACACATGTTCACATGAACCCAAGCATCTGCACTATTGAATATTTTTAGAATCCGCCCACGGACACGCTTACTTCCCATACAACTAACAAATAAAAATCGCTGTATAGATGGTTGTAATAAAGCTACCGAAATAAAATTTAAATGTATTTATTTTGTATCAAAACGTAGACGTACACAAAAAATTGGCGTGCTCTACCCATGAACATGCCCACCTCCCATACAACTCCAACATTGAAAACACTTTTATAAAGACCCTTTTATTTGAACTACAGGGATTAAACTTATCAGATATGTATTTTATATTAAAACTTAGATGTGTACTTAGATGTAAAATAGTCGTCATTCGCCCTTAAACACGCCCACCTCCCATACAACCCACTATAGTAAAAACGCTATAAAGAGGTTTATATGAGCCAAAAATATAAAACTTGGTATTGAGATTGTTGTATCAAAACTAAGATGTGTTCACAAACTGAGCGACATCCGCCCATAAACATGCTCATCTCCCATGAAACCCACAATATGGAAAACACAATAAAAACGTTTATATTTGGCCTACAGAGATAAAACTTGGTATGAGATCATAGTATATAAAACTAAGGTGTGCTCACAAAAAAAGGCGTAATCCACCTAGGAACGCGCCTTCCTCCCATACAATCTTCATTAGTAAAACCTATATAGTTCTATAAATACAGGGATTTTAAACAAAAATAGGAAGTTACTTCTATTTGTTTTAGTATTTTAATATATAATTTATTTAAATATAATAGGAGGTCTAGGGTATTTCATAGTCGGAGTAGACTTTCTTTACTCGTTTTCTTTTAAGAACAGTTGAATACGGTTTCTTTTCTAGTTTTTTTTTTTAAATTTCGTTGTACTAAGAATTCTTTCTACCTCAACGTTGCTTAATGCTAAAATAATAAAACTAAAAATCAAATCTGATAGCTCTTGGAACGGATCTTCATTCAATGAATCTCTAGCTTCTGCCCAGCTAGATTCCTATTCTACTTGTGATTTACAATTTTTTGCCATTATATTTCAATTAAAGTTATTTCTTCTGTAGAGTAACTGGAGTTTTCTTTCTCTATAACAGAAAATATTTGGGTTTAACCACTTAAAAAGAATAAAAAGAGCAATAGAAGATTTACACTTTCAATATTGCAACGTCAGAAAAATTGGATGTTGTAATGCATCTTTAAGCAATATATTAAAAAAGGCTAGAAAAAAACAAAAAAAGGCTAAAAAAAAGGCTAGAGGCTAGATGGTAATTTTCGAGGCTAGACAACAAAAAAAAAGGCTAGATCTAGCCTCAAAAAGGCTAGACTGGCAACACTGCTTGTTACACTGAATCAGTGTTACCATTTTCAAACACCCAAATTACTCAAATTTAAATAAAATTCCTCAAAAAATTTTCAGTCAATGAACCTTCCACCATGAAGATCAAACAGCGACTGATCTTATCGAACGAACGAACAAACGCACTAATGCTGAATTCACAATAGGGGCATTCCACGCAAAGCCATGATATAAGGACTCAGGTAGACTTATTAGAATGACAGCAAAAATTGGCATACCTATGCTGTCAAAATACGATGCTGCCATATCTTAAAGCCAAAATCCAACTTTTCAGTAAAATATATATATGTAGATCTTAAAAATTTATATAATGTCGGATTTAATAATTTCAACGGAAATTATATTGTGCATTGCAAGGATTTCCAAAAAACTCTTTTAGAACTATCTTCTGCAATCAATGTACCAAGTGTCGTAAAAGTTTTTTTAATCTAAAATGCATATTCGAAAAAAATATCGTAATAAAAAAATCAGAATACAAAAAAATAAACAAAAAATAATGGGAAATAATAAATTAGTGAAAATGTTGCTGTAAAAACCTTTTTGTTTTTTTTTTAATTTTCTAGTTGACTGTCGTGTTTTTTTAACTCCATTATTATTAAGTCGTATAGAAGTGTGGTGCATATGAAAATAAAAGCGTGTGCATATGAAAATGACTCAAAATTTTTTGTGACGTGAATCTTAAAATTTTCTTGCATTTATTATCAAACAAAAACAAAAGTTGATTTGTATATTATTATATAAGTTTTTATCCCTTTTGTCCCATACAAAATTCCAATAAAATATTTTACCCACAAAATTCAAGATGTGGCAATATTGACGCCGAGCTTGACAGCAATGGCAGGTTGATTTCTAGGAACTCAACTCTAATAAGTCTACCTGAGTTCTTGTATCATGCGCAAAGCGGTATATTTTAGCAAAATTTCTAATTTTTAACAACAGGGCAGTGAACCTACATGAGTTAAGTCCCTTATGGTACAATATCTTTTTTCTGGCTCATCACTGCAATGATAAATATATATATATATACTTATGATATCGTCAACGAGATCAATGCTAAAAATTTACTCAAAATTTTTCTCAATTTTGCCTTTTATATACGTAACTAATTGTTATGTAATTGATTTTATTCAATACCGCATATCGTGTTGTTACTATCACAACCTTTATTTCTCCAAGGAATAGTTACATTTGTTTAACATCGATTATATTATAATTGGCAAAATAATGACGTGTACGTCACGCTTAAAAGATATATATTGTCATCACTAGAGTAAGAATGAAGGTGGAATTTTTTCTCTTCACTACTAAACAGACAAAGTGTCAGTAATTGTAAAACTACTGAATCTCCAGCCTTTTTAATTTTTAATGTATTTAAAATTAACAGTTAATTTTTTGTCGCGTAAGTCACACAGTTAATGGAAGTTTTTGCATAAGGACAATATGGGGAAACAACAAAAGTTGCAGAATATAGTGCTATCAATTCTAGATGAATTTTAAACGCAGATTTTAAAAATGGTATTCGTTTTTCATTATCAGTTTCATTATCAGTTCGAACTTAGGAGTTATAGGCAAAAATCTGAAAATTTGTCCTATTTTCAATAATTGCACTATATCTTTTAAATGCGGGGACGGATTTCGATCGTATTGAAATTTTTTAAATTTAAAATGTTTGTGAATTTGTGAACCCAAAGTTGAATTATCTTTTTTAGTTTGCGAAATATGTCCCTTCAAAGCTGAAAAATATTAAAATTTTAACATATTTTGAGACTGTAACTTTTTATCCTCTCTTAAATTTTCAAAATTGTTTTTTATATGGTGTAAAACTCTTTATAAAAACTTTACAGAAAACTTTTTATCAAAAATATATATTTTTTTATCTCAATCTTTGGCAGTTTTAGAGATATTTTGAAAAATGTTTCAATGTACCAAATAGCTATCCTTGAAACAATATAAACCAACTTACAGAGTTTTTCTAATAGTGACACGCCCCCATGTGAATCCCACCAACTTTCTTAATCGTGATTTGTAATAATTCTACCCACACCTTCACCGAATTTCAGCACCTTAGTATGAATATTAATCGAAAAAAAATAATTTTTTAAAAGTGCCACGCCCTATGTATCCCACTTTTTCGTCGTGCGTTTTACTTAATCTCCCTACCCCTATATAATTTCAATTTCAGTACCCTAGTGTCAATATTAACGAGACACAGAGTTTTGTAATAGTGACACGCCAATGAGAAATCCCCATGGATGTCTATGCAACCCATCACAGACATATAAATTTTCACATTCTGCAGTACATTGTAGACGAAATTCACACTCAAGAATACAGCATGGATGCCGAAACACCAATATTCAAAGTAAAAAACACCAATAAAATAGTTTAAATTCGTACGTGTCGCTTACGTCACTCAGTATGTCGTGTACGTCACGCTTGCTTTTTATACATTTTCACATTTTTCTTAAGTTTAATTTCCAAATTTGACTTTGTATAGTTATCTTCAAAATGCATATTTTTATTATAATATCCATATTTTGTTTTCGCATTTACGGTTTAGCTGAATTTTCGTGATAAATCGTTAAATCATGAAGAGAAATTTGCTAAATCTTATTTCTAAAAGTGTAAGAGGTCTTAAATTATTCAAATAATGCAAAAGAATAATGCATAAGTACTTAAATTTTTAGCAAGCTTCTTTGAAACATAGCAAAAGTTGTACAAATGTCGTGTACGTCACGATGGAATGCCCCAATATTGCGTTAGGTCGGTCGTGCGTCGATCGTACTTTATATCGACGTTGCATTAACTTTACGAGATGAGCTGTCAGAACGCACGACCTATAAATTAACAAAACTCAATGTTGCGCTGACAGATCGTGCGTCTGTAATTTTGGCGATGCCAATAAAAGCAGCTATACAAAAATGCCCACAAAAGTTGTTCTTACCTGTTTCGCCAACGCATATTTATACAAAGATAATTTGAAGAAAAATAATACAAATAGATTAACTTTATCAAAATTTTCATTTGATTACTTAAATAGCACGAGTTATTAAAGAAAATTATATAAAACATAAACTCCAGCGATAATAAAAGAAATCCCACGAAAATCTATCTTTGCCAGTGAAACCATAAAACACCCACATTTTAAGCGCTTTCAACGAAAATGCAACTCTACTTTATGAAGAAATGTCAAACGCACGACCGAGTAGAACATTTTTCTACTTATCTCGTTAGATCGTACTTTGGTCGTGGCTAAATTTGGATTTAATTTGGATTTTATTTGGATAAATCGTGGATTTATGGCTAAATCGCAATACTGCGTTAGGTCGGTCGTGCGTTGACAGCTCGAGTAGAGATCAACGTGTTCTTATGGTGCAAATCTAAATACGACCTCAAGCGTTGGTCGTACTTTATATCGTAAAACAAGAAGAAGAGAAAAAATACGACCAAAGTACGATCTAACGAGATAAGTAGAAAAATGTTCTACTCGTTCGTGCGTTTGACATTTCTTCATATAGCAGAGTTGCATTTTCGTTGAAAGCGCTTAAAATGTGGGTGTTTTATGGTTTCACTGGCAAAGATAGATTTTCGTGGGATTTCTTTTATTATCGCTGGAGTTTATGTTTTATATAATTTTCTTTAATAACTCGTGCTATTTAAGTAATCAAATGAAAATTTTGATAAAGTTAATCTATTTGTATTATTTTTCTTCAAATTATCTTTGTATAAATATGCGTTGGCGAAACAGGTAAGAACAACTTTTGTGGGCATTTTTGTGTAGCTGCTTTTATTGGCATCGCCAAAATTACAGACGCACGATCTGTCAGCGCAACATTGAGTTTTGTTAATTTATAGGTCGTGTGTTCTGACAGCTCATCTCGTAAAGTTTATGCAACGTCGATATAAAGTACGATCGGCGCACGACCGACCTAACGCAATATTGCGATTTCAGCATTAGCCATAAAGCTGGAAGTTCATTCGATGCATTTGCGTTTTTCATCCGTTTACTCGTTGGCGTTATAAAGTAGAAGTATGTGAAAGCTTATGGGAGCGAGTTCAATGGTTATGAACGTTACGCTGGCAAAACGCTAGTTACGCAAGAAAGTTGAAAATATTTCAACTTTTCTTGCGTAAACTGCGTTTATTGACAGCTCGTTACTTATAACGAAAAGCGAGAAGAAAGTAAAGTAACGAGTCAGAAGCAATTACTTTCAGGGATGGCTCTTGCACAAAGATCTTAAAAATTTTAAATATCTTAGATTTTTTTGTTGATAATTTGTTAACAGGACATGTTTAATAAATACTTAGGATTTAAATTTTTATGATCATAAATGACGACATTTAAAGTTTTTTTGTGTAAAAATTACAAAAATTATTAAGAAATATGGTGCTAAGAACATTCAAATTGTTTTATAATGTTGCAGCCCTTGCTTGCTCTGAACGTAAAATGCAGTGATTGAACTCTACCATCATTTTCTTGCGTAAATTGCTGTACCGAGTAAACGGACGGAAAACGCAAATGCATCGAATGAACTTCCAGCTTAATGATAGCTTGCCATATTCAATAAAGCAACGCAGGAGCATGTGACCGCAATTTACAGCATGAAGTTCCCTCAGCTACTGATCGTCAGTGCTGTCACTTTACCACAATTGTGGTAGATCTACCACTTTTTTCGACTTTTATGACATCTACCACTTTTACCACCCACTATTTACCTTTTCTTAAAATTCTTTGCAATAGCAAAATAAAAACTCTATCTATTTTTGCAGATCTTATCTTTAACACCCATTCTCTATTAAAGTTCACGGGAGTAAAAAAATGTCACTTTTGAAAATTCCATACACTTAATGGGTACGCCTACAAGTATATATTTACTTAACTTTTTTCCGGACCCCTCCCAGAACCAAAAGATATCTACGCCACTGATTATGTAAAATTTTGGAAATATTCAAAATTGCAATTACAAAATATGGAAATCACACGACTGAAGCTATATATGACTATACCCCTTCTCAGAAAACATTGACATATGCCCCTTTCCCCAAACATCAAAAATATCATTTAAATTAAGGGAAAATTTAGGAACATCGTCGAGATGAACATCTAAATTAATGTTAGTTGTTTTTTACATAATTTAGTTTTATAAAATATTAATATTAAGCGGTCAAAATAATAGATAGCATTAATAGATTAACATCTTTACGTCAAAATGTTGCAGGAAACTTTGTTTTCGTATGCTCAAAAGTAGTTGGCACTTATGTGGGTTTATTAATAAAATAACGAAACAAAACATACGAACAAACTTGCAAATTAGTAGTTCTTGGACGATCGGATCGCGCTCTTGAAGTGGCCCGCTCAGTCGCCAGATCTAAATCCGATTGAAATTTTGTGGTGTGATGTTAACAAGGGTATTGCTGACTCTAAACCAGGCATGCGCAAAAGGCCGCCCATGGGCGGATAGCTTTCACATGCTTACGACAGCTTTCAGTCAAAAAAGCTTTGCAGTCGAGACTCGCACTGTTACACTGAATATTTATTCACATTCGTGCTATCACAGCACACGATCAGTCGCTGTGCGAACTTCATGCTGTAGGGGTGCGGTCGCTGGCTGCTGCGTTGCCTTATTAAATACGACAAGCTAACATTCAGACGCATGAATATGCTTTTGTTTATTGTATTTGTTTGTCTGTAATAATTTGTTGTTATTAAATAATAAGGATTTAATAAATTCGTAGAATTTTACTTAATTTTTAAACGAAGCTTGTAGTATTGAATATGTCAACACAGTAGCAAGCGACCGCAACCTTTAAGCATGAAGTTCAAACAACGACTGAACATATGTTGTGATTGTAACAATGAACTAACTCGTGCTTTTCGTTCAGTGTTAACTTGAAAAACAAAAGCTTTGCAATACAAGCACAAAACTTTGTATGTATAAGTTTGCGCACCCCTGCTCTAAACCTTCAGACAAACATCAGCTTTAGGAAGAACTTGAGCCAATTTGCATTCCATACCTATCAAGGCATGTTAGGATCTTGTGAACTCGATGCTTCGTCGTTGTAAAGCAGTATTTGCTAAGAAAGGTCATACAACTAAGTATTAATTACAAGAAAGAATATCAATTCATCTGAACTGTGAAGCCAATTACCAAATTTTTTGTTATTTTTCTATTTTTAACCGACTTCAAAAAGGAGGAGGTTCTCAAGTTGGTTGGTTTCTCTGTTTTTTTTTTGTTTTTTTTTTTTGTGAATGTATGTACATCGATTACTCCTAAAGTACTTGCCCGATTGCCGTAATTTTTTGTCAACATATAGAAATTATCAACGCGGAGGTGCCCGTCTATGAAAGGGGGCGGTATTCGGAAAAGGGGCGTGTCTCTATAAGAAAACACTGTATTTCAGTAAATATTGACACTAGGGTAATAAAATTCACAGTAAAATTACAAGGGCAAGCACAAATATTAAAAATGACGATCACTTAAGTGGGCGTTATTCTAAAAAAGGGTGTGGCAATATTGTAAAAACTCTGTATCTCGACGAAAATTGACACTAGAGTAATAAAGTTAACTACAGGGGTAGGCCAGTTATAAAACAATTTATTTCAATAAAGTGGGCGTTGTTTGATAAAGGGGTGTGGCAGTATATGAAACACCCTGTATCTCGAATAATATTGACACTAGAGTACTAAAGTTGACTACAGAGGTAGGCACAATTATAAAAAATTAATTTCAATAAAGTGGGCGTTGTTTGATAAAAGGGTGTGGCAATATATAAAACACATTGTATCTCGAATAATATTAACACTAGAGTACTGATATTTAGTTCCGAGGTAGGCACACTTATAACAAGTAATTGTAAATAGAGTGGGCGTCATTCGACAAAGGGGTGTGGCAATATTAGAACACACTAAATCGAATACTGACGCTACTAACTGAAAAAGTACAGACGAAGGCACAATTATTACAAATTCCTACCGAAGAATTGGGCGTTATTCAACTAAGGCGTGTGGCAGTGTATAAAAAATTGCATCATATTGACTTAAGGGTGGTAAAATTCATTCTTAGAATGGGTAGAACTATTGAAAACACTATGACAAAGAGTGTGATATTCTCGACAAAGAGGCGTGTCACTATTATAAACAAACTTTATTTCAATAATTGGTGTTTAATTAATTTATACACTCTTTTAAAATATATCGTTTTCTCTAAAAAGAAAGAAATAAAAACTTTTTAACTAAAAAAAAACCTACTTCAAAATCACTACAAAGTAAAAAATAATTTTAAATTACTTTTACTATTTATTTCTTGGTCAAATTTGTATTTTTATCATAAATATATTAATTTTTTTATGATAAAAAGAGCTTCGAAGTCGGCGCTAATATAATCAGATTTTTTGTGCAGTTGCAACACACATATAGCATTTTAATTAAGATTTAAGAAAAATTAAGATTACAAATTAATACAGCGTCACCCAAGCAGGATATTTACAAATAAAAAAGTCTTAAATAGAGTAGGGATGGCGAAAAAAATCATAATTTTACGTCAATGATTAGCGCTGACTTGAAGCTTTTATTATCATAAAAAAATTAATATATTTATGATAAAAATACAAATTTGACCAAGAAATAAATAGTAAAAGTAATTTAAAATTATTGTTTACTTTGTAGTGATTTTGAAGTAGGTTTTTTTTTTTGTTAAAAAGTTTTTATTGTTGAAATGTTTATAATCACTACTATTTTTTTGACCGCTGTAATATGACGAAAGTGGCAAATATTTTAAGTTGTTTTGAGCTAATAGCTTGTTTTTGTACAGAGTTTTTGTTAAATAAAAGATTATAAGTGGAAATTATTATTTCTTAACAAAAATTATTAAATAAAAGAACGTGCGAGTTTTATTTTCAATTTTTGTAGCAACTTTGTGGGCACTGCTATTATTTTGACCGCAGCTGTATATTGTATCAAAAGGCTTGTTATTAATAGGGATGTGACCGATGTCATTTAGCGGATGCGGATCTGTAAAAAGCATTCATTGAGGATGCGGAGGCTTATAATCGAAATTCAAATCCGGGGATGTAGATGCGGATCCTTTCAATAAAATTACAGGATATTTTAAAGAATTGTTAAAAAATGAATTAAAAAATTAAAATTGCTTAATTTTTGATGTTTTTCAAAATTCGATAAAAAACAATCTAAGAATATTTTTCCCAACCATGTTTTTAAAAACTATTTATTGATATTTTAACAATACAAAAACAAAATTAATAAGATGTTGACTCTTGAAAAAGTAACATGCTAATAAAGTGAGTGGGTGAAAAAAAGGGAACGTTTTTGTTGACATGATACCAAAAATAGAAAAAAGATTCTTAATTAGTAACAATGTCGCTATGGTTACAGAACTACAGAAATTAAAAAACATTTTTTACAAAAAACGGCTGTTTAAAAAAGTATTTTTTCCTTTTTTTCAGTTTTTAATTTATTAAAAATAGTAAAAAACAAAATATTTACAAAATTAAGAAGAAAGAAAGAGCTTGAGACGTATTCGAAAAAGTACTTATTAAAAAAAAGTATGTATATATAAATTTAAGTATAAAAACGCGTTAAAAGATTTATATTGTGAAATTTTTTCTTTTTTTAAATTTTTTTGTATTGTTAGTAAGGTCCTCTCGCCAAATAAGGCTCGATTTCAAAAACGCACATTTTTTGCATTCCTTGCAAAATTATTTTTTTACACGTTTAAACATGTTTATATCTGCTTCTTAAAGCAAAAAAAAATTACTTCGATTGGGCATCTTTGAAGCGAGTGACAATCGAACGAAGTCAGCGGCAGTCTCAACAACATGTTTGATGTAATATTGTGTGCGCACTCAAAGCCCTTTATTCTACGAATTCGCTATTGCTAATTTCCAGATTTCAATTAAAAAATCAAGAGTGGTACTTTGAAGAAAACAAAAAGGTACATTCATCAAATCTGACTGTTGTATATTCCAAGAAAAACTTTATAAATTAAATTATATCGAGAGCGCCTAATAAGGCTCAATAAAACATTTTTTGGTCTTATTAAGGTTATAATAAAATATTGCTTTTTTAGATAAAATTTTGTGTCAAATGCTACATTTCAATTTGATTCTGAAAAATATTTGGCCGAAAATATGACTCAGTCGAACATAAGCAATGGATTCAAGGTCATCGGTATTTATCCGAATCCAATTAGTCCGAATGAATTTTTATAAGTAGAACAACACTTTTAATAACAACATATGTACTTATTATTTTCTGACTGTTTTTTTACGTTTCTGAAACCATTATGGATTTTGCCTTATTAAGACATGGTGGTCCTAACATGGCAAAAATCAGACTTTTTTATAACTTTTTCAACTGGATATATTCTTTAATTTTTTATAATTTATTTTTATGTTTTTGAATAAAGAATTGAATAAACAAAAATAAAAAATTACAAAAATAACTTTAAAAAAAACAGTTTTTATTCTATTGGGTAAAAACCGTTAGGTTGGCCTTATTTGGGTTACTTACCTTATATCAATAAATATCTTATGCAAAAATGGCCCAAAATAAAACAACAAAAATGTGTACACCTAAACAAGAAAACTGCCTTAAAAAATTAATTTAAATACTTTATTTTAAAGCAAAACTTAAATTATAAAATAAAACAATATTAAATTTAGATGCGGATGCGGAAGCAGCTGCGGATATAAAAAAAATTAATAATACGATTTGTATATAGAATGTATATATATATATAAGAATGTGTATAAATAAATTATCAAATTTGACCAAGAAATTAATAGGAGGAGTACTTTAAAATTATATTTTACTTTTTAGTGATTGTGAAGTCGGTTGTTTTTTTTGTAAAATTTTTTTTTTATATTTTTTTCTTATAGGGGCACGCCCCTTTTTCGAATAACTCCCACTATTATAGATTTTGGGCACTTTCGCGTTAATGGTCTCTTATGTTGACAAAAAATTACGGTTATCGGACAAGAACTTAAGGATTAATCGATGTTCATACATTTACAAAAAAAAAAGAAAAAAAAACCAACGAACTTGAGAACCTCCTCCTTTTTGAAGTTGGCATTTTTATATCATTTAATAATAAAAGTAATGACATCATTATTCACATGAAGGTAGTTTTTTCAAAGCAAACTATTTTGTACTTAACATTTGTTGAATGATGAAATGAATGAAACGGAATTTTTTGCGAAAGAAAAAAACATGATTTTAAGCATTTATACACCATATTACGCATAACCATTTTGTACGTGTTATTTTGTACGTTGAGTACACGGATCATTTCGTCAACACCGCAGCCTGCTCCAGGAAAGTACGCAATGGCGACGCATGGCTTTGGGAGGTCATTTCCTTCCAGCATGCGCAGCTAAGCATCCTTCCAAGGGGCAATGACTGCAACTGTCTTCCTCAACAAGTCTCGTGATGCAACATCTGCACATATGACAATCATCCAACCCGGTTTGAATGAGCAACCCAAAAATCTGGTCTGTAGACCACCGGTGAGGAGCTTGTGCAGCTCCTTTATGATGGTAGTTTCCACTGCGTTTTGTTCATCCTGGGTAAGATGACTGTCCGGATAGTCCAGCGGAACCACAGCCGCCTGGATTATACCTGCCACCTCAGCGAAAGAGGGTTTTTCTGGCCTCGACTTCTTTTTCACTGTGATGACTGGTGAGTCGTCACTAGGCCTTCTTCTCTTTCCGGAAGGGACAGATGCACCAGGTGATGGCACCGCCAGGACCTTCTCGAGTGCTTCTTTGTATGGCATTTTGTCTGCCAAAAGGCACTTGATCATTTTCTTCTGCTATGTACGCAGTATCTTTCTAGAGATTCTCAAGCTGCCGAGGTTCAGTTCGCTCACTGACTCTCCTTCATAGGCATTAGCTCTGTCTATGCAGGTAACGTCAGTGAGTTCGTAGCCTACTGAAGTGATGGATTCACTGTCACTGTCCATAGGCTGACAGATGGAGATTGATAAAGAATCTTTGTCAGGTGTTTTGTTTGTTTGTTGTGTGTTATCTATTTTGGACGCACGAGAAGCTAGGGAAAGGGTATTCCACCACGCCAGAGCCCCGCATGCCGTGGTAAGGCCAAAAATACTCACTGAGGTGGCCAGATGTCAGTGAGGCTTCGTTCCAATACAGCCGGAAATAACTCCTGGCTGCAAACCATCCAATAGACACGGTTCGCTTGACACCTTGGATTAGGGGTTGGATAGCCTTTTGTTCATTGCTACACCTCAGCCTGTATGACAAGGGTGACCAACGGTTTCCAACCAGGAACCCGGACCGGACTACCAGGAACCGGAGCTCCAGTCATCATAGCCTGTTGTGTCATGGCAACCTAAGGCCCTACACCACGTCAAGGTATCTATCCAGGTAGGGGATGGTGCAAGAATAGGAAATGTACAATGGTGAAATATACATGGTGCAAGAATAGGAATTGTACAATTCGTCAACCATTGAATACATTGTACGGATTATGCGTTTCCTATTCTTGCACTATGCAACGGCATATACTACACATGGAGAATACCCCTAATGTTTTTTTTCATTTTGGTCCATTGCACTTGAAATGTTCTCAATATTCGTTACTACACACCTGCGAACATTTAACAGTGCTAGACCATTGAGAATATTTCCCCAGTTTAATTTTTTATATGTATATGGGCATCTCCCAAAAAAGGTCCACCAAAAGTGAAGAAAAACATTAAAATAAAGCACTCTAACAGCTTTTAACTTTATTTTTTTTTTATTTTGATTAGTATTTCTGCTATGTAACTTGAATTGAACTTATTATGATGTATTTTTATTAAAATTTATAATGAACATCTTTACTGTATTTTACTACTGTGGAAAAATTTGTCGCGTCCATGATGTCGCGTCCGTATTCATGCTATATCTATTTAAAAAAAGATAAGAGATAATTCTTTTATTTCATAAGTCTACGAAGAATATTAATACTTTGACCTCCATTAACATGTATATTATAAATAAAAAAAAGTTCTCAAAATTAGCTAAATTTTGCATATTTCTATACGAGCTTAAAAAAACTTTTGTTTTTTGTCGCGTCCGTTCCATTCAATGATTGCTTATTACTTTGTACTAATTTGTACTAAATCTCGCCAATATTTTTATAAAATGTAGCACTCTTTTGTCGCGTTAGAACACTTAAATACATATCGGCTCATTTTGTTTCTTTCTTGTTTTTCGAGTAATTAAAACCGTGCGAATGTCACGTCCGTGCCACTGGGAGATGCCCATATGTTTTGAAACTTTGTAGCGACGAAAACGTTCGTTTAAATCGACAGACACTGGCAATATTGTACCTATCCATATATTTATATCGAATATCGAATAATAATTCAATTGATTGTTTCAAATATGTTTTCATCGTAAGACATTCAAAAGTAAAAATTTTTTTAATAAATTATTAGTACAAAGTAAGATTTTTTTCCATCTTCACGGGCACTTTCTTTAGCAGCTTTTTTGATGGAATGGAATGAATGGATTGAATTTTATTTTTGGTGCAATCGCTAATGAGAGATTCTCAAATATTTTTGCTTTAAATTTTTTTTCAAAATTGATATTATGTCAAAAAATATAGGCCCTCTAAATATATGCTCCTTTTTGTAAAATTTACAAATTTCACGCATATCAAACGACTAAAACATTTTGAAACCAATTGCAATCAATGGAATCTTTTAGTTACAATAAGTCGAATCTATATTAAAAACAGGACAATCATATGAATATGCAATTAATTGTAACAATTCGACTAATCGCACAATTTTAAGCATGTTCTAAAACTGAATTTTAAATAAAAATATTGAGCCTATTGCAAAGAAGTTTTTTTACAAAATCTGTTAAAATGCTGATACGTATCATTCTTTATTTTAATTTTTCATCGAGAATCCAAAGCTAAAATCTTTTGAAAGCTTTTAAAGAAAGGATTTCAAAGGTCGATCCTATTCAGATTTTATAAAAAATATCATATTTAGTGTTCAGAAGTTATTTCTAGAATTTTCATGTCATGTGTCACTGGTTCAAAATTATGATTTTTCTTTTGTCGTCTTTTTTCTTCTACAAGTTTTGAACTTCAGTGCTGTTTATGTTTATTATTTAAACATTGTAATTAATCAAAAAATTCCCCTGAATCCATGTTTGTCATTTTAATAAGACTATTTTATTATTCTTGTTAAATTTTTCAATTATATTATATTACTAAAAATTAAATTTTTTAATAGTTGAAGCTTAAGATGCACTTCCGTACACTGAGGGAAATATGTGTTAAAATTAAATGAAGATGGGTTCATATCAAACGAATTCGTTTTTGAAATAGAGCTTGAAATCCCCAAAAACTCTCCCTGCGTTCGTCCCTGTGCATAACATAGCCATTATTGTTTTTTTAAATATTTTTCTATTGTCATGTGTATATTAATGTCATTTGGCAACATTACTAATAAGAATCTTTTTTCTCTTGCAGACATGATTTTATGAGAGCTGTGTTATTCAATATGTTCTACCATCAGTGTGTGTGGACATAACGATAATTACTACATATGACGTCGACGCCACTTAATTGAAAACCAAAATGTAAATTTTGTAAAGCTAATCGAATATGAGTACGAAACCGTTTTAAAAATTGAGACTTGAAAAAGAAAATAAGATAATTTAATTTAATCAAGCATTTCAAGGAAAGCAAAATTAAATTAAATTCAATGCAATGAGGGCACCTGCTGGAAGAACTGAACCAATTTTAAAAAATATGAAAGAGGAAAATTGAAAATATTTTCGTTATAATGACATATCCCGCAAAAATATTGCCTTCAAAAGAAAAATAAACTGAAAAAAAAATATGTAAACTTTATTTATCTCTTATTTTTTTGAGTGACATGAAGATAAATAAATAGTATAATCCAAAAGTAAAAAATAAAACGTGCATAATATATGTAAAAATTGAAAAATACATACATACAAACACAATTGAAGCAAAGATAAAATCAAGCAACAACAAAATTTATTGAACATTTTTCGGTGTTTTTTGTAGTGTATAAATCATTGTTAACATTATAGCCGGCTATTTAAAGTATGAATATTTAGAGAACTTGCATATCGTAGACATTAAATCGCCATGCATTCAATCTGGAGAACACATTTGATTGTTCCCAATTTTTTAGAAGAAACTAAAGACTTCATGAGTTGAATGCAGTGGTTTGGACGCGGAAACTTTGGGAAAACTTAACAGAGACGAAGAAATAAAATATTCTGCCGCCAACTTTATTATTGCTGCTGCCATTTTTCATAAAACATTTCATCTTACCTTATTTTGCTCAGTCTCAACATAATAAGATACTAATAAGCTGGTTGGCCCAATTACATTTCTCGAACGCCTTACCACAATTAAGACTTACGTAAAGTTAAGAGTTATAATCTCCAATTTATATTTATATATGTACCTATTTATATGTTGTATAAATAAGATATATACACATATAAATGCATATATTTATATATATATCGTCCAAAACAACGAACAACTAGACACAATTTTGAAAAACGGAAAAAATGAAAAAAAACTGAAGAAAAACATATGAAGCAGAAGAATACGATTGAAAGTTAAGTCGTGCTTCGTCTAACTCGGAGAAAAAATAAAGGTAAATACAATTAAATGAAACTTATTTCGTCTGGAATATAATTTAATAATATCGCTCATTTCATGCAAGACTGTCGCAACTCAAAATTTAGAATTTTAGAGATAACCTTTAGAGAGTAAAGAACTGTTTTTTTCTGAGAATCACAGTTACAAAATAAAAAATCAGAGTTTTAAAAAATATTATAATATTATCAAACATCCCATTATAAAATTTTAAAGCATAGTTTTTCTTCAATTATGTGAGATATGAAATGTATAAAATGTTTTTCTCCGAAAAATACCATTTTAAGTTGTGACAGTCCTGCACTAAATAAGCGAAATACAGATCCATACCAAATATATTATAAAATTTGTATCATAAAATTGCATAAACCAAATTTATACAAAGGTGGTATAGATTTTACCGAAAAGTGTATACAATGTATTTACACCAAGTTGTTGTTCATTTTTATAAGCAAAAGTATTAAATCTTTTTATACCAAAATTGGTTACTTTTTATAGCATTAATGTATACAAATATATGACACATATGTAAACACACATTAAATATGGTAATATGTTTACATTTAAAGTCAAAAATCTGTATTAATATCTAGATTTAATTTTTTTTGTTTTTTATATTTTCAAAAACTAATCAGAAAATTTGGATGTTCGATCATGTTGGCAGATCTTCCAATTCAAGCGCAATATTTTTGTCTTATTATGTGTTTATAAAAAAATATGCAACATATTATGGCAGTTCACGATCTTATTTGCACCGGATTGCAAAATTATGCAATTGCAAACATTTGCTTTCAATTGTGACCAACTGTTTTTGGATAACTCTGCAACACTTGTTGCAAAACTTAGCACAGCAGATTTGCAAAAGAACTATGTAAAAACAAATCAATCTGAATTTTTACTTTTTTTAATTTTAATCCATTGCAAAATAACAAAATTTATTTCTTTGATTTTTATTACTTATAAATTTTTGACACTAGAGCTTGCATTTCAGTGTTGCATGTGTGTAGCATTTATATGCTACATGTTTTAGGTGTTGCATATTTGCAACATCATAGCAAGTGCAAACATGTGTATTTTGTTAATATAGTGCAAGAATATGCAATAAACTTTTGCAAATGCACTCATGCAAGACCATTTGCAATAGATCATGAACTCCACTATTATTTGCGCATAACAAGATTACTGACTGAAGAAAAAATGCAAACTGATTGTCTGCTAGCATCGCTGAAGTTCGGTAGCTTCACAAACTCGACTTTTACGTGAAAGCCGAGTGGTTCCGTGAGGTTTTCGTGTGTATAACTGAAATATATATATATTAAGGTGCCTTTGAAAAAAAATTTCATTTGTACCCATCCTAAAATGAACCTTGATGTATTTTATGATGATTACCAAAATATTTTGGCTATGCCGAAATCCGTCAGTGAGCTAAACCATTTTGCAAAAACCTCCAAAAATCATGTTTTCCGTATATATATTGACTCGTGTAATAGTTGTAAACAAATAAACTGTCCAAAATTATAGGCCTGAAAAAGTTCGTTCAATCTGCATCAAAAATTTGAAAATATTTGCAATTGGGTTAAGTATAATGATGTTTTCATGCATTTTTTGTTTAGATTATTTTCACAAAAATTCAAATAACTTAATTATTTCTTATACGATCGCCGTTATCAAGATATCGTTGGAAAGGTATGCACGTCTGTCATATATTTTGGACATTTTTCTTTGTTTAGTAAAGTGTGGCTCTTATTTTATTTCTCCATTTGTGTGCAGTTTACCTGAAAATAAAATTTTCAAAATAAAAAAATACTGTATTTTTTTTTATTTCAAGCGTTTGTTTAAATGTAGAATTTTTGAAAATGATATAAAAAACTAAGAAAAAAATCATGAAAAACATCATTATCTTTAATCCAATTGCAAATTTATACAAATTTTTGATGCAGATTGAAATAACTTTTTCAGGCCTATAATTTGAGACAGTTTATTTATTTACATCTATTACACTAGCCAGTATATAAATTTAGCTAGGCTAACGTTTTCAATTCATTTGAAAATTTTCAAAAAATTATAGCCGCTAGCCAGAATTGAACCCTGACCATTGGTGCCCAAGAGTCGGAAACTTTTTCAGGCCTATAATTTGAGACAGTTTATTTATTTATATCTATTACACTGGCCAGTATATATACGGAAAACATGATTTATGGAGGTTTTTGCAAAATGGTTTAGCTCACTGACGGATTTTGGTATAGCCAAAAAATTTTGGGAATGATCATAGAATACATCAGGCGCGGATACAAGGGGGGGGTAAAGGGGGTAATTACCCCCCCCCAAGAACTTTTAAATACTTTATTTTTTAATACTTTATTTGGAGAAAATAATTGTTTCCACAGTTAAAGGGTACTTTTATGTATACATAAGCGATTCTGAAGGCTGTTTTTGAAAGAATACTCCAAAAAAATGGTCAGAGACATTGTTAAACTCTAGTTTTTTTATTGATTTCAACAATTATTAAAGTATATAAAGTATATAAGTTTTTTGTTTTGTGACGACATTTGCGTGTAGGTGCCGTTTTTATGCAGCGATGCGAGAAGAGTGGGACCATTTTGCTTGTAGAATAACACGATCTGTAGTTATATGCAAAAAACAAAATATAATTATATGTAAAGCAAATACTTACGTCGAGGTAGTAACTTCGCCTTTTTTTAAAAATGAGCCTGAAAATAAAGTTACATTTCGTTCTAGTACTCAAATTTACTGCCATTTTTTAAACAATCAACTTTAAAGACGCGTTATTTTCTTACAAACAAAAATTAAAAAAAACTTGAAGTCACTACCTCAGCGTAAGTGTTTGCTTTATAGTAATTATATTTTTGCAAAATATTAACGATTAGTTTAAATATGCCCTTTATATGAAATCATTGAGCAAGTAACATTGATTTTGATTTGTAATGAGCGCAATTAAGATATTGGCAATGCAGACAAGAGTTACCACTTAAAATATTTTATTCTTCTTAAGTTTTACTGAAAACCTGCCAAACTTTTTTGCAATCTATGTGCTAACAAATTTTACTATAAAAAACAATACGTGCATTGTTACTTTCAGTTTTCACTTTATAAATTTTCAAAAAAGAAAGTTCAAACAATGTAAAATCCAATACCTTGTTTTTACTTCAATTATTTCATCATCAGTTAAATTATTTTTTAGAAATATTTCTGCTATAGTCCTTATGAAAATATTATATACATCTGTAATACTTATGTCATATATGTTATATAACAGGGCTGTTTTGAAGTGAATTGATGTTAAGTTAATGTTGCTTAAATTGTATCAACTGTGCAAATAATTTATTGCATACAATCATTTTTGTTTGAGTTAATTCTAAATTCTTTGTTTAAATTCTGAAATTTTTCAAGCCTACCTTAATTTCATCTTAATATAAATAGGCGTAGGGAAAACAGTTAGGAAACATTTTCTCCCGTGTTTTTCAACCGATTTTGATAATTCTTGTTTTAAATGAATTAGAGTGCGGAGAAGGAGTGCACCGACTATATTATACAACTATATTATTAATAAACAAACAAAAATTGGTCGATTTTCGACCCAAGGCGGTACTAGTAATTATAATTGCAACAAGCCAACCAAACTACCACAACCGACTTTCATGAAATAAAACTGCCACGTTTAGTCCACTTTTAGAAAGGAACTATTCAAATTCAATTATTTCATGAACTTTAAATTTGGCAGTGTATATAGGTGAGCGAAAGTAAGGTTATTGATATCAACACCGTTTTTACTCTTTGTAATATTGACATTTTTGCACTCATTTCTAAAACGTTTGCTATCTTTGCCACGCTTCCTATCAGTGTAGCAACAGCTGCGCGAAGTTTTTCTACACTGCGACGATTAAAAACATGGTTACGTTCAACTATGCAACAAGAACGATTGAACGGACTCGCATTATTGCATATACTTGGGATTTTAAAATAAATATTTACGAAGTTATTGATAATTTTGCGATGATTTTGTCATATAATTTTTTCTCTATCCAATGACTATCTAATTACACAGAGTAACAAAATGAAGCTTTATCAAAAGTGCAGAGATCTCGATAAACAAGCCCGAATGCATTTTGGTTGTTGATTTTAAATATGGACTCCATTTTTCTCCATCAGCTCGAGTTTTTGAGTTATAGGCAAAACATGAAAATCAGTTTTTTTCTGATAATTTTGCTAAATCGATTATATTGGTCTACCTATTTGTATTACTATGTTTAAATTCAATGAAGAAATACTAGACCTTTCAATTTTTGCACATTCAATAACAATATATTCGACAGTTTCGAAGATATCGACGTTCAAGCTCGAAAAAATTTCACAATTTTACGTAGGCTGCTCTTTTGAAACCCTTGTATCTTTGATATTTTTCAACGAATTTACAAAAACTTTTTTTACTTGGTAAAAAATCTCTGAATTTTTAATAAACATTTTAGTTTTTTTATTATCTTGCATATTTTCAAAGAAATTGAAAAAACGAGCAGTTTTTTACATTTCATTTTATTAAAATTCACTTCAAAAAGTACGTAAGTAGAAATGATTTTTATATAAAAGTAGAGAGAATTTTAATAAATTTGAACGAAGAAAACTGTTTGTTTTTTCAACTTCTTTGAAAATATGCAAGATAATAAAAAAAAACTAAAAACTAAAATGTTCCAAACATTTTCTACCAAGTAAAAAAAAGTTTTTGTGAATTCGTTGAAAAATATCAAAGATACAAGTGTTTCAAAAGAGCAGCGGACGTAAAATTGTGAAATTTGTTTGACTTTGAACGTCGATATCTTCGAAACTGCCAAAGATATTGCTATTGAATGTGCAAAAATTGAAAGGTCTAGTATTTCTTCGTTGAAATTATTCATAGTAATACAAATAGGTAGATCATTATAATCGATTTAGCAAAATTATAAGAAAAAGAACTGATTTTCATGTTTTGCCTATAACTCAAAAACTCGAGCCGATGGAGAAAAACGGAGTTAATGTGAAACATTTGAATAAATAGACCTTTTTCAGTTTTTATTTACTTTTCGCTAAGATATTATTCCAGAAAAGGGGAAAAATAACTAAATACGGAAATGTGCGTGCATGTGTCGGGGAAAAATGCTTCTTAAGCAATACAATAATTTCAATTCAAAAAAGTACAATTTGTCTATTTGTAAAAATACTATATTTTATCAAATCGAAAATGTGTGTCTATGACAATTTACCCCCCCCAAGATTTTTTCCAGATCCGCCCCTGGAATACATCAAGGTTTATTTTAAATTGGGTACAAATGGAACTTTTTTTTGCTTCATACAAGTCGAGGCACCTTAATATATATGATATTTATAAATTTATGGTATAAAAATGATACTATATTGGAGTAAAATAGATGTTTGAATGGAAATACAAGTTTTATACAATAGAGTGGGATAAGACTTATAATAAATTTAGAATAAAACGAGTTTATACTACAGGAATGTTATAAAAAAGATAAAATTTACCATCAAACTTTTTACTGTGTGCACTCTAAAAACTGATTGTAACATCACTACAATTATTGCTGTGAAATTTCACGCATATATTTGCGATTTTTAAAAAATAACACGCATCGCAGTGGGACCTTTCAATTCCGCCAAAAATTCAGCGTGTTTTTCAAAAAAATGATATTTTCTCTCTTTTTCACGCTACTTCAGCGTTTTTTCGCTCATCAATTCATGAAAAGCTGCTGAAGCGATATTTTACGCTATTTCGGCGGCTTTTTGCAAGAGCTATTTTTAACAAATACATATTTCTCTTCAGTTCGACTTGAGTTGCACACGCGATAACATTTAACCAAAGCCCGTATTTAATAATAATTTTCGGTTTAATAACACATATAGTTTTTAAATTTATAGTGGAATTAAATTCTCTTAATCAAATAATTTGTTATGTGACATTTTTTAAAATTAAATAAAAAATTCTTTAAAGTGCTGTTTGGAAGTAAAAAAAATATATTTTAAAGCAATTTGTATCTTGTGTCTTTTTATACATTTTTAATATTCAAACAGCTTATATTTAAGAAATCAAATTTACTTATTAATAACAATAAAATTTTTGTATTATGCAATCTTTAATTGATGTGTTTTATTTTGTTTTTTTTTTTTAATTTTATTGCTTTCTTGATGCGAAGACTTAAACTTAAACCGCATCAAATCACAATTATTTATTGTTAGTTTAATAGTAGTTTTAAATGTAGTTTAAATAGTTTTATATAATAATGAAAATATCTCTCTGAAATGTGGGATAAACTGCTCTGTTTCGAATTTTTCTTTTTACAAAGATAATGAAAAATTAACTCATAAAAAGCTTCAGAAAACACTGCTTTAGCTGGATATACCGTGAAAGAGAGAGAAGCGTGAGAGATTAAACGCATTTCTAGCGTTTTTTCTATGAATAAAAGAGCGGGAGGCATATAATATAATTAGAGAGAAATTATTGCAGAAGAGAGCTTTCACGCATTTATAGCGTGAAATATTTTCATTATCGTGCTATGAGATTTTACTACAATAATTGCTGTTAAAGTGTTGCCAGCAATAATTGTAGTGAAATCTCGCCATTTTTTCTTAGAGTGTGGTTCAAAGTAAGGTTATTCCGATATTAAACATATCTTTATTTTATATAAACAAAAAACTAAAAATGAGCGATTAAGGTAATTCCTATATAAAACATATCTTTATTTTAATATAAACAATGCTCTCTCTTCAAAGTGAATTAAAGCCAGGTGAATTATAGCCAGATCACAAGCTCACCTTCAAAAAACTTGAGTTTCCGTACTTTTTCTAGCTCAAAAGAGAGAAGAAGAACAAGCACAAAATTGCTCTCTCGAGCTCGAAACTAGCTCGAAGTGTGCTGGAAGAATTTCTTCAAGCATTATAAGAACAAGCATGAAGAAGAAGAAGCAAACTTCAAATTGACATTTTTAATGTGTTTTATGCTTAAGTTGTGCGGTTGAAAATATATTTACAAATAGTAAAACTCAATTCATAACAATAAATACTTTTTAAAATGAAAATATGTAAAGAATAGACAAATCTTAATTTGCATTGTTTATGTTTGATAGGCAATCAGCTGTTTTTGTGCTTGAAACTAGCTAGAAGCAGAGTTGCCAGAGAGCCGAACTGAAATTTACCACTATTTGGGAAAAAAATTACCACTTTCTGAGAAAAGTTACCTTTTTCTAAAATAAATTAAAAAATTTTAAATGATTAACAGTCGTTTTAACTCACTTCATTACACTCAGAAAAAAGTTTCTCGGAATATGATAAAAAAGGCATCATATTTAGAGAAAAATGGTATAGACTTTTCTCCAGAGAATGCCTTTCTATAAATGCGATCCTAAAAATTCTCTAAAAATGATAAAAACCTTCTATGAAAAAGAGAAATATATAAAAACTAGCTGACCCGACAGACGTTGTCCTGTCCAAAATTCAATATGTATAAATCATTCTGTTTGTTTTCGGAGTAGGTGGTTTTCGGGTAGTCCATAGTCGGGCTAGACCATCTTTAGAGTTTCTTTACTTGTTTTTTATTTACAAATATTGTGTTATAACATCATGAGTGTCATTATAGCATTAATAGTTTTGTAGAGGAGCAAGTTTATAAAGTTTATTTTCATTCTAAAAACGGACATTTTTAAATTAGCTTCTAAAACGTACGTATGATTTTAAAACGATCGGTTGATAGTTTAAAATAAAAGTTTTAAAAAATAGCTTCTAATTATTCTTCAATTCTGAAATTTTCATTTTAAAATATTTAACGAACGTTTAATATTCATTCCCTCATTTTAAAATGTCCGTTTTTTAAATGAAAATAAATGTTAGAGGAACAAAATTTTCTCTGTGTAGAATTCGGGTTTTATGTCTGTCCGATGAAACTTTGAGTAGCTACAAAGAAACCAAACGTTCATAATTTTGTAAATTTTGATAAATTTAAGAAATGTTAAAATGTTATATGATGTTGAAATGGATACAGTCTTGATGGTTGAAAGAGCACTTTCGCATTGGTGAACGTATCGTATCTGAGCAATGAAGAACTAACAATAAAAAGCCCCGATTTAAATTAAAAAAGGAAAGTTGAAAAGAATTTCCTCATTGAGCTAAAAAAAAATTTTTAATTTTTATTATATTAAAATATAGTTATATAAAAAGGTACACTGCGCAACAGATGCAGTGGGTGAGGTTGTAAGAGGATCAAACGGGAAAATATCGTTAAAAAATATATTTTAAGGCCTCGGAGTACCACATATACCGAGGTTTTATACAGCAAAATTTTGAAAAAAGCAACACAAAAAACTTAAATTTTTTAAAACGTTGTTCAGGCTTTAGGTCAAAAAAAAAAACCACAAACAAAGTCAAAGGTCGATAAAATAAAGTAACAACAATTTTTTAAAACAATTTTTTAAAAAAACGTATCCATAAAAAAAAATGTTTGCTATTTTCGTGTTAAGAGAGCCCAAATTTATAAGGGATATATAGTGGGATGCCATGTACAAAAACAGTGACGCATACTGTAATCGTTTGCAAATAGAGTTCTCCGCACCCTGTTCTACAACACTTTTTTTACATATTTGCTTACCTTGTAAGAGTGAATTCTTTGATATTTACAGACTAAACATATGAACTCAAGACATCATTAAATAAAAAAAATCCACATATTACACTTAAATAAAAGCACTTAAAATACCAAAAAAGCATCCATAGCCAATTGGGGTGATTTAGGTTTAAAAGCGAATACAACACTTGATTTTTTTACCTGTTTGCAAGTTTGTTATACCCTAAACCTGAATACCTCCCATACAACGTAAAAATCGAAAACTGCAAAACTAAGCTCATAATAAACTTCCAACAATAAAATTTGGTATATATATACTTTATATCAAAACACGCCCATCTCCCATTCAACCAAAAAATTGAAAACTCACTTTATATCAAAACACGCCCATCTCCCATTCAACCAAAAGATTGAAAACTCAATATGTAAGCTTCTGTTCAACCTACAGATATAAAATTTGGTACGTATGTTTTGTTTAACAAACCAAAGATGTTTTTGAAAAATGGACGTCATCCGCCCACGGACACGCCTACCTCCCATACAAACCAAAAAATTGAAAACTGTATAAATATGCTTATGTTTGTCTAACAGAGATAAAATTTGGTATGTATGTATTGTATACTAAAGCTAATATGTGTTCAAAAATTGGGCGTAGTCCGTCGACTAACACGCCCACCTCCCATACAACCCACAATAGTGAAAGCACTATAAGGGCATTAACATTTGAGTCTTTTATTTTGGTTGTTATAATAGTATTTGTAATTTTTGTTGACAGCGTGTTTATTATATATGCTTTCAGATAGGATCACAAAGTGAAGTGATTTTTTGTGTGCAGCCCAAACAAAGGACGTTATTGACCAAAAAAAATCCCCGTTTCGTCTACTCAAAAATCTTTTATCGTTCAGTTTAGCAGTGATGTCAACGTTCAAGAAAACACCACTGTTAATTTGGAGATAAATTGATCCTATAAATAAGTTTCCAATGCATTGGAATGTACAAACTGGTATTACTTTTAACGTCACCACAATTTTCAGCAACGTTTCGAAATATTAAACAAATCTAGCTAGACGCATTGCTTGCGGATCATATTTTTAGAATTCTTACATTTTTAATCCTTTGTCCATATTTCCGATATGGTAACTGATAATTTTGCCAGAACAATGCAGAAAATCTGATGACATCCCAACCAGCAAAATGAGTAGAAATTTGCGTTTGAGTTCCCTTTAAAGCTGTTTTAAGCGGCAAAATAAGTTCCATGGCACTTCGAAGCTGCTTTATGGTCCGTTGTAGAACTCGACACACCTAAAGCTGCTTAAAGGTACGTTGTGGAACTTGCCACACCTAAAGCTGCTTTATGGCTGAATCGCAAAGACGCGTTAGGTCGGTCGCGCGTTGATCGTACTTTGCTCGTACTTTACTCGACTTTACGAGATGAACTGTCAAAACGCCCGACCTTATAATTTTGAAATCATAATGTAGCGTTGACATGTTGTGCGTCTATCACTTAGATGATGCCACTATACGAAGTCAAATCAAAAAATCCCGCAAAGTCCCATTTACCCAAAGTATGTTATAATAATGTTGGCACAAATATTAATATTAAATTATAATATGCTCAACTCATCAAGCATTTAATTATGAATTTCATCATTTTCATAAAACAAATTAAAAAATTAAATCATTTACAACATAACTATTCTGACAAAATAACAAATCCCATGCAAACATGTCTTTACCATAGAAACTGAACAATACCCACATATTTAGCTAACTCTATGAAAAACCAACCCTGCGCTATCAGCAAATGTCAAACGCACGACCGAGTAGAACATTTTTCAACTTTTTTCGGCAGGTCGCGCTTTGATCGTACTTTACCCCTTCCTACGAGATTTGACAGTTTTTACGATACAAAGTACGATCAAAGCTTGAGGTCGAATTATGAATTGCTTCATAACAACTCGTTGTTTCTACTTTAGCTGTCAAAGCGCGACCGACCTAACGCGCCTTTGCGATTTGGGTATTATGGTGTCAATTTCAGGCAATAGATCTTGTAGTTCCAAAAGTTACAAGTTATACTTCTGTGCAGGTTTAAGATAATTAAGTTCAAAAGGAGTTCTGAAGTGCCGCTTGTACGTCTTCTTTACACTTATTTTGAACTTAAAGCTGCTTAATGGTTCGATTGAACCTAATTTTGCACCTTAACGCTGCTTATGGGTACCTACGACAGAATTAGCTTTATAAATGAAAAATCTTCGTCTCGATATAAAGCTACATGGCAGAATGGCTAAGGCGTCGGACTTCAAATCGGCGAGACATGGGATCGAACCCTGGCAAAGGCAACATTTTAATAAAAAAGTTTTTCACTGCGAATCAGATGGTACAATAAAAAAATAAAAAAATTAAAATCAGAAATAAAACAAGGAAAATATTTTTTTAAAAAAAGTTTTTGAAGTTCGATTAGAAAGCTGCTTAGCAGTCTATGCAACGTTCTTGTTGATACCTCAAAGTACGAAAAATTACTTAAATTTTGGGCTGCTTACACTGCAAAGCAGCTTAGAGAATTCGCTGTATAAGCCAAATTAAGAGCGTTTCTTGCTGGTTGGGATCAATGCCTTTTCAGGTTAAATCGGGGGTTTTTTTTTTTGTTTATAGAAAATATACTGGCCATTTTATATTGAAGTGTTTTATTAGTTGCACTTAACATCTCCGAATTGGCTCAAATTTTTTTCTTGAATTGGTTTAATGATTAGAAACCAAATCCGAAGTTATACATTTTTGCAATCATTTTTCGCGGCCAAAATAGGGTCTACTTTGAGAGAACGTAGCTCAGTCAATTTAAATACGATTTTCGTAAATAGGGTATCATCATTGGAAAAGTTTTTGTCTACTTTAAAGGAAAAATATAAAAATATTGCAGTAAGTCAACCCATTTTTAATTTCAAAGTATAATGCCATGACCAGACGCTATAATTTTTTTTAACTTTCATAATATAAGCTGTTTTAAGGTTTCATTACCTTTCTAGCGATATAAAATTAAGGTGTACTCTTAAAGAGTTCCGAAGTTTTAGCGATACAACGTGAAGTGTTAATGAATTTTCAATACAAATTCAACAAATTTTTAATACAAAAACAAATGAAAAAAATATTTTATGAAAATTTAATGTAAGAAATGTAATGACAGCTAGTTGAATTTTTATTGAAAATTCATTAATATTTCACGGTTTTCAATCTTCTAAATCCATCTAGAACGTGAAAATTATAAAAATTATAAAAATGAAAATTATAGCGTCTGATGCTGCATGGCATTAAACTTTTAAATTAATAAAAATTGGTTGACTTACTGCAGATTTCTATGTTTTCCTTTGGTTTTCAAGTACAATAAATTTTCGCTCCAAAAACGAAATAATATTCGGTAAGGCCTAAGAACGTATAATTTTTAATTTTCAATAAAATGGTTTCGAGTAACTAAATTTTTTTTTCTACTTTTTTAAAAATATTTTTTTAATTAATAGTTCATTGCATACACAGTCCCTTAGAATCCAAGGAGACGCCGTGTCTACTGACCGTGATCCAATAAGGACCAAATTTTGTTCGAAATGTTCTAAGGTGTAACCGAAGCTAATTTCGTTGCTTGAGGAAAAATTAAATGGTCTTAGAATTAGGGTTCGGTCTCATGTACACTCAATTTAAAATTTTTTGATTTGATCCAATAAAACTGATTGACCAATGTCGCGATTCTTATATATTTTCATTATGTATGAATTGTATATAATTGCTTGAAAAGTCTAAATAAATAGTTTTTAACCTTTTTTTTTAGCTCAGAAATCTATTTTCGTTTTCCAAAAACGACATTTTAATTCTTTAACACGAACTAAAACTTAATGAAGATCTGTAACTTTTAACATCTTGTTTTAAAGTAAGCAGCATCTTGATGAAAATTGTACCTTTCAGAATCGTATCAATACACTTACACCTGTTAACTAATGCGAACACACCATTTCACACATTGATTACACTATGCCCCAATATTTTTAAATTTTTTTCTCGCTTTTTTCAAGTCTATCTTGTATTCTACTTATCCAATTTTTATAATCAAGGCTATAATCAAAAATAACGTCAGGAAACGCATATGAATGAAGGTACTAAAATAGGACATTTTACTGGTTTATAAATTTTTGATTTTTTGATAAATTACTTCCGCACGGTAATTCCGTTTAAACACGAGTTTATACTTACGCTTGTAGCGCTCTTTGTCTCAGCAAAAATAAACATTTACGAAGCATAAACATATCATACCTAAGAATTAAGCAACAAAGACTTAATCACTTGAAGTCTCAGCGCCAACCAGAGATAAAGAGATGGGAAACTTCTTTTTAATGATGTTTTTTTTCATGTTTCCCTCCAAATTCATGCTTCTTCTTTAATTTTTTGGGTACTTTTGTGAGACTCATATATTGTATACATGATTCACCTCATAGTTGTCAAGTATTATTGTCAGATTCTATTAATAGGGTTGCATTGCAAAAAAAATAAAAATGTACTATTACACTGGCTTACAGCCAATATGTACTTTGAATGCCACTATCCTTTTCTCATGTAAAATCGGTCGCTAATTCCGAAAAGAAATTATTTCTTTTTTCTGTCATTCCGTTTTCGAGATATTGCCCACTGTAGGGTTTTCAACGAAAAAAAAAAGTTGGTTCCACTTAATTGCATATATCTCCAGAGAACCAACAACAGCAATCAAACAAAAGATATATCAAGTAAAAGCTAATAAAATTTCTTAAAAACAATGCAAACACTATTTTTTGGTCGAGTTGTTAGTTTTGGCGGAATAAATTCAAATTTCGGGGACTTATTTTATTGCCATAAAAAAAAAAATGAGAACTAAAGGTTGTTGTAATAAAATCATATATTCTTCATTTTTATTGTTCTTTTAATAATATACATTATTTTTACATTATTTAAATTGTATATAATTATTATTAATAATTTTTATTGTTGCATTAAATCATTTATATTGTTATTTACATTGTAAATAATTTTTATTTATCATTCAGAAATTCAAAATGATTAGAATTCTTGTTTTGTCGTTAATTTAATTCGGGATCGGTTTCTCTGATGAGAAACCAACAATAGTCGCCCATCATTCCTTCGTCCCAAAATCCTTGGTACCGATTCTCAATTGCTTTCATCTGTTGATGGAATCTTCTCGTATGCAACAATTCAACTTTTTGAGACCCAATTCAACTTCAGAAATCGTGAAAAACCGTTTACTATACACTTTACTAAGAATGACAATATCTGCTATTGCGTAGTCATTCCTGGCTTATTTAATACCTTCGGTCAGCCGTACATTCCCAAAGAGTGGCGTTGGTTTATTGATGGCAGTATTAAATATGAATAACACGACTGGAAAATATGTTCTGATATCAAAGTCGTTGGTACACCACGTCGTTAGTAAACCACTATTACAAAAAGGACTGGGCAGAAAGAATTGAGTCGAAAGTTGGAGAGAGCAACGTCAAAAACGTTCCACTCGTCAAAAAGAAAACATAATTCTCCCACCGCTGCACATCAAACTTGGACTTATGAAAAACTTTGTCAAGGCGTTAGACAAAGAAAGCGAAGCATTCACATATTTGAAAACGATTTTTCCAAATCTTTCTGATGCCAAGATAAAAGGTGTCTTCGTTGGATCGCAAATAAAAAGGTGTTAAGCGATCTTCAATTCGCAGAACTATTGTCACCAGTTGAGGCAGCGGCGTGGGATTCTTTTAGGACGACTGTTTCTAGCTTCCTCGGGAACAATTAAAGTGAATCTTACGAGAAAATAGTCAAAGAGTTGCTCAAGAACTATAAAAAAATGGGCGTAAATATGTCTCTGAAAATTCACTTTCTGCACTCCCATTTGAATTTTTTTCCGAAGAATCTCGGTGACGAGAGCGACGAGCATGGGGAAAGATTCCACCAACAGATGAAAGCAATTGAGAACCGGTACCAAGGATTTTGGGACAAAAGAATGCAAGGGCGACTGTTGTTGGTTTCTCATCAGAGAAACCGATCCCGAATTAAATAAACGACATAACAAGAATTCTCATCAATTTGAATTTCTGAATGATACATAAAAATTATTTACAATGTAAATAACAATATAAATGATTTAATGCAACAATAAAAATTATTAATAATAATTAAACAAAAAAAACAAATTGGCCATTTCAGCCCTTGAAAGGACTTTGACCGAGCTTCTTATGATCAATTGTGTTGTGTGTGTTATTAAATGTTTGCACACAATTGACCGAGAACTGGACCTACATGTTTTATGCCGACTCCGAACGGCTAAAGTTTATGTTCTCAAGAAGCTTTACATGGCATTGTTTACTCTCTGAGGTTTGCCATTGTCTGCAGATGGTGACCGATCAGAAAAATTTTTTATTGAAAAAAACTTTTCGCCGCGGCTGGGGATCGAACCCGGGCTCCGAGCATGCCAGGCCACACACTTAACCTGCATGCCACGGTCACCACTATAATAATAATAATAAATAATAATAAATAATAATAATAATTATAATATTATTATTATTTATTATTATTTATTATTATTAATAAATATAACTATAATAATAAATAATAATAATTATTTACAATTTAAATAATGTAAAAATAATGTAAATTATTAAAAGAACAATAAAAATGAAGAATATATGATTTTATTACAACAACCTTTAGTTCTCATTTTTTTTTTTATGGCAATAAAATAAGTAAAAATGCATAAATTGATAATCACACAATTTGGGTGATTTCGTTCCATTAAACACAACTTTTTCATTTCTCAATAGATTTTCTTCAACAATAGCTTATTTTTTTTGGAAAAATAAAGGCTTTTAGTAAAAAATATCAAAAGTAATAAAATATTTTGATTTCTTAATGGAATTTGCAACTATTTTGTCTTTTTTTGGAAATTTTTCTGAAAAATAAAAAAAATCCCCGAAATTTGAATTTATTCCGCCAAAACTAACAACTCGACCAAAAAATGGTGTTTGCATTGTTTGTAAGAAATTTTGTTAACTTTTATTTGATATATCATTTGTTTGATTACTGTTGTTGGTTCTCTGGAGATACACTCCCTTCCACTTGATTAGACGCACTTGCTATCATAACAAATAATGCTCTGCTCTCAATCTTGGTTAAAAAAATTACAACAACAACTTCTTGGAATAAATGCTTATTGAGTGTACTTACTAACAACAATAAAAAATCTCCACTCTCTTTTACAAAACGGTACCTACTAACAAGTTTTTAAACAGATATCAAAAACATTGCAATTCAAACTCGATCATTAGATTAGACGCAGTACGAAATTTGCAGTGGTCAGTGAAACAAGTAAACTTTTAATGTGCAAATTTTTTTAATCAAGTGTTTTTGAGTTAATTTACACGGAAATGGGAAAAGAAAAATTTTAACTTTGTTGGATGAGGAGAAAATCAATTTCTACCGTAGTGAAGGGCTTTCAAACCGCGCCATTGCAAAAAAAATTGGTCGAAGTTCCAGAACAGTTGACCGTTATTTGAATAATCCCAATTGCTATGGAAAAAATTACAAAGGCAGAACTTCTGGAGTATTAACACCGAGAGACAAGCGCAAAATCATAGCCATAGCATCGAACTCTACACTTACCGTTCCTAAAATAATGCTCCAAGCCAATGTACAAGCCAGTGTTTCAACCGTTCGTCGGGTGATTCGACAAGCAAAAAACTTGAAACGCTTAAAATTAAAAAAAAAGCCGCCATTAAATGCAGTCCGTAAAAAGCAACGACTCCAATTTGCGAAAGATTTTATGAGTTGGGATGTGCAAAAGGATACGAGAGTAAATGATTGGCGCCTTGTTGTTTTTACTGATGAAAAGAAATTTAATTTAGATGGCCCGGATGGGTATCAATACTATTTCCATGACATCAGGAAAGAAGAAGTTTATTTGAGCCGGCACCATAGCAGGGAGGGTGGCGTCATGGTTTGGGGAGCAATAACTTATTATGGCGCCATTGAATTGGAGTTTGTAGACATAAAAATGACAGCTTACTCTTACAAATGTATCCTGGAATCAGCATTTACCAAGCTTTCTGACATTTTCGGACATTTGTCATGGATCCTGCAGCAAGATAACGCACCTATACATACTGCGAAAATTGTAAAAGCATTCATTACAAGCCAAAATGTCGTATTATTAGGTTGGCCGCCGTATTCGCCAGATCTAAATATTATTGAAAACGTTTGGGGCTGGCTTTCAAGAAAAGTGTATGAAGGTGGAAAACAATATAATGACAAGCAGTCATTAATAGCTGCAATTAAGACAGAGTGGGCAGACATATCCGTTGATTATTTAAAGTCTTTGTACGAGTCCATGAAAAACCGTATTTTTGAAGTGATTTTAAAAATAGGAGGCAATACTCACTATTAAATATTGTAAAATAAATAAAAAAAAATAAAATGTCAAAAAAAAAATGGTTTTTAAATTCTTTTTCGTTTCTTTTTATACTGCGTCTAATCTAATGATCGAGTTTGAATTGCAATGTTTTTGATATCTGTTTAAAAACTTGTTAGTAGGTACCGTTTTGTAAAAGAGAGTGGAGATTTTTTATTGTTGTTGGTAAGTACACTCAATTAGCATTTTATCCAAGTAGTTGTTGTTGTTACTTTTTTAACCAATATTGAGAGCAGAGCATTGTTTGTTATGAAAGCAAGTGCGTCTAATCAAGTGGAAGGGAGTGTATATGCAATTAAGTGGAACCAACTTTTTTTTTTTCGTTGAAAACCCTACAGTGGGCAATATCTCGAAAACGGAGTGACAGAAAAAAAAAATAATTTTTTTTTCGGAATAAGCGACCGATTTTACATGAGAAAAGGATAGTGGCATTCAAAGTACAAACAACTTTTCGTTATTTGTAAACCAGTGTTATATAAAAATTGCTTCGAACTTCAATGCTGTTTGCGGTAGACCAATGGTATTTTCTTTTCCCGATAAAAGAAATCAAGAATATATTCCATTTTTCTGCACCCTCTATGCAAAGAGTGCAGAATATATTAAAGTTTTTATTTAACCCAAAACTTTGCCCTGTTCTTAGTTGATAAAAAAACAAAAACCAAATTTTGTCATAATTCTACTTTAGGGCCCACGCCCTTTTAATTTTTTTCGAGTTGGATTAGTTAGATTATATGTATTTGGGCTCGCTAAGCCCAATGAAGGTAAAATAAAAGGACTTTTTTTGGTTTAGCAGATAAAATTCATCAAAGTTCGAAAAAAGCTTATACAAATCTGTGAATTTTTTTAATTTTTTAACGAATATTCAATATTAAACAACAAGTTTAATAAATAGAGAAACTTGTCTTTATTGTTAATTTATTTTAGCAACAAATTATTTACAGTTTTAACCAGAGTGGCACCAAAATGCATAGCCTCATACTTGTGCTTTAAGTTAATCGTGCCCTTCCAGTTTGAATATTAGGAATATTTTTCTCTTTTTTATAGAAACAGCTTTGAGAGAAGAAAGATAAATGAAGGAAGTAAATATATTTACCAACAAAACAATATGAACATGTTTCAAATCTAGTTTTTTATCTAATGAAATCTTTAAGTGAAACGTATTGCTTATTTTATGCTTCGGTTTTATAACAAAAACTTATTAATTTTAGCTTCTGAATTTACAGATAAATATTTGCTATCTTCCAAATAAAAGTATTTTTCATTCTAAAGAAGAAATTCATTAACTTTTAAAATTTGTGGTTTTACACTTTCGCCCTGTTTACTAAGAGTTATGCAATGATCTCTACTCAATATTTCAATCGCTTTCGTAATTTGCGCAAAGCAATATCTTATTCACCAACTTTAAACTTGTTAACAAATAATTGGTGAGTGGTAAAAAGTTATTAAACACGATTAATAAGCTTATAACTTAGTTCTTCTATGTCAATCGAAAGCTTCATTGATTACATAAATAAATAATGGGTTCCGTGAGCGAGAAGGTAATCAGTGATTTAAATAATCTGGATTACTTTCTCGATTGCATGTAAGCAGGATTTTGTTGAGGCTTTATGTTCAATATTTTCTGAAAATGTCACTTTTCAGTTCCCTCAATTGACAGCATTTGAGGATAAAATTTTAAAATCGTAAATTTTGAGAAAGAACTGCAATTTATCTTACTTTTGAGATCAAAATTTTCGTGAAAAAACACTATTCAATTTTAAAGGTCAGAATTTGTTTGAGAAGAGAACCAAAAACTGCAAAATTCTTAAAGAGGGCCAAAATAATAAAAAGTAATTCAGTACCTTGATTCTATTCCTAGTGGAGAGATTCTGTAACACAAACCGACCTGTATAAAATTACTTCCAAATAAAATAGTACTAGTACAATTCTACTATAATTTCGTACTTATTAATTCGTAGTAAATAACACCTACTCTAAATAATACAAAACTACGTTTTTATGCAGCTCTGCTGTTTGTTTTCATGCCAAGGTGGGTTTCAGATTAAAGCAGTGAGCTCTTTCAAGCGATACAACAGTTCCAGTAGTAACCAAATTAGCGCTTTTTTCTATGACTGGCATGCTATATCAGACATCAAAAATAATTGGCAAGTTGTTAAAATGCAGGGACGTGCAACAAAAATGTTGGCAAATAGCAATGAATGCGCATGTTCTTGTAGTTTTAGAGGATATTTTTAAAATTAATACTTAACAAATTTACTTAAAAGAGACAAAAATTACAATTTCCTGGTTAGGCTACCAATTTATTCGACAAACTGTTTTAGATTTCATCAATTTAACAACTATTTTGACATTTAAAAAAGCAAACTATCCAGAAAATATAACTTATTGAGAGCGCTGGACGTGGCCACTAAGTTTTCACCAGACTGCTTAAATTTAAGGAAACTGTTGAATTATGTATTTAATTATGGTAACTGGGGAATATGTCAAAAGTTGCACTAACACATTTATAGAGTTTATGTTCGTATTGTTGCCATTTTGACAGAAGGCTATCTCTTTCTTGCTAAAAATTTGTCGAAGTTTCCCATCTCATTATCTCTGGCGCCAACTGAATGAGACAACTTCTTGCGTCTGCTCTTGTACGTAAAACATCCCTTATTTAAAGCAGGATTGCGCAAACTAATACATACAAAGTTTTGTGTTTGTATTGCAAAGCTTTTGTTTTTCAAGTTAACACTGAACGAAAAGCACGAGTTCGTTCATTGTTACAATCACAGCAAACGTTCAGTCGCTGTGCGAACCTCATGCTTAAAGTTGCGGTCGCTTGCTACTGCGTTGACATATTTAATACAACAAGCTTCGTTTAAAAATAAAGTAAAATTCTACGAATTAATTAAATCCCTATTATTTACAAACAAAAAATTATTACAGACAAACAAAAACAATAAACAAACTCATATTCATGCCTATGAATGGTAGCTTGTCGATTTTAATAAGGCAACGCAGGAGCAAGCGACCGCAACCTTACAGCATGAAGTTCGCACAGCGACTGATCGTGTGCTGTGATACCACGAATGTGAATAAATATTCAGTGTAACAGTGCGAGTCTCGACTGCAAAGCTTTTTTGACTGATTGCTGCCGTATGCATGTGGAAGCTATCCGCCCATGGGTGGCCTTTTGCGCATGCCTGATTTAAAGCACTTTAAGTAAGAGAAACAATAACAACAAACACAATCGGAGAGGAAAAGAGCGAGAAAGCTTTACGCTGCAGCGCGCTGGTTGTGTATCTAACGATTCAATGCAGCAATGTTTTTTGGATTTGATTTTTTTGGCTACTTTTTAAACTCAAGTTTTAATAACTTTTAAGAGCAGTTTTAAAGAAAAAAAGTACGCCACTCACTAAGTTAAACATGTTGTTTTATGTTAGTGAAAGAATTACGAAAATCGGTTGAGTAGTTCTTGAGTTATACGTCTACGTAGATGCGTGAGAAGCCTTTTATATAATAGTATAGATAGATAAAACTAAAAATGAGCGATTAAGGTAATTCCTATATAAAACATACCTTTATTTTAATATAAACAATGTTCTCTCTTCAAAGTGAATTATAGCCAGGTGAATTATAAGCAGAGCACAAGCTCACCTTCAAAAAACTTGTGTTTCCGTACTTTTTCTCAAAACAGAGAAGAAGAACAATCACAAAATCGCTCTCTCGAGCTCGAAACTAGCTCGAAGTGTGCTGGAAGAATTTCTTCAAGCATTATAAGAACAAGCATGAAGAAGAAGAAGCAAACTTCAAATTGACATTTTTAATGTGTTTTATGCTTAATAGCCTAGACACATTGACTGCGGCTGCAGCATTGCGACAAACGTCAATTTTTTTTACATGCTTTTCTTATGGAGGTGAATGTGGTGAATGCGTCATTGCAGCAATGTTGCTGTCGTCGATTTAGAACTTTTTCTATTTTGACGTGCGACAAGAGTAAGAACATCGGCATTTGTTAATGTTTTCGTTTAATTTCGTGCTTCTTTTGTGAATTTTATTGTTAGTTCTCATTGTGTTTGTGTTAAGTGTGTGTTTTTTAATGATAATTTGATGTTTAATTATAAAAATATATGAAAATACGGCTTATCGCGCTGCATCCAAATTAATCAAGTCGTAGACAACATGCCAACATTTTCGTTTTCACCTCGTGTTGTTATGTTGCAGCCGCAGTCAATGTGTCTAGGCTATAAGTTGTGCGGTTGAAAATATATTTACAAATAGTAAAACTCAATTCATAACAATAAATACTTTTTTAAATGAAAATATGTAAAGAATAGACAAATCTTAATTTGCATTGTTTATGTTTGATAGGCAATCAGTTGTTTTTGTGCTTGAAACTAGCTCGAAGTTGTTTCCGTACTTTTGACAATATTTTCAAATTTCGTTTTACTCTCTCAGCTTGAACTTTACTCGACATTGTGTACGGAAACACACCTATTGTTTTAAAATTTAAATTTAATAAAATTGAATGAAAAGCAATGTTTGTTTTTCAATTTCTTTGAAAATATGCAAAATAATAAAAACTAAAATACACTACTCCACAAATTTACGAAAACTTTCACCACAACGAAATGCGATAACAATTTGACATCGTTGCACTATTATTTGTGGGGTGCCCTCAAAGATAAGTGTTACGCCGACAAGCCAGAGACAATTGACGCTTTAAAGGATAATATTCGTGAAGCCATTGGTGAAATACACCTGTACACAATCGATAATTTGCTTAAAAATTGGACCGATCGTGTAGGCTACTGCATGGCCATCTGAGGCAGCCATTTGAATGAAATTATTTTCCATTATTAACCGGAAGGATTGTACATTCAAATAAAAAAATAAATTTGAGAAAATATTCAGTAGTTTATTTTATAGTATTTTAAAAAAAAGTTATTTGGTGGACCCTTTACAAAGATTTGAGAAAAGTTGTTAATCGATTACGTGAACATATTTTTCCAATATGCCATTAAAAACTTGAGACGCACTTCGACACCAAAAATCAAAGTAACAGAAATTTTAGCAGAAGTAGATTTACAATCTCTCGTGCGCATTGCAACAAATGGAATTTTAGACCTTCGTAGAAATGGAAGGCCATCTGGAAAGCTTGCTCTATTAAGCAAATGGAGAGTGGATAGAAGCTCAGGCCACAGTTTTTATAAGGAAAGGTTTTCTGTTGAGGAATATACGGATGAGTTTTTGTTTATTGTTGCTGTAGTGCCGCTTTAGAAAGTTATGATCATTGAATAAGAATCTTTTTTTAACACCGTTTTTAAGGCTGATTGATGCATCAACAAATCAGGTCTTATGGGAGAATGCAACATCTTTATCAACACTTTCATGCAGACTAATTACATAAGTTTGTTTTCAAGAAAGAAACTAAAGAAGTAGTTTCTGTGGAGAATAAACACATGACGATTAAGATAAATGGTCTTGAATCTGATGTACTCTTAAGCAATGATGAAGTCTCAGAGGTCTCTTACGTGATGCACTGCACAATGATCGATGGGTCAGAAGCTAACGTTTTAACAGAAACTTCCTGTGCGAGAAGATGTTTCATTTGCAAAGCTTCTCCAAAGGAAATTAACTTTGTCACAACCAATCAGGTGAGCAACGAAGCTCACTAAAATTTTGGTTTATCCATTTTAGACTGTTGAGTTATATTTTTTGAATGTTTAATCCACATTGCATATCGTCTTCCATTCAAAACATGGCAAGTGCGAAATGAAAATTTTTACAGAACAAGTGTCGCATTAAACGAGAATTAAAAAAAATGCGACTGATTACACTAGTTACAGCCAATATGTACAATGAATGCCACTATCCTTTTCTCATGTAAAATTGGTCGCTAATTTATTTTTCTTCTGTCACTCCGTTTTAGAGATATTGCCAACTGTAAGGTTTTCAACGAAAAAAAAAAATTGGTTCCACTTAATTGCATTTATCTCCAGAACCAACAATAATTAATAAACAAATGATATATCAAATAAAAGCTAATTATTTTTACTACAAACAATGCAAACATCATTTTTTGGTCGAACTGTTAGTTTTGGTGGAATAAATTCAATTTTCGGGGATTTTTCTTGTTTTTCAGAATAATCAAAAAAAAAAAACAAAATAGTTGCAAATTTTGTTAAGAAATCAAAATATTTAGTAACTTTTGATATTTTTTACTAAAAGCCTGTATTTTTCCGAAAAAAAGCTATTGTTGAAGAAAATCTATTGAGAAATGCAAAAGTTGTGTTTAATGGAACGAAAGCACCCAAATTGTGTGATTATCTATTCATTGTCATAGAAATAAATGAGAACTATGAGGTTGTTGTAATGAAATCCTTTTTTTTTAATTTTTATTGTTCTCTTAATAATTTACATTATTTTTACATTATTTAAATTGTATATAATTATTCAGTCATTAATTAATCATTCAGAAATTAAAAAGGGTTAGGATTCTTGTTTTGTCGTTTATTCAATTCAATTCGTTTATTCAACAATAGTTGCCCATCATTCTATCGTCCCAAAATCCTTGGTACCGATTCTGAATTGCCTCCATCTGTTGGTGGAATCTTTCCCCATGTTCGTCACTCTCGTCACCGAGATTCTGCTGAAAAAATTCAAATGGGAGTTCAGAAAGTGCATTTCAGAGACATATTTACGCCCATTTTTTTATAGTTCCTGAGCAACTCGTTGACTATTTTCTCGTAAAATTCCCTTTTTTTGTTTCCGAGGAAGCTAGAAATAGTCGTTAAAAAGTTGAATTGTTGCATACGAGAAGCATGCAATTCCGATTATTCCTTTGACAGTTCCAAATCTCTTATTCCTTCCGACTCCACTATATCTACGGATTTTCGATTGTTTTCCTTGTTAAATCGGGACAAGCAGGATATGGAACATCACTAGAATGAGATACTGGCAATGAAACAGTCGGGACAGTGGTGTATATTACTCGTTTGTGTCTTCCAACGCCACTCACTTTGGCCAGACAAAAATAGCAAACGTTTGGGTGGCAAAATGGTTGTCTCCAGATCATCGGAATATCAAATTGCATGAATCGTTTTTTATCCGAGCTCCATTCAGACAATATTAATTTGCACGATTGACACAAAATACTTGGCGTCCATGATTGACAAATGTTCTCAGCCGCAAAACAAAAATACTGAAGATATGACATTTGCAGTAAATTCTTAAAATTGAGTCGATTCTTTTCGAAAGTGAATTCACCGCACACGTAGCAGAAAATATTTGGGTCGTTTTTAGTTCGTTTGTTTGCCACGTTTTTTGGTATAATGCAAGAATGTTTTTGCTTTTATACAGCTCGAAAGTGCTGCAGATATGGTACAATAAAAGATAGGTAGGTCTACGACTCAAAGCGCGATCGCCGAAACTGTCAAAAAAATACTCATGGCTATAGGTATAATAAAAACAGGTTGCTTTGCGACTCTCTCTTTCTTATAGCCATAAGTGTTTTGCTGAGACGGTTTCGACGGTTGCACTCTCAGTCGTGAGCAGTGTTGCCAGAAAGTTTTGAGGAAAGAAGCTAGATGGTCTTCAAAAAATGGCTAGAAAAGGCTAGATAGCTTAAGAAAAAAGGCTAAGAACAGGCTAGATTTGCTTGTTATCTGTTTATTAAACATGATTCTGTGAACATAAATACGTTTATATATATTTATACATTATACTCTATAAAAGGGAACAATACAAAAATTATATATACATATATCAAATTGATTTAAGGTCCCATTTAAGTTTTTATAGCGATCAAAAAAACTTTTATATTTTTTGAAGTGAAACTTCTTTGGCGGCGAGTGAAATTTCAAGATCTCTTGTTCGTGATGCTAGGCTAACGTGTTCAATTCATATGAAAATTTTCTTGCGAGAATTGAACCCTGACCATCGTCGCTCAAGAGTCGGAATCTGTACCTTTACGCCACGTAGACACATGATAAACAGGCAAACAAAATGTAATTAAAACTGAACGCGTAACATTCTGTCCGTAACATTAATTTTCATCCGAAAAGTATGCACGGAAATTTATTTTTTAAGCTTCAAACGAAAACATTTAGACATTGAGATACATCCAGCGAGAAAAAATTATACTGCCTGTTCGCCGCATAAACAGCTTAAAGCTTAATTTGGTTCGTTGGTTGTGATCAAAAACTTGACAGATGATTGACAACATGCAAAAAACAGTTAATTCAATATAATAATAAAAGCAAAAAGTATTAAAAGTGCAATATTTAAGACTGCTGAGAATAGTTTTTGCCAGCCAAAAAACGTCTCAAAGCTAAGAAAAATAGCTAAAACAGGAGCAGAACGCGTTCGTGAATATAAAGAGCGAATTAGAGCTCTTAAGAATGCAGCCGCAGCTGGGTCTGCAACTAATGATGAAAGTAAGGTGATTGCAAAAACGGCTGAGTTTCAAAATGCATTTTTACGGAACATCAGTGTATTTTGGTGAATCTACAAAGAACCAATCCCCAAAAAATACACTGATGCTTTGTAAAAATGTATTTTGGAACTCAGCCATTATCTCAACAAAATTTTAAAGCCAACCAAGTTGATATACTCAACAATCAACGCTCGCTGCTTCACGAGGCCCTCACTCAACATAGCAATTATTATGATCAGGAAGCAGGAGGTAATAATCAACAAGATTTGCCTCTGCTTTCGGAGGCTCCTTCAACGAGTACTATACAAATGCAATCTAGCATTCAAAAAGTGACAATGTTGAGAAGACATTCGAAAGCAACTTAAACACCAACTGAACTAAAACAAGGACCAAAAATAACTGTTATTTTACAATTTTTAAAAGAAAAAAATTGTTTTTATAAATCGTTAGAATTCGCTTTCTTTGCTTGTTTATTTACAAAATTTCATTGTACTAATTATTCTTTCTACCTCAGTTTTGCTAAATGGCAAAATAAGAAAACTCAAAACCAAACTGAAAGTTCTTGGAACGGATGTTCAGAAAATGTTTACACTCTCTAACTTCTGAACTTCAGTTATTCCACTTGTGAGTTACAATTTTTTGCCATTGTATTTTAATTATCGTAATATTTTCTGTAGAATAACAGCACAGTAAAAAATATGAGGATAAATTGTATACTATTTGGTATAAATATAAATCCATACAAAATATGTTATAAAATGTATACCATAAAATCGTATAAACCAAATTTATACAAAGTTGTTATAGATTGTATCCGAAAAGTGTATAAAATGTGTTTACACCAGGTTGGTAAACATTTTTATAAGCTAAAGTATAAAATCTTTTTAAACCTCATTTGGATACTTTTTATAGCAATATTGCATATTGTATTTTCCGGAAATTCTTTCTCTCATTAATTTTAGCTCTAACCGTAGAAGCAGTAGACACGCTAACAGATTTATTTAATTACCATTTAGTAGAACGAACTATATGTTAACTGCTCCTTTAAACCGCATGAGTACCTTTATTAACAACTGTAGAATTTTTGATGTTAACTTGTCAAAAGGTCAATTCAAAAGTAGACTAAAAGCTATTCTGTAATTAGATCAATGTGTGCATGGTTAGGAGTAACGCGCTGTGTTGTTTCTGAGCCCAACCACTTTTGGTGAGTAATTTTTTTCCACATTAACTTTGTTTTGAGCCACTCGTATCCACATCATTATATTTTGATGATATGGGTTGTTGGCTTTGTGGCTGAACTCTATTTTTATTGCATGTTATTGTAAAAAAATATATGTAAACAGACATTAAATATGTTAATATGTGTTACATTTAAAGTCATAAATCAGGAATAATATTAAGATTTCAATTGATAGATTTCATGATATATTGTTTTTTATATTTTCAAAAACAATTTTAAGGGAAAAATAACGAGTAAACAATTGTACTCAGAAATTTGCATGTTTAACCATGTTGGCACATCTTCCAATTCAAGCGCAATATTTATACCCCCACGCGTACTGCGTAAGATGTATATTAATATTGTCACGACGTGTGTAACACCCAAAAGGAGGCGTGGTAGATATAGAAAAGTATATATATTCTTGATCAGCATCACCACCAGAGTTGATTTAGCCATGTCCGTCTGTCTGCCTGTCGACACGATTACAGCCGTAATTTTCAAGCTATCATAATGAAATTCGATATTTAAGCTTTTTTAAAAAACTAAGATCAAGTTCGAGAATGGGCTAAATCGGAGGAAAACCACGCCTACCTCCCATACAACCCCAAAATTGAAAAATCTTTAAAGAAACTAATATTGAAGTTACAAGACGGAAACTCGGTATTTGTGTGTTCTATGTCAAAATTGAGGTGTGTTAAAAAAATGAGCGTCATCCATTCACTAACACGCCCACCTCCCATACAACCTTAAAATTTAAAACCCTATAAAGAGGCTAATATTAAAGGTACAAAACGGAAACTCGGTATTCGTATATTTTATGTCAGAATTGAGGTGTGTTAGAAAAATGGGCGTGATACACAAACTAACACGCCCACCTGCCATACAACCCCAAAATTGAAAACTTTATAAAAAGGCTATATTTAAGGTGCAGGAAAACAATTTGATATTTTAAGTTCGGCCAAGTCGAAGATATACCTTACTAGTTTTGTCTAAATATTTGTGTACAAAAAAAAAAGATTCAAGGGAACTATTTGCGCATAGCATGATTATTGACTAAAGAGCAAACGTAAACTGATTGTCTGCTAGCATCTATGAAGTTCGGAAGCTTCGAAAACTCGACTTGTACGTGAAAGCCGAGTGGCTCCGTGAGGTTCTCGTGTGCATAACTGGAATATATATATGATGTTTATAAATTTATGGTATAAAAATTATACTAGTATTGGAGTAATATAGCTGTTTGAACAGAAATCCAAGTTTTATACTATAGAGTGGGATAAAACTTATAATAAATTCAGAATAAAATGAGTTTATACTACAGAAATGTTATAAAAAAGATAAAATTTACTCTCAAACTTTTTACTGTGTGGAATTTTCTTTCGCTATAACAGAAAATATTTTGGATTTAACCACTTTAAAAGTATAATAAGAGCAATACAAGGCTACCACTTTCAAAATTGCAAACGTCAGAAAAATTAAATGTGGTACTGCGTTTTTAAGCAATATATTAAATCTTCAACAATAGCTTATTTTTTTCTGAAAAATACAGGCTTTGAGAAAAAATATCAAAAGTAACTAAATATTTTGATTTCTTAACGAAATTTGCAACTATTTTTTTTTTTAAATATTCTGAAAAACAAGAAAAATCCCCGAAAATTAAATTTTTTCCGCCAAAACTAACAGCTCGACCAAAAACTAATGTTGGCATTGTTTGTAGTATATTTTATTAGCTTTTATTTGATATATTTTTGGTTTGATTACTGTAGTTGGTTCTGGAGATATATGCAATTAAGTGGAACCAACTTTTTTTTTTATTGAAAACCCTGCAGTGGACAATATCTCGAAAACGGAGTGACAGAAAAAAAAGGAAAATTGTTTTCGGAATTTGCGACCGACTTTACATGAGAAAAGGATAGTGACATTCATTGTACAAACAACTTTTTGTTATTTGTAAACCAGTGTTATCGATCAAGTCAAGCAAGGATACGGTACTACGAACGACGGAAACACTGCTCGATTATTTTTTGAAGATGTCAATACTGCAGCAAATATAACAAAGTTGGATAAAGACTTTATTGAAGAATTTGATTTGCTATTGCTCGAAACGAGAGACTTGTACCTCAAAAACTATAGTTGGTACTTCATGCCCAGTTCAGTGTATAAGGTGTTAATACAAGAGAAGATTTATTATTAGATTTAAAGAAAACTTTTAAAGAATACAAAAAAAAAGATTTGTTAATACATATAATCAAATTTAGTGGAGTTTAAATTCACATTATGCTTTTTTTTTCTTCATATTTTTCTTTGTTACATCTTATGTATATATATTTATATCAATTTTTTTTCTCTTATTTTCACTTCATTTAGCTTTGATTTTTTTCGGATTTCGGATTAAATTAGAATTTAATTCATCTTTTCTAACTTACTTAAATATTTTAATTCACGTAGTGTTCTTCGTGTTTTTTTTAATTAGTTAAATTTGTTCTATTAAACATACATTTTTCTTATAATTTTCTTATTTTTCACATTTTATATCGTCAAAAGTTATCTCAAAGCTGCACGATCACCGATCACTGACTGAGCTTGACGTTTTGTTGACAAGTCGTCCATCCCATAAGTGTCGTGTTAAAAGAATTAATCTAATGCGAGAACTTACCGAAGTAAAATGAATTTAGTGTCAATCTATATGTAGAAGCCTTATTATTTAAGAAAAAAATATTTTATTAACTAAATTACCCTCAGCTGGATTGGCACCCGGAATTATATTGAAAGTATAGTAGGTTTATAAAACTTTGTATTCTAAATTTATCAGAGAAAAAAAATGAAATTGAGTTTAAACTATTCGGTTAACGTATGTTTGCTTTAAACAAAAAATATAAAAGTTGACAAATTTAACAAAAAACTTACCAGAACAATTTGATAATTTATACGTCTTCTTCGATTTATGCTCTTTTAAAAAAAGTTACTTTATAAATCTCACTTTGTATTATATTTCTACTTTTCTAAACCAATCAAATTAACTCAATTTGCACAAAATATACTTTTATGGGCTTGATGCGTCGCCTTTGGAAGCCTGAATCTAAAAGATCGAGGAATCGTTTTTGGTGAGATAGGAAGATCAAGCAAAGTTGTGAGAATGTCGGTCGATTTCCGCTTCGAAAGAGTAAATGGTTTGTGCAGCAATGAGTCTTGATATAGGTTACAAATTTTCTTTCATGAAAATGAATGTTTCAAAAAAGTTTTAGAGAATAATGACTGTTTGCGACAAGCGCCATTACAATTCCCCCCTGCCAAGATCAGTTTTTGGGGGAGGGAATGATTATCGAGACCACACCGAAAGCTGATACCGCTTGGAGCAGGCAATAATTAGAAAAAAGAGAAATTTAGAAAATTATTATTGTTTTATATCTTTGGCGTGATACGTTGCAACAAATTTACCCTGAAAGTTGTATATCTGGTAGTAACAATATCCTATATTTTCCCTCACCCATGCCTTTATCCATGCCGGAGCAAGTTTTGCATTGAATCCTTTCTCGAAATTACTCTGTTGATAGTTCCTAAGATAGATTCCTTGTCCCTCACTGAAACTTTCTTAACGCGATTTTAAGTTATATATCGTTTCATTCCGTTGTTGCTGCTTATTTGTTATTTGAACGGCATTTTCCCGTGATATGTCCATGTATTCCTGTCTAGTAAACTTAACAGAACGATCTTCGAGTAAATTCAGCTGTCGTAACAAATGATAAATACCACCATCGGTGATCATATGTTGGCCAAAGGCAATGAAGTATGGTGATGTCCCTAGCAGGGATGATATTTGTAGTGGATATCCACTTTTTTATCTCTTTTCGATTTTAAAAAGTCCCCAACTCCTTTTGGCCCAAATAAAGTACTCTCGGATACACTCACCATCAAAAAAGTAAACGTCGCGCATGATTAATGTTTTGTTCTCAATATTGAGACCGCAAAAATTTTCCCTTAACCCTACTTCCCTGTTTCAAATTTGTCCCTAATTCTCTATTGGAGTCAAATTTGATACTATTAGACAAGAGACGACAGGAGTAACAGAAGTTACCATACTGATTCGACTTCACGCCGTATGGACACATACCGCGTGAAGTTTTTTTGTTATATATAAAAAAACAAAAAAAAAAAAAACAAATTGGTTGATGGTCAATTGTGTTGTGTGTGTTATTAAATGTTTGCACACAATTGGCCGAGAACTGGACCTACATGTTTTATGCCGACTCCGAACGGTTTAAGTTCATGTTCTCAAGAAGCTTTACATGGCATTATTTACTCGCTGAGGTTTGCCATTGTCTGCAGAGAGGTAGTGACCAATCAGAAAAATTTTTTTATAGAAAAAATTTTTCGCCGCAACTGGGGATCGAACTCGGGCTCCGAGCATGCTAAGCCACACACTTAACCTGCATGCCACGGTCACCACCAATATATATACTCTTCAGTATATAAACTCTTCCAGCCGCGTACCGTGGGGGGGGCGAGGGGGGCGGTCCGCCCCGGGCGGCATTATTTTAGGGGCGGCACTGAACTTAAATTAAGCGTTTTGAATAACTGGTGTTTTCGAGTAACTCGAAGTTTTTCGAGTTTTTGAATGCTTTAACTTATCAGTGGAAGTACCTAGTAGTGGAATTTTCATTTGATTATGGCGAATTGTAAGTTCAGAGTGCATATTAAAAATTAAGACTTATGCGTACAATTTTAAGTCGTATCTATTATAATTTTGTGTGAATTTGAAGGGATTTTACTGTTTTAATAAAATCACTTTGGAGGGGAGTTAGGTTGGTCTATACTGATTTGGGTCATTTTCAAATTTAATAATTTAATTATTAATTTTGGAGAAATAATTTTGAGAAATGACCACAAGGTTTCAGCAGCTTCATGCTCTTGCTGAACAATACGCAGTTCTTACTCCTTTGATTTTCCTGAATGATAAGTTGGAATGTAAACTGAATGAACTCTGTCACGAAGATATTGACAAGGAAGAGTTTCTCGTTGAGAGAAAAATACTTCAGAATTTTGTTTCTATTGCGCACAAAGAAACTGATTCTTGTATGAAAGCTCCACTTGAACTTTCACAATTTATTTTTAAATTAAGTCTAGAAAACGCAGTTCCAAACATCGTTATAATTTTACGCATCTTTCTTACCATTGCTATTGGCGTTGCCACTTGTGAGAGGAGCTTCTCAAGTTAAAACTCATAAAAACCTACATTAGAACTATAATGCGTACGTCGCGCCTACAAAAACTTGCCATATTATCTATAGAATACAAGTTAAGTAATGAAATAGACTTTGACAATGTAATTAACGCTAATGAAAACGCAAGAAAAATAACAATTTAATAAAATATTAAATAAAAAAAGATTGTATTTGTATGAATTTCTTTTTCGGTGTCATTTAAGAATAAACTTTTTTTATCGTTGGCCTAATTCTAATATGACGTAAGTCAACATTTGGCATAATAGCGATTATTAACGTTTAATGCCATGTTCACACAGAGAGTTTAGTTTGCGTTTCCAGTACAAAGTTGCGTTTTGCCCTTAAACTCAATTTAAACGATGGCGTTTCCAGTACAATTATGCAGGAGAAAACGCAACTAAACACAACTTGTTTTCTACGTTTACCAAAACTCAATTTGATACATGCCTAAAAGTATGCTAGTGTTTGATAAAAACATTCGTTCAGTTAGATTTTAGCTGCGTTCGATTCGATTGAACGATAAAAAATGCCAACAACAGCTGATTCTCAATTGTGCAAGTTTCTATTTGCATTTTATTATTAACAAAAAAGAACTTGGTAAAGTTTAGAAGATGAGGGTTTCTCATCAGTCAATCAGTATGACCCAAAAAAAGCTGAGGTTTGAGCGAAATTCCCAAAATTGGCGATCATTTCAATCCACCGTAAACTCAATTCTGCCGACGCATCTCTGTGTGAACAGCTGCATTTAAACTCAAACGAAACGCAAACTAAACTCTCTGTGTGAACATGGCATAAGATAGATTGATCAAAACCACATTTTTGTCTTTTTTTAATTTTCAACGCTTTTAATGCTTGAATACATATTTAAATACATTTGAAATTCGTTTTCTTTGCCTCATCAACATTAGATAATTTTGACTTACGTCGCACGTTCGAAAAAATCAGGCAAAACGCGCGCATTGCGATGATATCACGACTTTTTTTCATGGTTTTTTACAATGATTTAATGATTTTGGATATGTTGAATGAAATCCATTTTTTTAAGGCCTTACCACTTTTTTTTAATGACCTCCAAAGTCATGCCTAACTTCAAAAATATTTAATCAAAAATTTCACTTAACGTATCACCTTACAAAAATGCTCATAAAAACTTCAAACTAAAGTCAAAATAAATTAAATTTTCAACAATAAATCACAAAAAACTAGACTTTAAATTTGTATCCCTAAAAGTTTGGTCCTGTGTCAAAAGAAGCAGATGTACTTCCTTGAAATGGCATAAATTTTAAGGAAATATAAAAAAATAATAAATTTTCTTTCAAATGCAACTCCAAATGAAAATATAAAGATTTATAAAAAATGTCACAAAGTCTGTTTGCTTCTCGTTTCAACACCTTTTTTATTATTTTTATTACAGATTTAACCAATAAAGCTATACAGAATTCTTAAACTAAAGTTTAAAAACTGTTGCACAGTTTAGAGATCTTTGGCAATTATAATATATATGAGAGATCTTATTTTACTTTCATAGATAATCTGTTTCAAAAATTTGACTTACATGGGCGAAGCCACGCCCAGTCTTCCGATGTTCGTTCCAGTTTTCCAGTATTAAAACTTGATCAATTATTTATTCCATACTGAGTTTTGTTATCATCCGACATTTTGTTCCAAAACTTTTTTATATGAATATTTTTTATTGTATGGGCGGTGACACGCCCCTCTGACCACTGATTGCTCACTTTTGTCAAAGGACACGATAAATAGTATGGGGCTTAAAGTTTCTTTGATGTGTACATACCTATAGTTCTAAATTTATACCTAAAATTTGAACTGATCAAAAAGTGACACGCCTCTTGTATAAAGCTTACAAAATCTTACCAATGGAGCGGCACGTGTAAATTGAGATTAAATTCCTTGTTATGAGATTGTACGACCTGTAATTTCAAAGCCAAGCGGTATTGCAAATTGGGTTTCATAGGAGGTGCCACGCCTCTTAAGTGTAACGATATCTTTGTAATTCTATGTTTTTTTTTTATTGTACTGCATTTTAAATTATTTGTTCACCATTTAATATATCATAAATAAATTTTATATTCAACTGTAGAGTATCAGTGTAGAGTATATGCAATGACAAAATTTTTTTATGCCAGGTTATTCCTTGAAAAATACTTGTTCAGGTGTTAATATATCGCACACTAAATACAAAACAGTCACAACTAAAAAAATATAAGTTTTCAGGAGAAGCGAAAAATAAAACTCTTTGGTCGAAACTGCCGAAGAAAAACAATTTTTATTTAAGCCCACAAACTTTATTCTTCCAGTTACTGAAGAAAATAATGAAAAATATAGTAAGATATGTGTTTTGAGAATTTCCATAAAGAAAAATTTTGAGTTGTCACTGTTTTGTATTTAGTGTGCGATATCAGCTTTTTATTTTAGTATTTATAGAAATGAGAGCAAAAATAGGCTCATGCGCGCGTTTTGCTCCATTTTTTCCCAACGTGCGTCTTCTTAGAAATAGCTCGATGATATGTTTATTAGAATTTTTTTTTTATATAATTGAGAACAATGAAAGTTCACATTCTAAAGTGAAAACTATGCATACAAAACCCTTTATTAATATCAAAGATGTTTTTTGTATTACATATGAGAGGGGCGGCAAATTTGGAATCCGCACCGGGCGGCTTAGCCTTTCGGTACGCCACTGAACTCTTCTATTCAATATATACACTCGTTGTCAGTTGTTCGCCAATTACAAGTGATGGCGGAAAGTATCATTTTTGATACTAACTGATGATTTGGAACTGTTTTGTTACATGAGAGAAACATTTGCATTTTTATTTTCGAGTGTATTTGCCCCAAAGCTAGAACACGAAATTTGATTTTTGAAGTTTGTTAACCCCTGCAAAGAAAACACAAAAAAAAAATAGGTAGGGTTAATAGTAATAGTAATAGTAGGGTTAAAATAGATCCACAAGGAGAAGTTTAACAGCATTTATTTAGGTTATGTGATCAACAAATTTCAGACTTTTTATAATTATAACAAAACCTTCATGATATGTTTAAGTGATATTGCAATAATGTGCATTACGTCAATGCATTTAAGTGATAATGAAAAATAAGTACATTACTTGTCATACACTTTAGTGTAAAAACAATTAATGCGTTACTTTGATACGAAATTAATTTCGTTTTATTTATTGATAACGCAAAAACAATGCAAATAGCTAGGATCTGAATTTAATATCATATTATGAAATGCATCATGATATATATTATTTTATTTATCATATCGTCATATGAAATCAAAAAAGTCTTTATATACCAAAAATTCAAAATCGACTTTCTGATTGATTATGATGCACCGAATCGAAATATATGTTCTTGCAAAGTTTTCCACTCAAAATGGAAAATGTTTCAAATGGCTCATTCCACCGTAATGAGGAACGAAAACATGAATTCTAAAATGCATGTATTTGAAGTAATTTTTGGTTTTCGAATTGAAGTGGAATCTTAAGTTAGTCCTGCTGCAAAAATATTTTTAAATTAAATGCTTTTTTATATTATTTTGACAATTTAACTAAACAAACTTCGAGTTGAAAACAATTTTTAAATATTTCGATTTAACTTAAACCTTAAAATCAGTCATCTTTTGATACAACTTTTAAAAAAATAAGGTTAGTAATATTAAAAAAGATTAATGTTGTGTTAGAAAAGTTTGTAATAATGATTGGTTACTGCGTTTTCAAAGTACAAAATATATAAACTGAGTGTTTTTTCTGTGTCACACCCGTCCCAAAAAAGGCTATAGTTTTCCTAAGAAGCAACATGGGCTTATGATAAGAATAAAACTTTCCTAAAGTAAGGATGTTGATGTTTTACATAAATTTGTTAACTTTTTTCATTCAATAAATTATTTTTATTCTTCATTTCCGTTACAAGAAGTTGGTCACACCCGGAACGGTTTTCAAAATTTTTTTTCTAATAATGAAATTTTTGCAAGTATATGAATAAATTCTTTGATTAAAACAAGTTTTATAAATTCATGCGAAAAATTTTTTGCAAAAATATATTTTGTTTTTAAATATATTAAAAACTTGAAATTATTTGTATAGGTATTAATTTGATAAAAAATTCATGCGAAAACATTTTTTGCAAAAAAATATTTTTTTTTTTTAAATTAATACATTAATTAAAACATTTTTGTTTTATATAAGTTTCAAAATATGTGAAAGTTATTATACCCATTAAGTTTTTATATATAATTCCCACATCATTTGCACTCGTCACACCCGGGACAATCTTATGTCACACCCGTCCCATTTAAAAGTTTAGAAAAGAATGGTTATCGGCATTTTTTCAAAATATTTATCACGTATTCAACAGAAAATATATTAAATTTGAATATATGCAAGTAAAAAATGGTCTCATTGTGGCAGATGGACTGAATTTCAATGTTAAACTCAGAATTTTTAGTTTTTAAACTTGTGCTCGTCACACCCGTCCCAGGTGTTTAAGCGAATGTAACTATTAAACTAGTATATATAACTGCATTATATTTTAGCATTTTGAAACCTTGGGGCATCTTCTAAAATACCTTATAGTAAATTGCTAAAATTTTAACCGGTTAATACCATTTTCAGCACTATAAAGTAGTCAAAACGTCACACTCGTCTGTATGGAATGAGCCAAATGTAACTAAGGATTTTTTTGATTTCATATGACGATATGCAAACATTGTTATTTTAACAAGAATATAAATAAAATCCTCAAATATTGCTTTTTTGTGATTTTGGATTTGAAAATACATTGTATATTGTTTTTTGTTATTTTTTTATATAATTAAACTAAAATGTGAAAGTTACCACCGCACACTAAATACAAAACAGTCACAACTAAAAATTTTTTTATATCGACTTTTTGCTATAAATCAATTTACAAAACATATATCACACTATATTTTTCATTATTTTCTTTATTAACTGGAAGAATGAAGTTTGTGTGTTTATATGAAAATTGCTTTTCTTCTGCAGTTTCAACCAAAGGGTTTTATTTTTCGCTTCTCCTGAAAAGTCATGTTTTTTGAGTTGTGACTGTTTTGTATTTAGTGTGCGATATATGTACCGCAGCAACAAAATCTTAATTAATCATATTAACAAAAAACACTCTCGCGTCTGAAAAAGTAATTTCAGAAGAGTAAAAAAAGTTCCCTCCAAAATGATCAAATATCATTACTGGTCCCAAGTGAAGCATGCTCAGCAGACCGAAGAGCGCAACAGATATGACTGAGCTTTTCATCCCAATCTTTTTGGTTGGGATTGATATATGTTTTTATACCAGCAATAACAACGATTCACCCGTTCGCTTGCGTTTGCTTGGGGCGAATGAATGGCAGTAAAATTTTGATTCACCTTATATTTTCTTAGAAAATTGCTAAAAAGACTGGACTTGAATTGTGAGCCATTATCAGAAACAACAGTCTCTGGGACTCCAAAGGCATGAAACACAGTTTGTTCTAAAAATTGTACTACGGCATCAGCAGTGAATTTACGAACTGGCTTCAAGAATGGGTACTTCGAGAAATGGTCAAGGACGATAAATGTGCCTATATTACTCGAGCAAGATTTGGGATAGGGTCCTATAAAATCGACGTATAATTTTTGAAAGACGCGATCAGTAGCAGGTGGTTTGCCTATCGGTGGTCGAGTAACAAAATTTGGATGCTTAGTAGCTTTACATACATCACACGAATTGATATAAGTTTTGACGTCAACAACTTAATTTGGCCAATAAAACAATCGACGTACTCTTTCTAATGTTTTATTCATCCCACCGTGTGACGCCAATGGATCGTCGTGAGCTTTCTTCAAGATTTCTCCTATCAAACCTTTTGGTATCCACAGTTTCCACACGTGGTCATCATGTAGTTGTTCACAGCTCTCGTGTTCGCTTCTTCTACATAAAAAATCATCAGCAACTTTTAAGTCCGGAAATTTTTCTGAGTTTTCTTTGACTTTCTTAACCAGTGAAATGTATTCATCAGATTGAAATTCTTTTGAGCTCAAATCAACCGAACCACTATAATCTAACGCCGATAAATCGGAAGTATTTACTCTAGAAAGAGCATTAGGCACTACGTTAAGGCTTCCTCCACGATGTTGAATATTAAAAAATACCCTTGAAGCTTTAAAGCCCATCTTGCAAGTCTTGTACTCAGGTCTGTTCGAAACATGAGCCACTTAAGTGAAGCATGATCTGTACCACAGTGAACTCATGCCCTTCAACATAGGCTCTAAACTTTTTAATCTTTAATATCTGAAACGCCTTTTCAGAGTCATTATTCCACGAGAGGGTTCGACAATTTTTCAGTAAGTCAGTCAGAGGAGCTGTAATAGAAGCATAGTTTTTGATGAACTTTCTATACACCCAGATATACCTAAAAATCGATGGACCTGTTTAACAGAGCGAGGCATCGGAAAATCAGTTATGGCAGACACTTTTTTGGGATCGGTTTGAATAGTACCGTTCCCAACGACATGACCCAAATTTCTTACTTCACGCAAACAGAATTTACTTTTTTCCACATTTATTGTCAAACCAGCTTTTCTTATATGGCACGCGACTTCTCTTAACACTTTTAAATGCGTTTCAAAGCTTTCTGATAAAACTAACAAATCGTCTAAATAAACAAAAACTTGAGTTCGAAGATGAGCAGGAACTACCTTTTCCATTAGCCGCGTCATTGTTTGGGGTGCGTTGTACAACCCAAACGGCATGACTTTGAACTGGTACAGTGAATGCGGTCTTGTCTCGTGAAGAAAGATCTAATGGAATTTGCCAGAAGGTATCTTTTAGATCCAAACTGGATATAAATTCAACTTAAGGAAGTCTGCTCAGAATTCCCTCAATATTTGCTACTGGATACGCGTCTTTTATAGTAACCGCGTTTACCTTTTGGCTATCCAAGCAAAGCCTTATCTTGTTTGGTTTTCTAGCCAAAAAAATCGGTGACGACAAGCACTTTCTGACTCTTCAATTGGCACGATTACGATTTCCGGGGCGCCGCGATTTGAAGATGTTTTCTGGTAGAGAACAACAAAAAAACATGATTCGCCGAACAAAAAATTGATAACTCTATTAGTTATTGAGTTATCGATTTTTTAAAAAAATTTTTTTGTTAAAAGATCTGTTCCTAAAAACATATCTATATCTTTGCCATTACTCAATGGATCTTTAAGTTTGATATGTCAATTGAAAGGTCATTAAATGACCTTTCAAATATATTTGTTATAAATATCATTGCTATAATATTTATAGTTTTATAAGCGAATTTATTCCAAAGTTGAATTTTTTAATGCAAATAACCGTTATTTTCTAAAAAATTTACGTTATTAAGTTACTAAAAATATAATTTTTTTGAAAAGCTTACAGTTAGACCTTTTGTTTGACATATAAAAATATACATATTTTATTTAATTTCACACTATATTACATAAAATTTAAATTTTCCAAGTGTTTTCTTTGTTAAAAAATCTGTTCACAAAATTTTTCTATATCTTTGCCAATATCCAATGAATCTTAAAGATTGACATTCAATTCAAAGGTAATTAAATGCCTTTTAAACGATATACAATACAAATATAATTTCAAAAAAGTTTTTAAATTTATAAGCGAATAAATATCAGATTTGAATTTTTTAATTAAAGAACCGTTTTTTTCTACAAAATTTACGTTTTTAAGATACTTAAAATATATATATTTTAAAAAGCTGAAAATTTAACTTTTTTTTCGATAGATAAAAATATATACATATAGTTTTTAATTAACTGATCGAATAAAAATTACAAATTTTTTTCACTGATTCGAAAATCCCGTTAATTCATATAAATATTGTAGCTACAATGTTGCCTTAACAATAATTGCTTATTGTAATGGCGATATTCGTAAATATGGAGTAAGAAAGCAAAACATCAAGGTAAAAATGAGTGAAAAAAGCAATTTTCCGTACAAGGGCAAATCATTGTATCATAAAAACCACCACAAAAAGTCAAATAAATTATATATATTATTAACTCTTTATAATTCATAGTAATAACGGCAATTTTTAAGAAACTAACGGTTTTGTGTAAGAAAATATTTTTTTATTGCACAAAAATACCTATAAAATACAAAGCCTTATATATAACCTTTTAAATAATACCTTAATCATTAATATCGGTTATATATTAAGAATAATATAGCCGATTTTCTTCATAGACCTTATAGCAAAAAAAAAGTTTAAAAAATCGATAACTCGAAAACAAATCGATAACATAACATTTCCTTTGGCTATTCTTATTTTTATTAAGAGTACTTTTCGAATCCATCGTCAAATCGCGGCGCCCCGGAAATCGTAATCTCCCCCTTTAATTACACCTAAGCTCAACATTTTATCGACCTCATCGTAGATCAATTTTTCCATTGCTGGAGAGACTGGAAAATGTCTCTGCGTGATGGTCTTTGCTTTACCCTCATCGGTTACATGTGGAATAACATAAGTCTTGCCAAGACCTTCAATAGCGAACGAGGGCAACAAGTTTTTAACTTTTCGCAGTTTTTGTGATTGAGAAAAAGTCAACGAGTGTATCGTTGGATTCTTGGTGTCTAACGAAGCAATTTTACATTTGCAAAAACGTTGATTTTGTTTTTAAATTTCTATACATTTCTATAAAAAATACTAATTTCAACTATGTACTGAGTAGCATTCATAGGTTATGCATTTACAACAAATTTATTCAAGATAGATATTAAGGGTATTCATGCAAAGAGGCAAGAATATAATTTGGGCAATAAGTTATTTTTATCAGGCAGGTTGCATGAGCATCCCTTTCAAGTCGATTGAGCATTTGCATCATATATCAGCTGTTTGCAAGTTCAGGGTTTGCTTTCTGCAAATGAAGTATATAAATATTTTTTAATTCCTTCAATTCACAAAATTTCCATTCTTACCTCTTCCATGTTATTTAATTAGTTTTACAATTTTGACTATATCTTCTCCAGCTTCTAATATTTTCTTTTGCTTTAATAAAATAAATCAGCTGATTGATGTTATAAGTTTGCCTGCTCGTTTGACAGTTCATTTATAAGGAGAATAAACTTATACGGTTTATACCGTTTATAAGGGTTTTGCCCAGTTGCATGAATACCCTTATTATATTGATGACTTGGAAAACGCAGTAAGCCTATTTTTGCCAAAAGATCACATAACACTTAGTGAGCTTAACCGTCGAAATATTATTTTTTTTTTGTTTAAATTTGACACATGAGTACACAACTATTGTTTAAATGTTTTTTACGCATTGTTTTTTAAATGTTTTTATAAATATTTTTTAATTCCTTCAATTCACAAAATTTCCATTCTAACCTCTTCCATTTTATTTAATTAGATTTAAAATTTTGACTATATCTTCTCCAGCTTCTAATATTTTCTTTTGCTTTAATAAAATAAATCAGCTGATTGATGTTATAAGTTTGCCTGCTCGTTTGCTCAGCTAAATCGTTGAGCAAAGGTATCTGGTTTGTGCAAAAGCTTCTTCATACAAACTTTGACAGTTCATTTATTAGGAGAATAAACTTATACGGTTTATAAGGGTTTTGCCCAGTTGCATGAATACCCTTACTATTTATGAAAGCTCATGTATAATTTTGAATAAAAAAAGTATTATAAACCGCAGCAGTAAAAATCGTAAGAAATATCGTATTAGGAAAAAGTATGATATTTATGCAAGTGCGTACTTTTTTATCAAATAGCTGAATAAGTTTTCATGCTTCATTTGACGCAGCAAAATTGATAACTCGATTTCAACAGTTTCAATTTTTTTCAACTCAGAATTTTCTTTCCTACCACGAGTGAAAAGTTTCCGATTGGCACACAGCCTTATATTCTGTTTGTTCATTCCCTCTCTTTGTTGCAAAAATTGATCAGCTGTTTTTGACAGATGCCAGTCGGGTAAGGCAGCGAAAATAACTGTCGGCTACTCTCTTTTGTTAAATCATGATTCTAGCATAGTATTGTTATTATTAGCTGTTATCATAATGAGCAGTCAAAAATCCATTTACTTTTCTTTAACGAACGCGCACAGATTGATCCTCAGTAAAAATTTGAGGGTAGCTTTAATCTGTGTTATAATATTTCATTAATATAAACTTCTTTTATTCAAAATTTATTTTAAGTTTTATCCCACTCAATATTATAAACGAGCATTTCCATTCAAAAAGCATTTTTTATACAAAATAGTTAAATTTGTGTATCATAAATTTATAATTATCATATTTTAATTCACGTACAATTTAACCGAACAAAAAAATTTCTGATTATAATTTTGAACTCTTTGATTTTCCTATCAATTTGTTTTTAAAAATGTTAAAAAAATGCAAATTTAAGCATAAAACTTTTCAATTGTAATCTCCCTATAGGAACTGACTTGTTGTTTAAAAAAAGTAATTTCAAAACATGCAGTTGATGAGCTGCTTTGAAATATATTAAGGAGGCACCATCTTTGATTTTAACAAACAAATATTTAAATAATTTGTCAAATAAAAAATTAAATTATGTTCTATTTTATTTATAAAATGTTACATGAGCTGCGTTTTTCAACATCTTAATCTGGATTTGGATTATGTTTGCAAAAAATATGCATCCACGCTTAATGCGATCAAAATGGAGATTAGAGAAAAATTTACCAGTTGTTAGTCGATTTATTTTTAAGTATTTAAGTTAAAAGTAGTTATCGATTTAGTTTAAAATTAACTAAATTCAAGTAGTTGAAATGTATGCAGACGAAAGTCAATTTACTTATTTTGCGGACATTACCATACAATATATGGGAGTTCGTTCTCTGGAAAAAAGTTAGAATTTCAACCAGTTGTGTATGACAAAAAACTACTTTTTCAATTACTAGTTGATTTTCCTATATGGCTATTATTCCTGATTTACGACTTTTAATGCAACACATTTAAATTTATTTAATGTATATATTAATATGTGCCATATACTTTGTATAAAATATTTCTTTAAAAGTATATTAATGTGGTTTTTATACTTGAAAAATCTATATGAGAATGTATAACAACGTGGGGTTAATACTTTTCCGATAAAATGTATCCCAACTATGTATAAATTTGGTTAATCATATTTTATGGTATTCATTTTATAACAATTAGGTTAAGATTTATATTTATACCAAATAGTATGCAATTTATCGTCATATTTTTAACTGTGAGGGTGCAAGGAATGAGATCTGATTTCAAAGTCTCTGGTTATAACTGCTAAAGCTGAACTTTTGAAAATTATCTACTATATTAAAATTCCTTCGGTAAATGAAGAGAATTAATTCTGTTTAAATTATCCTGTTCTTTTTTTAGATGTCAGCGCAGAAACTCACCGAGGCTACTAACTCTGGTTATGTCAGTTCTGAAGAAACAGATTCATTACTCGTTTCCAGCACACCTAAATGCAAGCCATCTGTTCTACGTCAAATAAAGATGAGCTCTGTAAATGGACCAACATCGAACACATCTTCGTCGTCCGGTAAACCAACCTTGATTCGACAGGACCGAACTTCATCATATCTTACCAGTCCGCAACTATCACAGCAAGCACGAATTGGTTCTGAAGAAAACGTACGGGTAGCGATTCTCGAAGACGTTGAGCAAGGTTTCCGCTCTGCTAAATTACCTGGCATTGAGGTACATAGTCACGAAGATGATCGTAATTTAAAACATCAGCAACCAACCATATCAATATCTAATATCAACACCTATCAACCACAGGATTCTTTCCATCAGAGTATCCAAATAAATCAAGGGACCTCATCATATCAGAACCTTTCAATGTCTATAACGCCTTTGGTACAGAATAGGTGTCGTGCTTGTCGTAATTGTAGTCGTCGGGCTTCGACTACGCCAATATCAACCGCTGGGCAAATGGACCGCTCAGCGTCTAGAGAAAGCGTTAAGAGTGCTTTCCAACAAGGGAATCTTGGGGGATCAATGGCCACATGTGCCTCCATCAACGTTATCCAACAAAACGTTCCTCCATTGTTGGTAACGTCGTCGCCAACCAACGGCTCGCGAATTATACGGCAGAGTTCACAACCTGAATCTTGTAGCAGTGCAGTATGTTGCGGTGCTCATAGCACTTGTGGTCATTCCCACACTGTGCCTAACGTGTCTCTTAAGCAGCTTCGTGACAACACTACCGACGGATTTGCCGGTATAGCTGCAGACTCTCTCCGTATCAATGGTGGAATGCGACCATTTAAGCAGGTTAGTACTTAAATGTGAGCTTTTTAAAATTATATCGTCTCCAAATAAATTTATGAATGTGTCGTTTTAAATCGAACAGATATATTCTCTTTGCTTAGATTTTTTTGTTTTGTATGAAATTAGTCTTGTTTAAATTAAATAATTACGGTAAGTTAGTAACAAGTTCCTGTGAGACCGAGCTCCGCTCAGATTTGAACCGTATATTGAAATGTTTTTATGTAATTATTGAAAAATATTAAATAGGCATATCTTTAAAACAATTATTTCCTATGAAAATATTGTAAGCAACAATTGGATTTCACGTTTAAAATGAACATATGTTCGCCAAAAATGTACGTTATTTCACATAAAAAAAACAAACATTATACATATTAGTCTAAAATAATTAAGGCTGTGGTATTTTTTGGGCAAGAATAACAAACAAAACAAAAATAAAATAAAATTTACAGTTTTGAAGGACTCGAGTCTTACTACTCTGGACTACTCACACGTAGACCTGTGCTGTAGTCATTGCGCTATTGATAAGATAACTACTTCTGTAAAAAAATTATCATATGATATTGCACAAGCAATTGAAGTTCATTGTTTTGTGTGTGGAAACAGGGAAAACCTGATTTTTTCAGAGATGAGACCTAAAAGAATGTTCATAAGATTTATCCCCTAGGCACGTACCTGGTACGCACATACGTAAAGGTGGGAATAAGTGGCATAAATTGAGCGTGTAGAAGACGCCTTTTAAATGCCTTGATGTAAAAATGGATTAGGTCGAGCGAGCTCATAACCAGTTTCAGAATCAGATTTTGAATTTTCAGTATTTCGGAAGCATGTCAGAAATATTGAGAATTTTTGTGACGTCCACTAGGAACGAAACGATGCAAATTTGTTAAGTAAGACTTATCACTTAAACAAATAAATTACGAAAAAAAAGAATGAAGGATATTTTCAAATTATTTTGCGGTTTTTTTTTAAAACTATACTAATAACGTTCGTGGCACGCTCACGGCCTGAACAGGATGCAAAGTAGCTGATGCTACTTGAATTTAACTAATTCAATACTTTACTTTTAAACATTTTCTTAAACATTTTTTTAAACAATTTTCAAGATTTCTTAGTTTTTAGCAAAATTTTAGCATAAAAGATTAAATAATTGGTATGATATAAGCACTCGGGCAGTAATTATCAGTAATTAGCAAATGTCAACTGTAAAGCGACATAGAAGTCAAGGTGAGGAAAGCTCAAATTGAACCACAGACACAACTTCAGTACTACAACGCTAAACATTCTGTGGTCATATGAAATGCATTCAGCAAAAACTATAAACTATGCAAACAGTATTAGCGTTTGGCTACAATTGCAACCACTTTGCTACATTTAAAATGAAGCGCTACAAAATTTCTTAACCCTAGAACCCATACGGGGTTCGTAGGAACCCCATTTCAAATTAAAAATGCTGTGATATAACTGTGATTTTTTTACTTGATTTTTTGTTATCCAAGAAGTTATTCATTTTCAAAATGAACTCATCTTCTATATATATATATAAAAATCAATTGCGTTTGCGTTAGTCTTGCTAAGGCTCGGAAACGGCACGACCGATTTTAATAGTTGTTTTTTTACTCTTTGCCTTAATATGACAAAAAACTCGAAGGAACTGTGAAAAACTCGAAAAATAGAAATTGGTACTTTTGTATGGGAATTGCCACTTCTAACTGTTTTAAATAGCCAACAAAACTTAACGGCTGGACGGACTTATCTCAAATTCGGCACACATATTTTTTGAATCCGAGATTAGGCATACTTAGTTTTGGCCCTTTACAAGAAATGCAAATGTACCTAATAACGTTCTTTTTTATCGAAAATGTTCGTAACTGATCGATTCTATTCCCTCTCCTCGATGCTCCCGGAGGGACTGAAATAACGTTATTAATTTGATTGCATTTGGCGAGGCTTCGATCGTAGAATGAAGTTACCATAACATTGGCGTCATCTGGAATAGCAGCCACTTTGTTAGATGGTGGGCGAACGGCACATTCTGCCTTGAAGTTGCCCCTGAACATGCAAATCAACGGGACACCAGCTTGCAACATCGCACATAGGGGTATTTGGCTCGAAAAACCGCTCATTAATCAATTTCTCAAAATGTAAAGTTGAGAAGTAAAATTATTTTCTAGCTTTTGTTAATACTCATTAAATAAGTTACCATTTGTTTTTTTAATTTTAATGCACACACTTCGTCGCAGCACCAGTTGAAAGTCATCGATCATAAGCTTGCATTGTTATTGAGTTAATTTGAGTGAAAAAGATCACACCTAAACAAATATTTTTTTTTTGTTATTAATATTGTGAAATAAGTTTGTTGCTATGGAAGATTTTTTGCCTTTTGTTATATTATTTGGTGTTATTGGGTAACATTTTTGGTATAGGCTAATGAAGAAAGATGTCAAAAAGCAAAAACCGAAAAAAATGCTGCCCGAAACCGCCCCCCTCCCCCAGATTTCATTGTCCCTGATAGGTGTCTAGTTTGATGAAAGAGAAAATTTGAAATGAAAGAGAAAAGGGACATGACATTGCCCGTTTATTTTTATAATTTTGTATTTTAGTAAATATTTTTAAAATTCTAAGAAAAAAAATTTCATGGAAAAATTTTTACGAGCTCAAAAGTTACAGCCGGATTAGTGAGAGCGCATTTTTATTTTTCCTTGCATTTTTCTTTGTTCACAAACTTTGAACGCGTTTATCTCGAAACCCTGTTTTTCGTACTGGTTGCGGCACTAGCGGGTTCAGTTTTTGACGATTTTTTTTTTTTTAGTATTTTTTTAAACTTGATTCGCTTTCGTATGACACGAGATTTTTTAAATTTTTTTTCGATTTTTTATGAATTTTAAAGTCAATATTTTTTTCGAAAAACACACTTTCAAATTTGGAACATCACCAAAAAGTGAAAAAAAATTTAAAAAAGTCATTTTTTTCCAGATCGGACAATTTTTGCGACTCCCAGCGCTGCAACTGCGAGGCCCCGTTTTTTTCTCTGCCGCCAGTTTGGAGCTCTACAAAATCATGTTGGAGTCAAAAATATATTTTTTTAAATATACTTTTTTTGTAATTTGTTCAATTCTCTACAATTATAAAAAAAAATTTGGAAAATGTTTGTTTTTGACTGAGTTATGAATTTTTCAAAAAAAGGTATGTTTTCTCTGCTGCGAATGTTATGTCCCTCCCTTAAGAAACTTAATTTACACCTAATTTGGTCGAAACAAGCTTTATAGCCCTTTTCAAGTTATTTTAGACAAATATCATTTACTTAGGACAAACAAATATTTTTGAGCGGTTTTTCGAGCCAAATACCCCTATATGCATCGCCAAAAACAGATATGCAAATTGATCGTTTGGGACGAATGCACGATGGCACATAAGAGATCATTGAAGGCGCTGGATAGAACGCTGAAAGATCTTCGTGACAACCAAAATATTTTTGGTGGAGCCATGATTCTGTTGTCCGGTGATTTTCGTCAGACTCTTCCAGTTATTCCACCATTTGAAATCATCAAATTTGTGGCGGCATGTGAAGAAACTCCGATTAACGACTAACATGCGAATGTTTTTGCAAGAAGATCGATGTGCTGATGTATTTTCAAAGCAATTGTTGGACCTTGGCAATGGGAAAATCGCAGTTGACATCTCCACTGGATTCATCACACTGCCCACTGATTTCTGTCAGTTGACTGATTCAAAGGAGAAGCTCACTCGGCGTATTTTTCCGAACGTAGAGCAGAACTTCAAAAATCATAATTGGTTAAAGATTGGCTGTGAAAAACAAAGATGTCGATGACCTCAACGCGACTATTCAAATTTTCATTTCGGGACAGCTGTTGTGCTTCAAATCGGTTGACAAAACCGTCAAACTGTCAAAAAACTTATGAACAACGTAATCGAGGCGACGATTATCAAAGGAAAGTACAAAGGAGAGGATGTTTTGGTTCCGCCCATCCCGATGGTTCCAACGGACATGCCCTTCGTTTTAAACCCATCCCGATGGTTCCAACGGACATGCCCTTCGTTTTAAACGGCTGCAATTCCCCGTACGTCTGGCCTTCGCGATGACCATCAACAAATCACAAGGCCAGTCATTGGAAGTTTGCGGAATCAACGTGGTGTTTCCGTGTTTCGCACATGGGCAACTGGATGCCACCTGTTCGCGTGTCGAAAAGCATAGCACAGAAAGCACAAAAAACAAAGTTTAACAACAAGCTTTAAATGTTAACTTTATTTATTTTTTTTTTAATAAAAGGCATTGAATTTATTTGAATTATAAACGAGTTTCATTTTATGACCAAACAAAATTCAAACCGTACACGATGCGGCCAATATTATCGATCTCAACAATTTCATAATCAAATGGCAAATTTTTATATTATATTTTCTACACAAATTATAAAATTCTACGTCATTTAGGCAAAAATAAAATTTTCCTTAACACGCACAGAGTCATCTATTGAAAAAATGGATACATTGAATATTTAGTTTTGGAAAAAAATATATATTTGTTTCATTTGTTCCTTAATTTAACGAAATACCGCTTTTAAGTTGGTGGGGTGTAGAGGAACCCTAAATAGGTTAACGTAATAAAAAACAAGGTATGATTTCTAGGGTTAAATGGCTACATTTTCATAGTTCTTAAAAATTTTTACAATTTCACAGTTTTTCCAGCAATTAAAAATATTTTTGGAAAACTTAAGGCTGCGATTATAGTGAGCGCCCAGTCAGACAGGCAGGCAGGCTGAAATCTGTGTGAAAAAACGAGATGCAGATAGCTATCTATCTCGCTTGTTCACATTGCCTGCCTGCCTGCCTGTCTGACTCAGCGCTCACTATAACCGCACCCTAAGAGAGGATAAAAAAAATTAAACGGCCGGTTTGTTCACAGAGTTTTAAATTTGCTTGTAACGCGTTATATGAAAAACCAGCCATAAAATAAAACTTCATTATAACACGTTATAATTTTTTCAATTTGTTCATTCAATTTTTTCTGTCGATTTGTAATGCTTTATAAACTGGTGAAATGCTTTAATAACGTGGTGAAAAAGTCAAAGCATCAAATATCTATACATTTTGTAGCGTTTTTAAACTCGTGACAAATTTAAAACACATTCTGTGGCGTTTGAATTTTTATTTACAAATGAATTTTTATTTATAACGAGGTTTAAAATTCGTTTCAATTTTACATACAACGAGTTCTAGATGGCGAACAAACCGATTTAGTCACATAAACAGTTACAGAATAAATTTTATATTTATAACTCCGTGAACAAACCAGGCGAAAGGATTTCAGAAATGAGTTTAATGTAACATTCTGAATTTGCTTAGCTTTGAACATCTTTCAAACTAGTAAGGTTTTGAGTTCAGAAATTTAAATGCCTTTAATTCTAATAAAAAAAAAGTTCAATGGCGATCAAAACTGACCAACACATTTATAGGATATAGTAAAGTTATTGAAAAAAACCGTTCCTCAGATTTCATCTTATAACTTTAAAATTCAAAGTGAGAAATGGAAATTTTTTTAAAATCTGCAATCAAAACTCATAAAGAATTGATAACTGTTTATGATTTAACCTTACCACTGTTCATCGGTGTAATTAATAAATTAATACTCACATACCCGCTTTTTTCTTTCTAGATTATATCGCAAACTAAATACAAAACAGTCACAATTTAAATTTTTTCAGTATCGAATTTTTGTTATGAATTAATTTACAAAATACATATCTCACATCTTTTTCATTATTTTCTTCATTATATGGAAGAATGAAATTTGTATGTTTAAATGAAAATTGCTTTTCTTCTTTTTAAACCTACGAGTTTTCGCTTCTCCTGAAAAGTTGTTTTTTGAGTTGTAACTGGTTTGTGTTAAGTGTGCGATATATTAATTTTTTTATAGAGTTTTTACTACAGTGTGTTGTATCGGAGGTGCGAGTGTTCGTAGGCGGATGACGCCCACTTATTGTGCACACATAAGTTTTGATATAAAATGCTCACATACCAAGTTTAATTTCTGTAGGTCAAATATAAACCTTTTTATAGCGTTATCAATTTTGAGGGTTGTATGGGAGGTGGGAGTGTTTTTAGGCGGGCGACACCCATACCTGAAAAATGTTGTCTTTATATAGTAAATATAAGCCTCCTTATAAGCTTTTCAATTCTTTTCAATTTTATGGGTTGTATGGGAGGTGGTTGTGTTTGTGGGCGGACCACGCCCATTTACTCTGTGTATGTATTAGATTTGATACAAAAACATACATATCAAATTTTACTTTTGTAGCTACAATACAATGCTTTATATAGTCATTTAAAATTTGGGTCCTTGGTTCCATGTGAACTCACCTCAAATGTGTACCTAGTATCATTCAATTATCTCAAACCTTTTTTCCTACCCTGTGTTTACGGATAACACACAGAGGGACGGACGAACGAGCCTGGAAAGCTGTTTACGAATCATATAAAAAACTTTGGGAAACACTTTTTTATAACATTTTAACCCTCTAGCTCTTCAGTGTATGAGTCTTTTTTACCCTTTTGTGAAAAATATAAAAATTAAACAAGGATGCATAGGGTTAAAATGATTCACGAAAATATTTCACATAAAATTTTACTATAAGTCCCGAATACACCAAAACTCAAAATTCAACTTGAACGCCAGAAATTAGTAAAAACCTACCATCTGTTCAAGGGTTAATTTTGAACTTATTCAATTTTGGTGCTAAAATTTCTCACAAAAACGCTTTTGAGAGGACAAGTTTAAATCAAAAAATGTTTTATGTAAAATTTTACTACCATACAAAGGAAATATTTACATATAATATCTATTAATTTCATTTTTTATTTATTTAAGATTAAATTAGTACTTTAAGATCTTTTTACGCACAAGATATAAAAAAAACATGTAATCATTAACATAAAATCACAATAAAATTTAAAATAACTTAAAATAAGGCGACTTAAAATATGGGCATTTCCATCGCGCGAACGCGACATTCGTACGCATTTGAGAAGTAAAAAAATCAAAAATTGTGTGTTGAAAAGTTCTTTTTTCAAATTTTGCACCCCATTTTAGCGTGTACCCGGGGCGGACCGCCCCCCCCCACCCCCATTGCTACGCTACTGATTAGAAGATTGAGTTTATTTTAAAAGAGCGAAAGTGCCCCCTTTATTTAAGATTAAATTAGTACTTTAAGATCTTTTTACGCACAAGATATAAAAAAAACATGTAATCATCAACATAAAATCACAATAAAATTTAAAATAACTTAAAATAAGGCGACTTAAAATACGGGCATTTCCATCGCGCGAACGCAACATTCGTACGCATTTGAGAAGCAAAAAAATAAAGAAAACTCAAAGCAAAATTTCTTTTTTTTCAAGTTTTCAATAGCATTTTATTAGCACTATATTTAAAAAAAAAATATGTGTGTGGCCGCCACGCACGGAATAAGTGCAACTTTAACCCAAGAAGTAGACAGTTTTTAATTTAGTCTTACTAAAAAAACGTCTCATTTCATATAAAGCCATTAGAAGCAGTGGCGTAGCTAGGGTTGGTGGCACCCGGGGCGGAAACTAAATTGTGCACCCCTTAAGAAGGTTATAGTAAATCTTAAAAGAGTAATGTTTAAAAAGTACTACGAAATTAATATAATTTTTTTTAAATAATAGTTTACTGTAATGATTTGTTTGTTAAAGTGTAACACAAAACTTAAAAAATTTCATTTAATTTAAAATTTGAAATATATCTTAATTTTTTAAAGCAGGATTTTCCGCAATCAAGGAATTTTTCAAAAATGTTTTATTTATGCAAAATTTGGATTTTCGACAGTGAGTTGAAATCCCCAAAGATCTATTTTGAATAAAATTTTTCACTATTTCCGTATTTAATTTTACAATAATTGTCGATGAATCTGACTACATATGTATTTTGAATCAACCTCTACAAAAATGACATATTTTAGAAAAGATTTGAAAAAAAAGCAAAACTATGGTATCCATGGATATTTCAACCGGGCTTATAAGTTATGCGAAAACAATTTACTATCAGTAAATTTACTATCAGTTTTAAAAAATTGGAGAACTGACTTTATGAAGTTATAAAAACTTAAGCTAGTTTTTTATAGAAAATTGTGAAAATTTTACGAAAAATTGTGCATAATTGAAGAAAAAACAGGACCTGGAAGTAAAACGTAGGCAAATTTATTCACAGCAACCCTGAATAACTATAAATTTAAATATTTTTTCGAAATCAATCCATGTCTTCTATATAAAAGTTAAGTGAAAATTAAAATAAAATATTAAAATTCATTTATAAACTTTTTTCCTAAATTTTATCAACATCTGTACAGTATTCTATATTCATCTCAGCTTCGACTTTGATAGACAAAACTGAGATCTGAAAGATTTGACTGCCCTATCCTCGACTATTAATATCACAGTATCACTATATTACAGTGATACCAAATTATTATCAGAAATTTGTTTCTGGACAAAGTCAAGAGTCATGAATGGCCCAAAAGAGCTGAAAATTATAATAAATCTCTTCATGCTTCCCATTCGGTGACTGAGAACAAAATTTAATTTAAATAATTAGAATACTTTTTAAGGAACTGTGCACCTTCTGTTAAAAACTGTATTTTTGACAGTTTTTGTTGGTTGATTTAAACAAAATAATAACTATTTTAGTAAAGTTAAGGAGTCAGAAAACCATCTTAGAGTTTTTAATAGACATCTTCAAAATAAAATAAAAAAAAGTCTGGACGCCTTAAAATTGTTATAAAACGCCATTTATTTAATTTAAATAAAAAATTGAATGCATTAAAATTAATTTATTTTTTTTAGAAATTTTTTAAGCATGCAATTAGTTGAGTGTTGATTTTTAAAATTTTTCATGTAACAGGATATCCAAAAACATATGAATATTAATAATAATGTACTAGCAGATTAAGAGCTGCAAATAAGGTTTGTTTTATGATGTGTAGTCTCAGAAATTAGTAATCACAAAATCATAAAGTATATTTTTATTCTTGACATTTATGACATGAGCACGGTTTTCTGAAAAGTTCTGGAGAAATGTATTGCTCATAAAATAACTGACGCCTCCATTCATCATACTCTGAAAATCATGCAGATCTGCGAAAATAATGGTAATAGAAATTTATACTATACCAGTAAGTTTGAAAACTTCTTAACCTGAATATAAGAAGCAAACAAACGATTTTTTATAAAATTTTATGGAATATAAAAAGAAAGTTTTAACATTTTTCTTTTTGTACTCCATCTTACTGTCATGAAAATTTTAATTGAATTTGTTTGGCAATTTCACCCCTAACCAATGACAAATTAAATTCCGAATTGACTTAGGTTTTAGTAAGAGCGTTTGTTTATATTGAAAAAAAAAATGTCATATAAAGTTCAAGTTTTAATAAAAACGAAGGTAACAATATTTGCATTCACTTTTGCACCCTCTTTATATTCAAAAAATAAAACCGCAGTCATTAAAGTGTTCTTATTATTAAAAAAATCAAAAATTGTGTGTTGGAAAGTTCTTTTTTCAAATTTTGCACCCCATTTTAGCGTGTACCCGGGGCGTACCGCCCCCCCGCCCCCCATTGCTTGTGCCTTTGATCGCACTCCGGACGTTTATCTTCTATGCTCGGTTCAATCGCATCAATTGCGTTCGGTAAAGTTGCCTTGTGATAGTTTAACCTAGTTGTAGCAGCCTATAGTACACCACGGCCCCACCAAGTACAGAGAAGGACCTTGTAATTGTGAATTGGCTTTGGCAACGATTTTTGCTTATGGCCGGGCCCGTATGGTTTTAGCGCTAAGGATTATCGTAATGAACCCATTTCTCATCATCATCAATATAAATTGAGTTCGTCTTGTAAAAAACTTACTTAAAAATGGAATCCATTAAAGTTTTAATGACCACCTGCGAATGACGACCCGCCTGTGACCTCAGATAATCCCGTTGCATCCGATTGGCCATAGAATCATTCATTTTGGTTTGATGAATGTGGCTTTCAAGAAATAGTTGTCATTTTGACATATTTTCATTAGTTTTTTTTTATTGAGCTTAAGCCTGATCGCGAACGCGACATCTAGCACGCGACATATTTTCTCATCATGTTTGCAATAAGAATTAGTTAAAGTAATTTCAGCTAAATATTGCCTTACCTACCAAAAACATCGTATATATTATTTGTGAGTTTTATATATTAATAAAAAACAAATACATATGAGTGAGAAAAATGATGATATCTTATTGTAACCCCACATATGTGGTTATTTACTTTATGACGACTTTTTTACGCTCGTAAGGAGGTGTGCCAGATATGGAAAAGTGCGCATATTATCCTACAGTATCACCTTCAAAAATGATTTTAATGTTGTTGTTCTTTTTGTATGTCCATGAAATCTTCATGAAATTCGATATTTAAGCTTATATCGTAAAAATAAAGATCAAGTTCGAAAATAATCCAAATAGGATGAAAACCACTTATACCTCCGATACCAATTGACGTTCTCAAAATGGAAATTTGTTAAAATCTATTAAAAAATCAATCCAATGACTTGAGAATTATCACATTAGCTTTAATTTGAACTATTAACACTTAGTTAAAAATTCAGAAAAATCAAATGAAACCTTTCCATACTTCCCATACAAAGTGTATTTAAAACACGGCGCATCATCGCGAACGTGACAAAATTTGATAATCAATATTAAATGTTTAGTGTGATTTTTACCTGCAGTAACTTTTTTTTATAGTGAGGCGACTAAATTCGATTTAAGTTACAATATTCAGGCACTTGCTTAGAACTATCACGAAGTTCTGATAACAAATGATGATTTAGGTACAAGAACGCGACATTCGAATAGTAATTAAAGCAATATACAAAATTTACCGTTAATCGAAACTTGTTTGTTATCTTTTAATTTTTTATTGTGTATTTATAGTTGATAGATGGATTTTATAAGAAGAGTGCAAGCATAACATTAATAAATAAACGAAAAATACTAAAGAGAAAAAGTCCTTAAAAGCAGCTAAAAGCAAGAAAAATATATTTCTCAGTAAATTCTAGTTAATATGTTAAATTAGATGTAGTATTACGTTAAATTGTAAATGCAGTAAATTCTAAAAATTCGAGCATTATTTTTAAATAATAATAAAAAATTATTTCTTTATTAACTTTATTTCTTTTTTTCGGTCCCGGTAGACCATTCTGTGGAAATGCCGAACATAATGGCAAAAAACACATGCACCTACAGGGATGTTCTGAAATCCGATTAACGTCGGAATCGGATTTACTTCCAATGACATTTGATTGAAAGGTGTTCTGCAGTCTGATTCCGATCTTCGAATCCGATATTATTTTATTTTTTTGCGGATTGTAGGTGTTTTGACATCCGATTTATCGGATTTGAAGTTAAATTTAATCCGATCAATTTTTTCTTAGTAGATTCTAATAATTTTAAAGAAAATTCTATGAAATAATAAATAAAGTAGTTCCTACTTCCACAAATGCTGCCATGCAAGATTTTTTTCTAACTTGGCATCACTTAATTCAACGTAATTTCATTACTTGACGTATTTATAAGTAAGCGTTAGATAATGTAATAAATGTGAGTTGTTTATATGAAACACACTGTCATACGTAAAATAGTAATTACTAAAAAGCAATTTCGAAAACTATTTTTTAGTACTCGAGTCCGAACATATGTTCTGGTGATCGTGCCATTTTTTGGCAGCTTCCTGCTGCTTGAGAAAAATTCGTTCTCTTTTTGCTCTGATCTTGAACGTGGTAAGGTGTTTTTAGTTTATATAATTCATAATTCATTCATTCTAAGGTTCTAAATTAACGAGTCGATGCAAGCATCTAAAGCAATAATCTTCATTTTATAATCATAAAACTGAAACACAATTAACAATAAACATGTAGAAAAAATATCAGATGAAACTTACCATCATGGCATTGACGCTATAATATCCTTTCCGATTATAATAGATATTTTCCTCCTCAAAGGGTTTTGTAAGCCGTACATGTGTGCCATCTATGCATCCCACTATGCCGGGAATACCAAACTTTTCAAAAAAATCAAGTTAAGTTTTGTTAAATTCTGTTTGGTTCGAGCTCATTTTTATCCACTTTGGACCAGTGTTGCCAGAGAGCCGAACTGAAATTTACCACTATTTGGGAAAAAAATTACCACTTTCTGAGAAAATTTACCGTTTTCTAAAAAAAATTACAAAATTTTAAATGATTAACAGTCGTTATAACTCACTTCACTACTTCCACAATAAAACATTTATTTGCAAGCCTTGAACAATTCATTTCTTCCTATTGCCAACAACTTTTCTAATTCACGATGTGTTAGGGACTTCTTTTATCCACTTTTCCATTAACTTTTTTTGTAGGAACTGGTCATGGCTTTCTATAATCGATATTCTTTTAAGCAATTCAAAACATTTGATTACTTCTTTTGTCTTGGTGTGTTTCAACAATTTCCTTGGTTTTTAAGTTAAAATTTGCAGCAAATCAAAAATTAAAACAATCCTACATTTGTTATTTCTTGGTACAAAAGGGGGCTCACAATAATAAAGGACTGCTTCTGAGTACGTTCAGAAAGGTAACAAAAGTGCAAAAAACTTAAAATATTTTGAAATCTATAAAATAATTATATTGCAAAAATTTACCACTTTAAATCAAAAATTAGATTTTTTACCTCTGCCCAAAAATGAGGCAAAAATTACCTCATTTAGGGAAATTTACCTCAATTTGGCAACAGTGCTTTGGACAGAGTCTGCGTTCTAAAATTTTAAACATATGCGTTAATAACTTAGATACAGTATTTCTGCCCAAAGCAATGTTGGAATCTTTTCCAACAGAGCGTTGGTATCCACCTTCTGCCAACGCAATGTTGCTGCTAACTGCAGCACTGGGGACATAGAGAATGGTCGTTTATGACCTTCAATTTCGCTTAAAACATCAAATGCTGTTTTATTAATACGGAACTGTGCAATAAATCTAGAGAAATAACTTCTATTAATCTATTATTTATTTATTCTCACAAACTTCACCTACTCAGCATTGGACAATTTCATAGAATCACTGCAATCGCGCAGACGTCTCCGCCTTATTCTCTCCTCTTTATCTTTTTCCATTTCAAGTAAAAGTGAAGAATAATTAGTTATTTTATTTTATATACACTTCAAATGCACTCCTTTACCGTTCAAAAGTTATTTCCGCTATCTTATAGCCTAGACACTGACTGCGGCTGCGACATAACAACACGAGGTGAAAATGAAAATGTTGGCATGTTGTCTACGACTTGATTAATTTGGATACAGCTCGATAATTATCTTATAATACGGCTTATAAACCGTATTTTCATATATTTTTATTATTAAACATCGAATTATCATTAAAAAACAAACATTGAGCACAAACACAATGAGAATGAACAATAAAAAACACAAAAGAAGCACGAAATTAAACAAATTCTTACTCTTGTCGCACGTCAAAATAGAAAAAGGTCTAAATCGACGACAGCAACATTGCTGCAATGACGCATTGTCGTTGCAACATTTACACCACATCACATTCGCTATCACACAGTTGATGCGTTCGCAAAGCTTGTTCGAATCCGATTGAACTTTTCACATTCCTAAAGGAATTTGGAACACCTTTTAATATCGGAATCGAAATAACATTATTTGGAAAATTTGGGTTCAGAAGCACATAAAGCACGGTTCACTTAAAATCTGGACGCACGTTTGCAGTTGTAACTCATGTTGTTTTTGTTTGTTTCATATGATTCTTTCATATATGTATGAACTCCTAATGAATGTACCGTTATTGCATATAAATTATTGTTTCGTACGAAGTCTGGTCGCTGCTCAGTTCGCCATGGAACTTCAACAACATTGAACGATTTTGCATACGTATCGCACAAATCCCTCAGGTCCGGTTCGAAAATTGCAAAAAAATGGAAAATGGCAAAATCAACGGTATGTAGTGTTGTAAAACGATTAAATGACCGATTAACTATTGAAAGAGCAAAAAAATAATGTGGAAAATTTGGAACTAGAAACGAATCTACCTCAAAAAAATTTGAATATCAATCGAAAATAATTCAGGACTTTCTGATGCTTGTCGGGCAAAAAAATACAACAAGAGCACTGCGAGGTGAATGCGGTTAAAGGCACGATATAAGTCGAACCATGCAATAAAATACCCTAATCGGTCCGAAATGCAAAATTTAGTTGGTAAGCAGAGAGCATGTCGGCTATACAATTATTTAACAAAATTTTAAAATTGTGATATAATGGGCGATGAAATGTACGTCAAACTTGATGTAAAGCACTACCCTGGTCAAAAATGTTACAATGCAAAAAAACGAGGCGTCGTTGCAGCAAAATATAAGTACACCATGCTGGACAAATATTCTAATAAGTAATGATTTGGCAGGCAATATGTAGTTATGGGTTAGAAAGGCCTGTTTTTGTTACGAATTCAACAATGTCGTCACCGCGATATCAAAAAGAATGTCTGGAAAAACGTCTAATGCTATTTATAAGACATAATACTTCACTCCCTTTGTTTTGGCCTGACTTGGCCTCCTGCCATTATTTCAGGGAAGTGATGCAATGATATCAAAGAAACAAGGTATCATTTGTACCAAAAGAAATCAATCCACCGAATTGTCCCCAATTTCGACCAATCGAAAAATACTGGGCAAATGTGAAGACAAAACTTGAGAGGATTGCTCATCCAACGAAAAATTACAAAGAAATTATTATTAAGTGGATTCGGTTTGCTGCAAAAGTGACAAGAAATGATGTGCAAAATGTAATGGCAAATCTTGAATTTTTTTTTTAATGCCTCAAATAAAACATGTTCAACCTTGAAAACAGTGCAATAATTTTTTTCGTAAATATTTTCGTTTAGAAGTTATAAACAATTTATTGCGTCCAGATTTTAAGTGCATCGTGCTTTAGCATAGAGTCGACGTATATCCGAATTTTTACGATTGCGATTCACTCGTTATGAAAAAAATGAGAAAAAGTAAAAACAAGCATTTATACCTTATTCATACCTCATATTATCTTTTCTCGCTTAGTTTAATACATTTAACAAAGTTTTATACCACATCAAGTTTTAATTGTATTTGTGGCAAGAGAAATTTGTCCGCCCCTGGCGGCATTATTTTAAAGCCGGCTTAATTAAGCATTTTACAAAATAAATAGTATTAAGTATAAAATAACATTTTTAAAAGCAAAGGAAGAAGAAATTGAAATTATTGAAGTGACCCAAAATGCATCATCCAATTTTGTTTTTGAATTTTGAAACAAAAAATGATTTTGAGTGATGCAAATCTTGATTTGGACTATGAAAACTTTTTGTGTTATGTGCAAGACATGTATATCCGTCAAGAGCCTGCCGCAAGTGTTGCTTCACATTTGTGCCAGTTTTATCACATTTTCCATGGTTTCTCGAAATAACTGCTTGCATTCCTTTGCCCCAAGGAAAGATGTCAGAGATGGTTCAATCGGTTGATCTTTCTGGCCATGCAAATCGCCAAAACGGAAGATTACGCATGAAACACTTTCTTCACAATGTCCATTGCGGCTCGTGCTGTGTGTGCAGTTGCACCGTCACACAGTACTTTGACCAGTGGAAAAAAAATCAAAAATGTTATTTAACAAAACTTAACAAAATGTATATCATGAGACAGATAATATTTTCACTAAGAAGAATCCAAATTATCATTGGAAAATAGTTAGTTTAGTGTAACGCCCATAAGGAGGCGTGGTACGTATAGAAAAGTATATATTCTTAATCAGCATCACCACTTGTGTTGATTAAGCCATGTCCATCTGTCTGTCGACACGATTACAGCCGTAATTTTCAAGCTATCGTAATGAAACTTCATATATAAGCTTTTTTCTAAAAAGCAAAGATCAAGTTCGAGAATGGGCTAGATTGGATGAAAACTTCGCCTACCTCCCATACAACCCCAAAAATGAAAACTCTAAGAAAAATATGTAAGAAAAATGGTCTTCACCAACGACTACGCCCACCTCCATACAACCACAAAATCAAAAACTATATAAATAGGCTTCTATCAAGGCTACAAACATAAAATTAGATATTTAGCAATTTTATATTAAAATTAAGGCATCCCATACAACCCCAAATTGAAAACTATATAAATAGGCTTCTATCAAACTATATAAAAAGGCTTCTGTCGAAGCTAAATAAATAAAATAAGGTATTTATTCACTTTATATTAAAACAAACGCTCAGAAAAATGGGTGTCATTCACCAACGAACACGACCACCTCCCTACAACCCTAAAATTTAAAACTATATAAATAGGCTTCTATCAAACTTACAAAAGTAAAATTAGATATTTACTCATTTTATGTCAAAACTATAGTGTGTTAGAAAAATGGGCGTCATCTGCCCACTAACACGCCCACCACCCATACAAACCTAAAATTTAAATCGATATACAGAGGCTTCTGTCGAAGCTACAAAAATAAAATTAGGTATTAATTCATTTTATATCAAAAATAAGACGAGTTAGAAAAATGGGTTAGAGCACCCATAAGTGCAAAAGTGTTAAATTTTTTCGCTCCCCGCGCATTTTCCGAGAGAATGGGTGTTAAAAATAAGATCTGCAAAAAAAACCACGCATCTCTAGTGGTAAAAAGCCAGTCGCTTTTGAGTTTTATCTCAAAGAATACTCAAAAATTTTCTCAAGAAACTCTAATAACATAATTGCTTTGTATCTTTTAAAATATCAGTATGGGGAAAAATACACACTTTGTACAAAACTGCTAAAAGTTCATATATCTTTATGTATTAATTCGTTTGTTTCTTATTTTTAATAAAATATATATTGGAAAAATTTGTTAAGTAATTTTTAATTTAGGTTTTTTAACTTTAAAACTTTCTAATGGCTATAAATACGAAAAATAAGTAAAAAAATGTTCACATACCTTGAAGACCAATTCAATAGCTATTCACAAAAAATATAATATTGCATTTACGTTGCACAAAGCATAAATGAGAGCATTTCAAAACAAAAGTTGTCTTAAATTTTTCCGAAAAATTTTAGTTTGAGCTTAAAAAAACCCATAACCGGACACGTAAAAAGGAAAAATAATTACAAAAACATCTTTGTTGATTAATTCTAAATGAAAAGTTGTATAATCGCGTTTTTCCCCATACTGATATTTTAAAAGATACAAAGCAATTATGTTATTAGAGTTTCTTGAGAAAATTTTTGAGTATTCTTTGAGATAAAACTCAAAAGCGACTGGCTTTTTACCACTAGAGATGCGTGGTTTTTTTTGCAGATCTTATTTTTAACACCCATTCTCTCGGAAAATGCGCGGGGAGCGAAAAAATTTTACACTTTTGCAAATTCCATACATTTCATGGGTGCTCTAATAAATATGCTTATATATATTTAATATACTTCACTAAGCTACAGGCAAAAAATTGGATACGTTTGTGTTTTATATCAAAACTAAATCGTTGAAAAAAGTGGGCGTCATCTGACTACGGACACACCCACTTCTCATAGAATCCACTATAGTGAAAACTCTAAAAAGGCTAATATTTGAGCTATAAAACTGAAATTCAGTTTTTGTATACAGTATGGACTCGGTAAACGCAACTAATAAAAACCGAGGCTGTTTCATTTATTGAGGTTGTTGCACCCAGCAAGGAAAACATAAAGCGAGAACAATTTTATATAGAGCCAGTTTTATGAACTTTTAAGCAAAATGCTAAATTTGTATTATAAAATTTACAGTATTGAAATTATTCAATTCATTATAATAAGATAATTAACTTAATTAGTTTTAATATATTATATCTGTTTGAAAATAACTTAACTAGTAACTTGTACTTTGTATAAGTTACAGTTTGTACAACAGCAACCTTTCGAAGTTCCTTAAGAATAAGAATGTATTTTGATGGAATACCATTTCTTTCAGACCACTGAATACACGTGTGAAACGACTGCACAGCAACTGAACCTTTTATTCGAGGTACTGGGATAAGTTCAGAATCACTGTTATATGTACTTTCAATATCTACGATTTCATTATCTTCTTCTTTGTCTGCAAAACTTTCGTGCATCTATTCATGAAGATCATCTTTTTGGAAAAATTCATTCGGCGCAACTTGCGTGCTTTTGATTTAATGATATCGACGAAAAAGGAACGTTTTGCTTTCTTTGTTTTAAAACCATTTATAGAGAGCCTTTTCCATTTTTGGATATTCACAGGATTTTAGAGTTTGCCGTTTTTTTTTTTGGCCCAGCTTCCATATTTCCAGCATATTTCAGATTCTTGTCTTCTTTTTTTTTAATTCTCGTGATTGTTGACTTGTGCACCTTATATAGGCTGCACAGTGCTTTTAACGATACACCACATTTAGTTTAATGCAAAGTTTCACACTTGTTTAATTGTTAGCTTTATCAATGTTATCGTGATCGTCATTACCTTCCATAAAAAAACACTACCGGACAGTCGAAGTATAAGCAGATACTAATTTTTTGTGTTAACGATTGCGCTCAAAGCAAACGCACCAAAGAGCAAACAATTTGACGAAATAACTTCCTTAAAACGGTCAAGCTTAAAAATCCAAAAAAAATTAAAGAACAAAAGAGACAAAATAAAAACTAAAACCCATCATATAGATATATAAAGCGTTGTCAGTTGCAGTTATTGAGGTTACTATTTTTAGCGAGTTGCACTTATGAAGGTTACAATGCTTTGTCCCGCTCTGTTGCTAAAATCGAGGAATTGCGTGTATCGAGGGTTGCGGTTACCGAGTTTGTACTGTATTTGTTAAATTATTATGTTATATTAAAACTGAAGTTTACTGAAAAAATTAGCAACATCAATCCACTAACACGCCCACCTCCCATATAAGTCATAATAGTGAAACTTTATAAAGAGGCTTATATTTGAGCTAGAAAACTGAAGCAACCACAAACACGCCAACCTCCCATGCCACCCCAAAATTGAAAACTTTATTAAAAGACTTCGTGCGGGTATTTTAACTTCGGCCAAGTCGATTAAAAAAATTATGAAATAAAATAAGTTTATTTATATATGCAGAAAATTTAAAAAAAAGTTATACAAAACTAATTTAAAATTATCAGAATAATTTGAAAAAATATTGAAAAATTTCTTGTTTTCAGCAGTCAAACAAAAAAACAATGTCCACGATTGTCGCCTTTAACTTTTACATATGTCATTGTATGACTATCTATCTTTAAGGAACATACAATATTTTGTCCAAGTTAGAACCACTTTTTGAGTAATCGGGTTTTCAAAAATTATCGAAAAGTAATTTTTTACAAATATTAGCTAGATGTTGTTAGTGTATGTTACACAAAATAAATTGTTTTAAATTATATTATTTGTACTCTTTACAGAACAGAAGGGCATATCAGTTTATAAAGCTAAGCTCTTACAGAGAATAATAAAACTGAGAGTTTTTACAGAAATTTAATAACTTTTTCTTAAATTTTTTCATAAACTTATTTTTCAAAAGAATGTTTGAGTAATTGAATTGAATATAAACAACTATTTTTAATATTACTTATAATTAATTTATAAATTGTTAAATGTAGGATAATCTGGTATTCTCTCAATACTTATCTACTTTTTTGAATGAAAATTGAGTTTTTGCAAAAAGCTGAAGAAATTTAACTCTTTTTTCATGTGCAAACATAATATATTAGTTTTTATCAAAAAAAAAGGCTATAATTGTAACTAATAAAGATTTATTTGATTGTTGGATTGTAGAAATATCGATAAATAAACTTTATTTCCAGGTTCCAAATAGGATCCAAATGTGAAATCTGATTTCAGTGGCCATAAGTCAATCATCATGGAAAATTTCATAAAAATCGAAAGACTCCTTGCATTTATTCTTCACTTTTGTATGGGCTCAAAGTAATGTGCGTCATGTTGAAACCACATGTTTACAAAGCATGTATAATATAACATTCCGGCAGCACTTATATTATAACTAAGTTATAATAGTTATAATAAATTCTCTGTGCCTAGTACTTAAAGCCTAGTACTATGTTCGTTTGCGTGAAATTTCGCTGGCAACATCCATTTATTTGTTGCGTGAAAATTTTGATAAATGTTTTGTTGCGAACAAACAGCTGATGATCAGCTTTCAAGTTTCGACAAGAAGTAAATAAAAATCCAGAATTTATTAGAGGGAAAGAAGAAATCATTGAAGTTCTTTTACTTTATTATTTGTGATTATATAAATACAAAATAAATATTTATATTCACGAGTATGCATACGGATGACGTGCTTTGTTGTGGATCAGGAATAAGTCTAATGGTACTGATATACAAAACTTTTGCGTCTGTACATATTGAAATTGAATATAACAAATGAAAAAATTGCGTTTTCAGAAAAAGTTTTATTTATAAATTGCTTTATAATAAATCTAATATATAGCGGAAGTATGTGGGCGTGGCACTCTATAATAACTCCTAAACACCTCGACCGATTTCGATAGAATATGGTATGAAAGTTCAACTGCGCCCAAAATAACATACTCTTTAAAAAATTCCAAAGACTTCGGTAAGAGAGCGCTTTTAGTAGTGCATTTTAAAGACATGAGCTTATTTCTTAACAACTAAGATAAAACTAAGCTTCTTTCTAAAAAACTAAGATAAAGTTCGAAAATGAGATGAATAAAAAAAAAAACAAATTGGCTATTTCAGCCCTTGAAATGACGTTCACCAAGCTTTTTATGATCAACTGTGTTGTGTGTGTTATTAAATGTTTGCACACAATTGACTGAGAACTGGACCTTCATGTTTTATGCCGACTCCGAACGGCTTAAGTTCATGTTTTCAAGAAGATTTACATGGCATTATTTACTCTCTGAGATTTGGCATTGTTTGCACAGAGGTGGTGACCGATCAGAAAAATCTCCGAAAAATTTTCCGAAAAATCAAAAAAATGGTCCCATACAAATAATTACGACTCTATTATAGAGAGGCTAATATTTTACCTACAACAATAAAATTCGGTATATATGTATTTTATATCAAAACTAAGACGGGTTTAAGACGTGCCGACGAACATGCCCATCTCCCATATAACTCCAAAATTGAAAACTATATAAAGAGGCTTCTCTATAAGGCAGTATTCTAGTCTTGGAGCACAAATTATCGGTATTTTTCATAATTCGAGAAAAACTGTCCAAGAATATTTTTTCCATCCATTTTTGTATAAAATATTTATTGATATTATAACAATAAAAAAAAATTTAAAAAGAATGCTGACAATTGAAAAACTTAGTCTGTTAACACGTTGACTGCCGACTACGAGATAACTCGTAGATTGCGTTCCCTTCTAGGGTGCCAACTACGAGTTATCTCGTACTCACTAAACCGTCTGCGTAAAGATTTCTGTTACAGAAGCCAACTACGAGATAATTCGTTGGTCCTTTTTCTCCTAAAAAGATATCATTTTTGCTTTTTGATGATACCTGTGATCTAGAAAGAGTTTTTAGTAATATAATGTGAAAAAATCAAATTGTTATTTTTCCCAGTTTTCTGAAAATTGCCGCTGCAGTCAACGTATTAAAGTCAGGGGGTGAAAAATATATCCTTCTGATTGGAAATTCTCTTTAATTAGTCAGAATTTCGCTATGGTCTGAACTACGGATATTAAAAAAATATTTTTTTTTTGGAAAATAGCACATGTTTGAAAAATAGTAATTTTTGAACTTTTTTCATAATTTTGAATTTTTTAAAAATTGTAAAAACAAAATATTTACATAATTATAGTTCAAACCATAGAGGGATATATAAAGAAGGTCCACGCCAAATTTCAAGTTTTGAGAAAAGCGCGTTTAAAGCTTTAAATTGAAAAAAGTTTTTTATATTTTTTGTGTTGTTAAGATGTCAATAAATATATTACAAAAAAATACCTGCCAAAAATTTGTTGTATCAAGTTAGAAAAAACCACACAAAATTTCTACCCCTAGACTAGAATACTGCCTTAAAGGCGGATTCACTGATCACTATCAGCATGTTTTTTTGTATATGAAGTTTATGCGCTCTATTTTCTTCACACTTAATGAGAGAGTGAAAAAAACTTGCAGCACTCTCTTTGACTTGATTAACTTTATTGTAACTTTCTTGCTGAATGTTCTTGAGCGGAATTGACAGAATGAAGGTTTTTGAGTGGAAATTGGCATATTTTATTTTTTGAAGCTTCAAATAAAGAAGAATTGTGTCTGGAAATATTAAATTGTTTTGTTGTGCAACAAAACTTTCTGAATGTTTTAGATGTCAGTGAATCGTTGAACGGAACAGACCCGAAGAGAGAGCAAAGAGCGTCCAAAAAAAAAATTGCTGAAGGTGATCAGTGAATCCACCTTAAGCTACAGAAAATAATTAGGGTATTCACAAGGTGTGCTATCACGTCTTATTGTCCTAAGATTTTACTTAACAATGGTTTAAAATTGCTGACCTTTCCTTCCATACAAAAACGTGCTAAAATATTACAACACTGAAACCTGTGTTTATTGTTGTGTCGTATTTTTGTATTTACTTTAGTCAGCCATTATTACGACCAATATATGCTTTTTGCATAAACCATCTAAATGTCGCTTTCTTTTGGTATTGTGATGACAAAAATTTATTTTTGCTTGTTTCGCATCAGCTGATTGAGAGTTGAAATAACACACTGAACTTAAAAAGGGGTTGTTCACATCAATCATATTTTTTCATGTTAACAATTTAAGACATATGTCTTTAAGAGACCTTATGTTAAAATGTTATATTTTTTGCATTGTTGGTGCTTCAATGTTTTATCTTAGCCGACTCTGGATAGCTTTTGACATTTTAATCTACATATGTAGAAAATCACATATATTTAAATATACTAATATAAACAAACAATTTTAATAAAGGGTGTTTCTTTTTGAGTTCAGAGCTGAAATTCGTAGAGAAAGTTTGATGGAAGTATTACATATATGTATATAAGAAAACAAGTTAAATTGTGATACTTGTGATACTTCAAAATAGTCAAAACATTTTTTTAAAGTATTGAGAAAACATACTTAAATTTATCCCAAATACTGAGTGAAAGCAAATTTTGTTAATGCAATTTTTAAGAGAACCTATTGATTGCACTTAAGACATATTCATATTAATACGTATTTATTCATATAATTTTTGAAAACCAGCTTGACTTTTCAATTTCTAAATAAGTCTTATGTTTTGTATTTACAATTAATATAATTTAATAAACCTTATTGAGAGGATAATAAAACAATAATAATTTTTCTTAGGGTGTTCTTCTAATGCCTCGCACTTTGTCCGAGAGTAGGAAAGTTCGCTTAAGAAGGGCTTTCACTGAGGCTACTAACGAGAGTCTACAATGTTCGAAACTGGTATTTACATTCTTAATTACTCAAAATATATATATATATTTTTTATTGCTTGTCACTTTTGTGTCAAATTGACAAATGTTTTCTTTTTGGACAAATTACCGTGCACCAAGACTTATAGAGCAAACCATAGAGATCACTACTATAGATAATGTTTTGATTGTGCTTTATTATTACAGCATGGGTATTATCTGTTTGAAGCCTAATAAAACAAGAATTATAATTTTAATTTATTTTTTGACGAAACTATATATTGAAGCAAACAAGTCATATTCATATTTATGTTTTGGAGTGATGTCTCTATATATATATATAAGCTTTGTGTTAGTTCGAAATAGAGATCTGCAAACGATGGCGTTATTGTTACTTGCAATCTACTCACACTAAATGCAGTTCAAGTATGAACGCATTTCACAGACATTGCGATTGTTGTGTCGATCAGAAATCTGTAACGTTGTACTGCAATTTCTTGTACCCTCAGCTCATAATAGGTGTTTGTATTGCTTAATCTCATTAATACATACCATACAACGCATTATACGCCATAGAATTTACTTGCAACTTACGTATAACCAGTAGCAGCATTCTCTAACGATTTAACGAAATATACTATGTTTTTCGTTAACTGCCTTAACAATTATTGCTATTTGGTATTCTCAACATCTATATAATCTAGATTTGACCTTCATTTTGACATTTATCTTAGTACTCATGCCGCTATATTATTTACGAATGTTAAGGCAGCGCTAACTGAAATAACAATATATGCTTAGCAATTTTTAAGTGAAGTGTTTTCATATTTGAATTTTAATTTGACTTTCTTTATTAGACTTTATTTACTTTTTTTATTTAAAAGTCTTGTTGTTAAAAGCAAAAATATTATATTAAAAATGGCCTTTGAATGTGGCCTTTGCCTAAAGTAGGATCATCTACGAAATCATCCCTTTGATTTGCAGGAATCAAAGTTCATAAACTTGAAACGCTTAACACCCGAGACAGCTTATAATTTTATATAATTTCATGAAGTAATTATTAAAAAAAAAAAAAAAACAACAAGATTTTTAACATATATTTTAACTAAACAACTACAGGCACATTTCGCATATGTAGGTATATGCAAAATATAATGCAAATTGCAACAAAAAAGGTTAAAAAAATACTAAAAAGATCACAAAAAGACACGATATTACATTTGAGTTTCAAGTTAAATAAATTTTTTTTCTTATTTTTGTATTATTATTAACTTTATATCATATTATTTATTTATTTAATTAAATTAACCATGGAGATAGCTCTAAGGCAGACGCAATCTCATCATCACGTCTACAGTTTTTTGCGATGCTTCTTTCTGCCTGTTGCATTGCAGTCTCCACTTGTACTCGAATCTTTAGAGGACAAAACTAAATAAGAAAATAACTTCGTTTTGGTTTGTAAGCACTGCACTCACCATAACAATTATGGAATTCAGAAAGGCTTGCTTAATGATCAAGTTTTAATATAGCAATGCTGAAATATTATCTTTCTGAACATCCTTTGCTATTCTAGTCTGCTTTTCGTATTGAAAATAATTTAGTAGCAGATGATATGACATTTTTCATTCACCTCAAATGTTATTTTGTTCCAGTCATCGGCAAGGTGTCCTTTCTGATATATATAAAATAAATTTTGTGTGCATACTTTTAGGCTAACATTTTTTTCATATAAAAAGCACTGTAAAAGTGAAACAGGTTCTGGTAAAAGGCTAACATGTTCAGCCTATGCATATCAATAACAACAATAACAGTTTGAGCGATATAGACCACGGAGCAGGACTCTTGTTATACCCCCACGCGTGCTGCGTAGGAGGTATATTAATATTGTCACGACGTGTGTAACGCCCAAAAGGAGGCGTGGAAGGTATAGAAAAGTATATACAGGTAACCCTCTTACAACGCGTGTTCTTATAACGCGTTTTCGCTCCAACGCGGTTCCCAAAATGCGGAAATTTTCTTACAACGCGCCTCCTACAATGCGATTTCTACAAACATTTTTTATGTTACGCAATTTTTTTCAAATCATCATCATCATCATCATACAATGTTAGAACCGCAGGGAAAAACCTTTTTTTTATTTTTGTGATCGAATATGGGCATTTACATAGTCGTGAACGCGACATTCGTACGCCTTTGAGGAGCAAAATAATAAAGAAAACTCAAAACAAATTTTATTTTTTTTCAGGTTTTCGATAGCATTTTATTAGCACTATATTTAGAAAAAAAGTTAGGTTCTCTAAATTTTATGTTTCCAAAATATTAGCAATAAACATGGCATCGGGAACGCGACAAAAAATGGAACTCGTTTTCGACTGCATCTAGAAAGTTGCGAAACGCAACATCTATATAATTAATAGGTTAAGGTTTTTTTTGTGACTTCAACTCCTCCCAGACCAATGGACCGATTTTATTGATTCAGATGTCATTAAATCAGGTTTAGGCTGTAGATGTGCAAACCACTTTTAAAAATTGTGATTTCGCTTCAGGGGGTTCCCAACCTTTTAAAACAGAAATAAAATTTTTGTACAAAAATCCCAAAAAAGCCAAAGTTTTTTGGCGTTTTTTCATCTAAATGTGTTATAAATTGATGTTGTAGGTGTTCTGTAAGTAGTTTTTATTAATTTTATGAAATATATCTTAGTATTATGTCTTAAATCTTTTTTTACTGCGTGTTTTTTTTTATTTAGTTATGTTTTATAGCTGGAAGAGTTAAGCTGCGATGTTTTCGAAAAGTTATAATGTTTGTCTCAGTAGTAATATAAGTGTAATTCCGTCTTCGTATTTAGACAGTTACATTAAAAAATTTAGTGTCAGATCATACGTTTCAAGTCAAACCATTCAGATTATGATCTTTTATATCATTATTTAGACTGAATATATCGTTATTGAGTATAATAGCTTCTTGAATAGAATATCATATATTAAACGTTTATAATGTTTCTAACACTTAATTTTTATTGAATTGCTCGAATTCGGGCAACAGGTTTACTAGTAATATTTTAAAGCGGTTAATTGTTAATTAAAGATTAATGTGGCTTTCAAGAAATAGTTGTCATTTTGATATAATTCCAATCGATTTTTTTTTTATAGAGCTTAAGCCTGATCGCGACGCGACATCTAGCACGCGAAATTGTTTCTCATCACGTTTGTAATAAGAATTAGTTAAAGTAGTTTCAGCTAAATATTGTGAAACCTACCAAAAACATCGTATATATTATTTGTGAGTTTTATATTAGTAATATTAATTAAAAAAAACAAAAATACATATGTATGAGGCTAGTGAGAAAAATTATGATATTTTTGTAACCCCACCCGCACTACGTATGTGGTTATTTACTTTATAAAAACGTTTTTTAAGCCCTTAAGGAGGCATGGCAGATATAGAAAAGTGCATATATTATCCTACAGTATCACCTTCTTAGTTGTTTTAACCATGGCGTCCCTGTTTTTATATGTCCCCCTATCTGTTGACATAATTACAGCTGTTATTTTTATGTTATCGTAATGAAATTCGATATCGTAAAAATAGAGATCATGTTCGAAAATTATCCAAATAGGATGAAAACCACGTATACCTCCCATACAAATTGACGTTATTAAATTGGAAAATTTCTTAAAAATATTTTAAAAATCAATCCAATGACGTGAGAATTAGCTCATGAGCTTTAATTTAAACTATTAACACTTTAGCAAAATCGAATTAAACCTTTCCATACTTCCCATACAAAGTGTATTTAAAAAACGGCGCATGATAGCGAACGCGAAACACTTTGAAAATCAATATAAAATGTTTAATATGATTTTTCCCTGCAGTTACTTTTTTTTTATAGTCAGGCGACCAAATTTGAATTAAGATACAATATTCAGGCACTTGCTTAGAACGATCATGAAGTTTTGATAACAAATGATGATTTAGGTACAAGAACGCGACATTCGAATAGTAATTAAAGCAATATCAAAAATTTTCCGTAAATCGTGCTTTGTTTGGTATCTTTTTATTTTTTATTTGTGGTTTATTGATGGATTTTATAAGAAGAGTGCAAACATAACGTTGATAAATAAACGAAAAATACTAAAGAGAAAAAGTACTTAAAAGCAGCTAAAAAGCAAGAAACACATATTTCTCAGATATCAGGCCAATTTTCTCAGAATAAAAAATGAAATAAGTTCTAAATGCAGTAAATTCTAAAAATGCAAGCATTTTTTTAAATAATAACAAAAAAATGATTTGTTTATTTAAAATTTTTTTTTTTTCGGTCCCGGTAGACCATTCTGTGGAAATGCCCATGTGTAACTGGTGATTTATGCTGCTCTCATTTGATGTATGCAGTAAGTCTTATGTTAGTTTGCTGTCGCCTTGGCAAGTGCAAGAGCATCAAACCAATAATCGTCGAAAGGATGCACGAATCGAGGGGATCAAGCTCAGATTTTGAACTAGTACGAACAAAACGTTCGAGACAAATCATAATAAATGATGAGGAGGATTAGAAAAGTATGGTTCTATTTTGATTTTAATTTATTATATCTTTCAACTGGGATATGTTGCGCAGAATAGAAATTTCATTTTTTCTTGTTTTGTTTTTGTTTAAATAAATTAAGTGTTATCAAATTACATGTTGTTATTATTCAATAAATAAAAACAAAAAATATATACATATATATATTAAGTGTGCACATATATACTATACAAAATCCAAATTTTCAGTTTGGGACCAAACTCGGATTTTTTGTATGGAACTAATATCTCCTACAACGAGATTTCTTACAACGCGGCATTTCTTAGGAACCTAACCCCCGCGTTGTAGGAGGGTTACCTGTATATTCTTGCTCAGAATCACCACCTGAGTTGATTTAGCCATGTCCGTCTGTCTGTCTGTCTGTGGACACGATTACAGCCGTAAGTTTAAAGCTATCGTGCTGAAATTCGATATTTAAGCTTTTTTTTTTTAAACTGAGGTCAAGTACGAGAATGGGCTAAATCTGAAGAAAACCACGGCTACCTCCCATACAACCCCAATAATGGAAACTCCATAAAGAAACAAATATTTAAGCTACAAAGCTTAAGGTCCATTCACGAACACGCCCACCTCCCATATAACCCCAAAATTGAAAACTATATAAATAGGCTTCTGTCGAAGCTATAAAAGTAAAACTAGATATTTATTCTTTTTATAATAAAATTAAGATGTGTTAGAAAAATGGGCACTATTCGCCGACGAACACGCCGACCTCCCATACAACCCTAATATTGAAAACTCTATAAATTAGCTAATATTTAAGCTACTGAACTGAAATTGGGTATTTGTGTATATTATATCAAAATTGAGGCGTGTTAGAAAAATTGGCATCAACCACTCAACAACACGCCCACCTCCCATACAACCCTTGATTGAAAACTTTATAAAGAGGCTTGTCTTTACTCTGCAGGAAAACAATTTGATATGAATGTATTTTAGACGTCATCCAAATAGTAAAATTGTTTGAAATCTCGCCCGTGGGGGTATTTTAACTTCGGCCAAGTCGAAGATATACCTTACTAGTTTTTTATATATTTAGATTAACTACTCAATATATAATATATAAAATAATTTAATGAAAGCTATAAATTTCAAAACAATGATAATAGCATGCTCCAAAAACATATTTCGTTGTCGTATTCTGCTATGTCAGGATTGTATGCGAAACAAAAGCATGAGTAGAGTGCTATTTCGTGCTAAAATAGCAGGAATAACGAATAGCACATAAAATATCAACGTTTGTGAATTCCATAAATACCTTCCTGATTCTTTGCTATTTCAGCAAACTGGTCCCGAGCGAAATCCATTTGGGTTCGCTTGAAACCTCTTCTTTTGGGGGTCTTACTGCCCTATTTCGTGACTTTTGTTGTGCTGGCTTCTCTGCTGTTTCATTCAGCTCTTTGAAAGACCAGTTAACTTGAACTGGCGCCACCTCTTCATTTACCTCTTACACCTCAAAAATGGTGGGTACTATTGGATTCTGGTAAATTAATCCATTTCACCAGTATCTAGTAAAATTTGCAAATTCCATGCAAGGCCATAGAAGGCGTGAAGAAGGTTTTTTTTTAAAGCAGATGTTTATTATATGTGCAAACTAGGGATGTAACGGAGCTTCGACTTCGGTACCGAAAGGTCGGAACTTCCGATTGATCTAACACCTCCGACGATATCGAAAATAATATCGAATTTAACGAATATCGAAATGAACCGGAGTAGGGGAGAGTCGTCCCCGTTGTCTCAAGTACTAGTTGTCACAACGCCGATATCTTTGATTCAACTCGTTATCGAGTTTAATATCAATGCCATCTATACGCTATTGCAATGTCTAGCACCCAAAGAAAGTTTAAGTGCCGTTAGTTTTGTTTTGCAAAAATTAAAAGAGATTTTAGAAACTAAGTTGGATTTGTGTATTTTAATATTAGGGGTATTCACGATGTGGTGTATTTTTGATAAATTCTTACAAAATTTACAATATTTACGAGCAGTACGAGAAAATAAAAGAATTGAAACGAAGCACTGAATTAAATTAACTTTTATTAAATAAACACACAACCCAGCCAGTACCTTTATCCACGCTGAGTCAAAAAGTTTTTGTGATCAGTTGATCAAATAAACAACGATATTTACAAAGAATACAATAGGGTTTCGACATTGTATTTTTGCTACAGGGTTGTATTTTGAACACTGTAGGGGAAGAGTGGCATGAAAGAGCCAAGTTTTGAAAGAGCCATCTTGATTTACGCGGTAGTTTTCATACGAATGCTTCTTAAATTATAATTTTTAAGAAGCAATACTCGCCATATGGCACCCTCGAACATTGGACAGTTCACTGATAATAAACGACGATGGTGTATCGTATTTTGGATTTCTTCATCATTAAGTAAGTTTTTCAGAACATTTTATTTGTTTTGTGACGTCTTCACCTTTAAAACTAACAGTAATATTATTATACTATAATTTTATGGATATATTAGGCCTACCAATAACATATTTATTTTGCCGGAAAAATCTTGATTTCATACTAATTTTTGAGGTTATGTTTCTTTGGACAATATGTTTTGAAAGAGCTGGGTTGCGGTGGTATGAAGAAGCGTAAAGGAAGTTTAAATTATTTTTGTCAAAAATGTTTTTAAGTGTTTTAAACCTCTTATTTTCTTTTTGGAATAGGTCTTATTATTATAGATTTTCTTCAAAGCGATTTAACTTTTTTGCTAAAAATATTTTTAAGTTTTTTAACTATTTTTTGTTTTTAGTTTTGAATTTTTTTATTTATTTAATTTGTTTTTGTAAAAACAATACTTTTTATAATAACAATTAATATTTTTAATAAAATATTCGTTAGTTTTCGTGTTAAGTCTTGTAATAAGAAGATGGCTCTTTCAAAACTTTGGTTGGCTCTTTCAATGCCCATGTGTTATGAAAGAGCCGAATTTCATGTTTTTTATAAATGGCTACAGGTCCAAGAACATTGTTGATTTTGGAAAATATTTCATGGTATTACGTTCATAAATGAATGAGAAAATACTTTTGATACAAGAATTATAATTTTATTAATTATTTTTATATATTTTGTAACTTTTTTAAAACTGGCTCTTTCATGCCACTCTTCCCCTACATTTTGTTTTTGTAATTTTACTTCAAATATCAAATTTATCAAAATACATAATACAAGGGCAAATACACCACATCGTGAATACCCCTATTATTCTAAAATTCGTGTTTTGACAAATAGAAGTGTGTTATATTCAACTTGAAATAAATTTCCAATACAATTAATATTATATTTATCAAATACTTATTGATAAACATTTTTTTGCAAATGGTACAGGTTGTCACAGCGCTTGCCAGGGGCTTGTTGTCACATATAATTTCATATAACCATTTTAAAAGTTTTCTATGTTTTATTTGAATTTGAGGAAATTGCCAAGAAATCGCAAGCGACTTACAAACCGAGGTCGGACATCTTCAGATATCATGAAGCAAGCTGAATACAGCTAGTATTTATCAAAGAAGATAACGTGGATTCACTATGTATAGTTTGTTGTCAAGCGTCAAATCCAATAACAATTGTCGTCAATGTATAAAATGCATTGAAAGTGATAGTTTGATGCATTGCTGCTTAAATTGTATTTCGGAGTGTGGCAGCAATGAAGATTAAGAAGTGTGACAACGGGGACTAAGCATTGGGTTAAATTATTAGTCAACGAAATTTTTTAATTTATTTTAAAATAATATATGTTATTCACATCAGGATTGAACAATAAAAGATTGAATTTATGTTTAAAAGTTTTGCAGTGTCATTATTTTTTGATTTGTGGGATCTACATCGGTTCATTCAAATTTTGTGACAACTAGTACCACTCTCCCCTATACGATTTTACCTACTCACACACAAGCGCAGTTTTTCGTTAAATAATTTGAATGGCTTATAAACTCTCTTGAGGAGAGTAAATTAGAAATTTGCACTCAATTACTCGTCAATATTTATCGTGTCCTCCAGGATCAAGTGGGCAACTTCTTAGTAGTGTCGTTCTCATATATGAACCCTCTGAAATCGGTTAGAAGGCTGACAAGCTTTGTTCATTAAGTACAATTTAGTACTTTAACGGCCGGTTTGTTCGCGGAGTTATAAATATAAAACTTATTCTGTAACTGTTTTTGTGACTAAATCTAGAACTCGTTATATAACCAATTGAAACGAACTTATGAATTAAACGTCAGTAGCGCAATCCCAAAAAATTAACGTTACGATGTCGTTATCGTTATCTACCGACGTTTGTAGTTTGCAATAACGAATGCTGTATTCTCAAAACAGTACTTAGCGACAAAATTTTTGAAACGTAACATTCACAATAGAAGCTACAAACGTCGTTAACACACATCGAAAATATGACAGCACTGTCCTTTTGACAACTAAATAAGAACGAAATTTAATAGTAGAAATTTAATTTAATTTAATAGTATTTAATTTAAATGAACGCAAAAAAAAGAGCAAGCCGGAAAACAGCTGACCAGCACCAAATAATGTTAAACTTTTTTGAGATAAAGAAAAGGTTGGCCCATGTTAGAATAACAAAGTAGGCGCATATTGGAGAGGAAGTGAGCTAGATGTCAAAATCAGCTGTTTGAATTTGAGTTGTCCTAATTGTTGTTGTTGCCTTTTCGTTTAACGTTTATAGCACTCACAGCATTGTTTGTGTAAAACTAGTCATTTGAACAACCATATAAATATGAGCCTACCTTATTATTCAATCATGGGTTGGCCGAAGGAATGTTTGCCTCATTGCATGGCCGGCTGGAAGCCTCAACAAAATGGCAGGAGCTGACTTCACTGCGTTGCAAATCAATTCAATAGTACTATAAGCAGTATTGGGCGGTAAGCGGTATCAGTTTATAAATTTTGACTCTTCTAAATCAAAGGGATTGTCTACCCTTCGAAGAAGAGACCACTCCAACGCACTGTCTCGCATCGATATTTCATCCTGCATGAAAATTGTATCAAAGTATTGTATTAACGTTGTTTTTTTACACTTAAAACAAAAAATAAAGTGGCCATTTCAGCCCTTAAAAGGACTTTGACCGAGCTTCTTATGATCAGTTGTGTTGTGTGTGTTATTAAATGTTTGCACACAATTGACCGGGAACTGGACCTACATGTTTTATGCCGACTCCGAACGGCTAAAGTTCATGTTCTCAAGAAGTTTTACATGGCATTATTTACTCTCTGAGGTTTGCCATTGTCTGCAGAGAGGTGGTGACCAATCAGAAAAATGTTTAATTGAAAAAAACTTTTCGCCGCGGCTGGGGATCGAACCCGGGCTCCGAGAATGCTAAGCCACGCACTTAACCTGCATGCCACGGTCACCACTTTTACACTTAGCGGCGCCAAAATATTCGTAGTTAAGCTAGCAGCAAGTGTGGTTAGAGAACTGTCAAAATTAAGGACATATCTAACTAAAATATGTGTTGGAAATACCACTTAACAATAATTGTCGTTAAGGGCAGTTAACGACAAACATATATGTCGTTAACTCGTTTGGGAATGACTTTTTCACCACGTTATAAAAGCATTTCACCAGTTTATAACGCGTTACAAATCGACAGAAAAAAATTGAATGAACAAATTGAAAAAGACTATAACGTGTTATAAAGAAATTTTATTTTATAGCTGGTTTAGGATACAACGCATAATAAGCAAGTTTATAACTCTGTGAACAAACCCGCCGTTAGAGTCACTTCATTTGGCTTAATCAAAACTTAAAACTAGATATTAAAGTTTTCAGTGCCGATTAAATCTAGTGAATACTTAACTATGTTTGTTTATTATTCTTTTATAAAGGGTTATGTTTATTTAACCCTTTATTGCATGATTTTTGTTTTTGAAAAAAAAAAGGTGGCATATCCAAAAAATCATCACACTAACTGGTTTGTGTTTTTTTCCCCTTTGATGGTTTGATGGAAAATTCCATAGCAATGCAATGAAGGGCTTATTATAAAAAAAATAATTATATGTAAAGAACATATAGGGAATTCACAGTTTGCTTCTAAAGTTAACACCTGGCAACTTCAGAAAGATATTTCAATCGAACTGTGAGCACCTCTTTTTGTGTTTTGGAGCTAAATTGCAAAAATAGCTTTCAAAAATTTGAAATTTGTTCAATAACATGCCTCGAATGAACGGAAACGAAGAATTATGGAAAAATGTACTTACTTCTTCGACGATGCATTCTTCTTCCATTTTTTGCAACAAAATTAAATCAGCTGATTAGTGATACCACATTAACACAAAAGAAAGACATGAGCAGAAGTGAGATAACTTTAGCAACAAGTGGTATCTCAAGTTTGTACGTAAAACAAAAACAATCAAAGTTAACACGTGCTAAAATGTTCTAAAGTTAATAGACGGCAAAGTTAACAGAGCAGATAATACAGAACTGTGAGCACCCTAATAGTACAGTATTCACAATCTTTAATCAGCCCTGAAAATTTCATGTAAATATTACCAGTGTGGCCATTTTAGCCTTTTCGCGGCTAGATTTAGCCTTTTTATTTGCGGTTTAGCCTCGAAATTTACGATGTAGCTTCGTGATTTTTTAGCCTTTTTTTACTTTGAAAACAGCTTTTTTTAGATTTATTAACAATTTAAAAATTTGCCGATTAAATGAGACACTGTAAGGCAAAAATAAGTACATACTAAAAAATTTCCAAAATAAATTTACACCGGTGAGCGAATATTTACATTTTTTACACCGACCGGTGTTTATTTATACCGCATACCCGGTGTGATATGACAAATTATCCGATCGGTGTAAAATAAGAAAGGCATAGAAGAAAAGCAACATGGAAATCACGTAAGCATTGACAAACAAATTGAAAATTGAAATTTCACAAGACTGAAAATAAAAGTCCAGAATTATAAGTCATGTTCGTGAAATCAGTTCTGGCCAAAATTGACATTAAAGTAATAAAATAAAATAAACGGTTTAAATAGAATTAAATAAAATCCAAATTTCGAGCATGAATGCCATTATATTTGGTATAACATTATTCTAAGCATTTTGAATGAATAAATTAAAATTCTAAAAACACATATTTCCGAATAGTAAAAAATTACACCTTTCGGTGTTGAAAAAAATCATAATTTTGCGTATTCTAAATAAACACCTGACAGGGTTTGACACAAACATCCTTCGTATATTTAGATATGAACACCGATCGGTGTGAAAAAATGTCCCCTTTCGGATATAAAATTCTAACATTTTGACACGGTGTTTTTTTTTTTATAAAATTTTTACACCGATCGGTGTTCCAGGGAGTCCTACACCGTTCGGTGTAAAAATTTTATACAAATTTTTTAGTGTGTAGTCATGAAAATTTGCATCTGGCAGCTACTCCTGGCCCTTAAGAGCTCTCTCGTTTCACATGTAGATAAATGTTAGATCGATTTTTTTTCTATTGAAAATTCTCATAACATTATTAAGCCAAATATATTATCTCATTTTGCAAATGAAAAGTCCAAATATTCCGCATACGAAGTTACCTCGATGAATGGCGAAAACTATTGACACGTAAATGGTCAAGTCTGTCCTCTACAATTGAGTTTTGGGTAGAAGTAAAGCACTTTAAAAACTAGTTACCTGAAAATCCTTTTTCTGAGCTCGTCAATTTGGTTTTCAGTTTCTTAGTTTAACCACTTAGTAACGCTGAAGTTGAAAGAATTTTTAGTGCAATGAAAATTTTAGAAACTAAGCAAAGAAATAGATTCAAAATTAAAATGCCTAACTCGTTGCTTAATATTCGATGTTCACTGAAAAGATTACAAAAATGTTGTCATGACTTTGAGGTAACTGATGATCTCATACGTCTGTTAGATTCAAGTAGTGCTTATGCAAGCTGCAGTTCCTCCGATTTATCTGATGAAGAGGGAATAATTATATCTGAGATATAAACCATGTTGAAATAATATAAGTTCCTAGCACGACAGTGATAAATTTTTCAAACCTTCAATTTCATTTAAAATTTCTCCCGAGAATAGAAAAAAGGAGATTCCCATTTTTAAGGCTCAAGAAATTTTGGAAAATTTTAAACAAATTTGTTCATCAACCGTGAATATTCATGAGTGTTTTAAGTAAAAACTTTTAACATAACATGTGATGTCTGTATCCTGCTGTCTTAAAAATGAGAATCCCTTTTACAATTCCCTTGAGCAAATTATTCTTAATATGACTCGATATACATATACATCAATATACATACATCAATTCAATATACATATTATTTTCATGTATATTTAAATGATGAAATGAAAGTTAATGCAATGAAAAGTTAGTTTAGTTAAAGAAGAGTAAGTCATTCTGAATTAAAAAGGCTGGTAATATTTTGCTTCACAAATATATACCATATAATTTTTTGCTTTTTACAAATTTGTACCTATGATACTGATGTACCTATATTAAAAATGAATGTTATATTTAAACAAAAATAAAACTTGAAGTTGTATGAAAAATCTGAATTTTTTTAGCTTCTTTTTTCAAAATTTTTAGCTTTTTTTGACTCTTTTTTTGGCCAATTTAGCTTTTTTTTTCAGGTCGTGGCCACACTGAATATTACACACATGTACGCAAGTCAAATGAAGTGACTCTAAGAGTACTAAAGTGTACTCAATAAACACAAGCTTGTCAGATTTCTCCCCCTCCAACCGATTTTTTAGAGGAACATATATGAGATCGACACTAATAAAAAGTTGCTCACTTGCAACTGATCATGGAGGACACAATAAACATTGACGAGCAATTTAGTGCAAATTTCGAATTTACTCTCCACGAGAGAGTTTATTCACTAGTATACACCTCGCACCAGTTTACATGAGTTATAAAATTGTGGAATAACAATGTTTTTTCATTTCTTACCACTTGGCATTTAACGCCACAAGACTTTTTTCTGCTACTTTCACGCGATTGAGGAGTAAATAAAGCTCCTCCCATTTCCCGAAGACCTCCTTTATAAAGTTAATGGGACATGCCAATAAGTTTTTAGCTTCTCCCGATTTATGTATCAATGGAATTCATCAAAAACTGCTTCGTAAGTGCGATGTGTTCTCTTATTACGCCAAGCTGTTCCACTAACAATTTGACGCGAACTTGAGAATTTAATTCACTGATTTCCTCTTATCAGGGCTTCACCGTTTAAGTTCAATTAAACCTGAGTTAATAATTCAAAAGAATGCATAGTTATAACCACTGCCGGCCATGTGTCGAGGCAAACACCGCATAGTATTTGACATTGTTATCATCGGATCATACCAAAAGCAAGTATGAATTGAGCGTGCAAGAAATTGTAGTACAACGTTGCAGATTGCTGGTTCGAAAGACGGTTTATCGTTTAATAGGGGGTGAAAAAAGCAGGAAGTATTATATAAAACATATTTATGGTATCATTATGTAAATTCATCCATATCTCTTTACGCTGCTTTGTTGGAATTCGCAATTTAAAAACGCAACGCATCACGGTGTAATCGTAAACGTTGAGTAACGTAACAACGTAACGAAACAGTACAATTTATGAATTTGGTAAAAGGTTGAATGTTTATATTATAGTAGGTTTAGCGTATTACCGAAAGTTTCCTCTGTTTTTGTAGATACTGTAACTATAGCTATATTATATAGTATCCTTAATATAGAAAGGACGTCACTCATAAATTCATAATTTTACAGGAAAAGAAAATAACTTTTTAAAATGTTATGTGATTAAAAATTATTTAATGCATATTGCCATCAAAAGCGTATATTATGTATCGTATCATGATATTATTATTATTATTTGTTTATTTTTTAAGTAGAAGAAAATCGTTAAAAAACTTAAAGTTATTGCACAACTTACAGAGATTTGGTTAAATACCTTACAAAAATAAAAGCTCATAATGGGTTATAAATACTTTTGTTGAAGAAACATATTCGTTTAAGGCAAAAAATCTACTATAAAAAACCTTAAAAAATAAAAAGAAATACGAAAATTAGTGTAAATTTGTAAGAATTAAATTATACAATTCAAAATCTCAGTTGTCAGAATAAAGACTAGAATTCAGATCATTGTCTGACTTATTGCAAAGAAGTATAAAGCGTTCTGTTATTTTTATAATACGTATCATGATATAATTACAGAAAGGTTGTCCAGATATTTGACATATCCTTAATTTTTGTAGTCAAAAAATATTTTCTCTCAAAACATTTGACAAATAGGGTTGTGTTGGCATCGACAAAAAACTTTCTTTTTCAGGGTTTCATTGTGTCTTTTTAGTTCAAAATGTACTTCTCCGATATAATTGCCAACAAAACTGTGTGCGGTGCTAAAATTGAGTCCGTTGCTGCCATAAGTTGTTAAAAATGTTCAAATGTATTTTGAACTATCAAATTGGCGTAGTTCGTTATTGTTTAACTCGCGTTTTTTTCATTGTGCAAATTAAAAAATTAAGTCAGCGCGTCGGAGCGATTGGAGTTTACTCCTTATCGATTACGTTGGAATTTACTGTTCTAAAACTATAGAAAGGATTCTATACTTAAATTCAAACCTACTTTTATAACAAGAATATTTATAATTTATAAACATTGAAAATTATAATTTTTATTTGAAATAACGTAATTATCAAAAACTGTGACAGTTAGTTAAATATAAATAAAATGCGATACGTGAACGTCTGAAGTTAAATTTTTTTACAAATCGTGAGTTGAACCACATCTATTCGTCCTCAGTGTTCTTCCAAAACTAAGGCTGTGTGCGAATTGAACTAATATTTAGGAAATGCCTTTTAATTTCATTGGAAATTTCCAGACCTGCACTAATTTAGAAAAACAGCTGACAAAACTGTGCGAAATAACATTTGACAAATAAATCAGTGTTGTTGACAACTATACTAACATGTGCGTTTTATTTTAGACAAAAGTTGAAAAATGTAAAACGTTCACTCAATAGGTCTATTGCATCCTTATAATCTATATTTAAAAAATTAAACGTTTAAAATACTTATCTTGCGTTAACATCATTATATAAGTATCATACATCATTGACGTACTCTTTATATATCAACATATACGCCATTCAACATTTGCAACTTATTACATTATTTTATTACGTATTATTATTATTTTATTATAACGTAATACAATTAGGTTTCTCACAACTTGAAATACGTAGTTGTATCGTTGTATTCAAATTCAAACCGTATTCACATAGTTTTTGTATTTGAAAGAAGGAAAAAGTTTGTCCTACATTTATTTTATCTTTCAAATAGAAAACAAAAACAATGTGAATACGACGAAAATATGAATACAACGATTCAAGTGCTTATATCAAGTTGTGAAAAACTGAAATAGTATTTTTAAACGCAGTTAGGAAAAGTACGTTTTTATAAATTGTACTTTATTATAGAATGATTTTTGTACAACTGGGTCCCTGCTATGTTGTCAAAAAGTCTCTCTTTTGTAATAATTGTCAAATAAGGGTACGAACTTTCATTTTTAGGAGATGACGTCAAATGTCTGAACTACCTTATGTATCGTATATTATGTAAGTTAGATACGGCAATATGACCAAAAAGTTGAAATTAAATTAAAAAAGGTTGAATTTGAAATGAAAAAATATTAAATTCTTGATGTAAAAAATGTTGAATCTGATTTCGAATAGAAATAATTTGAATTTTAAAAGATTTATTTCAAAAGTAAAAACCTGCAAATTCTAGCAAGAAGTTTTTAGTATAAGTCAATAAAAAAGAAAAGGAAATAATTTGAATTTTGGTCACTTTTATCACGAACCGAAATCATACTAACGTCAAAAGGAAGAAGGCCGTATTTAGCATGAAAATCAGAATTGATTTCATTGTGTTGTTTTAATCAGCCATCACTCGTCTCGATTGAAAAATAAAAATGGTAAATTTTTTGTTTACACGCAAAGGGTTGAGCATTTAATTTATTTTTATTAACACAGAAAATCCTTTGCATGGAAAATTAACAATATTTTTATATTATCAGACGTCGGATACATAGACAAATGCAGTGATGAAAACATAACCGGAGAGACATACGATGACCTTTGAACTAAAAATAAACTTATTTTCATTATAAGCTTACGTACATCTCTAGACAATTGATAAAATAAGCTGCAGATCAAATTTCAAGCCAGTCCAATTAAAATTGTTTGTGTGTGTGCCAATTAAAAAACTTTTGATAAGAATGCACCATCTGTAAGCTTCAATATGTTAGTAATAAACATTTTATAGAATTACTTGAATGTTTTTATCGTTTCGTCAAAAAAAGCGATATATCTCTTCTTTATTGGGCTGTAAACAGATAATAACATTTTTAAGAATTTTTAATTTAAGGGAAATTGGTGAGGATTCCTTCGCTTGCATATCCCATACCAGAACCTGGCACGTGTAGACTCATAACGATTCACTTGCACACTAAGAACTCACACTCGATCACGCAAAAGCATGTAAATCTCATCCAACCACTCGCTGAATGCTGCATGCGATTGTTCAATATTGCGTTTTGAATCTTCGTCAAATTTTTCATAAAGCCTTCATAATTTTTTTAATAGAGCAATTAAATCAGGAATTTCAATCCCGATCAGGCTTTTCTTCCAGTGCACGGTGGGGAAATTGGCCATAAATGTAGAAAAGTAAATTTTCAATATTGCACATTATATTTTACAGTTAATACTTATTTTATTTCATAAAGGATTTCGTTAAGAATTCTATTCTTAGTTAGCCACACTACGACATAAAACTGTAATTTTATTCAACGAAAATATTTTCAGAGTTATATTAAGGGCTAAATATAATAGCCAGACTGAATTGTCAAAACGTAAGTGAGCTCATATAAAAAACCCATAATTGGAATTGCTACAGTTTCATTAAGTTTCGTTGACTTTCATTGTTGAAAACAAAAAATTCATACAATGCCAATGTTGGGCAAATATGGGTTATATTACTTCGGTTTTGACAACAACCGACTAACTTTCAGTTTAGTTATTGGCATTAGCGTATTCTAGCATGTGGCTAATGTAGTTAGCCCTTTACGTGTACCTGTATGTTAATTCCTGAAAGTAAAGGAGTTTCTTTGTTTCTATAAGAAGGAAATAAAAATTTACAAACACTGAAAAAGTGATTTTGTTAAAATGTGTTTTGCTTTTGTTTCTTATTAAAACATAAAATGTAAACTTTATGTTTAAAAATAACATATTGAATCCGTCGAAACGTTTTTAACAGAACGCATCCATATCTATCCATATTTGTGCATATACATATATATATATCTATATATCTTATATTATATATTTTATATATCTTATATTATATATTTTATAAATCTTATATTGTATAAATATATTATATATATCTTTTATATATATTATTATATATATATATCTTAATCTATGTCTTTATCTTAATCTATATTTATATCAATATCTATATTTATATCTATATCTATATCTATATCTATATCTATATCTATATCTATATCTATATCTATATCTATATCTATATCTATATCTATATCTATATCTATATCTATATCTATATCTATATCTATATCTATATCTATATCTATATCTATATCTATATCTATATCTATATCTATATCTATATCTTTATCTATATCTTTATCTATATCTATATCTATATCTATATCTATATCTATATCTATATCTATATCAATATCTATATCTATATCTATATCTATATCTATATCTATATCTATATCTATATCTATATCTATATCTATATCTATATCTATATCTATATCTATATCTATATCTATATCTATATCTATATCTATATCTATATCTATATCTATATCTATATCTATATCTATATCTATATCTATATCTATATCTATATCTATATCTATATCTATATCTATATCTATATCTATATCTATATCTATATCTATATCTATATCTATATCTATATCTATATCTATATCTATATCTATATCTATATCTATATCTATATCTATATCTATATCTATATCTATATCTATATCTTTATCTATATCTTTATCTATATCTATATCTATATCTATATCTATATCTATATCTATATCTATATCTATATCTATATCTATATCTATATCTATATCTATATCTATATCTATATCAATATCTATATCTATATCTATATCTATATCTATATCTATATCTATATCTATATCTATATCTATATCTATATCTATATCTATATCTATATCTATATCTATATCTATATCTATATCTATATCTATATCTATATCTATATCTATATCTATATCTATATCTATATCTATATCTATATCTATATCTATATCTATATCTATATCTATATCTATATCTATATCTATATCTATATCTATATCTATATCTTTATCTATATCTTTATCTATATCTATATCTATATCTATATCTATATCTATATCTATATCTATATCTATATCTATATCTATATCTATATCTATATCTATATCTATATCTATATCTATATCTATATCTATATCTATATCTATATCTATATCTTTATCTTTATAACTACCAATTTTAGCGTTCCCAGAAAAGTATTTTAGTGCATTTTGTATACTTGTAGTAGGGATGTCAGTGGGAAAAATACATCGATGTATTTCTGTGATTCGATGCATCGAAATGTACATCGATATATTTCGATGCATTGGAGGGCATACATCGATGCATCGATTTTTAGACGATTTTTAAGATTTTGTGAACAACAATATATGTTATTAGCCAAATTGAATAAAATTTCTTATTAATAACTATACGTGAGCTATTTATGTTTCTAATGGACTATCGAATCAGGTCAAAAACGTTTTCGTTTAATCACAAAAATCATAAGAATTTAAATTTTTAAGTCTTCCAAAACTCTCCCTTAATTTTAAAATTTTTTTATAAATCTATCTATAAATCAAAATTTTAAAAATCTATCCTCATTTTGACTTACTTTTTTGCTCAATTGAAAAATAGAAATGGCGGTTCGTTGTACTAGTGATGTAAGTTTTCGATATTTAAAAAACATCGATGCATCGATGCATCGGCTATTCAAACATCGAGTGAAAATTTTTCGATGCATCGAAGCAAAACATCGATATTTTCGATGCATTGATGTTTTTCCGACATCCCTAACTTGTAGTACTTTTGTACTAGAGACCTAGAGAATGGTTGATTTAAAATGAAAATCAAGCTTATCAATCAATTCCTATGATATAAAATCATAGAATTGCAACTTTTCATCCATGATGACAAATGCACTGACGATATAAAATAAATTTTTCAATGTGAATCTACTTGTTAGTTCATTTTAGTTAGTTCATGTTTTTGTGTTTTATTTTAAAGTATTTTTTCACTTAAGTGTTTCTTTTGTTTGTTTATTGTTAATGTTAAGCTCGCCACGGAGGCGTCAGTAGCTGCTACTTCTGCAAAACGATGAAAAGGAAAAGTAGTAGTAGTAGAAAAAGTAGATCCAAAATAAACGTTAATTTTGTATTAAACAGAAACAAAATAACAGGAGTTTAAAAATATTTTCATATAAAAAACAAAAATGTAACAAAAAGTAAGTAACATGTGGAATCACATTTAAAAAACTGTTTTATCTCGTCGGGGCATTTCTATATTTTCAAAATTTGCAGTTCTATATTTTTTTATCAAAGAAATTGATTGATAAGTTTGATTTTAATTTTAATTCAACAATTTTGAAGTATCTTGAAGAAGGAACCTAGTTTTTTATTAATATTTATTATTTTGAAGCTGAAGCATAATTTTTCTAATAATAAAATAACATATTTTCCCGTTATCTGCTAAAGTAATTCATCAAAATCACAGAACAATCATGGATGTTTCATTGATGCTTTTTTACGATATGGTACCACTGTTTTTATTGATTTTGACATTAGACTTCGGTGGGCTGAATCTCTTTACCGTACCTTATTATTGTATCATACAAGAAGTATAGTCTTGGTTTACACACGTCAAGAGCTGATGGTCAATTCTTGAATTTGTGGTTGAGAGAAGCGGACATCAACGTGAGAGAGGGTAAGTTCAAAAGGGAATAGCAAAGAATTGACGTCAACCCTTGGTCAGTGTAAATCAGGACATACACTTGAGCTTTCAGCGTATCATTCGAATGCCAGCATTATCTGGATGCTGCCTTTGTATCGTTATGCAGTCATGACCAAAGATATCAAGATAGGAAACTTCTGTGGGGAATCCGAAATTCCCAAAAAGTAAACACACATATAAGAAAAAATTGTTCACATCGAAACTGAGGTGCCAGTTGCTAATTTGCAACTTAACCCTTGCAACATATTTGTTATTGATTGACTTCATAAGGAAAACAAAAATCTGTAAAGTGCACTAAATACAGTACGACCTCGCTCAACGCAACCGAGGAACAATTTTTAACCAGTATTTTTATATTTCTAAGTTTTTCTTGCAATTTTTTGATTTCAAAACACAAAGCTCAAAAAACAAAATTTGTTAATGATATTGTCAATATCTGAAAAGCAGTTGACAATTTCTATTAAAATTTATTATTTTTTGACTGTAAATTTTGTTTTGAAATCAAAAAATTACAACAAACACATACATATATAAAAATACTGGTTAACAATTTGTTAATTTGCTAGAATAGGGTCGTTAATCTGTATACAGAAAGATAATATAATTTTATTTAATTTATTTTTTGAAAAATTGGGAAATTTTGATCTGTACTTTGTTACAATTTATATTTTTCTGCACTGCCTTCTCCATTTTGGCATATATTTTGCGTCTTATTCCCACTCGCTTTCCTGGTCCAGATTCCGCATTTGTGACGAACTTGCTCAGCGCAGTTTCGTTACGCTTAATCCTTGTTCTTGTTGATTTGTGCACTTTCTCTTCATTGCATATCGATTTAATAGCAACACCATTATGCACTTTTTGCAGGATTTAACATTTTGGTGCTATCGTAAGTTTATTGATATTTTTAACTACTGGCATTTTGTATGTAGCACGAGTAAATCGACCGATAGCGAAATGAATTCTTTCAAACTGAGTGCGTTTAAAAAGCATTCATACAAACATGCATCATACCTGGGAATCCCAAATTTATATTTACTCGAGAGAGACGAATGAACAAAAGAACGAAAGAAAAGTGCAAAACAAACTCAAACATTCGATTTCCTTAGAAAGTTGCGTTACCTGGGGTAACTTTTTTTTTAAGTTGCGTGAACAGAGACTGCAATGTTATCAAATTGGGTGTTGCAATTATCGAGGAATTGCATGTAACGAGGGTTGCGTTGAGCGAGGTCGTACTGTATTGCCAAATATGGTAAAAATATTTACTGTTGTACTTTAACTTCAAGTTAAATAATAGACTAAGAGCCAGCGACCGCCAGACTTACGTAATTTTATCAAAGCTAAGATTTTGTGTGTGGTTGCATACAACAGTGGGTAACAACGTTTGGATATTATGAATCCAAGGTCGAGGGAACTTTAGAAGCTTTAAGCTTTGAAAAGTTCCAAAAAAGGGTCCTACTTACGTCATAGTATCAAAGCTGAATTTTATAATGTTATTGAAGCCATCATTATGAACACAAAAACCAACTGCCAGACACCTGGCAGGGGGGGTTCCTTAAGCCAGACACTTAAAAGGGTGCAAAAATAGTGATGAAGCCGGAAACAGTGTCCTTTCAGTATACAAAATATTGTATCAATATTGGTATCATTTAAACGATAATTTTATCACGGTTATTTTGTGTTCAAGAAACTTTTCTGTTAACCGATTACTTTTGGAATTATAACGGTTTACATTATTTGATATAATTTTTTATTTAAACAATTAAAGTTTATTTAAAAAAACAAGTTATTAAGATGTAACTAAAATATTATATTTAGAATACTAAATTAATACCCTTTAATATGATATACAACATGATTCATTTAATGCTCAAATTACACTGTCCAACAAAAACAAATTACAAGGTTCCGACAACGCATTTTGTTAGAGAGACAAAAAAAAAACAAAAAAAATATATGTTATCCGTGTTTTGAAAGTTTACGTCGGAATTTTATTTTAGGGGGTTTTAATTTTCTCTCTTTTTACAAATTCTTATGGTGAACCGTAATAGGAAATCATGTGACCTTTACACTTTAGCTATGGGTTGTGTTTGAAAAATGTATGTAAAAAATCTATAAGGAACATTTTTTGAACATTTGAACCCTCTTACTCTTCAGTGTATAGGTATTTTGTGTCCCATTTTAAAAAAAGGGACAAAAAGGCCCATAAAAGAGGGCTTTAGAGGGTTAAAATATCCAACAAAAATATTTGCCATAAAATTCTATTATAATTCTATTATAATTATTATAATTAATTATTCTATTATAATTCTATTATATTTTTTCCCAATAGTAATACCGCTATGAAATTAATTATCGGAACTTGGCCTTTTATTATGCCGTTTGTAAGCATTTGTCTCAGTATCGCGACAAATAGACCAGCAGTATTCGCCAAGCATGTGCGTAATGTCTTGTCCTTTAAAGTGCTTTTCAATAGTGCTCGATAACGGAAACTGTTCCTTTCCATGCACGTTGTTCGATATACCCCTTTTACATTAGTCAAGAATTGAAGTCAATTTTCTGAGCTTGTAGGCCAATTCGACGCAAATAGAAAGCGACGAAAGAGGAAAAAGTTGACGGTACACAGTCAAGTGTACTGGCAAGTTTTTCGAACTCGAAAAATTGCTTCCATTTCTTGACTAGTGTAAAAGGGGACATAGCATTATATTTTGAGGCGAATTCATCACTTGCAACAATGTTTATACCTGCGGACCATTGAAAATACCTTAAATCATACAAATCATTGTAAAGATATTAAATTACTGAATGAATACTTAAAAAATACCTGCATGTATATTTGCACTGCTCAATTTCGGAACAATTTTGCACTAACTCGCAATCATCTCACCCTCACGATCCAGTTTTTTATCAAAATTTGATACGAGACCGGACTTAATGTGTACTGGTGGCAAAATGATTTGCGATGGTTGTACCAATGGTAAATGCTCTATACTTTCTACTCCTTATTTGTAGCATGTGCGCTTGTTAAACTTAAATTCAGTCACATGTACACAAAAAGCACTGGTGGGTTGGAAATCCACGCTTTAAACCCATAAGTAATCCGACCACTCTCAGATTGCAGCATACTTTATAATTGTGTTCTTGGTATTTTATAAACTCTAATATTATTTTCATGCCGTCGTATGTTTCTTTGAGGTTTGTGGCATATGCAATCGGAACAGATGGATGTTTGTTATCAATATGAAGCAGCACGACCTTAATGATGCATAGATGAAAAGTTGCCACTCTTCTGAAATATAAGGGTAACCGATTTCTGCAAATATCGCATCATTATCAGTACAAAACGCCAAGTTTTTTCCCGATCGTCATGCGATTTAAAAAAAATTTTCATATAGAATAGTGATATCACGATCACGAGCGGCCGTTATTTTAAAATCAGACGCCACTTTATTGTTTAAAGCGCGATGCGAACAGTTCTGCTGTTCTCCTCGACAAACTTCCGTCTCGAACAAGGTCGTTGAAGTCAGCTTGCGTTACTAAATGTGGCGCTACAGTCCCAAGTTCACTGCGTGTTGGTACAAATTCCGATACTTCGATGCCCCTCTCATTCGATGCAAGCGATGTTGATGGCAGTGTTAATGATGTTAGTACTGCTGTTTGATCTCCTTCGTTTATTTCGGGAACATCATCAAAAATCTCCACTGAAGCTGGTATACATTCTTCTGGTGTGTACAGAGCCGCTGGAATAACCGATTCTACATTAGCGTACCAAATTCTGTTGCGGCGAAAGTATTGGAGCCCTTTTGTGCGAGTATAAGTTACGCAAAAGTAGCACAATGCATTGCTGTGCTCCGTACGTGGTAGCCAAATTTTTGGTACAGCGTACTTTATTGTTGACCTTCCATCAGCAAACTTGCATAAATTTCTATAGCAATAGTCGCACACGAATTCAGGACAGTGCTGTCACTTTACCACAATTGTGGTAGATCTACCATTTTTTTGTCTTTTTTGACTTCTACCACTTTTACCACCCACAATTTATCATTTTCCAAAATCTACCACTATTTCAAATTGGTCATAATTTTTATGATAAACCTAAAAAAAAAATTGGCCATTTCAGCCCTTGAAAGGACTTTCACCGAGTTTCTTATGATCAATGATAATGATAAACCTATTTTTACATAATAATTTCAAGTTTTTGTTTCAATATATTTTTCAATAAATATTTTTGGAACATTTTATTGGATTATATTTAATTAAGATATAACTATATATTAAAAATGTTATTTAATCCATGAACAACTAAAAAAAAAATTGCAATTTGTTTTTCGGTTCTTGTCCCATTATTCCAAAATATTTTTAAAAATTTGGCAGATCGCGAAAACGCTCCTGTTCCTGAGGGAATCCAAATCATTTTAATAATATCTGTATCTCCCATTCACAATTCGAAGTCAGAAATTTTTAAAACGCTTTTTTTGTTTTTGAGCCAAAATAAAATTGCATCCTATCGCGTTTGCAAGTTCCCGAATTTTTCCAATATACAGGAGAGACATAATTTTTCAGCATTTTAAGGGATTCCCAGCTGGCTGCATTTTGTTGAAATATTAGTTTAAAATATCTCAACGATTGTGTCTTATATTTTATAAGTGTGCCTAAAATGAAAGGTTTTGAATTCAATATTAGAACTTAGCTAACAATATTTTGGTGCGCATGAGAACTTTGCTTGAAAATTGCTTAATTGCTGATCCCAGTCTACTCTTGGCTTGTTCGAGGTTTAGTTTGTACTTTGCAATTCAGGATTGGCAGCGGGTTTTATAAAATTAGCAAAGCGTAGATATTACAAAATCATTTGAAGTTCGCAAGCGAGAATATCTCAAAATTTATATAAATAAGCTTTACAGTCGGAAGATAGGAGAGCAGTTCATAATGGATTAACCTTTTCCTACTGCCTAATGAATTAGAAAAGGCACTAATACTTTATGTGATGTGCAGGAAGCCGAAAAGCGATGTGTATAAAACAAAAAACAATGCTTTGTCTATAGGATCATAATCACTGCCTGAGAAAGTGAATAAGATACGATTTCCCCCGTAGTGGCAGTTTAATAAAAAACAAATATATGTTATAGTTTGAAAATTAAGATTATGATTGAACGAAGTCATGATCTCCGAATCTAAAAGGATATGCCAAGAAGCTACCTGGTGATGATCTCTTTTTCTGGTGGGAGTCTTCTATGTCTTTATGATCAGGTTTTCACTATTATTAATGGATGTTATTGGAAAATATTGGAAATTATTTGAGAACTATTTGTTTTTTATTTCAATAATATTTGAGATGAAAATTGCTCACTTATATCAGGGTACCATGACTTTTGTTGTTTAGATTTGATAGCCTCAAACAATTAATTTCATCAAGGTACAAAGATACAAATTTGCGTACAGGTGTATTTCGTTGCATAAAAAGCAATAAAAGTAATAACTTCATTTCGTCCTAACTCGACTTTAGGTTTATTCCTTGTCGATACAGAATTATACCATAATTTTTATGAGATTACAGCAAATAAATAAATTTTTTGTAGAAAGGAAAAAATCTACCACTAATTGTTTAAATCTACCACTCTTTTTTGGTACATTCTGCCACTATTTAAAATTTTAAAGTGACAGCACTGCTTCAGGAGTATACCACAAGTATGCAACATAACCAGTCTTGAATAGTTTCCGAAACGAATTAACTATTGTTTTCGTAATATTTCGCAAATTTTTTCTAGGCGCGCCCTATTCTGGCAACTTAACTAAGCTCACCACATTAACAAAATAGTTGATATTAACTATTTTGTTAATGACAGAAAGCATCTTTACAACGAGTTTTATTTCAATGTTAAGCAAATAAATTGATGTGCATACGTTAAAATATCAATATAATATTGAATTATAGTAAAGTAATGTTACAATATTGAAGAATAGAATAAGTTTTACTTCTTTTAAGCGATCACACTGAGCAATATGAACGAAAAAAAACTTCAAACGACTTTCAATTAACGCCTTTATTACAAGGAATTTAAGTAGATTTTAAATCTTAGCATTTAAAAGTACAACTTAAACATAAAATATGAAACAATCTTGAAATTTCTTATATCATAACCTTTATTATTTTTCTTGCAGAAATAATAAACTCTGAAATAAGTAAGAAACAACAGCTGATGCTTCATATGTATGCCATTTGTTTTTCACCATGCGTGGTGAACTTTAAAAGCTTTTTAAAGCTTTCAATTTGTTAATGATTTTTTAAAATATGAATATTTACAGCCCTATGCTGCGTTTTCTTGACAAGCAATTTATCAATAAAATTTATAAAGATTTTTATCAAGTGAAAGCTTTATTAATATTCTGCAACAGGCTTGATAAAATTAAAGCTTTCGAAATTCACCAGAGAGTTGAATTTGTTTTGACAGCTAATTTTTCATGAAATAAAATTTATTTGAAAAAATTTTACAAATATGGATACCAGTTAAGTAAGTATATTTGTTTATTTGATTATTTATAAAATTGAATAATATAATAGCTCAAATATAAAGGAAACCCAAGTATGATCTTGTTACAGTGGAGCAGCTAGAATTTTATGTAGCTTTTTGTCGTGAGCGACCACAACTTCAAAGCGGAAAAATGTCGAAGGTCGCTGCGGCAAATGCAGGAGGTCTAGAACGACCTAGCGGATGGTTTGATTGCCTTACCAGGCCCAACACGGACAGCAGCAAAGTGGAAAGAGGTTAGTGCTGTTCCTGTTTTTTTTGTTGTGGCCAGAGAAGGCAAAAAATGCAACAAACAATATAGCATGTTACTCGTGTTGTGCATTGAGAATGTTTTTTTTCGTAGATTTTAGGATTTTGGAAAAGCAAGCTGCGCACACGAGCACGACGCCTCAAAATGAGCCAGCGAATTACTGGTGGTGGTCCATGAGCTAAGCCGATGACCGAATTTGAAAGCTGGCCTTAAGCACGTTTGGTTTGGCAGCAATCGAAGGTGCAAAAAGTGCAAGAAGTTCTAGCCTGTCTCCGTCACCACCTGTTCGTCTTGAATCCGTTGTGGATAAACCTGGGGTCGGTGCCAAGCCCTGGTGATGCATTACCACGACCTGCGGCGTCATTACTTCGAGCTTCATCGCCAAGTCTTGGTGCGAACAGCATCGGAGAAAAAGGCAAGAATGTGCTTTGAACATCATGAGGCTGCAGATTTGCGATTAGCTGACGGCAAAGAAGTCGAGTCAAGCGAAAATTTAAAGTGAATTCTTCTTCCGAATGGGTAAAAGGATCACCGCAGTCTGCGCAATTCATATCTTTGTAATCTTAAGCTTTTGACCAGTCTCTATCACCACTTTTTAAAATAATTGTATAAATAAGCGTCCACAATTGTACAAATTTAAAAAATAATAAAGCAAAACAGTTTGTCAATAGCAAATGATATGTTGACAGTTTTGTCAATGAAAAAGCTTTTTTTTTTGTAACAGAATGTAAAATCATGATAAATACTCAATTATTGATAAATATTCAATATGTTGAATTTATCAAGTACACAGAATTAGGCTGTTACATTACATAACAAGAACATTAACAAGAGATTTTTAACAATGCCGTGTTAAGTTAACAAGCAGAATAGGGCGGTTAGTCTATAACATTCTATACATAAGAAAACATATAATTCTCTTGCAAAGAGTGCAAAATGTTTGGATGGAGTGTAAAGGTAAACAATGCCAGCTGGGCGAATTTATGTATGAAATACACCTTTTTTCATTATATTGTCAATTGTAGCGTTGCCAACCCATCTTTTTTCGGGCTTGCTTTTAGTATGAAAAAAACAACATTATTCTGCGACAACATGTGCAAGGAATCAATAATGTATAATAATAGTTGATGGCAGTGAAGTTTGTGGACGGTTTTTGTTTTTAGATATGTACTTATATTAAAACAAATTGTGAGACCATATACTATGAACTATGACAACAAAATATTACCATGGGAATTTTCGAGGCATTTACCATGGGAATTTTCGAGGCATTTTTAAAATTAATTTATGGGAAAAATATTATTTTTGTGGTAATTTTGGTTGGCAACTACGACTTCACAAGCACTCTAGTCCTTAACTGCACTCATAGTTGCCAACCGAAATTACAAAAAAAAATTTTTTCCATACTTACAATTTTAAAAATACCTTATAAATTCCTCTGGCAGTTTCTAATTAAAACATACCAAAATAAAAACACCATCCAATAAAAAAATACCACGACAATTAAAACGCAACACAAAATCCCTTCTTGTAATCCCTTACCTACTTCTTGTAATTATAAATTGAATAAAAATTTCGTGATAAATTATAATTGATAAAAATAACACGTTGAAGTGAACACCCAAAAAACCTCTTTAAATTTGTATAAGAAAATCTAATTAATGAGCCATAGTTTTCATTTAAGCAACAAGAAATTTTACTTAAAAAAAAATTTGTTCATACATTTGTTACAACATTGTTTTTAATACTACACAAATCTTGTTGCCAAATTATGTTCAATCATGTTGTTCTGTTAACAGCATTAAAACTGAATAGAACCGTATTTCCATGGAAAGTTATATGTTATAATTTTTAAAATAATCGTGGATATATTAAGAAGAACAAGACAAATGAATTTAACCCAACACTGCGTCTACAGGAATCAATTGTTATAACAATTATTTCAATCCATAAGAAAATTTATATCGTGACGTAGGTGGGCATAACAATTGACTGACAATATGTAACACTTGTTTTGATATTTGACAATTCTACTCAGGGTAAAAAGTTCAACTGCTTACAAAATAAAACATAGGCTATAAAAAATTTCAAAGACTTCCGCAAGAGGGCGCTTTAAGTAGAGCGTTTTGAAGACTCAAAAACTCCTTAACTCCTGGACCGATTGCAATGAAATTTTGAATTAATGTTCAACTGCACCCAAGATAAATCATAAGTAAAAAAGTGGGCGGAAGTATGTGGGCGTGTCACTCGATAATAACTCCTACACAGCTGGACCGATTTTAATTAAATTTGGAATGAAGGTTCAACTGCTTCCAAAATAAAATAAAGGCCATTCAAAATTCCAAACAGGGTGTTTTAAGTAGTGCGTTTTAAAGACTCAATAACTCCTAAACGCCTGAACCGATTTCAGTGAAATTTAATATGAACGTTCAACTGCACCCAAGATAAAACATAAAATCTAAAAAATTAGAAAGACTCCGCAAAAGGGCGCTTTAAGTAGTGTATTGTTAAGACTCAATAACTCCTAAATGACTTGACCGATTTTACTAAAATATGGTACGTGAAATCAGAGGCGTTCCTAGGCTTGGTCTCACCCGGGGCGGATACCCATGCACAGTGAGCTTCAACCATGTTTAGGTTTGACAAAAATGACGTCAAAAACGGGCTTTACAGATAAATTAGTATACGATTGCAGGTTACAAAACTGTTTGAAATGAAATCGTAGCTGCTTCTGTTCCCGAGAAATCGTAAAATTAGTTTTAGAAGTTTGTACCGGTTTTATATCGTATCATATCATAGGTGGCTTGTTGCTTTTTGCTCATATGTGTCTTTTTATTTTACGTTTCTTATGTGTCATATCTTTCTATACGTATCTATCTATTTATTTTTAAGGAGATAACAAAACTTTTTATTGGAGATAACAAAACTGTTTGAAATGAATTTGTATCTGCTCCTGTTTCCGAGAAATCAAGAAATGATTTTTTATGGCTTTTAATAACGCACGTATGTATCTTCGGATCTAAATTTTGTACAGGGATATGCCACTCTCAGCTTTCCCCAGAACCAACGATTTTTTTTAATTTTTTTTTTTATATATTTTTTTTTGTTTTTTTATATATTTTGTTTTTGTGTTTTTGTATATTTTTTTTGTTTTTTTTAATTTTTGTTTTCCATTTTTTTATTATTATCATTATTTTTTTATTTTAATCAAATATGCCGTGAAGAGAATTCAACAACAGCCCTTTTTAATTGCTTTGAATAGCTAGGATCAGCAAGTAAATTCACTTTGTAGCGTTCCCAGAATTTAAGAAAGTCTCTGTGAATCGATTCACCAGCCTGCTCTGACCATAAGCCCAATCCTCTATTATCTAGAAAGTGTAGACAATGTTTTAAATGCTTTAAAACCACATGCATTTTTAAGGTTTCTGAAAGCCCTGTACCTTTAAAAGATTTGTTTAGCTCGTGCACATGTCTGTCAAATTCAGGTCCAATTTTTTTTGTAGAGAAGCAATCTTGCACCACTTTATTCATATCTTTAAGTGCGGAGATAAAAGGAACCAGTCGAAGAGGTTCGACGTGTGCAGAAATTTCAGAATCCAAAAGTTTATCGGCTTCTTTTAAAAGTTTTCGACAAGCATTTCCCTCAAAAACTTCCCCTTGATAATTTTTTGGAATAAGTTTTAGTTTCTTTGGCCACAATAAAGCTCTCTCCCGTCCAAGAAGAGGGACTAAACCATCCCAAAATATATGGTTGACAAATCCTTGTAATATATGTAATTCAGGAATTATGCATTTCTGAATTACATACGCGTCATCAGCTTCATCAAAAAGGGGCGGATTTATTGTGCTGTGACATTGCATGGCATGCTTTTTTTTTCTACCAAAAGAACGAACTTGAATGGAATATTGTTGATGTTCGTTAATTTGAATAAAAGGGCAATATTGTCGTAAGTTTCCTTTACTTCAGGTACTATGCACAACATGATCAATTTGTGTACACTAGTGAATTTACCTTTTTTACCAGTGCTTCCACCTTCAGAGTAAAGACTTCTTTTTTTTATCGGTGGATTCAAGTCGGTTTCTAGATCTGAATCATCAATACTACAGTCCAATTCAGGTGAATACTTTTCTGGAAGTATTGTCATGCAAACTTTAAAGAAACCTTGCCCGCCGTCAGCCATAACTTTGATAAGAACGTTACCAGTTTCATTTCTGTCTTTTAGAACAGTATTTAATAATTCCTCAGCATCTGCCCAAACAACGGGTCGTTTTTCTTTAATCATTTTACTTTTTTGCACGATCACATCGAAATCAAATATACCATGTTTATAAACATGTTCTAACTTTCTTGATTTTTCGGCAACATGTTTTGTGTTATAAAATGAAGGCACAGACTGTTTACCAGCGCTAGCTCTCAAGAAATTTGTCATTTTTTTCATCTGATTCGAAGATGCACCCACATTGACTTGAAAGTTATCTAAATTAACAACCGAAAATACTACACCTGCTTTCCTTGTTGGATTTACAACAACGGTTGATTGAGATCCTTCGGTAGATAACTTAAGTTCAATATTATTACGAGACTTACCGTTGATGTCACTCTGTGCACCTATTTTTCGTTTTAAGACGGAAGTTACAATTTGCTCCTGCTGCTTTTGAGGAAGTTGTTCCACCTTTTGTTTTAGATTTTTGTAACCTTTACTGTTTTTAGTGACACAGGAATGCCTTTTACCTTTGCCAATTTTTTGTAAACAAATAGAGCAAATCTTAACACATTTTTTGGGCTCCATAATTTCCGGCCGTGGAGTATTTTTTTGTAGCTTAAAAAAATGGACCATGCATGGTGTCACCCCGATAAGAAATTTCCAAATGCAATAAGAAACCAATTCGATGCGATTTTGTGTTTTCATTATTTTCTTTATGTTTTCCGAAAAAACTAACAGATGACAAACAATAACAAATTGGTAAAAAAAGAACAAAAATATTACATTTTCATTTACATATTTAGATATCGTCCCATGTATGCCAAAAACATGAATGTGCTTTTTTATCATTTTTTGATAAACGAGTTTAAAGGTTTGAATGCTTCTCAGAATTTGGGATTTAAAACTTTTAAAGAAATTCTTTTGCAGAAAGTTTGGCATTTATTTCTTCGACTATAGAAAAAAATTTGGTAGACCTACATGCCTCCTATCGTCTTTAAAAACACATTCGTTGTTTTGGCATACAGTAAAAACCAAATTTTTACACATTCATGCAATTGAGCTCCTTGCTAATATATCTTGGAATGTGTGTAAAAATTAAGGATACTAGTTTTATGATATTTTTCTTTTGCAAAATTGTGGACATTGTCATATGTAAAAAACCAAAATTATTATTTATTGAATAAAATTAAGTATTCAAACTTCCTTGCTCTTAAATAAAAAAACACATTCATTGTTTTGGCATACGCACAAAAAAAAATTTTAAATCATTCATATATAGGAAGAATCATGTTTCAAGAACATAAATAAAGTTTTTTGACCAAAACCTAATAAAGGTTATTTATTAATTTTACAACAAAAATTTATGAAAACAGAATCTGTAAAGCTGAGCCTCAAATCCAAATTTTCAGTATCTTTAATCAATACTCGTACGGCATGCTCGGTACAACTGGAACATGTAAAGTTTTTTCGATGTTTTTTTTTACAAAGTGTTCCTAAAGAGTTTATCAGTAATAAGATTTATAATTTATTAAAATTCGATCTACGTTATTACTCCAATTCAAAATATAGTAGGCGAATTTGGAGTGGGTAACTCCGTTACATCCCTATTAATACCCATAGATGAAACACATAGATGAAATAACATACTAGCTTTTATTCTTTTCTTATCACAGTTCAGTATCTTGCTACTATTTGGGTTTGGATTTTTCGCATCTTGTGAAGATCCTTTAACTTTTGTTATCATTAACAGAAAAATCATCATGGCTAAGAAAAATCCCTGAAGTTTATTTCAACTTTTATTGAAAATTTAAAATGCTTCTGAATGATATTTTTAGAATCTGTTAAAATTTGTTTCGCCAAAAACATGAATGTGCCACATTCATTGTTTTGGCATACACAAAAAATCAAAAATGCACATTCATGGAATTGAAATTGAGGTATTACTGACGAACTAATCTGTATTCATAATTCACGTTTTGGTACAGTGTTCCTTCTTTAAAAACGCATCAAAATCTGCAATAAACAAAAAATCGATTTTTTTCACATTCATTGTTTTGGCATACATGGGACGATATGTACACTCAGAAAAAAACACATCTTTCTCCGATAAAAAATTTCTCTATTTTCGATAATAGCGATTTTTTCTTTTTCAAATAAAATTTTCTTCAACCAGAATAAATTTTCACATTTTCGAAGGAATATTTCTTTACTTGTGGGAAATGGAAATATTCCATGTCTCTAATAATGATAAGTATTTTTATCGCACAAAAACATTCTGATGAATAAAGAAAATTTTATTGAAAATGAAAAACTTTTCCAATATTTTGATAAAAAAATTCATTAGAAGTATTTTCTTCTATAAAAAAAATTTTTTCTCAAAAATAAATAAGTCTTTTTCACTAAAAACGATATATTTTTATGTATTTCTCTTTTCCATAGAAGCTTTTTTTTACTTTTAGGGAATTTTAAGTGGCTAAGTAGGTCCGCTAAACTTGCGGTAATCATACCCAAAATGATTTCGTGGATTATAACCACCCCTGCAAGAGGTCACACTCCCCAAAACATTTGTAACATCCTCAATATTGTTGTGCGTTATGACCGCCAAAGAAACGACATAATCTGAAAATTGAATTTGAAAAATGTTTATTTTTGTTGCAGTAAAATGCGATATGATTTTGTTTTTAAAGAATTTAGTAACTATTATTTTAACTATTTTGGTTGTAAAATATATAGTTAGCGCCGCCGGCAAAAATTTTGTATTAAAATCGCGCGATTATAAATCATTTAATTCATAAAAAATCGCCTGCAGCGAAAAATTTTACCACTCGATTTTTAATAAAAATATTTACTTTTTATAAATTAAATGAAGGGTTACAAGTTATTATCGCAGGCGAAACATTTTTATTAAAAGTGTCACGATTGTTAAATTAAAGAAAAATTGCAAAAATGTTTGAAATCGGTCAGTTCCTAGGAGTACTTTCCTTGGGAACTTTTCCTATATTAATTGTGTACATTATTTTGTATGGGAGCTGCAAGCCAAAGTAGGCCGTTCTTAACAAAATTTGGTCAAACGGCTAGGCAATTAGAGAAATAGATGTGCACTGAAAATGGTAGAAATTGATAAGACCTTAGGGGTAGTTTCCCTAGGATCTATATATATTTTTATACATAATTTGTATCAAAGGTACGTACAAAAGTATCCCGATCCTAACGAAACTCAGTGAGCGCTCAGTCTTTGAGCGCTTAAAAGACCATGGAAGCTTTGAAGCGCTCATATCGCATGAAGCTACTGAAACACAAATTGTTAGAAATAATTTCAATGCTTATGAAATATTTGGCGAAGTTTACAAAGTCCCTCTCGACAATGAATGTGAGCATTTCTAATGCTCTAATTCTAATTTCTAATGCTGCATTTATGTGCCTACGTAGCATCGGGAGCAATTTCAACAACTAGCTACTTTTCTGAAATTTCGTCGTAAGCTGCTGCCAAATTTTAAGCACTTAACATGAACTCATTTGCGTTGTGTTACAAAAAGTTTTCGGATTTTACAGCTCGAAGCGTTTAAATTTTAATTAAATTAATTTTTTTACCATAAAGTATTTTATCACTTTTTCTGTCTTTTTGAGAAATAAAAAATAAAAAATCGTAATGGTGTCATCACTAAATTGGTGGTACCCGGGGCGGACCTAATTGGTGGATTAAATGTTTGCACACAATTGACCGAGAACTGGACCTTCATGTTTTATGCCGACTCCGAACGGCTCATGTTCTCAAGAAGCTTTACATGCAGTGCTGTCACTTGAAAATTATAAATAGTGGTAGATTGTGTCTGAAAAGAGTGGTAGATTTTAAGAAAATAAGTGGTAGATTTTTTCCTATCTTCAAAAAATGGAGCTTAGTTGCAGTAATCTCATAAAAATCATGGTATAGCTTTATTTTAACATTCATTAAATTTTATTGGAAAAAAAAAATGTAAACAATTGTTCTCAAATTATTTTCCAAAAATAGCATTACATCAATTTTCAATTGTGAATACCCGATCATAAAGACTGATAAACGTAAAAATTGCCCATTGCCTATCATGAGATGCAAAGTACAAACTTGACCGCGAGCAAGCCAAGAGCCAAGTAAGGTGCTGCTCGCGAACCAGAAAATAAGCAACTTTCAAGCAAAGTTTTCATGCGCACTAATAGATTGTTAGATTAGGTTTTATATTGAATTTGAAAACTTTTTAAGAGTTGTAACTTAGGTAACGTTTTCGTGTCCTGCGAAATTAAAAAAAAAAAATTTCGGGATAATTGAAAAAGAACTGAAAATCAAATTTATTTTTTTTTGCATACATTTTATGATTCATTCCAATGCAATACTATTCAAATCCAATCACACATTTAAAAAATTCCATTTCCTGTCTCGGTAAAATATTATAAAAATTAAATTAAAGAAACAAATAATAGATATAATTCTTTAAAAATAGATTGATGATAGAAATTGTAACAGAAATAAAATAGTGGTAGATTTTGGGAAAAGGTAAATAGTGGGTGCTAAAAGTGGTAGATGTCAAAAAAGTCGAAAAAAAGTGGTAGATCTACCACAATTGTGGTAAAGTGACAGCACTGTTTACATGGCATTATTTACTCTCTGAGGTTTTCCATTGTCTGCAGAGAGGTGGTGACCGATCAGAAAAATTTTTATTGAAAAAAACGTTTCGCCGCGGCTGGGGATCGAACCCGGGCTCCGGGCATGCTAAGCCACACACTCAACCTGCATGCCACGGTCACTTAAGTTTAACGAATACGAGCAGAAAAAGATGAACAAAATTCACCGAACAATATCGACCAAAACCGAAGTTGAACAAAAACAATCCAAAAATCGAATCGATTCCTATAGGATTTTTTTAAATTCTAATTTTTTTGAGATAAAATTGCATATTAAGTCCATGCTAAGAAAAACTTTGAACGCATTTTTCTCGAAATTACTTTTTTCAAACTGGGCGACCATTTTCATCAAAAACCAGACGTCAGATCGAAGATGTAATTTTTTTTCTGACAGGAACATTTTTACGGAAATTTGACTAATCACTTTCGACGGAAGGAGAAGACAAAACCCCAAAAATATAATTTAAAAATTGTTAAAATGAGAGCAGTTTTGAAAACGTCCTTATTTTGCGCTCGAGGCACAACCCTCAGTAACACCGGGTTACATTCGCTAGTATAAAATAAATTTGTTGAACTTTGGGGCCAATTCGTGCAAAAAACTATCATTGAAGATATTTTTGCTTGCAAGTATTTATCAATTTAATACCAGATAAAAAATCTATATAATTAATAGGCTAAGGTTTTTTTTGTGACTTCAACTCCTCCCAGACCAATTGACCGATTTTATTGATTCAGATGTCATTTAATCAGGTTTTGGCTGAAATTGTGCCAAACACTTTTAAAAATTGTGATTTCACTTCAGGGGGTTCCCAACCTTTTAAAACACAAATAAAATTTTTGTGCAAAAATCCGCTATTTAATCGATTTGAAATTTTGAGTTGATCGAATTTTAATTTTTTTCCAAACTAAAAATTTTTAACCAAAATTATCTTTTATGCATTACTCAAATGTCAATTGTCCGAAAAATGCAGTTCCAGAATCAAAAAAATCCACTTTCCGAGCAAACAACTCAGTCAAATTTTAACGGTTTTCAAAATTGTTTTTATTTTTCTTAATTTTTGTTCAATTTTCTTTGAAATGTGTTGACAATTACAGTAATTATCTTACCAGATGTATTTTTAATGAATTTTCTTAATATTGCCTGTAGTTGTTTTACGTGTATTTTTATCAAACGCCAAGGCAGAGAAAAAACTGTCTGAAATTTAAAGTTCTATATTTGGAAGCGAATATCTCTGCCACTTCTTAAAAAAGTTCAGTTATTTCTTTTTTGTATTTAATTGCAATTAATTGACTTTAAAATAATTGCAAAGTTTTTACCGTTACTTTATTATTTATATTTTAATCATTGCCTTTAAAAAGAGTCCAATTAAATTAATGTTTTCTCAAAAAATTTATTAAAAAATGTTTTTGTTGTAAAAATAAAAAAAATTTAAAATTTGCATTTTTTATTTTCTTTCATTGTATGTAGTTTATTTAAAACGAATTTGTTTTTGTTTGACAGAAAAATTAATAAATACTATGTGTCATCGAAAAAGCAAGGCTATGGTTTTTTGCACGAAATTTCATTTTTTAAAATGTTGTTTTTATATTTTTAAAATCTTCAACAAGCTTCAAGAACAATATATTTGAAGAAAATTTTATTATAGCTCCAACCAATAAAAAGTTATAGCCACAAATCTTTTTTCATCATCCTGCGTATCTATATAATTAATAGGCTAAGGTTTTTTTTGTGACTTCAACTCCTCCCAGACCAATTGACCGATTTTATTGATTCAGATGTCATTTAATCAGGTTTTGGCTGAAATTGTGCAAACCAAAATCCGCTATTAAGTCGATTTGAAATTTAGTTTAAGAAGAGCTTTTGAGTTGATCGAATTTTAATTTTTTTCAAAACTAAAAATTTTTAACCAAAATTATCTTTTATGCATTCCTCAAATGTCAATGCAGTTCCAAAATCAAAAGTTCCACTTTCCGACCAAACAACTCAGTCCAATTTTAACGGTTTTCAAAAAAAATTTGTTTGGGTTTTTTGGCGTTTTTTCATTGGAATATGCTATAAATTGGTGTGGTAGGTGTTCTGTATGTATTTTTAATTAATTTTTTAATTATATCTTAGTAGTAATTTTTTTTCTAAAATCTATTTTATAATTCGTTTTTATTTAAATTAGTAATGTTTTATATCTTTAAAAGTAAAGCAGCGATGTTGTTGAATTCAATAATATTTTGAATAATAATATTTTGAATATTGAATGAATAATATTTATCTCGGTAGATAGATTAGTGTGGTGATTAGTGGTGACCGTGGCATGCAGGTTAAGTGTGTGGCTTAGCATGCTCGGAGCCCGGGTTCGATCCCCAGCCGTGGCGAAAAGTTTTTTCAATTAAAAATTTTTCTGATCGGTCACCACCTCTCTGCAGACAATGGCAAACCTCAGAGAGTAAATAATGCCATGTAAAGCTTCTTGAGAACATGAGCCGTTCGGAGTCGGCATAAAACATGTAGGTCCAGTTCTCGGTCAATTGTGTGCAAAAATTTAATAACACACACAACACAATCGATCCTAAGAAGCTCGGTCAAAGTCCTTTCAAGGGCTGAAATGGCCAATTTGTTTTTGTTTGTTAGATAGATTAGTGTAAGTCCTTCTTCGTATTTTGACACTTACATTTAAAATTTTAGTGTCAGATCATAAGTTTTAAGCATTCATTATTGAACATTTAATTTTTATTGAATTGCTCGAATTCGGGCAACAGGTTTACTAGTACTTACTAATATTCTCAGGAACTCATTTACTTGTAGATGAGAAAATCAACACTTATGCTATTATGACGCAGGCTTTTTCAGAATCTGAAAAATACAAAGTGAGCAGCACACCAAACAAAGCTATACAATTTTCAATGCGTGTGTAGTAGGGAAGTCAATCCGTCAATCCCGGGATACCGATATATTGGAATTAATCAACAAAAATTGAAAATGCAAAGAATTTAATTTTAAAATCTTGAAAATTGAAAATGCAAAGAATTTAATATTAAAACCCTTTTTAAATTTAACATTGATCTCAATAAGAAATATTAAACATTTTTATTCAAGTACCTTAACTACTTTGTACATTACATGATTATTTCGTTTTGTTTTTTAAATGAACTAGTCATAAATTTTTCTTAAATTTTTTGATTTGTTTACAATATGTTACTTTTATGTTTCAATTTCAATTTCAATAAATAAATAAAAAAAATGTTTTTAAAACATTTTCAATTAATTAATTTTTTTTTAATTTTTCGATCTCGAAATAATACCGGGATCCCGGGATTGAGTTTTTAGTCCCGCTAGTCCCGGGATCAAGAAAAGCTTCCGGTGTGTAGAAACTACATCAAGTGATAAAAAATCCTAAACTGTCACTTTTCAATATAAGAAAATTGTTTCACAACAATTTCAAAGGCTGAAAATTGTACGTTCAATATTAAATTATAATTACGCATTTTTTTGGTTAAATTTTCATTTGTTTTGATTGGAAGTTTAACTCTTGTGTGTTTTCTGATGGGAATGTTCGATATATAAAATAACGACACTCTTGCCGCAAAAGTAAATCCAATTGCTGCCCACCCATATTACGATGCCTGGACAAATTATGTCGGAACAGCAAGCTGGACTATATATTTCCCATTCTCTCTTAGTATTCCTTTCCCTTTTATCCGTTTACTTATGGCGTTTTCGTTTCTACCAAAAAATGTTGCCTTTTCATTGCCCTTGCCTTTTTCGTGTTCGATTCTAAAATAAGTGCAAACGGGTGAGTAAATTCTGTGTTCGTTTCTTAAAATGTCACACTCACAGAGGGCAAAAAAGGCGCATTTTCTGCCTTGCAAACTTTCTCAGGGTAGATGATTGCCCTGCATATCAGCTGGTTTTAAAACGATAATATTATGACATGCGTGTGTTAGACAAGGATGATTATATTCGTTTATTTAAGTTGACATTTTTCGAGTAGGCAAAAACATGCACTTTTACAGGGTTGCGGGCAACATTGAAAACATTTTGCACTGCGACAGGGCAACACTTTTTGGTAGAAACGAAAACGCCATTAAATACTAAAACAAGCCAGTGTTACAAGACAGCTTTATCAATGTCGCTTGTATTTTTGTTTCATAAGCTCGAGTTGAACTCATGAGCTCGTAAACATTGACAGTTTTGTTAACGATATTTCAGAAGTTCGTGATCAGTAGGATGAAATTTTAAATGAACTTAGTTAGTTGCGGAGAGTATTCCATCCCAATTTACTTGTATTTGATCAATGAAAACTGAATCTGCCATTGATAAATATAGTGTTTTTCGTAATTATTGATTGCATTTTATCTATCCTAATGCGGCGATTTGAATTTATTTATTTGATTCGTATTGTGTTCTCATTCTTCTGGCAATTTAATGCACTGAGCAACGAAAACTTGCAGTCTGGAATATCGTGTGATCTGTGCAAGGAAATGTTATTTCTGAAAAGAATATATTCAGACAACTTTAAGATGGACTGTAAGCCGAGGAATCTGTTTTAAGAAATATACCATCTTGGGCGTTACCATTGCGTTGCGGATTTTATTAAGTTTTCCAGTATCAGTCGCCTCAGCTGAACGATCTTTTAGTGTCTTCAAAAGTATCAAAAATTATCACCGATTGACCATGGGACAACTCGTTAAAATGGCCTCTCCATTAAATGTGAACATAAATTTGGATAAAATAAGAAAACTTTTATGTCTTTTATGGGATAATTGTCGCCCATATATTTCGGAGAGCATCTTTAAGTCTTTCATTGTGAGCTGAAAAATGTTGGATTAGGTTTAAATGGGGGCTTAAATGCGGATGGGTTAGCACTTTCTTACAGTTATACAGAAGCCATTCATTAACCACAAGCGAGGAATGCTTTGGATCGTTGTCGTGAACAAAGATAAAATTGTCGGTAGTTTACATATTTGCAGCTTTTTGATGCAAATTTTTCCTTAAAATATTTATGTAATAAAATTTATTCATAAATAAATTTATTCATAGTGCCTTAAACAAACTGAAAGTTTCCTACCCCGTTAGCTCCCATCGCACCCCAAACCATAACACAACACAAGGTCTTGTTTGACAGTTTTATTTACATTATTGGGATCCAATGCAGTGCTTTTCTTTCTTCACACAAATTGTTGTCCATCGGATCCAAATATATTGAATTTTGAGTCATCTGTAAATTTCACTGTGTTTCAAAACGGTACTGGCTTCGTAACATATATTTGGGTTACTTCAACCGCTTCTTAAAATTTTTTCTGATAACAGTGGCTAGTTTCAGAATGTATACATACCCTTAAGCCATCTCAATGCAAACAATTTCGTGCTATTTGTGGATGTACCGAATTATTCAACCCAATTTCATTTGCGTTTGTAGATATGCATTTTTTACCATTTTACCAATATTCCTCAATCGCTTCTTCTGTTCCCAAAGCTTTATAATTAATTTATTTCTTCTATTGAAGTTTGCTTCGAAGTCATTTTTTTTCTTCTTTCGTTTAAACTTGCTGTACACTTTTAAAACACTACTAACTAACTGCAAGTGGCGTCGATATATGAAAAGAAAACTGGATTTGATAACGGTATTTTACCATAATATGAAGAGATGGTAAGGTTCCTGCGTAATACTTACTTACTTAGATGGCGCTTACAACCATTATCGGATTTGACCACGTCTAAGAATTTTCGCCAGCAACTTTTGTCGTGCGATGCTGGCACCAGTTAGAACCTCCAAGCATCGTCAGGTTATCCAATGCCTGATCTTTCCAACGGAGATGCGGGCTTCCTCATCTGCGTTGACCGCCGCTGGGCACCGAATTAAATAATATTTTCGCTGCAGCATCGTCGTTCATTCCATCGTATTCGGTACTCGCCATTGACTCAAATTGGACGCGTGATCTTATGAAAGATTTTTCTCTCGAACGCTCCTAAAGTCCTTTCATCAGAGCTGCTCAAAGTCCAGGATTGGGATGTGTAAAGTAGGACGGGTATGATTATTGACTTATAGAGCGTCAGTTGTGTTCGTCGAGAGAGAGCGTTCGTCGAATTTCTCAATTGCCCACTGAGCCCAAACTAACTCCTCATCCAAAACTCGTGCTTCTCCGCATGACCGCTGTAACAGGTAACACAGGATGCTTGCCGTAAGCAACCCTGCCCCTTCCATCGCATTTATTGGATTGCAGTGATAACAGCTTTATGTCTTTCCAAGATATCAATAAGTTGGATAGAGACTGAAATCATTATCAGTTTTTCGTTTGCGGTAGTCGTCATCAGGTCAAAGGAAGCCCGCAGCTCAAATTAGCCACCAAGACTATCATGCTACGAAGGCACATAAAAGCGGCTAAAATTGATTTTCAAAATGCCAATAAGGGGATTGCCTTAAATAATCGCCTAGTCTTTAATGTCGAGTGGGATTTTTTTGAAACACTGTCAAATATTTCCCTTAAAACTGTTCTTAACAATTTGTGTGTCGCTGGCTTCATGCGAACAGCGCCGAATTGACACATAGCGAGGCCTGGGGCTAAAATCGACACGGGACATACTTAAGGAAAGAGCATTTAGCTCGGATCTTTTAATAAGACAGTGCGACACGAAAAAATAACTTCAAAAAACTCAATGGTTTCTACGCAGTAAAAAGTTTGAGGATAAATTTTATCTTTTTTATAACATTTCTGTTGTATAAACTCGTTTTATTCCAAATTTATTATAAGTTTTATCCCACTCAATATTATAAAACTTGCATTTCCATTCAAACCGCTATTTTACTCCAAAATAGTATAAATTTTAAACCATAAATTTATAAAAATCATATATATATTCCAGTTGTACACACGAAAACCTCACGGAGCCACTCGTCTTTCACGTACAAGTCGAGTTTTCGAAGCTACCGAACTTCAGCGATGCTATCAGACAATCAGTTCCGTTGAATATTTTTTTGTTCACACACATTACGACATAAATTGTGCGCTTGAATTGGAAGCTCTGCCAACATGATTAAACATGCGAATTTCTGAGAACAATTTTTTACTCTTTATTTTTCCTGTCAAATTGTTTTTGAAAATGTAAAAAAACAATATATCATGAAATCTATCAATTGAAATCTAAATATGATTCCTGATTTATGACTTTAAATGTAACACATATTAACATATTTAATGTATGTTTACATATGTGCCACATATTTTTATACAATATTGCTATTAAAAGTTACTAAATGTGGTATAAAAAGATTTTATACTTTTGCTTATAAAAATGTATACCAACCTGGTGTAAACACATTTTATACTTTTTTCGGATAAAATCTATACCAACTTTTAAAAATTTGGTTTATACGATGTTATGGTATACTTTTTTTAACATATTTGGAATTAATTTATATTTATACCAAATAGTATAAAATTTATCCTCATATTTTTTACTGTGTAGTAGTGCATGGTCTATATATTATGCCCTCATACTCAGTTTAGGATTAGGTCAAATAAGAGAGAAATTCAAGGTGAAATTTCACCTTTAAGTTACACATTTTTCTTATAACTTTTAACCTAAATTCAAATCCTGTGTAGTAACTGTATCTAAATATTTGCAATGAATGGTTCTTTACATTTTGAGACCAGTTTTTGCTCAAAGAGTAACGTAAGGGGGTTAATTTTTTCTTCGAAAACAGGGCTTTTTTAAAATAAAAAAAAATTTTCAATAGTTCTGTTACTTTGTATTCGTCTTCAAAAACAATCAGATTTTGCTGAATTTTGGCACACACTTTAAGTAAAATAGAATAACCCACCTCTGAAAAGATCACAACAATTACATGTGGTTAATTAGGTTAATTACCTCTTAGGTTAATTACCCTAAGAGCACTATTTTAAAAACCCAAAAATTAGCTCAAACTTTCTTAAAAAACAAGTTTTTTTTAGATCTTTCCGACCGTTTTAGAAACCGACCTCCCCCCCAAAAAAAAATTCTGCATACGGGCCTGTATACACACAAATAAATATGTATACATAAAAATATAACAAACAATGTTTATTATCTCGACAAAGTTCTTAAAATAAACACTAATTTTAAAGATTGATCGGAATTCGTCAGACTTCCAGACGAGAATTATCTGAAGTCCATGAACTTGCTTAAATGTAAACGCTAAACTATACACTTCAAAGAAAATGTTCGAATAAAGTGTATTCGTAATAACATGAGTTGTTAGCTCGTACACAAATTCTCAATTATTGAATTAGAAATAAAGTTATAGATTATATAAAGTGTGGTTTAAGGTACACAAACTTTTGAAAGTCGAATTTTTAAATTGATTATTGCTGCACAACTATTAAGGAATATTTTAAACAAATTTAAATTAAATCCCGATAATAATACAGATTCTGCAGCGCTTAATATCCGGTGAAAAAAAATAATTTTTCAAAACTATTGAATTTTGTTTTTTTTTTATTTGTTTGTAATTTCTTTACCATCTTTACCAAAATAAGAGTTTTTGGAAAATTTTTTCTAATTTACACACGCAATAAAAAGTCAAAAATAACGTAAATTCCTCCACTTTATTTTATTAATTTTCCATATTATCATTCCATTTTGGAAAGGATGTACATTCAAGGGTCTATTTTCGAAGTTTTTTTTTTCAGATAATTTGGATCCGAGTCCAACTAAACCACCATTTATGTTTACAAAAAAAAAAAACAAAATGAACATGCAAATTAAATTTATGGTATGTAATAATAAATGTGTTTAGAAAACGCCTTCTGAAGGCATATTTACCTTCATTCTAAGCGCTTTTGCCTAAAACTTCCCTTAAAAATATTGTTTTCAGCTTGGATGTCATATTTTATTCATCGAGGTTTTTGTTAATTTCAAAAAGAAGCAATGCAGCAAAAATGTGTTTCAAAAATTGATTTTGTCAATTTGCACAAAAGACGTGCATAGAACTTGATTTCTAGTTATGTCAGAAAAAAAACACATTTCCAATTATATCTGTTTATATATTATTTATTTGTTTGGTGTTTATTTTTAAATTATAACTTAGATTAAAGTTCTATCCAAGTCAGCAAACAAATTATAAACGTGTGAACGAGTAATATAATATACTTATCTATTTTGTACATACTTAAGAGCTTTCCACTAAGTGTTCTCTTCAAATATTGTTACTAATGGCAACGCTGACTTTGAGTTTTAAAATGTTTGTGCTTTATTTTTAAATATTCAATTTTCACGATACGTATTTATTTGTAGATACATTTACTCACTCAACTGCTGACAGTTTTTTTTTTGTTGTCTTCATTTTATTTTTTTTTGCCCGATGAGACAAAACGCTCTGTGTGTTTGGCTTCAAATATAATGCTTGGATAAAATATAGCATCAAATATAACAACGTCATGAATTTTAAAGCAGAATAAAATTGGCATAAATGCTTATGTTAATAACGCCGTTGGCAATATTGTCGGCGGATTCTGTATGCAAGAAGGAGCTCTTTACGATGGTATTGATGATTTCTTTGAAATTGATTTCAAAACTCATATTTAATTCTTATTTGATGAATAAAAACTATTTTATTTTCTACATCATGCATGATCAGGCTTATATGAAACATCTTAACCCAGGAAGGTTATAAATTCATGACTGAGTAAAATTAAGCAAGTTAGCTTTTGTAAAAAAAAAGTACCGATCTGAAGAACTATGTATCACAAAAGTTTTAATGAGAGGTATACATTAGATGGGCTCCATATATTTTATTATTCAGCGCAGTCATGAAAACTGTTTCCCTCGGAAGTGGAAAAGGAAGTTTCTGTTTTTAAGGATAAAATTACGTCAATAAGTATAAGGAGGTGTGGTAGGTATAGAAAAGTTAATATATTTCTTATTTGATTCCATCAGAGTCGATTTAGCCATATCCATCTAGTGTATCTATCTATCCGTTTATGTGGCTGTCTGTCGATACGATTACAAACAAATTTTAAAAGTAATTTTTAGTCAATGGATAAAACCTAATGAAAGTCTGCCTACCCAAAGTGACTTTATAAAGAATAACTTAACATTTACATATAAGCTTTGATTTAGAATGCGCATGCTTAGTTTGAAATTTGAAAATTCGTATAAAAAAAAATCATGCTTACCTTCCATAAAAAGTGACTTAATCAAAACTTTCACAAATTTGACAAAAACTTATGTATTGCCTTGATATTATTGAAAATGCTATATTGCACACAAAAGTTTTGATATTTTAAACGTACTCTGAATTTGAATTTTGGAAAAATTGAATGAAAATTAAGGTCGAAGATACTTCCCAGAGTAAACATTTATTTCCTATGGAGAAAAGTTTGATTCTATAAAAAATGATTCAAGCATTAAAATACACTTCATCATATGAAATAAAGAAAGCCCTAAGATAGATTTTAAAGATTCTACAGGAGAAGCAAAAAGGGTCTTTCCAGTCTTGGTCTTTTTCGATTTTTTCCCCTCATACATCACAACATCCAGGATTCCTATTCTGCTCGTTCTGAATCTCCCTGTTCTAAAATACTTTAGTAAGATAAACTCATCTAATGTACTTGTAGTTTGATACGGAGCAATCTAAATGTTATACAGTAAGCAATCAAAAAGTTGATTTCGAATTTGTGGATAATGAGTGCGTTTTAATTTCATATGACATATGTGAAACATTTATCAGCAAACTGAGACTCCATATCCAGTTGATTTTGCAATTGAAGTTTTTGGTGCTTTCAAATGACTTCAAGATATTTCAAAATTCGTTTCTCACTGATATAGAAACGCTTGACTTAGGACTTCAAATGGAAATTATTGATTTACAATTTAGCGATATTTAAAAAAAAATATCAATCATGGCAGGATTTTAAAAAATTTCTAAAATTCACACAGTATGTAATTCGCCTCTTAAATTTTTTTAAAGTTTAAAAAACGTAATTCTTGGTTTAAAAAGAATAGTTTTTCTACATAAAATTTAATTTTAAATTGAATTTAATTTAAATTGGCTTGCATTTACGCATTTTATGCATTATTGTTAGAATAAAAAATTTTCCACAGGTATAAAAATTACTTTATTCTACCTAACAGTATGCATGGAATAATCTGACGATAGATCAACACTCTTGACCGTTCTTTATTCCTATTTCAGATACGAAAAAAACCCACAAAAAAGTCTTAAAGACATAACTGCATAAAAAATTTTTGTATGAATTTAAATAATCAAATAAAAAGAAATATGCTGAAAACAAAGAACTTTTTGTTGCAGCTGTTTGATTTCTGAAATATTATCTACACAAATACTGGCTGAAGAAAAACGATCATACATAATAATTCCTTGTTATCGAAAGGTTTTTCAGCTATGTTTACAAAGTCATTTATCGAAGACTTTGGCATCTTTGGCATGTTGCACTTTGCATAAGGGGCATTACATGTGAAGTGGACAACGAAAAAATGTTATATTCTGAAATTCGTTCATATTTGGCCCAATTGTACTTCTGGAAGGTGTGAATGTTATCACAAATATTTTTGCTCCTATTAGGCTTAGCTGTCAAGTTATGAGCTTCAATAGAATTGGTGAACATGAAAAATGTTTTTTTTTTTTCAAATAAAAAAAGTTTAAAAAAAATTAATAAAAATAGCGATTTATATAGAAGTTTGGTTGTTTTTTCTATTTTGGAATTACATTTGAAACTTAATTTTTTTTTTTAGTTTAGAAGACCGGAAGTAAAAATTTGAAATTGAAATTTTTTTAACTTCGACGGTTTTTTTTCATTTTAATTTTTAAATATATTTTAACGTATAAAGATAATGCACACAAAAATTTTAGAGTGGGATATTCATTAGTTATGTATAATAATAAGATTGATAAATTTATGTATAAACTTGTCACACTTCGATATTAATAGCTGAAATTAATTGAAATCACTACACATACTTCGTAAAGGGTCATGAAGGGAAAAATTTGAAGTGCACTGGCTCAACTTAAAAAGCATAAAATGTCTAGATCCTCTTCTTGGGATGTTAAAGTTAAGAGATGAGAGATTATATTGGGAATCAATATCACCACAAAGTAATTTATATAGGAAGGTGACATTAAGCACCATTCTTCTGCTTCTCAAGGAAAGTAGTAAAATTTGCTTAAGGCGAATTTCATACGAAGGAAGAATAATATCTGGATTCCAACGATGATGATGTAAAGCAAAAAGTAAAAACTGTTTTTGAACCGATTCTATTGCATCAATGTGGACGTTATACTGAGGGTTCCATACTACTGAAGCATATTCAAGGATTGGTCTTACGAGAGATTTATATAGGAATTTAGTAGTGAAGGCATCATTGAATTCTTTCGTTTCATCTTTTAATGAAACCAAGAACAACTCTAGCCTTATTTACCGCCAAATTTACGTGGAGATTGAAGCGAAGTTTTGGATCCATAATAACACCAAGATCAACAAAACTATGAACAATTTCTAAGTGGATCTTATTTATAGTGTAGTTTGTGCTTTGAGCAGTTCTACGAGAGAAGGTCATTGATTTGCATTTTTTCAAGTTAAAGTTTAATAGGTTGAAGTTACACCAATCTACTAGTCTGTTTAAATCAGATTGTAAAAAGTGTTGTTCGTCGAGTGACTTGTAGGTAAGAAGATGTTTCACATCGTTGCCGAGGGGAGGTCATTAATAAATAGTAAGAATAAAACCGTAACCATAATATTTTGTGATAAGGAATTTTTATATAAAACTTTTTGAAAACGTCGCGATAAATACGATTTTATCGAATTTAGCAATTTGACAGGACACCCAATTAGCTCAAGCTTTTTCAATAGAAGATTAAGATTTACGCTGTCAAAGGCTTTGCTAAAGTCCTTATAAATAACGTCAGTCTGTTTTCCCAAAGTAAAACCTTTTATTACACGAGTTGTAAACTCCAAAAGGTTTGTTGAAGTTGATTTACCCTTTAAAAAACCATGTTGAGTGACAGAAATGGAGGAAGATACGAAGTGGGTTAGTTGTTCAGTTATGATGTTCTCAAATAATTTAGGGATTGCGCTTAATTTGGCGATGCCTCGGTAGTTAGTGACATCAATTTTGGAGCCAGATTTATGAAGGGTTATAATATATGAATCTTTCCATATAATGGGAAAGGAATATGAATCTTTCCATATAAAGCAACCTGCGTGCTAGCACATTCCTTTAGAATGCAACTCGGAATTTCATCAGGGCCGGTCGAAAAAGAGCTTTTAACTTGACGAAGGTAATGCATAACAATAATTGAATCTATTATAGGAGTTTCAAAAAAGCTAACTGGAGGTAAATAAGGATGCTCAGAACACATATTAAATGGTTTATTGGAGTAAGTTGATTTGAAGAAGCTTGCAAACATGTTGGAAATAATATTGTCATCAAGATTCCTCTTGATTGAATCTCATAAGGGGTGGAAAGTTGGAAGCCTTACGTTTTGAATTAACAAAAGTACAGAAAATTTCGGACTATCATTAAATTGAGATTTGATGTTGGCTATATAAGCAGAATAACACTGTTTATTTAATAGCTGGTATCTGCATCGACAAGATGAATAACAAGCAAAGTCTATATTAGAACCAGATTTTTCATATTTTTAAATAAGCGATTTTTTTAATTTTATAGTGATTTAAGTTCACTTGTTAGCCAGAGTGGACTTAAGGGTTTAGAATTATTTTGCTTTGTTGCGACGCACAATAAGAAGCACCTTTGCAAATTTTGGAAAGTATCATTAAAAAACTGTACCGAAGTTTCGACGTCATAATATCAATACGGTGGTTTAATAGATAGAATAGATAATTCGCCGTTCAGCAGAATACATGAAAATGTATTACCCCTTTTACATTAGTCAAGAATTGAAGTCAATTTTCTGAGCTTGTTGGCCAATTCGCCGCAAATAGGAAGCGACGAAAGAGGAAAAAGTTGACGGTACACAGTCAAGTGTACTGGCAAGTTTTTCGAACTCGAAAAATTGCTTCCATTTCTTGACTAGTGTAAAAGGGGACTATGCAGTCGGCAAAAAGGAATTCGCTATTTTTGCTATGGCGGCTGGCGGTCCTCTCTCTGAGTAACATAAATGTTGCCATACTTTTGCTAAGGATTGGCTGTGTTTAATGTAATTTTTTTAGTTGTTAGTATATTCTGACGTTTTGTTTTTTGTGTCTATATATATATATGTGAATTCACAATAATATACGAACAAATTTTCTTCATAATGGATTTTGATGAAAATTTAATTGAATAAGTCAAAATTTTTCATTATCTGTTAATCATGTTGTCCGTCTGCTGCACACATATCTGTCAAGTGTACCATTGCCGTGACAAAAAGCAACTCTGTTCCGACAACTGCCAGCCGCTCTTGTTGTAGACGTGTTTTTAGCTCAATTCGCCGAGAGAGGACCGCCAGCCGTCAGCCGCTTTGATTCTGTTCATGCTAAAAGGCGTTGAGTTTGACATAGTCTGTTTTTTTTAAATTGTATATTTTTGTATTTTGCTTATCAGGAGTAAGTTTCTTTTCAATTTCGCGATCAAATAATACTGTTATTTCAAGAGTTCGATGATGTTCATCTTCCGGAAGATATACAGGGTTTGAACGATTGAGATTTACTGGGGCATTCCATCGTGACGTACACGACATTTGTACGACTTTGGCTATGTTTCAAAGAAGCTTGCTAAAAATTCAAGCAATTATGAATTATTCTTTTGCATTATTTGAATAATTTAAGACCTCTTAAACCTTTAGAAATAAGTTTTGACAAATTTCTCTTGATGGTTAAAAGAAAAAAAAACGATCAAATGTTGTGTGACGTACCCGACAATGAATCAACCAGTTTTAAAGATATAACAATTTATCACGAAAATTCAGCTAAATCGTAAATGTAAAAACAAAATATGGATATAATAATAAAAATATGCATTTTGAAGCTAACTATACAAAATAAAATTTGGAAATTAAACTTAAGAAAAATGTGAAAATGTATAAAAAGCAAGCGTGACGTACACGACATACTGTGTGACGTAAGCGACACGTACGAATTTAAACTATTTTATTGGTGTTTTTTACTTTGAATATTGGTGTTTCGGCATTCATGCTGTATTCTTGAGTGTGATTTTCGTCTCCAATGTATTGCAGAATGTGAAAGTTTATATGTCTGTGATGGGTTGCATAGGCATGGGGATCCATGGGGATTTCTCATTGGCGTGTCACTATTACATAAACTCTGTATCTCGGTTAATATTGACACTAGGGTATTGCAATTGAAATGATATGGGGGTAGGGAGATTCAGTACAACGCACGACGAAAAAGTGGGGTGAATTATCGATAGGGTGTGGCACTTTTAAAAATTTATTTTTTTCGATTAATTTTCATACTGGGGTACTGAAATTCGGTAAAGGTGCAGGTAGAATTTTTACAAATCACGATTGAGAAAGTTGGTGGAACTCAACAAAGGGGCGTGTCACTATTAGAAAAACTCTGTAAGTTGGTTTATATTGTTCCAAGGATAGCTATTTGGTACATTGCTACATTTTTCAAAATATCTCTAAAACTGTCAAAAGTTGAGATAAAAAAATATATATTTTTGATAAAAGATTTTCTGTAAAGTTTTTATAAAGAATTTTCCACCATATAAAAAACAATTTTGAAAATTTAAGAAAGGATAAAAAGTTAAAGTCTCAAAATATGTTAAAATTTTAATATTTTTCAGCTTTGATGGGACATTTTTCGCAAACTCAAAAAGATAATTCAACTTTGGGTTCACAAATTTAAAAAAAATATATTTTAAATATGAATATTTAAATTCGATTGAAATCCGCCACCGCATTTAAAAGATATTGTGCAATTATTGAAAAAAGGACAAATTTTCAGATTTTTGCCTATAACTCCTAAGTTCGAACTGATTATGAATAACGAATATCATTTTTAAAATTTGCGTTTAAAATTCATCTTGAATTGATAGCACTTTATTCTGCAACTTTTGTTGTTTCCCCATATTGTCCTTATGCAAAAACTTCCATTAACTGTGTGACGTTCGCGACAAAAAATTAACTGTTAATTTTAAATACATTAAAAATTAAAAAGGCTGGAGATTCAGTAGTTTTACAATTATTGACACTTTGTCTGTTTAGTAGTGATGTGAAAAAATTCCACCTTCACTCTTACTCTAGTGATGACAATATATATCTTTTAAGCGTGACGTATACGACATCGATTTATCAATTATAATGTTATCGATTTTATTCAAATGAAACTATTCCTTGGAGAAATGAAGGTTATGATAGTAACAACACGATATGCGGTATTGAATAAAATCAATTACATAACAATTAGTTACGTATATAAAAGGCAAAATTGAGAAAAAATTTGAGTACACTTTTAGCATTGATCTCGTTGACGATATCATAAGTATATATATATATATTTATCATTGCAGTGATGAGCCAGAAAAAAGATATTGTAACATAAGGACTTACCTCATGTAGGTTCACTGCCCTGTTGTTAAGAATTAGAAATTTTGCTTTTTTTGTTTTTGCTAAAATATACCGCTTTGCGTGGAATGCCCCTACAGTAGTGCCTCTACTGTACAAGCACAAGGTCCAGCGTTCTATGGTTTATTAAGAGTATTATTGACTTGTTGAAGACACAGGTCAGATAACTTATATAAAAAATCATTTATCCAATTACTAGTTGAAACAGGTGTAAGAAATGAAGAATCGTCTGTCGAGTTCCAGGACACAAAGGGTAGGTTAAAATCGTCCAACACAATAAGAACATCAGCCCGCGATTACGGCTATTTCGCGGGCGAGCCAAGTGTACTACATTTACTAATTGCTACATTACAATCGTCTTGTGGGTGCTTTTTACGCACTCTCTTTTGTGCGGTGCTCTCTTGATCATGCGATTCTATTATTGGTTGAGATCAGTGTTCGAAATTGCTTTATTATTTTTAAAGCTTATGTAATAGCTAAAACGCAATGCTGCGTTAGGTCGGACGTGCGCTGCCTGTACTTTGGTCTGCGTTGTAGAAACATTACGATATCACCTGTCAAAACGCACGACCTCAAACTTTTCAAAACATAATGTTGCTTTGACAGATCGTGCGTCTCTCATTTCGATGATGCCAACAAAAAAGGTATGAAAAAACCCACAAAACTTCCCTTTTTCCAAATCGTAATTAAATTAGAAAAGGACCTGTTTTAATAAGCTAAGATACTTTTTGTGTAATAAATTATTTAAAAATATTATGTTTTTCCAATTTAAGTCAGGAAAACGTTCCGAAATATTAAGATTTATCTTTTGATTTAGATATAGATATGCGTATGTTTTTTATTTGAGGAATGACTGTTCAAAACGGACTATTTACAGTTTGGAAATTTTTGAGATAGCATTCTTTTCGTATTCGTAGGATTTAACTAAGCATAGATGTGTTCTTTCTTTAAAATTTTTAAATTGAGTCTCATAAATGAAGAACTCAAAGAACTAAAAATGTCAGAGATCGATCAAAACTGACATAATTATGCAATAAAAACATTTTTATTTTCATTAAAACATTAGATATGTTTAGTCAAGTCTACGTATTTTCTATATGAATTTGGTACAAAAAATTAATGTTTTTGTTAATGTTTTAACATTTTTATTTTCCTTAAAAACATTAGATATGTTTAATCAAAACTAGGTTTTTACCATGATATAAAAATAAGGTCAAAGGAAAAGACAGCAACAAAAATTAGAACAACTCGAATTCGAACAGCTGACTTTGCAATCTAGCTCACTTCCTCTTCAATATGCGCTAACCTTGTTATTCTATCATGGGAACTTACTATATGAATTTGATAGAAAAACTTTATGTTCTATCAAAACAGCACATTTACTGAAATGTGTGAAAATAAAACTCTTGTTCGACATGCATATAAAAAAATTACGTTTTCTGAGTGACGGATAAATCATGACGGTGATTTCAAAGAATTTGAAAAGTCGATAATTTTAGTTATTGGACTAACAGTTGCAAAAAAATTAATCTTTTATGCAAATAATTTTAAAAGGATGGATTAAATCCTTGACCATGAAATCATTCAAGATTATGAAACTTGCATTGGTTTCAAGCAAGACATAGGTACAATAAATTTTTAGATATTCTACATATTTTTATAATGCACACACTTTATATAACAATTCTCTAAATACACATATGTAAAAAAGTATTTCGAAAAACGAAAATTATTTATTTTCATTCCATTTTAACATTCTTACTTTTAGTTTCATTAATATTTGCTATTTCCAAATTTGGACTGGACAAAAGTATTATTTACTAAAAGATTTGATCATAACTTACTATTGATAAATTTTGCGATAGCCTAACTAAATGGTGGTAGGAGCTTTGAATTTTTTTTTTCATATCGACTAAGCTATCTAATATAAATTAAACCACACATTAATTTCCAAAATATTCAATGTTTCGTTGAAAGTTTTCCCAAAATACTCAATGATTGGTAAACAAATGGTACAAAATATTGAATTAATTTGTTGAAATATTACCTTAAGTTTGCTGTTCTTATAAAAAATTGATTTAATCTCAAAACTCTTTCTTTATTCTTTTGACAATACTTTAATACGCAAACATTTTGCACTCATATTTATTTTCATAATAATTAATATTCATTAAAATCATTATTTTATTATTTTAATACTTAAAAAAGTAGCATAAATTATAACTTTCCATGTTTTTATAACAAATTCCATTAAAATCTTGGTGAACCATCGGATAACTAAAACACCCACATATAAACATCTTTCAACGAAAAATCATCCCTACATATCAGCATGTTCAATGCTACCTGCAACCCTGCATGGCCATGAAATGTCAAACGCACGAGCTAGTAGTACATTGTTCTACTCATTGCGTCAGATCGTACGTTACCCCTACTTTGCTATTTTACGGGATAAGGTCGAAGCAACGCATGAGGTCGAATTTTGTGTTGCTGCATAAGAACACGTTGTTTCTAGTCTAGCTGTCAACGCACGACCGACTTAATGCAACATTGCGTTTTAGCTTTAATTGCTTCACGAAAATATAACCCTCACATAGCCAGAAATGTCAAACTCACGTCCGAGTAGAAATTTTGTTTATACCTAAAACGCAATGCTATGTTAAGTTATGATACAATAAGGAAGGAAGTATTAATAGAGCTGAAACAGCTGTTTAACGTAGGCATACATTGTCAAAATGCGGTGATGAAAATTGACGGTGTTGTTTTTCTTAAAATAATAAGAGATTTTTCTTAGGAAGGGAAAATAATTTTTTTAAAATGGCTCAACTTAAATGTATTGAATTAGTTAATTTTGCATTTTTTAAAAAACAGAAATAGTTGTAGAAGTTTAAACAAAGGACGTTGTCTTATTATTAACACTGGAGATATGAATTTGAGGAATGAGTAGAGGAAGAGTATCTGAAGTAGTTTGGATTTTATAAAGAGCCGTGGAATTTATGAAAAACTGACATTAGATCACTATAAATTACCAGTAATGGGAAGAAATTTCTTTAAAAATTGCATAAACGAACCATATGATGCATGTCTACATTATGAATGCTATGTCTACTTAGAGAGTTAAGTTAATATTAACTAACATTTAAGCAAAGTTGTTCACACAGAGATACCGTAGAAGAATTGAGTTTATTTTTCTGACAATGCTGCTGGCGTCTCTGCGTACACGTGAGTTTTTCTTCTTGCTATGCGAAAGCTCTGCTTGTTTTCATCCCATATTTGGATGAATACTTCATTCCCTACTATTGCCCAGTTCCTTTTCAAAGTTCTTTTGCTCATTCTTTTTAAAGAAAATAACAGCAAATAGCTTAAATCATAAATTGTATTATTAACGAATCAGCTGTTTTATTTTAGCATTTGTTATAAAAAACTTTTCTTTCGTCAAAAATACCAATGAACATAAACTTTTATATTATTTTGTGCATACTTTTAGGCACTTTTTACATTGAGTTGTAAAAAACTCAGAACATATTATGAGTTAAGCTGAGTTAAATCGTGCATTTTTGTACTGGTTACACAAGAGTTTATTTCTCGTTAAATGGGTAAACTCAGCTTTGTACTGGTAACTTAAATTTAACTCTTTTTGTAGACATAGAATTAAGCTCCTCCTCCTCCTCCTTTCGAAACAATTTATCAATATATGAATTTTATGGATTTGTATGTTGGGCATAAACAACAATAAACAACAGAAGGCCGAACAATTACAATATATGAATTTATTTCAAACTTTTTAATATGAAAATTAGGATGGGAATCAGTTTAAACGCAGAATTTTAAACGCTTTTTATTTCCCAAAATTGTTTGTTTTATAAATTGATTTTTTTAATATCTCATTCAAACTTTTGATGCGGAAATGCATTCTGCATTTCATTAAAAGACACTGATCTATAATTTTGTACTCGATGCAGCGGTTTGTTGCGTACTAAATACAGCGTGACGCGACGGACCGTCCAATTTACGCAATTTACGCAAGAAAAGTTGAAATATTTTCAACTTTCTTGCGTAACTAGCGTTTTGCCAGCGTAACATTCACAACCATTGAACTAGCTCCCATAAGCTTTCACATACTTCTATTTTATAACGCCGGCGAGTAAACGGATGAAAAATGCAACTGCATGAACTTCCAGCTTTAAGCAAGCGAATCGGCGGAGCACCGAAGCTTAAAAAGAAGCTAGAACTGCACGGAAAGAAGAAAAATCACGGACAGAGGAAGATTATGAGCAGGAGGAAGGAATTCTGTACGTTGCAGGCATTGCCAACTGATTTAGGTGACACCATGGTTTTTTGATGTTTTTTGTTTTTAAATAATTCCAGCAGCCATATATGTAAATAAAAATATAAAATTTTTTTGTGTTATTTTTTTTAATGAATGAATGAATCTTTATTTTAGTAGTGAAACATTTAATTGTCGATATTTCTAAGTAAAAAGAAAAAGTGTACAGAGATTTGTGCTGTATAGTACTTATATCTATAAAATAATATCACAGTTATTTTGAAAGAGAGTTACATTATAAACTTATTATATTTTCGAAGGAAAAACAACTACAAAAACCTTCGATTGAAAAAACAAAAAAAGTATATGTTGATAAACAAATAAATAAATAATTAAACATGAAAACAATTTAAATACACACAGAAATGAGAAAGTAAGTAAATAAATAAATAAATAAAGGTGGAAAAATGACTTGAACCGTGGATTAATTATATATTTCAACTGAAATTTAACTTTATATACACAAAATTTGATAATTACAATATGTAAAGAAGTAATTTGTAACAAAGTAATAAATTGATGTAAAAAAAAATACATTAATACTTAATATTTTTCACATAAAACAAATTTTAAGTTTGTAACAAATTCATATGGTAACGATATAGTGTTAAAGTTTTAAAATTCATGAAGGTTCAGTATTAAATTATTTTCAGACATAGAACAAAAAAGTTTAAATCTGTCAGTTATTTTAGCAATACCATCCTGAATCAGACTAATGTTGTTTTTAACGTGAAGGTTTCTTGTGGAATAGTGCCATGGTGAATTGAGTGCCATTTTAAGCAGTTTATTTTGACTAACTTGAAGTTTTTTTAAATGTATTTTGGCACAAAAACCCCAAACAGGGCAGGCGTAGAGTAAAATAGATTGGAATATTACTTTTACAATGATAATTTTATTTTCATTGCTGAGCTTTGAGTTTCTATTTATAAAGGGGTACAACATTTTTTTAGCTATATTAAATTTAGTGATATTATTGTTTATGTGATCCCTAAATAATAATTTCTTGTCTAGTACGACTACAAGATATTTGACGTTATTTGACCATGGGATAGCAAAATCATTTATTCGAAGTTCGGAGCTAGGTTAGTAAGAGTAAAAAACTCCTGTATCATCCGCATATGTAGCAATTTGGCAATTGAGGTATTTAGGCATATCAGAACAAAAAATAATATAGAGAAGAGGACCTAAAACAGAACCTTGAGGGACGCCTGCTGGAACTTCAGTAAAGTTTCAGGGCTCATTTCCTGTATACACGCAAAAAAGACGGTTAGTCAAGAAACTTTGCACTATTTTAATTAGATAAATCGGAAAATTTAAGTTAATTAGTTAAAAGATCCAACCATTATGATAAACGGAGTCAAACGCTTTCTCAACATCTAGTAAAATTAGCGCAGTCGATTTTTTACTGTTAAAATTTTGTTTAACATGATTATAAATCCTTTTAACTTGATGAGCAGTACCATAACCATAAAATAAAAAACCCATAACTTAGCATTTAAAATTTTTTCAAAGATCTTGCTTATTCAGCAATCAGCAAGCTAATTGGACGATAGCTTAAAGGATTGTTCAAAGGCTTACCAGGTTTTGCAATTGGTATTACCTTAGCAACTTTCCATGTGTCGGAAAAATAGTATTTTTACTAAAAAATATATATTTAATTTTTCAAACTGTATCGTCCCATGTATGCCAAAACAATGAATGTGAAAAAAATCAATTTTGGTTTTATTGCAGATTTTGATGTTTTTTTTTTATGGGAGGAACGCGTAACAAAACGTGAATTATGAACATAGATTATTTTGTCCGCAATGGCTCAATTCTAATTTCATTTTATATATGCCAAAACAATGAATGTGGCTCATTCATGTTTTTGTCAAAACAAATTTTAACAGATTCTAGAAATATCACTCAAAAGCATTTTAAAAATTTAATAAAAGTTGAAATAAACTTAAGAGATTTTTGTTAGCCATGATAATATTTCTGAACCAAAGTTAAAAAATCTTCACAAGATGCGAAAAATCCAAATTATAGCAAGATACTGAACTGTGATAACAGAAGACTTAAAGCTAGTGTGTTATTTCATCGATGTGTATGCATGGTTATTAATAGCGATGTAACGGTGTATTATAGCGATAACGGAGTTCGATTCCGAATGATCGGATTTATTTATTCACCTCCGACTCCAAATTCGCTTACTATAATTTTAAAGTGGAGTATTAATGTAAATCGAAATGTAGTGGCGTTTTCGATTTGACGACTCAAGCAAGGACAAAGTTCTCTGTTAAAATAACTTTAAGTTTATAAGTAAGTAAATAATTATAAATTCAATTACTGATAAACTCTTTAGCAACACTTTGTAAAACAAACAACGGAAAAACTTGACATGTTCTAGTTGTTGCGAACCGGATAATCCTTTGACTTATAACGGTTTTTATAAACTTTTGTTGTAAAACTAATAAAAAACTTTTATTTTAGCAAGGTTAAGCTCAAAAAACTGTATTTGTATTTGTGTAACTTGAATCTTCCTATACATCTTCCAAAACAATGAATGTGCTTTTTGATTTAGGAGCAAGGAAGTATGAATACTTGAATAAAATTAATATATTGAACTTGTTTTATTGAAAAATATAATAAAACAAGAAATTTAATGTACCTGTAAAAATTTGTTTTTACTGTATGCCAAAACAACGAATGTGTTTTTAAAGACGATTGGAGGCATGTATGTTTACCATGTATGTTTTTTCGATTGTTAAAGAAATAAATGCCGAACTTTCTGCAAAAGAATTTTTGTAAAGGTCTAATATCTAGAGGTCTAATATCATATTTTTGTGACTATCAATGAGTATTGATATTTTTTTTTATTATAAAAACTATCGATAGTTCGGTAGGACTATCGAACATCTCTACTGAACATTGAAAAATAATTAAAGCGCGGGTAAGTTGTTTTTTAGTAGGAATAATTAATTCTGCATTGTTAAGTATATCGAAAGTATTAAGTTTTAAAAAATAAATGCTCTTATTTTAGTTGGTTTTTGTTATTTTGAATTGTTTCCTTTTCTATACTGTAACCAGCGACTAAAAATCCGATAGTGCCATCGATAGCGCTATCGATGGTTTCCTTTTTTTGAGACTATCTTAAGTATTGATAGTTTTTTTGAAAACGATCGAAACTATCGATGGTGAGACTATCGATAGTTTGACACCTCTACTAATATCCCAAATTCTGAGAAGCATTCAAACCTTAAAACTCGTTTATCAAAAAATGATAAAAAGCACATTCATGGTGTTGGCATACATGGGGCGATATCTTGTTTTTTATTCAACTTATACGCATTTTAAAACATAAAAAAAACTTTTTTTGATGGTGTCACGTCCCCTTAAGCACATTAATATTAACTTTTGCTAATGATAAAGCGAGACAAAAAATTTTTGACGAAAAACTGTTTTTGTCAAATCAAAACCGAAATCCTTTTGGGTTTATGATCTTCTTGAATACAGCTTACTTAATATAACTGTCGAAAAAAGATATATACTTGAACCACCTGAATGATTATGTTCTAAATTAGAAATGGGCGCGTGAATCGTTTTGACTCACGATCACGCAACCTCACCATGTGAGTTCTTCTAACGATCACGACAACATTTTTATTCATGAGTCCTCAAGAATACGTTTTATAGGAAGAAATATAAACATAAGTTTTTAATAAAAGTTAATTTAGCGCTTTTAAAATAAGAAACGTAAATTTAATTTATATCCTTTAAAGATTAATTTATTTATTTACATAAAAACAATAATGAAAATTCTGCAGTTAAAAAGATAGTGCTGCCATGAAAATCGAATTAAAAGACACCAACTCACAAAAAATGCATTATTTTGAAAGAAATGCGTATTTATTATTATTTATGTTAAATTACGAAAAGTGCTTAAGGGGCCCATTAAAGTTTTTTTCAACGAAAAACCCCATATTAAAAGTTTTATTCTAAGGCAACTGTTAATATTGGGTAATTTTTGTTTTTATATTATCATTATATAGTGTTAACCCAGAATCTTTAATTTAGTAAAGCACCAGAAATATGCGGTGGACACGGTTTTTCGTAGTTTGCTCATCTTAAAAAAACAAAAAAAAAAAATTATTTTTGTTCTCCTAAAACTTTTTTGAGCTTTTAATCAAAGGATTTATAGAAATATTGATTTTTACGAAAATAGTAGTTAAAAACCGATTTTTGACTAAAATATTGAACTATAATTCAAATATAATAATTCTAAAATAATTATTTTAGATTATAAAAAAGAACAATTTCTCTAAAATAAAAATCGAACGATTAAAAGTAGGATTGGTATTCGCTTCACAATTGAAAAAAAATTGGTAGCGATCCTTTCATTGAATAACCGGTTTCGACTTATGTTTTTCTCTTTTAGTTTTTTAATTAACGGTTTTTCCAAAGTAGTTAAAAACCGAAAATAGTAGTTAAAAACCGATTTTTGGCTAAAATATTGAATTATAATTCAAATATAATAATTCTAAAATAATTTTTTTAGATTATAAAAAAGAACAATTTCTCTAAAATAAAAATCGAACGATTAAAAGTAGGAATGGTATTCGCTTCACAATTGAAAAAAAATTGGTAGCGATCCTTTCATTGAATAACCGGTTTCGACTTATGTTTTTCTTTTTTAATTAACGGTTTTTCCAACGTCTAGTTTTTTCGCCCGAAAAATCAGTTTTAACCGGTTTTTCGACTTTTTGCTAAATTATCATTACCATTGCAAAAGCCAATATAATACAGCTTTTTTCTGTATTTTTTTGTATCTTTAAACAAGCTTGGATGAAAGGACAAGAAATAAGTAATCAGTTATCAAAAAAATGTAAGCATCAAAGCATCATAAAAATTTTGGTAAGCAAATCTTAAAAAAACACAAAATATAATTTGAAAAAAATTCACTTTATCAACTTTGTTAGAGTGTTGCAACTACAATTTTGTTAGTTTTGAAAGTGACATTTCAGGATTTTTTAAAAACTACTTTTCACACCAATTGAAAAATATATCTGCTTTTTAATGTGCTGCTCAGTTTATATTTTAATGTTCTTAAAAATAGAAAAAAAAAGAAAGTATCATATTTCATTTAAAGCATCTTTAAAATTTGTTTTTGGCTGCGATTCAAAGCAATTGAAATTTGCTTTTTCAAAGTTGGCTGCGTTATCCAACAAACTTTTTGTTTTCAAAGTTGGCTGCCTGTTTTCAGGCATCAGCAAGGATTTTAGATTTTTAATCGAAAACAATAGCCGACTTAAAAAAAAACTAAATTTTGAAGGAATAATCAACTAGTCGACTTTTCGGCTACTCGACTATCCATTCCTATTTCATACAGCAATTTTTGGAAAAGTGCGTTAAAAAACGCGTTTAAAGTTTAAGAAGTAGTACATTTATTGGTTTCTCTTCTGATGTTTTTGCTTAAAACTACAACAAATGTTTTTCAATCGACTTTAGATATTTTGGGAACATTGTTACAATATTATGCATTCGAAAAATGGTAAAAAAAATATAATTTAGTTTTTGTCCTTGCAACACTTGAATGGGTTCTTAAATCCTTTTAACTTTTATGATTTCTTCCTTTTCGGTTTAAAAATGTTGAATTTTGTTAAAATTTTTTTGTTTTCTAACTAGAATTCTTTTGTTTTTTTAATATTATTCTTTTTTTATAATTTTGTATTTTAGTAAATATTCTTCATTTCAATTTAATGGAAAAATTCTTACGGGTTCAAAAGTTACAGCCGGATTAGTGAGAGCGCATTTTTAATTTTCACTTTTTTTTTCTTTGTTCACAAACTTTCAACGCGTTTATCTCGAAACCATGTTTGTCGTACTGGTTGCGGCACTAGCGGGTTGATTTTTTGACGAATTTTTTTTTTTTTATTTTTTAAACTTGATTCGCTATCGTATGACATGAGCTTTTTAAAAAAAAATTTTTCGATTTTTTATGAATTTTTAGTCAATATTTTTTTCGAAAAAACACACTTTCAAATTTGGAACATCACTAAAAATTGAAAAAAAAAAAATTGTAAAAAAGCTCCTGTCTTACGATAACCAATTCTGTTAAGATTTAAAAAAGTGATTTTTTTTCCAGATCGGAGGCCCCGTTTTTTCTTTGCCGCCAGTTTGGAGCTCTATAAAACCATGTTGGAGTGAAAAATATATATTTTTGAATTTTCGATGTTGAAATTTGTTCAATTCTCTACAATAAATTTTGGAAAAATGTTTGTTTTTTACCGAGTTATGAATTTTTAAAAACAGGTCTGTTTTCTCTGCCGCGAATGTTATGTCCCACCTTAATATATTTGGTTTTTCCAACAATAATTATATTTTGATTTGAAAGAAACTTTCTCAGTTGAATGCTAGTCCTTTGTGTTTTTCTTTTTGATTTGACAAATTTTAAGCTTTGTTGCGAAAATATTTTTTTTTTAATTAACTAAATTTTTTTTCGAAACGGCTCCTGTTTGTTTCAAAAATAATTCAATTATTTCTTTCGAAGAAAAAAAATCCATTTGATATGAAAGAAAAAATCCTTGCCGCTTAAACATGTAAAATTTTCTTAAAAATTAAGTAAATTTTCTTTGAATTTAGTATGCTTTCAAAGCATTAATAATTAAATTAGATTATTTTAGATACTTTTTCAAATAAAGTTGAAGCTACTCTCAAGTTCGAGAGAGTTCTCTCGAGCTTGAAAATTGTATAAAGAAACGGTTTCGAGTAACTTCAAGTTACTCGTAATTACTCGTAAGTTACTATTTGTAATAAAATAAATATCATTGATATCTAAAATGGAAATTGTAAAAGATCAATGTCCTAAATTAAGTAAGTGTTGAAAAAATAAAATTTCTTAGAAAAACTATTGATTTAAATTCTAAGCAAAAAATTGGTACGGCTCAGAAGTCTTCTAGCCGTTTGCAAATTGTTTATTCAATCGTTCGAGATTGAGCAGTGAGATGTGCACATGGTCATCATTGACGATATTTCCACTACGTGCTCTTTAAACTTACACATTGCACAGGCTCAAATATATTGCGACCGCTGAGAAAAATCAACGCGACCGATCGCACTAATCGTGTGAGTTAACAACGCAACGTGGACGTGTATAGAAAATTTTTTATATATTCGAATATTTTTATTTAGAAGCAAAACAAATTTACAAGCTAGCTATTTTAAAATAAATATGTTTTATTTAAGTTAATTAAATTTTATTTGTGATGAAATGTGCTGTAACATCAACCCAGTTTTTAAACAAGCTAAAATTCTAATATTTGTAATGAATGCATTTCGTCTGAATGCAAGTTGCAATTTTAATAAAATTGAAAAGTTAGTTTTTGTGTGTTTATTTTTTTTTGTGTGACTACTTAAAAATATCTTTAATTTCAATTTAAACAGCTGTTAAACGCATATTGTTTACAAATGATTTGATGAAAAATAAAAGGAAGCGCTTAAAATATATATATATTTTTTTCGCTATGGTGATATAATTTTCATTGAGTGAATTTTAAGCATTCAGCTGCTCGCAATTCATTAAAGTGCGTGACGTGAGTTCGTAATAGAAACAGTGTGCGTTCAAGAAGGTTGTCGCATCTTTAGATAAGAGGTGCAAAAAACGACAAGACGAAGTGTAGAGCAAACCTATATATTTTTTTTTATAAGGTAGAAGTAATTGAAATAAGCTGAAACTGAAGAAAAAAGTAAATCTGTTTAAAGACGCGGATTATGCATGAATGGAAGGTGCATTTTCCGACCAAAGTCAAGCACCGGCTTCGACAACCTCAAGTGTCAGAACACCGTTCCACTCAAACAGCATTGTAAATAGTGGCGAAAGTAGAAAAAGTAGTATTTGGGTAGAAGCTCCATTTAAGCTTCGTATGTCCTCCACTGAAAATGAACCTTCAGATTTGGTAAGTTTTTGAAACAAACAGATAAGCATAAAATGCAATTGAAAGCATGACCCTTTTATATTCAAACACACAATTATTTTAAAAAAATGCACTCTCATGTTTATTCAAAAGACACTCAACTTAAATATTACTGCCGCACAAAAATGTGCCGATTTTGATGACGCTTTGTATCTTAATAAGTATTATTGAAAAGAGTCGTTTTAAGTTCTTACACAATATTTTATAAAAGATAACGAATAATTTCTTTTATCTACATTTAAAGAATCTTTACACATATCATTCTTTGAATTATTCAAGTTTTAATTTTTATAACATTATTTGGTTATATAGAATATACATAGTTTGTTTATCATCGATGGTAATATACCTTAGCCTGTAGTGCAGCCAAGTAGATGAAATATTAGTAAATTTATCTGCTCAAAAATACAAGAACTGGTTTAGTCCAAATGCTTTGTGCAAACTTTTATTTTTCTGTTTTAATGTAATAGGAAAAGGCAATTGATATGATTTAAACATGGTAGTATTTTTACCATCATGTTTTGAACTTGTGAACTAATTTTTTACTTGTACGTTTTGAATCTGCTACACTGAGAAAAAACATACTTAAAATTTAATAATACACTCATAAGTTTTTATTTTAACAAAAGTTTTTATTTAAATAAACTGAAATTTCTTTAGAAGTAAGGAACATTTATTTTGAAACAAAAATATTTACATTTGTTTGAAGAATTTCAATTTAAAATTTCATGTTATCTTTATTGATACTAGCTGTAATCGGCTTGCATCATTATATCTGAAGATGTCCGACCTCGGTTTTAAGTCGTTTGCGATTTCTTGGCATATTTCCTTGAATTCAAATAAAACATAGAATACTTTCAAAATGGTTATATGAAATTATATGTGACAACAAGCCCCGCAAGCGCCAAAATTCATAAGTATTTGCAAAATATAATATTAATTGTATTGGAAATTAATTTAAAGTTGAATATTGCACACTTCTATTTGTCTAAACACAAATTTTAAAAAAATTTAAAAATACACAAATCCAACTTAGTTTCTTAAATCTCTTTTAATTTTTGCAAAATAAAACTAATGGCACTTAAACTCTCTTGGGATGCTAGAAATTGCAATAGCGTATAGATGACATTGATATTCAACTCGATAACGTGTTGAATCAAAAGATATCGGCGCTGTGACAACTAGTACTTGAGACAACGGGGACGACTCTCCCCTACCATACCAACAACAAGCATATTTAAAACTAATGGTATTTTATCGGCAAAAGACCTCTCCTCAAACTTCATATCCTGTAAAAATGTTACCCTTAATTTTTTCTAAGGAAGAAATAAAATCATCAAAAAATGTTTTTTGGTTGAAGGTTTGCCGATTTGTATATAGATAGTAGAGATTTGTAAACAAGTATAGTGAAAAGAAGTAACTTGAAACAAGTTTTCACTTGACTTGTAGGAACTTGATTTGTTTCTACCCTACAAGTCATGACTTACTTCTGATAAACGAATCATAAGTCTGAATTTATTCTACTTCTTGGTTGAATAGTAGTTCTTTTTGTTTTGACAAATTTTAAGTTTTGTCGCAAAAATAATTTTTTTTAAATTAACCTTCTCTTATTTTTTTTTCAAAATGCTTCTTGTTGTTTCGAAAATAATTTAATTATTTCTTTCAAAGAAAAATTTCCATTTGAAATGAAAAAAATTTTCTTTGCGCTTAAACAAGTAATATTTTCTTAAAAATTTTGTAAATTTTCTTTGAATTTAATATGTTTTTTTCTCAGTGTACAAATTTAACGTCTTTGCTACAAAACAAAATTTAAAACAAAAATATTTAAATTTCAACTATACACTCCTTTCTGTTTTAATAATTTTCTGTCATTATTTCTTTGATATAACAAAAAAAACAAAATAGCTATGTATCTGAATACAATGACACTTTTTGAATTTCTTGAATTGGTTTACAAATATCGAATAAAAGATAAAACAAAAACTAATTACTTATTTCAATATTTAAAATGCAAACTTCATCGAATGGAGTTAACATTTTCGGAGGGTTCCAAGGGTCGTTGATCACGAATCTAGGAAAAACTTGAAAAGTGGCATCGAAAAAGCATTCTTTGAAATATTTGTTTAAAATTGATAAATTGTTTTGATATTTGTTTTTATATTTTAAAACATTGTATTAAAAACAAAAACTTTTATTTTTTATCTAACTTTAAAAACATTTGTGTTTAACTAAAATGAAATTGTTTCAAGCTCTATTTCAAAAACAAATTCATTTGGTATGAACACAATTTAGTTTAGTTTTAACACATATTTCCCTCAGTGTATACACTAGTATAGTTTGTTCTAGTTTAATATTTTTACAATTTGGACTTATTTTAAGCTGGTATACAGGTTCTCATCTTATTTTATGCCAGAATTATTTAAATCTCAAGATGGTTTAGCTGGATTAGAATGGTCAAAAGGTTATGCACTAGAGTGGGTCGCTGTATATGAGAGAAAAAACGAATATAAAAAGACACACCCTAGAATGAAAGCTATTTATATTTACTATAACTATTTTTTATTTTTTTTTTTCACCAAATAAGGTGTCCCAAAAAAGAGCCAAAACGGTCTTTTAGGTTTTTTAAAATACATTAGTATTTTAACCCTTCATTGCATGAATTTTTTTAACAAAAAACCAAGAAGTTGCCATACGCAGAAAATCATAACACTTACTGGTTTTGTGTGTATTTTTTTTTTACTTTGGTGGATTGATGGGAATTTCCATCACAATGCAATGATGGGTTAAGTCCGATCATAAAGTGCAGCATATCCAGGGCCGGATTTTGACCATCTAAGACCGTAGGCGGACTTTGTGGTGCGGGCCCTTATACTGAAAAAAAAAACTTTCAAAGATAGATAATAATAAATAATAATAAAAGTAAAAAAGCTATTTTCCAATTATAATTAAATGGACATAAATGTCCATCTATTTTTATTGTTAATAAACGCATTTATAATAGCTTCGAAGTCCATTGCTTTAAAAACATCGTTTTCTAAACTTAATAAAGCCTAAGCGTTTAATCTTTCTAGCACCATGGACGTTCGAAGTCTATTTTTAATTAGTTTTAATTTAGAAAATGATCTCCAGTATTGTTAGTTATAATGAGAGACAGATACATCCTCAAAGCAATCTCAACATTAGGAAAACAATCCAAAACATTTTTTGCGTAAATTAATTCAAGAATACACATTGCCTGAGAGATATTTTGCTTTTATGCATTTTTAAATTCTTTGAAAAAATATTTAAATTGAATCAGCTCATTTTAAAAATTATCTTCCAAATCATTATCATAAATTTTAATTAAATTGCGAGCCGACACAACTAGCTCTTCTTCCGTTAGTGCATCTAACTTATTGATTAAGCTAAAACGGAAGTCAACCAATTCGCATGCCTCAAGCCTATGCTGCAACGAAGCTTGAAACTGATCTATAACAGGAATAAAGTTTTGCACTCTTAATTTTTGTGTTGATGTGAGAACAGCTTCTGCTTCTTGAACACAATCATACTCTTCAAAATTATTTCTTTTGACCTCTATGTATACTTATAGTGATTTCAGTGTTGCAACTGCTGTACATAGATTTAATGTTGGACTCTGTAGAATCTTGCTTGTTTTATTAACTTGGCTCAAAATATCATCCCAAAATACGGTGTAAATCCCAATTTCTATTGTTAACTTTTTGTAATGCAATCCTAAAGCAGTAGCGCGCGATTTACCCGTGTCTTCTTTGTCTTCCGAAATTTCAAAAACTGCATCTTTAATTTGGTGTGGAGAATTAATGCCATGTGCATCATTGCCATAAGCAAGTGTGCATTAATGCCATAGTGTAAAATTAAAAAATTCTTGGAATGTGACTTATTGCCATAAAAATGTGCATTATTGCCATAAATTTCTTTATGGCAGTAATGCACAAGACACAAGGAATTAACGCCATGTGAATTACTGCCATAAAATTCTTTATGGCAATAATTCACATTAGGTAGAGAATTAACGCCATGTGAATTATTGTCATAAAGATGTTATGGCAATAATTCACTTTATAAAGTGCATTAATGCCATAAATTGGCAGAAATAATTCTTATGGCATTAATGCACATAGCTGTGTGTATTACTGCCATTACACTTAGAAAAAATAATATCATGCAGTATCAGGGCTGTGCATTTACGTCACGCGACTTATTTTGACATGTGGCAATAATGCACATTAGGTAGAGAATTAACGCCATGTGCATTATTGCCATAAAATTCTTTATGGCAGTAATTCACATTAGGTAGAGAATTAACGCCATGTGCATTATTGCCATAAAATTCTTTATGGCAGTAATTCACATTAGGTAGAGAATTAACGCCATGTGCATTATTGCCATAAAGTTCTTTATGGTAGTAATTCACATTAAGTAGAGAATTAACGCCATGTGAATTATTGCCATAAAATTCTTTATGGCAGTAATTCACATTAGGTAGAGAATTAACGCCATGTGCATTATTGCCATAAAGTTCTTTATGGCAGTAATTCACATTAAGTAGAGAATTAACACCATGTGAATTATTGCCATAAAATTCTTTATGGCAGTAATTCACATTAGGTAGAGAATTAACGCCATGTGCATTATTGCCATAAAATTCTTTATGGCAGTAATTCACATTAGATAGAGAATTAACGCCATGTGCATTATTGCCATAAAATTCTTTATGGCGGTAATTCACATTAGATAGAGAATTAACGCCATGTGCATTATTGCCATAAAATTCTTTATGGCAGTAATTCACATTGGGTAGAGAATTAACGCCATGTGAATTATAACCATAAAATTCTTTATGGCAATAATTCACACGACAGAAGGAATTAACGCCATGTGAATTATTGCCATATAATTCTTTATGGCAATAATTCACACATAAAGTGCATTACTGCCATAAATTGGCAGAAAATATTATTATGGCATTAATGCACATAACTATGTGTATTACTGCCATAACACTTGGCAAAAATAATTACATGTACGAATATAAAAAGACACACCCTAGAATGAAAGCTATTTATATTTACTATAACTATTTTTTATTTTTTTTTTTCACCAAATAAGGTGTCCCAAAAAAGAGCCAAAACGGTCTTTTAGGTTTTTTAAAATACATTAGTATTTTAACCCTTCATTGCATGAATTTTTTTAACAAAAAACCAAGAAGTTGCCATACGCAGAAAATCATAACACTTACTGGTTTTGTGTGTATTTTTTTTTTACTTTGGTGGATTGATGGGAATTTCCATCACAATGCAATGATGGGTTAAGTCCGATCATAAAGTGCAGCATATCCAGGGCCGGATTTTGACCATCTAAGACCGTAGGCGGACTTTGTGGTGCGGGCCCTTATACTGAAAAAAAAAACTTTCAAAGATAGATAATAATAAATAATAATAAAAGTAAAAAAGCTATTTTCCAATTATAATTAAATGGACATAAATGTCCATCTATTTTTATTGTTAATAAACGCATTTATAATAGCTTCGAAGTCCATTGCTTTAAAAACATCGTTTTCTAAACTTAATAAAGCCTAAGCGTTTAATCTTTCTAGCACCATGGACGTTCGAAGTCTATTTTTAATTAGTTTTAATTTAGAAAATGATCTCCAGTATTGTTAGTTATAATGAGAGACAGATACATCCTCAAAGCAATCTCAACATTAGGAAAACAATCCAAAACATTTTTTGCGTAAATTAATTCAAGAATACACATTGCCTGAGAGATATTTTGCTTTTATGCATTTTTAAATTCTTTGAAAAAATATTTAAATTGAATCAGCTCATTTTAAAAATTATCTTCCAAATCATTATCATAAATTTTAATTAAATTGCGAGCCGACACAACTAGCTCTTCTTCCGTTAGTGCATCTAACTTATTGATTAAGCTAAAACGGAAGTCAACCAATTCGCATGCCTCAAGCCTATGCTGCAACGAAGCTTGAAACTGATCTATAACAGGAATAAAGTTTTGCACTCTTAATTTTTGTGTTGATGTGAGAACAGCTTCTGCTTCTTGAACACAATCATACTCTTCAAAATTATTTCTTTTGACCTCTATGTATACTTATAGTGATTTCAGTGTTGCAACTGCTGTACATAGATTTAATGTTGGACTCTGTAGAATCTTGCTTGTTTTATTAACTTGGCTCAAAATATCATCCCAAAATACGGTGTAAATCCCAATTTCTATTGTTAACTTTTTGTAATGCAATCCTAAAGCAGTAGCGCGCGATTTACCCGTGTCTTCTTTGTCTTCCGAAATTTCAAAAACTGCATCTTTAATTTGGTGTGGAGAATTAATGCCATGTGCATCATTGCCATAAGCAAGTGTGCATTAATGCCATAGTGTAAAATTAAAAAATTCTTGGAATGTGACTTATTGCCATAAAAATGTGCATTATTGCCATAAATTTCTTTATGGCAGTAATGCACAAGACACAAGGAATTAACGCCATGTGAATTACTGCCATAAAATTCTTTATGGCAATAATTCACATTAGGTAGAGAATTAACGCCATGTGAATTATTGTCATAAAGATGTTATGGCAATAATTCACTTTATAAAGTGCATTAATGCCATAAATTGGCAGAAATAATTCTTATGGCATTAATGCACATAGCTGTGTGTATTACTGCCATTACACTTAGAAAAAATAATATCATGCAGTATCAGGGCTGTGCATTTACGTCACGCGACTTATTTTGACATGTGGCAATAATGCACATTAGGTAGAGAATTAACGCCATGTGCATTATTGCCATAAAATTCTTTATGGCAGTAATTCACATTAGGTAGAGAATTAACGCCATGTGCATTATTGCCATAAAATTCTTTATGGCAGTAATTCACATTAGGTAGAGAATTAACGCCATGTGCATTATTGCCATAAAGTTCTTTATGGTAGTAATTCACATTAAGTAGAGAATTAACGCCATGTGAATTATTGCCATAAAATTCTTTATGGCAGTAATTCACATTAGGTAGAGAATTAACGCCATGTGCATTATTGCCATAAAGTTCTTTATGGCAGTAATTCACATTAAGTAGAGAATTAACACCATGTGAATTATTGCCATAAAATTCTTTATGGCAGTAATTCACATTAGGTAGAGAATTAACGCCATGTGCATTATTGCCATAAAATTCTTTATGGCAGTAATTCACATTAGATAGAGAATTAATGCCATGTGCATTATTGCCATAAAATTCTTTATGGCGGTAATTCACATTAGATAGAGAATTAACGCCATGTGCATTATTGCCATAAAATTCTTTATGGCAGTAATTCACATTGGGTAGAGAATTAACGCCATGTGAATTATAACCATAAAATTCTTTATGGCAATAATTCACACGACAGAAGGAATTAACGCCATGTGAATTATTGCCATATAATTCTTTATGGCAATAATTCACACATAAAGTGCATTACTGCCATAAATTGGCAGAAAATATTATTATGGCATTAATGCACATAACTATGTGTATTACTGCCATAACACTTGGCAAAAATAATTACATGCAGTATCAGGGCTGTACAAATGCGTCACGGGATTTATTATGGCATTTGGCAACAATGCACATTAGGTAGAGGATTAACGGGCAAGTGCAAGTGGAGTAATCGATGTACATACATGTAGAAAAAAAAAACCAAAACGCCAACAAACATGAGTACCTCCTCCTTTTTGAAGCCGGTTGAAAATATTGCTGAACGTACTCTTTTTCCGTCATATATATTACTGGACCAGAGAACTGCAATGAGTATCCGACAGAAATCGGATACTCGAATCATACCCTTGCTTTTCTCTCCCCTATCCAGACTCAATAAAATATGTAAAATACTAAGACTCACTCGCTCATTAGTATATTTTCGGGTATAAGTGCGTACTTATATCCGAGAGCGGCGTGATATGAACCATTTCGATTTGTCTTCGATGAGTGGGTTGAGTAAGCGTATAGCAAGGAAGCTCGACCCGAGTGTATTTTGAGTGTATCCTGAGTAATGCTCTTTTTTTGTCCCTATTTTGTTTGGATTTATTTTTTTCGTATGTTTTTTGTTATCGCACTGCAGTCAATATCAGCTGATATTGATATATTTTGATATTGATATTTTATAATAATTTTTTTATTAGCGGTTTTCACGATCTGGAGTTTATGGTCTTCTGTATTTTTGTAAAGTTTTTTTTTATATTTTCCAATTGATATATATACTAAATTTACAATGGTGGAAGCCTATTGTAAATTTTTCATAGTATTTGTGTATTTGACAAACAGCTGACTTGACGGCCTATGGCAGCACTGCATCGCAGAGGCCTTACTTTGTAACGCGATTCGAAAAGTAATGCGATTCGAAAATTAAATGCGATTCGAAAGTTATATTGCTTTCATTTCTTGACTAGTGTAAAAGGGGACATAAGCTCGAACCAAAAATTCTTGACTTTCAGAGTAATATCAACGCTAAAATTTGCGTTTTATTCCAACTAGGCATATTTAAATTGATATCACATATAAACCAAACTCAACAACTTTTCAACTCAATAAATTCCTATTGAGCAACTCTTCCTAATGTGCATTGTTGCCAAATGCATAATAAATCCCGTGAGGCATTTGTACAGCCCTGATACTGCATGATATTATTTTTGGCAAGCGTTATGGCAGTAATACACACAGTTATGTGCATTAATGCCATAAGAATATTTTCTGCAAATTTATGGCAGTAATGCACTTTATGTGTGAATTTTTGCCATAAAGAATTATTTGGCAATAATTCACATGGCGTAAATACCTTCACATGGCGTTAATTCTCTATTTTATGTGAATTACTGCCATAAAGAACTTTATGGCAATAATTCACATGGCGTTAATTCTCTACCTAATGTGAATTACTGCCATACAGAATTTTATGGCAATAATGCACATGGCGTTAATTCTCTACCTAATGTGAATTACTGCCATAAAGAACTTTATGGCAATAATGCACATGGCGTTACTTCTCTACCTAATGTGAATTACTGCCATAAAGAATTTTATGGCAATAATTCACATGGTGTTAATTCTCTACCTAATGTGAATTACTGCCATAAAGAATTTTATGGCAATAATTCACATGGTGTTAATTCTCTACTTAATGTGAATTACTGCCATAAAGAACTTTATGGCAATAATGCACATGGCGTTAATTCTCTACCTAATGTGAATTACTGTCATAAAGAATTTTATGGCAATAATGCACATGGCGTTAATTCTCTACCTAATGTGAATTACTGCCATAAAGAATTTTATGGCAATAATGCACATGGCGTTAATTCTCTACCTAATGTGCATTATTGCCACATGTCAAAATAAGTCGCGTGACGTAAATGCACAGCCCTGATACTGCATGATATTATTTTTTCTAAGTGTAATGGCAGTAATACACACAGCTATGTGCATTAATGCCATAAGAATTATTTCTGCCAATATATGGCATTAATGCACTTTATAAAGTGAATTATTGCCATAACATTTTTATGACAATAATTCACATGGCGTTAATTCTCTACCTAATGTGAATTATTGCCATAAAGAAGCTTATGGCATTAATTCACATGGCGTTAATTCTCTACCTAATGTGAATTATTGCCATAAAGAATTTTATGGCACTAATTCACATGGCGTTAATTCCCAACCTAATGTGCATTATTGCCAATTATGGCAATAATGCACATGGCCTTAATGCACAGCGCCTTTAATTTGACTATCACCACGAACTATAGCACTTGTTGCATCTGCTCGACATCGCGTTGTTGTTGTTCTTTTATCTCTTTTGGCCAAACATATGCTTGTGTATGGAGTTTTATATTTTTGGGTTGCATTGTAGGTGGGCGTGTCCGAGCGTAAATTCCAAAAATATTCAATAGTGCAGATCTTGGATCGATTTCAACATGTGTACCAAGATGAAGTTATCTCAACTCCTTCTTATCCTATGCTTATGGACAACACGCAGACGGACAGATGAACGGACATGAAGGTATAAATCGACTCACGAGATGACACCTGATCAAGAATATATATATACTTTTCTATACCAGACTCGCTTATTTCTATGTGTTACAAGCGTTTGCATATTTGTATGGTATATAAATGGTTTCAAATGCAGTATAAATGAGCTTTGATATATCTATGGAATTATATAAAAATTAATCTCAAAGAGTCTTTTTTTTTAGTTTGTTTAGTAACTCACGATTTACATATATCATTGATTTAAATGAAACTTTTACTTTGAGTTTTAAATTATTAAAAAGCGAAAATATCTTCTATTGATTTCGAAATAATTATTGAACATTAGCATTATATCTTAGAAGTTGCTTTGTTTTTCATTAGGATTTTCATTAGATAGCCAGTGCAATACATAAAGATAAACTGAAGATCTTTTCGTTTTATAAAACAAAATGTCAGAAGTAAAGTCATACTTATTAAATAAATGCTTCAATATTTATCAAATTCGCCTCAGTCCAACAGTCCAAATTTTTCTGTTTGTTGCTTAACTCACATACGTTTAAGAAATAATTATTATTGAAAAAAGGATATTATCGATATTGTGTTTCATTTGGTAAAAACTGTTGTAACGAGTTTTATTTCAAAAGCTGAGGTATGAAATAACAGGTAAATAAAAAAAAGTAAACTTTTTTAAAATTGTCCTATTTGGTTTTCGGTAATATTTAAAAATAAAACAGAGTCCCATAAATTTTTCGTGGCTACTTCGAGGTAAAATAAAAAATGTTTTCATAGGGGTATGGTTAGGAAAGTATAAAATGGTATAATAAATCAAAGACAACTTCAATCATGCGAGTTTTATAAGTAAATTTCTAATCTTCAACACACAAAAACTTTTTTTTAAACAGGGTCAGTATTAGTTATTTTAAAAAGCTATGTTTTATTTTAAGGAGTACAAACTTTATACAGTAACAGCACTTAGAAATGTAAATCAAGAATAAAAAGAACGAATTAATCTCCTTAGCGAAAAAGAGAAAATTTCATTCATTTTATGAAGCAATGCTCGGATAATATTGTTTTTATCCGGCGATTTTAAAAAAGCTTCCTTTAAAATTCATTGGTTTGGAATAAAGAGCAAGTTGTAAAATTACGCACGAATATTCGAGCGCAACTTCGCGGTAACATGAAAGCTGGAACCTTTGCTTGAACAGTTCTGACAGCTGGATAATGTCATAAAGTTTACTTCATGCTTGAGCATTGCACTGAAAACAAAAGATGACTTAATTTCGAATTTTTATGCAATGGAATTCGGTTACGTGTTACCAAATTTATTAAAATTTTGGTTTAGTTTATTATTCTGACTGGTCTAGCAAAGGTAGAAAAAGTTTTAATGCCTCGAATCCCTTTGATCCCCTCAGATTTATCCTTCCAGTTTAAGCGATTCCAATTCCTGTGCGAACATTTTTTACTATGACAATAAACCAAGCACAAGGTCAATGCTTAAAATCGTCCGTGAAAGTCTAAAATCGTCCGTGTTTTTCCGTAATATTTTGGTCTTTTAAGGATAGGAAATCCATCCAATCAATTTATTTTTCCTTATGTCAGAAAAACAACTAAAAATAATGTACTTAGAGTAATAATTAGAAAATATTGAGAAAATAATTAGAAAAATAAGTCTCTTCGAACAATAATACAACAAACCAAATAAAACATTGTTTCTTATATCAAAACATATCGCGAGCAAGGCCGCGGTGGGTTGCTAGTAGAAGTATATAATAACACAAATACGGAATAAAAGATTTACAAAAGATTTGGTATTTTTTTTCAGTTGTTTCAAGGAACTCGTAACTTACCGCCCTATTCTGCTTGTTAACTTAACACGGCGTTGTTAAGAACCTCTTGTTAATGTTCTTGTTATGTAATGTAAATATTCATATTCTAACAAATCATTAACAACTTGAAAGCTTTAAAAAGCTTTTAAAGTTCACCACGCATGGTGAAAATGCAAATGGCATGCATATCAAGCGTCAGCTGTTGTTTCTTATTTCAGAGTTTTTTATTTCTGCAAGAAGAATAATAAATTTTATGAAGTAAGTAATCTTTAGACAGAGATAATGAGATGGGAAACTTCGACAAATTTCGGCAAGAAAGAGATAGCCTTCTGTCAAAATGGCAACAATACCAACATAAACTCTATAAATGTGTTAGTGCAATTTTTGACATACTCCCCAGTTACCTTAATAGAATACACAATTCAACAGTTTCCTTAAATCTAAGCAGTCTGGTGAAAACTCAGTGGCCACATCCAGCGCTCTCAATAAGTTATATTTTCTGAATAGTTTGCTATTTGAAACGTCAAAATAGCTGTTAAATTGATGAAATGTAAAACAGTTTATCGAATAGAACAAAGAAATTATAATTTTTGTTATTTTAAAGTTTATTTTTTAAGTATTAATTCTAAAAATTTGCTCTAAAACTACAAGAACATGCGTATTCATTAATATTTGTCGAAGTTTTTGTTGGACGGCACTGCATTTTAACCAATTGCCAATTATTTTTGATGTCTGATATAGCATGCCAGTCATAGAAAAAAAAGCGCTTATTTGGTTTACTACTGGAACAGTTGTATCGCTTGAAAAAGCTCACTGCTTTAATATGAAACCCACCTTGGCATGAAAGCTAACAGTAGAGTTGCATAAAAACGTAGTTTTGTATTATTTGGAGTAGGTGTTAGTCACTACGAATTAATGAGTACGAAATTATAGTAGAATTGTACTAGTACTATATTATTTGGAAGTAATTTAATACAGGTCGGTTTGTGTTACAGAACGTCTCCACTGGGAATAGAATCAAGGCATAGAATAACTTTTTATTTTTTTGGCCCTCTTTAAGAATTTTGCAGTTTTTGGTTCTCTTCTCAAACAAATTCTGACCTTTAAAATTGAATTGTGGTATTTTCATGAAAATTTTGATCTCAAAAGTGAAATAAATTGCAGTTCACTCTCAAAATTCACGATTTTAAAATTCAGCCCCCTAATGCTGTCAACTGAGGGTACTGAAAATTGACATGTTAAGAAAATATTGAACATAACAAAATTCTGCTTTCATGCAATCGAGAAAATAATCCACATTATTTAAATAAAAAAAACTAGATTTGATACTAGATAAAAAGAGAAAAAATATTCCAAATATTCAAACTAGAAGCGCATGATCAGCTAAGAGCACAAGTATGAGGTTATACATTTTGGCGCCACTCTGGTTAAAACGGTAAATAATTTTTTGTTCAGATAAATTACAATAAAGCTAAGTTTCTTTGTTCAAACATGTTGTTTAATAGTGAATATTCGTTAAAAAATCATAAAAAATCACAAATTTTTATGAGCTTTTTTCGAACTTTGATGAATTTAAACTCCTAAACCAAAAAAAATCCTTTTATTTTGCCGCCATTGGACTTAGCAAGTCCAAATACATATAATCCAACTAATCCAGCTCGAAAAAAATAAAAGGGCGTGGGCCCTAAAGTAGAACTATGACAAAATTTGGTTTTTTGTTCTTTTTTCGACTAAGAAGAGGGCAACGTTTTTGAGTTAAATTAAAAATGTAATATATTCTGCACTATCTGCATAGAGGGTGCAGAAAACTTTAATATATTCTTGATTTCATTTATTGGGAAAAGAAAATACCATGAGTCTACTGCGAATAGCATTTAAGTTCAAAGTAACTTTGATTTAATAGTACGTTTTTATTTTCTTGCAATGCAACCCTATTAATAGAATCTGACAATAATACTTGACAACTATGAGGTGAATCATATATACAATACGTGAGTCTTACAAAAATACCCAAAAAATTAAAGAAGAAGCATGAATATGGCGGGAAACATGAAAAAAACATCATTAAAAAGAAGTTTCCCATCTCTTTACCTCTGCTTTAGATCTTTAGAAACAATGTGGTTCCGCTAAACTTGCGGCAATAATACCCAAAGCCATTATAACCACCCCTGCCAGAGGTCATACCCCCCAAAACATTTGTGACATCCTCAATAATGTTGTGGGTTATTTTTGTGAAACATTTTAACCCGTTATATCCCTGTTTAATGGGTCTTTTTTGTCCCTGATCACAAATGGGTTAAAAAAGACCCAAAAATTGAGAAGTTAGAGGGTTAAAATGTTCCACAAAAATGTTGCCCTGACTATTTTACATAAATCTTCAGAACATATCTTATACCCAAAATGAAAGGATAACATGATTTCGTATGCCGATTAATTATAAGAATGTTCAAAAAGGGGGAAATTTAAATCCCCTCTAAAATAAGACTCACAAGGAAAGGTCCCCAGGTGACAGTCTCCGATTTGAATGATTTTCGGATATGTGATAGAAGGCAAAAATCTAAGGTCGACTTATTTTTTTATACGTGCTCAATCGATGGTTTAGGGTTTCAAATTAGCGTTCAAAAATCAGCGAAAATTTAATTTGTTTGCTTTAATTTCGCTATTTTCCATGGAAACATTTACAAATTTGGTAGCATTGTACAAATTTGGTAGCATGGTAGCAACACGATGGCATACATTTTTCATAAGAAAATTGTGTTGTAATTTTTAGAAATGTTTAGTCGATATCAAAGAAGTAGTACCTGGGCGACCGAGCTCCGCTCAGATTCCTACCGTATATTCAAATGTTTTACGGTTTTTAATGTATCGAAAATGCCAACTTTATCTTAGAAACAACATATAAGATCATATATTTCAATAAACTTGAAATGCATTTTTATTTTATGATAACTTCGTTTTTCAACTAAACGGAATTTGTTTTGGTTTTTTTATCCCTTCACAAATACTGAATTATTTCGATAATTTACTTATGCCGGCCTTTCCAAGCCTAAGCAAATTTTTTTTCCAAAATTTACCTCTTACTCCTTTTCCACTTACAAGAATAGAAGTAATTTTTTTATGTCGCAATTTTTTCTAAAGTTATGGATAGCAATTTTTGATCAAAGTAAAAATCCTGAAAAAGGAGTAATTTTCAATAAATCATATCTCTGTCATTTGTTACCCCTATTTTTGTAAATGAAGTATCGTTAGAAAGCAATTGAAAAGCAATTTTTAATAAAAAATAAAATACTTCTGGAATTTTTTTGCTAGAGTTGCCTACTTTTTAAAAAAAAAGTAAGCTAATCATATCTCAAAAAAAGCATTTTCGGTTTTTTTTACGTAGAATTACGTCTTACAGCGCGGTTTGTATGGAGTCGTTTTAACAAATTTTTTTAAGGTCATACCTACAGCCTTTAATACTCATCGTTGAAACATCCTTACGGACAAAAGAACCGGTTCAGAACCTATCACGTGTTAGGTTCCAAAGTGAAAGTAACCGGTCCCAATTCTGCCACCAACATATGAAAACAACCAGTCCCTTTTACATGGCGTTGTCATTGACAGGGGTAAATTGACACCGGCTAGATACCTTTGGACCAGGGATAATACCCTACGGCGAAAGCAGGGTCGATTGCTCTAAAGTGACCGGTCCTGTGACAGTTCTTGTATAACCTATCACAGGACAGGTTCGATATAACTCAGAACGGGACCGATACTTTTTAAATGCGTTTTGCTATATTTGTCTTATCGTTACCAATAGCTCAGTGGAAGTGCGCTAGACTGTCACGCGGTGGACGTGGGTTCGAACCATGGCTGTGTAAGTATACTACATGTATATCAACAATTTTATTTTAATAATTTAAATTCTTATTCCGTTTCATTAACTGTGTAATCAAAAATAACCTTCAAAATAAATTTGCTGAACACCTTGAAATAAATTGAAAAGTTAATTTTTTATTAAAAAAAAATATTTTATATAAAAAAAAAATGTATGGTTTTGTCTGGGATTGAACCCAGGGCGGTCGAGAACTAACCGTGAACGCTAGCAAGCTCGGCTAAACATGAATTTCAAATTTATTAACAACGTGCGTATAAGTATTCCGTGTTCTATAAATAGACCTGCCACTGATTAGGTCTAAAGGTATCTATGAGGTGGCAATTGACACCTGCCGATATATATTTGAACCGCCCTACGGACAAAAGAACCGGTTCAGAATCTATCACGTGATAGGTTCCAAAGTGATAGTAACCGGTCCCAATTCTGCCACCAACATATGAAACCAACCGGTCCCTTTTACATGGCATTGTCATTGACAGGGGTAAATTGACACCGGTTAGATACCTTTGGACCAATCCTAGAACCGGTTCAAAAATATATCGGCAGGTGTCAATTGACACCTCATAGATACCTTTGGACCTAATCAGTAGCCGGTCTATTTATAGAACACGGCACACTTATACGCACGTTGATAATGAAATTAAACCAATGTTTTGTAAATTCATGTATAGCCGAGCTTGCTAGCGTTCACGTTTAGTACGTTTAGGACTGGCCTGGGTTCAATCCCCGGCAGAACTAAAAAATATTTTTTTTAATTTAAAATAATTTTTTTTCTTTAATTAAAAAATGAAATTTACAGTTTTTTCAAGGTGTTAAGAAAACTTATTTTGAAGAATATATTGATTAAACAGTTAATGAAACGGATTTATATTTTAAATTATGAAATTAAAATTGTTGATATATGTAGTATACTTACACAGTCAGGAGACGAACCCACGTCCACCGGGTGACAGTCCAACGCACTTCCATTGAGCTATTGGTAACGATAAGATAAATATAGCAAAACACATTTAAAAATGATTGGTCCCATTCTAAGTTAAATCGAACCTGTCCTGTGATAGGTTAAATAAGAACTATCACAGGACCGGTCACTTTAGGGCAATTGACCCTGAGTGCAAAGGTATCTAGCCGGTGTCAATTTACCCCTGTCAATGACAACGCCATGTAAAAGGGACCGGTTGGTTTCATATGTTGGTGGTTGAATTGGGACCGGTTACCATCACTTTGGAACCTATCACGTGATTGGTTCTGAACCGGTTCTTTTGTCCGTAGGGATATTAAAGTCACAAAATAGCAAAAGCTTAGAAGAATAATCTAGATTTTTATATAAGAAAATCAATCATTAGCTGCTTGCATGTTGTGTCTGCTGCTTTCTTTGTTTTTGTTTTGTCGTTTTTGCTTGTGTTGGTTTTGTTTTGAACGAACTGATTCGCAGCATTGGTGCTCTATTCCACGTTAAGAGGGCGTTCCAAGTTAAGAAAACTTATGAAAAACTATTGGCATTATATTTCGTTGTATGCTATTACCCAATAGATGCCGCTTTCTATTCACTTAATATGATCTTTGCATCTAAAACAGCAACCGTTCGTTATTGGGTTAAGTATGAAGCAGCAGATCCGTGGCTCAGTCGATTAAGATGTTGTCGAGTTGATATTTTGAATCAAAAAAGCCTGGTTCGATCCTCAGTCTGATTGTTAAGAATAGTTTTTTTATATAAAATATTATAATATTATTTTATTTAATGTAACAATTGCATAGTGCAATATTTTTATTTTTTGTCACATTCTGTTGCTTGCGATAGCATGAACAAAATGTGAGCAAAATACAGCTTTTATTACTCTTTTAGTTATTTTGTATTAAATTTTTAACCTAAGGTACTATAATTCAAATTGTATTCCCAATTTATTTAATTTACGTACAGCTTTGACTAAACATGACTAGTATTTTTAATCGTTTCAATTCTAAAAAAAGGACTAAAATATGTATTAGTCCAATGTATTGTTTAAAAATTACTCTAAGATTTTTAACCGTAAAGTTGTTGTACTATGTGGTCTCTTCACACTAAGTTCACACTTTAAGATATGTACAAAAAGTGAATTTGTCACTTCATCCGCCCCAGGCGGCCGATTGAAAAATGTTAAAACTGTTTTGTTTTAGGACCGATTAAAAAATTCTTAGATTAAATTTGGTAAAAACTTTGTAAACTTACTGCAAATAAAAAAGAAGGAACTAAAAATTTTGTTTCAGCTTTTTACAGTTTTATGGTCTAATTTCTAACAGTTTTATTTGACCTAATAAGAAAAATAAATCCACTTGTAGAGATGAGAATGGTGATCTGGTAACAGATACGCAGTGCGCATTGAGATTATGGAAACAGCATTTTTCCAATCTGCTTGCAGGCGACGATACCAACAATTCCGCCCTTTGAGAATGCAGTCTGACACCACCAATCGACGATGATGGAGTGGAAATTCCACCACCTAGCCATGACGAGGTTAAAGTTGCTATCCAGCGACTCAAAAACAACAAAGCCGCAGGTGCTGACGGCCTGGCTGCTGAATTGTTTAAAACCGGCGGCGGTGAATTGATAAGGTGCATGCATCAACTCATCAGCAAAATATGGCTAGCGGAAAGCATGCCCGACGATTGGAATCTCAGTGTGCTTTGTCCTATACTTAAGAAAGGAGACCCGACAATCTGCGCCAACTACAGAGGTATCAGTCTTATATCCATCGCATATAAGGTTCTTTCGAGCGTATTGTGTGAAAGATTGAAGCCGCATACCAAAACACTGATTGGACCTTATCAGTGTGGCTTTCGTCCTGGCAAGTCCACCATAGACCAGATTTTTACACTACGCCAAATCCTGGAAAAAACCCACGAAAACCAAATCGACACCCATCATCTCTTTGTTGATTACAAAGCTGCGTTCGATAGCCCGATTCGGGATTGCCTGTACGCAACAATGTCTGAGTTCGGTATACCTGCAAAGTTGATTAGGCTCTGCAAGATGACGTTGAGCAATACATGCAGCTCCGTCAAGGTAGGAAATGACCTCTCCGAAACCTTTAATACCGAACGAGGTTTCAGACAAGGCGACCCGCTATCATGCGATCTCTTCAATTTCATCATGGAGGGGATCCTACGAAAGGCAGGTGTACATCGAAATGGCACCATTTTCTACAAAGGTGTCCAGCTCCTTGCGTATGCTGACGATATCGATATTATCGGCAGAACCAAGAGAGATGTAACCGCTGCTTTCGCCGCTATCGAAAAGGAATCAGCCAAAGTGGGTTTGACGGTGAACGAGGGCAAAACAAAGTATATGCTGTCTGCAAATAGGGAAGTGCGGCGTCTAGGCTCCCATGTTACAGCAGGCAAATATAACTTTGAAGTTGTCAAGGAGTTTACTTACCTTGGCACCGCCGTAAACAGCAACAACAATGTCAGCCTGGAGATAAAGCGAAGAACAACAATTGCTAATAGGTGCTACTACGGGCTAAGTAAGCAATTAGGTTCCAGAGCCCTCTCTCGATCGACAAAACTAACACTCTACAAGACGCTCATCATACCTGTGCTTCTCTATGGCGCTGAAGCATGGGTGGTATCGCAAGCAGATGCAGCCGCTCTTGGGGTGTTGGAGAGGAAAGTTCTTCGCAAAATCTTTGGTCCTGTTCGAGTTGGCGACGACTATCGCATTCGAATGAACCACGAACTGTACGAGCTCTACGACGACATTGACATAGTCCAGCGTATAACAATTCAGCGACTACGTTGGCTGGGTCATGTCTTTCGTATGGATGAAGAAGCTCCAGCGAAAAAGGTGTTTGAGGCGAAAGCCGAGGGTCGACGACGAAGAGGAAGGCCATGCCTTCGATGGATTGACCAGGCCGAGGAAGCCCTTACCGCGCTTGGTGAAAGAGATTGGAGACGGCGCGCGCGAAGCAGAGACGCCTGGCGAGACCTGATGAAGTCGGCCGTAACCCGTCAACGGGTTGTCATGGCCACCTAAGTAAGTAAGTAATAAGAAAAATATTTTTGCTCCAGATTTTAAAACAAAATCAACGGTATAGAAGTTATGAACAATTAAGTGAAATGTATATCAGAAAAAATTGAGATTACGAAAAGCATATCATTTGGCCATTATAATTTTATTTTGGTGGAAACTTAATTTGTTTCTTAAAATTGCAAAAAAAATTAACTTTTTGAGATGTGAGCAAATTAGATTTTTTTTCAAAACGTAGGAAACTCTAGCATAGGAAACTCTTAAAATATTTTCCTTTTTAAAATTTGTTTAAGATTTAGTGTAAATTACTCTATTCGTTAACGTTTATATAAAAAAAAAGTAAATGAAGAATATAACAAATTCACCAAATCACTGTTTGGTGAAGATTAAAAATAAAAACAACAAAAGAATGTGCACGGCGGGATTTGAATTTACAACCTTTATATTGGTGGACAGATGCTCTATCCTCTGAGCTATCACTGCTATATCAACATGAGCAAACTCAACATAACATATTCGGCAGGAAAATTATCGTATTTATTAAATGCGTGAAAACTCGGAAAAATAGCTTTTCCCAGAGATGAGACCTAGCTGGATCGATTTTTCAGCCCCCTCTTCATCTATATAATAAATTTCATCGAATTGTTAGAGCCGTTTTCGAGAACGCAATTGCAAATATATATACAAATATTGCTCGTTTAGTAGAATAAGATGTTGACACAATAATTTCATATTAATTTGTATTGGATTTAAGGCAACTTACCATTTTTTTGTTTTTTAAACTTTTTTCATGTTTATAATAAAATTTTTGTTTTATTGAAATGCATTTATTTACTTTAGAGAAAAAATTTTATTACATTAAAAGTACCCAATATGGGTATCAAAAGTTTTATTTTTTTATGGCCTATTCTCATGTTTAAATATTTTAACGAAAAAGTTTACACTTCATAGGGATTCCATACAAAAAAGATGATTTTTCTTGTAAGTCTCGGCGCACCAGTAAACAATAGTTTTAATCATTCAAAGCAGAGGTGTTGTGGCAGTGAGTTCAATTTTAAATTAAAAAAAAAAATAAAAAATTATAATTTCGATGGCGACAAAAAAAAAATTAACAAAATGCAAAAATGGCAACAAAACTAGCCACCACATTGAGTGCGAATACCAACAAAATACACGCAGCAGCAAAAATTTTTTTGCTCGCTCAACGCAAGCAACAACAATGCTATGCAAATTTTTTTTCTTGCTGTAGCAGCGCGATGCACCGGCGAAGCCAATTCTCAGAATTACAACACACACGAAAATATTGAAGTTGTTGTAAGTGGGCAAATTGAGCAAATTGAGCTATGGGATTTACAACTCTGATCCAAAGTACCAAATATGGACATTTTTAAGATATGCAAAAGAAATGGAATGCATTTGCTCATATTTTTTTAAAAAAATTTTTTTTTGATTTTTAGCAGGAAAAATCATAAAAATTTTCTTCTAATTTCAAAACCTCAACTTTGTGGATGAATAACTCATCAGATATGAAAATAATTTTTTTTTATTTAAATTTTATAATAAAAAAACATTAACTTTAAAATAAGTCCACGTCCTTCAAAGTGCATTTCGCCTTAATATTAAATAATTTAATATACCCTGACCTTTCAGGTAAATATATAATAATATTTTGCATAATTCTTATGCAAATCTTTATGATCTTAAAGATCTATCAAATATTTAATGTTATTTTAAAAAAAACCATATCAACACGAATTTAAAGCGAAATGCACTTTGAAGGACGTGGACTTATTTTAAAATATATGTTTTTTATTATTAAATTTAAATAAAAGAAATTATTTTCATATCTGATGAGTAATTCATTGACAAAGTTGAGGTTTTGAAATTAAGAGAAGATTTTTATGATTTTTCCTGCTTAAAATAAAAATAAAATTTTTAAAGAAATATGAGAAAATGCATTCCATTTCCTTTGCATATCGTTATAATGGCAATATTTGCTTCTTTGGATGATTAAAACTATTGTTTTAAAAGCACCCATTTTGTATGGAAGTCCTATGAAATGTAAACTTTTCCGATAAAATATTTAAACACCTGAATAGGCCATCATACAAAAATAAAATTTTTGATACCCATATTGGGTTCTCTTAATGTAATGAAATTTTTTCTTTAAGGAAAATAAATGCATTTCAATAAAACAAAATTTTTAAAAAGGGCTTACATTAACGAAGTTACCATCTTTGGTAATCTTTGAATCCGAATATCTTTGGATGCGCAAATGTAATTGTTGCGATCTTTTCGGAGGTGGTTTATTTTATTTTACTTAAGGTGTGTGCAAAAATTCAGCAAATCTGATTGTTTTTGAAGACAAATACAAAGTAACTGAACTGCTGAAATTTTTTTTTGTTAATAAAAAACCCTGTTTTCGAGGAAATAATTAACCCCCTTACGGTACTCTTTGAGGGAAAAATGGTCTCAAAATGCAAAGAACCATCCATTGCAAATATATAGATCCAGTTACTACACAGGATTTGAATTTAGTTTAAGAGTTATAAGAAAAAATTTGTGACTTAAAGGTGAAATTTAACCTTGAATTTCTCTCTTATTTGACCTAATCCGATAAAACTGAGTATGAGGGCATAATATATAGACCATGCACTGTTATAAACCATTGCGATATTTGAGGTTATTCCAATTGATCCTTAAATTGTCGCACAGTGTTATCAATGAATTTATAATAAGTAATCAACATTCGAACACATTCATTAGTTTGTTTTTATCACTACATGGAATACCATCATTTAACATTGTTGTTGTTCCATGTGGTGATCAATACTAACTGACGTAAAATAATGTATCTGCTAAAAATATGAATTAATTGTGAGAGCGAACTGAGCGAAAACCAGCTGTTTTAGTGTAAAATCTCCTTTAAAGAGCGTTCAATGATTTTCTGAGAGAAAACACGCTGAACTAGCGATAAAATACGCTTAATTTTGGCTGAATTGGAAAAGCTCGCTGCGTTGAGTTTTATTTTCTAAAAATTCTTAGGTCATTTCCTCACGGAGCAATTCAAAAGTAATGCAATTGCAACATATGTTGCTAACCCATGTTACTATACCGAAACCTTCACATGGAGCAACTTTTTCAAAACTAGTTGGCAATATGTTTGCGATAAGTTTTATGCAACGCAGCATGCTGCAATTTATATCACCAACTTGTTATGTTTTTTCTTTGGTCATTCTGTACAATGCTAAAAATTTAGCATCACTTTGTTGCAGCTCTTTTATTGCCCCGAAAAATCTGCTGTTTATGTTATTTTTAATGTACGGATGGACCCAAATCTTTTTTGCCGTTTGTTTTTTCGCGTATAGTAAAAGAAAAGGAAAAATTGTATTTAGGGGCCCACGCCGCTTGATTTTTTTGGGCCCTTAGGTAAAATTATGCCTATTTCAATAAAAATAATCAATGTTGCGTTGCAACATGGGTTATTTTCCTGAAAGCATAGGTTGCAATTATGTTTTGAATTGCAGTGGTTTGAAACTTTATAAACAATTGTGTTGCAATTGCATTACTTTTCCATTGCTCCGTGAGGAAAAGGCCTTACACGTAAAACCACCGTGTCTACTGATATAAGTCTACAGATTTATAGTTAGCAAAAGTAAGGCTGATCCTTTCAAGTCAGCAATATAGTCAGCAAGAAAGTAACCTTAATGTATCAAGAAAGCTAGTGTCTTTCAGCCGAAGAAACAAAAAAATATTTGAAGGATTGCTTAACGGTTGCTAGGGCCCATGTAAATACAGACGACCAATTTTGGAAAAATGAGCTCTGGGCTGACGAAACTTAATTAAATAGGGTTGGACCAGATGGAAAAATATTTGTTTAGCACTCCAAATAACGAGACTTAAACGCTTAATCGATAGGAGGCGATAAAACTATGTATGTAGATATAAAGAATGAGATGGAACCATTTCCATTAGATAACATGCCTATAAAATAGGTGGACTTTTATGCACGATAAAGCCACGTAATACACAATAAAGATTGTGAAGGATTGGCTTAAAAAGGAAAAAAATATCAGCGATTAAAAAGCTTAAAAAAACTTGAGTTGCTTTTGCTTTTACTTTGCTGTTCTTATTGAAAATCGAACCGCAAAAGCAGCAGCATTAAAAATAAGTTATTTTACTGCGTAGTGCTATGAAAGCATCAGAAATAATTTTTTGCTTAGCTTTTCATTTCGCTTTTCTTATTTGTCGCAGCACTTCGAAAGCAGCAATTCGTTTGCTTAGCTTCGTTTTGCTGAAGATTGAAATTACTTTCAGCAAAACAGCAAAAGCAATGAACATTTTGCTGCGGTAGTGCTACCGAAAGTTTTTTCATGCAAATAGACATGCGTCTTTGAAACAAAGCATAGAAATGACGGAAAATAAATCACGAACGCCAAACGAAATGAAACAAGTTCCAACATCAAAACGAAGCAAAGCTGCTTAATAACTGCTGCTGCTGTCGTACTGCTGTGACAAATTAGAAAAGCAAAATGAAAAGCAAATCAATAAAATAATTTATTTTGCTTTCATACCACTTCGCAGTAAAACAAATTATTTTTAATGCTGCTGCTTTTCAATGTTTTTAAAAACTGTTAAAATTTTCGTTGCTTTCGCTGTTTTGTTGAAAGCAATTTAAACCCTGCAATAAATATTTTGGATTGACCGGCTAAAATGCCAAACCTCAATCCTATAGAGAATTTATGGAAGGATGTAAAGGTCAGCATAAGCAACGAAAATTTTGAGTTGTGGAGTGGAATTGAGAAGGATTGGTACTCTATTCCGAACGATAGAGTTCAATAGCTTGTGAAGAGTATGGAACAAAGATGTCGGCCTTTTTTGGACAATTCGGGATACAGAACCAATTAGTGGTAAGACATATTCGTAAGCACGTTGTTAAATAAAAAAATTCACAATGTTTTTCTTAATTTTTTTTTAGAATCCAAATTGTGCTATTTGTACCTAAGCATCGGAGCAATTTAAGATTGTTTTGATTAATTTTCTAATAGTTGTTTAATATATATAATATATATAATATATATACAAGCAGCAACAGCAACTGATTTAAAGTTTTTAATGTTAAACACAAACATCATGAAATAAATTTTTATTTTCCTTGATGTATTTTATTTTAATTTATGTGAAAAAGTCTACATGCATGTGTTTGCTATTTATGTGTCCACGGCTGTATATATTACGAAAATAAAAATTTTAGCCTACTTAAGGATACTATAAAAACTGCTTATTTTACAATTTCGAATGGGTGCCGATCCGAAGATAGGTAATTTCTATCATCATTACACATCCATAAGGTCATCCTCAATTTTTTTCATCAAAATCGGAGACTCCCATGAAAGTTGTTATTTTTAGCTATCAAATCAAAAGTTTTTTACAATTGAAAAATTCATTGACTGAGTTGAAAGGGGGTTATTGACCTCTTGCGTTAACTCATTAAACTATAGAAATACATATAAGAACCATTTATGATAAAATGTGCTAAAATGTTGAAATTGTTACAATTTCATAGCTACTGTAGTGCTATGGACATGTCATCCTTATTTTACACAATTTTTAAAGTAATGGAACAAGGCTTCAATTTACTTCAAGGCTATATATATTCCTGATCAGCATCACTACCTGAGTTGATTAAGCCATGTCCGTCTGACCGTCTGTCTGTCTGCCGACACGATTACAGCCGTAATTTTCAAGCTATCGTTATGAAATTCGATATTTGAGCTTCTTTCTAAAAAACAAAGATCAAAAACTATAAAAATGCTAATGACAAAGCTACAAAACTGAAAGTCGGGATTTGTGTATTCTATGTCAAAACTGATGCGTGGAAGCAGGCGCACCCAGGGAAAAGTAAGGGGAGACTTTATGTTTTTATTTTCAGACTTATTTAAATTTATTATTCTTTAAATAATGTTAAGAGAACCACGTCTTTTTTTTTACTTTAGGCCATTATACTTGAAATGTTTTCAATATTATTTTCTAGACCCCTGCGAACACTTAACAGAGGTAGACCATTTATTAACCCAGTCTGACCAGTTTTATCAACACAATTCTGCCTGGTACCAGATCCGCTCATACGACTTTGAAAAAATTTCATACACGATTTTATGACCAATTTATCCAAAATAATCAAAAACAAACATTCAAACATGCGTTGCTGAGGTATTTATTAGTTATTTTTCAACCCATTAGGACATCGTGATAACTTTTCTCACAATTTTTTTAAATTAATTGCAATATGTTTTTTACGACAAAAGTGCGAATTGAAATCTGCACCGTTACTTTTAGCTGTGGAGCAAAATTAATAGCTGAACAGCTGATTTGGTAGAAAAATATACAGAATTACCTATTACTTTCTTATTAATAATGCGATCAAGCCAAAGTTGGTATCGATGAAAAGATAAGATAAAAAACTAAATATTTCTGTTGTGCTTTGATCCATTTTCTATATTTTCTGCATTCCACTGCCGCTATTTCCACTACAGAAAATTCATGGTTTTCGTAGTCTGGTAACTCTAGTCAAATATCAGAATTTCAAGGTTAAATCTAGTAGTCTAATATTTTCATGGGTATTTTTCTACCCATTATGCGGAAATGTGTTAATTGTATTTGTTTTGAATCTTTGCAGCCTCAAGTCTTGTATAGACCTGTAAAATCAAATAATATTGTCAATTTGTCATGTCTTTGGTGAAAAAAGGTATGGGTGCGTTACTTATAAAAAAAAAAACAAATTGGACATTTCAGCCCTTGAAAGGACTTTGACCGAGCTTCTTATGATCAATTGTGTTGTGTGTGTTATTAAATGTTTGCACACAATTGACCGAGAACTGGACCTACATCTTTTATGCCGATTCCGAACAGCTGAAGTTCATATTCTCAAGAAGCTTTACATAGCATTATTTACTCTCTGAGGTTTGCCATTGTCTGCAAAGAGGTGGTGACCGATCAGAAAAATTTTTTTATTGAAAAAACTTTTCGCCGCGACTGGGGATCGAACTCGGGCTCCCAGCATTCTTAGCCACACACTTAAACTGCATGCCACGGTCACCACGTAACTTATGCCATCCTCAAATTTCTCTACCATCATTACAACTTTTAATGTCGTATTCATTGATCAATTTTGAATTTCAGTTGATTAGAAACCAAGAAAGAATTAAAGAAAGGTTGCAGCGTAAGACCATGTCTTGCCCGAGATGCGGTTCCTAGGAGGATGGTGGTCAAACACGCTTTCCAATCGACTTCCGAGGTCGTTTTATGGTCGTTTTATTTATAAAATTATTAGTATATAAGAATTATTTTCTGTGTTTCACTGTGTTATCAAAACAGTATAAAGCACAACAAAAAATAGCTTAAAATAATACAACTCATGTAAAATACTTCATAATTTTTATTGCTTTGCTTTACAACTTTTATTTGTCTTTGAACTGATTTAAGACTGGAATTCTTTATGAGGAGTATTTAATCCTGTGTTTTAAGATCCTTTTACTTCTATTGATAGTTTTCATAAGAATTTGTAAGTGTTTTTTCTCAAATATTATGCCTTATAAGTTTTATTTTCGTTCATTTAGGGGTTTAACCCCAAAACCCCCCTGCGTTCACGCCTGCCTACAGAGAAAATACATATATCGCAATTTTTTTGTTTATTGTCTATTCTAGAGGTGGAAAACTATCGATAATCAGCCCTATCGATAGTATGCGATAGTTTAGAAAAAACAATCTATAACTATCGATAGTCTTAAAAGTTGAAATTTTGTATAAATCATTTTTAATTATGAAAACTAAACATAAATGTTCATACATAATTATATAAAAAAATAAAATAAATGCATTTTAGGCAACTTAATTCAAATGTATTTATTTATAAAAACAACGTACAATATATAAATGAAAATTACCATAGAATATTGTCATACATTTTTATTGTTGCCTTTCTAGCCATTACTTTTATTTAAAAAAATCAATAGTCAACATTTTTGGGTTTTAGTCTACCTCGTCTACTTAATGGATTTAATTACCATTGTTGTTTTTTGGTGCAGTACTTTGTATTATAAACTTATCCATCTTAACACTTGTAATTTATTGTACTATGTTGTACTTATATACATATGTTCTTTCATTGTCATACAAAAGGCGCGCTGATTTTTGACACAAATACAGTGCTGCCAAGCATCTTTCTTTTTTTAATTTATACTCAAAAAAGTTACCAACACGAGAAAAAGTATGTATAATAAAAAAAAACCGACTATCGATAGTTTTGAGCGACTATCGATGTTTACGATAGTCTCATACTATCGATAGTACCATGGATAGTTTTCCACCTCTAGTGTATTCTTCCTAAGTGAAATTATTTTCCAAAAAAATGTTAACGCCTCCTCGGAGGATTTTGGAAACAGAGACGTTTAACTTGTAATTAATTTTCTCATCTTTGTAGCTCTTGTTGGAGTTTGTGCCGTCTTTTTCAAAATAATTGCTTAATCAGGCTGGCCACTTTTATGAGATGCTGTGGCTGCTGCACGAACTCTCAAATCAGTTGCATAATTATTTTCCTTGTATAATTCATCTGCATCTCGTCTTTTTGCTCTGTTCGGTTTCTCGCAACAGGGCAACTGTGTGGAAATTCTAACTTTCGGTGGTTTGGGGAATAACTACAGGTCAGAATGTTGTAAGCCATTCAAAATTCTCAGCTTACAATATATTCACATATATGAGATTTTTGCCTCGTATAAGCAAATTATACAGGATTTTAACTTCAAATTCAACCTTTTCCATTTCAAATTAAACTTTTTCCATATCAAATTAAACTTTTCCATTTCAAAAAAAAACTTTATCCATTTCAAATAAAATTTTTTCCCTTTCAAATTAAACCTTTTCCATTTCAAAAAAAAACTTTTTCCAAATAAAATTTTTCCATTTCAAATTAAACCTCAGCCAAGAAAGAGATTTATTTTAGATTTTTATTGAATTATTAATATGTAATCGAAAAGTATTTCATATTTCTTGTGTAAATAGCTGTTTGAATAAAATATATTAAAACTAATAGCACTAATTTACTCTCGCTAGTTTACACCATTTATCTAGTTCTAACTAGTGATATTAGTTTTAATATATTTTATTCAAACAGCTATTTACACAAGAAATATGTAATACTTTTCGATTACATATTAATAATTCAATAAAAATCTAAAATTGGCTGAGGTTTAATTTGAAATGGAAAAAGTTTAATATGAAATGGAACAAGTTTTTTTTGAAATGGAAAAGTTTTATTTGAAATGGAAAAAGTTTTTTTTGAAATGGAAAAGTTTAATTTGATTTGGAAAAAGTTTAATTTGAAATGGAAAAAGTTTTTTTTTTAAATGGAAAAGTTTAATTTGATTTGGAAAAAGTTTAATTTGAAATGGAAAAGGTTGAATTTGAAGTTAAAAACATGTACAAGCATTTATATATTACCATCTTAATGCAAATATCTGGAAAAAGCTATAAAATTTCATCGTTGGGTCGATTTTTAAACCAATGTTGCCTGATGATTTTCGGTTCGGGCCTGAAAAGTTATTACACAAAACAAAAAAAAGGCTGGAGGTACACTTTACCCCATCGCACCCTCAATTTTATGAATTTTTTTCTTTAGGAATTTTTTTCAAATTTTTGTATTTTTAAAAACGTGCAAAAAATATTCTTATTGTTGGCGCGTATGTAATTGTGACCATCACGGCTGAACCTCTGCAGTTATCCACCTTATATGCGCACCATATCTTATATGGTATCATATATATAAGTAATATATCATATAAATCGGTAATGGAACTGCATAAAGATTGTGCCTACAGCGCCACCTAGGATGGATTTTCAAAAACAAATAATTTCGTAGCACCACACAAAGATATGTTGTGAATAACTGCAGTTAATAATAACCCAGTAGACAATGACATCGCTGCTAGCAGGCCTTCCTGTGGATTTTGTAGTACTGCCGCACTCATATACAATTACACTTTCTTTTTTATATGAAGTGGGAAAATTTCGCAGGCCTTCCGCTCCGATAGCTTAAAAGAGGCCTGATAGAAGCACTCCTTTAGAATGGCTAAAAGTAGGGGTAAACAAAAAGTGTTGAAAAAATATTTTTTTTCTTTTACACCTTTTTCTATTTATTTATATATTCTATGATTTTATCTTCTCTCCTATGTTTTTTTAAGTTAGATTAATTCCAATATATAATCTTTGATATAGCAGTAAGAAGGGCCATTATTGCGTCATATTTTTAAACTGATATTTATTTTGACTTTAAACGAAAAAGTTGCCCTGAAGTATATGAAAAGTCAGTCTTTGTAGGGAAAACAAATTTGTTGTGCTCCCTTTTGTGCAGAAAATGAAGGCCTTCAAGAAGTACTCATAAGAGCAGCGAGGAACGGATGTGTTTAGTCTTCAAAAGTAGCAGTCAATGCATGCCTTCGTATGAAGAGCGCTGGTTTAATTGCCTATTGGGAAGGTGGATAACTGCAGAGGTTCAGCCGTGATGGTCACAATTACATACGCACCAACGATAAGAATATACTTTGAATTTAGTGAAATTTTTTCTTTAGGAATTTGTTACGGTAAATTTTGTATGACAACGTATACATGTCAGACCGTTTTTTGGATGAATCGGGTATGAGGATTTCATTTATGGCATTAGTTTTGCCCTAGCTGTGCACGTTTTTTTAAAAAAAAAACAGACAGGCTGTGTCAGAGACACGGCCATCACATTAGACGTAAAATACGTAGTCTAAGTGGTACACTGTTAAAGAAAATGGAAAATAAATAAAGTAAAATAAATAATATGCTTAGGACCAGAAGAAGAAATAACATTATATACATAATTGTAATATATAAAATAGCATAATATATAATAGTATAATAATAATAAATAATAGGATAATAAAATAATACATTCCTTGCACAATTGGTTTTTGTTTTATTTTTTGTTATATTTATGATATATGTTTATTTATGATAACGATAAGAAGAAGAAACCAAACAGCAAGGCAAAAGAATTGTTATTTAGGTTTTTTTGTTGTTGTTGCTTTCTTTTAGGAAATAATAGCGAAATGCAAAAAAACTAAAACAAAAACAAAATGTATGCACAAAAATTTAAGTGAAAAAATAAACTTGCTCACCTTCAAATGATAAATAGATCCACTTACATCTTTTCAACCCCTCAAATGAAAGATGAACTCTTCTATTTTACTGAAAAAAATTTTCATCCATTTTCTTGGAGCCGATTTCGAGTTATGAAGGATTAAAAAAAAAATCCTAATTTTTTGCACATTTTTTGCGTGAAAAACGACGATTTTTTATAAAATCACATACAAATCATATACTATATTATGTATTGTATTCTATTTTATCAATTTAGCTATAATCCAGACATTTCTAGTATATATGAACGTTTTTATAGCGATTTAAAGTTGGAAGTTTGAAGCAAATCGGTCTATTAGTTTCTTTACAATAGCCAATTTCGTGAAGCTCCAAAACTGCAATTCAAATTTTTCATACATGGTGCCCTAATATCGAAAGGTAAGACGTATTCTACGTCAAAATTCACAAAATTGTGCGATGGGGTAAAGTGTACCTCCAATCCGCCTTTTTTTTTTGTTTAATAACTTTTCATGCCCGAACCAAAAATCGCCCAGGCAACATCCGATTTTTTGCCTCCATACAAATCGACCCAGCCTAATGTACGTAAATAATCCTCAAGTACGGCATTTAAAGCAGGGATGCCCAGCGCCAAACTCTTTCCACTCTTTACAACAACTTCGATGTTTTCATGATTATTTTAATTCGACGAAATCTGTTTGAAGTCAAATCATTGCTTCTTAATGCCTTGTTGTTTTTTAAGCATTTGCATGTTGTTGTTTTTGTGTATTCAACAATTGAACTTGTGCGCTTGAGCACTGTCAGCATGCGTGTTGTTGTTTGTATGTCCTTTTGTTGTTTTTCTTGGGTGCTGCCAGCATTCGTGTTGATGTTTTTAACATGTTCCACTCTTTCCACTCTACAACAACTTCAGTATTGCAATGATTGTTGTAATTCGCCGAATTCAGTTAAATTAAAGAATTCGTGTTGTTGTTTTATGTGTTTTCAATTTATATGAACTTTTGCGCTGGCGCGGATGTTGGTTGTATGCGCGTTGTTGTTTTTATGTGTATTTGTTGTTGTAGAAAATAAGTGTGCCACGACTCCAATGATTTGTTATTATTGTTGGCTTTTTGTTGTAATTGTTGTAGCACTCTTCAAATAATTTTTCTGTGCATCAATGATTTAAAGCAGGGATGCCCAGCGTCTAACTCTTTCCACTCTTTACAACAACTTCGATGTTTTCATGATTGTTGTAATTCGACAAATTCAGTTTGAAGAAAAATCATTGCTTCATATTGCTTTGTTGTTTTTTAAGAGCCATCAAATGACGCTGTTGTTGACGATGTTGTTGCTTTTGTGTGTTCAACAATTTAACTTGTGCGCTTGGGCACGGTCAGCATTCGTGTTGTTGTTTGTATGTCTTTTGTTTTTTTTTGCTTGGGCGCTGCCAGAATTCGTGTTGTTGTTTTTAACATGCTACACTCTTTGCACTCTTTACAACAACTTCAATATTGCCATGATTGTTGTAATTCGCCGAATTAAGTTTTCAGCTTCACCCTTACTTCTTATTACTTTATTGTTGTATTTGCGCACATTGAAGGATTCGTGTTGTTGTTTTGTGTATTCAATATTTATGAACTTTTGCGCTGGCGCAGATGTAGGTTTTATGCGTGTTGTTGTTTTATGTGTTTTTGTTGTTAGAAAAATTATTGTGCCACGAATCCCAAGATTTGTTGTGGTTGTTGGCATTTTGTTGTAATTGTTGTAGAACTCTTCAAATAATTTTTCTGTGCATCAATGATTTAAAGTATGTTTTTCGAATTAAAACAACATTTTTTCATCCACCAAATCTTCGACACATCTCTTCGTAACAAATATTGAGTCTCTGTGGTCAGGCGCGGATTTAGGGGGGGGGGAGGGGCTAGGGGGGCTGCAGCCCCCGGCCCCGAGCAGGTAGGGGCCCCGCAGTCGCTTATATATGAAGTGCTTATTGTAAAAACAATACATGCCATATAAAAAATATTTCGAAGTAATCGGCCTTAAAATTAAAAAAAAATGTATATTTGTAAGAAATCATGGATATTATTAAAATTTCTATTATGTGTAGGGCCTGAATTCATCTGGTAATGGTCGCAATATTTTTAGTGGTTGTTGACAATGCATCAAGAGATGCAACGTTTCAATGCAACCAACTAATATTTGCAAAAAGGAAATGCTGATTTGATAGCTGCTTTCTTCACTTATCGAATTCGTAACAGATTTGCGAAGTGAATTTTCAAGGTTTGAGAATAGTGCCAAGAATCTGAATCGATTTGTTTGTGAAGACTATTAGAGATAAATAACTAGAAAAAACTGCAAAAAAGAACCCGAAACAATCAATTGGTCACCACTGGTCAATCACTGGTGCTGATAGATTCAAAATCGAAACTTTTGCTTTATTTGATAAGCTACACTCAGAAAAAAGTTTCTCGGAATATGATAAAAAGGGCATCATATTTAGACAAAAATGGTATAGACTTTGCTCCAGAGAATGCTTTCTCTAAATGTGATCCTTAAAATTCAGAACTATATAAAAATATATCGTTTTTAGAGAACAAGACTTTTTTATTTTTGAGAAATAATTTGTTTTTATTGAAAAAAATAGGACACATTTTTCATTTTCAATCAATTTTTTTCTATAATGAGAATTTTTTTGTGCGACAAAAATACTTTTCACTATTAGAGACATGAAATATTTCCATTTCCCACAAGTGAAGAAATATTTCTTCGAAAATGTGAAAATTTATTCTAATTGAAGAAAATTTTATTTAAAAAAGAAAAATTGCTATTATCGAAAATAGAGAAATTTTTATCGGATAAAGGTAGGTGTTTTTCTCTTACTTAATAGAATTGAGAAAAAGAATTGAAGCGTATGGACCCAGCAGTTATTTTAGAGACAATTGGAAAAACCAACTAGTTTATTTCTAGTGAAATTGGTGTTAGTTGCGAACTAGTCCAAAAAACGCTCAGAATAGAACAGTTTGAATTCATTTTTATATTCTTAGTTTTTCTTGTCAGCAAGCACACACAAAATCAAAAAACAGATACGCTCAAAACGTGTTTTGGCTCACTTTTTTCATTTAGATTCTGAACTTATTTTAACTTTCGCAAACATTTTCGATGAAAATGGTAAATGGTAATATACAGGTAAAACTTTATACAAAAATTTAATTAGTTATATTGTACGTACCCGTGTTCTGAATAAGGTGAATAATAGGGCTTACTAATGACCACTTCTGGACTGTACCAAAACGGACCAGTTTAGAACTATTCATAATGGAACTAGTACAGATATAGGAAAAAACGAATGTTTATGAGGACAATTGTCTTTTCCTATGACATCAACCCGTAAAAAGCGTCAGTTCGTTCAATGTAAAAGAGTATTGTAGTGGGACCAGTACTGGCCCTTTTTGGAACTAGTTTAGAACTATTCTAAATCTGGTCCATTTATCTGCAGGGGACAGTTAAAACTATTTGGATTCTTGTGCAAATTAATAGATAGTGAAAACGAAAAATTAGAAGTGCGAGTAAAACTCCTTGTTGAAGTATATCCAAATGATATTCAAATGGAACTACTCTGTGAATTAAATCACTTAATTCCGCTTATGAAACTTCACCTGAAGGACATCTCCGAAAGATGTTTTGTTTTGTTTTTTATAAATACCAAACTATTAAAAACAGAAATAATATGGTCTCAGGCATGATCGACATTTTTCCAAATATTTATATAAAATTCAAGAGTTATTGTTTCACTTTAAGACACATGTAAATGCGTAAAAATTAATATTTTGATTGTTAAATGATCCAAGCTAAATGCTCTGACCTTGAGTAGGCCCCGTGTCGATTTTAGCCCCAGGCCCCGCCATGTTGTAATCCGGCGCTGTCTGTGGTAAGAAATCTTAATTCTTTCTTGAAGGTTTAATGCGAGCAAAAATTGCCTCCAGAAAACTTATACCTCGATTTGATAGTGAACGAAATTTTATGGCCACAACATAATAATTTTATTTTAAGTTTATTTAAAAATTTTATTTTCTACTGCCAAATTTTTGTACTACGTTGCTTTTCCACTTATATTTGTAATATTTCTTCATAGATTCTTCAAAATTTAAAACTTAGAATTGAATGCGCGTGCTAAGGATGATGATGACGTGACTTAATACAAAAATATTTAGTCAATTACTATTTGTTTGACCTTAAACAACATTACATCACTAAAAGGATATGAAAGTAGTTATTTATATGATATTTTACACTTTAAATTTGCATGTCAAATCAAAAATGACTAAATGATAACTAAGCATTAGTTTTGAAGTAACAAACTGGCAAACCAAGGTTGAAATCTGTAGTTGAAATGTATAGAGTTTTCCCAATAGGCAATTAAACCAGCGCTCTTCGTACGAAGGCCTGCATTGACTGCTACTTTTGAAGACTAAACACATCCGTTCCTCGCTGCTCTTATGAGCACTTCTTGAAGGCCTTCCTTTTCCTTTTCGATAGTGGCGAAAGCAGCGGTTACATCTCTCTTGGTTCTACCGATAATATCGATATCATCAGCGTAGGCAAGGAGCTGGACACCTTTGTAGAAAATGGTATCATTTCGATGTACACCTGCCTTTCGTAGGATCCCCTCCATGATGAAATTGAAGAGATCGCATGATAGCGGGTCGCCTTGTCTGAAACCTCGTTCGGTATCAAAGGTTTCGGAGAGGTCATTTCCTACCTTGACGGATTAAATTGCTCAACGTCATCTTGCAGAGCCTTATCAACTTTGCAGGTATACCGTACTCAGACATTGTTGCGTACAGGCAATCCCGAATCGGGCTATCGAACGCAGCTTTGTAATCAACAACGAGATGATGGGTGTCGATTTGGTTTTCGTGGGTTTTCTCCAGGATTTGGCGTTGTGTAAAAATCTGGTCTATGTTCCAATCAGTGTTTTGGTATGCGGCTTCAATCTTTCACACAATACGCTAGAAAGAACCTTGTATGCGATGGAAATAAGACTGATACCTCGGTAGCGCAGATTGTCAGGTCTCCTTTCTTAAGTATAGGACAAAGCGCACTGAGATTCCAATCATCGGGCATGCTTTCCGCTAGCCATATTTTGCTGATGAGTTGATGCATACACCTTATCAATTCACCGCCGCCGGTTTTAAACAATTCTGCAGCTAGGCCGTCAGCACCTGCGGCTTTGTTGTTTTTGAGTCGCTGGATAGCAACTTTAACCATCTTAAGTCATGGCTAGGTGGTGGAATTTCCACTCCATCATCGTTGATTGGTGGTGTCGGACTGCATTTTCCAAGGGCGGAATTGTTGGTATCGTCGCCTGCAAGCAAATTGGAAAAATGCTGTCTCCATAATTTGAATGCGCACAGCGTATCTGTAATCAGATCACCATTTTCATCTCTACTAGTGGATGCTCCGGGCTTGAAACCTTGAGTTAGACGCTTAATCTACTGGTAGAATTTTCGAGCATCCTTCTTGCCCTGGTACACCTCAATTTTTTCTCGCTCACGCTTTTCCGGCTCTCTTTTTTTACGTCTGAAAAGGCATCTCTCTTCCTTCCTCTTATTGCGATAGTTTTCGTGCATGGCTCGCGTTGCAGCTGACTGCAGCGTTTTTTTAAATGAGGCGTATTTTGCTGCTGTCGCGTCGCGACACTCCTGGTCATACCATTGGTTGCGAGGTTGCGGGCGCCGAAAACCAATGACTTCTTCAGCAGCAGTGCACATGGAGTGGGATATATGCGCCCAAAGTCCGCCAGCATCATCGAGGTGTAAGAGTAAGGTTGGTTGAGCTTAACCGAGAGTTAAGCGGAGTAGGCCTTGGTGGTCCATTGTGATAGCAGCTTATCGACATCAAACTTTCGTTGCGCACCTGTGCGTAAATTCTTCGCATTGCACAATCGCATGCGGATCTTGGCTGCAACAAGATAATGGTCGGAGTCAATATTAACCCCCAGAAATGTGCGCACATCCAGAACGCTTGAAGCGTGCCTTCCGTCAATCACAACATGATCAATTTGGTTTCGCATTTTTTGATCCGGGGACAGCCAGGTTGCCTTTTGGATATCGAGGTGTTGGAATCTGGTGCTACTAACACCATGTTTCGCGCCGCGGCGAAGTCGATCAGTCTTAGACCGTTGTTCGAAGTGGTCTCGTGGAGACTGAACTGACCGACAGTGGAGCCAAAGATGCCTTCTTTTCCGACCTTCGCGTTAAAATCGCCGAGAACTAGTTTCACGTCAATGGCCGGGCAGCGATCATACACGTGTGGCCAGCCTTTCGTTCACAGGTGTGAACCGGGAAACAAGATCGCGTAGTTTCCGACTTACGAAGAATCCGCATCCAAATTCGCGCTTCTCCGCATGGCAGCTGTAGTAGATATCGCAGTCTGCTCTCTCAGAGCAGCCTTGTCCTTTCCATCGCATCTCCTGGATGGCGGTGATGTCAGCCTTTATTTTTTCGAGGGCTTCGGCCAGTTGGACAGTGGCACCTTCCCCATAAAGGGTCCGGACATTCCAGGTGCATATCCGTAAATCATTATCCGTTTTCGTTTGCGGTGGTCGTCAACGTAGTGGGGGTTCATATCCGAGGCTGGTTTAGTTTTCATTGGGAAGTTATAATGTGGTTGGGACCCAAACCCTACTTTTAGAGTCTTGTAGAGACCCCTCAAGTTTATAGTCTAGAGGAGACATCGCCGCTCAAATTAGCCGACAACTAAACTGGTGCTAGTTTGCCGTTTCCAGGAGACACCACTTGGAGGTTTTGAGTCGACTTGAGGAGATTTCGACATGGATAATGCTGGCCTCGCCAAGTTGAGGCAATCAGACACGTTGCCATGTGAAGATCTCCCCCTTGTCTCCCATCTGTTTGGCATCTGAACAGTTATTAAAATATTAAATAATTTTTTTTTGCATTGACAACTCTCGTGGTCACTTAATTACCGTGATTTCTGAATGTTGTTGTTTATTTTGTTATAAAATAATTATTTTAATTATATAAAATCATATAAAATTGTGTGTCACATCGTCACACAAAAGGCAGCATGTTGGCTCTTTATTTTTTTTTGTATGCCATTGCGTCACACACAAATTTAATCGTTCATATTGACATGTCATTTTATAGTCAATTTTCTAAAGTCAATGACGCAGGATGACATGAAAACGTTGTGAAAACTGTTCAGATTGTGTGATTTCGATTGGCAGTGTTTTTGACAGCAATAATGACAATGTGGTCACACAGTGTGAATCAGCCATTAATAGATTTTTACATTAGATTCCGAAATTCGGCAGCGCAGTTGCGTTTTATACTACCTGGATAAATATACTTTGGCGCCGGCTATGATTCAATTGGACAACGTTATCCCGATATTTTACATAACCTCATTTTAAGTAAACGAAAAAACATGTTTTCTCTCGAAAATTAATGACAACCAGGATTTTTTGGCCTCTTTGAAAAACTGTATGTTTCAGTGTTATATTGTGTTTTTTTTATCAAAAAAAAAGTATGCGTTTTCAAGAATTTATTGCTTAAAAAAATAAAATAAAGTTTTCATTGAAACAATAAATTTGAGAAAATATGTATATGAAGTTTGAACGATATGAACTTGCAGATCGTATATAAATCATCTGATGGTTGCTTCAAAGTAAATAGGTAGCAGAAAAAGTAGTAGGGGAAGAGTGGCATGAAAGAGCCAGTTTTAAAAAAGTTACAAAATATATAAAAATAATTAATAAAATTATAATTCTTGTATCAAAAGTATTTTCTCATTCATTTATGAACGTAATACCATGAAATATTTTCCAAACTCAACAATATTCTTGGACCTATAGCCATTTATAAAAAACATGAAATTCGGCTCTTTCATAACACATGGGCATTGAAAGAGCCAACCAAAGTTTTGAAAGAGCCATCTTCTTATTACAAGACTTAACACGAAAAATAACGAATATTTTATTTAAAATATTAATTGTTATTATAAAAAGTATTGTTTTTACAAAAACAAATTAAATAAATAAAAAAATTCAAAACTAAAAACAAAAAATAGTTAAAAAACTTAAAAATATTTTTAGCAAAAAAATTAAATCGCTTTGAAGAAAATCTATAATAATAAGACCTATTCCAAAAACAAAATAAGAGGTTTAAAACACTTAAAAACATTTTTGACAAAAATAATTTAAACTTCCTTTACGCTTCTTCATACCACCGCAACCCAGCTCTTTCAAAACACATTGTCCAAAGAAACATAACCTCAAAAATTAGTATGAAATCAAGATTTTTCCGGCAAAATAAATATGTTATTGGTAGGCCTAATATATCCATAAAATTATAGAATAATAATATTACTGTTAGTTTTAAAGGTGAAGACGTCACAAAACAAATAAAATGTTCTGAAAAACTTACTTAATGATGAAGAAATCCAAAATACGATACACCATCGTCGTTTATTATCAGTGAACTGTCAAATGTTCGAGGGTGCCATATGGCGAGTATTGCTTCTTAAAAATTATAATTTAAGAAGCATTTGTATGAAAACTACCGCGTAAATCAAGATGGCTCTTTCAAAACTTGGCTCTTTCATGCCACTCTTCCCCTTATTAAAATACCTGCAGATTTTACTTAGTAATACTTTGATATTCAAGCAGCTGAGGGACTTTTGTGTCATTAAAAAGTCGCTCTTTTGCTCTCCTCTTCAAATTCTGGGTATTTCGAGAAAAGACGTCAAATATTGGAATAACCTTATATTTTTGATCCACAGGCAGGGTTGCCAACTGTTGAGGAATTCCCCGATTTGCGGAGAATTTTAATTTGATCGGAGAATGGGCTCATATTTTCATATTTGAGAATTTTATAATTCATCTAAGTTTAAATGATAACTTGCGGGAAATTTAATTTTTATCTGATATTTGCGGGGAATTTGATTTTTCATGAAATTTTTTAAAGAATCAAAGTACAAAATAACATCTTCATGACATATTTTCAATCAGTAAATTTATAAACATAAAAACTAAAATTTTGTTTTATATAAATTGATTTGACACATACATATATAAAAAAGTTGACACAATTTTCCTTGACCCAATGGGCAGCTCCATTCGAAGAACCAAATTTTTCAGAAAGACCTCTGAGTTTTTAAATTTTTTAATGCAATTTCCTTGAAAAACAAGAATTTACATTTCAACATCATAAATCTACTGCTCGACTTAGCATACTTTAGAATCGTCCCATTGCTACATTTAAGCTTTAAAATTTAAATTTTGAATGCGTTTTCTTTCTCACAATTTTAAATTAATCTATAAAATTTTAACATCCTTCCTTATTTATTGTTACATCGAAAAAAAACAGCAGTAAAATTACAAAAAAGTCGGCTTTTCTTCACCAAACTGTCGAATCCCATGGATAAACTAACATTAACTTTTGGTTAGCTGCACTAGAAATATTTTCCTATTTACTAGAAAACACGCATGTGTTCAATTAAAAAAAAAATAAATTAATTGCATTGTTTTTTTTTGTGGTAAATTTTATGAAAAATCGGGGAATTTTGAGTACTTCTAAACCAAAAAATGAGGGGACGGTTATGAACGCCATTTTAAACATAAATAAAAAAATTTTTAAATTTAAAATAAATAAATTTCGTAGGCATTGAAAGTTGAAATATCGTTGTCCATTTTTTTGACTTTTGAAAACAATCCTATATCATATTTTCCCTAACAATGTTTTTAACTTTAATAAAAATATTCGCGTCATTTGAGAATCTAGTGTCTGTTAGATTAAATTGATAAAAAAAAAGCCAACAGCCAAACATATTTCTCTTCTATATTTTGCATAAGCTGTCCACCATGCGTTGAAACACTTGTTCAAATGTTGACAGGATAAACGACAGGACACCAACTACAGATAGTAAGTTGAGAGAGAAACCCAAGTGTAGTCGAACAGATAATGAGCAGCGAGAGAAATATGCGCACGAAAGCTTTCAAATGAGTTCAGTGGAGTGTCCTCTTGTTATGTTTGTTCGTATATACCCTAATGTAAAAGTATATATGTGTATGTGTCTGTGGGTTGAAGTGAGTCCTCCGTGGTAAAACACAAGTTAAACGAACATCATCCCAGTGCCAGTGATAAGTTCGTGTTTAGACCGTCATACAGTCTGTTTTGTGATTACAACTAAGATTGACGTGGTGGACGGCAAGTTGTGATATCGTGTCCGCTGGAATTATACAATACAATCAATCAAAAAAAAAAATTAAATAAAATCTTTCATAACTACTCACTCTTCTAATCCTAATTTCGCTTAAAAATCAAAATAAGTTGTCGCTCGAATGGAAATAATAATAGTTTTGAAAAGCGACTAAGCTTTTTTAGCTTCCGAAAATTTAATTACGAAAGCAAATTATTCGACAAAAGTTTTTTGCAGCTGCCTACTTCCGCAAACGGAAAGCAAGGAATCGCAAAGAAAGAAAACAAACCGAAACGATAACTAAAAGAAAACTGTATCTATCTTTTGAACGGGTGCATTTCATGAAGAAATCGCGATACATTTCATAACGTTCATATTCGAAACGATATAGTTACTAAAAAAAAAGTGAATTATTTATTTTAAACTTGTTAATATGTTAAAATAATCAAAACTAAAAAATAAATAACTTCCAACTTCAAATGTCTTGCGTTGTGGTTAAAAAGAAAGCACGGCTAGTTAGGGAGAAAACGAATCTCACTTCTCGCTCTTCGAAATATACACACCTAACATACGTTAGATAGGTTAGAACCAACCCACACTCTCTGAACGCTTTCGGGTAAGCTTTGCATATATATATATATTTTAATTTTTTTGCTTAACTTGATAAAAAGTCACAGTTTTCTTTTTTGTTATTTTACTAGTATTTCCTGTTAAAGCTCACCCTTTTGTTAATCACAAATTAACAACTTTCTCACTTGCCGGAATTACGTATTTTTCTTTGCATTTTTATTTAGTTTATTTGCTTTTTCCTATTGTGAATGCCTTAAATAACAAATTCATAAAAGACCAGTTAATAGTGTGGTTTTTCTCCGGATATAACAATGTGAGCTTACGTTCAACCCCACGCAGCTTTCGACTGCATCACGATTGGGCGAACGTTGTGCTTTGTGGGCGTGCGTGAGCGGAAATGCTAATTCGCGGAAGCATAACTACCGCTAGAAAAAATTCTCAAGTAGACATCATCATAATTCGCTTAATAAGCCTTAGATTAAATCAAAATTATGATTTAACCATTCAAAACATGTTTCAAGATTAAAAATGCGTGCAGCACAAAGAAAACTTTTAATTCAAATACATTGACGTTATGAACAAATAATTTTTGACAAAATACTAACCGATTCCAAACTTTTCAATGGAAGCCTTTAAAAATGTTTCATACATTGAATGTATCCAACAATGTACCAACACAATTTATTTTAATAATAAGGGAACATTCTTATTTCTAGTCTTGCACATGAACAAAGAAAACAACAAACATAAGGATCATATTTACAGTTGATTGCTTTTATACGAATGCCCTTGTTCTAACTACCTATTCCCTTTGACAACCCACAACCATGTGGCTCAATAGATACAATATTTTTTAATGCTTTTTTTCTCAAGTAACCTACTGTTGTTTGGACGTCAATAATAAACTTGTTTTTCTTCGGCTAACAATCGAGTGCCAAGTTTTATAAGTAAAAAAAAAAAAAAAAAATCAGCGAACAAGAAGGTTAAATATTGATTTTCGATCATAAGCACTTTATAAGTTACAAACAAGACAAATACACAAGAAAAACAAAACGCAGATACCGGCAAGCTCAGTTACTTTGGTTTTTTTTTTAATACTTTTGGCACATATCACATATAATTGTAACAAATAAGAAATAGCAATTTTAAGGATTGTGGCCATTTTAGCAAAGCGATTTTCCAAAAAAAATTTAACTTTTTATTCTTATCGATTGAATTTCACTGCAGAGTAAAAAACTTGATAGAACATTTTTACTTTATTTATTCCAAATATATTATAATTGCTATCCGACTCGCTATCCGAGTCGCGGCGAAAAGTTTTTTTAATAAAAAAATTTTTCTGATCGGTCACCACCTCTCTGCAGACAATGGCAAACCACAGAGAGTAAATAATGACATGTAAAGTTTCTTGACAACATTAGACGTTCGGAGTCGGCATAAAACATGTGTGTCCAGTTCTCGGTCAATTGTGTGCAAACATTTAATAACACCCATCATAAGAAGCTCGCTCAAAGTCTTTTAAAGGGCTGAAATGGCCAATTTGTTTGTTTGTTTTTTGCTATTCGACTCAATATTATAAAACTAGCTTTTCCATTCAAACAGCTTTTTTAATCCGAAAAAGTTTCATTAGTATACCATAAGCTTATAAATATCATATTTGTATTCGTGTATAATTAAATTGTAACTTAAAATTTCTGAACACAGTTTTTTTCTTTATTTTTCCTGTCAAATTGTTTTTGAAAATATAAATGCTTCTACCAACTTTTAAAACAATAGATGGAAAAATTGCAAAAATATGTATAATTTCTCATAAAAAATACAAAATTTCCATACAAAAAAGCTTCTCCGATTACCGCAATTTTCCAAAAAATATTCCCAAATTTTTTTTACAAACCATCCACATAGAACGATAAACAAAATAAAAGAAGTCCCAGCCAAATCCGATGAGTCGTTTATGAGTGATGCAATTACCAACGGACACCATTTCATTCTTGTACCGTAAACGTGTAAGGTGAGAGTTAGGGTGCTTCAAAATAAATTTTTTTTCGAACTATTATGGTCTTACAGCAAAACTTTTTAGTATGTGATGCAAAAATAATATACTAGAAATATTATAAGAAACTATACATTTTCCAGCTATAGCACGGACTCCAAAGTATCGTAATGGTCTCAATACTTTAAATTAACGAAAATTGCAAAATTTTTGGCAAGTATGGATGCATAAAAAATATGTTTTGTTATGTCCTTTTTCACGAGGATTGCAATGTCGTTTTAATTTTACAAAAACTGTGGAACCATTCTTATTGAATTTTATTGAAAAGATAAAAATTGGGGTATAAAACTTAAAGTTTGATATTATTTTGTTCATAAAACTGAATGAAATATTTTTTGACACAAAAATATACATGATTATTTTTTATTTTTGTATGCACAATAGAGTGGGCGGCCTCCATACAAAAAAAAAGTTCGAAAAAACCACCACCTATTTTAATGTTCGCGAGGACTCCGAAAGCAAAAAAGATTTTTTTTTGGACCACCGAGTAAGCCCCGTTAGCCCAATTCACTTCCCCTTTAATTTCTTTTTTTTTTCCAGAAACTTTTGAGAAACTTGAATATATTGTGACGTTTCTTTTGCAATTTTGTTTAATTCATGTAATTGTTCGTTGAATAAAATAAAAGTTAATTTTTTATAAAAAAAAAAAGGATTATATCAAAAATTGGAACTTTTATAACTTCTTTGTTTTTAAACTTAATACATAATTTTTTGAACACAAATTAAACAAATTTGAAGGAGTTTAATCTTATGAGAAAGAAAAAGAAATTTAAGCGAGGGTAAATCGGTCTAACGGGGTTTACTAGTTCAATAGGGGCATTCCATCGTGACTTACACGACATTTGTACGACTTTTGCTGTGTTTCAAAGGAGCTTGCTAAAAATTTAAGTAATTATGCATTATTCTTTTGAGTTATTTTAATAATTTAAGACCTCTTACACTTTTAGACATAAGTTTAAGCGAATTTCTCTTGATGGTTAAAAGAAAAAAAACGATCAAATGTCGAATGACGTACCCGACAATGAATCAACCAGTTTTAATCTTATAACGATGTATCACTAAAATTCAGCTAAACCGTACCGTACTGAAATTGAAATCATACAGTGGTAGGAAACGAACGATAAAAAAGTGGGATGGATTATCCATAGGGCGTGGCACTTTAAAAAATTCCTTTTTTTGATTAATATTCATACTAGGGTATTGAAATTCGGTGAAGGTGTGGGTAGAATTATTACAAATCACGATTAAGAAAGTTGGTGTGACTCACATAGAGGCGTGTCACTATAAGAAAAACTCAGAAATTTGGTACAGTGATACATTTTTCAAAATATCTCAAAAACTGTCAAAGATTGAGATAAAAAATATATATTTTTGATAAAAGATTTTCTGTAAAGTTTTTATAAAGAATTTTCCACCATATAAAAAACAATTTTGAAAATTTAAGAGAGGATAAAAAGTTAAAGTCTCAAATTTGTTAAAATTTTAATATTTTTCACTTTTGAGGGCATATTTCGCAAACTAAAATAGATAATTCAACTTTGGGTTCACACATTTAAATAACTTATATTTTAAATATAAAAAATTTCAATTTGATCGATATCTGCCTCCGCATTTAAAAGATATAGTGCAATTATTGAAAAAAGGACAAATTTTCAGATTTTTGACTATAACTCCTAAGTTCGAACTGATGATGAAAAACGAATACCATTTTTAAAATCTGCGTTTAAAATTCATCTAGAATTGATTGCACTTTACACAGCAAATTTAGTTGTTTCCCCGTATTGTCCTTACGCAAAAACTTTCATTAACTCTGTGACGTACGCGACAAAAAATTAACTGTTAATTTTAAATACATTAAAAATGAAAAAGTCTGGGGATTCAGTAGTTTTACAATTGTTGACACTTTGTCTGTTTAGTAGTGAAGTGAAAAAATTCCACTTTCACTCTTACTCTAGTGATGACAATATATATATTTTAAGCGTGACGTACACGACATCGATTTATCAATTATAATGTTATCGATTTTATTCAAATGAAACTATTCCTTGGAGAAATGAAGGTTATGATAGTAACAACACGATATGCGGTATTGAATAAAATCAATTACATAACAATTAGTTACGTATATAAAAGGAAAAATTTAGAGAAACTTTGAGTAAATTTTTAGCATTGATCTCTTTGACTTTGATCTCTTTGATATCATAAGTATATATATATATATTTATCATTGCAGTGATGAGCCAGAAAAAACAAATTTTAACATAAGGGTCTTAACTCATGTAGGTTCACTACCCTGTTGTTAAAAATTAGAAATTTTGTTGTTTTTTTTTTGCTAAAATATACCGCTTTGCGTGGAATGCCCCAATATGACCTCAAACATCAAAATAATCTAATAGGACAACCCTAGTAGCACAAACAGTATTTATAGGTTCTTTTACAGATCTGTTAAAGATAAGTAGAAAAACAGGGAATTGTATTTATAAGTTCTTTATAGGGGCTTATAAAGCCAATTTGGCGTATGAGTTATATAGACATGTTCCCCTCCATGACCATCAAGACAAATGTATTGTGTAGAGTTATTTCAAAGGACTTTAAAATACTCATTACAAAAACTTAAAAAAGAGTTGCGCGAAAAATATATATAAAAAACTAAATTTGTAAATTTTTTTTTCTTTTATATGGTATAATTTATTTTAAATATGATTGTAAATATAAAGCCAATATTTTTATAATTTAAAATTTTATTTCTACTTACCTGTTATATCCGGATTTGAACCAACGTCCTCACGCTGCATGGTCATGCACGCTATCCATTGGGCTATATGTGACATGTGCAACCCTACGTCGAAGACTAATCATATATTTGTTTTCTTTTCTTGATAAAGTCATAAAATATATGACGTATATGGCGTATTCATTCTCGACGCAAACAAGTTTTTTTCAAGTTTTAAGAAATTGTAAATATGATTCGTTCTTGGAGAAAAGTTAAAAGAAATGGGACATATTACCGAAACTTGAAATCACAACGTGAATCGTTCGAGAAAAAGGTGGAATTGTTGAAAGGGCAAATATTGTCGTCAATAAAACTCAATAGTTTGAACAATATTGACATTATTCCTGCACTTGTGCTGAAGCCAATAAACGATGAAGTGGCCCTAAGCTATAACTCCGGCAAAATTAATTATTCTGACCAATTTTTTTTATGTTGACAGTGAGGATTTAGATTATGACGATGATTTTATGGAAAACTGTGAAATTTCAGTCAGTGATCTTTTTAGAGAAAATATCAGAAATTAGGCCTTGCAAAACGTTTCAGCCATTTGGCATTGAATCATTTATTGAAGATAATTGATACGTGTTTTGGTGTAAACATCGGCGTACCATTTGATTCAATTATCGGCGAACCTTTTGGCACTCAATCGTGGTGGAGAACATTGTCACAATGGATTAAATATGAGTTTATCGAATGTATTTCAAAACTTGAATAAATACATACATTTAAATCTCCTTGAACATAAATATTTTATTTTATCACTTTGAATATCAATATATCAATAATTCTCAATAAACTTATTGACCTTTTTATCGCTCTTGACTTCTGGCCATGATAGCACTCCACAATCCTCCCAAATAGCTCGAACGATGGCTAACGACCGATTTCTTCCATAGTTTATTTTCATAATTTTATAAAGAGCAGAGGACGATACTGTTTTTGCCACTTAGAAACACTTAACAAATTAACAAATAAAGATTCTTACACGCATCACAAGTTGATCAGTTGCGGTTTTAATGCCAAATAACGTATTTGGCTGGATTTCAGCGATGCGCTTGAGTTCAATATAAAAACATATTCTTTACACGTGACACGGCAAACACTGCACATATTTATAAAATATATCTTATCTTTATAATGATTATTACCTTGATAATGATCTTGTATATGTTCTAGCAAGACATTATAAATTCGATATTTCGCTATAAAAGCCTAGATCATTTTAATTATTCTACCAGAGCTCACATAAAGACATTGCTGTTTTATAAGCTGGATTATGAACTTATAACTTCCCCTTGTGTTATTAGGGAATGTAGTGCTCATTAAGCCATTTTCAATGGCATATAACTTTTTAAGATCTGACCTGTAATATTTAAGTTATGCAAAAAAAAAAACCATTTTGGCTATTTTTCCGATGGTCCAAAAAATCTTTTTTGTTATCGGAACCGTCTAGAGGTCATCTTTAAAATAGGTGGTGGTTTTTTCAAACTTTTTTTTCGACCCACTCTAATGCACTATCTTAAGAAATCGAAACCAAAGCTTTTGGTGTTGTTGTGCTTAAGTTGAGATCGATTCTATCAAAGTAGTTTTTTATACAGCGCGTCGAACATAGGGGTATTTCATCGATTTAGGCGGCCAACATTATTTGATTGTGTACACAGTTGATAATCATGAATGTTTTTCGATTTTTGATATTCTTACCCGGTAGGCAATGGCAGCACTTCGAAGCGCTACTAGCAGGCCTTCATATGGATTTCGAAGTGCTTCCACACTCATATCCAAGTATATTTTCTTTTTTATATGAAATGGGAAAATTTCGCAGGCCTTCCGTTTCGAAAGCTCAAAAGAGGCCTATTAGAAGCACTTCTAAAGAATGGCTAAAAGATGGGGTAAACAAAAAGTATTGAACAAAATATTTTTTTCTTTTAAACATTTATCTTTTTTTTTATAAATTCTATATTTCATCTTCTCTCCTATGTTTTTTTATGTCAGATTCATTTCAATCTATAAACTTTGATACAGCAGTAAGAAGGGCCATTATGATGTCATATTTTTAAACTGATATATATTTTGACTTTAAGCGAAAAAGTTGCCCTGAAGTATATGAAAAGTAAGTCTTTGAAGGGAAAAAAGTTTGTTGTGCTGCCTTTTGTGCAGAAAAAGAAGGCCTTCAAGAAGGGCTCATAAGAGCAGCGAGGAAAGGATGTGTTTGGTCTACAAAAGTAGCAGTCAATGCAGGCCTTCGTTTGAAGAGCGCTGGCTTAAAATTGCCTATTGGGAATTAGCAGGCATACATATTCCTATGAAATCTCCACATTCAAATACAAGTACACTTTCTTTTGTATATGAAGTCGTAAAATTGTTAGACCTTCCGCTCTCGCAGCTCAAAACAGTCCCGATAGAAGCATTTCTTGAGAATGGCTGAAAGAAGGGGTAAAGCAAAATTATTGAAGAAAGTTTTTTTTTTAAATTTTTCTTCTCTTTTATGTTATGTCAGATTATTTTCAATCTGTAATCTTTGGGACAGTATAAAGAAAGCCATTATTAAGCCATATTTTTAAACTGCTATAAATTCTAACTTTAAACGTAAAAGTTATCCTGAAGTATAACAAAACGCAGTCTTTGTAGAGACAACATGTCTGTTGTACTGGCTTTTGTGTAAAAAAACGACGTTTAAGAAGTGTTTATAAGGGCAGCGAGGAAATCATGTCGTCAAATGTAGCTGTCAATGGCAGTGGCGTAACGAGCATAACTGGCGCGCGGGGCAAAACAATTTTTTGGCGCCCCCAATTAAATAATGAAAACATTATTGTATATATTTATTTATTTTTTTTCTGCGCCAAAAAAATCAGAAATCAAAAAACAGTATGCGCCAAAATAAAAAAAAAAACAGCTTATTTTATTTATTGTATAGATTTGAGGCCTCTAAACACGAAAATTGTTTCGTGTTTTTAAAGGTTTTTTTTAAGTTTTTCTTGCTATATAGTCGCATATATTTAAATATATCTTGTACAATTCTTATTAGAATCTCGCCTATCAAAATAAGCCTAATAAAATTTCTAATTTTCTACATGTTTGTTCAACAAATTTTGTACATTTAGATGAGTAGTTTTTGCGCTATCATAATTGAAAAATTCATAAAAAATCAAAAACTTCAAAAAGTGTTTAATTTGACCATTAGATCTTAAAACTTAATTTTTAATAGAGAATATATGCTATCGTCGAAAGAAATTCGTGCAAAAATATGGTCAGGAGAAGCATTTGAGTGAAGACACTAAGATTCGACATTGTACTGTATTTAACATATTTGAATCAATTTTACACTAGTGGTCCTCATGAAAGCTCTTAATCTCGCATATTCGTATAAGCGCAAATTTGTATACGCCATTTAATGAACATACGAAATTTACGAGCTGAACATGCATTGGAATTTTACGACACCTCGTAAACTTTTTTTTTATGGAACAAGAGAACATCTGTTATATGCAGTGAAAACTTGCGAGGTTTACGTGGTATTCGAGGCATTTGCGAGCTTTCTTCTGAAATAGTAATAAGTATTTGAAGTACTTTCTCAGGTTTGGAAAAACGTCTTCTCCATACATCCATTATAATGTTCTTCCATTATGAATGTAAGAACTCTTATGGAATCTACTTCTACTTCGAAGAAGCATATTGCAATCACATATTTCGAAATGAAGTTCTGTTCCATTTTAATCTGTATTATAAAACTCATCCAAATTTTTAAAATTGTTTTCAAGATCGTTATCCGGAGTATCATTACTTAATAAATTACAACGTCCAGTAAATACCAAATTTGGAATTGAGATCCCTTAGTCGTGTTCATTTTGAACTTATTTCCTGCTGCAGACGATCAGGAACGCTTTTCATTACGCAAGATTTATTGCTTTCTGCGGAAAGGCCAACATCCCGAGTCAATTCTCCGGGCATTTGTCGGCTACTTTTTATACGGATTGTTGCATCGATTCCGCGTTTCTTGCAAAGATTCTAAGCCTTTTCGATAACCTTTTCAAAATCTCGTTACAAATTTCTCAAAGTTCAGTCCCCAATTATTTGAGATCATGGACCGCTTCTCTAAACTTCACTTTAGGACCTTGGAATCTGAGCTGCACACGATCAATTCTCTTAAAGAGTTCATGCCAGAAATGGACTTAAGTTATGATATTTCAATTCAGTATATTTTGCAATAAGATTGCAGCTCCATTTCTGGTACCACTTGTGGCAGTATTTTCATCTAATGCTGATGTTTCTAATAGTTCTACGTTTTCTTCCAATCCATCGACAAAAACGCTAACCTCTGGCGCTCCATCGTGTTACAGATTCACGACTATCAGTTTTTTTAAAGCATTTTTTAACAATTCCGTTCGTGATAATGTTGAATATATTCTTTTTTTTCTATAATTCCTTGTTAAACGCCAGATACGTGACCTGACATAAAGGCAGCATTATCATAGCATTGTACTCTATAGTTGGCTAACTTAATTATTGAATTGATTAAGTTAAAAACAATTTTTTTTGTAAAATTTTGTTTGTCTTGAGAATGATTTGGAGCCCCTCTGCGAGTGGCAACCTGATAAATCCCCTTCCCCTCGCTACGCCACTGGTCAATGGATACCTTCTTTTGAAGCGCGCTGGCTTTATTGCCTATTGGGTAGCCGACCATTAGGTCATATGGACCCACCCCAATTTTGTTTTTAGGTTCCATTCAAATTTTTTGTTGGAAAAATATTTTTTAATGATGTTTATTTACTAATTGTTGCTTATCCTTAACTCTGTGAATTAACTCTTTTAACTCATTAACGGAATGAGGCCAAAGCCGAGGAAAAAACAAGACCATTTCTTAGGAAACTTTGAAAATGATTTTAACTGCGGAGCTCACACAAAATAACAAATTTGAAAGTGAGTCATCATCTGAAGGAGCACAACATTTTTTGTTTTTTGATGACTTTATTTTAAATTTATTAGTCAGCTAGTAATTTGGATTGTCAGATTGCTTCATTTGTAAACCAAATTTCAATTAATTTGTATAATCCTATTTGACTATGAAACGCTTTTACCATGACCCAATGGTCGTACAGGGTTACTCTGAGAAAAATGAACATTTTTAAAATTCCTTGTAAATTTTCTAACTCTTCTAAAATGTTCATTTAAAAATATCAGACGAACGTTTCAAAAGCTCATTTAAAATGTTTATTTTAGGAAGTCAAACGAATGTTTTAGAACAGGGGTGCGCAAACTAATACATACAAAGTTTTGTGTTTGTATTGCAAAGCTTTTGTTTTTCAAGTTAACACTGAACGAAAAGCACGAGTTGGTTCATTGTTACAATCACAACATATGTTCAGTCGCTGTTTGAACTTCATGCTTAAAGGTTGCGGTCGCTTGCTACTGCGTTGACATATTCAATACTACAAGCTTCGTTTAAAAATTATGTAAAATTCTACGAATTAATTAAATCCCTATTATTTTAAAACAAAAAATTTCTGGAGACAAACAAATACAATAAACAAACGCATATTCATTTGTATGAATGGTAGTTTGTTGATTTTAATCGAATGTGAATAAATATTCAGTGTAACAGTGCGAGTCTCGACTGCAAAGCTTTTTTGACTGAAAGCTGTCGTATGCAAGTGACAGCTATCCGCCCATGGGCGGCCTTTTGCGCATGCCTGTTTTAGAAGCTTATTTTAAAATGTACGATTTTAAAATGAAATAAACGTTAGAAGAGCAAAATCTGGGTTAAACGTTTTCTAAAGTAGTACGCGGCCTGCTTTTCGTGGTACGAAACGTTTTGACAGTTTTCTCTGTGTAATGGCTGGTTCAGACTGTGTGACAACATTATCATTATTGCTATCAAAAGCAATGCCATTCGAAATCACACATTGTGAACATCTGTTACAACGTTTTCATGTCATCCTGTGTCGCAAAATTTACTCTAAAATGACATGTTAATATGAACGATTATTTTGTGTGTGACAAGCTGTGTCACACAGAAAAGTAAAAAGCCAACATGCTGGCTTTTGTGTGACGATGTCACATACAATTTTGTATGACTTTTTGTAAATAAAAACAATTATTTCATTACAAAATAAGCAACAAAATTCACAAATCACGGTCATGAGTGACCACGAGACTTGTCAACACCAAATAGGATTTCTTGCATTTTTTAATTATTGTCCAAATCTCAAAAGAACAAGGTTTCACAGCATACTCGCGAGGTATTTCCATAAATTTTGTTTCCCAGGCATTGAACTTTGCCTGAGGCTTTTAAGAACAAGTACAAGCAAAATTTTCCGTATGGCTTGAACAGGAATGACCACTTCTGGCGTTCTTTTATGATAACTTGAATTCCGGAAATTGATTGACCAAGATCTTCAACAGTCTTTTTGGTTTGTGCCATGGCTGTCTGTGCAAGGTATAATCTTATTCCGTGAAGTTTACTTTGGCTCAAGCGATACCGCGCCCGTTATGTTGCCCGATACACACCAGTGGTACTCGAATGAATGTGATGAAAGGAAAATCTTTCAAATTTTGTTTTGCACAACAAAACACTTGGGTCCAAGATATCTCTTTTTTATTTTGAAATTAGAAGTAAATGGTAGTGACGTAGATCTCATAGGAAAGATTTTAAAACTGTTTTTGTGGATTTATCAAAGTAATTTTACTTTTATCCCTGTAGTATTAAGTGCCTGGTATTTCACATAAATCATTAAATCTAATGGTCTTAGTCAAATTCCTATGGTTTGTGAAAGCAACAATCATTAAAAAAAATATGTGTGTGGCAGCCACGCACAATATAAGTGAAAATTATTTACTTACTTAGGTGGCCATGACAACCCGTTGACGGGTTACGGCCGACTTCATCAGCTCTCGCCAGGCGTCTCTGCTTCGCGCGCGCCGTCTCCAATCTCTTTCACCAAGCGCGGTAAGGGGTTCCTCGGCCTGATCAATCCATCGGAGGCATAGTCTTCATCTTCGTCGTCGACCCTCGGCTTTCGCCTCAAACACCTTTTTCGCTGGAGTTTACAGTTCGTGGCAGTCTACTACAGAAATTGTTTACAAGCGCACAAAACACAACTGGGTTACCATCTCTAGTTTATTCTAAATAATCATTTACAGAAAATTTATATACTATATACTGTAGGCTAGTTAAAAGGGTTTTAATTAAGCTTTCATTCATACCATTCCTTTAATTTTTTGTTTCTCAAAATTGATTTAAAGGATGAAAGTGAAATCTTTAAAATTTTGTTTTTCCCAACTTGAATCCAAGATATCTCTTTTTTATTTTGAAATCCTTTATGTGCCAGGGTTAATCAGAAATATATGGTAGTAGCGTAGATAACATAGGAAAGATTTTAAAAGTATTATTATGGATTTATCAAACTCATTTTACATCTAGATTAGAAAAAAAAAGATTATAAAAAAAAAATAAAGTTAAGTAATAGTAAGAGTTTCTAATAGAAAGAGCTAGCTTCTGGAAACAAACGTGAATCGCGCATAATGTAAGAATTCAACAAGGAATGGCAATATAAGTTTCCATTTCGTGAAATTATTGAATTAGGAAGATTAAAAATGATCTTGTAGGGGAGAGTGGTACTAGTTGTCACAAAATTTGAATGAACTGCTGTAACTCCCACAAATTAAGCAATAATGGCACTGCAAAACTTTTAAAGATAAATTCAATATTTTATTCTTCAATCCTGACATGAATAACGAATATTATTTTAAAATAAATCAAAAAATTTTCTAGATAAAAAATTCAACTCGTCTGGGACAAGTTAACCCACCCGTGGGGTAAGTTGTCTCAACGCGTAGTGTCCGTTGTCACACCTCTTAATCGTCGTCGCTGCCGCACTCCGAAGAACAATTTAAGCAGCAATGTATCAAACAATTACTTTCAATGCATTATGTGCCCAACGTTTGCAGTTTATATATTGACGACAATTGTTATTGAATTTGACGCTTGACAACAAACTTCACGTAGTGAATCCACGTTATCTTTATTGATACTAGCTGTAATCGGCTTGCATCATGATATCTGAAGATGTCCGGCCTCGGTTTGTAAGTCGTTTGCGATTTCTTGGCATATTTCCTTAAATTCAAATAAAACATAGAATACTTTCAAAATGGTTATATGAAATTATATGTGACAACAAGCCCCACAAGCGCTGTGACAACCTGTACCATTTGGAACAAAATGTAAACAATGTTCTGTAAATTTAAATATAAGGTTTTATCTAAAAATTCATAAGTATTTGCAAAATATAATATTCATTGTATTGGAAATTCATTTAAAGTTGAATATTGCACACTTCTATTTGTCCAACCACAAATTTTTAAAAAATATATAAAAATATACAAATCCAACTTAGTTTCTTAAATCACTTTTAAGTTTTGCAAAACAAAACTACCGGCTCTTAAACTTTCTTGGGATGCTAGAAATTGCAATAGCGTATAGATGACATTGATATTTAACTCGATAACGTGTTGAATCAAAAGATATTGGCGTTGTGACAACTAGTACTTGAGACAACGGGGACGACTCTCCCCTACCTTGTAAGATAAGTTGACAATTCAAAGAAATGCGATGTATGTACTTCAGCATTTATTCATATTTATTCAAGCAGGTTTTATTAATGAGTGAAATTTGAGCCGTTTACTTAAATGGTAGTGGTCGTCTTATCATGTTTTTTTTAAAAACCTTTCAATACGCTAAAATATCATGCTGTCCATTAAAATTTGTATTCTTATGTTACCTTTAGTTCTGAATAAAAAAAAAAATATAAACTAAGTCAACTGTTTTTAAATATCATAACCAAGCTTTCAAAAAATTATTTAAAACCTTTGTCACACTGTTTGAATTAGTGTCACACATAATGGCATTAAAAATGTGACTACTAGTGTGACAACCATTGCAACACAAGCTTCATGCCATTTTGTGACAAACAATGTGAACGTACTTGTCATCCTACAAAAAATCATTAAAACCTGCCACACAAAAAATGACAATGTAGTACACAGTGGAAATAAGAATATCTAAAATCGAAAAAAAATACATGATTAGAAACTGTTTTCCCAATAAAATAATTTTGAGCGTTGTCATGGGTAGAGTTGCCCTGTGATATTTTTACCCGGTTGTAGTTTTTCATAGTACACCACGCCAAATTGGTTCCACAGACATCAAATATATAACATGACCTTGTCACTGTGGTTATTGGACTTTGGCATCGATTTTGGCATATGCCCGGGCGGTTATCGGTTATGTTTTGGTTATGCCAAAACTAATATGTGAAAATCGATTACATTTTTCTCGTTAGCTTCTTGCAGCATTCGATGGCATTTAGCTGCATTTTTCTACAAATGAAAGCAGACAAGTAAACATTCCAGCGTATTGAGTTTTGTTAGCACAAAAATTGACTTATTCGGAGCACACAAAAACTTTTTTGTTTACACTTCAGTGAATCGACACGTGCTGCAAAAAAAGTCTAAAGATGGGACTTTAATAAGGTATCGCCCAAAGAAATTCGTGGAAAAATAAGGTCAGGAGATGCATTCCAGTGTAGAAACCAAGATTCCTAGAAAGAAGGATAAGAACAAGGAATAAGACAAGGAATAACAGCTAAACTAATTTTCAAAATTTCAGGAGAGCATTTTTAAGATTAAAAATGCTGCCTAATATAAGGGTACCCTGACTTTTGCTGTTTAGATTTGATAGCCTTGAAAATTTAATTTTCAAGCTACAACCATACAAATTTGCGCAATGAAAGTCATAACCTCACTTTGTCCTAACTCGACTTTAACGGTTATTCCTTCTCGACACAGAATTGTTCTTTAATTATTTTCCAAAAATAGCTTTATTTCAATTTTCAATTGTGATGACCGGATTATAAAGATTATTAAACGTAAAAATTTCGCTATTGAATCAAACATGAGATTATTTGTATAAATTTTTAGACGCTCGTGGCCCAAGCCGGTTTTTTCAAGTTCCGTTACTCCCGCTGCCAATTATGAGCTGCAAAGCAGAGAACTACATGAGACCATTCGTCATTTTTTGCCACTCGAATAACAATCGTCGTCAGCCACAATCGCACAAAAAAAAAATGCATGCATACCACTCGAGTTCGTAAACAACGATTGCTGCTTAGCACAGTATGCGACGACTGCAAATCGATACAAAGGCAGCATCCAGACAATGCTAACATTCGAATGTTTCGCTGGAAGCTCGAGTGTTTGATGCTGGACTCGAGCTCGAGTGGAATTTTATTTTTGTTTTCTTTGCTTTTTTTTTGCCTGGCGTTTTGTTTGTGCGCAGTTTTTTTTATGCTTTCAAGAACAAATACACCAAAAAGCCAACACCAACAACAAATCGTTGGATACGTCCCAATCAACCATTTAGAAATAGTGCTTGGATTAAGCTTACATGCAATACAAAAAGCAAGCCTTATCCAATCACGCTTAAAAAACATTTGCCCGGGTAATAAATTTCCAAGTTGCTTTGTATAACTATTGCGTAAAACACATAAAGCAAGTGATGTACAATAATACTTGGAAAGGCTTGCATTAAGTAAGTGTTTTGCAATCATACTTAGATAACACTTACAACGGTAATAGTTTTACAACTGCTCAAAGTTGTGATGCTCAAGTTGTCATATGCGGTGGTTCGCGCGTTCGATCCCTGGGGTAGCAAACACAAAAATTTTTGAAGGCATGCAATTTTTCATATAAATATATGCTTCAATTTTAACAAACGAATATAAAAAATAAATAAAAATAAAAATGTTCCGGTTGGAAATTGAACCTTGGATGTCCAAATCACAACAAATCAAATAACCAGTGGCTTACCAACTGAGCCACGGAATAAAAATTTTTCGCGAGTGCTAATTGATTTGTTGAATCTAGCACACTTGGAAAACGCTTATTAAAACACTTATATCCAATTGTAAAAACAACACTTGGGTTAAGCTTGAAGTAAGGAATATTATTCCAAGGGTTCACTTTCGTTTATCCTACAATTACATGTAAGCGTTCTACAATAGTAAATGAAAGCCTTATCCAAGCTTGAGGCTTACGCTTGTAAGCTTGTTTAAAGCTTATTCCAAGCTTGTTTGGCCGATTGGGGTGGCACAGTAAGCTAGTACCAACAACAAAAAAATACAAAATCCACACAACGCCAGCGACTGTGCAAAAGCTAAAATCATGTGTTTGTATTCTAACAATAAAAAGAACAGAAACAACAACACGCATGTTGGCTCGACAAGTTTAAATTATTGAACACACGAAAAAAAAACAAGCATCGATCGACAGTGCGCAATTACAACAATAAAACAATAAGAAGTAAGAGTGAAGCTGAACACTGAATTCGGCGAATTACAACAATCATGAAAATATCGAAGTTGTTTTAAAAGAGTGGAAAGTCCCCTTTTACACTTGTCAAGAAATGGAAGCAATTTTTCGAGTTCGAAAAACTTGCCAGTACACTTGACTGTGTACCGTCAACTTTTTCCTCTTTCGTCGCTTCCTATTTGCGGCGAATTGGCCTACAAGCTCAGAAAATTGACTTCAATTCTTGACTAATGTAAAAGGGGTAAAAGAGTTCAGCGCTGGCAAGCGCTGCTGCAGACTACAGTTAATATTTTTTCCTGCTGCGAATAAACATAAAGGGTATGTTCGAGGCACTCAATAAATGCGGCAACACTGCGGCCTTTTTACACGCTTGCAACACTGTTGCAGATGCTCAGCTGATACCATGCTGATATTTTGCGCGTATTTTGCACAATTTTCAAAAATTAAAGCAAATATGGATTTTTGCGCAAGTTTAATTTTAGATAGCATGGAAAGTGATCAAAGTTTGTTGTTGAAATTGGAAGAATCTAGAATTAAGAGACTTAAGAAGAGAAAGTGGCTGATTGCAGAAATTATGAAGAAAAGAAAAGTGACGAAGACGAAACATTTTTTTAAAACCATTGAATTATATCCTGGTGATATATTTTTGACGCATTTCCGAATGTCCCGCGAGACGTTTGTTGTAAGTTGTATGATTTGCATTTTTATTTACTAATATAAGAAAGTTTTTCTTAGAAATTGAAGAATGCTGTGGAACCATTCTTTTCAACGGCCCCAGGAGAATTTTTGTTAGAATCTTCCTTGTTTATTACTTTATGGAAGCTCAGCAATAGCAGGGTTACATACCGCGAGCTTTCCGACAGGTTTGATGTTGGAAAAGGGACTGCCCACAAAATTTTTTTTAAAACTATTAAAGCCATATGCAACCTTAAAAATAAAATACATTGGCCCTCTGCTTCCCAGCAGAAAACTATCATTGAAGATTTCCAAACAAGCAGAGCGAATCCGTTTCCTTTTGTAGTCGGTTGCATGGATGGAATCCACTTCAATATAAATACTCCAAAGACTGATGCTATCAGCTATTACGACCGCAAAGGAAACTTTTCAATTATTATGCAGGTACATTTTTAATTGTAGATGTTTTAGGACTTTATATAAAACGTACCTATTCAATCCTCTAGGCCATATGCGATAGCAAGTTTCGCTTTTTAGATGTTTTCATCGGTTACCCAGGCAGCTGCCACGATGCGAACGTATGGAAAAATAGCCCAATATACAGTGGAATAACGTCCGGACAAATACAGCTCACAAAAGATGCTATAATTTTAGCAGACTCAGCCTACCCTCTTTCAAAATATTTAATGGCGCCTTATAGGGATAATGGGCATCTGTCTCGGGAAGAAAAACAGTTCAACTATATTTTAAGTTCGACACGAGTAATCATTGAGCAGGCCTTTGGTATTTTGAGGCAAAAGTTTAAAATTCTGAATCATATTGATGTCACATCTCAAAAAGGCATATCAGAAGTTGTGTTGGCTTGTACCATTTTGCACAATTTCATAATAGAAAATAATACTAATATATCTGAAGTTAATAATACGCTTCAAAATTTGGAGAGTTCAAGTGGTCAAGAAATGGAATTACCTGAAAACATAAACGACTCTAATGAAGGAGTTATTAGAAGAAATAATTTAAAAATGTTGTTTGCATCGTAAGCTTTTTAATTCATTTCAATAAAATACATTAATATATCATCGTGGAAGTTTTTTAATACATAAAATCAAGGTAATGTTATAATTGTACTTGGATGACAAAACGATAAATAAAAGTTAATTAAATTTAATTATTACATAAAAATAAGTTAATATTAAATTTGTACTTGGATTACAAAAAAAGTAAATATAAATTCATTTATTACATAAAATAAGTTAATGTTAAATTTGTACTTGGATTACTAAAAAGTAAATAAAAGTGAATTAAATTCATTTATTACATAAAAACAAGGTAATGTTAAATTTGTACTTAGATGACAAAAAGATAAATAAAAGTTAATTAAATTCATTGAGAACTATAAATCACCATCGGTGTTGTTGTTGAAAGTAAGTGCTCCTGGAATCAGATTTGCAACCGACAAATAATTCGCTCAGGCTTCATGGAGTGATGTCTGCTTAAGGTGTCACACAAACCGATGTTATCCGATAACATTTAAGCAAAGTATTCCTCAGTTCCTATTCTAATTACAATAGCACTTACTTTCTACAACAACACCGATATTGATTTATAGTTCTCAATGAATTTAATTAACTTTTAATTTTTCCGTCCTCTTCCAAAAAACTAAGATATAAGGAAGCGGTGTTTTTGCTCAAAAGTGTGGTATTTTTCTTATTTGTGATAGTTGACACAAACACATAAACATTTACACAGGGCCGCATTCGGTTGCATCGTAAAAGAAGGCGCAAAGTATTCAGATTAGAATTACATAAAAATTCAATTTGATAATGAAATAGAATAAAACGTTTGATAATTACAAACATAAAAAAAAATTTATTGTATTTCCACACCACCCTTGAGGTATACAATTTGGTGCGTTACCGATTTTTTTTCTGGGTGTTCGGTTCCCCTGTAGGCCTATTTCACCCCCTAAAAAAGGAGAAATGTTTAGTAAAGAATTTTCAATACAAAAAATTAGAAAAAAATTATATGCGGATAACATGCAAATAATATAAATACATAAAGGGTGATTTTTTTGAGGTTATGATTTTCATGCATTAGTATTTGACAGATCACGTGGGATTTCAGACATGGTGTCAAAGAGAAAGATGCTCAGTATGCTTTGACATTTCATCATGAATAGACTTACTAACGAGCAACGCTTGCAAATCATTGAATTTTATTACCAAAATCAGTGTTCGGTTCGAAATGTGTTTCGCGCTTTACGTCCGATTTATGGTCTACATAATCGACCAAGTGAGCAAACAATTAATGCGATTGTGACCAAGTTTCGCACTCAGTTTACTTTATTGGACATTAAACCAACCACACGAATGCGTACAGTGCGTACAGAAGAGAATATTGCGTCTGTTTCTGAGAGTGTTGCTGAAGACCGTGAAATGTCGATTCGTCGCCGTTCGCAGCAATTGGGTTTGTGTTATTCGACCACATGGAAGGTTTTACGCAAAGATCTTGGTGTAAAACCGTATAAAATACAGCTCGTGCAAGAACTGAAGCCGAACGATCTGCCACAACGTCGAATTTTCAGTGAATGGGCCCTAGAAAAGTTGGCAGAAAATCCGCTTTTTTATCGACAAATTTTGTTCAGCGATGAGGCTCATTTCTGCACTGTTTGGTGTGGTTTGTACGCTGGTGGAATCATTGGACCGTATTTTTTCAAAGATGCTGTTGGACGCAACGTTACGGTGAATGGCGATCGCTATCGTTCGATGCTAACAAACTTTTTGTTGCCAAAAATGGAAGAACTGAACTTGGTTGACATGTGATTTCAACAAGATGGCGCTACATGCCACACAGCTCGCGATTCTATGGCCATTTTGACGGAAAACTTCGGAGAACAATTAATCTCAAGAAATGGACCGGTAAGTTGGCCACCAAGATCATGCGATTTGACGCCTTTAGACTATTTTTTGTGGGGCTACGTCAAGTCTAAAGTCTACAGAAATAAGCCAGCAACTATTCCAGCTTTGGAAGACAACATTTCCGAAGAAATTCGGGCTATTCCGGCCGAAATGCTCGAAAAAGTTGCCCAAAATTGGACTTTCCGAATGGACCACCTAAGACGCAGCCGCGGTCAACATTTAAATAAAATTATCTTCAAAAAGTAAATGTCATGGACCAATCTAACGTTTCAAATAAAGAACCGATGAGATTTTGCAAATTTTATGCGTTTTTTTTTAAAAAAAAGTTATCAAGCTCTTAAAAAATCACCCTTTATAAATATTAATATATCTTTAAAACCACATTCATTTCTAAAAAAAAATCTTAATACATAAAAGTTAAACATAAATATTTTAAAATACAATTTTCATTTTATACTCCTTTAAAATGTATAGTTTTATGCAATTTTTGTCGTATAGTTGGCTTTTCATTTGTTTTTTTTGTGATGTAAAAATAACGCGTTTTTAAAAAAATTTCAATTAATTTTTTAACTACAATATTATAATGGTCTGAATTCTTAATATGACCTTCAAAAATGGTTTTTCCAAGAAGAGAATGCTGTGTATTAATAAAAATTCTATTATAATATAAAGGATGCAAAATAGATTTATTTTTATCTAATAACTTTGTTTGTATCCGAAGTTCCTTTTCAGCAATAATACAAACATCTTCTACTGATTTCGATGGTATTTTCAAATATCCGCGCGATTTAAAACTTATTAAAGATTGCTGATTTAATTCACCCTCTAAATCTTTTTTGCATTCATTGCATTTTAAAATTGACTGCAACTTGAAAACAACAAACCCTGCTATATACTTAACTACATGATATGTATATTCAGTTAAAACACTAGGATCTGAAAAATAATTGTGATCGTTAAAAAATAATTCATTATCTCTTTCATCATTATCTATGATTCTTATAAATACTTTTTGAGTTGACTCAACAGACTCTACATTTTTAGATTTTATTGAATTTGAAGAACTAATATTTAAAATTTCTACATTCTCTAGTGGTACACAATTACCTATGCCTCCCTCTCTAATTTTACATCTAATAATTAATTTCTTATAAGCTGCCTTAAACTGCTTAACGGAAGGATTATCGTTGTGCCCTAAATGAGAACGAATCGAACTAAAAAATAATTCTAAATGATCCTGATTTAACTTGTAAAATGGTACAAAATGCAATATTTTGCTAGCTATAAATCTTTCATAAATTACTTTTATATTTTTAATACATGCTATAATACCTATAAAACCAGTCTTTCTGCGGCTACTTACTATTAACTGCCCATTTAGCATGCGAAGCTGACTTAAATATGAAACTAAATTATTTTCAAAAGACAATAAACTATCAATGTTTGCATTACAAAGAGCTTTTTCAAACCCAAACTTATACATGCTTCTAGTATTCAAAATGTCAAAAACATTATTAACATTCCTAATGAATTTTACGGTACCCTCACTACCTTGAAATTCTGGCAAAATCAATATTTCTCTACAAAAATCTAACGCATCTGCTACAGATTTACTAAGAGCTTGCACTGCAAGCCTAACTTTCATCTTCTGATCAGAAAAATAAATATGAGCCCTTTTCAGCTTATTCCCTAAATGCAGTTCTTCTCTTTCCTGTAAATCAACCAATTTCTGAAGATACTGCCATTTAATGATATTGCTATCGGAATCCTCAAACTCTCCTATTTCTGCAAAAAAATTTCTTATTAATTTAACCATATGGCAAGGGTCCGGAAAAACACAAAATTTAAATGGTAAAGAGTCTAAATTAAAAAAACTCTCTGAACTTATATCCGAAATATCACACCCCAAGAGTCTAGCTGCGGTAAAGTTAACTGCTGCGCCATCAAAAGTTACTCCAACTACCTCAGCTCCTGTGGCTAAAATATGTTCTAGGCAATGCTTGATCATACTTACCTTCTGATTTGCATCGAGAGACGTGATAGGGAAATACCCTACAGGGATTTTCCAACTCCGGTTGACGCACACAACCATGAACACCAGAATTTGGGTTGCTTCTGTGCTGCTGCAGTCACCAGCTCCAATAAAGGTGTATCCAATTGACCCTTTGCTGCTCCAATCTATATGTCTGATAATACAATTTTCTATTCTTAAAAAGAAAAAAAAAATATTTTTAAGATCCTTACCTTCGAATCGCCATCTCATCAAAAACTAAATTTAATATTATTTTCTCTGCTTTATTTCGTGCTTCTTCCACAGCTGCACTGATTGCTTCGAACGATTCAGTTGTAAACCCTGGACAGCAATCAATACTCTCGTACCATTTGGCTAGAGTACGAGAGTGTGGTAAGCAATTGTCGAAATTTTGTCGTACAAAATCGTATGCTTTTGGTGACAAGAAGTTTAAATTTAACGCAAAAGATCTAATAGCTGGTTGGTACATCCTTGCGTTTGGCATGCCCTTTATTTTCCTCAGCTTTCTTTGAAACAGATCTGCGTTCATGTCACCAAGATTGCTTAGAACATCAGCAGTCTCTTCGTTAATTAAATTTTTTTTCTTAATTTCTGTCACAATATCCTTTAAAGAGGCAATTCTTTTTGCTTTACGCCAAACTTTCTGATTTAAAGTTTTAATTTTTTTATTTTTTTCCAAAATTTTATGCCTTAGCACTCTAAGCTTGTCTTTTACTATTTTTTTTCGCGGTGTATTTGACATATCATCGTTTGACTCCATTGCTCTTTTCATCGACTTTTTTTTAATTGCTACATTTTCAACTTTATGTTGTTTTGCAAGTGATGTCAAAATTGCGTCGCGAGGTGGCGTTATTTGTATATTTGACAACACTTGCACGTTTTCTTTGTTGTTGTCTTTGTTGACAAGCTCTCAACTGCAGGTAGGCAGCGAAACGATTTCTCTGTGAGAATTACGTTTACATAGAATTTTAAGAATTTTTAAAAATTTTGTAGATAAATCTTCATCACCGATAGGATCAATACATGGTACCGCTGACGGAAATAACCTGCGGCTCGAACATGAATTGCCGATGAAATCATTTTCAAAAAAATGTTTGGAGCAAACACGCGATCCCTCATTTATGGCTTCAGGTTGTAGACCTAAGGAACGAATCCATTTCAATTTAATATCCAATATATGCGGAAATCTGAAAAGAAATCAAGAAAATATATTATATCTCATCAGCGAACCATAATTAATATAAGCGCCCCATATTTAACATCAGCGCCCCAAAATGTATTCGACTGTGAAAAATAAGTTCGCCCCTGAATCAATGTTTCCATTTTGACAGATGTGGGTGCACCAAATTGGCGCGAAATCAACTGGCTCTAATTTGCTTTTTAACCAATTTCTAATTAGAATTATTTAAATTTAAAGCACAAACAAGTTTAAAAAGCTTTATTATAATATAATTAAAGTGATTTTGTTAAAAAAAATCAAATCGGTGTGGGTTAACTTACCTATGGAATGAAATCGCATTGTTTTTTACTCTACGGGAATTCGTACAATTTTTAACCGCACAACGCATGTTTAAATAATTTGTTTATAGTTTTTTCTTTAAGTAAACACTGTTTTTAGCAATTAAAATCGCTTATAAATTAATTATTTTGTATAATTTCACTTTTAACACTTCCAATTGGATGTAAATGAACTCATAAATGTCAAAAAACACTCTTTGTCTCGCTCGCTCAATTTATGAAGTATGCCACAGTTCACGTACACTGTGTGTGTGCAAAACACCATTTCCTTATATCTTTCTTCTTTGTCCTCTTCTCCAAAATTTTCGCTAACTCCAACATGGCTTTTATTTTGTCCTTTTCAATTTCCAGTTTTTCCTTTTCCAATTTCAACACTTCTACGTGCCTCTTTTGTTCTTTGCATGCTTCTTCTTTAAAGAACAAAAGCGTCTCGTTCACGTTACTTTTGCAGCGCCTCTTTGCTTTGGAACTAGCACTTCTTTCGGTATCGCTATCGGAGCCACTGTCGTTTGTCTCAACAATCCAGACATCACTTGTAGTTGAGCAACTCGGCAGCGATGATTGCATATTTTGCACAGGAGGACGAATGGAGTGCCGTCTGCCGTAAACTGCATCAAATTCTTCAAAAAATTCCCAACTCGTTGCATCTCTCCCTGTGGCACTGTTCCTCTTCTTGATCCGCTTATAGGATGCCATCAAGTTTAGAAATTTCCTTTGTAGAACTTCCTTCGAGTGTGTTACTTCTGGATTTGCGGCCTTCATTTTGTCCAGCACTTTACCCCACAGCACTGACTTCTTCTTTTTGCCGGCTGCAAAATCTTGCTCCATGTCGAGCCGACATCTCAAAAGAAGTTTGTTGAACGCAGTACCATTTTCACTTAAAATAAAGAATTCATTAGTATATTAGTAATGTAAATTAGTAAAAATAATTACTATATTTTACGAATTAGGCCAATAATATTCGTAAAATATAATAATAAATTAAATAAATACACATTTTTCTTACTTCTCTTCAGCCATTATTTTTCTGCAGACAAAAATTTCGTGTTGCCGCTTTTTAGCATTTCCCGCGCATCAAATGTCAAATTTTTATTCGCTAGAACGTTTTGCTTTTGCCAATGTTGCCAGAAATTAGCATAGAACGTGATGCTTTGACAAATCATGCAACACAGCCGCAGTGTTTGCAGCTCGAACGTACCCAAAAGCATGAATATTCGTTGCTTTTGGCGAATGTTGCGAATATCTGGCTTCGTCGGACATCATGTTTCGCAGGCATTCGTATTCGCCATCGCTCGTACTCTACGGCATTCGTACCAGAGCGATTGGTGCATGTCTTTGCGCATTAATTTTAATGCAGAAGGCAAATTCGTAGCTCGCATTTTGACAACACATTCAAAACGCCATTTGAATGCACTCAAGTTGTTCTCTGCTGCAAAGTACAAACCGAAACACGAGCAAACCAGTGATGGCATTTGCTGTTTTGGATTTCGTAACGAATCAAGTTGAAAATAGTACTTAATTGAAGTCAATCGTATCGAAAATTTTAAAATTTGCATTCGACCCATTGTTTATATAATTTTAAATATATTTGAAGTACAAGTTTATATTCTTACGAGTATATCATATTGCTACAAATAAAATTTAATCCTGATTTAAGAAAAAGTTTTCTTACACAACTTTACAATCGTCGTTGTCTATCTTCGTTATTATTATAAATATTTTTTTATATCTTTTACGATAGTTGAGTGTTATAACATGAATTATTATTGAATTTATAGTAAGAGGATCTCTTGTTTTTATTCAAGTTGAAATAGTTTTTTATTGTATATGGTTTCTCAATTTTGATTTAACCAAATTTTAGATTGAAAAAATATATTCAGCAGTTCCCCTAAAACTACATCCAACAAGGGCTTATCAAATAAATTTTAAGCATAAGAAACTTTTCTAAGGCCCGTTATCTGATCTCAATTTTAAACAAAGTTTAAAACGCCTTAACCTCAGTTTAAATTTTAACGCCGATAACTTATCTCAAAAAATCAAAGTTTAACTTGGTGAGGCAAGTTTAAATTTAAACACAGAAATTCTAGGTTTAAAAAACTTAAACTTAGATTTTGTCAAAAGTTCTCTGAAAACATTGGAAATATTCTCAATAATAAACAAAAAATAAAAAAATTATACTTCAAAAAATTCAAAACAATAAAAAAAAACATATCTTAAAATTTGAAAAAAAAATATTCCAATGAAACTGACAATTTGCCTTATTTTATCAAAAATTTTTGAAATATTTTGATGTTCTACGTCAAAGTTGTAGAATTTTTACTACAGTGCTGCTCAAATATATTTTTTAATCTCAGTTTAAATTTTTAAACAGAGTTTAAGTAAACTGCCGATAAAAATGAGATAAGTTACGAAAATAATTTTAACTGTGTTTAAAATTTAAACTCTGTTTACGAAATCTGAGGTTAAGGCCCGTTAACTGATCTCCGAAGTTTAAATTCCTTGCATTTTTACGTGAACGAATAATTTTTTTTAAAATTTTTTTTTTTTTGATTGCGAAAAAACTACTCTCCCAAATGTAAAAATTAGTTGAACAAACATATAGAAAATTTGGTTGGGCTTATATGAGCTTATAATGTGGTGACCGTGGCATGCAGGTTAAGTGTGTGGCTTAGCATGCTCGGAGCCCGGGTTCGATCCCCAGCCGTGGCGAAAAGTTTTTTCAATAAAAAAAAAAAAAAAAAATTTTCTGATCGGTCACCACCTCTCTGCAGACAATGGCAAACCTCAGAGAGTAAAAAATGCCATGTAAAGTTTCTTGAGAACATGAGCCGTTCGGAGTCGGCATAAAACTTGTAGGTCCAGTTTTCGGTCGAATAACACACACAACACAATTGATCATAAGAAGCTCGGTCAAAGTCCTTTCAAGGGCTGAAATGGCCAATTTGTTTTTTTTTTTTTTTTTTTTTTATATGAGAGAATTGATTGTATATTTAAATGTATGCCACTATGTTTTAAAAAAGCGAGCAAAACTTAAAAATTAAAAAAAATGTATCCATAAAAAAAAAAATTGCAAAAAGACTTGCGACGTTCTCGTTTAGAGACCCCAAATCTATAAGAGAACAATTAAAGAAAGTCTAAAGTCGGTCTAAGCCGACTATGGAGTACCCTAAACCTCCTTTAATATTTAAATATAAATCAAAATATTAAAACAAATAATTTTTATTTTTGATATATAGAATATATTTGTACATATTTTAACATTCTTAATTACATAGGATGAATTAATGTGGTTTGTATGTGTAGTGGGCGTGTTTTTAAAATAAAAACTTTATTATAGTGTTATCAATTTTGTTTGTTTAATGTGTGGTGGGAGTGTTTGTGGGCGGGTGACATTAATTTTTTCTAAACATCTTAATTTTTTTATTAAATTCATATTTGATTTAGTTTAACATTATATAGTAAAAATATAAGCGTCTTTATAGACTTCTCAATTTTGTGGGTTGTATGGGAGATGAGCGTGCTTGTGGGAAGAACATGCCCATTTTTTTATTTACGTCTAAGGTTTGATATAACTAACATACATATCAAGTTTTATCTGTGTAGCTTCAATACAACGCTCTATATAGTGTTTTAGATTTTGTGCCCGTTTGGGAGGTAGGCAAGTCCGTGGACCAATTCCAAAAATATTCAATAGTGCAGAATCTGCACTGCAGATCCTTGGATCCATGTGACCATGTGTACTCTTTCTTATCCTGTGTTTCCAGACAACACACAGACGGACGGATATACGGACAGACATGGACAAATCAACTCACGAGGTGACGCTGATCAAGAATATATATTCTTTTATATACCGAACTCGCTTATTTCTTAGTATTACAAACGTTTGCAGAAAGTTAATATAATCTGTCCTTTCAGGTTTGGTTTTTTTTTAACGAAGTTTTATTTGTTGTTAATTATAAACAACATTATTAAAAATAGTAGAAATAATTTGTTCTTTCTTCCCAAAATTGGTATCAATTACCCTTAATGCCCTAATACCCTGAAATTAAATAGTCAGGCTATGAACAATCTTACAAGGAAAAAAATATAAAAGTTAAAATTGAAACGATTCGCTTGAATTCGCTTGAGATTATCTTCATACTGTCAAAAAAGAAATTTGCATTATTCTGTTGATCCTATAAATCGACCTTTCAATGGTGCATTTTCACCAGAAAGTAATAGTAATTTTGAAAATTTTTTCGAAAAAAACGACAAAGTGGGTAGTAGATGAAAGTTACTCATTTCTGAGTATCATTTCAAAGAATTTTGAAACAACATATAATGGGTTTATAAAATAAAACAACAAAAAGGCGTGTAGCCAAGTCAACTTGTATAAAAGGAAAAAACTGTTTTTATTCTTATTACTAGCAACCCTCAGCGGCCTTGCTCGCGATATGTTTTAATGTAAGAAACAAGGTCTTATGTAATTTGTTGTATTATTGTTTAAGTATTGTCTTATCGATTAAAAATTTCAAATTATTTTGCAACTTAGGCCAGTTAACTGACCTTAATTTTAAACAAAGGTTAGTTTAAGCAAAGGTTAGTTTAAACAAAGTTTAAAATGCCTTAACCTCAGTTTAAATTTTAACGCTAACTTATAACTAACTTATAACTAACCGATAACTTATCTCATAAAATCAAAGTTCAACTTGGTGAGGCAAGTTTAAATTTAAACACAGAAATTCTAGGTTTAAAAAGTTTAAACTTAGATTTTGTCAAAAATTCTCTGAGAACATTGGAAATATTCTCAATAATAAACAAAAACTAAAAAATAAAAAAATCATACTTCGCAAAATTCAAAACAATAAAAAAAAACATATTTTAAGTTTTAAAAAAAAAATATTTCAATGAAACTGATAATTTGCATTATTTTATCAAAAATTTTTGAAATATTTTGATGTTCTACGTTAAAGTTGTAGAATTTTTAGGTCTGTTCCCGTACTTTTTGGACTAAAAATGGTAAAACTGTCAAAAGTCTGAGAATGAGAAAAAATCTTTCGAAAATAGAGAAAAACACAAAAAACTACGGGAACGATTCTCAGACTAAAATTTTAAAAACTGTCAAATAAGATAGCTTGTCTTGCATTGCCTTGATGTGAAGCATCGGCATTGCAGATGAAATGCCTAAGATTTTTAATAATATTGAAATGAATTCTCAAGTTAAGAATTTATATTAGTTTTTACACATTTTCACATGTTTCTGGGTTCCATTTTAATAGTTTCAAAGAAGTTTTGATGTATCGCAATTTCTTTCCTAACTTGTAAACAGCTGATTTTAAGCTGTTTGACACTTTTACCATTTTTACGCGAAGAAATTTCTCAGACTAAAACTTGCAACTTTTGACAAGGAGGGGAAATGTTTTACTCTCTCGATTGCACTCTCTTTTACCATTTTTTCGTGTACGGTTCTCGGACTAAAACTGGTAAATTGAACTAAAACTTTCGAGTACGGGAGCAGACCTTTTACTACAGTGCCGCTCAAATATGTTTTTTAATCTCAGTTTAAATTTTTAAACAGATTTTAAGTAAACTGCCGATAAAAATGAGATAAGTTACGAAAATAATTTTAACTGACAAGGAAAGGTCCCCAGGTGACAGTCTCCGATTTGAATGATTTTCGGATATGTGATAGAAGACAAAAATCTAAGGTTGACGTATTTTTTATATGTGCTCAATCGATGGTTTAGGGTTTCAAACTCGCGTTCAAAAATCAGCGAAAATTTCGTTTTTTCGCTATAATTTCGCTATTTTCCATGAAAATATTTACAAATTTGGTAGCAAACGAAAGCTCTAACAAAACCACACACGATGGCATAAATTTTTCATAAGAAAATTGTGTTGTAATTTTGTTGTTGTAATTTTTAGTAATGTTTAGTCGATATCAAAGAAGTATGTTGACACAATTATTTCATATTATTTTATGTTGGATTTAAGGCAATTTGTAAACTTATTTTTTTTTGTTTTTTAAATTTTTTTACTGTTTATAATAAAATTTTTGTTTTATTGAAATGCATTTATTTTCCTTAAATAAAAAATTTCATTACATTAAAAGTACCCAATATGGGTATCAACAATTTTATTTTTTTATGGCCTATTCTCATGTTTAAATATTTTATCGGAAAAGCTTACATTTCATAGGGCTTCCGTACAAAATGTGTGCTTTTTTCTTGTTAGTCTCATCGCACCAATAAATAATAGTTTTAATCATCCAAAGTACCATTTATGGACATTTTTACAATATGCATAAGAAATGGAATGCATCTCATATTTCTTTAAAAAATGTTTTTTGATTTTTGCAGAAAATATCATAAAAATCTTCTTCTAATTTCAAAACCTCAACATTGTGAATGAATAACTCATCAGTATGAAAATATTTTTTTATACTATTACACAGGAGGTGACAGGAGTAAGGCTGCGATTATAGACAGACAGGCTGAAATCTGTGTGAAGAAACGAGATGCAGATAGCTATCTATCTCGCTTGTTCACATTGCCTGCCTGCCTGCCTGTCTGACTCGGCGCTCACTATAACCGCAACCTAACAGAAGTTACCATACTGATTCGACTTCACGCCGTATGGATACATACCGCGTTGAGCTCATTTCTTCGGCTATGGTTGATCGTCAAAAAGACGCAAATGGCTGGTTGAATGCATTTTATTTACCAATATATATACTCTTCAATATATAAACTCTTCTATTCAATATATACACTCGTTGACAGTTGTTCGCCAAATACAAGTGATGGCGGAAAGTATAATTTTTTATACTAACTGAGGATTTGGAACTTTTTTGTTACGCGAGAGAAACATTTTCATTTTTATTTTCGAGTGTATTTGCCCCAAAGCAAGAACACGAAATTTTATTTTTTGAAATTTGTTAACCCGTGCAAACAAATCACACAAAAAAAAAAGTATCAAAAATGATATGAATATATAGGGAAGTAGGGTTAAAATAGATCCACAAAGAGAAGTTTAACAGTATTTATTTAGGTTATCTGTTTAAAAATTTCAGATTTTTTCTAATTAAAACAAAACCTTCATGATATGTTTAAGTGATATTGCAATAATGTGCATTACTTCAATGCATTTAAGTGATAATGAAAAATAAGTGCATTACTTGTCATACACTTTAGTGTAAAAACGATTAATGCGTTACTTTGATACGAAATTAATTTCGTTTTATTTATTGATAACGCAAAAATAATGCAAGTAGCAAGGATCTGAATTTAATATCATATTATGAAATGCATCATGATATTTATTATTTTATTTATCATATCGTCATATGAAATCAAAAAAAGTCTTAATTTACCAAAAATTTAAAATCGACTTTTGGATTGATTATGATGTACCGAATCGAAATATATGTTCTTGCAAAGTTTACCACTCAAAATGTAAAATGTTTCAAATGTGACTTGGGTTTTTTTGATTGCATATGACGTTATGCAAACGTTGTTATTTTTACAAGAATAAAAAGAAAATCCTTAAATATTGCTTTTTTGTGATATTAGATTTGAAAATACATTAGGGGTATTCACACTGAACTCGTTATTTGGTTAGTAGTTACTTCATTAAATTTGTTAACTGTGAACACACCCTTATGTTTAATCTCGTTAGCCTGGTAGTCGTTATTGAATAACAGCTGATTTGGCTTTTCGCAAATTACAATTGCTGAAAATTTATAAATAAAAAGTGGAAAATGCCACAAACGGGGACAAAATCTAAAATAATTCAACATTTGATTCCAGACGCTATGCAGCAAATTTCGGTTATTGAGGGTAAAGAATAAAATTTAGTGAAATATGTGAAATAAAAATTATTCTATGCAAATATTTTTTTACGGATTAATAGATGTATTCAGTGAAGACGAAGACCTAGTCGAGGATACCTTGGATGACCTTTATGATGATTTGTACGCTGTCATGAATTGCCGCAGAGGTGTGGACAATTTGGTTCCAAAATCAATTCATCATTTTCGCCAAATGATGCGACTTGACAGATCGTAATTTGCTCATCTCTTATCACTTCTATCTAACAACGAGGTATTTACCAAATGCACGGGCAAGCAGTTTCCAACAGATCTACAACTCGCTATAGTTCTATACAGATTGGGTTCATATGGCGAGAGTGCATAGATTTCCAAAATTGCTTCAATTTTTGGAGTTGGTGACGGTGTAACGTTAACTAAAATAACTCGTCGAATTGTTCGTTTTTTTTTTAAATTATTGCCACAATATGTGTATTGGCCAGATTCAATGGAACGTACTGAAATGGTACGCAAAACTTTCAATGAATTACCATTTTGCATTGGATACGTTGATGGCACTGAAATAAAACAAGCCGAAGCTCCAGTTGAAAATCATGAAGCCTTTTTTTCAAGATGTCACATATATGCTATTAAAGCTCAAATGGTTTGCGACTATAAACTAAGAATTCGTGATGTTGTGGTAGGATATAGTGGTTGTACTCATGATGCAAAATTTTTTAAGAATTGTTCGCTTTACAAGCACCAGGAAAGGCATTTCTCGGGGCAGGAATGGATTGCAGGTGATTCTGCATATCCTGTGAACAATATTGTTATAGCACCTTATAGAGGTCAACATCTTGATTCACAAAAAAGGAAGCAATTTAACAAGCAACATAGTAAGTACCGTGTCAGAATTGAGCACTGTATCGGCATATTGAAAGAGCGATTTTGAAGTTTGAAAGAACTGAGAATGCGAATGCACAACGAAGATAGCCAACAATTCTGCAACGAGTGGGTTTTGCTATGCTGCATTTTACATAATATACTGCTTAATAGCTCTGAAATAGAAGACTTTGAAGCATCATTGCTGCACGAGAATGTAGTTGATGGGGATGTGCATGAATCAAGCCAAAAAACCTTTGAAATAAAAAGACAGTGGTTATATAATATTATGTTTCCATAAGCTTTATTAAAAAACTTAAAATGAAATTCATTTAATTAAAAAATAACAAGTTAATAATAAAATAAAATAGTTCTTCAAGAACTTTTGAGATCAAAGTTATAAAAAAGTTATTAAAAAGAAAACTATTCCTTGTTGTACTTATATTTTAGCTCTATTAACGCTAGTCTGTCTTTTTGCTCTAGTTCCAGTTTTTTTATTTCAAAGTCTTTGCTTATTTTCTCCGCATCCAACTCCAATCTTCTCTTCTCCAACTCTAGCTTTTCCTGCTCTATGTCGAGGCGTTTTTCTAGAAATAAATCCCTTCTTTTTTGGATTTCTGTTAGCTCACTTAAGCCATTTCTTGTTATGCGTGTTTTTAATTTTTGACCAATCGCACGAGAAGGAGCTGGACTTGTTGTTGGTCTGCTTTCAACCGCTTTTTGCATAGGTACCACCGTGTCAACTACGGGAGATAGTGATGACGACGACTGATACTCCACAGTACAATCCAGCATTGGATACTCCACAGTATAATCCAACATGGATGGATCTTCGTCGCAGTCGACCAAAATCACGTCATTTGAACTATAGCTTGAAGTGCTAAATGTGGAAGACTCCACCACAATACTTGCATTTGACTTTTGAGAAAAAAGTTCACACAGGCGGTCGAAGTTTTTCTTAAGAAAAAAAAATTTAATTCAATTCAATTCAATTCAATTATGATTTAACTAATAACCTTTTACTGTGGTGCAACCATCCTCAGTATCAAGCCCGGCACCTATTGACTTGCGCCACACCTCTGCTCTGTTAAAGCTTTGCTTAAGATAGCGTACTTTGCAGCGTACCATTTCGCAGGATGCGTCTACTTTCGTTTTTTCTATAAGCTTTTTATAGTAAAGTTGAGTAGTTGGCTTCTGAAAAAAGTTAACAGAGGTGAGATTTTTAAATAAACAAATTGCAGTAGTTAACACATACTTCAGTATCTACGTTCTCAAATAAATAGTTCAGCAACAAACTGTGCTCCTCCTTGTTCCATTTTTTTTTTTTGGCTTGTCGCGCTTGCGGATTTTCTTTTGCCCCTTCACTGAAAATACAAATTATCATATGTATAGCAAATAAGAAAACAATACAGAATTACATGCATTTAATTATGGAATACTAACTTTTCAACAAAAACTTACATTTGATTACAAGTATGCAATAGCTTACTAGAGGAGAATGGCCAAAGAGTGTATTTCAACACAGAGAACGCAGCACAGCGAGTGAAAAGACCAACATTAACGAGTGTTTTTTCAACTTGCGCCAGTGATCCGTTTGTAAGAATATTGCTGTACTCGGAGATGCCTCGATATTACACATAGAATGCATCGTCAAAGAAATAGTTAAGCATAAAGCAAGGCTAACCAGTAAATGAATATCCTGATGGTGTTTTCAACTGATGCATTTGGATGAATTTACACAATTCATCCAAAGAACGACGATTGCTTCTAACTTCGGTTGCTTTTGAGTCATTGAGTCTCTAATTTTTCGAGAAGCATGTCAAAAGTTGCAGTTGCTTGACCTCGACAATCACTGAAATTCGAGTCGCGACAGGGTATTTCGAATTGCAAATAAACGATGACATCTACAATGAAGCGTTAGTGGTGATTGAAGATTTGTGTTTGCTTATGAGTGGCAAACTATTGATACGTGAAAACAATTCCATTAAGTACGAATACACGAGTATTCTTGCAACAGGATACAGCAGCAGAAATTTTCTCAAAAGAACTGCAGAGATTTGGACATGGTCAAATTTCGGTACTTACTATGAGTGGTTTCGAATAGTACGATCGATTTCACCTGCCATTTGCCAATTCACTTCAACAAAAGATGAACTCATCAGCAATGTATATTCGAAAATTGGTAAAAATAATTGTAACTACGATTGGTTGAGTGCCGTTATCCAGCATCATTTTTAAGCGAATTCCTTTGACTTAAACCGATATGCCGTTCCAGCTCAAACGCATTCAGTTACCAATGAAACTTGCATTTGCGATGACCATAAATAGGAGCATTCGCTGAAAGTGTGTGGTATAAATCTGGAAATGTCATGATTTTCACACGGCCTGCTTTATGTGGCGTGTTCCCGAGTAGGGAAACCATCCCCATTATTAATTTCCGCTCTGGAGAAGAAAACAAAAAACGTTGTGTATCATGACGCCTTAAATTGAAAAAAAAATTATTTTTCCATTCTTTTTTGTTACAATTCCATAAATCGAAATAGAAGTCAATGAAATTACCTACTTGATTTTGTTCTATTTTCGCCAAATATTTGATGGGACTCAATCCGTTGGGCCAACCGTCTGTATAAAAACAGGATATGAATTTAGTTGAATTCGAAAAGTGTTTTATTCAATCTATAATTAAAATTATACTATTGCGTCATCTGTTTCGTTACTAATTTTCAAAAAAATTTTGGGTGGACTCCTCGACATTAATTCAATAAAAAAAATGTTTTTTGGGCAAAACGAAGTTTGCGGGTTCAGCTTGTTTTTTTATATAATTAAACTAAAATATATATCTACCGCAGCAACAAAAGCTTAATAAATCATATTAACAAAAAGCACTCTCGCGTCTGAAAAAGTACTTTCAGAAGAGTAAAAAAACTCCCCTGCAAAATAATCAAATATCATCACTGCTTATCGTTCATTGACTTGGCTTAAATTTCTGCACGAAGCAAGTTGCAGCATTTTGCAGCGATACAACAATGCGAAGCAACAATGTGTGCGCTGCAAACAACGATAGCCATCGAAACTATCAACAATCGACGTGCTTGCAAGAAATTTGGAGGAAAATTAATATACTTTTAACTAAAATATCAGTTTTACGAAAAGAATATTGATCTGAGATATATGTCACCACTGACTTATTTGTTGGAAACGGCACGATCTTTCATTTCTTAATACATCATACCACCTAAATGTTAAGGTGTAGGCACCATATGGAAAATAAGCGATTAATTTGATGAAAAATATTGATTTAAGTAAGACAATTGGCCAAAAACTTCTTAGCTTTTTAATAACTTAAAACTCTGAGGATACAAAAACAGTTAAGAATAATTTATTGTTCGATTAGAGAAAATTTCATTCAAATCAGTACAGTGGTTCCAGAGATCCTGAATGACAACGATGAAAAAAGTGAATTTTGGAGTTTAATTATACCCTAAACCTGAAAGGTGAGGTTTCATGTCCGTCCGCCCGTCCGTCCGTCTGTCCGTCCGTCCGTCTGGGTGTTGTCCGTAAACACAGGATAAGAAGAAGGAGTTGAGATAATTGGATGGAACTTGGTACACATGGTCACATGGACCCAAGGATCTGCACTATTGAATTTTTTGGAATCCGCTCACGGACACGCCTACCTCCCATATAACGCAAATATTGAAAACTGCATTAATAAGCTAATAATTAACCTACAACAATAAAATTTGGTGTGTATGTGTTTTATATCAACACAAAGATGTCTTTGAAAAATGGGTGTCATTCATTCACGGACACGCCCACCTCCCATACAACCCAAAAATTGAAAACGCAATAAAAAAGCCTCTGTTCAACCTACAGAGATAAAATTCGGCAGGTATGGTGTTTATGACAAACCAAAGATGGTTTTGAAAAATGGACGTCATTCGCCCACGGACACGCCTACCTCCCAAACAACCCAAAAAGTTTCAAACTCAATAAATAAGGTTATGTTTGTCATAGAAAGATCAAAGTTGGTATGTATGTATTTTATACCAAAACTAAGGTGAGTTCAAAAATTGGGAGGAATCCGTCCATGAACACGTCCACCTCCCATAGCGAAAAAACAATAAAAGCATTAACTGTGAGTTATAGGAATAAAACTTGGTATGTGTACATTTTTCATCAACATTTAAATGCATATAAAATATAGGCTCCATCCGCCCACGAACACGTCCATTTTCAATGATATTATTTTTTTTTTTTTAAAGGTAGGTTTAGGGTATTTCATAGTCGGCCTAGACCGACTTTAGACTTTCTTTACTTGTTTTTTATATAATTTAGAACAGTGAAAGATCACATTCTAAAGTGAAAACTATGCAAACAAAAGCCTATATTAATATCAGAGATGTGTTTTGTGTATTGCATATGAGAGGGGCGGCAAATTAGGAATCCGCACCTGGCGGCTAAGCCTCTCGGTACGCCACTGCGTGCAACTAACTACTTGCAAGTAGATAAAAATAAGGGGTATTCACACTGCCTTAGGTAGTTGGGTAGATTGGCAAATGCCATACATTTTGTTTTTGTAAAAGTACCATTGTACCAAAGTACCCATCTACCAATCTACTCTAGCAGACCCCCTGACTTGTTTGAGTAGATTGATTTCTTCTCAAATTGAGTACTTTTTTCATGGGTTACCATCTTTTCCAAAAGTAGGCAATAATTGAATTGACAAAAAACTAAAACAAAGTAAACAAATTATAAGTGAATAAAATAGACAAATGTGTTAAAATGAGTTATTTTAAAATTTTTGATACAAAAATTATAAAATGCAAAGTTCACGTTAAAAATTACTCCTATATAAAATAACTTGCGCTCGTACAATGGCCTAAATTTTGCTCTTTTCTCGCATTAATCGAAAGTACTCAATCTACATGTACCCAACTACCCAAGTCAGTTTGAATACCCCTATACTATCTTCGAAAAAGTCTGCAAGTACTTGCAAGTCAACCATTGCAAGTCGGAATTTTTTTATAGTGTTGTATTCTTATATGTTTTTATCACTTTATGAACTATTTAAAATTTCAATTTTAGTAAATTCATGATGACAACAGCTTTATATTCATTTTTAAAACCACTTGCATCTAGTGTTGTTCTGAAATTAAAAAGCTACATAGAATCAAAGAAAAAAATAGTATTTTTTATAAAAAAACATTTCATTAAATACTGTGAAACTTTAAATAATACCACCATGTATACAATTCCATAAACAGTTTCATTGTTTCATTTGCTTTTTATTTAAGGAATATGTATTGAAATTATAGATATTTATATACATTCACCAAACCGTATTATATTGCCAACTCTTTATAAGCATTTTTCATAGCAACACATAAGGTACAATATTTTTTTTTCTTGTTTGACATTTACTTGCTGCAAATGTCAAAATCCACTGCCTCTGAAATTTCGTTGCAAGTAGCAGCTCTACAAAACCCAGCTAGCATTTTGTTAAAATTTCAGCATAATTGAGTCATATTTGACACTGCATGATGATTGAAAACAGTCAAATTTGCACTCATGTTTTGATCAAATATGACTCTTTTGTCGGAAGAAAACGGTACCCTAGAGATGACTCCTCATGAATAGTCTTCAATGACCATTCTTTTCAACAATTTTTCAGTCATTTTTGAAGTGATTTGTAACTTTAATATGATTGCTTTTTATAGTAATTTCTTACTCATTTTTATACTGATTTTTGACCATAATGTGGTTGCTTTTTCTAATCATTTTGAATCATTTGTGAAGGTATTTTTGACAATAATATGATAACTTTTTGCAGTCATTATTCACTCACTTTTTTAATTGAATTCTGGCTGTTATATTAAATCATTTTTTACTATTATAGGATTTCTGTTTTGAGCCATTTTGTTCCTAATTTTGCAGTAGTTTTTGATTATTTATTACAGTTATTGTACCCACACACGTGCTGCGTTAGAGAAAAATATATAATATATTAATTTTGATCACGATATATGTAACGCCAATAAGGAGGCGTAGCAGGTTTATATATCATCACCACAATCTAACAGTATTAATATAAAATGAACCATTTTTAACTTTATTGAAAGCAAACATTTTATTTATTTATTTTTTTTTTTTAAACTTATATACAAATTTTAAAAAAGGACATCAATTATTTATTAATTTTAAAACTATTTCGCTTAGTTAAGCGTTATTTTGAGTGCACAAAATGCTTCTGCATAAGAGAATTAATTTCTTTGTTGTTGGCCTTGTATTTGAGATGGAAAATATTTGAGGATAAAAAGCATTAGTTCTAGTTTCGAATTTAAAACTTTTTGATCTTACTTTTTATAACAGAAGCGCAAAAGGATCTTTCGGCACTAGGTTTGTTCCTTTCCAACTAAAAGCCGTAGCCAATTCGTCTGAAAAAACCTTTCTTACGGCTGGCATTGTTTTTAATATATTAAGGGTATTCATGCAAAGAGGCAAGAATATAATTTGGGCAATTAGTTATTTTTATAAGGCAGGTTGCATGAGCATTCCTTTAAAGTCGATTGAGCATTTGCATCATATATCAGCTGTTTGCAAGTTCAGGGTTTGCTTTCTGCAAATGAAGTATATAAATATTTTTTAATTCCTTCAATTCACAAAATTTAAATTCTTACCTCTTCCATGTTATTTAATTAGTTTTGTTTTACAATTTTGACTATATCTTCTCCTGCTTCTAATTTTTTCTTTTGCTTTAATAAAATAAATCAGCTGATTGTTGTTATAAGTTTGCCTGTTCGTTTGCTCAGCTAAATCGTTGAGCAAAGATATCTGGTTTGTGCAAAAGCTTCTTCATACAAACTTTGACAGTTCATTTATAAGGAGAATAAACTTATACGGTTTATACCGTTTATAAGGGTTTTGCCCAGTTGCATGAATACCCTTATTATGTTTTTTTAATTTATTATTTGTATTGTTAAAATTTTATGCCACTTGTTAAAAGTTTGACTTTAACTCGCACTCTTCATAAAGAAACTAAGCATACACAAGATGAAATTTGTCAACGCAAAATTGTGTTCCAAACAAAGGAAATATTATACCGTTATAACGGTCAACCGGCGTTATAAACGGTTGCTGTGCAAGGTACAGTGAAAGTTAGTTGAATTCCAAAATCACATTTTAGTCATTACGTTGATCAAAATGTGATCATTAATATTTTTTCTCTTGTACGAGCGTTGCAATGATTTGGTTTAGTAAAATGTGATTTTTTGGCATTATTTATTTTCTTGTTCTTCTTCAGTTGTTTCTTATACATATATAATCATTTTTTGGTCATACAAACGAGTCAAAAAATGGCTCATAAAGATGATTTTAAAAAAAATGATCACCCAAATGCTAGACTAGGCTGCAAGTGACTCAAATGTGAGTGTGCTAGTAAAAATGTTTGAATGCATTGAGTTTTTCGAACTTGCACATGCATGTGTGGACGCTATAGCTATATAGTAACCTATAGGTTACTCTCGGAGGTTTGCCAATGTTGCAGAAGGGTGACGGCCGATGAGAAAAATTAATTTTTATTGAAAAAAACTTTCTGTGTCAGATGGTGAATCGAACCCGAGTCTGTAGAGATTCGTTGGTGTGCATCCTACACACTTAGCATCCTACACACATTTATACATTACTTATTGTAGAAGTCACACTTAACAATAAATAAATTGTAAAAACAATTTAATTTTGCACAACACACATATGCATACAGCATGAAGTAATGCAAGTATTGCCATTTATTGTATCGTAAATTAATGTAGATAAAAAATTGTAAGCTATGCTGAAAATATGTTGACATTTTGATTTGAATATAACCTGTATTTAAATATTTGATACAACACATGAAATAATATTATTAATATTTTGAAATTAATTTTTTAACCTTTTTATGTTTCCGATTATCTTGGAATGATTATGTGATGTTGATGATTGACGATAAATGCAAATAATAGCTCCGCAAACCAGCATCCACTCTATCAATTCCTGGCTCGATGAAAACACCTTCCATAGCGAATCGGGAACAGATCTCATCTGGATGCAACGAAGAAGCATCCGAGGCGCTGGTGGGTATCCACTCAGACTACCCAAGGTATGAAATGTATGTATCCTTTATTACCTCCATCATGTACAATAAAGCACAATAATAGAGGTAGTCACAATGTGGTGTATTTGACATTGTATCGTGAATTTTCGATATTTGTAGTAAATTTTGTAAAACTAAAAAAAATACACAGTGCTTAAAATACTGATCAGCTCATCACAAAAGTATTTCTTCTCAACTTGGAGGAAAGTAACGACTGCGCTTTAAGTACATTTATTAAAAATTATATAATTAAGTGCTTCGTTTCAACGTTTTTATTATTAAGGTACTATTACAGTGTGAAGCTATTAAAAACACCTATTTTATTAATTTTTTTTACATAGTATTAATAAATTCTTTAAGTCAAATTTATTCACATTATGTACAGTTAAAGTCGAATATATAAAAAAAAATGTTTTTTTTTTGTTTTTGTATTTGTTGTTTCTTTTTTAGAGGTCGTTGAAGTTAGCGTGTTTAAAAAAAGGTTGTTAGTTGGTTTCTCGTCTCCAGCAATTACAAGGCGTCTGAAAGTAAAAAATTAAAGTGCATTCTTCAGTAAAGGAATGTAGTTGAGCACTCTACCTAAGCAATTAAAAAAAAAAATAAAAAAATAAAACAATGGCATGCGTTGAAAAACAAATTTACAAAAAACCTCTCTTTTTGGCAGAAATTCTTAGCCGTAAAAAAACAATATACAAAAGTTTCTCGGCTTTTTATAGGTAGAGCGCTTAACAGAGTTTATGAAGGTCACAATGAATCAAGATTCATCGAAATCGATCAAGCAGAACTCGAGATATCTTAGAAACCAATTCGAAAAAATATGTTTTGAGAAAAACGCGATTAGATTTTCTTCTATGAAAGATAATATATGAATAATATGCGACATACGAATATAATGTATGTTATATCTTTTTTTTCATTTGATATTTTTTTCTAAAATTTCGTATACATATTTTTAAAACCTTAAGGAAGCAGATTCTAAAAAAACAAAAAAAAATATTTTTCATTATTTACAGACTGTAATAGTACCTTAAATGTTGAGCTGTTTAAAACAAATATACCTACACACATCAGCTGAGCTTATAAATACAAGACTTTATTGAAGGATCGTTCATAATAATTTGTAAATACTGTAAATTTTGTTTAAATATATCACAAATACAACACATCGTGAATACCTATAATGTAATTTTTGACATAATTCTTCAACAAGAAGTTCATAATTGAACCTAAATTGATTCTTTTATTTGTAACGTTGTCTGTAGGGAAATCTTCTTTATAACATTCATTTTAAGGAAATTTGCGATTTATGAACACAATTAAATTTTTTGGCGACCAGAAATAAATTTTATTTTTTTTTATATTTTTCGGATGCATAACACTGTAAAAACATTCTTAGAAAGTCTAAAGTCAATTCAATATAAAATACTTGTAGTTATAAGCACAAAAGTCCGAAGAAAACTCAATAAATGTACTACTTCTTAAACTTTAAACGAGTTTTTGAAACCTGTGAACAGCATTACTCGAAAACTATTACAAGGACCACTACCAACTTTTTTCACTTTCAAAGAAAATATCATTGATACTTTTAATCGTTGGATTTTTATTTTAGAGAAACTGTTTTTATTTTATAACCTAAAATATATGAACAAAAAAGAAAACAAATTGGCCATTTCAGCCCTTGAAAAGACTTTGACCGACCTTCTAATGATCAATTCACTAAGGAAAAAGTTATGTAGTCAGTACAGAGACAGCTATGTAAAATCTAAGCACTGCAACATGTATGAGAACGCAACGGGAGTAGTATTTACTGAGTAAAGGAAGCGTGTACTGATTATATATAAATTTATTCACTTTTTAAAATGAATAAAAAATGTATTCAATACATCATGTCAGTGGCGTTCCTAGGGGTGGGCGGGGGGTGTGCGGTCCGCCCCGGGTACCACCATTTTAGGGGTGACATCATTTCGATTTTTTTTTTATTTCTCAAACAGAAAAAGTGATAATATACTTTACGGTAAAAAATGTAATTGCTGTTTCAAAATATAAAATTCTGCTTGCAAGTCTAAGCAATGAGGAGGAAACATTGCGAAAACGTTTCGAGCTGTAAAATCCGAAAACTTTTTGTAACACAACGCAAATGAGTCCATGTTAAGTGTTTAAAATTTGGCAGCAGCTTACGACGAAATTTCAGAAAAGGAGCTAGTTGTTGAAATTGCTTGCGATGCTACGTAGGCACATAAATGCAGCACAAATCGATTTCGAAAGCGCCAACACTTAGACAGCAGTAGAAATGTTCACTTTCATTGTCGAGTGGTCCTTTTTGGAAACTTCGCCAAATATTTCATTAGCATTTAAATTACATCCTACAATTTGTTTATCAGTAGCTTCATGCGAAAGGAGTTTTTCAGAGCTTAATTTAATACGGACTTACTTGGACTTCCAAGGTATTCCATGGGACAGGCCAAAGTTTCCGATCTTGCTTTTTTATCTATTGCAAGCGAGCTTGAAATCAATATTACTGATTTCGATGAGGTTATTTCATATATTGCAACTCTTAAAGTAAGAAATGCCAGTATTTAGGACAGCTCACTTTTAATGCAACGAAATGGTACGAAAATAGTAACAAAATTTGTTTTTTTGTTTTTCTTAATTTTAGAATATTGAACCAAATTATTAAGTAATATAAAATTTAAGAGATTTTTTTAACATATCTTTAAAATCTTAAACAAAAAAAAAAACGGATTCTTGGATTTAAGCTAAACTTTTTTGAAATTTTATTTGAAGTATTAACTTTTGACTTTCAAAATATTATCTGTACCTTTTCATAAACAAGAAAATTTTGCAGGATAAAAAATTAAGTCTAACTAATTTCTGTAATTTTCAAAAAACATCTATTATCTATATGTCTAGCATTCTCACTGAGTTTCGTTAGGATCGGGTTACTTTTGTACGTACCTTCCATACAAAATTATGTAAAATTTAAATATACATCCTAGGGAGGTGCCCCTAAGGTCTTATCAATTTCTACCATTTTCAGTGCACATCTATTTCTCTAATTGCTTAGCCGTTTGACCAAATTTTGTTAAGATCGGCCAACTTTGGCATGCTTCTCCCATACAAAATAATGTAAAAAATAATATAGGAAAAGTACCCAAGGAAAGTACCCCTAGGTAATGACCAATTTCAACCATTTTTGCAATTTTTGTTAAATGTAACAATCACGACATTTTTAAATAAAATGCTTACTAGGTCGTAGCAATCGCTTAGCAAGTGCATAAGCTGGCCACATAAATAGGTACGTTGAAGATACAAAATAGTTGGGTCGCTCGCTTTAAAAATTTTTTTCTTAAATCTATAAAAAAAGAGATGTATCTCATTCGATTATCTTAAACGAAAAAATTAAAAATTTTTAATTTATTCTAGTTTTCTTCCAGTTTTATGTTCCAAAGTCACGTGTGAGGCCATTAATATATATTAAACAAATATTGGCTCTAAAACGGCAAACAGTTTTGTTCAAGATTTTGTATAAATATCTCAAACGGTATAAAAGTTATGAACGATAAAGTGAAATGTGTTTCAGAAAAAGAGATTGCGAAAAAACGTGTAATTTAGCCATCGTAATTCTTTGTAAGTGAAAAGTTTATTTTGTTTTTAAAATAACAAAAAAAAAATTAAATTCACTTTTTGAGATAAAACCAAATTAAAGTTTTTCAAAAAGTTGGCAACTCTAGCATAAAAATTCCAAAAATATTTAATTTCTTAAAATCGCTTTTCTATAGTTTTCTAATGATAGGAATGTTACCATTTACAAAAATAAGGTAACATAAGATGGAGATATGATTTATTAAAAATGACGTAATTTTTAAGATTGTTACTTTTATAAAAAATTGGTATCTCCATAATTGTTTACAAAATTATGGCGATAAAAAAACATATAACTTATATTCTTTTAAGTAGAAAAGAAACCTACTAAGAGCATATGATAAATTTTTGGAAAAAATTTGCCATATATTTTTTTGGTGCAATGAATATGATAATTCAAAACGAAAATACTAATATTAAACAATTTCATAATTTCACGTTATCATAATTAATTACATATAATTAAATAATAATTTTTTAATATATAATTTTTTTCTTACTAAATCTAAAAAATAATCCTTTAATTTATTTACTTTTGAGCACCGAAAGCTTTAGAAAGATGCTAAAAAAAGAAATATTTAAGTGAACACTCAAATCCAAAGATCTTGTTTAAAAAACAATTAAAGGCAATAAATTCCAATTGAATTATTTTGATTTTTTCCAACAATTAAAAAACAGCGAACGTTCGTTTTCAATCATTTATTCAAAATGAGCGTTTGAAATAAAAATACAGGAACTTTGTTCACGACCGGCATTAATTATCTAAATGTTTCTTACAGACTGATTTCCTTACTTTTCTTTCTTATTTCTTATTGTTTTCATTTCTCCACGATAGCGCAAAACGAAAACATGTAAAACAGCAACAACGCAAACCGAACCGATGACGCATGCACAACAAAAAAAAAAATCACTGACGATATTGATGCTGATAGTAATTTTTTTCTGAACGGACGTTCTCTTTAAACCTTAATTTTTAATGAACGGTTAAAACGAACGTTCGTTGATTTTGGTAGTTGTGTGTAAAATTTCTTTAGGAAATACGAAACAGACAAATTTTCCGTGATAAAAAAAATGCTTTTATCTCTCGATCAGACATGCACAACGAAATAAACAAAATTTTTTTGTTTCGTTGAGAAAAATAAATTATCAAAATTATTTCGTTTTTTAAATAACGTTAAAAATTTATCAAATCAAATTTTGTTTCGTAGAAAAACGAAAAATTTTCTCCTATTTTTCGCATTTTTAAGATCTTAAAAAAAGCAGCGGGAACAATATACTTTTTAAAAAAGGATAATTATAGCATTCCGTTGAATTTGGCATTTTAGTGTTATTTTGAATTTTTTAATTTGTGTTTATTTGGTTTTGTATATTCATTATAAATAAACAATAAAAAAAAAGTATATTGCGAAATGTCAGAATTTAATGTGCCTCTGTCAGATTTTAAGCTGCTAGCGGCTGAAAAAGTAAATATTTTTTACATTTTACTTCTCACACCAACTTAAAATTATATAGTTTCGTTTGATATGTTGCTCTTTTTGTATTTTTATGATCTTAAAAATGCTAAAGAAAGCAAGTGTCATACCAGCTTAAACAAAAATTTCTTCTGATACAAAAAAAAACAAAACTTTTTGTTGAAATTAACTTTATTTTCAACGGTTGATTGGGACAAAAACGAAAAAATTTTATATCGTTTTCTCCGAAACGTTTTTTCGATTTTGGAATTCACGGTTTTTTTTTATTTCGCTTCAACGAAACAAAAAAAAAATATTTTGGTTATCGTTAAAACTAACGTTAACGTGCATGCCTGCTTTCGATTGCAAACTAAATAAATCTGCTTTTAAATTACTTTAAGAATCATTTAAGAAATTTATTATTAAATATCTTAAATGGATTGCTGATGAAAACAAAATAATAGTTCGTTTCTTTTCAAATATTCTGCGACAATTACGCAGTCATTGTCCCTTGCCCACTTAAAATTGTTTAATATTTTGTAGTTGTAACAGTAAAAACAAAACTTGATTTACATGTCCTTAGCAGCAAAACATAAACAGCGCTGAGCTGAAATTTATGAAATTACAAATGCCTGTCAAACAACAACAAATGTTGTTTATGAAAGAAAATAAGCCTAAAATAAGATTTAAAACTGCAAATTTTTTTTAATTAACTGGGTTCACCTACATATGCAAATATAAACAGTTCATGTTTTGTGTTTTATTTTCTAACTATTTTCCTTCATAAATAAAATTCGTACTCTTATATTTTACTATTTATTGATAAATAGCTATTGCAGCGAAAAACATTCACCGCAAGATTTTTGCTGTCGTTTCATGTCGTTCGGTTTTTTCATTGACTGATACATACATACATACACAAGCATGTTAGAAGAAAACTATTTTTAGCGAATAACAACAACAAAACTCACGAAAATATTATTTTCAATTAACTTTTAAACTAAATGGAATTTGAAAAAACTTCCTAAGAAAACATCCTTCGTTAGGAAGCGTAGAACAGTACAGAAAAATAAATTTTAAGATCGGTCAATCCGTTCGAGAGTTTAAGGTCTCTAAACAGCTTCAAACAACCTGTTCCATGGGAGCTTCGCTCGCTTCGCTCGCTCGCTCCAAAAATGTTTTATTTAATTTATAAAAAATAAAATATTTTTATTACAAATAAAATTTTTCGGTGCGGGCGATTTTTTATAAATAAAATGATTTAAAATAGCGCGATTTTAATATAAAATTTTTGCCTGCGGCTCTTACTATTTTTTCCATCCAAAAAAGTTCAAATAACAGTTATTAAATTCTTTAAAAACAAAAACAAATCGCATTTTACTACAATAAAAAAAAAACATTCTTCAAAATGTAATATTTTTTTTCTGTTTTTTTGTTATTGTTTGTCATCTGTTGTTTTTGTCTGTCGGAAATCATAAAGGAAATAATGAAAACACAAAATCTCATCGAATTGGTTTCTAATTGGATTTAGAAATTTCTTATAGGGGTGACACCATGGGTATCCGCCCCGGTTGACACCAAGCCTAGGAACGCCTCTGCATCATGTTATGTGTTAAATACATAGCAGACTTCAATAGATACAAACAACGTGTACTCAATCAACGTGTTATGTAATTTTTTACAAAAACTTAACTCAATACATAAAATATAGACTCAGTACACGTCCCCTTTTTGCTATTGAAATGACACATTTATTCAGTACATAACATATGGACTCAGTACACGTATCTGTTGCAGATCGGCACACGATTTTGCTGTTTGATTGCATTCGTTTTTGATTTTCAAATAAGCAACACCTCCAAAGCCTTTTAAAAAATCAGATTGGGAATGAGTTTATCCACTTTACTCTAGAACAAAAGCGATGATTCGATAAGAAATAAATGGCTGGGTTTCTATAAGTAATTGCCAATTATTTTATGAAATCTAGTCATTTCTTTATAAAGCTATTTATTGCATTTGTTGAGAGGGTGATTTATGCACAGACATGAACTGTGTATTTATTCAATACATGAAATTATGAACAAAAAATATATAATGAATACATTATGTATGTACTCATTGCATAAAATTATGTTTTTAACATATGTAATAAGTAAATTATGCATGTACTCATTATATAAATGTATGCACTAAAAATATGTAATGAGTAAATAATTATGTATGTACTGAGTACATGCAAATTGTTCTAACATACTGTACTCATCGCAAATGTTCTACATGACTTTATGTAATGAGTCAATAATCTATGTAATACGTACATAAGAACTTTACTCATTACATAAAATTGTTTGTAACAGTTTGCGATGAGTACAGTGTGAATGTACTCACCACATATATCAATGAATTCACGACACATATTTATGCGTTGAGTACATAAAATTCTTCATTGACTACATAACCGCTTAAAAGCATTATGTAGGTAATAGAGATTTCAATATGTACTCAATACATGAAAAATGTAAAATATTTGTGTGCAGAAAACTATGCTATGAGTACATAAATTTATGTATTGAGTCCATAGGTCTTTCCCTCTGTGTTGTGTTGTGTGTGTTATTAAAAGTTGGAACACAATTAACCAAAAACTGGACCTATATGCTTATGCTCATGTCCTTAAGAAGCCTTACATGGCATTATTTACCAATCAGGTGGTGGCCAATCAGGAATTGACATTTTTTTGAAAAAAACTTTTTCCGCGACTGGGGATCGAACTCGGGCTCCGAGCATGCTAAGCTACACACTTAACCTGCTTGCCACGGTCACCACAATATATGAACATTTTGGTCAAAAATCGGTTTTCAACTACCATTTTCGTAAAAATCAGTATATTTCTAAAATTGCGAATGTCTTTTAAAATATGGATTAGAATATTAATTATTTATTAATAAAAATATGCGTTTAAATCAGAAAAAAGTTCTGTACATGGTATCCCACAATTCTTTTCTTATAGATTTGTGGGGACTCAAAGCACGAAAATCGTAAAAAAAATATTTCTTTATTGATACGTTTTTCTTGTTTACAAAAAGCGATAACAAAATTGTTTAAATTTTGAATAATAAAAAAAAAAAAAAAAAAAAAACAAATTGGCCATTTCAGCCCTTGAAAGGACTTTGACCAAGCTTCTTATGATCAATTGTGTTGTGTGTGTTATTAAATGTTTGCACACAATTGACCGAGAACTGGACCTACATGTTTTATGCCGACTCCGAACGGCTCATGTTCTCAAGAAGCTTTACATGGCATTATTTACTCTCTGAGGTTTGCCATTGTCTGCAGAGAGGTGGTGACCGATCAGAAAAATTTTTTATTGAAAAAACTTTTTCGCCGCGGCTGGGGATCGAACCCGGGCTCTCGAGCATGCTAAGCCACACACTTAACCTGCATGCCACGGACACCACATTTTGAATAATAATTATTAGAAAAAATTTTTCTAATTCCCAAAGATTAATTATTAGAATTTTTAAAAAGAATTTTTGAAACCAAATTCGATTTTATTTCACAAGAATATTTGAAAGATTTTGATAAAATAAAACATTAACAAGTTGTGTCTGAAAGCAAAATTTCTTTATTGTTGTTAATTAACAATTTTCATCATCTTATAGAATGCAATGCTAACGTCATTCTGACCAGAAGACTGCTTGGATTCAACCTGAGTCAGTAATGAATGGATTGGCCTTTATAGATTTAGTTTTCACCCTCTCTCTCATGACTCTCGTAAACAACATCATAGATATTCAGTAAATTTGTAGTTATTTTTTATTTTTAGTTTGTTTGAAATATGATTAATATTTTCTAGGCTAACTTTCCCAAGAGAAAAAACCACACCTATTTTATTCAAGTTTGAATGATCTATAACTAAAAATATATTCGGTTTTTAAACCGCCCACTTTTGACATGTGCAGGTTTTAAATCAGACCTACATTTGAAAAGTTTTACACTGGTTAGAGTATAGATAGATAAATGTTAATGTTAATAAAAATTTATTATTATTAAAAATTATTTGTTAAGATAATTTGGTACGAAAATTAATTAGCAAGTGGCAACCGTGCGTGTAGACCTTAGGTACGATAATCAGTTTATGCGCTATTAAAAGAAATTATTTTCACGTAAAAATGCAAGTCAAAAATGTCTTCAAAAATTCATAAATAATCGAAAACTCTAAATAGTGGTAAATTTAACCTTTTATTCTTAAAAATTCATTTTTGACAGAGAAAATAAGGTATCTTTAAAATTCTAAATGAACGATAATAAAATTCAAAATCACAAAAACAAAAAAAAACAAATGGGGCATTTGAGCCTTTGGAAGGATTTTGATGGAGCTTCTTATGATTGTGTTGTGTTGTGACAGTGACAATTGGAATTGACGGTGAACTGGACATGTTTTACGAGTATACCGACTCCAAACCAGCGCTGCCGAAAGTACTACAATAGTAGTATTTCACTCAACTCCCAAATACAAAAAGTACTATTATTTCTAAATAGCTGAAAACGGCCTTATGTGTATTCACCATTACCGCAAAAAAATAATTTTCTCTGAACGCTTCCTTTTATTTCGTTCACTTTATTCGTTAAATTTTCTTGGTAACCTTGTCTTTCATTATGCCGCACAGTGTAGCTAGGCGCCCAAATGGAAAAATTTCGAGAATTTGGCAAAATAAGTAAGCAGATTTATAGTTATAAGTAGAACATTAGTTATGTGCATCTAAAAGCATTCGGTGATATCTTTCCATTTATGGAAGTTTTTGCAGATTAGTACTGAATATTTTCTTATACCGCTAAAGCTTTAATTTAACTTTTATGCAAAACCTTAAAGGGGATATATATCGTTAGATTAAGTAAAAAACTAGTAAGGCATATCTTCGACTTGGCCGAAGTTAAAATACCCCCACGGTCGATTCGTAAGTGTTAAACGATCTTAAATTGTAGCTCTTTTTGTATGAGATTTTAAAAGATTTTACTATTTTTATGACGTCTAAAATACATAGCTACATATCAAATTATTTTCCTGCAGCTTTAAAGATAAGCCTTTTTATAAAGTTTTCAATTTTTGGGTTGCATGGGAAGTTTTCGTGTTTGTGGTTGTTTCAGTTTTTTAGCTCAAATATTAGCCTCCTTATAAAGTTTTCATTAGAATGACTTCTATGGGAGGTGGGCGTGTTTGTTGATTGATGGCGCTCATTTTTTTCAGCAAACTTCAGTTTTAATATAAAATATACAGGTACTGAGTTTAAGTTCTGTAGCTTAAATATTAGCCTTTTTTAGAGTTTTCACTATAGTGGGTTCTATGGGAAGTGAGTGTATCCGTAGTCAGATGACGCTCACTTTTTCCACGACTTTTTTTGATATAAAATACAAACGTATCCAATTTTTTGCCTGTAGTTTAAAGTGAAGCCTATTTATAAAGTTTTCAATTTGGGGTTGCATGGAAGGTAGGCGTGTTTGTGAATGGATGACGCCTATTTCTCCAATACGTCTTATTTTTGATATAAAATTAATTACTTATTACCTAATTTTATTTTTGTAGCTTCCACAGAAACCTCTTTATATAGATTTCAATTTTGGCGTTGTATGGGAGGTGGGCGTTTTAGTGGGTGAATGACGCCCATTTTTCTTACACACTTCAGTTTTGAGATAGAATGCAGAAATATCGATTTTCAGTATTGAAGCTCAAATATTAGTCTCTTTATAGATTTTTCATTATTGGGGTTGTATGGGAGGTAGGCGTGGTTTCCATCCGATCTAGCCCATTCTCAAACTTGATCTTTGCTTTTTAGAAAAAAGCTGAAATATGAAGTGTCATTACGATAGCTTGAAAATAACGGCTGTAATCGAGTCGACAGACAGACGGATGGCTAAATCAACTCAGGTGGTGATGTTGATCAAGAATATATATAAAGGGTCCGCCATCTAACGTTTTTTTTTTAACTAGTGCTTATTTCATGAATGGTAATACTTAGCACATGTCTGATTTGACAGATAATTAGTTTTATCCTTCCGCTGAACAAATATGGTTGTAAATACGCTTGAACAAAAAACAAAAAAAAAAAACAAATTGGCCATTTCAGCCCTTGAAAGAACATTGACCGAGCTTCTATGATCATTGTGTTGTGTGTGTTATTTAATGTTTGCACACAATTAACCGAGAACTGGACCTACATTTTTATGCCGACTCCGAACGGCTAAAGTTCATGTTCTCAAGAAGCTTTACATGGCATTTTTTACTATCTGAGGTTTGCCATTGTCTGCAGAGAGGTAGTGACCGATCAGAAAAATTTTTTTTATTGAAAAAACTTTTCGCCGCGACTGGGGATATAACTCGGGCTTCGGGCGTGCTAAGCCACACACTAAACCTGTATGCCACGGTCACCATACGCTTGAACAACGCTGGGAAATATTGCGACATTACTTTTAAAATCATGGTAATGTTGCAGAATGTGTGCGAAAATTGCGTACGGAATTTGGAAGAACAGAAGCACCGTCAGCTCCGTATGTTCGTTATCTTGTCAAAAAAGTGAAAGAAACTGGCATCCTCAACGATAAACCAAAGCGCGAAAAGCCAAAAACAGTGCGTACACCCGAGAATATTGCTGCTGTTGCAGAAAGTGTGCGTGAAGCGTCATCAACATCAATTCACCGTCGTTCTCAACAATTGAACATTTTTGAGACATCATTGAGACGAATTTTGCATAAAGACCTTGGTATGACGGCATACAAAGTCCAATGGGTTCAGAAGTTGAAGCCAACTGACCATCCAATGCATTTTCGCTTCGCTGAATGGGTTTGCGATCGACTAACAGAAGATGCCGATTTTACATAAAAAAAATCATCTTTTCAGATGAACCTCATTTTGATCTTGGCGGGTATGTAAAGTGGTGACCGTGGCATGCAGGTTAAGTGTGTGGCCTAGCATGCTCGGAGCCCGGGTTCGATCCCCAGCCGTGGCGAAAAAAGTTTTTTCAATAAATCTGATCGGTCACCACCTCTCTGCAGACAATGGCAAACCTCAGAGAGTAAACAATGCCATGTATAGCTTCTAGAGAACATGAACTTTAGCCGTTCGGAGTCGGCATAAAACATGTAGGTCCAGTTCTCGGTCAATTGTGTGCAAACTTAATAACACACACAACACAATTGATCATAAGAAGCTCGGTCAAAGTCCTTTCAAGGGCTGAAATGGCCAATTTGTTTTTTTTGTTTTTTGGGTATGTAAACAAGCAAAATTGTCGCGATTGGAGCACAGAAAAACCCCACGCCTACATTGAAAAGCCGATGCACACAAAACGAGTTACTGTTTGGTGCGGATTTTGGTCCAGAGGCATAATTGGGCCATTTTTCTTCGAAAATGAGCAAGGAGTGGCCGTTACAGTCAATGGCCAACGTTATCGGGCCATGTTGAACGAATTTTTGTTCACACAAATTTAAGAGGACGATATTGGTAACATTTGGTTTCAACAGGACGGTGCTAGTAGCCACACAGCCGAAGCTACACTCGATGTTTTACGCACTGTTTTTAAAGATCGCATTATCAGCCGCAGAGCTGGTGTCGTTTGGCCACCTCGGAGCTGTGATTTGACACCGTTCGACTATTATTTGTGGGGTGCCCTCAAAGATAAGTGCTACGCCGACAAGCCAGAGACAATTGATGCTTTAAAGGACAATATTCGTGAAGCCATTGGTGAAATACACCTGCACACAATCGATAATGTACTTAAAAATTGGACCGATCGTGTAGACTACTGCATGGCTAGCCGAGGCAGCCATTGGAATGAAATTATTTTTCATTATTAACCGGAAGGATTGTACATTCATATAAAAAAAGAAATTTGAGAAAATATTCAGTGGTTTTTTTTATAGCATTTTCAAAAAAAAAAAATTATTTGGCGGACCCTTTACTTTTCTATACCTACCACGCCTCCTTATGGGCGTTACACACGTCGTGACAAAATGAATATACCCCTAACGCAGTACGCGTGGGGGTATAAAAATATGATAAACGATTAATTACAAAATTTTCTTATACCAAAACAAAGGAATCGTTAAACAACAAAAGTTGTAAATATATACCTTACCCTATTCCTTACCATTTATATACCTTAAAAAAATGAGTGCATTCCACTTTTATTCATACATTTTTGTACATGTTGGAAATGGCTTCAATTAATCAACATGTACGATTACATGAATCGTCTATTTTATCTAATTTTTTAAATGATTCAATGGCAATTATTTCAAAATTTTTATTTCTTATCATGTTTATGTAATAAGCCCTTCATTTACTAAGTACAATATTGTCGTACCCACAGTGCAACTGGCAGTGCAACTGCAAAAAGGAAATTTTCAGAGCTTAATTTAATACAAAATAAAAAATTGTCTTCTGAATACAACTGTTCATTCAGATTTAATTGAAAAGGAATTAATGCACTCAAAATGACACCTGTGAATCAAGTGAGAACATTTCACCACTTTTTAACTGGTGAGAACTATATTTCAGGCATGTTCTGAAATCCGATTTACGTTGGAATCGGATTTACTTGTGATGACATTTGATTGAAAGGTGTTCTGCAATCCGATTCCGATCTTCGAATCCAATATTTGTTTTTTGGCGGATTGTAAGTGTTCTGTAATCCGATTTATCGGAATTTAAATTTGTTGAAATTTTTACTGGAGGATTCTCATTGTTTTAATGAAATTTGAGTAAAATGAAATAAAAAGTTTCCATACCGACAAATTTCTATTCTGACGAATGCATTTTATTGTCATACGAAATTTTTATTTCTATAAATAAAAAATATTTATAAAATTTATTTTATAATGACATACGACAAAGTCTCCGTTAAAATATTTTTAACAGAATTGCTTATAATACAGAGCATTGTAAGCCATCTTCCGCTGAAAACGCAAAGTTCCTGCTAACTGCTGTATTGCTAATGTAAATGCTGCTTTGTCCACTCTAAACTGTGCGATAAATCTGGAAAAGTGTCCTTATTTTTATACATATTTATGCACTATAGCAAAATTTGTGCAAATTTGGATAATTCCAGAGGACTACTGCGATCGCGCAGGCGTCTCATCTGAATTGTTTTTCCTTATCTTTTTCATTTCTAAAGAGAGTGTAGCGATAACTACAGTACTCATTTTACTAAATTTATTTTATTGTAAAAAAGCTTTCATTTTATTGACAATGTTATAAAAACGTCAGACCTGCTGTCATTTAATTGATGTGTTCAAAAAGCAGCATGATTGTATACAAGTTCGAATCCGATTGCATTGATTGCTTTCCGATCAGAATCTAGAACACCTTTTAAAATCGGAATCGGAAATGAATTCTGATTCCCATCCACTTCCGAGGTGGATTTCAGAATATTTCCGCAAAATGCGGATTTATTTGAAGTGACCATTCATTCCGCTGCAACGCTGTTCTGAAATCCGAACGGGTTTGAACGGATTTCATTCAGAAATTTGGTGTTCTGTACTTCAATTTTTGGAAATAATTTTCGGATTTATTCCGTTCAGCTGAACTTCAGTGGATTAAGTGAATTGTTTAATAGTTCGCATCTGAATTAGATACAAATCAAGCAAAAATTTAAGTACGTATATTTTTGGCGATTATGTTCGAACGTATTCAGTTGAGTTGAACTAAAGTAAAAATAACAGAATTGCTAAAAGCAATACAATGTATTTTTTCGGGAATTTTTTAAACAATAAGTACTCAACAAATTGTTTCCAAAATGTACAATGGTATTTTAAAAAATAGGTATATTTTTTAAAAAAATGTTCATAAAAAATGTTGAAAAGTATTCGATTTATGTGCCATATGGTGAGACAATAAAAAAAATTAAAGCACCACTGCTTCAGTGATTGCGAGTGCTTATAGTACCTAAAACATGAGAATTCAAAATGATTATTCAAATGTAAAACATTTCTATACTATCAATCACGGTTTTTGTAAAAACATTAAAATCTTTCACTGATCTTTGAAAGCCACCCTTTGCAAGAAATCGCAAAGTAGCAGCCAACTGCAGAACTGACGGAATTGAACATATTCGGGCAAAAGGCCCAACTTCGGGCCTTAAAATCATGTTGAATGCCGATTTATTAACGCATTACAATGCAACTCACGCAGAACCTGGCAAATGTAAAGGATTGCTACGGTCCCGCAAAATTTTCCGATTTTCGTTCTTAATTACCCGTTGTTTCGTTTCCATCAATAATGTTAGCAAAACAACAAAACTCATTTTCATTTCGTTTTAGTTTATTTATTAATTATTTTATTCACAAGCTCTAAATATTTCACTTATTGTGCAAAAAATGGCAATTCCTACTTTTGCAACAAAACAAAACAGCTGTTTCGAAGTTAGGTTGCAATCAGATTCGAAATTAAAGTCGAATGGGCAATTCCACGCTGAATCGAATTTTAATTCCGATTCCAAAGCAATTCCGATTCGGATTCTGGAACCGGCCTGATTTTGTAGTGAAAAGTGACAGTTGTCATCAGTGTTGCCGTTTGAATCCAAATGGATCCATTTGGATACTTTTCTACTTCAAAAATTGATGCATACTTATTTTATAGTCTTAGTGAAAATTTGGATACTTTTATTGAAAAATCTTTTTAATATGAAAATTACTGAGTTTCCATGGCGAGTTAACTCGGTGTTTACTCGGGGTTAACTCGCTATGGTGGGAATCGTTGCAAAGAATTCTGACCAACTTGTCGTTCGCTTTGTTAACAAAAACTTAACTGCAAAAAATGGATTCTGAAAAAAAATTTAATTTTTGAGCGAAAATGTTGTTTTATATAAGTTTTAAAAAATCAATTGTAGAGTGTTGTGCTCGTATTTAAGATTGATTTGTTTTCATTTGTTATTGCCGCCGTTACGCCAAGTGTGCATGAAACACTTCTTTGCCTTAACGTCGCCGTTCGACAGTCTTTTCGTTACGTGCCGTAAGGTGTCAGAGGCCTTAAAGATAGAGTGTTGAAATTTTGCATAGATAAAAGATTGTATATTACTATTTTTACATGCAGAGTTAACACGAGGTAAGGGTTTTCGTTGAGTTAAAAACATGGCGACGCTAATTCGATGTGGCTTACATGCAAGACGTCGAGTTGAGTTGAAGTGGATAGATTTGGATACATTTCTGACCATTTATGGATACTTTTTTTAGAACCGTCGCGGCAACACTGGTTGTCATTTAATTAAAGAAAAGAAAAAAGTTTAAAATTGATATTTTAATTTTTGAACTATTTTAAAAGATTTGCCAGTAATAATTGACCGTTAAATTGTGAATTGACCGTTAAATTGTGGTGACCGTGGCATACAGGTTTATGGCAATTAAATTTTCTTCATGTTTGTTGAAAAAGTTTTTACATTTAGATGAGCAGTTTGTGCGCTATTAAAAGAAATATTTTGAAACAAATTATTTTTATACCCCACGCGTACTGCGTATATTAATTTTGTCACGACGTGTGTTACGCCCATAAGGAGGCATCACCACCAGCGTCGATTTAGCCATGTCCGTCTGTGGACACGATAACAGCCGTAACTTTCAAGCTATCGTAATGAAATTCGATATTTGAGCTTTTTTTTAAAAAACAAATATCAAGTTCTAAAATGGGCTAAATCGGATGAAAACCACGTCTCTCTCCCATACAACCCCAATAATTAAAAATCTATAAAAAGTCTAATTTATTTCAATTTCAATTTATTTAAAATAATAGTGTTTACAAATAAGACAGAGTCTTATACATGTTATAAGAATTACAGAATAAAAACAAGTAATAAACAACAAATAATGTTTAAGATACAAAAATTAAATTCAGTATTTGTGTATCCTATGTTTAAACTGGGGTGTGTTAGAAAAATGGGCGTCATCCCTTCACTAATATCCTAGACAGACATATGGTTTCCGTACTAAAATCTGTACTACAATGAAAGCTCAAGAAACCACGACCTAGCATAGTGACAGACATGTGGTATTGTCCTAAGTTATTCACATGTCAGCTGATACAAAGGTTTGTAAATTTTGTAAATATTAAAAAAGGAAATGGATGCAATCAAAATTATAATTGCTCCAAGCAACTGGGAACAAAATGTGCCCACTCCTAAATGCAGTGTTTCCAAAATATTTTTTTCAACTCTTTCCATTATTTTTTCTGTCCATAATGATAAATTGGATATTCTGCTAACTGATCAATTTATTTATGCTGTCGGATTGCAGCGAAAACATATGATCCAGACAGAAGAGCTCAAAGCTTTGACTGTATTCAATGCGATTTATCTTAGTACATTTCAAAACACCACTGAATTTCAATGGTTTCTTGGATGCTATTGTAGTACGGAACTCTAGTTGCTTTGGAACAAAACTATGGAATACCGATGACACACATATGATTTCCATATCATAGTTCATTTTGTACTACATGTCTGTCTGTAACACACCTACCTCCCATACATCTCAAACATTGAAAGCTCTATTAGGCTTTCCTTCAAGTAACAGGGAAAAATTTGATATGTTTGTATTATATACTAAAACTAAATCGTAGTAGAAAAGTGGGCGTCATCCACCCAAGAACTCGCCCTTCTCCCATACAATCCACAATAGTGAAACTCTATAGAGACGCTTATACTTAACCTACAACAATAAAATTCGGTTATTATATATTTTTTATCGAAACAAAGACGTGTAAGAAAAACAGGTGCCATCCGCCGAAGAACACGTCCACCTCTCATAAAACCTCAAAAGTGAAAACAATATATTATCCTTGACAGACATGTAGTACAAAATGTACTATGATACATTTTGATTTGATACATGATGAGAGCAAATTTAAACTAAAAAAAGAGAGCAGGAAAAGAGTGAGCGAGAAAAAATTGAGGTGTACCAGGGCAAGAAAGATGCTCGAAAATTCTACCAGCAGGTTAAGCGTCTAACCCAAGGACGCTAATTTCAAGCCCGGAGCATTCACTTGTAGAGATGAGAATGAGATGATCTGTAACCAGATCATCATGTACTACATATATCCTAGACAATGTTGACAATGTATCCTAGACAATGTAGTACAAAATCGGTCATCGGTATTCCAAAGTTTTGTTCCAAAGCAACTAGAGTTCCGTACTACAATAGCATCCAAGAAGCCATTGAAATTCAGTGGTGTTCTGAAATGTATTAAGATGAATCGCATTTAACACAGCCAAAGCTTTAAGCTTTTTTGTCAGAACCACATGTTTTCGCTGCAATCCGACTGCATAAACAAATGTTTCAGTTATCAGAACATCTAATAATAATGGAAAAAGGTAAAATAAATGTATTGGAAACGCTGAATTAGGAGTGGGCACATTTTGTTCCCCAGTTGCGTGTAGCAATTTATAACTTTGATTGCATCCATTTTCTTGTTTATTTACAAGGAAAGGTCTCCAGGTGTCACTCTCCGATTTTAATGAGCTTAATGAGAGGAAATGTGATAGAGGACAAAAATCTAAGGTTGACGTATTTTTTTACAAGTGCTGAGTTCAAGGTTAAGGCTTTCAAAATAGCGGTCAAAAATTTGCAAAAAATTGGTTTTTTCGCAATAACATCAGAATAACGTATTGAAACAAACACAAATTCACACATTAAAAGAAAGGTCTTTGTTGTTGTTTTTTTTTTTGTTGCTGTTGATTTTAACAAATTATTGCTCATATTGTATTAATTACGTAACCATTTCTTAACTAAACTTGTGTATGCGAATCCTCATACCATTTAGTTAGTTACCTTTTTTTGTTTTTTTATAATTTTAAGTATTTTAATTAAAAATTAATTTGTTAAAAATGCACAATTGTGTAAATATTGATTGTTATAATGTAATTATTATTTTAAATAAAGTATACAATATGGGTACCAAAAATTTTATTTTTTTAAGAGTTAACACTTTGTATTCAAATTTACGGTAAATGTTATTATATTATATGGCTGCCGTTCAAAAGTGGTTTTATATGTACCTTATACTCCAATAAAACACCTTAAATTTTTTTTAAATCTCCATATTACCTTTTGTTCACATATTTTTTGATAACAAATATCATTTAAATACATATTCTGAACTTTTTCCAAAACTTATAAATTTAATTTTTTTACGAAAAATCAGAAAAATCTAGTCTAAAATCAAAATCATAACTTTGTAATTGAGTAACTCTTTTAAAAAAAAATATTTTATTTAATTTAAATTCAAACTTTGTCTTCTTCTTCCTTTTTTAATAATTACGCATTCATATTTTTTTTCTTATATAAGCTTATAAATTATTAAATTTTCTGAAAAACCTGTAGGTACTATTTAAAATTTTTTATAAATTTTTTTGTAATTCAAAATTTACGATTATAGTGTGCTTAAATGTGCCATTAGAAATTTTCTGCCAAAGCAATTTCATAACATTCCAGTTCACGGATAGCTATCGCTGGAGTCGAAATATTTGCGGTTTATCATAACATAAACCAAGGATTATTTTGAGAAACTGTGCCCAACAACTTTTTTTCGTGAGGTGTCTTAATAAATACATGCGTCTATATTTGAAAATGTTTGTTTTTGCGATTTTCGTGTTTCACTATAAGAGAAGCCTATTTATAGAGTTTTCAATTTTCAGGTTGTATGGGAGGTGGGCGTGTTCGTGGGTAGATGACACCTAACACGTCTTAGTTTTGATATGCAACGAACAATTACCTAGTTTTATTTTTGTAGCTTCGACAGAAGCCTCTTTATATAATTTCAATTTTGTGGTTGTATGGTAGGTGGGCGTGTTAGTGGGTGGATGACACCCATTTTTCTAACACACCTCAGTTTTGCCATAAAATGCTTATATACCGAATTTCAGTCTTGTTACTTTAATATTAGCCTCTTTATAGAAATTTAATTTTTGGGTTGTATGGGAGGTAGGCATGGTTTTCATCCGATTTAACCCATTCTCGAACTTGATCTTTGCTTTTTAGAAAGAAGCTTAAATATAGAATTTTATTACGATAACTTGAAAATTACTGCTGTAATCGTGTCGACAGGCGGACAGAGAGACGGACATCGCTAAATCAACTCAGGTGGTGATGCTGACCAAGAATACATATACTTTTCTATACCTGCCATGCCTCCTTTTGGGCGTTACACACGTTGTGACAAAATAAATATAGACCTTACGCAATACGCGTGGGGGTATAAAAAGAGTGGGATGCCGAGTACAAAAACAGTGGCGTATAATGTCATTAGAGTCCACTTTTGCTCTTATTGCCTGATATTGACTATATATGTATGTATTGGATGAATGGCTGATCAAATGTGGATATTAACATTGTTCAGAATATAAATTAATTTAATTTTCGTTACATAGAATAACAAGTGATAATAAAATTTATAATATAAACAGTATCTTTAAAATTAACTTTATGTCGTAAATAATACTATGCAAAAGTGAGATGTAGTGTACACATTGGATCAGTCACTTCTAATCTGATTATTGCTAGTTCATTGTACAAAATGAGTGCATATTTTTATTGTGCCTATTGAATTGTATTGAATATTGTTTTCTTTCGTTAAATCATTTTTCTTCTTCAGGTATATGGAGGAACGCGCTCTGACTGGCGGTAATACATCCCGAAAACCCTCAACAAATTCAGCTAAGCATAAGCCTAATGTAGGATACAGACTGGGAAAAAGAAAAGCTTTATTTGAAAAGCGAAAGAGAATAAGCGATTACGCCCTGGTAATGGGGATGTTCGGGATAGTCGTGATGGTAATAGAAAATGAACTTAGTAGTGCTGGTGTTTATACTAAGGTGAGTACACCATATACAAAAATTTAATACAGTGCATTAGAGGCAATACATTACATTAGAGGCAATACAATACATTAGACTTAGTGTTTAACTAAGTCTTGTTAAATTTTAAAATTAACTTATAATATCTGTGGGGACAAGGAATAACCGCTAAAGTCGAGAAAAAAATCTTTTATATATAATTGAAAATTCTTTCATTGAACATGATGATTGCTGAGAATATTAAATAAGCAATAAAAATATGAAAAAAAAATCACTATTAGGCCTTAAGCTGCAATTCCTATATTGGACCAGTTTTGAAATCACATATTTATAAACATCGCTATTGAAATAGAAAACCAACTTTTTACTTATTGATTTTAGCAGTTAAGTTATAGTGCCTCTGTCCAAGGGCGGAAGCAGTTGCAAAAATAAAGTCTGTCATCAGCGCCATCCATAAGATAGGGCACGGCTGCTCTAAGATAGCAGACTGTAATATCTACACAGTAAAAACTTAGTTACCCCTAAAATTAGAGGGTAAATTTTCTCTCTTTTACAAGAATTTCATTCTATAAACTCTTTTTATTTTAAATTTATTATAATTTTTATTGCACTCAATATTATAAAATTAGCATTTTCTTTCAAACAGCTATTTTAATCCAAAATAGAATAATTTGTACACCATACATTTGTAAATAGCATATATTCATTCCAGTAATTCACACGAGTGCCTCACGGATCCACTCGGCTTTCACTTACAAATCAGTTTTGCCGTTAGTAGAATTCTACCAAAAATGGCACAAATATGTTATAAATATATAAATATGTCATAGACACTGTCATTGACCCCCATCAATTGTTCTGTGTTCTAAAATGGGTTGTCAGAATTTTTGTATTAAAATCAGAATTCAATTGAAACCAGTACTTAAGTAAGAAGGAACTTGCAAATTTTAGGGTTAAAGCCTTTAAGAACTGGGTAACATCTCCTCTGTCAACAGCTATGCCAAGAAGATTCGATCTGTAATTTATCTTCGTAAGGCGAATGACATTTTGCTCCATTGGTTGGATATCGGCGTATAGCTGGATGGTATATGTACGACGAATATGGAACCAGCGTCTGTTGTCAGAACATTTTGAGGTGGACGGTAAGGGACTGGTAAAACTTCTGTAAAAAAAAACTTTTTTTATTTAATATTTTACTTAAGTTCATTAACTTATGTGCTTGCGCTGTGAATTCAAAGCTGAAGCTCATGTGTTGCTGAGACGTTGTGGAATGGTTCATCTGTTTTTTCAGATTCAAGTTTTTCTCCGCATATTTTTTAAAGTTGCATACCAAAACTACTTTCAAGCTATCCAGCCACATATCGCTGGCATTATAGTCTCCTTTTAGTATTGTTTTGCCAGAAATGAGATCATACTTGCATGCAATGCAACTGACTTATAAATTTGAGAAAAAGGCTTTTTGCAACGATGAATTCTACTATTCTACTTGCTCAACAGTGTTCAACACTTCTACATAGTTCAAGAGCAGTAAAATTAGCTTAATTCTAGTTTTTGAAGGGTCTATAAAAAACACAGAGCTAAAGATATTGACTGAAGCTTTCTTGTTTTAATTTGGTACTTATATGAGCCACAAAATAATGTGTTTAGACCAGTAAAGGGCTCAAATTAAATTTCCTATCCCATGGGATTGGAGGTTAAATGCTGCTTGCGCGACGTCGACACATGAACACTATAATACCAAAATCGCAAAGGCGCGTTAGGTCGGTCGCGCTTTGACAGCTAAAGTAGAAACAACGAGCTGTTATGAAGCAATTCATAATTCGACCTCAAGCTTTGATCGTACTTTGTATCGTAAAAACTGTCAAATCTCGTAGGAAGGGGTAAAGTACGATCAAAGCGCGAACAGCCGAAAAAGTTGAAAATGTTCTACTCGGTCGTGCGTTTCACATTTGCTGATAGCGTAGGCAGGGGCGGATCTGGAAAAAATCTTGGGGGGGTAAATTATCAAAGACACACATTTTCGATTTGAGAACTTTTGTCTTTTTACATATGGACAAATTGTACTTTTTTGAATTGAAATTATTGAATTTTTTTAAAGCATTTTTTCCAGACATACACGCACATTTCCATATTTAATTATTTAACCCTTTTTCTGGAATAATATCTTAGCGAAAAGTAAATAAAAACTATAAATTTAACTTTTTTTAGATTTAAGGTTGATTTATTCCAATTTTTCACATTTATTCCATTATAAAAAAATTGCACAATTATATTTCTAAGTATGTGCAATGAAAAAACATTGTTCTTTTCAATTAAAAAAAATTAAAGGAATTTGAAACTCATTGTTTCAATACAAAATGATCTTGAATTTAAAATGAAGTTTTTTAAATCTATTATATTGATCTACCGATTTGTATTACTATGATTGATTTCAACGAAGATATACCAGACCTTTTAACTTTTGCACATTCAATAACAAAATATTCATTTCACAATTTTTCGTAGTCTGCTCTTTTGAAACCCTGGTATCTTTGATATTTTACTTGGTAGAAAATCTCTGAATTTTAATAAACATTTTAGTTTTTTTTATTATCTTGCATATTTTCACTACTTTGATCTCACTACTTTTGTATAAAATTATTTTCTACTTACGCAGGTACTTTTTGAAGTGAATTTTAATAAAATTGAATGTACAAAAATTTTTGTTTTTTCAATTTCTTTGAAAATATGCAAGATAATTAAAAATAAAATAAAATGTTAATTAAAATTCAGAGAGTTTCTACCAATTAAAAAAAGTTTTTGTAAATTCGTTGAAAAATTTCAAAGATGCGGGGTAGACCGGAAATATAGATTCTGCCGGTCGGGGTCTCAAAAGTTAGAGGAACTCATTAAAATGATTTCTGCATACTTTTTTTCAAATCGCAGAAAAACCACCGAAGCAATTTTGATTCTCCTGAAGGTCCTTTTTGGTAAAAAAACATGTTTTTTGCTTGTAAGTTTTTATTTTTCACAGAACGCATACCCACATCTGCTAAAATATTAAATTTCTTACTTATACCAATATTCTGATATACAAAAACTTTAAAAGTTATGTTTCAATTTAACTCTTATTGACCACCAAAAATTGATTTTTTTTGATATTTTTAAAAAGACATTTTTTTAAACCACTTTAAAAGACACATTTTTTTCTAGATTTACGTGAAAGTGTTATTGTTGGAAAAGTATTAAGTTCTTTTTTCTTTATGTGTATCGCATTCATGAAAGCTGTGTGCGAAAACTGGCAGAATGTGAGAAATCGACTTTAGAAATCTGATAAAATTAAACATATCGTTTTCATACAAACAATTAGTTTCATTTGTTCACTACTTTATTGTCCAGTTTTCGATAAATTTTTTTTTTTAAGCAGATAACTTTGATTAAAGCGATACACAGAACGAAAAAAGAACTTAACACCTTTCCATTGCAACAATAACAATTCCACGTAAATCTTATAAAAAATGTGTCTTTTACAGAGGATTTAAGAAAATGCCTTTTTAAAAATAGCAAAAAATTCAATTTTTGGTGGTCAATAAGAGTTATAATGCAACAAAATTTTAAAAAATTTTGTATGTCAAAATGTTAGTATGAGTAAGAAATTTAACATTTAAGAAGATGTGGGTATGCGTTCTGTGAAAAATAAAAAGTTACAAGCAAAACATATGTTTTTTTACCAAAAAAGACCTTCAGGAGAATCAAAATTGCTTCGGCGGTTTTTCTCCGATTTGAAAAAAAGTATGCAGTAAGCATTTTGATGAGTTCCTCTAACTTTTGAGACCCCGACCGGTTGACATTTTTTTTATCCATATAAGAATGATCCGGCCTAATGCAGGGTTTCAAAAGAGCAGCCTACGTAAAATTGTGAAATTTCTTCTAATTTGAACGTCGATATCTTCGAAACTTCGAATATATTGTTATTGAATTTGCAAAAATTGAAAAGTTTAGTATTTCTTCATTGAAATCAGTCATAGTAATACAAATCGGTAGAAGAATATAATAGATATAAGAAAATTATCAGAAAAAGAACTGATTTTCATGTTTTTGCCTATAACTCAAAAACTCAAGCTGATGGAGAAAAACGAAGTCCATATTTGAAATCAGCAGCCAAAATTCATTCGGAATTGTTTATTGAGATATCTGCACCTTTTAAAAGCTTAATTTTGTTACTCTGTGTTATTAGATAGTCATTAGATAGAGACAAATTATATGACAAAACAAGTAAAGAAAGTCTAAAGTCGGTCTAGGCCGACTATGAAATACCCTAAACCCACTTTTCAAAAATAAAAAAAAGTTTTATTGTAAATGGGCGTCTCCGTGGGCGGATGAAGCCTATATTTTAATTGCATTTAAATGGTGATGAAAAATTTACACATACCAAGTTTTATTCCTGTAGCTCACAGTTAATGCCTTTATTGTGCTTTCGATATGGGAGGTGGGCGTGTTCATGGACGGATTACTCCCAATTTCCGAGCACACCTTAGTTTTGCTATGAAATACATGCATACCAAATTCAATTTCTCTATGACAAACATAACCTAATTTATTGAGTTTTAAACTTTTTGGGTTGTATGGGAGGTAGGCGTGTCCGTAGACGGATGGCGTCCATTTTTCAAAACCATCTTTGTCTTGTCATAAGAAACATTCGTGCCAAATTTTAGCTGTGCAGGTTAAACAGAGGCTTATTTATTGCGTTTTCAATTTTTGGGTTGTATGGGAGGTGGGCGTGTCCGTGAGTGGATGACACCCATTTTTCAAAAACATCTTTGTGTTGATAGAAAACACATACATACCAAATTTTATTGTTGTAGGTTAATTATGAGCTGAGTTATGCAGTTTTCAATTTTTGCGTTGTATTGGAGGTAGGCGTGTCCGTGGGCGGATTCCAAAAATATTCAATAGTGCAGATCCTTGGGTTCATGTGACTATGTCTACCAAGTTTCATTCAATTATCTCAACTCCTTCTTCTTATCCTGTGTATACGGACAACACACAGACGGACAGACGGACGGACGGACGGACGGACGGACGGACGGACGGACGGACGGACGGACGGACGGACGGACGGACGGACATAGATAGCTCGACTCACGTGGTGACGCTGATCAAGAATATATATACTTTTCTATACCGGACTCGCTTCGTTCTATGCGTTACAAACGTTTGCACAAAGTTAATATACCCTGACCTTTCAGGTTTAGGGTATAATCATTGCAAAATTATCAATAACTTCGTTAATATTTCTTTTAAAGATTCTAAGTATATGCAATAATGCGAGTCCATTCAATCGTTCTTCTTGCATAGTTGAACGTAACCATGTTTTTAATCGTCGCAGTGTGGAAAAACTTCGCTCAGCTGTAGCTGGAGTGATAGTTATTTGCTCAATGATTTCATATAAAGGGCATTTTTAAACTAATCGTTAATAATTTGAAAAAAAAAATATAATTATTTTTTCAAGTTTTTTTTTTAATTTTTATTTTTAAGAAAATAACGCGTATTTAAAGTTGATTGTTTAAAAAATGGCTGTTAATTTGAGAACATAACAAGCTGTAACTTTATTTTCTGGCTCATTTTTAAAAAAAGGCGAAGTTATACTACCTCGACTTAATTGTTTGCTTTATCCATAATTATATTTTGTTTTTTGAAGATGACTACAGATCGTGTTAATCTACAAGCAAAATAATCCTACTCGTCTCGCATCGCTTCAAAAAACGTCACCTACACGCAAATGATGTCACAAAAAAAAAAAAAAAACAAACATTTTTTTTAATACTTTAATAATTGTTGAAATCAATAAAAAAACTAAAGTTTAACAATGTCTCTGATCGTTTTTTTGTAGTATTCTTTCAAAAAACGTCTTCAGAACCCTAAAACTGTGAGCACAATTATTTTCTTCAAATATAGTATTAAAAAGTAAAGTATTTAAAAGTTCTTGGGGGGGGGGGGTAGTTACCCCCTTTACCCCCCTTGTATCCGCGCCTGAACGCAGGGTTGTATTTTCATAGAGTTAGCTGAATATGTGGGTATTGTTCTGTTTCTATGTTAAAGACTTGTTTGTATGGGATTTGTTATTTTGTCAGAATAGTTATGTTGAAAATGATTAAATTTTTTAATTTGCTTTATGGAAATGATGAAATGATAGTTTCGATGAGTTGAGCATTTTATAATTTAATATTAATATTTGTGCCAACAATATATTTACATACTTTGCAATTTGGGTAAATGAGACTTTGTGGGATTTTTGATTTTACTGCGAATAGTGGCATCATCTAAGAGATAGACGCACGACATGTCAACGCTACATTATGATTTCAAAATTATAAGGTCGGGCGTTTTAACAGTTCATCTCGTAAAGTCGAGTAAAGTACGATCAAGGCATATTTATCCAGGTAGTATAAAACGCAACTGCGCTGCCGACTTTTGGGAGTCTAATGTCAAAATCAAATAATGCCCACTCTTATTAACGAGTTGGGGGATTTTTTTGTTTTTAAGTTTACAGTTTATTAAATTTTTTAATTATTGAATTTTGTGCTTGCTGTTTTAATTGTATTTTGGAGATATTTTGAAGAATAATTTTAAACTTTTGATATTAGGTGTAAATTAATTGCAATTAAAAAATCCCCTTTTGTTTTGTTTTTGGTGCAGAAGCAACATTGCTCATTGTCATTTCTGATTTTGACATTATACTCCCATTCAGTTTTTTCTTATTATAGTACCTGGATTAATATGCCTTGAGTACGATCAACGCGCGACCTAACGCGTCTTTGCGATTCAGCCATAAGATACTTCGTGTAGCTTACGATCATTTGCTTCGGCTGTTGCTTTGTTTATATTTTGGCAGCAAACCAAGTCAGTTGCTTTTCAGCATTTGTTGAAATAACATCTCTTTGCGATATTTTTTAAAATATAGCGAGAAAATAAGTAAAATTGATCTTCGTTTTTCTCTGCTTTACACACAATCAAAGAATGTGATAGTATGTGTGTGCCCATCGCCGATTTAGACAAATTTTTCGAAATTTTATTCAAAACAAAAGTATTGATTTATGTTCTTTAAGTTCGTTGCTCATATCCTGGTGGAGGATGTGGAGGATTGTGATACTACATTCGAAATATTTTACGAATCAAAAACCATATTAGAATGTGATATTGTAGAGTCCAAAAGAATTGTAAATGTCGCGTGGCACTTTAAAGCCATTCAAACTTTTCGGTATATCTTTCGAAATATAAGTCACATATATATATAAAACTCTGAAAGACTGGAAAAATTTAGCGAGCATTGGAGAAGGGTTGTGGTGGCACCAGCCATACAATTAAAATGTTTAACATCGAAAAGCTTTGGTACTTAATGTCGCTTAATATTGAAACTCAGCATAAAGTTACTTTTGGCCATGTCCCTCTACCAGACAACGGGCATTGCAAAACGGGGTGTGACTCCACCCATGCAAGCCAAATTTATGATATTAAATAGCTTAGAAAGTAAAAGTCGTAGAGCATTGAAACTCAGAATGGAGTTACCACTTGATAATGTCCTTCTACTAGAAAACTGAGCAGGGCTTTGGAAAAGTTGGTGGCCCCTCGATATAAGCTAAATTTTTTATCAAGTAGGTTTCGAAGTCACAGATGAAGTACATGTGTTTGTTTTAGACGTAACAAAGCGCGTTGGGTATCGCTAGTTCGATTATATAAAATAAAATTGTTATTTGGATAAATGCGAATTTATTTGCAGGGGCACAATTTCGTTAAATAGGTTGTCAAGAGTATGTGGCCGAAAAAAGGTTGGGAGCAGGCAATCTCAACGAGTTTGTATTCCAAAATATGTCTGTTAATATAAAAAAATAACAATAAAAGTGTTCTCAAAACCGTGATATCAATGCGAATAAGATAGTCGTGAACTATACAATAGAGCTTCACTAACGATTCTTTCTGTGTACTTATCATAAAAATGATAAAATTTGAGTTTTGACGGTTTTGCACGAAATGAGTGCGTTATGTAAAAATTAGGCACCAATTTGTTCTAAAAAGTATTATTTTAATCTATACTAGAGCACAATCTCGAAAGGTCTAATTCGATCCCTGTCGCACACACTCTTCAAAAGAGACACAACAGGAAATTTTAAAATTTTTAGGAGAGACAAAAACACTACTTTGTTTTTCAAGCAACTCCATATCACAATGAGGCGGAAATTGATTTTTTTTTGCATCGAGGGAGACAATTGATATAAAGGATACTCTTTTAGAAGTTTATCTGTGGTGACCGTGGCATGTAGGTTAAGTGTGTGGCTTAGCATGCTCGGAGCCCGGGTTCGATCCTCAGCCGCGGCGAAAAGTTTTTTTCAATATAAACTTTTTCTGATCGTTCATCACCTCTCTGCAGACAATGGCAAACCTCAGAGAGTAAATAATGTCATGTAAAGCTTCTTGAGAACATGAACTTTAGCCGTTCGGAGTCGGCATAAAACATGTAGGTCCAGTTCTCGGTCAATTGTGTGCAAACATTTAATAACACACAACAAAATTGATCATAAGACGCTCGGTCAAAGTCCTTTCAAGGGCTGAAATGGAAAATTTGTTTGTTTGTTTTCTGTTAGAAGTTTTACTAAAATTCAATACTACAAAAACTATCGTCTCTGATAATGAGAAAGCGTTTAAATCAAATTTGATGAAAAGTTTTCTACGAGATAACTTTTCAATTGATCAATTTTTTTTATACCCACACTTCACAGTGAGAGCAATGGCCAGGTCGAAAGGTTTCACTCCACTTTATTAGAGATAGCACGATGTATTAAGGAGCAACAACAAATAGACGAAACTGTCGATTTAGTATTGCTAGCCACACATAAATATAATTCCATCATTCATTCAGTAACCCAAGCTAGACCAACCGATGTGTTTCACAATTATACGCCAGAAAAGCTTGATACTGTTAGAAAAATGTTAATCAGGAAAAAACTCTTAACAGAAACAACAAAGCTAAAATTTGAAAAACTTACAGCCTTGGAGAAAAGGTTTTTCTAAAACGAAATAAAAGATTAGGAAACAAATTTGACAAAATCTATGTCGAACGGGTTGTCGAGAGGGATCTTGGTACTGCGGTTATGATTGGTGGCACAAAAATTCATAAGAGTAATCTGCGTTAAATGGTTTTTCTTTACCAATACTTGTAAGTTTAAAATTTTGTTAATGATGTGTTATAAAAAACGTAACAGAAATAAGGGAAAAGAAATGAGTAACAATCAGACGTACATTAAACTAAAACATACTAAAATACTCCTCTTTGCAATTTTGAATTATTATATTTTCGTCTAAATTTAATACTTAAATTCATTAATATTCATATATTTGTAACTTTTGCTTATTGTTTAAGTCCTGTGACATAATCAATTATTGAAATTTGTAAATATTCATATACTGCTTACTTTTGTTTTCTGTTTAATTCTTAAATTGTACTCAAAAACATTTAAACTATTAAAAAAAAACCATAAAAAATCATCAAGCAATCCAATTTGAGCCAAGTTAATTCCTAATTCTACGAAGAAGAAACTCAAAGTTGTATGCTCAAAATATATAAAGTTGCGAACCGAGGACGTTTCGAGCTTAAGAAGGGGAATAGTTAACGATGCAGGTTAAGCTCTGTCACTAATCCCCCTGTATATCATTTTGGGTACATTTCTACAGCGTAAATCTAACGTTTTTGCGTTCACGATAAGAGTATGTTGGAGCAAAATACAGTTGTTTTTCAGATTCAACACTTTTTTGAGAAAACAATTTGGCAACACTGTTTTCAACGTATGGACCTCTCTCCTACTAATTGTTTACATTCCATTACGTTCCATTGAACACAACTTTTTCATTTCTCAATAGATTTTCTTCAACAATAGCTTATTTTTTTGGAAAAATAAAGGTTTTTAGTAAAAAATATCATAAGCAACAAAATATTTTGATTTCTTACCGAAATTTGCAACTATTTTGTCTTTTTTTGGAAATTTTTCTGAAAAATAAAAAAAATCCCCGAAATTTCAAGTTATTCCGCCAAAACTAACATCTCGACCAAAAAATGATGTTTATTATCTCAACTCCTTCTTCTTATCCTGTGTATACGGACAACACACAGACGGACAGACGGACGGACGGACGGACGGACGGACGGACGGACGGACGGACGGACGGACGGACATAGATAGCTCGACTCACGTGGTGACGCTGATCAAGAATATATATACTTTTCTATACCGGACTCGCTTCGTTCTATGCGTTACAAACGTTTGCACAAAGTTAATATACCCTGACCTTTCAGGTTTAGGGTATAATCATTGCAAAATTATCAATAACTTCGTTAATATTTCTTTTAAAGATTCTAAGTATATGCAATAATGCGAGTCCATTCAATCGTTCTTCTTGCATAGTTGAACGTAACCATGTTTTTAATCGTCGCAGTGTGGAAAAACTTCGCTCAGCTGTAGCTGGAGTGATAGTTATTTGCTCAATGATTTCATATAAAGGGCATTTTTAAACTAATCGTTAATAATTTGAAAAAAAAAATATAATTATTTTTTCAAGTTTTTTTTTTAATTTTTATTTTTAAGAAAATAACGCGTATTTAAAGTTGATTGTTTAAAAAATGGCTGTTAATTTGAGAACATAACAAGCTGTAACTTTATTTTCTGGCTCATTTTTAAAAAAAGGCGAAGTTATACTACCTCGACTTAATTGTTTGCTTTATCCATAATTATATTTTGTTTTTTGAAGATGACTACAGATCGTGTTAATCTACAAGCAAAATAATCCTACTCGTCTCGCATCGCTTCAAAAAACGTCACCTACACGCAAATGATGTCACAAAAAAAAAAAAAAAACAAACATTTTTTTTAATACTTTAATAATTGTTGAAATCAATAAAAAAACTAAAGTTTAACAATGTCTCTGATCGTTTTTTTGTAGTATTCTTTCAAAAAACGTCTTCAGAACCCTAAAACTGTGAGCACAATTATTTTCTTCAAATATAGTATTAAAAAGTAAAGTATTTAAAAGTTCTTGGGGGGGGGGGGGGTAGTTACCCCCTTTACCCCCCTTGTATCCGCGCCTGAACGCAGGGTTGTATTTTCATAGAGTTAGCTGAATATGTGGGTATTGTTCAGTTTCTATGTTAAAGACTTGTTTGTATGGGATTTGTTATTTTGTCAGAATAGTTATGTTGAAAATGATTAAATTTTTTAATTTGCTTTATGGAAATGATGAAATGATAGTTTCGATGAGTTGAGCATTTTATAATTTAATATTAATATTTGTGCCAACAATATATTTACATACTTTGCAATTTGGGTAAATGAGACTTTGTGGGATTTTTGATTTTACTGCGAATAGTGGCATCATCTAAGAGATAGACGCACGACATGTCAACGCTACATTATGATTTCAAAATTATAAGGTCGGGCGTTTTAACAGTTCATCTCGTAAAGTCGAGTAAAGTACGATCAAGGCATATTTATCCAGGTAGTATAAAACGCAACTGCGCTGCCGACTTTTGGGAGTCTAATGTCAAAATCAAATAATGCCCACTCTTATTAACGAGTTGGGGGATTTTTTTGTTTTTAAGTTTACAGTTTATTAAATTTTTTAATTATTGAATTTTGTGCTTGCTGTTTTAATTGTATTTTGGAGATATTTTGAAGAATAATTTTAAACTTTTGATATTAGGTGTAAATTAATTGCAATTAAAAAATCCCCTTTTGTTTTGTTTTTGGTGCAGAAGCAACATTGCTCATTGTCATTTCTGATTTTGACATTATACTCCCATTCAGTTTTTTCTTATTATAGTACCTGGATTAATATGCCTTGAGTACGATCAACGCGCGACCTAACGCGTCTTTGCGATTCAGCCATAAGATACTTCGTGTAGCTTACGATCATTTGCTTCGGCTGTTGCTTTGTTTATATTTTGGCAGCAAACCAAGTCAGTTGCTTTTCAGCATTTGTTGAAATAACATCTCTTTGCGATATTTTTTAAAATATAGCGAGAAAATAAGTAAAATTGATCTTCGTTTTTCTCTGCTTTACACACAATCAAAGAATGTGATAGTATGTGTGTGCCCATCGCCGATTTAGACAAATTTTTCGAAATTTTATTCAAAACAAAAGTATTGATTTATGTTCTTTAAGTTCGTTGCTCATATCCTGGTGGAGGATGTGGAGGATTGTGATACTACATTCGAAATATTTTACGAATCAAAAACCATATTAGAATGTGATATTGTAGAGTCCAAAAGAATTGTAAATGTCGCGTGGCACTTTAAAGCCATTCAAACTTTTCGGTATATCTTTCGAAATATAAGTCACATATATATATAAAACTCTGAAAGACTGGAAAAATTTAGCGAGCATTGGAGAAGGGTTGTGGTGGCACCAGCCATACAATTAAAATGTTTAACATCGAAAAGCTTTGGTACTTAATGTCGCTTAATATTGAAACTCAGCATAAAGTTACTTTTGGCCATGTCCCTCTACCAGACAACGGGCATTGCAAAACGGGGTGTGACTCCACCCATGCAAGCCAAATTTATGATATTAAATAGCTTAGAAAGTAAAAGTCGTAGAGCATTGAAACTCAGAATGGAGTTACCACTTGATAATGTCCTTCTACTAGAAAACTGAGCAGGGCTTTGGAAAAGTGGGTGGCCCCTCGATATAAGCTAAATTTTTTATCAAGTAGGTTTCGAAGTCACAGATGAAGTACATGTGTTTGTTTTAGACGTAACAAAGCGCGTTGGGTATCGCTAGTTCGATTATATAAAATAAAATTGTTATTTGGATAAATGCGAATTTATTTGCAGGGGCACAATTTCGTTAAATAGGTTGTCAAGAGTATGTGGCCGAAAAAAGGTTGGGAGCAGGCAATCTCAACGAGTTTGTATTCCAAAATATGTCTGTTAATATAAAAAAATAACAATAAAAGTGTTCTCAAAACCGTGATATCAATGCGAATAAGATAGTCGTGAACTATACAATAGAGCTTCACTAACGATTCTTTCTGTGTACTTATCATAAAAATGATAAAATTTGAGTTTTGACGGTTTTGCACGAAATGAGTGCGTTATGTAAAAATTAGGCACCAATTTGTTCTAAAAAGTATTATTTTAATCTATACTAGAGCACAATCTCGAAAGGTCTAATTCGATCCCTGTCGCACACACTCTTCAAAAGAGACACAACAGGAAATTTTAAAATTTTTAGGAGAGACAAAAACACTACTTTGTTTTTCAAGCAACTCCATATCACAATGAGGCGGAAATTGATTTTTTTTTGCATCGAGGGAGACAATTGATATAAAGGATACTCTTTTAGAAGTTTATCTGTGGTGACCGTGGCATGTAGGTTAAGTGTGTGGCTTAGCATGCTCGGAGCCCGGGTTCGATCCTCAGCCGCGGCGAAAAGTTTTTTTCAATATAAACTTTTTCTGATCGTTCATCACCTCTCTGCAGACAATGGCAAACCTCAGAGAGTAAATAATGTCATGTAAAGCTTCTTGAGAACATGAACTTTAGCCGTTCGGAGTCGGCATAAAACATGTAGGTCCAGTTCTCGGTCAATTGTGTGCAAACATTTAATAACACACAACAAAATTGATCATAAGACGCTCGGTCAAAGTCCTTTCAAGGGCTGAAATGGAAAATTTGTTTGTTTGTTTTCTGTTAGAAGTTTTACTAAAATTCAATACTACAAAAACTATCGTCTCTGATAATGAGAAAGCGTTTAAATCAAATTTGATGAAAAGTTTTCTACGAGATAACTTTTCAATTGATCAATTTTTTTTATACCCACACTTCACAGTGAGAGCAATGGCCAGGTCGAAAGGTTTCACTCCACTTTATTAGAGATAGCACGATGTATTAAGGAGCAACAACAAATAGACGAAACTGTCGATTTAGTATTGCTAGCCACACATAAATATAATTCCATCATTCATTCAGTAACCCAAGCTAGACCAACCGATGTGTTTCACAATTATACGCCAGAAAAGCTTGATACTGTTAGAAAAATGTTAATCAGGAAAAAACTCTTAACAGAAACAACAAAGCTAAAATTTGAAAAACTTACAGCCTTGGAGAAAAGGTTTTTCTAAAACGAAATAAAAGATTAGGAAACAAATTTGACAAAATCTATGTCGAACGGGTTGTCGAGAGGGATCTTGGTACTGCGGTTATGATTGGTGGCACAAAAATTCATAAGAGTAATCTGCGTTAAATGGTTTTTCTTTACCAATACTTGTAAGTTTAAAATTTTGTTAATGATGTGTTATAAAAAACGTAACAGAAATAAGGGAAAAGAAATGAGTAACAATCAGACGTACATTAAACTAAAACATACTAAAATACTCCTCTTTGCAATTTTGAATTATTATATTTTCGTCTAAATTTAATACTTAAATTCATTAATATTCATATATTTGTAACTTTTGCTTATTGTTTAAGTCCTGTGACATAATCAATTATTGAAATTTGTAAATATTCATATACTGCTTACTTTTGTTTTCTGTTTAATTCTTAAATTGTACTCAAAAACATTTAAACTATTAAAAAAAAACCATAAAAAATCATCAAGCAATCCAATTTGAGCCAAGTTAATTCCTAATTCTACGAAGAAGAAACTCAAAGTTGTATGCTCAAAATATATAAAGTTGCGAACCGAGGACGTTTCGAGCTTAAGAAGGGGAATAGTTAACGATGCAGGTTAAGCTCTGTCACTAATCCCCCTGTATATCATTTTGGGTACATTTCTACAGCGTAAATCTAACGTTTTTGCGTTCACGATAAGAGTATGTTGGAGCAAAATACAGTTGTTTTTCAGATTCAACACTTTTTTGAGAAAACAATTTGGCAACACTGTTTTCAACGTATGGACCTCTCTCCTACTAATTGTTTACATTCCATTACGTTCCATTGAACACAACTTTTTCATTTCTCAATAGATTTTCTTCAACAATAGCTTATTTTTTTGGAAAAATAAAGGTTTTTAGTAAAAAATATCATAAGCAACAAAATATTTTGATTTCTTACCGAAATTTGCAACTATTTTGTCTTTTTTTGGAAATTTTTCTGAAAAATAAAAAAAATCCCCGAAATTTCAAGTTATTCCGCCAAAACTAACATCTCGACCAAAAAATGATGTTTGCATTGTTTGTAAGAAATTTTATAAGCTTTTATTTGATATATCATTTGTTTGATTACTGTTGTTGGTTCTGGAGATATATGCAATTAAGTGGAACCAACTTTTTTTTTTCGTTGAAAACCCTACAGTGGCCAATATCTCGAAAACGGAGTGACAGAAAAAAAAAATTTTTTTTCGGAATTAGCGACCGATTTTACACGAGGAAAGAATAGTGGCATTCAAAGTACATATTGGCTGTAAACCAGTATAATGCGAAATGGCAAAAAAACGTGAGTTTTGTGTTTTGTTGTTTTGTTTTAAATAATGCAATTGCTTTTTATTAATCATAGGTCAGGCTGCAAAAGAAATTACCATCAGTTGTGGACATAAACAGTGCTTCAACTGGACCAATCGGCGAAACAGCCACAAACACTTTGTGGCTTTTTTAATTATATTCACATAAATTATTAATCGTGTAACTATATTAATAAAATTAATGTTACGTTTAATCGTTTGTTTACTTATTTGTTAATATGTTTGCTTATTTGAACTTAATTGGAATCTATATGGCTGAAGACAAAATAACAAAACAAAACAACGAAATGTCAAAGTTCATTTCTTTAAGCTAGTGTAAACAGTTTAGATTACGGAAGAAGATTAGCTTAATCTACTTGCTCTTAATCTCCATATGTAAACATAGTATAAGATTACTTAGGTTATTTAAGCTAAGCAAAAAAGCATTTGATGATGTTTTAAAATGGGTTATTTTCCATCAATGAAACCATCAGATCGACCTGTTTTTTGTTTATAATTTTTCTAAATAATGTTTTATTTATTAATAGAGTATATCCCTATTATGATTTACAACCAAACTGAGTTGGGTTGTCTTGAACTCAACTCAACTTCGGACACCACTGGAATATTTTGTGGTATTATGGCTTACAACCATTTTAAGTTGAGTTGTATGGAATGCTTTCCAAATTGTAATAGAATTTTATGGACATTTTGACAGATGACTGTAAATAAAAACAGCTGGTTTTTAACTTTCGCTGCTTTTATACGTTGGTGAAATAAAAAGTTAAGAACACGGAATTTTAAATGCAAACTTCTTTTGATTTATTTGTTAACTATGAAGAAGACAATAATTCAATGTATCGCGCATTCGGAAATCACTTCGCGATAGAGGTGTGTAAGGTTGCGGTTATAGCGAACGCCGAGTCATGCCATGTTCACACAGAGAGTTTAGTTTGCGTTTCCAGTACAAAGTTGCGTTTTGCCCTTAAACTCAATTTAAACGATGGCGTTTCCAGTACAATTTTGCAGGAGAAAACGCAACTAAAAACAACTTGTTTTCTACGTTTACCAAAACTCAATTTGATACATGCCTACAAGTATGCTAGTGTTTTGATAAAAACATTCGTTCAGTTAGATTTTAGCTGTGTTCGATTCGATTGAACGATAAAAAATGCCAACAACAGCTGATTCTCAATTGTGCATGTTTCTATTTGTATTTTATTATTAACAAAAATAAGCCAAAAAACAAATAAAAGAACTTGGGAAAGTTTAGAAGATGAGGGTTTCTCATCAGTCAGTCAGTATGGGCCGGAAAAAGCTGAGTTTTGAGCGAAATTCCAAAAATTGGCGATAATTTCAATCCACCGCAAACTCAATTCTGCCGACGCATCTCTGCGTGAACAGCTGCATTTAAACTCAAACGAAACGCAAACTAAACTCTCTGTGTGAACATGGCATAACACTGTGCTGTGCTTCGGCACTGTGCTGACGCTTAGTACCCAGTGGGAAAATCCATCCTTACATAATGAATTATTATTTACTTATTTTTCATGCGCGGGGCATGAAAACTTCAATATCATACGTACTTACGTGACCCTTTACTAAAATAAAGTGCAGGGAATGTACTCTCGACAATCGGGCTACCATGCTTATGCACTTTATTTAATAAGCAGGATGTAAACACGAAAGCGTAAGGCACCCGTACTGTATTGATATACGACTTGCATATAATCCATTTAAACCTTCTTCGCAACGGAAATTGTAAGCTGTGGCCTTACGTTCACCTTCTTTTGTAAGTGTAAACCTAAGCAGTGCTTACAATATCCGTTGCGAAGAAGGTTTAAATGAAAGGTTAAATCGTCATTACCCAGTGGGAAAGATCGTAAGGTGCTTACTAAATAATTCATGTTTTCCTTAAGCTTATGGTGGTGAAAACAGGATCATGCTGAAATAAGTATGTTGTTTGTTACATTAAGAGCACCTTACGTCTTCGCTTACGACTGCAACTGCAAAAGGAATGCACGTTTAAGTCGATCATGTCTTCGTGTGATCATTTCCATATGTACATTATTTCGTAAAGTAAGAGTCATGCAGCGGTATGATGACATAACGGTATTTGACTATCGTTACGAAGATCTTAAATGTAGCACAAAACCAAAAGAAAACACGAGTAAAGAACAATCTTATGGTGAACGGTGGTGAAGTTAGATCATTCGTCGTTGCGCATACAAAAATGGCTATGTGTAAAAATAAGATTTTTTATTTATTTTACTGTTCAATAGCCTTATGTATATCGGTTCAAAAGTTAGGAAAACTAGAAATTTTAAAATAAAAAATAAGGTGCAAATAGCACCAAACTACTTTTTTCATTGTTGTCTTATGTATCTTCTCTATAATAAATACGATTCAACCCTTCATTTAAACCTTCTTCGCAACGGAAATTATAAGCACTGCTTACGTTAACACTTACAAAAGAAGGTGAACGTAAGGCCACAGCTTACAATTTCCGTTGCGAAAAAGGTTTAAATGGATTATATGCAAGTCGTATATCAATACAGTACGGGTGCCTTACGCTTTCATGCATATATCCTGCTTATTAAATAAAGTGCATAAGCATGGAAGCCCGATTGATTCCGATTGTCGAGAGTACATTCCGTGCACTTTATTTTAGTAAAGGGTCACGTAAGTACGTATGATGCATATCATACATTACAAAAGAAAGCTTATAGTGGCGATCATGCCTGTGTAAAATTAATGGGCATTTGGTATTGAAGTTTTCATGCCCCGCGGATGAAAAATAAGTAAGGAATAATTCATTATGTAAGGATGGATTTTCCCACTGGGTATTATAAAGTAGATACATCTGTTTCGACAAGGAATAACCGCTAAAGTTGAGTTAGGACAAAATGAAGCTATTAATTTCTTTTTTTCGCAACGAAATACACTAGTACTCAAATTTTTACGGTTGCACCTTGAAAATTAAATGTTTGAGGTCATCAAACCTAAGCAACAAAAGCCAGTGTATCCTGATAAAAAGGAGCAATTTTGATCTGGAAAATGGTCTTCTGAAATTTTCAAAATGAGTTTAGCTGTTATTCCTTGTCGACACAGATATAATTGTTCGACAACAATGAAAAAAGTTGTTTGCTGCTATTTGCAAACCTTATTTTTTACTTTAAAATTTCTAGTGTTCCTAACTTTGGTATTTGTTAGGATACTATGGATACTACTAGGATAATATGGTTATTGAACAGTTAAATAAATAAAAAATCTTATTTTTACACATATCTATTTTTATATGCGCAACGACGAATGATCTTACTACACCGCCGTTCACCATAAGATTGTTCTTTAATCGTTTTTTCTTTTGGTTTTTTGCTTTTTTGGTTTTTTGCTACACTTAAGATCTTCGTAACGATAGTCAAATACCGTTATGTCATCATACCGCTGAATGTCTCTGACTTTACGAAATAATGTACACATGGAAATGATCACACGAAGACATGATCGGCTTAAACGTGCATTCCTTTTGCAGTTGCAGTCAGGCGCGGATACAAGGGGGGGGTAAAGGGGGTAATTACCCCCCCCAAGAACTTTCAAATACTTTTTTTTAATACTTTATTTGGAAAAAATAATTATGCCCACAGCTTAAGGGTACTTTTATGTATACATAAGCGATTCTGAAGGCGTGTTTTGAAAGAATACTAAAAAAAAATGGTCAGAGACATTGTTAAACTCTAGTTTTTTTATTGATTTCAACAATTATTAAAGTATATAAAAAAAAATTTTGTTTATTTTTGTTTTGTGACGTCATTTGCGTGTAGATGACGTTTTTATGAAGCGATGCGAGAAGAGTATGACCATTTTGCTTGTAGAATCACATGATCTGTAGTCATCAGCAAAAACAAAAATATAATTATACGTTAAGCAAACACTTACGTCAAGGTAGTAACTTCGCTTTTTTAAAAAAATGAGATTGAAAATAAAGTAACAGATCGTTATGTTCTCAAATTTACAGCCATTTTTTAAACAATCAACTTTAAACGCTTTATTTTCTTACAAATAAAAAACTTGAAGTCACTACCTTAGCGTAAGTGTTTGCTTTATAATAATTATATTTTTGGAAGACATTTACGATTAGTTTAAAAATGCCATTTATATGAAATGATTGAGCAAGCAACATTGATTTTGATTTGTTATGAGCGCAATTAAGATTTTGGCTATGCAAACCAAAGTTGCCACTTAAAATATTTTATTCTTCTAAATTTTTACTGAAAACCTGCCAAACTTTTTTGCAACCTATGTGCCAACGAATTTTACCATAAAAAAACAATACGTGCATTGTACTTTCAGTTTTCACTTTATAAATTTTCAAAAAAAAAATTCAAACAATGTAAAATCCAATAGTTTTTTTAGTTCAATTATTTCATCATCAGTTAAATTATTTCTTAGGAATATTTCAGCCATATTCAGTCCTTATGAAAATATTATATACATCTGTAATACTTTTTGTCATATATGATATAAGGGTGGGTTTATCTGAGGTTTTTTTTCAATATGAATTACTCTATTGTCTGACAGTTGTTTTGACAGTTGAAAGTGACGTCTCTACTCAGTATTATTTGGCAACTCATCATGAATAGGTTAACTCCAGAACAACGCTTCCAAATCGTGGAAATTTATTTTCAAAAACAGTGTTCAATTAAAAATGTTTATAGAGCACTTCGCGAATTTTATGGTGCACATAATCGTCCGTCTGAGACCACCATAAAGAGCGTAATTGCCAAATTTCGGTCTACATTCACTCTTTTGGATTCCAAGCCACCGAGAAGAAAGAGAAGAGTGCGTACAGAAGAAAATATTGCTGTCGGTGAGGCCAGTGTCGAAGAAAACGTTAATTTATCGATTGGTCTCTGAAAATAAGGAAGGACGACGCATTACCGTGAATAGAAATCGATACAGAACCATGATCAATGAATTTTTGTTGCCAAATCTTCAAGATATGGATGTTGAAATACGCCCTCAAAGACTTTTGGGTCGAAAAGTGGACCTCCAGAATGCCCTTTGTGCAAAAAAGTCGTGGTGGTCATATGCCCGAAATTATATTAAAATGTTAAATGCCAAGAAACTATCTACCAAATAAAAATTTTTTTGGCTATTACATAATTTGGCATGTGTTTTATTTAAATTTCAAATCAGCAAGCTTTTAAAAAAACACCCTTTATAACAGGGTTGTTTTGAAGTGTATTAATGTTAGGTTAAAGTTGCTAAAATTGTATCAACTGCGTAAATAATTTCTTGCATACAATTATTTTTGTTTGAGTAAATTCTAAATTGTTTGGAATTCTGAAATTTTCAAGCCTACTTTAACTTACTTTTTATATAAATAGGCGCACGGAAAACAGTTAAGAACCATTTTCTCCCGTGTTTTTCAACCGATTTTGATAAATCTGTTTTTAAATGAATTAGAGTGCGGAGAAGGAGTGCACCGACTATTTTATACAACTTTAAATAAACAAACAATAAATAAAAATTGGTCAATTTGCGACCCGAGGGCGGTACTAGTAATTATAATTGCAACAAACCAACCAAATTACCACAACCGACTTTCATGAAATAAAACTGCCACTTTTAGTCCACTTTTAGTATGGAACTAATTCAAATTCAATTATTTCATGAACTTAAAATTAGGCCGTGTAAATAGGAGAGCGAAACTAATGTTAATGATATTGACGCCGTTTTTACTCTTTGTAATAATGACATTTTTCCACTAATTTCTATAACGTTTGCTATCTTTGCCACGCTTCCTATCAGTGTAGAAACAGCTGAGCGAAGTTTTTCTATACTGCGACGATTAAAAATATGGTGTCGTTCGAATTGAGAACGATTGAATGGACTCGCATTATTGCATATACTTAGAGACATTTAAATAAATATTAACGAAGTTATTGATAATTTTGCGATGATTTTGTCATATGACTTTGTCAGTAACAAAATTAAGCTTTATGAAAGGTGAATTTTTCTCCATCAGCTCGAGTTTTTGAGTTTTAGGCAAAAAATGATAATCAGTTTTTTTCTGATAATATTGCTATATCTACTATTGATCTACCGATTTAGATAGACCTTTCAATTTTTGCACATTCAATAACAATATATTCGACAGTTTCGAAGATATTGACGTTCAAAGACGAAAAAATTTCACAATTTTACGAGGGCTGCTCTTGTTAGATTTAGAGCATTTAGAATTTTTATTTACTTTTCGCTGAGATATTATTCCAGAAAAAGGAAGAAATAAATAAATACAGAAATGTGCGTGTATGTGTCTGGGAAAAATACTTCTTAAACAATTCAATTATTTCAATTCAAAAAAGTACAATTTATCTATTTGCAAAAAGGCAAAATTTTCTCAAATCGAAAATGTGTGTCTTTGATAATTTACCCCCCCCAAGATTTTTTCCAGATCCGCCCCTGGTTGCAGTCGTACGCGAAGACGTAAGGTGCTCTTAATGTAACAAACAACATACTTACTACAGCATCATCCTGTTTTCACCACCATAAGCGTAAGGAAAACATGAATTATTCAGTAAGCACCTTACAATCTTTCCGACTGGGTAGTGTGCCATGTGTGCTAGCACACTATGTTAACTTACTGAGATTTTAGAAGATTTTGTTATTTTTATGTGTCTAAAATACAAACATATCAATTGGTTGCCTGAAGCTTAAATATAAGCCTTTTTATAAAATTATATGGGAGGGTTATATGGGAGGTGGGCGTGTTAGTGGGTGGATGACGCCCATTTTTCTAACACACCTTAGTTTTGACAGAGAATATACAAATACCGATTTTCAGTTTTGTAACTTTAATATTAGTCTCTTTATAGAGTTTTCAATTTTGGGGTTGTATGGGAGGTGGGCGTGTTAGTGGGTGGATAGCGCCCATTTTTCTAACACACCTAAGTTTTGACATAGAATACACAAATACCGAGTTTCAGTTTTAATACTTTAATATTAGTCTCTTTATAGAGTTTTCAATTTTGGGGTTGTATGGGAGGTGGGCGTGTTTGTAGATGGATGACGCCCATTTTTATAACACATCTCAGTTTTGACATAAAACATACAAATACTGAGTTTCAGTTTTGTTACTTTAGTCTCTTTATATATATCTTTATATATATTAAACTCTAATATTTGTCTCTTTATAGTCTCGTTTTTTAGAAAAAAAGCTTAAATGTCGAATTTCAGCACAATAGCTTTAAAATTACGACTGTAATCGTGTCCACAGACAGACAGACGGACAGACAGACAGCCGGACATGGCTAAATCAACTCAGGTGGTGATGCTGATCAAGAATATATATACTTTTCTATACCTACCACGCCTCTTTATGGGCGTTACACACGTCGTGACAAAATTAATATACCCCTTACGCAGTACGCGTGGGGGTATAAAAAAATTAATTTACACTACATTTCATAAATCTATTTTTGACAATTTTTAGTATAGGTACTATTATTTAGCAATTTACTAACAAATCAACTCATCTCACAAATCAGTAGCGATGGTTGTTACCACTTTATATTTTATTGATATTTTGAACGGCGTTATTGAAGGAATTTTTAAAATGTGTCTTGGCACAATTGCGCTAACACAGAGTGCTGACACACATGGATGCACATGTGTGAGTCAACTCTCCAAAAATTGTGCCATTACCCACCTCTGCTTCGCGTTAATAAAAATCTTTTGCAGATGCCACATATCAAGCAATTTTTTTATTGATATTGTTGGGTATTGCTTATTAAAAATTATAATATGGCAACACCAAACAGGTCACCTGTCATTTAAGTTATAAGAAAGTAATGAATAAAATATCATTCGATTTTTAAGTTCAAGCAGAACAAAACGTGACTTTCATTTCAAGTCCAAAGTTAAATACATAGCAAATTGGCGACGAGGCCACGAGTGCAGTAAAAAATATTTATTTTTTTCTAATAACGGGTTACAGCGAATTTCGTTGAGTATTTTAATAAAATCAATATGACCAGCACTAACGTGTCGCAAGACAATAAAAATTTGCCATTCATGTTTCTGCAAACGTCGAGCATTCCAGAATTTAATCCTAATACTGAAACTTGGCTGATCTGGAAGGAGAAATTGGACATTCACTTTTGCGAAATCAACTGTGTTGAAGAAAATGCAAAAAAAGCAGTGTTACTGAAGTCAATAGGTGCTGAGGCATACAGTGTTTTGCACAGTTTAAGTAGTCCAGCATCGCCAGTCTCCAAGACTTACGATCAGTTGTGTGACATTTTGAGCACTCAATTTACTCCACCAACCATTATCTTTCATGAGCGTAAGATATTTTACTCAGCAATGAAAAATGAAGAAGAAAGTGTTGCTGCATGGTACGCAAGACTAAAAAAACTGGCAATAAACTGCAAGTTTGGCATTCATTTAGATCAGAGGTGCACATAAGAGCTTCGGGGAGCCCTCGGCTTTCACAGACAAGTCGTGTGTGCGAAGCTGCCGAACTTCTTCGACGATAGCATTGAATCAGTTTGCGTTTGATCTTCACGGAGTAAGCATCTTATGCGCAAATTGTTATGTTGAATTTTTGTCTTGTACACACATACTTAGATAAAAATGTTGCGTTTGTGTTGGAAGCTCTGCCAACGCTGTGCATCACTGATTTGTTCTTGCATTTGTTCTTGACAAATTTGTCATGGGCTTGCCACTAATACGAAAAGCCCACCATTGCTGGGCCGTACATTTTTAAGAGCTTTTAATTTTGAGTTAACTCAAGTCAATACAGTTAAAATTATGATAGCTTTTCAATCATTATTGAACAAATAAAGAATGAGTTTGCTGACGTTTTTAGTGATAAGCTAGGAACGTATAATGTTAGTGAAATTTCTCTTTTGATAAAAGAAGACGTAACCAGGGCTGCCGTTTTGGTAAAATATTACCAAATTTGGTAAAAATATTTTGACTTGGTGAAATGGTAATTTGTTTTTCGTTTTGGTAAATTTAAAATTAATGCAAGGTACATGTCAAAAAATTATTGTATTAAAATTATATCAACCATGCTCATTGTGCAGCACCACCGTTATGATTGCAAATGATCTTTCAAATAAAGACCGCATCAAGTGAAAATTGCACGAATGAACGAAAAGCAAAATGTGAAAATTTTGAATTTGTCAGTTGCTTAGATCGTCGGCATAGGGAAGAAATTGGTGGATCGCTAAAATGGATAAGTTACTTTTTATTTTTAATAAATTGATATTCTTAAAATTGAAGCGATGAAACATCTTCAAGCGAAACGGATTCTTAAATTAAATAAACCTTATTATAAAAAATAAACCTTATTATGTGTGGTCGCCAAAAAATTACTTGTAGATTAACATTTTTGATAAATAAACTTATTAATTTAGTTGATTTCATTACTTTTTAATATATATACATAATTTTGATTTTTTTTTGTACTGTTAACGTTAGTTTAATAACATGTGATATTATTTTGTAAATGTCTTCTGTAGTATTGAATACGTTTTAAGCATTGAATAATTATAATATAGAATGGACACCGCCAACATTCGCCGCTACGCCGTTCACATGTCTCTAGTATCGTTTTTCATATCACCAAAGATTTTCACCTACTTTGTGCACAAGCTAATAAAATCCTAAATTGATCCCAAAATAGAGATAAATAATTTCCCTCCTTGTTCAAGGTCAGTAGCTGCTGCTCTGCTGACAAGTGTTTTCGTTTTATTTGTGTTATTTGGTTTTGAAGAAAATTGTGTTAAATTAAATTTTAATAGAATTTAATTTGAGGCTTAATATAATTCTTCAGTAAATTAATCTCTTTAATTAAGCAAAATAATGTCGATATATAAAAAATCTTATTCAAAATGAACGTTTTCATGTTTATTTATAATATTTTTATGTACATTAAAGTAGTAAATATTTGACAAAATAAAAAATTAATTCAATCGTAACATCCTAGGGAACGCGGTATAATTGTTGGTGCCACTTTATTTACATAATACTTTGAGCAATGAAACACTTTATTACATTTAGTTTTTAACACATTAATAAGTAAATGTCAGCACACTATTGTAATGTCAGAACAAGCAGTTTTTGTAATAAAAAATTTTACCAAATGCATTCTTCAATTTTTAGCAAACGTTTATCAAAATAAATTTTAGGGAGTCACCACTGAGAAAAAAAAAACATATATTAAATTTAAACAAAAAAAAGTTTATAATAAAAACTTAACGCATTTGCATCTCTACAAAAAAAAATTAAGGCAAACGTGTTTAAATTTCAACTATAAAATATATATTCAAACATTCAGCTCCATACCTCAATGCGTTGCACAGTGGGGATGGCTTCATACATTTCTGGGAAAAAAATATAAGGAGTGCTTGTAGAGTGGTAAAACTTGGCACCTAGCACTAAATTAACGTTATTAAGAAAAATATAAATTTTCATAAAAATCTGCCACGCCCATCATATACCACCCATATAAAAACAAACGAATTTTTAATATAAATTTTATTATTATTATGTATTATTATTCTAACATAGCCTTAACTTCGTCGCTTACATCACTATGCCTTTTGTGGATAAACGAAGGAGTCAAATGTGAGATCATGGGATCAGACGTTAGCATCATTCGGTGCATAATATCTGTGTTCGTGGCAATTCGACTGCATTTTCTGGAGTGTCTGAGGCGATATTTTTTATAGTCTTTGTTACGACTTTCCTGAGCCTCTTCGGATAGTAAGCCTACAGGCAAAATACAGTTTTCAATTATATCTTTCCCATGAATGAGAATTTTGTGGAGTGTAGCTGGCATATTGTACCACTCGTACAGTGCAACAAACTCTTTTGCCGTCTCCAGACAAAAATCACCAAATTTTTTGGGATCCACTGACTCGGTGATTGTTAATGCTTCGAGAATTATTACGCTTTATAAAATCTTTTCTATCCATATGGGGTTTCCAATAGGGAATGTGTTAATTGCATATGTTTTGAGTCCATGTAGCCTCAAGCCTTTTTTATTAGGCCGGATCAATTTTTGTTTTCAAAAACTTGTAGGCGCGGAAAATGTTCTACGGAAAATTCTGACCATCTTTTCCCAAAAAACACTAAGCCTAAAATCGAGCCTCCAGTTCTTCGAAAGAAATTTTGAATTTGTGTTGCTACAAAATGTGAAGAAATTGAAAAAAAAAAACCCAAAAAATGACTGTACTGATATACAGATTTTAGTGGTTTCGAACAAAAATTTAAAATAATATTTTATTTATAAATTTCACTTGTTTGTTTCATTATGTGTCAACAAAAAATAAAAAATTTTCAGATTGCATTATTAAAAAATATTTTGAAAATTTATTTAAAATAGAATAACAACATTTGAAAGCTAGATTTGTTTCATCATTTAATTTTGAATTTCGTGAAATCTATTGCTGATTTTGTGGCAATACTTTTTAAAGTAGTGCTTTCTACAAATATTTAGCGATAGCTAATTATCAAAACAACACAACAAAAAATAGCTTTAAATAATACAACTAATATAAAATAATTCATAATTTGAATCGTTTTGCTTTACAAATTTTATTTGTCTTTCATTTGATTTTAGACTGGAATTCTTTCTGGAGTTGAAGTTCTTTCTTGGAGTATAATACGCCAAGTATTGAATCCTGTGTTTTAAGATCCCTTTATTTCTATTAATAGTTTTCATAAGGAGGGTTTTACTATAAGTATTTTTACTCAAATCTTTAAATTTTTAATAGTTTTGCCTTATTCATTTTATTTTCATTCATTTGGGGGGTTTAACCCCCAAAACCCCCTGCGTTCGACCCTGTGAACATTCTTTTCAATTTCTATATTATTTAGTTCTAAATTTATTTTTGCTAACTCTGGTCTTTTTCTATATTTGTTTCATTACTTAATTTCTTCGTTTTTGTCACTATAAAAAATTGGCACTGCAATTTTTGAAAGTCTTGATTTAAGGAGGGACATGACATTGGCCATTTTTTTAAATGGACTTTTTTATAATTTTGTATTTTAGTAAATATTCTTAAGATTCTAAGGAAATTCATGAAAAAATTCCTACGGGTTCAAAAAATACAGCCGGATTAGTGAGAGCGCGTTTTTAATTTTCGCTTTTTTTTTCTTTGTTCACAAACTTTGAACGCGTTTATCTCGAAACCATGTTTCTCGTACTGGTTGCGGCACTAGCGGGTTCATTTTTTGACAAAATTTTTTTTTTTATTTTTTTAAACTTGATTCGCTAGAATATATATATTCGATAGCATATAAGCATAAAAAAGACTTTTTTTCAGATCGGACAATTTTTGCGACCCCCAGCGCTGCAACCATGAGGCCCCATTTTTTTTTTGCCGCCAGTTTGGAGCTCTATAAAACCATGTTGAAGTGAAAAAGACATTTTTTATTAATTTTTTTTCTTGTAATTTGTTAAATTTTCTACAATAATAAAATTTTGGAAAAATGTTTGTTTTTGACTAAGTTATGAATTTTTTAAAAAAGGTCTGTTTTCTCTGCCTCGAATGTTATGTCCCTCCTTAAAGCCACTAATATATGCGAACTTCTTTTCAAAGTGCTCAGCGCATATATACAATTTTTCATCATAAAACTTCAACACACTTTAAAGTTAATAAAAGATCTTTCAAATTATTTAAATAAATAAAAATCTTACGCGCTACCAATGCATAGCGCCAATAAAAAGTTAACAAAGTGGTCAAAAAGCTAGCAATTGACAAAAGACACAAAACAATACCGCAGACAGTAACTGGTAATCAGAAAAGGACTATAACAATAACAAAGCAAGTGAAAAACAAGTAAAGAAAGTCTAAAGTCGGTCTAGGCCGACTATGAAATACCCTAAACCCACTTTTCATAAAAAAAAAAAAATTAATTGTAAATGGGCGTGTCCGTGGGCGGATGAAGTCCATTTTTACAAACCATCTTTGTCTTGTCATAAAAAACATGCGTGCCAAATTTTAGCTCTTTAGGTTAAACAGAGGCTTATTTATTGCGTTTTCAATTTTTGGGTTGTATGGGAGGTAGGCGTGTCCGTTATCGGATGACGTCCATTTTCCGAAGACATATTTGTGTTGGTATTAAACACATATATATCAAATTTTATTGTTGTAGGCTAATTATGAGCTGAGCTATGCAGTTTTCAATTTTCGCGTTGTATGGGAAGTAGGCGTGTCCGTGGGCGGACGATGTCCATTTTTCAAAACCATCTTATTTTTGTTATAAAAAACATACGTGCCAAATTTTAGCTCTGTAGGTTAAACAGAGGCTTATTTATTGCGTTTTCAATTTTTGGGTTGTATGGGAGGTGGGCGTGTCCGTAACCCGATGACGTCCATTTTTCAAAGACATCTTTGTGTTGGTATAAAACACACACGTACCAAATTTTGTTGTTGTAGACTTATTATGAGCTGAGTTATGCAGTTTTAAATTTTTGCGTTGTATGGGAGGTAGGCGTGTCCGTGGGCGGATTCCAAAAATATTCAATAGTGCAGATCCTTGGGTACATGTGACCATGTGTACCAAGTTTCATCCAATTATCTCAACTCCTTCTTCTTATCCTGTGTATACGGACAACACACAGACGGACGGACGGACGGACGGACGGACATAGATAGCTCGACTCACGTGGTGACGCTGATCAAGAATATATATACTTTTCTATACCGGACTCGCTTCGTTCTATGCGTTACAAATGTTTGCACAAAGTTAATATACCCTGACCTTTCAGGTTTAGGGTATAAAAACCAAGGGAAATTTTTCACACATAAGCGAAGACAATTTATTTGGGTTATAGAACTGGATAATTATGTGGAGTGCACATATCTGCCACATAGCTCTAATGTCGCTTCATCGTCGGTAGTGTCACCTTCTATTTGTAATTATTCAATGGTTTTAAGTTTATGTTTTTTTTTTATTTTTTGTCTTGTAAATGAAATCTTTAATAAATGTTAATTTATTAAAAAAATATATTTAAATTTAGCTTAAAAATAAAATTTTTTGTGTTTAGTAAATTGTTTTTCATTTTGGTAAATTTTTGCATGAAATTTGGTAGAATAAAATCTTTGAGAGTGGCAGCCCTGGACGTAACGCCAGTATTTTGTAAGCCACGTCCATATCCTTTGGCATGGAAAGAGAAGGTTGAAAACCAATTAAGAGAATTAATTCAAGATGGCGTACTCGAACCAATTGATAATTCGGAATGGAGTACTCCACTAGTACCAATCCTTAAGCCTAATGGCGACTTACGACTTTGTGGTGACTACAAAGTCACAATAAACAAATTTTTGGTAGATTTTAAATACCCTCTACTACGTATAGAAGAAATATTTGCTTCATTACAAGGTGGAGAATCCTTCACCAAATTAGATTTATGCTTACAACCAGTTGGTTCTGGATGAAAGCTCTCAACAATTGTGTGCCTGGAGTACCCACATAGGTATATTAAAAATGAAGCGTCTACCATTTGGTGTTAAGACTGCAGCTTCCATCTTTCAAAAAACAATGGAAAGTCTCTTGCAAGGCATTCCGTCCGTTGTTGTCTACCAAGATGATATCACGGTGACTGGAAAAGATATCCAGCAACATATCAAAACATTAAAATTAGTTCTTACTAAGCTAAAATCTGCAGGACTGAAGTTGAACATAAGAAAGTGTAAATTCTTTCAAACAAAAATTGCATATTTAGGGTTTTCGATTGACAAGAACGGTTTAAGTAAAAATGAAGAACGTATGTCATGCATTTACAAAGCACCTATTCCAAGTGATGTGTCAGAGGTTAGAGCGTTTATTGGCATGGCAAATTATTACTCAAAATTTATTTATAATTTTGCACAAAAAATGACACCTCTTTATGAATTGCTACAAAAAGGTGCAAGGTTTGAATGGTCAGAAAGTTGTCAAAAGGCGTATTAGTGTATTAAGGCAGACGTAGTATCAGACCAAGTTTTGGTTCATTTCAATGCTAAATTGCCAATAATATTGACAACAGATGCCAGTTGCAAAGCTGTTGCAGGTATTTTATCGCACAAATTGCCTAACAACATTGTTAGGCCAGTTGCATTTGTTTCAAGAGCTTTAACCAAAACTGAGCAAAATTATAGCACTCTAGAAAAAGAGGCATTTGCCATCATATTTTGTGTTACAAAATTAAGGCAGTATCTACTTGGAAACACTTTTCTCTTACGTACAGATCACAAGCCACTGTTGGCTATTTTTGGTGAGCACAGAAGTTTGCCTATGATAACATCGGGTCGTATGCAGAGATGGGCACTAATTTTATCGGGTTTTAACTACCATGTTGAATATGTGAAAGGAACATTAAATCATGCTGACAGTTTGTCTAGAATGCCACAAGCAATGGCAGTTACAAATTATGTAGAAAATAGCTACATTAACTTCATAGAGAAAGAAAATTTTTTAAATATGAGTTTCAGAGATATTGCTAGGGAAACTAACCGTGATCCAGTTTTATCAAAATTGTGTGATGCAATTCAGAGAGGTATTGTTTGCAAGTTGAAGGGCGATGAGTTTATTGCTTTTCGTGATAAAAAGGAAGAACTTACAGTTGAGCAAAATTGTATTTTGTGGGGATATAGGACGGTTATTCCAATGAAACTAAGAAAACAAATATTAGATCAGCTGCATAGCTCTCATTTTGGAATCGTCAAAACAAAAGCTTTAGCCCGTTCGTATGTGTGGTGGCCAGGCATTGACAGAGATGTAGAAAATTTGATCAAAAATTGTATGTCCTGTCAAGAATTGCAATCCAGCCCAGAGAAGAGCGCTTTAATTTCTTGGAGGCCAACTGATTCAGTTTGGAGTCGCGTTCATGTTGATTTCGCTGGACCTATTAGAAATTATTATTTGTTAATTGTAATTGATTCATTTTCGAAATGGGTTGAAGTTTTTAAGACCAAGAAGATCACATCTGCTTATACAATAGGTAAAATTAGGGAACTTTTCAGTCGTTATGGACTTGTGGATACCCTTGTCAGTGATAATGGTAGGCAGTTTACTTCAGATGAATTTCGTAACTTTTTGAAACAAAATGGTGTAAGACATATCTTGACAGCCCCTGGACATCCAGCTACCAACGGTCAAGCTGAAAATTTGGCATAATTGAAGAATAATGGAAATGCAAAATTTGTGTTTTTTTACATGTAATTACATGGATTTGGGGCTCCTAAGTTCGATTCTGAAAAAATTAAGAGTCGCTCTCAAGTGGTTAGGAAGTTATAGTGATCAAAAGTTGAAAAATTACTACACATTTGCCTGTTTTTCGATTTTTTTTAATAAAATTTAAGCAATATGGGTAGCAAGAGGTCATACCATGACCTATTCAGTTAGGTATTAATTATAAAAAATCCATTTATCGCGCGATTTTTTATAACAATTTTTCGCCTGCGGCGCTTTTTTTCGTCTCAATATACTATATGTAAGTGTACAACAAACTTGAAAAGTACTTGCATTAATTGTTAAAATATAAAACTTTATATATTGTGCACACTTGACTGTTCACCCTTTTACGAAATAACAAGAAATAACATACTTCTATGAAAACATTTATTTTTCTAGTCTCAAGGACAAACACTTCAAAAGGACAACCAAAATTAGCACACCTCAAATTCTTTGAGTACAAAAACAGTTATATCATCCAAAATAATGCATAGATTTTTATGATTAAATGCTCATTAAAAAGGTTTTAGCATAACCTTTCTTTTGATATCCATTACGTTTACTTATGTTCGAAAACAACAACAAAAAAACACAGGTTTTTAAGCCCATTTTCATAAACGTTGACCCCCTATAACTTCTAAACCACTTGAGAGCGACGCTTAATTTTTTCACCATTCAATTTGTTAGCTCAAAACATGCATTTTTAAAAAAAAAAAAAGAAAAAAAGACCATTTCCACTATTCTTCAATTGTTCCGAAAATTTTGTCAAAACTTTAAAAAAATCAATTTTAGCAAGTTTAAAATCAAATATAAATACTGATTTTGATGAAATTCTTAATCGATTTTTAATAGAATATCGTAATGCAAAGCATTGCACTACAGGTGAATTACCATCAAAACTTTTTTTTGGAAGAGCGTTAAAAACACGTTTTAGCTTTCTGAAACCTCTAACAACTATAGATAAAATTTTGGAAAGTCAAGAAAAAAGTATTTTTTATCATAAAGGTAAACGGAATGTTGAGTTTTCAGAAGGCCAACATGTGTTGGTACGCGATTACAGAGATCCAAATAAACAAAGTTGGTCTCCGGCTACGATACAAAAACAACTTGGTTCGCGGTCTTATTCTTGTATGTTAGCACATAATAACCGAATTATTAAGAGGCATTTAGATCAGATACGAAGTCAAAACTCAAATACAACTAATGTACAGGAAGCGGTTGTGATATGTGGCAGTTCTGCATCTTGTGATCCTACTTGTAGTGAAAATCGAGCTGGTTCTAATGAAATAGTAACTCAAGATAAGTCAGACCAAAATACTCCAAGGAGGCAATTAAGACCTCGAGTTGATGGAAAGGTTATTAAAGTAAATAATATAGACTAAGTTTTCATACATCTACTTATTTCAGAAAAAATGTTGATTTATTTAAAATATTCCTTTTTGTAAAACTAAATCATCATCATCATTTTATTACTTAAATCTGATTTGTCATTGAATTAAAATATTTCATTTGATTTAATTTTGTTATTAAGGTTTTATCTATATATGTATATATATATTTACACTGAGCTAAAAAACAACGTAAAATCAAAGAAAACCACTTCGATTCAAATATTTTTCGGAACAATTTGGCACTAAACACGAAAATGTTCAATTCGAAGTGTTTCTACTTCGAAAAACACAAATCTAGTTTGATGTTATTTCCACTTTAAACTAAAATTTAAGCACCTCGAAATGAAAAGTATTCCACTTCAATTTAACGTGGATTTAGAATTAATTCAAAGAGGAAACTAATTCAATTGAAGTACTTACATCTTCATTTTAAATGCTCTACAGCTTTGATTCCAAATCGTCATATTAATGAATCAAAGTGAAAATCACTTTGAATCAAATCCTCAGCATGTTTGATATCATGTGGATACACACAAATAAGTAAAACAATAATATTTTTTTTTCAGAAATTTTCTTTTATTGACAAATATGAAAACATTTGGTGAATTAATTAAACTAATTAATTGTTTGGTAATACTAAAATAAATAAATATAAATAAGTATTATATTTATAGATTGTATGGTGTCGAGATCCAAACAATAATTTTTTTACCTTGAATATTATTAATATGTCGCGACATGTCGCCTTGTTTCCTCCATAAAAATAACTTCTCTCTGAATTCAGCCCAGAGTCCAATGTTATCAATTACTTCTTACTTCTTTTATATCGTCTTTGTTTGCACTGTCTCTGTTTTACACATAAACTTAAGCAGGATTTACTTTTTAACTTCCACACTTTATTTCAGAAACTCAAAATTATTTTGATATTTTATTTTGAAACATGAAAGTATGTAGCTTCGACTTGAAGTGTCTTCCACTTAAAGACAAATATTTTTTGCTTCGTTTTCACTTTTGACGACTTCAAATCTAAACAATATAATTTTTCAACATACTTTTGAAGTGGATATACTTCATTGAAAATAAGAGTAAAGTGTATCATCATTATTTTGAAGTTTTTCTACTTCTTATTGAATATAATAATGTTTTCATATTTGATTTGAAGGTTTTCATGGTGATTTTAAAGTTGATTTTTTAAAAATGGAACAACGTAAAATTGATACGATATTATTTAATTTTAAGTTGTGATTTTTCCCTGAGTGTAAGAAACAAAATTGAGGAGGGGCGTGTTGGGTATTGCTTATTAAAAATTATAATATGGCAACACCAAACAGGTCACCTGTCATTTAAGTTATAAGAAAGTAATGAATAAAATATCATTCGATTTTTAAGTTCAAGCAGAACAAAACGTGACTTTCATTTCAAGTCCAAAGTTAAATACATAGCAGATATCCTGCAAATTTATTTAAACGAAATGCTTTTTTAAAGATTCCTTAACTTATTTAGGATAAGCAAAGAGGCATTTGCTGATCTTTTAGATGATACCGGAACATCACTTAAAATAGGTTATTTTCCATCAATGAAACCATTAACCCGATCTGTGTTTTGTTTATTATATTTCTAAATACCGTTTTATGTTTTTATAAAGTTGCTTCAAAAGTATTTTTGATTATTTTCAATCTTTTTCCATTTAAACTTTTCAAGACAACCTCATAAATGTAGTTGTATAATTTTGACACTTCACACAACTAAAATTTGTTGCGGCTGTGTTCCACAATATCAAAAATTCTTACAACTCAACTGGAAAGACAACTGAGTTGTGAAAAATAGAGTTGAGTTGTAAGTCATAAAACCGATTTGTGCCTGACAACTCAACTTTTGATTCAATTGTAAATCATAATAGGGGCAAGATAGAATAATAAGGTAGGCTTATATTAATATGGCTGCTCAAATGTCTAGTTTTACACAAACAATGCAACAAAAAAGGCAACAACAACAATAAGAACAACTTTAATTCGAACAGCTCATTTTGACGTCTAGCTCACTTCCTCTCCAATATGCGCCTACCTTGTTATTCTATCATGAATAGGGGCATTACTAATTTTGTGAACACTTTGTTCGCATTTTCTTTATGGATGATAGAGTAAATTAAAAAGTAAAAAACGGTCTCTATAAAAATTTCAAATTTTAAGCTGACGGGTCTTGCAGGAAATGAGTGCGATATTTAAATATAAACATTACAATGAATTCAATTAGATGCATGCGTAAAATTATTTAATTATGAAAAGAAGATGAATGTTTTTTTTTTATTTAAAAACAAAAGTTGTTTTTCTGACATATGTTTTTATATCAAGAAGACATATTTTGCAAAACAAACTTAATTAAAATTAAATCAAAAATACAAATTGTGAAAATGAGACTTTTTCCAAATTGGAAATTGTAGGATTTTCAGATAACGCTCTATATTCATTATTTATTATATTAGCTTCAGAAGTTTTTTTTTTGAAAAAAGTGTTAAAGAAATGATAAAATGCTTTTCGTTTCACTGCATGTTGCAGTTGCGGAGAAAAATATGGAATCATGTTTAATATTTAGGGGAGCGGGGGGCTAGTTGTAACACTTTTTGGAAAATATGATGGGAAAACGAAACTACACAATATATCCTGGTTTTAAAAACATGAGCTGAAAGGTTAAATGTCTGACTATCCTTGCATTAAAAAAAAATTTTGGAAAAGGAAGTATTTTGTAACTGAGGGACATTTAAAAAAAAAATTGCTTGTGTTACATCTTACCCCGTGTATTCTGCTAGTTGTAACAGCCTTGGGGTATGTTGTAACAAGCAATAAAACTGAAGTTTTTGCTTTAATCATTTATTTCAGTTTCTGCAACTAAAAAATAATTAAAGCATTTAACAACATTAAGGCCTAGTTTCACCAACTACTAGTTTCATATTTTTTTAAAAATTCTCAAACGTTTAACCCGGCCTGTCTTAAAGAAGTGGTTTTAGGTGTTCTTAGAGAAAGTTGTGAGTTTTTTTTTTTTGCATGACATGAGGATGGTATATTTGGTGAACAGCACATTGGTATTGTGCTCTTCGCTTTCAATAACTCTCAATAATTCGCTTTTTTATGTATCTATTTAAAGATACATGTCACAAATTGAACAAGTTTTCCTGACAGTTGTCTTCTTTTCTTTAACCCTTAAATGCATGATCTCAGCGATTTGTTTCATTATTTTTTTTACTTTTGAGCTAAATAATTCAATGAGCTGAATTCTGTATGTATTGCCGCTGTGAGAAAACGAAAGCTTCAAGCCAGTATGCCTCAACAAATTTATTATTTTTTTTTCAAACTTACTCTCGTACATGAGACATGAGACATGAGAAGAAATTCTTTGGTTGTGCCATATATGGCACACTATGCATTTAAGGGTTAACTGCAATAGCAGCCAACTCGAAAACTCCTTTACTTTGAGTTGCCCGATTACACTTTTGTTTATAATTTCTCAGTACCTGGGAGACCGAGCTCCGCTCAGATTCCTACCGTATATTCAAATTTTTTACGGTATTTAATGTATCGGAAATGCCAACTTTATCTTAGAAACAACATATAAGATCATATTTTTCAATTAACTTTAAATGCATTTTTATTTTATGATAACTTCGTTTTTCAACTAAACGAAATTTGTTTTGGTTTTATATTTTTTTATGTTTGGTTTAATTATTTTGATAATTTACTTATGCTGAACTTATGCCGGCCATTCCAAGCCTAAGTAAATTTTTTTTTTTCCCAAAATTAACCTCACGCTCCTTTTCCACTTACAAGAATAGAAGTTATTTTTTTATGTCGCAATTTTTTCTAAAGTTATGGAGATAGCAATTTTTGATCAAAGTGAAAATCTTGAAAATGGAGTCATTTTCAATAAATCATACCTCTGTCATTTGTTACGCCTATTTTTGTAAATGAAGTATCGTTAGAGAGCAATTGAAAAGCGATTATTAATAAAAAAATAAAATACTTTTGGAATTTTTTTTGCTAGAGTTGCCTACTTTTTCAAAAAAAAAAGTAAACTGTTCGTATCTCAAACAATGCTTTTTTTACGTAGAATTAAGTCTTACAGCGCGGTTTGTATGCAGTCGTTTTAACAAATTTTTTTTAGGTCATACCTAAAGCCTATAATATTCATCGTTCAAACATAATATTTATACTAAAGTATCAGATATATCCTGCGCTAAACGAATATCTAATTTTGGATTTTGTTACTTTTATATTAAAGTCACAAAATCGCAAAAGCTTAGAAAAATAATCTAGATTTTTATACTATAAGAAAATCAATCATTACCCAATAGGCAATTAAGCCAGCGCTCTTCAAACGAAGACCTGCATTGACTGCTACTTTTGAAGACCAAACACATCCTTTCCTCGCTGCTCTTATGAGCCCTTCTTGAAGGCCTTCTTTTACAAAAGTCAGCACAACAAACTTTTTTCCCTTCAAAGACTAACTTTTAATATACTTCAGGGCAACTTTTTCGTTAAAAGTTAGAATATATATCAGTTTAAAAATATGACGCAATAATGGCCCTTCTTACTGCTATATCAAAGATTATAGATTGAAATTAATCAAACTTGAAAAAACATAGGTGAGAAGATAAAATCATAGAATATATAAATAAATAGAAAAAGGCGTAAAAGAAAAAAATATTTTTTCAACACTTTTTGTTTACCCCTACTTTTAGCCATTCTAAAGAAGTGCTTCTATCAGGCCTCTTTTGAGCTATCGGAGCGGAAGGCCTGCGAAATTTTCCCACTTCATATAAAAAATAAAGTGTAATTGTATATGAGTGCGGCAGTACTACAAAATCCACAGGAAGGCCTGCTAGCAGCGATGTCATTGTGTACTGGGTGCTTTCTTTGTTTTTGTTTGTGTTGGTTTTGTTTTGAACGAACTGATTCGCAACATTGGTGCTCTGCTCCACGTTAAGAGGGTGTTCTAAGTTAAGAGGGTGTTCCGATTAGATTTAACACTTATGAAACAAACTATTGGCATTATTTTTCGTTGTATGCTACTACCCAATAGATGTCGTTTTATATTCACTTAATATGATCTTTGCATCTAAAACAGCAACCGTTTGTTATTGGGTTGAGTAGAAATCAGCAAAGTCGTGACTCAATCGGATAAGCTGTTGTGGCGGTAACGTTAAGAAACAAAGGAGCATGGTTCGATTCTCAGCCTGGTTGATAAGTATATATTTTTTAATTTTTTATTATTACAATCTTATTTTAGTAATTATTTAATGTATCAATTGCTTAGTGCAATATTTTTATTTTTTGTCACATCCTGTTGCTTGCAATAGCATGAACAAAATGTAAGCAAAATACAGCTTTTATTAGTCTTTAAGTTATTTTGTATTCAATTTTTAAACTAAGTTACCATAATTCAAATTGTATTCCCAATTAATTAAATTTACGTACAGCTTTGACTAAAAAGATGTCTAGTATTTTTAATCGTATCAATTCTAAAAAAAGGGATTAACATATATATTAGTTCAATGTATTGTTTAAAAATTAATCTAAGATTTTTAACTGTTAAGTTGTTGTACTATGTGGTCTGTTCACACCATAAGATATTTACAAAATGTGAATTTGTCACTTCATCCTCCGAAGGATGATGATGATTCATCCTCACGGCCGATTGAAAAATGTTAAAACTTTTTGTTTTGTTTTAAGACCGATTAAAAAATTCTTAGAGTAAATTTGATCTTAATTTATTTCGAATTTTTATAAGGCATTTAAAATTTTGTAAACTTACTGCAAATAAAAAAGAAGGAACTTAAAATTTTGTTCAAGCTTTTTACAGTTTTATGGTCCAAGATTCCTTTATTATATACAAAATAATTATTTGACGTAATAAGAAAAACATTTTTGCTCCAGATTTTATAACAATATCTCAAACGGTATAGAAGTTATGAACGATTAAGTGAAATGTATATCAGAAAAAATTGAAATTACGAAAAGCATAACATTTGGCCATTATATTTTATTTTGGTGGAAACTTAATTTGTTTCTTAAAATTACAAAAAAAAAGTGCACTTTTTGAGATGTGAGCAACTTAGATTTTTTTTTTTTCAAAACGTATGAAACTCTAGCATAGGAAACTCTTAAAAAATTATTTTACTTTTTAAAATTTGTTAAAGATTTAGTGTAAATTACTCTATTTGTAAGATTTCTTTTTATATCAAAAATTGGTACATCAAAACTGTACTAAAAACGTTTCTATAAAAAACAAGTAAAGAAAGTCTAAAGTCGGTCTAGGCCGACTATGAAATACTCTAAACCCACTTTTCAAAAACAAAAAAAATTGTTATCGTAAATGGGCGTCTCCGGACGGGGCGGATGAAGCCTATATTTTGAATGCATTTAAATGTTGATGAAAAATTTACACATACCAAGTTTTATTCCTGTAGCTCACAGTTAATGCCTTTATTGTGCTTTCCCTATGGGAGGTGGGCGTGTTCATGGACGGATTACTTCCAATTTTTGAACACACCTTAGTTTTGGTATAAAATACATGCATACCAAATTTAATTTCTCTATGACAAACATAACCTTATTTATTGACTTTAAAACTTTTTGGGTTGTATGGGAAATAGGCGTGTCCGTTGGCGCATGACGGCCATTTTTCAAAACCATCTTTGTCTTGTCATAAAAAACATACGTGCCAAATTTTAGCTCTGTAGGTAAAACAGAGGCTTATTTATTGCGTTTTCAATTTTTGGGTTGTATGGGAGGTGGGCGTGTCCGTTAGCGGATGACGTCCATTTTTCGAAGACATCTTTGTGTTTGTATAAAACACATACATATCAAATTTTACTGTTGTAGGCTGATTATGAGCTGAGTTATGCAGTTTTCAATTTTCGCGTTGTATGGGAGGTAGGCGTGTCCGTGGGCGGATGATGTCCACTTTTCAGCACCATCTTTGTTTTGTTACAAAAAATATATGTGCCAAATTTTAGCTCTGTAGGTTAAACAGAGGCTTATTTATTGCGTTTTCAATTTTTGGGTAGTATGGGAGGTGGGCGTGTCCGTGAGCGGATGACGTCCATTTTTCAAAGACATCTTTGTGTTGATATAAAACACATACATACCAAATTTTATTGTTGTAGGCTTATTATGAGCTGAGTTATGCAGTTTTCAATTTTTGCGTTGTATGGGAGGTAGGCGTGTCCGTGGGCAGATTCCAAAAATATTCAATAGTGCAGATCCTTGGGTGCATGTGACCATGTGTACCAAGTTTCATCCAATTATCTCAACTCCTTCTTCTTATCCTGTGTATACGGACAACACACAGACGGACAGACGGACGGACGGACGGACGGACGGACATGGATAGCTCGACTCACGTGGTGACGCTGATCAAGAATATATATACTTTTCTATACCGGACTCGCTTCGTTCTATGCGTTACAAACGTTTGCACAAAGTTAATATACCCTGACCTTTCAGGTTTAGGGTATAAAAAGTAAATGAAAAATATAACAAATTCACCAAATCACTGTTTGGTGAAGCTTAAAAAATAAAAACAAAAAACTTATTGAGCACGGCGGATTCGAACTCACAACCTCGACATTATTGGTCAAAAGCTCTATTCTCTCAGCTATCCCTGCTATGTCAACATAAGCAAACTTAACATAACATATTCAGCAGGAAAATGAACGTATTTATTAAATGCGTGAAAACTCGGAAAAACAGCTTTTCCCAGAGATGAGACCTAGCTGGATCGATTTTTCAGCCCCCTCTTCATCTATATTGTAAATTTCATCGAAATCGTTAGTGCCGTTTTCGAGAACGCAATTGCAAATATATATACAAATATTGCTCGTTTAATAGAATAAGATTCTGCAAAAAATAATTAAGACATAACAATTAAATAATCAAACACCGAATATCCAGTTCAAATGTGTGGACCAAGTTGTTACATATTACAACTTACCCCACAAAATTGTTACAACTTGCCCCGCAGTATGATTTTTGACAAACATTTTAAGGTTAATGTACGGAATGCCGTAAGTGAATCTTATCTCGTAAATTTTTTTATTTATTCTTCAATGCCGGAAAATAAGATGCCATGGTAAAATCTAAAAATTTTTTGACCGAAAAAATAAAATTCAAATATAAACTGATATTTTTGACTGAAAAAATAAATGTCAAATTTTAACTTCTATTCTTGACTGAACAAATTTAAGTCAAATCTTACCTTATATTTCTGACCGGAAAAATAGAAGTTATATTTTAACTTTTATTTTTGACTGAAAAAATAAAAGCCAAATTTTAACTTATATTTTTGACCGAAAAAAATAGGTCAGAAAATAACTATTATTTTTGACTTTTTTTATAAAAGTCAAACAAATAAAAAGCTTTTAAGATTATTATTCCTTAGCTAACAAGCATCACACTGCTATATTCCAATATCGAATTAACAAATTTTTTCTGTCTTACTTTGTGAATTGAAATTTCGAAAATAACTGTTATTTTCGGTCTCTGATTATAACTTCCCTTGTTAGAAATATATTTTGAGATATAAATAAAAGTATGAAATGCACATCATGCCAATTTGAACACGAAAAACATACCCAAAGGTTACACATACACAAAGGTTAAGAAGATTTTGTAAAATATATATCACTCAATGGATAGGGTTACGAATCTTCAAAACAGCGTTGTTACTTACAAAATGGTATCTTTTGTACTCTGCTTGTCCAATTCTATTCTGATCATTGAAATTGAAATAATTACATTTCTTTTTAAAAATTATAACCTTCAGTTACATATATCGTAATTTGAAGCAATATTACTGCCAAACAAAAACAAACAATATAAAGTTATTATGTTCGTACTATAAAATCCTCATAAAAGTTGTAGTTGATTGTACACAAAAATCCTTATTTAGTGCAATCAAATACCTACATATAAACTAATTACTTGACTCTTAATCTAATTATTATTCCTATTTTACTTTCAGGCATCGTTTTATTCGACGGCGTTAAAAACCTTAATATCTGTTTCGACTGTGATTCTTTTAGGTCTTATAATAGCTTACCATGCTTTGGAAGTGCAGGTGAGAGTGAGTGCAAAATTAAATACTTTTCAGATGTTCCGATGTTGATCGTCGTGGTCGTATCAAGTTTTGTTAAACTTTATTTTAGTGCTTTTAGCTTTAAGTGTACTTTTGTTTCGCATAGAATTTTTATCATTTATTGCGTTTCTTTGTGTGAAATTAACCAAGCGCATTCCAAGTAAAGTCCTTTAGAATCTTAACTCACTTACTCGCTGTCTTGGAGTTATCTTTAATTGAATTTTATTGGCTTTTAGTAACTTTTATCGAATCTAATAGACAATGCATGCATGAATTAATGTTTAAGTGTCATTTTGTTGCATTTTTTTTAACATAGAAAAGCATACGCCATTACACAAAACACGACCAATAACAAAGTTCATATCGATTTATTTAAGTAAATCAACATTTAGAAACACTTCAAAGCTCTGAACTGAAATTTAAAAACAATGATTAAAGTTTTAACATTAAAGATTTTTATCATTTAACATGTGGCTTTAGTGTTGCTTCTATATTAACTGAAAAATTAAGAGCAAGAAGAAGAGGTTGTAACGACATCTAAGTCGGATTTGGTTTATTATTGGAATAGCAAAACGATTCGATATTTAACCCTTTTAGGGCCAAGGGACACCGGTCTCCCAAAAATATTTTCATTCGTCATAACTGATCCTAAAGGCGAAAAATGTTTTTTATTTAACTATGGGCTACATAAAGTGTTAAATAAAGCTTTTGTGATCGAAAATCGTTTCGAAAAACAGCTGTTTTGAAATTTATCGTTTTTAAAACCACGTAGCACGAGTTTTTCTGAGTTAAACATTGTTGCATTATAATCTTGTTTATTTCTTAATTAATTTTGAAAACTTTGCATATTTTCAATGAATTGGTGAGTTTATTTTCTGTTTCAATAGTTTTTATACCGGAAATTTTGAAAAAAATTAAGATTTTTAAACAGAAACTACATGGGACACAAGTGTCCCTCTGGTCCTCAAGTGTAACTTTTCATTATATTCTCTAATTGTGAACTCTGAGGCGGTTAAAATAAATTGCGTGCTAACAAAAAATTGCTTAACTGAATTATACATAGGAATGGCGCATTATGAGACCAGGGAGTTCCATTTAAGAGATTTTGAGGTTTTAGAACATCTTATGGCTGAGGATAGCGAAGAAGAGGAGGCGCTGTCTCGTGATAAATAAGATCAAATTTTTTGATGATAACGTCTAAATTGTTCAAATTTAAAGAGGAAACTATGTCACTGAAAACTCAGAACCTGCCAAAATTCTTGATCAAATTTTAAAATGAAAACGTCATATACCACATACATTTGCAGAAAACGACAATTCAATCAAATCCGATCGTTTTTGATTATTTTCGGACATAACAGGACAAAACCGGTGTTCTTATCATCATTTCAGCCTAATTGTTTTCTGAAGTTTTGTGTTTGATTGCAAACATATAATAATTTTGCGTGTATTTGTATTAATGTTATTGTGAAAATATCGAAAACTTTAAAAAAATGTTCTCTGCTGTTCTTAACCTTCTTATTAATGGAAGAGTTAACTCATGAAAAATTAAAAAGGCTCATTTAATGATCATAGCTAACCTCTGGAGTTACCAGCTCACAGAGCGATTTTTCAATTCAAGGAAAGGCTGCCAGGTCCCGATCTCCACGCGATCTCAGCTTTTTTTTTTAGCATGAACCAAAGCTCAGGGATGCCCCCTATTAATGTGAAAGCATTGTGTTGATTCGGAAGATGGGTAATAGGCGAGTTGTAGGGTGGAAAAATGGAGAAATGACGGTGAACATTTGGTTTGAATTTACACAGGTCAAAACTGCCAGGAAACACATCCGCAGGGAGATTATTCCACAATTTTATTGTGCGACTGAAGAACGAATTATCACGGTAATGCGAGGTTCTGTTGGGCAACAAGGCAATACTGTTGGGATGGACTAGGTGAGCTGCCCGAGTGGATCTGGGAAATACTTGAGCAGGTGAAGTTAGGTCGTGTACCTCCCTTGAAAACTTCCCATGGTAGTACCTGTATAACAGGCTTATTGACCCAACATTGCGTCGATGACCAAGAGAATTGAGAGATGATGAAACGTTATCATCCCCAATCAAATATATCGCACGGCGTTGAATTCGGTCCAGAAGCTCCAAATAATATCTTGAAGCCCATGCGCAAATGTGCGAATTGTACTCCATTTTTGGCCTAATATATGAGGTAAAGATAGAGCGAAGATCAGTTGAAGTGAAATATTTTTTGCACCGTTGTAAGAAACCTTGGCACTTGGCCGCTTCTTTCGACACATCGAAAATATGATCATTGCAACGAAGGTCAGATTGAATCGATATGCCCAGAACGTCAAGAGTGGCTGACTCCGCAATATCTACACCATTCATATTGAGGGGAGCTAGAGGGCAATCCCTTCGCTTGTGACTTAACAAAAAACACTGGGTCTTGCTTGCATTAAACTCTACTCTAATAGCAAGGCCCCATTCGGAGATTTTTTGCAAGTCATTGATAAGTGAGTCACTCATATTTTGCCTCTTTGACTCAATCTCCGAAGAGCTCGGGAGTTTATTGAACGAATATGAATCAGCGTTGCCGTTTTTACTTCGATCGAAGTTTTTTACTTCACTTTTATGTCAAACTCTTCCACACTTCCTCTTTTGTGGAAACACTTCGATTTTGAGTGATTAAAACTTTTTTTAGTTTTTGATTTTTTCACTTCATTTCACATTAAAAAATCAATAACATGGCATAACTGTTGGTGTAAAAGAATTAATAACTTGTACCTTCTCTCACAGAGTTTTGTATTGGATGAGAGAATTTTAATGATAGTGGCAACACTATGTTCGATTAAATACTTCTTGCAAAAGCGCGCGTTGTGAAGGTTGTTGAAATGTAAGTTTTTAAGAATTAATTACTTCGAGGAAAACTCTGATATTGCAATATCAGAATCACGAATGACTGATTCAAATGTGATATATGTATTTACAATTCTTGTCGTATGCACTGAGTGCTGTTAATTCACTTAATGTAGAATTTCAAACAGAATCGCTTAGTTTTCATGAGTTGTTAAAATCATTAAAATTGTATTTCAGAAGTATTGTTATTAATTTTATTGAGATCTCTGCCGTAGAATTTGATATAATTTTTAAAAATGATCTCAATAATTTTAGAATTAAGCCTTTGTCTGATATATATATAGTGCCTAGAGCCCAGATAAAATTTAATTCCTATGATGTATCTGTAACAGATAAGAATGAAATTTTAAAAAGTTGTGTACATTTCTATTACATTCGTACACTAATTATGAAAAGAATCAATTTCAAATATCCAGTTTTGAGAACATTACAAATTTTGGATACAAGATCTTTAGCTAATAGTTTGGTTCCCCTCATAAAACTTTTTCCTAATCTCATCGAAGAAAAAGATATCGACTGTCTAGAAAAGGAATGGCGTCTTTTAATTTTAAATGATTTTTTAGCTGAAAAAGATTTGAAGAGCTTTGGTTCTACGTTTTTAAATTAAAAAGTGCCTTAGAAGTCCTGATGTACCAAAAAATAAAAACTTTCGTAAGAGCGTTGCTAAGCTTACCGCACGGTGGTGCAACAACAGAAAGGGTATTTTCACAATTAAAACTAATTAAAAATACAACTACAAATAAGTTAAAATTTAGCACCGTAAATTCGATAATGCTAATAAAGGACCACTTTCTAAATGATAATTTTTTAAATTGGAATCCCTAAACGAATACTTTATCGAATGTTTGTTATAACAGTGATATTTACTTCAGAACCGAAGAAATAGCTGCATAGAAAATGGAAATAGAAATTAGAAATAGATAATTTTTTAACATTGTTAATTTATACATATAAGTGATTGAAATGTATTTCAGTATTTTCTTATTGAACGCATATTTTCTTATTAAACTTTATTGATTGATTTTTATGAAAATATTTTTATTGATTTTTTTGTTATTAATTTTGAAATGTACCTGAATATGCTTAATAAACATTCATGTTAAAAACAAAATTAATTTATTTTAACACTTCGAAATCTCTGAAAATACTTCCATCTTGTAGCCTATTTTACTTCGTTTTAAAATTCTCGAACGGCAACACTGATATGAATGACAAATACTGCTGTCGTCAGCAAACGAATGGATAGAGACACACACTTTAAGCACAAGTGGTGGTATGCCATCAGGACCAGAGACTTTATTTACGTTGAGTTTTGCAAGAACCCTTTTAACCGCTCTCGTTCGAAAGTAAATCTCATGCATTACAGAAGGTTTACCCTCAATGAAGGGCAGTGGCTGATTGCTAGCCGGGATTGTGGAGTTTTTCCGAGTCAGTGGAGATTTGGTCATCTTTTAAAAGAGTTGGAATCGACGAAGATGTCGATATTAAAAAGTATATGTATTCATTTGTATTAAAAAGCAAAAGATTATTAAACAAAAAAAAAACGAAAATAATTATAAAATAACGAAAATAAAAAATATGAAGAAAAAAAATACTCAAATTAGCCAACCTATTACAAATGCAAACAAAAAAGCAAACAGAAATTTTGCAAACATTCAAAACATTATGCATCGAAATATTCACCTTTTAGCAATAATTTTTTTGTTTTTGTAAGCCATGTTTATCGCATGGAGCTCACTTGCTTGGGTCATTTGTTTTTCCAACAATGCAACTTTTTTCTTTCTTTGTTCTTAGGTCTTTTTGTTGATGGCATAGTTTTTATAGGCTGTTTTTCTAATGTTTTGAGTGTTTGCCAAATTTCTGTTTGGTTCTTTGTTTGTGTTTTAATGACATTGAGACGTTGTACCTTATATTTTCATTTCGTCTGCGCCTAAGATTCGAAAGAGATCCGCTAGGACGTGCAGGAGATGGACTCGAATGCATAGATCGGCGAGGACGTGAAGAAGATGACAAGACATTGGTTGGGATGTTGGTTATCCTTCACACTTTCAGCTGGATTTGTGTAAACTTTGCCTGGTGGCGTTATCGATATGTAAAGCCTTATTAAATCGGCCACACTTTCCTCAAGTGGGCTTAACTTAATTTCTTCCCACGCGCCGCCTCCTGTAGCATACAGATTTTTTTTGGTTTATCAATTTTCTTTTTAAATTGGCCTTATAGTGTATCCATACCTAGTTTAAAAAAATATATTTTTGAAAATTATCATTTTATTTCTTGCACATTTAAAACAAACCCTTTGCAATTCCTGTGATGAACGTGTTAGAGGCCTGATGTTATTGAGCTCAACCGTGAACTGGTCCCAGAGCTCATTGGTCAGCTAATTTTTGGATCCGAAATGCCCCTTTCCCCTAGCCAAATCTGATTGCTTCTCTAGCAATGAGACCATTCGCTCAAATTGTTTTTTGTTGGTTATTTTTCTAAATGTTATAAAATGTTAATAAAAATAGTTTTTTTTTTATTAATAATTGATGCAACTTACAAGTTTATCGCCATTTTCGTCGCAATACAAGCAGAAGACAACCTCAAAAATTCAGTTGTAGAATTTTGACAGTTGACACAACCGCAAACAAGTTCAGTTGTTCTTCATAATGGCAAAAATTGTACACATACAACTGGAATGACAACTTTTCAGCTGGAAGTTTGGTTGCAAAGTTGTAAATCATAATAGGTGCATTAATCGACTTCTTGACCTGGTCTTAACTGTGGACAGTAATAATAACATTGTTCAGAGGGCCTTCCATACTCTGACAACTGTTGCTGAATACCATCCTCCATTGAGCATTTGGTACAAATCTGATATACTTGTAAACTCAATGTAATGTTAGAATATATAAATAAAAATAACTTGGATAATTCCATTAATTTGTTTTATATGGAACTCTTTGCTGTGTTTTCTCAGTCCGTACCACATAGCCTCAAAAGTGCTAAGAATTCTGCGTATTCCTGGTACATAAAGGATTTAAAGGATTCTGGAATTTGAAAATAGCTCAGCTACATTATATCGCGAATATTTAGATAATATTAAGCTGAGAATATTATCGGGTCCAAAGAGAATTTTAGGGATTCATAAATATAAAGAAAAAATCCGACGGATTCCCTACTTCGTTTAGAACTTTTTATGGATTTACTGACGATCCTGTCATAATAAGTGGCTTATTAGCCAATATTTGCAAATTGCATGCACTACGGAAAACCAATGAATGAATAATAAGGTTTTGCAACAATAAAGGAATCAAGTTGCAGCTATACTCAACTCAATACCACTTACTCCAATGTCATCCTATCCTAAGGTTCTTCCTGCCATAACACAAGGACACTTAATGATCGGTGCGCCATTGACTACATCTGTAAGCTCATATGCCACGCCAAACAACGCATCCCTACTAACAAGATGGAAATTAGTATCCAATATAATATAACAGGAATTTTAAAATGTCTGATACGCGAAAACATATTAAAAGAAAACTAAGCACTCAGATTCCACCGACTCCTTTTACCAATTAAAACGAACACGAAAGAATACAAGTTCAGCACTTGTTACCACCTTAATGGCTTGCTTATTTTTACCATACGCTTTCCCTGCGGCAATCCGGGGATAACGAACTTTTTCCAGTCCCAAAAACCCCGGGACTATAAAGCTTGAAATGCCGGGATTTTGGGAATGCTTTAAAATTTCTGATTAATTCCATAAATTTAGATGAATTAGAAGAATATATATAACATTCCCGACAATATGAGCTTATTCCCCGATCAACTTGAAATTCCCCGAAAATCGGGGAACTCCCCACCAGTTGGCATCCCTGATCTCTAACGAGAATTTTATTAGCAGCATTGCGTATAAAAAAAAACAAATTAGCTATTTCAGCCCTTGAAAGGACTTTGACCGAGCTTCTTATGATCAATTGTGTTGTGTGTGTTATTAAATGTTTGCACACAATTGACCGAGAACTGGACCTACATGTTTTATGCCGACTCCAAACGGCTAAAGTTAATGTTCTCAAGAAGATTTACAAGGCATTATTTACTCTCTGAGGTTTGCCATTGTCTGCAGCGAGGTGGTGACCGATCAGAAAAATTTTTATTGAAAAACTTTTCGCCGCGACTGGGGATCGAACTCGGGCCACGACAGCATTGCTTATGCTTCCTCAAAATGCCGAGAAAGTTGTTTTGAGCTGCGTGGCTTTACATAACTTTCTTTATCATCCATAGCCAAAGTCAAACATACATTCCTCAACGCTTTGCAGATTGGTAGGACGAAATTAACGATGTTCACGATGGACTGTGGAGGAATGATGTAGCTAACAATTTGATTCCATTGAGACCAGATCCTCACGCTCACGTATATCAAAGAAGCACATCTACTACGAATAGAGACTAACTCTGATTGTAACTGTAATTTCTGGTTGGACAAAAATGGGTTAAGCTTGTATTTGGAATGAGAGCTTGTAATTAGTTTCTTTCAAAATATTGAAAAAAATTTTAAATTAAAAAAAACTGCGTTCCTTAAATTTATTAAAAAGAAATGACTGTTATTTTGATACCAAAAATATTCACATATCTTTAATACGATCGAAATTTTTAAAATAATTAAATTTAAGAAGCAAGATGTTGCTTTGATGTTCAAGTTGCTTTCATTTCAAATTTGAGTACAACGATACATTTAACTCTGTATACCAACTTCCTTCTCACAAGTTCGAAAATGAACCAAATCCGTTAAAAATCACACCTTCCTCCTATACAAATTCACAATGAAAAAATCAGTCTTCCATGTCATACACACATTGTATTAAAAAAACACAAAATCTGTTATTTAACTTTAAAATTAAATTAAAATTCTTATCTGAATTTCCAACCTTCTTTCAATCGTGTTATAGACTTATAAGCAAAAACATTTAATATATATACTTTCTTTAGTTTTATATTTCACTTCTACATAACAAAATAACATTTATTAAAATGAGAATCAAAAAGTTATTCAAAACAGTTCATTCTATTAAAAGAAAATATTAATGCAATTGCAATTTTAGCAATTTATAAAAGTTATTCAAAGCAGTTCATTTCACTAAACATACGAATAGTTCGGCCCATCATCAGAATAGTTCGGCCACTTCAATTTTTGTTTTAACAAACAAAAAAAAAAAACCTATAAAAATGTATAAAAATATTTTGAAAAAAAAAATAATATTTTTCCAACAGAATAACGAGATCCTTTAACTACTGGGGTGTATTATTTGGCGTATATGCTGTGGTGGTGGTAAATTGTGCCCCTTTTGGAATTAGATGACACATTTTTTAATGAATAAAGAAATCAAACTTCTTGGAAAAAAACAAGAATTTTATTTCATATTCACTTTTCTTTTTTTTTTTCAAAAAATATATAAGAGAGGGAAAAATTTACCACCACCACAGTAGTTAAAGGATATTATATTGAGCAAAAGAAAAGTAAAAAAAAATATGAACTTACTAATACAAATTATATAACCTAACCAATAAAAAATAAAACTTCATTCAGAAAAGATCGGCCACCTTTTGACTAAGTCATAATAGTTCGGCCAATTCCATCTACCATTGGCTAGCATCCCCTTTCTGACTTATCACTGATGCAGTACGTCGGAGGATGGTATCCACAAGTTCTTGGCAATACTTTGGACTAAACATCTTCCTTCTAATTTGCTATTGACTCCACGGATCAGAAAAACTTTTGCCATACAGTTCAAAAATTTTAATCATCTAGTGTACATCGAAATGGTACCATTTTCTACAAAAATGTCAAGCTCCTTGCGTATGCTGATGATATCGATATTTTCGGCCGAACCAAGAGAGATGTAACTGCTGCTTTCGCCGCTATCGAAAAGGAATCATACAAAGTGGGTTTGACTGCGAACGAGGGAAAAACAAAGCATATGCTGTCCACAAAAAGGGGAAGCGCAGCATCTTGGTTCCCATGTAACATCAGGCAAATATAACTTTGAAGTTGTCAAGGAAATGTCAGCCTGGAGATAAAGCGAAAAATAATAATTTCTAATAAGTGCTACTACGGGCTTAGTAAGCAATTAGGTTCCAGAGTCCTCTCTCGATCGACAAAACTAACACTCTACAAGATGCTCATCGTACCTGTGCTTCTCTATGGCGCTGAGGCATGGGTGGTATCACAAACACATGCAGCCGCTCTTGGGGTGTTCGAGAGGAAAGTTCTTTGGTCCTGTTCGAGTTGGCGACGACTATCGCTTTCGAATGAACGAGCTCTTCGACGACATTGACTTAGTTCAACGTATTACAATTATAAACGAGTAAGCTGGCTGAGTCATGTCGTTCGCTTGGATGAAGAAGCACCAGCGAAGAAGGTGTTTGAAGCTAAATCCGAAGGTCTATGACGAGGAGGAAGACCATGCCTCCGATGGATTGAGCAGACCGAGAAAGCCCTAACCGCGCTTGGCCGATTCTGAAAACTATCTGTCTGAACCCAAAAGTGAAAAAATGTATATCATCATATGCTGCGGTGAGTTGTTAGAAGAAGAAGAAGTAAAGATAGTAACCCTATACTATTATACATATATTTTTGGAATCTGCTTACGGTTACGGCTACCTCCCATACAATCTCAAAACAAAAAACATATAGAGGGTTGTATTTAAGCTACAGTAATAAAATTTGATATGTACGTATTTGATATCAAAGCGTAGACGTACACGAATCCACTTATGAACACGCCCACTTCCCAAGATAATACTTGGGAATATCAAAACTATTGATATACAAAATGAGTGTCATCCGCCCACAAATATGCCCAAAAAACAAAACTTGGGGTGGGTCAATGTTACCCAAAATGGCCGTACAGTTAAGAACAGGTACAAGTTAAGAATATCAAAAATCAACAAATGTACAATGTACATTGTACATGATGATGAACCAATAAAATAATTTTGGCCGCCTTAATCCATGAAATACCCCAATGTGCAGCGTGTAAACTGCACCAAACAGTCAATTTTAATGGACGTAATTGTTATTGAAAATTCGAAGATATTTTGGTGCTGCCACCCGAAACAATTTAGAAATCATACGATGCCGAATTACATCAAATGCAGCTAGAACAGTATTTGAATATAGGTTGCGCAAGAATAAAGTGTGCTTGTCAGCTCCGATGCGCGAATGAAGTTTACTTCTTATCGACTGCCGTGGAATTTAATATAATCATGAACGAATGGGCAAAGCGGGTAAATATATAAACTCATCATTTATAAACAGTTAACATTATTCATTTCGTTACCAATAAACTGAGGCAATAAAATTGAAAAGACTAAAACTCGAAACTTGAAAGTCTGAAGTAAAATTTTATACGAATCGTGATGATTGAACCATATCTAGACGTCTCCAGTTTTCTTCCAAAGCGAAATCTAAATTAAGTTCATCTCTCAAAAATTTTATTTTAATATGAAATCCATTAAAGTTTCAATAACCCACTTAAGACCTCAGATAGTCAAGTTACATCCGCTTGACCACATAATCAACCATTTATGTCTAAATGCTTAATAGAATCCATAAAAAATACAATGACCTAAGAAAATCCAATTGCATCCGATTAGCCACAGAATAATCCATTTTGGTCCAAATGTTACATGGAACCCATCAAAGTACCAATGACCTACCTGTGACCTCAGATAATCCCATTGCATCCGATTGGCCACAGGATCATTCATTTTTGTACAAATGTTCCATGGAACCTACAATCGTTACAATGACCCGCCTGTTAGCTAAGATAATCCCATTGCATCCGATTGGCCATAGAATCATCCAATTTGGTGAAAATAGTCCATGGAACCCATAAAAGTTCCAATGACCCACCTGTGACCTCAGATAATCCCATTGCATCCGTAACAGTGCGGTTGAAAATCTAAATTAACCCCTTAATATAATTTTGTTTCTTACAAATCGATTCTAAAGATGTAAACTCTAATAAGTTGAAACGGTATGATGCAGAAATGCATCACCACCATACGAAGGGATAATCAACATACATCAGGGTAAATTAAGTCCCGATCTAATTTCACCTCAAGAGCTACAAGAAGATCTATGCACATCAAGGCCAGCTCTCCCAGCTATATAAAGTTACTTTCTTTAATGTCAATTGAATTGAATTGAATTGAATTGAATTGTCACCACAAATAACGTTAATTTTACATTGAAAATTCCACACGTATCAACGAAGTTTTCGAATTACTACAGGTTACTCCTGTGCCGTTGCATCTAAAAAATTTTTTTGTCAACATCCAGTCACACTTTTCATTCTTGATTGTAAATCTGCATCGTAACCAATACTACACATTGAAGGAAGCTGATTCAAGGATAGGCTCGTCAACCGAAAAAGGGCACTATCTATGTTAACAGAATCACCCACTTTATAAGCGAGGATCCAACATAGCAATAGGTGACTTAAACTTGCTTAATAACATTGCAATAAACACGTTTGCCACAAACACAACCATTGGCTTTAAGTACACAATCCAGTGGCGTAGGTATGGGGGTCGTCCACGGGTCCGGAACCCCAATAGCAATGAAAACATTACCAAATATTATAGTTGTTATCAATTGATTCTATTAAATTAAAAGATGTATTGCGATCATTAACATCGTCCAACTCTTGAATTGGCAGTATAACTTACTCTTGAAAATGAAAAAAAACTTACTCCTGATAAGCAAAATATAAAAAATTAGTTATATACTTTAAAAAAACAGACTATGTTAAACTGAACGGAGATAAGGGGGCGATCTTCACATGGCAACGTGTCTGACTGCCTCAACTTGGCGAGGCCAGCATTATCCATGTCAAAATCCTCTCAAGTCGACTCAAACCTCCGCGTGGTGTCTCCTGGAAACGTCAAAAAACTATCATACCGATATACTTTGGCGGCGAATCTGAGCGGCGGGCTTCCTTTGACCATCAAGTAAAGGTTCTGCGTTGGGTTTAAAGCCCACCATGTAATAAAAATATTTCAATGAAAAGTTTAAGAATGAATAAAAGAATGATCCCCAAATCTGATGACGACTACCGCAAACGAAAAACTGATAATGATTTACGGATATGCACCTGGAATGTCCGAACCCTAAATTGGGATGGTGCCTCTATCCAACTGATTGATATTTTGGAAAGATATAATTCTGATATCACTGCAATCCAAGAAATGCGATGGAAGGGACAGGGTTGCTTACGGCAAGCATCCTGTGATATCTACTACAGCGGCCATGCGGAGAAGCACGAGTTTGGATGCGGATTTGTAGTTGGCAAAAGAATACGGCATCATGTCCTGCGATTCACTCCTGTGAACGAACGACTTACCATAATCCGCTTTTTTAACATAAGCCTAATTTGTGCGCACGCTCCGACAGAAGAAAAAGATGACGAGACCAAAGAAAGTTTTTACGAGCGCCTTGAAGACGCATACCAGCGCTGCCACCGTCATGACATAAAAATCGTGCTTGGTGACTTCAACGCAAAGGTGGGTAAAGAAAACATATTTGGTCCTACAGTCGGAAAGTTCAGCCTCCACGACAACACATCCGATAACGGAATGAGGTTGATTGACTTCGCCGCAGCACGATACATGGTCGTTAGTAGCACTAGATTCAAGCATCTCAATATTCATAAGGCCACCTGGTTGTCCCCTGATCAAAAAACATGCAACCAAATTGATCACGTTTTGATTGACGGAAGGCACTCTTCCAGTGTACTAGACGTACGCATGATCCGTGGTGCTAACATAGACTCGGATCATTATCTTGTCGCAGCCAAGGTCCGCACACGTCTGTGCGCAGCTAAGAATGCTCACAATCCTGCACTAAGAAAGCTAGACGTCGACAAGCTGCAGTCAAAACGTACGGCCGAAGCCTTCGCTACTCGACTCTCACTCCTGCTTCAAGAAAGCACTCCTCCGATCCACGATATATGCGGACAGTGGACGCACATATCCCACTCTATGCGTACGGCTGCCGAAGAGGTGATAGGCTACCACCGCCCTCGCCGAAACCAGTGGCACGACCAGGAGTGTTGCGACGCCACTGCAGAGAAGGACGCCACCTACAAAGCCATCCTGCAGTCGGTTGTAACGCGTGCTGTTATGGAGCGATACCGAGAGAAGAGGAGGAAAGAGAGACGCATTTTCAGGCGTAAAAACGAGAGGCGGAAATGCGTGAGTGCGAGAAAATTGAGATGCATGGCGACAGGAATGAGACTCGAAAATTTTTTGAAAAAATAAGACGCCTGGCCGATGGTTTTAAGACCGGAGCCTCTTCCTGCAAGGATGAGAATGAGAATCTAGTGACAGATATCCAGAGTACACTGATGTTATGGAGGGAACACTTCTCTAGTCTTCTAAATGGCGACGCTGACAACAATCCCGCCAGTGGAGATGATATCCCGGAAACCCCAATTATGGATGACAGCGTTGAAGTTCCGCTGCCCGACTATAACGAGGTCTTAACAGCTATAGCTCGGCTTAAAAACAACAAAGCCGCAGGAGCCGATGGTCTACCGGCTGAGCTGTTTAAGACTGGTGGCGAAGCTCTGTTTAAATGCATTCACATACTTCTATGCAGAATATGGTCGGAAGAATGCATTCCAGATGATTGGAACCTCAGTGTGCTCTGCCCAATCCACAAGAAAGGCGGTCCCACCATTTGCGCCAACTACCGTGGGATTAGCCTTCTTAATATCGCATATAAGGTCCTGTCGAGCGTATTGTGTGAATGACTGAAGCCCATCGTTTACCAACTGATTGGACCTTATCAGTGTGGTTTCAGACCTGGAAAGTTTACCATCGACCAGATCTTAACGCTCCGACAAATCTTGGAAAAGAACCTCGAAAAACAAATCGAAACACACCATCTCTTTGTCGATTTCAAAGCCGCCTTCGATAGTCCAATAAGGAGTCACCTCTACTCCATCATGTCTGAATTTGGTATTCCTGCGTCTTTGCAGGATGACGCTGAAGAACACCAGCAGCGCAGTCGGGAAGGACCTCTCCCTTCCGTTCAATACCAAGCGAGGTTTCAGACAATGTGATTCCATATCGTGCGACTTCTTTAATATAGTCATGGAGAAGATCATCCGAGCTGCTGACCTGAGACGCAGCGGCACGATTTTCTATAAAAGAATTGTAATTATAATTTCATTATAATGCTGATGATATTGACATCATTGGGCAAAAAACGCGTCAGTGCAGCATTCTCCAGGCTAGAAAAAGAGTCGAGTCGAATGGGTCTTGCAGTGAACGCAGATAAAACGAAGTATCTTGTGTCAACAAACAAACAGTCCCAGCGTCTTGGAAACCACGTCACTGTTGACAACACCTCCTTTGAGGTAGTGAAGGACTTTGTTTACCTGGGATCCAGCATTAACTCCTCTAACGATATCAGTATTGAGATTAAACGAAGGATAACTCTTGCCAACAGGTGTTACTTTGGGCTCAGTAGGCAATTGAGAAGCAGAGCTCTCTCTTGACGAACAAAACTGACGCTCTATAAGTCAATTATCATGCCCGTCCTACTATACGCATCACAAACCTGGACGTTGAGCAGCTCTGATGAAAGGACTTTGGGAGCGTTCGAGAGAAAAATCCTTCGCAAGATCTATGGTCCAATCTGCGTCAATGGCGAGTACCGAAAACGATGGAACCACGAGCTGTATGAGCTATATGCCGACATCGATATAGTCAAGCATATTAAAATAGAGCGGCTTCGCTAGCTAGGTCATGTCGAGAGAATGAACGACGAAGCTCCAGCGAAAAAGATATTGGATTCGGTACCCAGCGGTGGCCAACGCAGATGAGGAAGACCGCATCTCCGTTGGAAAGACCAGGCATTGGATAACCTGACAACGCTTGGAGTTTCCAACTGGCGCCAGCAAGCGCACGACAAAACAGGCTGGCGCAAATTCTTAGACCAGGCCAAAACCGACCAACGGTTGTAAGCGCCATCTAAGTAAGTAAGTTACACTCAACGCCTTACTTGCACAGACTGACTGGTCACCAATTTTATCTATCAAATCACCGTATTCATATTATGACGTTGAATTTTCGTTACAGTTTTTTAATGATAATTTACAAAGGTGCTTCTTATTGTGCGTGCCAACAAAGCAAAATAATTCTAAGCCATTAAATCCACCCTGGCTAACAAGTGAACTTAAGTCACTCAAAAATTTCAAAAATTGTTTATTAAAAAATATCATAAATCTGGTTCTCATTTTGACTTTGCTTGTTATTCATCTTGTCTTTACAGATACCAACTAATAAATAAACAATGTTATTCTGCTTATAGACCAACATGAAATCTCAATTTAAAGACAATCCGAAACTTTTCTATACTTTTGTTAACTCAAAACGTAAGGCCTCATGCTTTCCACCTCTTATGAAATTCAATCAAGAAGAATCTTCTTCTCGAAGAATCAAACATGTTTGCAAACTTCTTCAAATCAACCTACTCCAATATACCATTTAATATAAGTACTGAGCATCATAATCTACTGCCAGTTAACTCTATTGAACCTCCAGTAATAGACTCAATTATTGTTATGCATTCCCTCCGACAAGTTAAATACTCTTTTTCGACCGGTCCAGATGAAATCCCGAGTTGCATTTTAAAGTAATGTGCAGGCAACCTGTATGCTCCTCTATATAAAAGTTTCAATAGATCAAATTTCAAGTTGGTAATTTTTCCATTATATGGAAAGATTTATATGTAATACCCCTTCATAAACCTGGTTCCAAAATTGATGTCACTAACTATCGAGGCATAGCCAAATTAAGCGTAATCTCTAAGGTTGCGTTTATAGAGAACGCCGAGTCAGACAGGCAGGCAGGCAGGCAGGCAGGCAATGTGAACAAGCGAGATAGATAGCTATTTGCATCTCGTTCTATCACACAGATTTCAGCCTGCCTGCCTGCCTGCCTGTCTGAATCGCGTTCACTATAAACGCAACCTAAGATATTTCAGAAAATCATAACGGAACAACTTACTCACTTCTTATCTTCCTCCATTTCTGCCACTCAACATGGTTTTTAAAGGGTAAATCAACTTCAACAAACCTTATGGAGTTTACAACACGTGTAATAAAAGGTTTTACTTTGGGGAAAACAGACTGATGTTATATATACGGTCTTTAGCAAAGCTTTTGACAGCGTCAATCATAATCTTCTATTAAAAAAACTTTAGATTATTGGGTTTCCTGTCAAATTGCTAAATTGGATAAAATCGTATTTATCGCGACGTTTTCAAAGAGTTTTATATAGGTATTCTCTTTCACAAAATATTATGGTTACATTTGGTGTTTCGCAAGGGAGTCATCTTGGACCCATTTATTCTAACTATTTATTAATGACCTTCCATCGGCAATAAAACACTGTCTAAATGTATGCTGACGACTGGAGATGAGCTTAACAGCGACTTATTGGTCTTCAAAGTCGCTGTTACTCTTGACAGCGACCAAGTTGCTGTTTTAATTAAAAATGGTTGCAAATAGTGAGGGTATTATGGAAATATTTAGAGCGTAATAGAATATAGAATTTATTTATTATATATAGGATAAGGGATATAGGTAAGAACAAGTTTCGAAATAAATTTGTGTAAATATGTATTTTTTATTTACATAAATATTAAAGAATAGTGGAAAACAAAAATTATACTATTATAATTAAGTAATAATTAAATAGAATACATACAAAATAAAACTCATTTTTCAAATAAAATCAAAATCTAACTCTAACTTAAAAACTCCTCGTTAACTTTCAGAAATAAAAGCATTTCTAATTTGTTGGCTTTCAAGCGGCTGCGTCTTTCAGTTAAAATCAAGCCAGCTTTTGAAAATAGTAGTTCACAAGGCACAGATGTAGCCAAGGCACAGAAATGTTCTTGAAATATCAAGCTCAGGAACGGATAGTAATACCGATGGTTGCCCCACCACTTGCAGGGATCTTCGCTCCGTTTGATGATACAATCTTACAGGTATCTCTGAACTTCAAGAATAGCTTGTGACTTATTGGTCCCTTTTGGCTTAGTCGACGCAACAGATTTATTGAATGCGTTCCATACAGAAAGCTCAGATTCAGAATCATTGTCCCTTATATTAGAATCTTTCATCATTTGCCTTTCCTCTGATATTCTTTTTTCTCCGATTTTCGTAGAAACTAGTTCTATTAAATGATCCTTGATTTTTTCAGCAGAGCGATCAGCTGAAAATGCAAGGAACTTAAATCTAGGGTCCAAAAATGTTCAAATTCCTAATGTTTTACTGTGTTCAACATTTTGAAATCTTGCGAATATACCTTCATTTTTTTGCTTCACCACACTAAGTACATTGATATGGAAAGTCTTTTTTGATAAATTTTTGTAAACGTCAGCAAGTCCATTTACTAAATATGCGGTTGCATATTTTTCTCCCGAAATTGTTTTCGTAGTTGATTCCAGCGGTTTCAAAATTATTTATGCCAAATTTTGAAACCGCTGGAATCACAAAATTATCATAATTTATCCAATCTTCCTGTGACAAAACATGCAAGTCCTTATTAATTCAAGCAACGGTATTTCGTACGGCATCTTGCAGTTCTAAAAATCTCTTTAGCATATAATATACGGAATTCCATCTAGTTGGGACCGCACATTCCTGCAAGGTGACAGCCTCATACTTTTGGATGAGTCAATTGATTTGTGAACGCAGATTGTTTTATATTTTTCTTCTCTAGCGCATATTTACGAAAAATATAGCAAACTTCGGTTGAAAAGGCATAGCCGTATGTCCTGCCTATGTCAAATTGAAGACAAAAACTTCCCCGGTTTCATGAGATCCAACAATACTTAAAATAGTTGATCACCACTTTTAATATTTTAGACTGACAGCACTGTCCACAATACGTTAGTTTCAATAAACAACACACAAATTGGGCTGAGCATAAATCTTTTGTGCGAATGCTGTGTATTGTTTGGCTTAACCTTTTTTTTAATCTAAGTAGTCTGTCTTTTTATTTCGAATATTTACTTTCAATCGAGAAATTTTTTTTGCAAGACAAATATAAATTTCTAAAAAAAAAACATAAGCGAAAGTAATGTCCGATGCGATACTTGTAATGGTGAGTTCAGTCTTGCTCACAGCAGCAAGGCCGACATCGAATCGCATTTAAAATCAGTTCAGCATAAACATGCTTTGCAAGTCGCTTCGCGAAGCAAAGATGTGTCATCGTTTTTTAAAAGTGCAACCTAAAGTGCATCCGATTTAAAAATTGCAGCTTGTGAAGGTGTTTGGTCCTATCACATTGTCAGGGAAAATCATAGTTGCCGTTCATCAGACTGCGTAGGCAAAATTATACGTTTTTTCAATAAAAAAATTTTTCTAATCGGTCACTACATCTCTGCAGACAATGACAAACCTCAGAGAATAAATAATGCCATGTATAGCTTCTTGAGAACATGAACTTAAGCCGTTCGGATTCAGCATAAACCATGTAGATTCAGTTCTCGGCCAATTGTGTGCAAACATTTAATAACACACACAACACAATTGACCATCAAGAAGCTCGGTAAAAATTTATTCACACTTTTACTTGTGCACTTCGTGAGTTACAAAGTTGAACAAATTTTGCGATTCTGTCGAAGAGTAATATAAAAAATTGCTTGGCTACAGTAAAACTCGGTTTTTAGCGTTGTTGCCAGCTATTGAATGCATTTTTCGAATCTTTGAAGGTTTAAAGGAATATTTTCCTAAACACCGCCAACAGTCCATTAGTACTGAAAATTTTCTTCCGTGATCCTGTATCGAAAATTTGAGTGTTTACTTACGCATATTTAATTTTCATTTTCGTTTGTGTTTATTTCTCTAGTCATCGGTTTTTTCACGAACAATAAAATTAATAGAAGGCGACAATGTTTCGGCCATGGAAGTTGTCCACTCCCTCACCATATTCATTGAAGCTCTTGAAGAGAGAAAAAAAAGCGAATTTTTTATCTGCAGCTATACTGAGAGAAATTCAAGCAGTTGCAAGCAGCGATGATTCTGTTACAAAAGATTCGATTTGATGATTCCTCTTGTTTTTCCGTATTTAAGTGCACTTTTTATCTTCAGACATTACATATCCAAATGGACAGCGCAATTCGATCACATCATGTTGTTTGCCTGGACTGCGCTTGACATTCTCCCAGAATGCAAGCATAATCACGCCTTAGAGAAATATATAGCGGAAAAAAACAGATTTGAATTTCTTTCAAGCGATTTATTCGACCAATTTGCTTGTTAAAAAAAATATGTCACGGACGCAGAGATTCAATGTTGGGAAGAGAATTGCACTGCAGTTGATCTTAAATAATTAAGATTCGTCAAGTACAACTTGCAAGTTTCATGCTTGGAATTTTTTTAATTGTTGAAACCAAGCCCCAAATTACTTGAAGAAATTGCTAACAAAAAAAAATACGCCTTTAAAATGAAAAATGAAACCGATGCCAATCCTAGTACTAGTACCTTTTCTTCAAATATGGTCTTGTCAAATGCAGGAAATTGTAAATTTTAATGTTTGATACTAATGTAGTAGCACTATTTTTTCGACTGTCTTTCATCCATCGATATGTGTATCTTTTAAACTATATTAAAAGCACAAAAGTTGTCAAATTGACGTATTGCATATCATTCCGAAATTTCGAACCAGATTCCGGAATCCATTCCGAAATTTCACCAAAAGTAGTTGGTCACAATAGTTATGCTAGGAAGAGCCTCGGGAAGAAAGTAACCGAAACTCATGTATACGTGTGAACTGGCATCCCTTTCTCACAGGTTGTTTTTTAATTGATTTCCAATAACATCTAAATGAAGCCTTCTCGCTCTCTCTAGATAAGGATAACCTAAATAACCCAAATACAGGTAATAGATAATCAACTCTCATTAGATAGATCTAACCGAAAACTAAGTTATAGTTAACCGTTAGATAAAACGTAAATATCGGTTTTATCTAACGTACTTCTTTTAAAATAAGAATGCATACAATTGGTAAATGAAAACAACTGTTTTAAATTTATTATTTAAATTTTTTAACAGTACACTGGTGCTAGTGTTAGAACTAGTACTGATACTTATGCTGGTGTTAGTGCTGGTGCTGTTGTAGCTGAGTGCTGGTGTTGGCGGTGGTGCTGGTTTTAGCGCTGGTGCTGTTGCAGCTGAGAGCTGGTGCTAGTGCTAGAGCTAGTGCTGGTCCTAGAGCTGGCGCTTTTGCAGCTGAGTGCTGGTGCTAGAGCTAGTGCTAGTGCTGGTGCTAGTGCTAGAGCTAGTGCTGGTGTTAGAGCAGGCCCTTTTGCAACTGAGTGCTGGTGCTGGTGCTAGTGCTAGAGCTAGAGCTAGTGCTGGTGTTAGTTCTAATGCTGGTGCTGGTACTAGTGTTGGTGCTATAGCTAGTGGTGGTGCTTGTATATTTTTATTGTTTAATTTTTTGTTAAGTTTTTATGTTTATTTTGATATTATCTATTTTCATATTATGTTTATTATTACTAATTTCTTTACTTATTTAATTTTAATTCAAAAAATGCCAAACGTGAGCCGCACAATGAAAATAAATTATTAAATACAATTTGAATGTGAAAATTTGACATTCGTTTAAATTATAATACCTTCTCTTTTTTTCATATGCATTTGTCACAAGGTTACATTTTTTCCGTTGTTTCATAAATTTTGACATTGAAATGAATATGAGAATGGGATCGTAAACAAAAAATGTATGTGAATGTATTGGAGTTTCGGTTATCCATTTCTTGTAGGGTTGTTCATGTCTGGTTTTAACTGACAATGTCGTTAATTGGGTCGTCAGTGTCGACTAAGGTTGCGGTTATAGTGAACGCCGAGTCAGACAGGCAGGCAGACAGGCAATGTGAACAAGCGAGATAGATAGCTATTTGCATCTCGTTTTTTCACAGATTTCAGCCTGCCTGCCTGTCTGAATCGCGTTCACTATGTCATTTCTACTGCCATAATCAGCTGCTATGGGCTTGAAGACTGCTTCAAATTACGAAAATAATTTAAATTTTCAACTAAAATATATTAACGAAATATTCTGAACAAAAAACTTTGATTTGTTTAAAATTGTAGACGAGTCAAAAATTTTGAAATGCTGACACGAGTGGACAGTAGAGCGTCTCGCCTTATAGGCGAAAAAAATTAATGTCGCCGCACACCGGCTAATCTGAAGCATTATTGAAAGGAGGTTTCGAAATTGTGCACCCCTGTAGAAGATTTTTTTTTTAAAAATAAGTCGATAAATCTTACTACATATTTTCGAATCAACCTCTACAAAAATCTAAAATTTTCAGAAACTTAAAGAATTTTCTCTGAATTGTTCTAATATTTTTGTCTACCGGGCTTATAAGATGTGAGAGAACAATTTACTATCAATAAACCAGACAATAGAAGTTTTGACTTATTGAAGAACTGACATTATGAATTTATAAAAACTCAAGTTAGTTTAATATAGAAAACTTTGAAAAATTTACGAACAATTTTGCATAATTGAAGAAAAACTAGGACCTGGAAGCAAAACGTTGACAAATTTTCCCTAGTGATCCTAAATAACTATTAATATAAATATTTTTTTGAAATCAACCCCCATTTTCTACAAAAAATTTAAATGGAAAGTTAAAATAAAATACTAAAATTTATTTATAAACATTTTTCATAATTTTTATCAATTTCTTATCAGTATCTATATTAATCTCCATTTGGACTTTTATAGACAAGATTGAGGTCTGTAACATTTGACTGCTTTAGAAATATCACCATAAATATCTCAGTATCACAAAATGACAGTGATACCAAATTGATATCAGAAATTTGTTTCATTCTCATTCTCAAAAAGAGCTGGCAATTCCAAGAAATCTGTTGATTCGGTGATTATAATTTTATAAATTTAATTTTAATAATTAGAAGAACTTTTAAGGAACTGTGCATCTTATCTTCTCTTAAAAACTGTATTTTTGATAGTTTTTGTTGGTTGATTTGAACATAATAATAATTATTTTAGTAAAAAAAAGGAGTCAGAAAACCATCTAAGTGTTTTTAATAGACGTCTTCAAAATAAAATAAAAAAAGTCAGAACACCATAAATTGTCATAAAACGCCATTTATTTTCTTTAAATAAAAAATGTAATGAATTTAAATCAATTTAATTTTTATAAATTTTGTAAGCAAGTAGAAAGTTTATTAATGATTTTTAAACTAGTAGTTTTATGTAACAGCATACCCAAAACATATTACTATTCAAAATTATGTTCTAGCAGGTTAAAAGCTGTAAATGAGGTTTGTTTCATGATATATAGTCTCAGAACTTAGTAATCACAAAATCATAAAGTATATGTTTATATTTGACATTTATGACATGAACATGTTTTTCTGAAAAGTTCTTTAGAAATGTACTGCTTACAAAACAATTGACGCCTCCATTCATAATACTCTGAAAATCATGCTGGTTTACGAAACTTAATGGTTTTAGAAATGTCTATGCTAGCAAGTTTGAACAAGTGCTTTTTTATAAAACTTAATGGAATATGAATTTTAATAAAATTGGTTTGGAAATTGCACCCCTTATCACCGGTTTCCACTGTGAGCAAATATAAAACCGAAGTCATTGATGTGTGTTCTCTTTATTAAAAAAATCAAAAATTATGTGGTAAAAAGTTCTTTTGCCAAATTTTGCACACCATCTTGGCGTGCATCCGGGGCGGACCACCGCCCCCGCTCCCCTCTTGCTACGCTAATGCCTATAGAAGTAATACAGGTTTAACTAATGTGGTTTGTGTGGTAGGTGGGCGTGTTGGTGAGCAGATGACGTCCATTTTTTGTGCACACCGCAGCTTTGATATTAAATGTTCCCACACGAAGTTTCATCTATTAAATATGATCAAACATTTAATAGTGTTTTTAATATTGTGGGTTGTATGGGAGGTGGACCTGTAAATGAGCGGATGACGCTCATTTTGTGAACACATCTTACTTTTAATACAATAATCTCACATACCTAGTTTTATCTTTGTAGCTCATATATACACCTCTTTAGAGAGTTTTAACCATAGTAGGTTATATGGGAGGTGGGCGTGTTGGTGGGCAAATAACTCCCATTTTTTGTGCACACCTTAGTTTTGATATAAAATGTTTCTATGCGAAGATTCATCTCTCAAATTCAAATATGAACCTTTAAATATTGTGGGTTGTATGGGATGTGGGCATGTTCATGGGCGGATCACGCCCATTTTATACTTTTTGTAACCAACTTTTGTACAAAGATAATATACCCTTGACCTTACAGGTTTAGTGTATAAAAAACCCTCTGAATCATAACAAAGTTCTCCCAATTTTTCACGCAATTATTCTTAAATGTTGTGCTTTACTAAGGTCCTCATCCAATTCAGATTCGTTCAAACACCTTAAATATTAAAGGTAAGTGCCATGCAAATAATTTGCCATGCAAGAATTATCAAAGTTAAGTTATTGCAATTTTGTAGTTATACCTTTGTGGTCACGTTTTTATATTTAACCGTTTATACCCAAATATTTTACATTTTTTGATAATTAGGACGAACTAGGACGAATGATATCACAACTCAATAATTCATTGATTCTTTCTCGAACAATACTACTTTTCAGTGCTTAATCGATAAGGACGTCTATACTCTGTTTTGTTAGGGTCTTTTAGTCGTGTTTGCATTGGCGCTGTGTCAGCCTGAGTAGTATGAATGCCGATTACAAAATTCCTTGTAAAAGTATTTAAAATATTCATTAACTTTGGCCTTAACTCCTGAGAAATATCAGTGTCTATTGAATTAAACTCTATGTTCTTTTAGGGAATCTTGGGTCAATCCCACTTCTGATATCGAATTGTCTTCCATTTCAAAATCCTTTTATCCAAAATTTAAGTTTTATTTTATTTTTTCATAAATTTATATGAAAATTGAATATATTTGAGTTTCGATCTCGCCACTTCTGCTCGCTTCCGTATTCAGAACTTCTCTGTTGAAAAAATTCAGTAGCGCCAGCAAGATGTATTAAGGAAGGTGGCTGAAGTAGATTGACGTCTTAAAAGTCAACACCGCTGTAATGTAAAAATCGAAAAAACGTAGTGATAACGTATTTTGAACGATAATCCTTTGAAAAATCCGATGCTTTGTTCCTTTGTCCAGTTTTTTGTATATATCTTGTGATTTTTCTTATGTAATTTTTTGTTGTGATTAATACGAAATCCATACTAAAAATATTTAAAAACTGATAATTCGTTACTTGGTCTTACAGTTTCGAGTGTACAAAACTCGCGTTTTGAGCGACTTTTTTTTGTACTTCTCTTGTGATTTTTCTTGTGTGTGTTATTTGTTGTGTTTGCTGAAATGATGATGGTTTGAAAAAATGCTAAATTTTTTCGAGAAAAGAAAACGCTATTCGTAGCTTAATCTCTTGTTTCCTATAGCAAAACACCCTCTCAAAATGTTTTTCCCACATAAAAAAAGAAAAAGGAAAAGTGGCAGCACTGCAATGAAGTTTGACAGCACTACGGTGTGGATGTGATAGACGTCAATCTACTTCTGCCACCTTCTTTAAATACAGCTTGAGCGCCAGCCGATTCCACCCAAGCTTTGGCAGAAATGTCACCGCTTGCCGTTTTTTATTACAAAACGTACAGTACTACGGCATATATATACCGTTCACCGGTTACCTTCGAATCTAATGTATTTTTGCAATGCAATTTCGACTTTTTTAATTTAAATATATTCACGTTTTTTTAGGATTCACCAACGGAAGCAACATTTTTAATCTTAAAAGCTTTGCTCCGGTTGCAAAAGCAATGTTGTGTTAGTTAACCAACAAGCCCTTGAGAGAATCTTAACAAATAACAAAATTTTGATAAAAAACACAAAATAAGTAGTGGGATTCACAAAATAAGTAGAGAGCTTTAACTTAATATTATTTATTTTTTTTTTTTCCGACCGTAGAGATCGCCCATGTACATTAGAGTGGGTCGAAAAAAAAAGTTATTATTAATACATTGTACATCTTTCTTTATTTCTTGATCATTTACAGTTGCATCACATGATACATCGATGTTTTTGTTTCAATGACCACCTAATGTACCACACTGATTTCAGAAAATTAAAGCTCGTAGAAATCATAAAACTCTTGCTTAGAAAGTTTTTCGATTAATCCAGTAGAACTATTACAAAAACAATTTTTTTTTAAAACTGTATTACCAAGAGAATTATTTCCACTTATTTGTGGCAGTAACACACTTTAAATGTTAATTTTGCCTCAACCTATTGAGTCTAATGAATACAAAATAAGAAATTCCTTACAAGCAATTCCTTATAAGCTTAAGTTATTCCTTATAAGCTTAAGGTATTGCTTAATTAGCAATGCTTAGCCAAGAAGTAACCCGTTTATTCTCGTATGAATAAAAGTTTAAGCTATTGCTGCTTTTACTTAAGGAAGTGTTAAGGTTGCTTGCACGTGTTGTTTAATTTTGTTCCTTTGAATCAAATGTATGTTCTTTGTTAACGATAAAACTTCCGAAAATCGTCATTACTGCATTATTTTCGGACATTATTAAAGTTGTTCTTACTTATATTAAGAAACAGCCATTTTCCATTTCAACAAATGCAAGCTACGGGTAGAGCAACTTGAAAAATCCTAAGCAATTACTTAGCTGGCAAAAGCAATTCCTTGGTTTATTCATACACTTTTAAGCAATGTCTAAAAAAACTAAGGAAAAGATCATAAAATGTCCCTTTGCTAAGGAAATAAGGAATTGCTAAAGCAAAAGAAATTACTTAAGTTTTTATTCATACCACACTTAAGTAATTCCTTAGAAATTCCAAGGAAAAGCAATTTAAAAAAAAAAACATATTGATCTGAAAAAATTTTTTATTGAAAAAACTTTTCGCCGCGACTGTGGATCGAACTCGGGTTCAGCCACACACTTAACCTGCACGTTTTATTCATTAGGCTCATTGTGTGAATGAATTATTGCCCCAACCTACAATAATACTTTGTGGCAATAATTCGTTTGGCGGTTATAACTTATGTCATTTGAATTATTGACACCACCGATTTGGTGACAGTAATGAACTTTTTTGTGACAATCAGTCACATTCGAAAAGTTCTTTAGTTCTTAATTTAACACAGTGGCTTTATTACTCACTGGCTTGGAAAATTCTCTGAAATTCTCTGATACCTATGTTCATATACTGATTAAAAATTAATATTTATTTTGCACGATCTCATTCCTTTCACAAAAAATAAAAATAATATAATGTTGAAACTGTAATTCCATACAAGTTTGCTTTAAAGTGTCTAAATGTTTATGATAACAAACTTGCCATAACCAAATCTCATAAAATAATTTCATTATATTTGTTAATTATATTGTTTTATTATCTTCTCCTTTCTTTTTCTATGATTCCCGGTTGACAACGTCTTGGCTCGCAGTTATTTATGATCGATAATTGTGCAGACGATTGGAGGATCGCAATGACATGGCAACGAATTAGTCAAATAAGCTTAGAACTTTTTATATGTGCAATACATCCAATTCCTGGCGAATATTATTTCCAGTGGACGACAAAACTGGCAAATAAAAATAAGACCATCGGTACAGAAATGGTGCCGTACGACGTAGCTTTATCACTACCCATGTTCCTGCGATTATATTTAATATGCCGTGTTATGCTGTTACACTCAAAGTTGTTTACGGATGCATCTTCACGAAGCATAGGCGCTTTAAATAGAATAAATTTTAATACACGGTAAGATTTATGGACAATTTATATACCTATGCTTTAATATTGTGTGTGTGGTACCCAGATTTGTGATGAAAAAAAAAAAAAACAAAAAATCTAATTTTAATGAACTAACTAAACTATAAAACAATACATTTTATTTCACTCATAAGCACCCTATAAGAAAATCAACTAATTTAAAAGTAATTTGAAAAGTAGTTTTTTGTCAACCTGGTTGAAATTCTGATTTTTCTCCAAAGAAAGAACTCATGTATTTTGTATGGCAATGTCCACAAAATAAGGCATATGTAGACTTTCGTCTACATATAAAGGGTGTTTTTTAGAGGTACAGAACTTTAAGTTGGCAACATTGTTTTAACTGGCGCCCATTTTTTCAGCTGTCAAGTGATTTGTGTTAACTTCTGTTAACATTTCAAAATGAGTAGACTGACGCCTTAACAACGCTTCCACTTTATGCAAATTTAATTTTAAAATAGTCTGGTGGAATCATTGATCCGTACTTCTTTAAAAATGATGCTGGCCAGAACGTACAGTCAATGCTGACCGCTATAAAGCGTCATTAAAGCATAAAGCATAATTACTGACTTCTTCGTTCGTCAATTGAACAACCAAGATGTGCAAGAGCTGTGGCTTCAACAAGACGGCGCAAGATGTCACACAGCACGCGCCACAATTGATATACTGAAGGAAACGCTTGGTAACCGCATAATTTCACTTTCCGGACCCGTGAATTGGCCTCCAAAATAGTGCGAATTAACGCGCTAGACTATTTTCTGTGGGGATATGAGATGTTACTTGTCTACGCCGATAAACCCGAAACAATCGGGCTTTTTTTGAAAATCCAAAAATCTCATTTTTTTCAAGCTTCGATTTTTTTTTAAATAATTAAAAATTTTGAATAAATGCATCTGGAGGTAGTTAGAAATTACCATTATCTACAAATATACGGTTTCAGATCAAAAAAATATTGATTTTTGAGAAAATTATGGCACAAAATCAAAGTGTGATTCAAAACTCCTCATTTTACCTCGCTTTTTTTAAATAAAGTCGCATATATTTTAATATATATCTTGTATACTAATTATTCGATTTTTACAATCAAGCCTATCAAAAAGCCCAATAAAGTTTTTATGTTTAGTTTTTTTATAAAAACCAGTACAATGTCAAAACTTTGACCTACACTCAAATGCATCTCATAACCTTAAATTATAAAAAACAGAAACCGTAAAAGTTTTCTGTTAAGAAATAAATAAATATAAAGAAAATCTTAAATTAAATTTTATAGAGAATTTTGTGAAAAAGTACAAAAAAATTAAAACAGAAGTGAGGCAAGTGTTGGAGCTGCTTATGGTTCGAGGACAGCGAATTTATTATAATTATAGGAATTATTATTTTTTTGTTATTTATTTTATTGTTATTTATTATTTAATTTATATTCTCTATGTGCTATTATAATCATAAAAATTAAACAGAAATAAATAGAAAAAAGCAATTGATTGCAGACTGTTTTAATAATTTTCTAAGTTGATCCAAAACATAAGTTGAGAAAAATGGATAAAAAACTGAGAAAATGTTGGAAAACCGATGTTATAAAATGGAGAATTAAATTAGATTTCAAAACGATATCAATCTTGAGAGTAAATAGAGATATCGTTTCGAAAATATTAGATAACTTATGTACAAAAATGGAGAAAAAAAGGGTGAAATCCATTGGAGGTCAAGTAGAGAAAATATTAGACAACTAATTTACTTTTTTTCCTGGAATATGCCTTGTTTCTCAGACTGAGATCAAATGGATATTTACGATGGAGGTTGGAGGAAAATACTCGAGATCTGTTTGACTATCATTGGATATCAAGCAACATTGCTTATTGGGTATATTTTAAATACAAATTTTTTTGTATAAAAGCTTAAAATCAATTTAACATCAATCAATGGTAAATATTTCTAGGTACATTCGTTACCAAAAAGGTACATCTTTTTTGAGAAATTAGGTAGATATTGATATTTTCATTTTTCATCCCTGATCTAAATTCCAAATTTGGGGTATTTACTGGACATTGAAAATTTATAAAGTAAGGATAATCCGGATAACGATCTTGAAAAGAATTGTAAAAATTTTGATGGGTTTTATAATACAGATTTAAATGGAAATTCCATAAGAGCTTCTAACCTTTATAATCTCATATGGAGAAGAAATTTTTCCAAACTTGAGAGTAGCACTTTTTACTATGTCAGTATCAATCAGTGTAAAATAGAATCAAATATGTAAAATACTGTACAATGTACTGTCTTCACTTAAATACATCTCCTGACCGTATTTTTGCACGAATTTCATCAAATGGTAAAATTAACCACTTTTTGAAGTTTTCGATTTTTTATGAATTTTTAAATTATGATTTCGCAAAAACTGCTCATCCAAATGCAAAAATTTGTTGAACATACATGTAGAAAATTATAAATTTTATCAGGCTTAGTTTGATAGGAGTGATTATTAGCATCGAACAAATAGTGTACAAGATATATTTAAATATATGCGATTATATATGGAAAAAAGCGAGAAAAACTTTAAAAAAATCTTTAAAAAACACCAAACTAGAAAAACTTTTTTGTTTACAATTTTCGTGTTTAGATCTATACCAAATCTATAAAAATATATAATGAGCTGTCGTGTAGAGAAATTTTTTCTGATTTTGTCGCATAGTGTATTTATGTAATCGAATAGGTGTATTATAATTATTTGTACTAAATATTAAAAATTATATTTAATATATAATAATTTTTTCATTATATCATTGGGGGCGCAAAAAATTGTTTTGCCCCGGGCGCCAGATTTGCCAATTACGCCACTGCAACACATATTTTCGGAACTAAACCAAACCAATCTCTTACGATAGTATTTGACATCAATAATAAAAGCCAAATTTATTTTTACTCCACAACGTCACAATTTTTTTTTACAGTAAAAATTATGATGACCCCTAGTGAAATTTTCTGAAAAATGTTTTTTGGAAGGTTTTAACCCTAGACCTCCTTCCAAAGTTGACTTTTAGGGTCTTTAAACCCTCTCCTGATGGAACAAATTGTTTTTCAGATGTATTCAATATCCACTTCTTTTTCTGAACTATAAGAAAAATTTAAATTTAAAATTTCCCAAAGCTCAGAATCAGTACTTTGAAAGTAATTTTCTGAAACTAGATTAGAAAATAGTTTGAACAAATCGGTTAAGGAAAATTTTTCTCAATTTAAATTTTTGCTTACATATTTTTGAAAATAAAAAAACAATATATATACATAATTATTTTTAAACTTCAATACATAAACAAAAAAAAAGTACACAGATGCATGTAAGTTTTTTAAAATAGTTTTCATTACTTTGAGTTTAAATTGTTCAATTTTGTTGCCTTCTTTGGCTTTTGAAAATTTTATATATTCAGAACAAGACATTTTAAAATTACTCTTTACAATAAGTTTAATTTCAAGAACTTCATTTGCTATTCCTGATCTGTACCTTTCTTTTCTTAAGCCGTAAAAATTAAGGGACTATTACAGTGAGTAAAAAATGAAAAATAATTTTTTGTTTTTTTTTTAGAATCTAGTTCCTTAAGGTCTAAGAATGCGTATATGAAATTTTAGACAAAAAATATCATATAAAACAAAAGATATAACAAACATTATATTCGTATGTCGCGCATTTATTCATATATTATCGTTCATAGAAGAAAATCTAATCGCGTTTTTCTCGAAACAAGTTTATTCGAATTGGTTTCAAAGATATCTCGAGTTCTGCTTGATCGATTTCGATGAATCTTGATTCATTGCAATCTTCATAGACTCTTTTAAGCACTCTACCTATAAAAAGCCGAGAAACTTTTATAGAATTTCTAAGAATTTCTGTCAAAAAGAGAGTTTTTTTGTAAATTTGTTTTTCAACGCATGCCATTTTTTTTGTTTTTTTTTTTGTTTTTTATTTGCGTAGGTAGAGTGCTCAACTACAACCTTTAACTGAATGCACTTTGATTTTTTACTTTCCGACGCCTTGGAAATGCTGGAGACGAGAAACCAATTGACAACCTTTTTTTAAACACGCTAACTTCAACGACCACTAGAAAATAAACAACAAATACAAAAACAAAAAAAAAAAAAAGTGTTTAGTCAAATTTCCATAAAAGTGTACCTGCCGGACGCGGTTAAAACAAAAAATGACATTTTCAACGTCTCGATCTGACGTCTGGTTTTTGAGGAAAATGGGCACCCACACTCAGAAAAAAAACACATACAATCTTTCTCCGGTGAAAAATTTCTCTATTTTCGATAACAGCAATTTTCTCTTTTCAAATAAAATTTTTTTCAATTAGAATAAATTTTCACATTTTCGAAGAAATATTTCTTCACTTCTAGGAAATGGAAATATTTCAATGTCTCTTATAATGACAAATATATTTCTCGCACAAAAAAATTCTCATTTAAAGAGAAAAATATATAGAAAATGAAAAATTTTTCCTATTTTTTGATAAAAAATTCACTACGAGAAGTATTTTCTTCAATAAAACAAATTTTTTATTAAAAATAAAGAGTCTTTTTCTCTAAAATTTAATTCTTTTTTTATATTTCTCTTTTTCATAGAAGGTTTTTATAATTTTTAGAAAATTTTTAGGATCGCATTTAGAGAAAAACATTCTCAGGAGCATGGTCATTACCATTTTTCAGTAAATATGATGCCATTTTTATCATATTCCGAGAAATTTTTTTCTGAGTGCAGTTGGAAAAGTCATTTAAAATGTAATTTTATCTCAAATAAATTCCAATTTCAAAAAATCCTATTAGCATCGCTTCGATTTTTGCATTGTCTTCGTTCAACTTCGGTTTTGGTCGATACTGTTCGGTTAATTATTTTTTCATCTTTATATAGCTTCTGGTGGTATTCGTTAAACTTATTTTTTACGTTCGTCTTTGGTTCTTGACTTCGTTTGCTTTCGGCTCATTCCTTGATTTTTGTCGAAAGAACTTTTAAAAGCATAGAATCTATTTCAGTAACAGATACAAATGCTTGCCAAGTTTCATCAAAATCGGTTCATCCGTTTTGACGTGAATGAGCCGAACATAGTTGATTGAATAAAGCGCCATCTTACGGAAGTTTTCTGAAATTTAAATAGCTCAATTCTGTTGCAGAGTCAAGTTATTTCACGTACCAAATTTTAGTAAAATCGATCAAGTCATTTAGGAGTTATTGAGTCTTAACAATGCATTACTTAAAACGCCCTCTTTCGGAAGTCTTTGGAATTTTTTATATTTTCTGTTTTATCTTGGGTGCAGTTGAACGTTCATACCAAATTCATTGAAATCGGACTTGTTGAGTCTTTAAAACGCACTACTTAAAGCGCCATCTTACGGAAGTCTTTGGAATTGTTATAGCCTATGTTATCTTGGGCGCAGTTGAACCTTCATTCCAAATTTAATTGAAATCGGTCCAGGTGCTTAGGAGTTATTATAGAGTACCACGTCCACATACTTCCGCCCATTTTCTTACCTATGCTTTATCTTGGGTGCAGTTGAACCTTCATACCAAATTTCATTGAAATCGGTCCAGGAATTTAGGAGTTATTGAGTCTTAAAACCGCACTACTTAAATCGCATCTTGGGCGCTGTTGAACGTTCATACCAAATTTAATTGAAATCGGTCCAGGTTTTTAGGAGTTATTATAGAGTGCCACGCCCACATACTTCCGCCCACTTTTTTACACCGCCTATGTTCTTTTTCCCTATGAAAGGTACTCGGTGTCTAAATTTCAGCTCAATCGGATAAGCAGTACGCGAGCCTATACGGAACAGACAGACAGATAGACAGACAGACAGGAGGACAAACATTTGATTTTATTTATAAGAAGATCACATTTTTTATTTATATTGAATTAAACTCAAAATCAGTTTTAAGCAAAATGCAGCGAGGTACAATATTTTCGAATGCAGAACGTGACAAAATATTGGCATAAAATGAGTCTGGACTAAAAATATCTGAAATTTCAAAAAAAAATTAATAGAAGTCGATGCGTCGATCGAAATTATTTTAAAAAAACTAACCCAAACTCTGCAGGAATAAAGTTTATAAGTGATGTCATGTGATTCAGTAAAAAATAATTTCGATTGAATTCCGAAACTGGAGAAAAAAAAATTCACAATTCATAATTTTGTATCATCAATCTGCTTCATAAAAATTTCTCTAAATTGCCAAATATTATCCGATTCTAAGATATAAGGAATGTGAGAAATGTGTTGATTTGATTTTTCTTCGGTTCGCCAGTTTTTGTTAAGTGATATATTACAGTACCCCGCATTAATATTATGAAACCTACAGAAACCCATACTTTTTTTAATGTGTGAGTAGTTTGGTCTCAATTTTAAAATGAATGCACATTATTTTTTGCCCACAATATATAATTTATAATATCTTGATATAGAAAAACTAAAGTAAATCTCGTATTAATAAGTATTTTTAAAGGCCTCCTTTGTTTTACATAACTTCTTTAAAATTATGAGATGTTTTTTTTATTACATTTTTTGTCATTTTCCTTTGATTTTTCTTATTTTGCAAAATATCTTTTACGTTTTGACTAAAAATTTGCTAAGTTGCATATTTGCGAGTACACACTTTTGATTTAAAGAGCGCCTTAATGTGGCTGAGGTCCGACAAATTGCCTTCCTAGAACAAAATTAAAATATTTTTGTTGTTAAAATAACGTGTGCTTCTTATGGATGAATGGCATGTGGCTCCATTCTTCATGAAGGTATATCTACCTATAAGACAATGACGTTTATGTTCTCGTTACTGTTGATTGTACGCTCAAAAAATAAATCGCATCTGCACGTTCACAGATGCCAACCAAAATTCACGCACGAAATCACTTAATCACACAATATATATGGGCATTTCCACAGAGAGGTCTACCGGGACCGAAAAAAAAAATTGTTAAATAAACAAATAATTTTTTTGTTATTATTTAAAAAGAATGCTTGAATTTTTATAATTTACTACATTTACAACTAATTTCAGTTTTTATTCTGAGAAAATTGGCCTGATATCTGAGAAATATGTTTTTCTTGCTTTTAGCTGCTTTTAATGACTTTTTCTCTTTAGTATTTTTCATTTATTTATCAACGTTATGTTTGCACTCTTCTTATAAAATTCATATATAAACTACAAATAAAAAATAAAAACTAAAAAGATACCAAACAAAGCACGATTTACGGTAAATTTTTTATATTGCTTTAACTACTATTCGAATGTCGCGTTCTTGTACCTAAATCATCATATGTTATCAGAACTTCGTGATCGTTCTTAGCAAGAGTCTGAAAATTGTAACTTAAATCAAATTTCGCCGCCTTACTATAAAAAAAGTTACTGCAGGTAAAAATCATACTAAACATTTAATATTGATCATCAAAATGTGTCGCGTTCGCGATCATGCTCCGTATTTTTAATACACTTTGTATGGGAAAGTATGGAAAGGTTTCATTCGATTTTTCTGAATTTTTTGCAAAGTGTTAATAGTTCAAATTAAAGCTCATGAGCTAATTCTCAAGTCATTGGATTGATTTTTAGTAGATTTTTAAGAAATTTTCCAATTTGAGAACGTCAATTAGTATGGGAGGTATACGTGGTTTTCATCCTATTACAATTATTTTCGAACATGATCTTTATTTTTACGATATAAGCTTAAATATCGAATTTCATTATTATAACTTAATAATAACGGCAGTAATCATGTCAACAGATGGGGGGGCATACAACAACAGGGATGCCATGGTTAAAACAACTTAGAAGGTGATACTGCAGTATAATATATGCACTTTTCTATATATGCCACGCCTCCTTTTGGTCGTAAAAAAAGTCTTCATCAAGTAAATAACCACATACGTAGGACGGGTGGTGTTACAAAGAAATATAATATTTTTTCTCACTAGCCTCTAAGTATTTTTTTTATTAATATTACTAATTTATTTATATTATTAATATAAAACTCACAAATAATATTTACGATGTTTTTGGTAGGTAATGCAATATTTAGCTGAAATTACTTTAACTAATTCTTATTAAAAACGTGATGAGAAAAAATGTCGCGTGCTAGATGTCGCGTTCGCGATCAGGCTTAAGCTCAATAAAAAAACAACTAATGGAGATATGTCAAAATGACAAATATTTCTTGAAAGCCACATTACTTTTTTTTACAATTTACAATTAAATTTAATTTACAATTTACCGCTTTAAAATATTATGTTACGTTTCGCAGATATTTGCGCAGTGGAACTAATTTAAATTGTCTGAATTTGTAAGAAAACGTTAATATTTACTTTTTAAACGTTTCAACTTTGTACCTGCGTTAGCAAATTTCAATTGCAGTGTTGGGTTTGTTCGTTAATATACGTGTTTTCGCATTTACTTGAACGCACTCTTCAACAATAAAGTGTGTGATTAAAAAAATCACGTATGAGTGAAAAATTACTCGCTTTATTTCAGAAATCACACATTGTCACACGGCCCTCAAAAAATCACGATAAGTAATTTATCACACGAAACTGGCATCTACATATGTGCACGTTCCTCGGTTATGCAGCTCCAAATCATTAAGGACGCTGCATATCTCACCCACCTTTCAATAATTTCTTCTAAAAATCGTTAATTATACCCTAAACCTGAAAGGTCAGGGTATATTAACTTTGTGCAAACGTTTGTAACGCATAGAACGAAGCGAGTCCGGTATAGAAAAGTATATATATTCTTGATCAGCGTCACCACGTGAATCGAGCTATCCATGTCCGTCCGTCCGTCTGTCCGTCTGTGTGTTGTCCGTATAAACAGGATAAGAAAAAGGAGTTGAGATAATTGAATGAAACTTGGTACACATAGTCACATTAACCCAAGGATCTGCACTATTGAATATTTTTGGAATCCGCGCACGGACACGCCTAACTCCCATACAATGCAAAAATTGAAAACTGCATAAATAAGCTCATAATTAACCTACAACAATAAAAGTTGGTTTGTATGTGTTTTATACAAACAAGAAGATGTCTTCGAAAAATGGACGTCATCCGTTCACGGACACGCCCACCTCCCATACAACCCAAAAATTGAAAACGCAATAAATAAGCTTCTGTTTAACCTACAGAGCTAAAATTTGGCACGAATGTTTTTTATGACAAGACAAAGATGGTTTTGAAAAATGGGCGTCATTCGCATATGGACACGCCTACCTCCCATACAACCCAAAAAGGTTAAAACTCAATAAAAAAGGTTATGTTTTGTCATAGAGAAATTAAATTTGGTATGTATGTATTTTATACCAAAACTAAGGTGTGTTCAAAAATTGGGAGTAATCCGTCCATGAACACGCCCACCTCCCATAGCGAAAGCACAATAAAGGCATTAAATGTGAGCTAGAGGAATAAAACCTCCTCGTGGTGTCTCCTGGAAACGTCAAAGTACTATCGCCCGATAAACTTTGGCGGCGAATCTGAGCGGCGGGCTTCCTTTGGCCATCAAGCAAAGGTTGTGCGTTGGGTTTGAAGCCCACCATGTAATAAAACCATTTCAATGAAAAGTTTAAGAATAAATAAAAGAATAATCCCCAAATGTGATGACGACTACCGCAAACGAAAAACTGATAATGATTTACGGATATGCACCTGGAATGTCCGAACCCTAAATTGGGATGGTGCCTCTATCCAACTGATTGATATCTTGGAAAGATATAATTCTGATATCACTGCAATCCAAGAAATGCGATGGAAGGGACAGGGTTGCTTACGGCAAGCATCCTGTGATATCTACTACAGCGGCCATGCGGAGAAGCACGAGTTTGGATGCGGATTTGTAGTTGGCAAGAGAATACGGCATCATGTCCTGCGATTCACTCCTGTGAACGAACGCCTTACCATAATCCGCTTCAAGGCAAAATTTTTTAACATAAGCCTAATATGTGCGCACGCTCCGAGAGAAGAAAAAGATGACGAGACCAAAGAAAGTTTTTACGAGCGCCTTGAAGACGCATACGAGCGCTGCCCCCGTCATGACATAAAAATCGTGCTTGGTGACTTCAACGCCAAGGTGGGTAAAGAAAACATATTTGGTCCAACAGTCGGATAGTTCAGCCTCCACGACAACACATCCGATAACGGAATGAGGTTGATTGACTTCGCCGCAGCACGAAACATGGTCGTTAGTAGCACTAGATTCAAGCATCTCAATATTCATAAGGCCACTTGGCTATCCCCTGATCAAAAAACATGCAACCAAATTGATCACGTTTAGATTGACGGAAGGCACTCTTCCAGTGTACTAGACGTACGCACGACCCGTGGTGCTAACATAGACTCGGATCATTATCTTGTCGCAGCCAAGATCCGCACACGTCTGTGCGCAGCTAAGAATGCTCGCAATCCTACACAAAGAAAGCTAGACGTCGATAAGCTGCAGTCAAAACGGACGGCCGAAGCCTTCGCTACTCGACTCTCACTCCTGCTTCAAGAAAGCACTCCTCCGATCGACGATATATGCGGACAGTGGACGCACATATCCCACTCTATGCGTACGGCTGCCGAAGAGGTGATAGGCTACCACCGCCCTCGCCGAAACCAGTGGCACGACCAGGAGTGTCGCGACGCCACTGCAGAGAAGGACATCGCCTACAAAGCCACCCTGCAGTCGGTTGTAACGCGTGCTGTTATGGAGCGTTACCGAGAGAAGAGGAGGGAAGAGAGACGCATTTTCAGGCGAAAAAACGAGAGGCGGACATGCGTGAGTGCGAGAAAATTGAGATGCATGGCGACAGGAATGAGACTCGAAAATTTTTTGAAAAAATAAGACGCCTGGCCGATGGTTTTAAGACCGGAGCCTCTTCCTGCAAGGATGAGAATGGGAATCTAGTGACAGATATCCAGAGTACACTGATGTTATGGAGGGAACACTTCTCTAGTCTTCTAAATGGCGACGCTGACAACAATCCCGCCAGTGGAGATGATATCCCGGAAACCCCAATCATGGATGACAGCGTTGAAGTTCCGCTGCCCGACTATAACGAGATCTTAACAGCTATAGCTCGGCTTAAAAACAATAAAGCCGCAGGAGCCGATGGTCTACCGGCTGAGCTGTTTAAGACCGGTGGCGAAGCTCTGTTTAAATGTATTCACAGACTTATATGCAGAATATGGTCGGAAGAATGCATTCCAGATGATTGGAACCTCAGTGTGCTCTGCCCAATCCACAAGAAAGGCGATCCCACCATTTGCGCCAACTACCGTGGGATTAGCCTTCTAAATATCGCATTTAAGGTCCTGTCGAGCGTATTGTGTGAAAGACTGAAGCCCATCGTCAACCAACTGATTGGACCTTATCAGTGTGGCTTCAGACCTGGAAAGCCCACCATTGACCAGATCTTCAAATCTTGGAAAAGACCCTCGAAAAACAAATCGACACGCACCATCTTTTTTTTTTTCAAATCCGCCTTCGACAGTCCAATAAGGAGTCACCTATACTCCATCATGTCTGAATTTGGTATTCCTGCGAAGTTAATACGTCTTTGCAGGATGACATTGTACAACACCAGCAGCGCAGTGAAAATCGGGAAGGACCTCTCCCTTCCGTTCGATACCAAGCGAGGTTTCAGACAAGGTGATTCCTTATCGTGCGACTTCTTTAATATAGTAATGGAGAAGATCATCCGAGCTGCTGACCTGAGACGCAGCGGCACAATTTTCTATAAGAGCGTTATGCTGCTGGCGTATGCTGATGATATTGACATCATTGGCCAAAATACGCGCGAAGTCAGTGCAGCATTCTCCAGGCTAGAAAAAGAGTCGAGTCGAATGGGTCTTGCAGTGAACGCAGATAAAACGAAGTATCTCGTGTCAACAAACAAACAGTCCCAGCGTCTTGGAAACCACGTCACTGTTGACAACACCTCCTTTGAGGTAGTGAAGGACTTTGTTTACCTGGGATCCAGTATTAACTCCTCCAACGATATCAGTATTGAGATTAAACGAAGGATAATTCTTGCCAACAGGTGTTACTTTGGGCTCAGTAGGCAATTGAGAAGCAGAGCTCTCTCTCGACGAACAAAACTGACGCTCTATAAGTCAATAATCATGCCCGTCCTACTATACGCATCACAAACCTGGACGTTGAGCAGCTCTGATGAAAGGACTTTGAGAGCGTTCGATAGAAAAATCCTTCGCAAGATCTATGGTCCAATCTGCGTCAATGGCGAGTACCGAATACGATGGAACCACGAGCTGTATGAGCTATATGCCGACATCGATATAGTCAAGCGTATTAAAATAGAGCGGCTTCGCTGGCTAGGTCATGTCGAGAGAATGAACGACGAAGCTCCAGCGAAAAAAATATTGGATTCGGTACCCAGACGAGGAAGACCGCATCTCCGTTGGAAAGACCAGGCATTGGATAACCTGACGACGCTTGGAGTTTCCAACTGGCGCCAGCAAGCGCACGACAAAAGAGGCTGGCGCAAATTCTTAGACCAGGCCAAAACCGACCAACGGTTGTAAGCGCCATCTAAGTAAGTAAGTAAGAGGAATAAAACTTGGTATGTGAAAATTTTTCATCACCATTTAAATGCAATTAAAATATAGGCTTCATCCGCCAACGGAGACGCCCATTTACAATAAAAAATTTTTTATTTTTGAAAAGTGGGTTTAGGGTATTTCATAGTAGACCTAGACCGACTTTAGACTTTCTTTACTTGTTTTTAAATAATAATAATATTATACTGTAAAATTATACCAATAAGCATGAATTACCAAATGCTGACTTCTATCGAAATAATATCTTTTTAAGGATATGTCTTCACCACACTTTTCCATAGAAGGATTTTATTGAAACAGGTTTTGAAAACTCAATGGAAATTATGAATTATAAATTATTTTCCACCACTTACGGAAGGCAATCGCAATGTTTTTTAGTACTGAATCATGTGGCTTCACTGGATAGTTGATTCCCACATAGAATTTGGATTAGTAGTAAGTGTTTAAAAATAACGACATGAAATAATGATTTTGGAGGAAATTACATCGGTTATGTAGGTGGTGGGGGACTCAACTCAAAATGTAAGAAACAAGTCGTAAAATGGCAGTGCAGGGAGCTTGCAATACATTTTGATTAGTGTCCGACCGAACGTGAATTTTTGCCGAAGCCGATTCTTCGGCAAAATGGAAATAATCGGCCTAAGGCCGATGCCGAAGCCGAGTAAGAAACAAATGTTTTCAAGTAAAAAAAAATTATAAAATTTATTTTTTGCTTATGTTAAGGGCCGATGTTGAATGTGAACCACACCTAAACGTCAAAATTTTTCTGCATTTCATTTGGCATTTCTCAATTTCAAACAAATTCAATTTGAACCATGGAAAGATACATAATCGAGCCACGCGTTAAAGTTATTCAAGAAATGGGAACAATGGATGATAAATTTTCGAAGAAAATCATCTTCAGTGATGAGGCTTATTTTCACCTCAGAGGATTCAATAAGCAGAATTGCTGCATTTGGGCGAATGATAATCCAAGAGTGACTGTCGAAAAATCAATGCACCCACAAAGAGCGACTGTTTGGTGCGGTTTATAGGCTGGCGGCATCATCGGGCCGTATTTATTCCAAAATGAGGCCAGTCAGGCAGTTGCTGTGAATGGTGTTCGCTATCGTGAGATGATAACGAAGTTTGTATGGCCCGAATTGGTAGATATGGATGTGGACAATATGTGGTTTCAACAGGACGGTTCCACTTGACACACAGCTAACGAAACAATGACTCTTTTGCGCGACAAATTCAATGGCCATGTTATCTCACGTGGTGGCGATGTCAATTGACCGCCGAGGTCATGTGATTTGACCCCGTTGGACTTGTTTCTTTGGGGTAAATTTGAAAAAAAAGGTGTACGTCAATAAGCCAGCAACAAGTCAAGAGCTAAAGGATGAGATAAAAAATATCGGCCGATTATGCCGATTACCGAAGCCGAAGCCGAATAATCGGTCGGAAACTAATTTTGATAGTACAGAGGCTGAACAGCGTAAAAACGTTTTTTTTCTTGTTCGGCCGTTAGACGAACGTGACAGCATGAATTAAAACTACCCACTCAGCATTTCATGCAAAATTATGAACAAATTAAACAAATTCGATTACATCAATCGAAAACGCGTTATTTTTCTGATCAAAAAAGACTCTTTTGTCGGTAGAAAATGGTACCATACGGACGAGTCCGAATGAGGAGCCTTTTTTAAAAGAATTTTTAAATTAGTTTTGAATCTATATTGATCTCATTTTTGATTCGTTTTCTAATCATTTTGGAATCGTTTTCACGTCTATATTGTAGTCACTTTTAAATCTTTTTTATAGTCATTTCTGATTCTTCCAAAAATACTTTTCGAACGACTCTTCGAATGAAATGGGTTTGGCTTTCACTACCAGTCCTTGCAATAGTTCCTTAAAAAAGAATTGAAAATGAAAACAAACATTTTAAAGGACATATATTTACATACATACAAATTGTTCCAAAAGAGTCCAAATCATTTAAACTTTTGTAAGGAAGCTCCTGAAAAGTTTATGATTTTTGAAATAATTTGATTAGCAAATTCTTTTTAAAAAAGTACGGGAAAAATATAATAAACGTTTTTGAAACGTTTGGAAGATCTAAAAACGATAACTGTTTATTTTTTTTTTTTAATTTCGACCAATCAGTTTTCTATCGTAATAATGTCTCATTTTCGAGTCCCTTTTTGATCACAAGAGATAAATAAGTTTGTGATCGGTTAAACGATTCGAAAAAGACTCGTTTAGATGATTGAATACAAAACAGTCTTCCAAATGTTGGGTGGGTAATAAAGTATATATCTTCAACTTGGCCGAAGTTAAAGTACCCCACGGCCGATTCGTAAGGGTAAAAAAAATCTTAAATTGTAGCTCTTTTTGTATGAGATTTTAAAATATTTTACTATTTTTTTTTTTTTTTTGATATTTTTACCATTTGACGTTTGGAATGAATTGTTTTCCTAGTTTTGACATAATATGAATAAATACCTAATATTATTTTTGTAGTTTTGACAGAAGCCTCTTTATAAAGTTTTAAATTTGGGGGTTGTATGAACGCCCATTTTTCTAACACGCCTTAGTTTTGGTATAAAATGAACAAATATCTAATTTTATTTTTGTAGCTTCGAAAGAACCTCTTTACATATTTTTCAATTTTGGGGTTGTATCGAAGGTGGGCGTGTTAGAAGGTGGATAACGCACATTATTCTAACACATTTAAGTTTTGACATAAAATGTACAAATACCGAATATCAGTTTTGTAGCTCAAATATTAGTCTCTTTATACACTGAGAAAAAAATGCATACCTTGCTCCGGTAAAAAATTTCTCTATTTTCGATAATAGCTATTTTCTCTTTTTCAAATAAAATTTTCTTCAATTAAAAAAAATTTCTCATTTTCGAAGAAATATTTCTTTACTTCTAGGAAATGGAAATATTTCAATGTTTCTAATAATGATATGTATTTTTCTCGCACAAAAAATTTCGCATTTATAGATAAACATTTATTGAAACCGAAAAATATTTCTTATATTTTGATAAAAAATTCACTACGAGAAGTATTTTCTTCAATATAAGCAAATCTTTTCTTAAAAATAAAAAGTATTTTTCTCTAAAAATCGATTTATTTTTCTTTTTTTCATGGAAGGTTTTTATCATTTTTAGAGAATTTTTTGTATCGCAATTAGAGAAAAGCATTCTCTGCAGCAAAGTCTATACCATTTTTCTCTAAATATTATGCCTTTTTTATCATATTCCGATAAACTTTTTTCTGAGTGTAGAGTTTTCATTATTGTGGTTTTCATCCGATTTAGCCCATTTTCGAACTTCATCTATGTTTTTAAGAGAGAAGTTCAAATATTGAATTTCATTATGATAGCTTGAAAATAGACAGACGGACATGGCTACATGAACTCAGGTGGTGATGCTGATCAAGAATATATACACTTTTCTATGCCTACCACGCCTCCTTATGGACGTTTCACACGTCGTGATAAAATTAATATAACAAACAGAATATTTGCAATAGTGAGTAAAATATTTATTTAAAAATGTTGTTATTGAAATCTTATTGAAACCACATGTGAAATAAGTCAAACTTTTCCAATGTGGGGGCAAAAAAGTCGAAAAACACCGCACAGTGCCTTGCTCCATTGGCTGCAACATTGTGATTTTCATTATTTTTGAAAAGTAACGGTTCAATGGTGTCGCCGTCCCACAAACCGCACCAAACAGTGCATTTTTTGGTGCATTGGCAGCTCTTAAACAGCTCTTCAGACCAAATTTTGCAATTCTGTTTGTTGATGTTACCAAAAATAAGCTTCGTCACTGAAGACATCGTCAAGAGGATTCAGTTCTTGCACCAGCTGTACGCACTTTTCTATGGTTTCATACCGAGGTCCTTATGTAAAATGTTGCAGGTGGTCGAATAACACAAGCCCAATTGTTGAGAACGTCGCCGAATTGCAAATCGTGACCTTAATTGACACTTGCCGATTCAGCAGCAATATTCTCCCGGTACTCGGCAGTCTTCGCATATAAGTTGGTGGATTGATGTCCAATAAAGTGAAACTGGTGCGAAATTTGGTCACGATACCTTGAATGGCCTGTTCGGTGGTTCAATTATAACAACTAAAATTTAATTATTTGCAAGAGCTGTTAGTTTATTCATGGTGAAATGGCAAACCTTACTGATGAGCATTTTTGGCTTTGCCACATGTTACGAATCTCGTGTGAGGTGTTAAAAAATGTACACTGAAAAAATTAATAGCAAAAAATCAGCCTTTATTATGAAAACAAAATTCATTAACATATGCTTTGTCTGAAAATTGTTGAAACTTATTGCCTTTGAAAAAAAACATATGTTGCTTATCCTGCCTGAAGTTTGCACAAGGAAACATAAGTGCAAATATAGGACGCATTAACTGCAACATCACAGCCGCTATAATAACGTAAAATTATTTTCATATATAAGCTCGAAATTTGATAAACCCCCTCCCAAAAAAATTCCTAGTTGCGCCCCTGATTAAATATATTCTCTCTATCCGATTTATACCAAATACTTAATGGTGGATGATATACATCAATATATAAGAGCATGGTATTAAGAGCATGGAAGGCCCTTTTAACAAAAACATTATTACTGTCCGTAGTTAAGACTAGGTCAAGAAGTCTTCCCAGACTATTATAAATACAAATGACTTAACAATTGTTGTAAGTCAGAACATATACTTACACATTGCGACCGTGTTATTTGACGCAGTTAAGCCATTGGGGCATCTTTTTCGTGTTGTCCGGTGTTATTTATGTTGTTTGCTTATTTAAGCAATAAAAATAACATTTTGAAAATTTTTATAAAATGGATTGGTTTTGAATATTGGTTTTGAATTTTTTAGATATTTTGACTATTATTGGCGGTTGTACTTTTATGAATTTCAAGGCTTCAGCTAATCAAAAATCAACACTTATTGGATACGATACTTTGTAACGAATACCTGATTGGGAAAAATTGTGAAATATTTATTCGCTTTTGTTGTTTATTTATTATGTCTTAACAAGTGTTAAGCTGTGTACTATGTAGACTTATTGAATCGATCAACTTGATCTAATTGCTTTAGAAAAATTTAAGAGACTGCTATTATTTCAACCTAAATAAATATATTTCATTAAGAATGTAAAAATACTTTGTAATTATTCAATAAGTGATGATAATTTTAAATTTATTCACATATAAATTATATATTACAATCTATCTTAGTTCGAATATTTGTTTTTTCACTTTCAGATTTGTTTTAAAGACATTAATGACAATATGCCCTGGTACAGTGTTACTGGTTTTCATGGTATCGCTATGGATAATAGCGTCATGGACGCTGAGACAGTGTGAAAGGTAAAAAATTACTTATTATGCAACTTTTTTTGGTTTTTATTATTGATATACTATTAGTTAAGGTTTTTAAACTTCAAATTCAACATCTTACACTTCAAATGCAACTTTTTACAAATTAAATTCAACTTTTTACATATCCAATTCAAAAAATTTGTTTGTGTAAATTTTGTATTCAACGTTATAACCAAGAAAAAAAATTACTTTAAGTTATTAGAGAACTCGGTTTAGTTTCAAATTAGTAACGAAACCGAGAACTAGGATCAGATTTCTCGAAGCGGGTTTGATAATAACATTAAAAACCGTAAAAAACACACAAAAAAAAAATATAAAGTTCAGCAAACAGTACTACAAAAATAGCAAAAAATTGTCTAGCTTTAGAAATAATTTCACACTGCCCATCGAAAAATTAAACTAGAAAATGTTCTTCTCCTTTGAAACAAGCCATGAGGTTAACTTCATAACACGAGAGTGAAGTTTGTTTACGAAATAAATATCCGAGATCTCGGTCTCACCTCGAATATGAGGCAAATTAGGTTAATTAGGAATTTTCTTAAATATTTTTAGTTTAATATGTATTAGAATAATTCACATAACAAAGAAAATCTTCAAATATTCTAAAAGTTCAATACCCAATGAGAACAAAACTACCTTAAGACTGTAAAAATATTGACATCAATATATTGCACAAATTGTTTAAAGGTCTTTAGGCGGTGTATTGAATAATGTGGTGTCCAAGCCGAAACATAACAGTTGTGCTGAAAACCTCGTATGCTGATAAATAGATGGCTTTACTAAAATTAAATTCACTTGATTTGCAGTTAGTACCAACCTTCAAACAACAAGTGTAAAAATTTTACCCTTGTCAGACAATTGGTACGTGCGTTATAGCCTTGTGAAAAAAATTAGCCGAAAAGAATTTCGTATGTTAATGAAGCACTGACTTATGGTGAACAAATGCTGTTGAAGCCAAAGCTTTATTTGGAGTCTACACTCAGAGAACATTTTGAGTGCATTTAAATGGCGTTTTGAATGTGTCGTCAAAATACGAGCTACGAATATGCCTTCTGCATTAAAATTAATGCGCAAAGACATGCACCAATCGCTGTGGTACGAATGCCGTAGAGTACGAGCGGTGACGAATACGAATGCCTGCGAAACATGAATGTATGATGAATCCAGACATTCGCTACATTCGCCAAAAGCAACGAATATTCATGCTTTTATGTTTATTCGCCGCAGGAAAAAATGCTAACTGCAGTCTGCAGCAGCGCTCACCAGCGCCTGACTCTTTCCACTCTTTTACAACAACTTCGATATTTTCATGATTGTTGTAATTCGCCGAATTCAGTGTTCAGCTTCACTCTTACTTCTTATTGTTGTAATTGCGAACTGTCGATCGATGCTTGTTGTTTTTTTTTGTGTTTTGTGTGTTGTTGTTTCTGTCCTTTTTATTGTTAAGCCTAGTACTCAGTGTTGCCGGAGTAAATTTATTTTTATATCCAAAATACAAAATAAGAATAGCCAAATTTAAAAAAAAATAGCCAAAAGATTAATTAATTGTATTAGAAAAAAGAAACAGGACTAACATTCATACCTTTTTAACTAACTAGTTTTTTGTACAACATAGTGCCATTTTTTACTGGAAACAGATTTATAAACATGGTTGTTTTAAAATATGTTATAAAAAATTATATGTTCAAAATATAAGAGCATATTTTAAAAATATTAAGGGCATATATCCTTTAAATAGACGGACCTTTAATATAGAAGGACGTTAGCTCATTTATTTTTTACTTGATAAATGTAGAAAAAACTTTATAAAAATAAGGTTTGCATTTTTATCTTCGAACAAACTATTTCAGGTATCAAACATATTCAGTCAAGTCTACCATGGTTTAGAAATGGGAGATAGATAAGAACGTGAGAAAGTGAAATCAAGTGGAACAAGTGGAGAATGTTTTACGTGTGGCGGAGTGCAACATCAACTTACTTTTCCATGCTGACTTGCTTAATTTTACTTTTGAAAACAAACCACAATTACTTTCAATGATCAAAATTATATACATTGTTGCTACTCTCATGTGGCACATGATTATAGATGTCAAATTATTGGATATTCTTGCGCTCGGCTGCACGATTAGCATCACTGGCAGGTCGTGTTCAAATGAAGAGAGAATTCACCCTAACGTGAATATTTTAAATCATTTCCCTGCAAACATTTGGAAGACGATTGGCAGAGAAGTGGATTTTGCGATGCACCAGTAATTCGCCCAAATGTTTTTTGGGAAAATGCATCGCTTTTCAAATGCTCAAGCAATGAATGCGCTAGTCACGAAAATTTTCAAAATCTTCCTTTACTAATTTCAGCGATTGTTGGAAGATGGATTTTTGAAAAATGTTCAAAATTTATCATGGAAAAATGAAGCAGGCTTTGAAAAATCGTAAAATCAATTATAAAGTTGAACTAGTATAGTTTTGAAGCAACGTCACATTATATCGAAGAGAAATAAAAACAAATTCACAAAAAATTCATTGAAATCGGACAGAACAACGATGCTTTGGAACAAATTGCTGAGGACTCTTAAATAGACTTCGTTTGACACCCTTTTCGGCGAATTTCTTGTTACAGTTCATTGGCGAATCTTCCTCTAGGCGGTTCATTGGCGAATCTTCCCTGCGAATCGGCCTTAGTAGATAACAATAGAAGGCAATTGCTTGATCTTCCCAGCAATTCTTTGGGGATTTTCTGGCAATTGAAAATTTTATATGTGAAATAAAAAATTAATTTTCGCCGGAATGCAAAAACATAGCCGAGTAAAAAAAAATAGCCAAATGAAAAATAAAATCGCCAAATAGCCAAAACTCAATACGAGCAAAAAAAATAGCCACTTTTGGCTATAAATAGCCAAAACGGCAACACTGCTAGTACTATGCTCGATTGAGTAAAATTTCACTGGCAACAGCCATTATTCGTTGCATGAAAATTTTGACAGACATTTTGTTGCGAACGAACAGCTGATGATCAGCTTACAAATTTCGACAAGATGTAAATAAACAGCCACAATTTATAGAGGATAAGCAGAAAATCGTTTAAGTTCTTTAATTTTCATATTTGTGATTATATAAATACAAAATAAATATTTATACAAGTATGCATGTCCTTTGTTGTGAAGCAGAACAAGTCATTAGCTTATGGCAGTCTGCAAGCTGCAAAGTTTTGCGACCACCAACACCTCGGAAAGGCGCTCCGTGTTTAAAATTTCCAACAACTGCAATTATTAATTGCAAAACTTTAGAAATAGTAAAAAATATTATTTTAATTAGAAACATTGTTCTTTTGCTTGCACTTTTTTCTTAAATGAAATGGCAATTGTCACTTTTCACGGCAAAATAAATGTTGCTAGATGCATGTTGCGGAATATAGTACTAGATTTTCCGAAGCGAAGCATAGCACAGCTTTGACGAAAAAGTTGTGAAATGTTCACGGTTGTTTCACAGCTGTCATTTTTTGTATGGAGATTTGAGTGGAATTTCACGTGAAGCCGAACAGACTACTATGCTTAAGAGTACAAACACATGATTTTAGCTTTTGTACAGTCGCTGGCGTTGTGTGGTTTTTGTATATTTTTTGTTGTTGGTACTTGCTTACTGTGCTACGTATGCAAAAATTTGTTGTTGGTTGGCTTTTTGTTGTAATTGTTGTTGAAAGCATAAAAAACACTGCGCACAACAAAACGCCAGGAAAAAAAAACAAAGAAAACAAAAATAAAATTCCACTCGAGCTCGAGTTCAGCAGCAAACACTCGAGCTTTCAGCGAATCATTCGAATATCAACATTGTCTGGATGCTGCCTTTGTATCAATTCGCAGTCGCCACACACTGTGCTAAGCAGCAATCGTTGTTTACGAACTCGAATGGTATGCATGCATGTTTGTTTTTGTGCGATTGTGGCTGACGACGATTGTTATTCTAGTGGCAAAAAATTACGAATGGTCTCATGTAGTTCTCTGGTCTACACCAGGAAAATCAACCATTGAGAAGTGGTTTGCAAAATAGAAACAAGGCGACAAAACAATTATGAATGTTCGTAAAGTGAAGTTGATCGAGATCGCTGAAACTTTAAGATAGCAAAAGAGCGTGTTGAACATATCGTGCATAAATATTTCGAAATGCGGAAGCTGTGTGCAAAACGGGAACCACGAGACTTTACAATGAACCAAAAGCTAAAACGTGTCGTTTATTGCTTTTGAATGCAACATGGCTCTATCATTTTACTCTAGTCAATCGATAGTCAGCCGAGTGGATTGCACGCAATGAATGAAATCCAAAGTGTGGAAAGTCGCAACAGTTGACTGGCAAGGTTATGGCATCTGTATTCTGGGTCATTCTGCTCATGGTATAATATACACTGATTACAACGATCAGTAGGATTGCCAGATTTTTTTAAAACCGGGAATTTGCAAAAAAAAAACTGGACACTAAATAAAAAATCGGGACAAAGATTTATGCATATCGCTCGGTTTCTTGTTTTCTAGATCAGAGCTGTAAATCCCATAGCTCAATTGCGTATTTTGCTCTCTTACAGCAACTTCGATAATTCTGAGAAATGTCTTCGCCGGCGCAATGCGCTGCTACAGCAAGAAAAAATATTTGCAGAGCGTTATTGTTGCTTGCTCGTTGAAAGATATCAAAGTTATTAGTGCTGTGTGTATGTTGTTGGTATTCACACTCAAAGTGGTGGCTATTTTTATACCCCCACGAGTACTGCGTAAGAGGTATATTAATTTTGTCACGACGTGTGTAACGCCCATAAGGAGGCGTGGTAGGTATAGAAAAGTGTATATATTCTTGCCCATAATCACCACCTGAGTTGATTTAGCCATGTGCGTCTGTGGACACGATTACAACCGTAGTTTTGAAGTAATTGTTCTGAAAGTCGATATTTAAGCTTTTTTTAAAAAACAAAGATCAAGTTCGAGAATGGGCTAAATCGGATGAAAACCACGCTTACCTCCCATACAACCCCAATAATGAAAACTCCATAAAGAAACAAATATTTGAGCTTCAAGACTGAAATTCGGTATTTGTGTATTTTATAACAAAACTCAGGTGTGTTAGAAAAATGGGCGTCATCCACTTACTAACACGCCCATACAACCCCAAAATTGAAAAATATATAAATAGGCTTGTCTCGAAGCCACATAAATAAAATTAGATATTTATTAATTTCATGTAAAAATTCAGACGTGTTAGAAAAATGGGCGTCATTCGCCCACGAACACGCCCACCTCCCATATAACCCCAAAATTTAAAACTATTAAATGGCTTCTCTTTTACCGTGGTGACCGTGGCATGCAGGTTAGGTGTGTGGCTTAGCATGCTCGGAGCCCGGGTTCGATCCCCAGCCGTGGCGAAAAGTTTTTTCAATAAAAAATTTTTCTGATCGGTCACCACCTCTCTGCAGACAATGGCAAACCTCAGAGAGTAAATAATGCCATGTAAAGCTTCTTGAGAACATGAACTTTAGCCGTTCGGAGTCGGCATAAAACATGTAGGTCCAGTTCTCGGTCAATTGTTTGCAAACATTTAATAACACACACAACACAATTGATCATAAGAAGCTCGGTCAAAGTCCTTTCAAGGGCTGAAATGGCCAATTTGTTTTGTTTTAAATGGCTTCTCTTTAAGCTACAAGAAAAAATTTGATACATTTTTATATTATATCAAAACTAAATTGTGAAAGAAAAGTAAACGTCATCCGACTACGAACACACCCACCTCCCATACAACCCATAATAGTGAAAACTCTATTAATAGGCTAATATTTAAGTTACAAAACTGAAATGGGGTATTTTAAATCAAAATTGAGGCCTTTTAGAAAAATTGGCGTCAACCACACAAGAACACGCCCACCTCCCATACAACCCAAAATTGAAAACATTATAAGGAGGCTTGTCTTGACTTTACAGGAAAACAATTTAATATGAATGTATTTTAGACGTCATCAAAATGGTACAAATTTTTGAAATCTCATACTCTTTCGTGTTAAAAAATGGGCGTCATCCATCCGCTATTACACCCACCTCCCATACAACCCCAAAATTTAAAACTTTATAAAAAACCTTATCTTTAAGCTGCAGGAATATATCAAAATATATTAAAATCTCATACAAAAAGAGCTACAATTTAAGATTTTTTTACCATTTCGATTCGGCCGTGGGGATATTTTAACTTCGGCCAAGTCGAAGATATACCTTACTAGTTCTTTATAATTTTTTGTTGTGATTAATAAGAAATATACTAACTATGTTGAAAAGCTATTGCTTTGTTATTTGGTCTTACGGTTTCGAGCAAGCAACACGCGCTTTGAGCGGTTTTTTTTACTGTTTCTGTGCATAACAATAAATTGCAGAAAATCAAGCAGCATAAAACCCGTTCGCAAGAAGTCTAAGCAGAGATAAAGAGGTGGGAAACTTCTTTTTGTTCATGCTTCTTCTTTAATTTTTTTGGGTACTTTTGTAAAACTCATATATTGTATACATGATTCACCTCATAGTTGTCAAGTATTATTGTCAGATTCTATTAATAGGGTTGCATTGCAAAAAAAAGAAAAATGTACTATTAAATCAAAGTTGCTTTGAACTTAAATGCTGTTTGCAATAGACTAATGGTATTTTCTTTTCCCAATAAAAGAAATCAAGAATTTATTACATTTTTCTGCACCCTCTATGGAAAGAGTGAATAATATATTACATTTTTATTTAACCCAATAACTTTGCTCTGTTCTTAGTTGTTAAAAAACATAAAAACCAAATTTTGTCATAATTCTACTTTAGGGCCCAGGCCATCTTATTTATTTCGAGTTTGATTAAATACATTATATGTATTTGTGCTTGCTAAGCCCAATAGTAGTAAAATAAAACTACTTTTTTTTGTTAGGAGATAAAATTCATCAAAATTCGAAAAAGCTTTTAAAAATCTGTGATTTTTTATAATTTTTTAACGAATATTCAATATTAAACAACAAGTTTAATCAGAGAAACTTGCCTTTATTGTTAATTTATTTTAGCAACAACTCATTAACCGTTTTTACCAGAGTGCTTGAGAGAAGCTTTGAGAGAAGAAAGATGAATGAAGGAAGTAAATATATTTACCAACAAAACAACATGAAAAAATTTCAAATCAAGTTTTTTAACTTATCAAATATTTAAGTAAAACGTTGCTTATTTTATGTTTCGGTTTTATAACAAAAACGTATTCATTCTTCTTCTGAATAATAAATAGCTTTTGAATTTATGGAAAGCTTCATTGATTAAATAAAGAAATAATGGGTTCCGTAAGCGAGAAGGTGATTCAAATAGTCTGGATTACTTTCTCGATTGCATGTAAGCAGGATTTTGTTGGGGCTTTATGATCAATATTTTCTTTAAATGGCACTTTTCAGTTCCCTCAGTTGACAGCATTTGAGGGCAGAATTTAAAAATCGTCAATTTTGAGAGTGAACTGCAATTTATCTTACTTTTGAGATCAAAATTTTCGTGAAAAAAAAACCAGAGACCCAAAATAACAGTTATTTATTTTTTTAAGGTCGAAAAAGTTGTCGATATTTTGAAAAATATTTTATACGTTGCTTCATAACAGTTATTTTCGATTTATATTTTTTACGTTGCCTCATAACAGTTATAAACGAGAAATAATTTTTTACGTTGCTCATAACTTTTATTTTCAAAAAATTTATTTACGTTGCCTGGTAAGAGTTATTGTGGAGAAATAAATTTTTACGTTACTTCTAATATATAAAAATTTCGCGTCACGGTGTTTGTAGTAGAAATTTTTTTATATATTTGGTAGGTATGAGAATTGGTCGTAAAGTTTGTTTTCACCCTCCTATCCGCTAGTGGCGGTGCATTTTTTAAGAACACAAATTTTCGGTAAACACAAGTTTTGACCTATAACTGACCTAGAACTAACTATTAAGTCGTGCCCTTCGACTGATTAATTTCAGCAATTTTTGGAAAGAGGGCATGGCACCGCCCTTATTGTCACTATCCAATGAAAATCTTCCATTTGCATCGTTTTTAGTTGCTTGTTTTTTACTGTATTTTTGTTTTTTCTTAAAATGAGCAGTTGTGATAAAGTTTTATACAAAATTTGGATTTTTTACTTCTATGGTTAAGAAAAATCAGAAAAAGAAGTACAGCAACTGCAATTATACTATTGTTCGCCTAGACAAAAATTTTATTCTATTCAGGAGTCTAGTCCAAGTGCACTTGTACTTCTCTTTCTCTAACTAACAAACAATTTAAATACGTTTATACAAAATTGTGAAATCCGCGTTTACTCGCTGAAATGACATGTGAAATTACTGAAATTAATGATTTTTTTAATAAAATATCAATTTGTTCTTTGCGTTCTCATACATATGTAACTAATTCTTTTCCGAAAAATCACGATATAAGAATAAACTAACGTTGCATTCACAACTGCAATGCCTAATTTTGTAACAACTCCTTATTCTCTTACTGAGAGCAAGAAAAAAAAATTACTATTGATAATTATCAATTATAGATTATAATCTAACACATTTTTACTTGCCGTAAAAAAGTAAAAAAGATTTTTTTATGTCATACAAATTATGAGCAACGTAAAAAAATTGTTCTCGTCTATAACAGTTATGAGGCAACGTAAAAAATTTAAAATAAACGTTATCAGCAACGAAAAAATATTTTCTTCATTCAAAACTCTTAATTCAGAGAAAAATAATTTTTTTTTTATATAATAGTTATTATTGATAAATATTTTTTTATTACAATATAACTATTATGGTCCAATTTTTAAAGATATTTCTTATAACAGTTATGACTCTGAAAAAAACGCAATTCAATTTTTAAGGTCAGAATTTGTTTGAGAAGAGAACCAAAAACTGCAAAATTCTTAAAGAGGGCCAAAATAATAAAAAGTTTTACTGTACCTTGATTCTATTCCTAGTGGAGACGTTCTGTAACACAAACCGACCTGTATAAAATTAATTTCAAATTAAAAACCAAATAATTTTAGTTGATTAGAAATGAGGAAAGAATTAAAGAAAGTTAAAAGCGTTGGACCATGGCCTGACCGGCATTCGAAACAGTCCCGCCCAAAGCAGGACGAATGGTCACCTTATGTATACTCTAAACAAACCCAATCTCAATTATTTACCATTGGTACTTTGATACTTTGCAGATAATTCCCATCAAAATCCAGAAAAAGTTATCTTCTTAAATAATACTATCTAAATATGTTTTAATATTTCTTAAGGTTAAGAGAGATTAAGGGTGCATAACATTCGCGGCAGAGAAAACAGACCTTTTTTGAAAAATTCATAACTCAGTCAAAAACAAACATTTTTCCAAAATTTTCTAATAATTGTAGAGAATTGAACAAATTATAACAAAAAAAAAATTCAAAAAAATATAATTTTCATTCCAACATGGTTTTATGGAGCTCCAAACTGGCGGCAGAGAAAAAAACGGGTTGCAGTGCTGGGAGTCGCAAAAGTTGTCCGATCTGGAAAAAATTACTTTTTTAATTCTTAACTTGAATTGATTATCGTACGACATGAACTTTTTTAAATACAAAATTCAATTTAAAAAAAAAACAATGTCATGTCCCCCCTTAAATACATAGGAAAAAGTCTATTAGAAACCATATCTCGATATAAGGTCAACATTTGTAAAATCAAGAAAATTACCTTAAACTTAACAAAGTTTAAGCATTTATTTCATATGAATTGAAATGATTTTCACATAAACTATTAAATGTTTGGAATGTGCTGGAACCTGAAGCTACAACTTAAGATTTCTTACCCTTACGAATCGGGCGTGGGGATATTTTAACTTTGGCTAGGTCGAAGATATACATTACTAGTTTTATATCGAACTGAAATTTATTAATAATCCCTTATATAAAATAAAAATAACGGGTCCGCCATCTAACGTTTTTTTTTTCAACTAATGCTTATTTCGTGAATGGTAACACTAAGCATATGTCTGATTTTACATATAAATAGTTTTATTCTTCCGCTGAACGAATATAGTTGTGTATACGCTGGAACAACGATGGGAAATATTGCGACATTACTTTGAAAATCATGTTAATGTTGCAGAATGTGTGCGAAAATTGCGTACGAATTTTGGAAGAACTGAAGCACCGTCAGCTCTGTATGTTTGCTGTCTTGTGAAAAAAGTGAAAGAAACTGGCATCCTCATCGATAACCCAAAGCGTGAAAAGCCAAAAACAGTGCGTACAGCCGAGAATATTGCTGCTGTGGCAGAAAGTGTGCGTGAAGCGTCATCAACATCAATTCCCCGTCGTTCTCAACAATTGAACATTTTGGAGACATCATTGAGACGAATTTTGCATAAAGACCTTGGTATGACGGCATACAAAGTCCAATTGGTTCAGAAGTTGAAGCCAACTGACCATCCAATGCATTTTCGCTTCGCTGAGTGGGCCTGCGATAGACTTACAGAAGATGCCGATTTTGCCAAAAGAATCATTTTTTCAGATGAAGTTCATTTTGATCTTGGCGGGTATGTAAACAAGCAAAATTGTCGCATTTGGGGCACAGAAAACCTGCACGCATGCATTGAAAAGCCGATGCACCCAAAACAAGTCACTGTTTGGTGCGGATTTTGGTCCAGAAGCATAATTGGGCCATTTTTCTTCGAAAATGAGCAAGGAGTGGCCGTTACAGTCAATGGACAACGTTATCGGGCCATGTTGAACGAATTTTTGTTCACAAAAATTGAAAAGGTGGATATTGGCAACATTTGGATATTGCCAATATCCACCATTGGATATTGGCAACATTTGTAGCCGAAGCTACACTCGATGTTTTGTGCCCTGTTTTTGAAGATCGCAATATCAGCCGCAGAACTGATGTCGTTTGGCCACCTTGAAACTGCGATTTGACACCGTTGGACTATTATTTGTGGGGTGCCCTCAAAGATAAAAGTTAAGCCGACAAGCCAGAGTCAATTGACGCTTTAAAGGACAATATTCGTGAAGCCATTGGTGAAATACAGCTGCACACAATCGATAATGTGCTTAAAAATTGGACCGATCGTGTAGGCTACTGCATGGCCGAGGCAGCCATTTGAATGAAATTATTTTCCATTATTAACCGGAAGGATTGTAAATTCAAATAAAAAAAGAAATTTGAAAAAAAAATATTCAGTAGTTTTTTTTATAGCATTTTCAAAAAAACAAAAGTTATTTGGCGGACCTTTTAAATTAAATCAAAAATATAAGTTGTGAAATTGAGACATTTCCATATTGGAAATTGTAGGATAGTTAGATAACGCTCTATACGCAGAGAAAACTGTGAAAACGCTTCGTAGCAAGTAAAGCAGGAAACGTGCTACTTCGAAAACGTTTAACCCAGATTTTGCTACTCTAAGGTTTATTTTCATTTTAAAAGCGAACATTTTGAAATGAGCTACTAAAAGTTCGTTTGATTTTCTAAAATAAACATTTTAAAATAAGCTTTAGAAATGTTAATTTGATATTATAAATGAACATTTTAGAAGAATAAGAAGAATTTCAAGCAATTTTTAAAATGTTAATTTTAAAATATCAAACGAACGTTTTATTCAGCTCATTCTAAAATTTAGAAGCTTATTTTAAAATGAAAATAAACGTTACAGTCGTTTACAAATTTTTAAATGTTAGATACTTAATTATATATTTTTATCAATATTTTTTGTGAATTGGTACAAGTGTTGCAATATGTCCCATATTTTGCTTTTTATTTCAAATAACCCGCCGGGACATGGTTTGTACCGTATTTTGAATTATTTTGAAAATGTCAAGATATTAAATACAAACATGTCCAAATATGTACTGATACTTTCAGAAAATAAGTGTAGGCGAACCATTATAAATTACTATTATAGTTAAGTATCCTATAATTTTATTCGTTAAATCACTTCAGATCAAAATATGACTTCACAATCGATTTCTGAGCTCAAATCAATTTAAAGATAGCCCAAAAATTCAAGACCAACTTTTTTCTTAATTCGACGCAGATCTTACCTGAGATATGAATTTGCAGCAATTAACAAATTAGTTATAAAAAACTTTTAAAAATTGTAGAAGTTTTGGTTTTTATAAACCATTTTGGTTTTTATAAACCATTTTGGTTTAACAACATTGTACCATTGGTAAAACAACAGAGAAAACCAAATGCTCGTAAAATCTTATAAATTTGCGTTGGTGAAATTAATAAGAATATGTATAAGTTGTTAATGATATGGTATCGTTACTTATCGCGGCGCAAGTTTTAAAATAAACAAATATTTTTATTCAAAAACGTATTTCTTACTTTTCAATATATTCTCCAAGAAGATCGATACCCTTTTGCATACGCTAGAATCAATTTTCGAAGCAGTTTTTCCAATCCAATTGAGGTACCTCCAAAACATGTGATTTTAACGCATCAACCGCTCCTTCAGGCGTCGAAAAAGTTGGTCTCGAAATTTATTTTTGGTCTTCGGGAATATGAAGAAATCATGGGGTGTTAAGACAGGACTTTATTGCGGGTGACTTATCAATTCGTGGTGACCGTGGCGTGCAGGTTAAGTGTGTGGCTTAGCACGCTCGGAGCCCGAGTTCGATCCCCAGTCACGGCGAAAAGTTTTTTCAATAAAAAAATTTTTCTGATCGGTCACCACCTCTCTGCAGACAATGGCAAACCTCAGAGAGTAAATAATGCCATGTAAAGCTTATTGAGAACATGAACTTTAGCCGTTCGGAGTCGGCATAAAACATGTAGGTCCAGTTCTCGGTTAATTGTGTGCAAACATTTAATAACACACACAACACAATTGATCATAAGAAGCTCGGTCAAAGTCCTTTCAAGGGCTGAAATGGAACATTTTTTTTTTTTTTTTTCAATTCGATGTTTTGAACCATACAAAAAATATTTTTGAGTTGATGTGTGAAAGCTTGCATTGTCGTGGTGGAGAATGATTTATTAGTTTGCGACCATTTGCTTCAAAGTGCTTCGTGCACGAACAACTTTTGTTGGACTTGGACCGTCTTGAAAGACTCATAAAGTCGATTATTTTTTAATTTCGGTTTCATATGTATAAATCCATGATTCGATACGATGTCATAGATATGTTTTGAAACACCGCGATTGTATTATTTAATCATTTCTTTCGACAAATCAAAGCGAGCCTTTTTTGCGCGATTGTCAAATTATGCGGTATCCAACGCGAACAAATATTTTTGACGGTCAAATATTTATGGAAAATTGACCATTGACCTATTACGCATCAGTCTTAACTGACTGTTACACACATACACAAAAAAAAAAAAAAAAATTGGCCATTTCAGCCCTTGAAAGGACTTTGACTGAGCTTCTTATGATCAATTGTGTTGTGTGTGTTATTAAATGTTTGCACACAATTGACCAAGAACTGGACCTATGTTCATGTTATATGCCGACTTCGAACGGCTAAAGTTCATGTTCTCAAGAAGGTTTACATAGCATTATTTACTCTCTGAGGTTTGCCATTGTCTGCAGAGAGGTGATCACCGATCAGAAAAATTTTTTTATTGAAAAAATAATATAATACAATTTATGTAATATTAATGTTTATTTATTCATATAACATAAAAAAGAACAACGTCGAACATTTTCTAGAATAGGATATACAATGTTAATATATAATAGGATATTTGTGTATCTTGATTTTAGTTTTAAAACTATGTATTGCTGATAGAAAAACTTTTGTCATTACACATTAGTTTTTCAACTTTGTACATTTGGTTTTTTTTTTTTTTTTGCCTTTCTCGGTGTTCACACAAACCGAAAATATGTAAGTTTTTATGATTATTGCATGTAGAAAAATAATAAAAACAAAAAAATATTATATAAGCTTAAATCGAAAAGTAAAAAGTTGAATTTGATTTGTAAAAAGATTTTATTGACTTGAATAAGTCGAATTTGTTATGTAAAAAGATATTTTTGACTTGTAGAAGTTGAACTTGAGGAGAAAACAGTAGAATTTGAAGTGTAAAAAGTTATTTATATGTAAGTTAAGTTTTAAATATTATTACAAAAGTTATATATTACTTTTTATTTTCTCATTAATAAAAACACATTTAAAGTATACACTAATTATTTCTTTACGATTCAATTCAATGATACATTTATCAATTTAGTTCCTTCCACACTCGTAGCACCAACACTGCATGCTCCACTCTTCCACAACAAGATCGACATTTAAAACATATATCAAGACTTTGAATATGAACTCTTTACTTCTTATACTTGCTGTAATGTAGTTGCTGTTAGGCTTACTTTTTATCACAATTTCTATATGTTGCATCAATAGTAAATTGTGCCTTACAGTTTTCGTGTGTATGTTTGCTTTATGCTAATGCTATTTTTTTTATTGAACTCAATTAGCCTGTTCACCTGTTTTAATCATTTCTTTCTTATTTTGAAAATTTCTTTTCAAACGAAAATGATTATGTTTCCGAAACGATTTATAATTTCATAGCTATAACTATTATAATTAATTATTAGTTTGCGAGAATCGAAATTTACGAGCATTGCCATGGATTTTTGTTGTTTTTTTTTTTTTTTTTTTTTGTTTAGTTTAATTCATTTGGTGTTCGTAACGCAAATTCCTTAAAGGAGCAAATTCCTCTTTAATGGGCTAGTAAAAACAAATGTCGCTATATTGATTTAATTTATCAAGCCAAAAATATATGATTTTCAAAATAAATTCTATGTGTATTTACAAGCATACAATATATTAAATTCTCAGCAGATGTATGAAGTTTGACAACCAGGGAATCCAACCTGATCCCATTTATGGGTTATTTAAAATCAATCTTTTATACTTACTTACTTAGGTGGCCATGATAACTCGTAGTCGGGTACGGCCGAGTTTTTCAGCTCTTGCCAGGCGCCTCTGCTTGGTCAATCCATTGGAGGCATGGTCTTCCTCTTCATCATCGACCCTCGGCTTTCGCTTCAAACACCTTTTTCACTGGAGCTTCTTCATACATACAAAAGACATGACCCACTTAGCGTAGTTGCTGAATTGTTTTACGCTGAACTAAGTCAATGTCGTCATATAGCTCGTATAATTCATGGTTTATTCCAATGCGATAGTCATCGCCATCTCGAACAGGATCAAAGATTTTGCGAAGAACATTCCTTTCAAACACTCCAAGAGCGTCTGTTTGCTATACCACCCATGTCTCAGTGCCATAGAGAAGCACATTTATGATGAGCGTTTTGTAGAGTCTCAGTTTTGTCGATCGAGAGAGGGCTTTGCAACACAATTGCTTACTAAGCTCATAGTAGCACCTATTAGCAATGTTCACTCATCGCTTAATCAACTGGCTGATATTGTTTTTGCTGTTTTCAGTGGTGCCAAGGAATGTAAACTTCTTGACTTCTGGAAAGCTATATTTGCCTGCTGTAACATGGGAGCCTAGACGCCGTGCATCCCTATGATAAAAATTTAGAGATTGTATGAAAAGGGTCGCCTCGTCTGAAACCTCGTTCAGCATAAAACGTTTCAGAGAGATTATTTCCTACCTTTACGGAGCTAGATGTATTGCTCAACATCATCCTAATCAACTTTGCTACCTAGACAGGACAAAGCACACTGAGGTTTCAATCGTCGGGCATGCCGATATTTTATGCGGAAGTTGAATGGTCCGTATAATTTCTAAAATATTGTCTCTTTTTATATCCTAAACCTGAAAGGTCAGGGTATATTAAGGTACTATTACAGTGAGAAGCTATTAAAAACAACACCTTTTTTATTAATTTTTTTTGCATAGCATTGTTAAATTATTTAATTCAAATTTATTTACATTATGTACAATTAAAGTTGAAGATATAAAAACAATGTTTTTTTTTTGTTTTTGTATTTGTTGTTAATTTTCTAGAGGTCGTTGAAGTTGGCGTGTTTAAAAAAAGGTTGTAAGTTGGTTTCTCGTCTCCAGCATTTTCAAGGCGTCGGAAAGTAAAAAATCAAAGTGCATTCTTCAGTAAAGGGTTGTAGTTGAGCACTCTACCTACGCAAATAAAAAAAAAAAAAAAAAAAAAAATGGCATACATTGAAAAACAAATTTACAAAAAACCCCTCTGTTTGGCACAAATTCTAAGCCGTAAAAAACAAAATTTAAAAGTTTATCGGCTTTTTATAGGTTGAGTGCTTAACAGAGTCTTTGAAGATCACAATGAATCAAGATTTATCGAAATCGATCAAGCAGAACTCGAGATATCTTAGAAACCAATCGAAAAACTTGTTTCGAGAAAAACGCGATTAGATTTTCTTCTATAAACGATAATATATGAATAAATACGCGACATATGAATATAATATATGTTATATCTTTTTTTTTATATGATATGTTTTTCTAAAATTTCGTATACGCATTCTTAAGACCTTAAGAAACCAGATTCTAAAAAACAAAAAAATATTTTTAATTTTTTACACACTGTAATAGTACCTTAACTTTGTGCAAACATTTGTAACGCATAGAAATAAGCGAGTCCGGTATAGAATAGAATTTATATTCTTGAGCAGCTTAACCTCGTGAGTCAAGCTATCTATGTCGGTCCGTCCGTCCATCTGTCAGTCCGTCTGTGTGTTGTCCGTAAACACAGGATAAGATGAAGAAGTTGAGATAATTAAATGAAACTCGGTACACATGGTCACATGGATCCAAAGATTTGCACTATTGAATATTTTTGGAATCCACCTACCTCCCTTACAACAAAAGAATTGAAAACTCCATAAATTAGTTATACAAATCAATAAATTCAAAACAACATAAACAAGCGTACGTTTGTCTTAAAGATATAAAATTTTGAATGTATGTATTTAATATCAAAAGTCATACTCACATGCATGCCACAAAAGGTAAAACATTATAAAAGCATTAATAAGTGAGCTTCAGGAATAAAACTTGGTATGTGTAAACCAATTGTTCATCGAAATTGAAATGTATATAAAATATGGGCTGCATCCGCCCACGCACTCGCCTATTTTCAATACTATTATTGTAATTGAAAAAGTAGGTTTGGGATATATCATAGTCGGGCTAGACCAACTTTAGACTTTCTTAACTTGTTATACCCTAAACCTGTCAGGTCAGGGTATATTAACTTTGTGCAAACGTTTGTAACGCATAGAACGAAGCGAGTCCGGTATAGAGAAGTATATATATTCTTGATCAGGGTCACCTCGTGAGTCGAGCTATCCATGTCCGTCCGTCCGTCTGTGTGTTGTCCGAAAACACAGGATAAGAAGAAGGAGTTGAGATAATTGGATGAAACTTGGTACACACAGTCAAATGGCTCCAAGAATCTTCACTATTGAATATTTTTGGAATCCGCCTACGGGCACGCCTACCTCCCATACAACGCAAAAATTGAAAACTGTATAACTTAGCTCATAGCTAACATACAACAATAAAATTAAGTATGTATGTACTTTATATCAAAACAAAGATGATTTCGAAAAGTGGGTGTCATCCGCTCACGGACACACCCATCTCCCATACAACCCAAAAATTGAGAACTCAATGTATAAGCTTCTGTTCAACGTACAGAAATAAAATTTGGCACGTATTTTTTTTTAACAAAACGAAGATTTTTTGAAAAATGGACGTCATCCGCCCACGGGCACGCCCACCTCCAATACAAACCAAAAAAAATTGACAACTGCAGAAATAAGCTTATGTTTGTCTTACAGAGATTAAATTTAGTATGTATGTATTTTGTACAAAATATAAGACATGTAAAAAAAATGGAAGTGATCCGTTCAGAAACACGCCCACCTCCTATACAACCCACAAGATTGAAAATACCATAAGAAGGTTCAAACATGGCCAACAGGGATTAAACTTGGTATGAGAGAGGCCACGAACACGCCTTACTCCCATACAAGCCACATTAGTAAAACTGTTCAAAACTGTAAAGGAATACATGGACTTTGAAAAAATAAGAATTTATTTATGTTTGTTTAAGTACAGTAAGGGACAAAACTGTTCACGAAAATAAAAAAACTTCTATAAAGGTGCAACAATTTTATTAGTCACTATGAATATGAAAAGTATGAATTAATTCTAAATAGGGTATCAATCTTATAACATAAACAAAAAAGAAATTCAAAAATATTAAATTATTTAATACGAAACAATAAACTTTAAAAAACTGCATATGTGAACACTTCTGTCCCTTGGCTCAAATGCTGAGCTGTTTAGAGATTAATATTGTGTATGACCGCCACGCGACTTTTTTACCGCTTGGATTCTTTTTGGCATACTATTTATAAGATTCTCCAAAATGGTTGGACTTATATTTTGCCATGCTAGGAGGGCCCGCTCCCACAATTCGTTTACGGTCCTTGGAGCTTCTTTTTCGGCAAAAATTTTTCGTTTTAAGATAGCCCAAAGGTGCTCAATGGGGTTCAAATCTGGGGACTGGGGAGGCCAATCTAGCAGTTTGATCCCATTATCAACAAACCACTTTTTGGTTATTTTTGCGGTATGTTTCGGATCATTATCAATATATATTTTAATATGATAGGAGTTTTAGGGTATTCCATAGTCGAGCTAGATCGACTAGAGTTTCTTTACTTGTTTATTTTTAATTTTATTTCATATGTCCGAAAATTCTTCACGAATTGCTTTGCAATTTTGTCATAACTTTCCATTTAAATTCGTGTCCTTATAAACATCTATAATACGTATAAATACGGCATTTTTCAGCAGCTCAAACATATGTCCAAAAAAACTTTCAAACTATAAGTCACCATAAGTCAATGAAATTTGGAACAAACTCACTTAGCATTTAGTCGTGTCCTTCGACTTTATAAGTTAAATAAGCCAATAAAGATTGTGGCGATTCGCCGATGAATCGCTTGTTAATAGTTTTTCGTATTATTTTCTTATAGTTTAGTTTTGTCCGGATCAGAGGTTGGCTGGTTGCTTAAATAAAGCACCGTTTAAAATTACTTTGTTAAATAGCATTTAAGATGTTTGTAGCCTTCTCCAAATGTTTGTTTCCACTCATTTTTTTTTCGTTTCAGGGACTTGCTATTGAATCGCCTTTCAACATTTTTATGAATTGCTAGTGAATCACTTTTTTCAGTCTCAACGATTGGTTAGCAATTCGCGAATCTCATTTGAAGCAATTTATCAAATAGTTATTACTTTTATTTTAAACAATGATGTCATGTTAATGTCATGTCAATGATGTGGTGACCGTGGCGTGCAGGTTAAGTGTGTGGCTTAGCACGCTCGGAGAACGAGTTCGATCCCCAGTCGGGGCGAAAAGTTTTTCAATAAAAAATTTTTTCTGATCGGTCACCACCTCTCTGCAGACAATGGCAAACCTCAGAGAGTAAATAATGCCATGTAAAGCTTATTGAGAACATGAACTTTAGCCGTTCGGAGTCGGCATAAAACATGTAGGTCCAGTTCTCGGTTAATTGTGTGCAAACATTTAACATCACACACAACACAATTGATCATAAGAATCTCGGTCAAAGTCCTTTCAAGGGCTGAAATGGCCAATTTGTTTTTTTTGTTTTGTCATGTTAATGAATTGAGTAAAAAAGCATGTCTAATTCTGCATTGTAAAAACTAATACTATTTCATTTGTTTCCGATATTGGAAATAACTGCACACTTTATTTTGCAGAATCCAAAATGCGAAATTAAATAAAGAAACTTATTTCCGCATTTAGTTTATTAAGAAATGTTCGATATGTGATTGATTGATAAATTGAAGTGCAATAAATTTTGAATTGTTTACGTTCTTCTCACAAAATAATTTTCTTTCTCGGAGAATATTTCTCAAATTAAAATTAAACTTGCCTCACCGAGTTAAACAGAGATTTTCTTTGAGATAAGCTATGGGCATGAAAATCTATCTTTATTTTTTTTGCTTTTTGAACTTTGGTGATTCGTTAAAGAATTGCTTCTTTTAAATTTGACGATTTTTGTATGAATTGCTTCTTTTAAAATTTACGATTCATTAACGAACTGCTTCTCTTATATATGAAGATTAGTTAACGCATAAATTTTCTAAGGTTTGGCGACTCGTTCACGAATTGCTTTTGTCGGTTTGAACGATTCGTTAACGAAGAAGGAATTTCTCCCGTTCACGATATTGTAAGTGCATATGACAATTGCTTTTGAATGAAATGTACCAGAAAGCGATTCATGAACTACATCATAAGTGAATCATTTTGTTTGTTGGAAAGCTATGGACATGGCGTGACACCACCATGTATATATCTATGTATATATCTACATACTTAATTTCAGTACAGCTTCCAAAACTTTCTCGGTACAATTGAGCATTTACTTTCACTCCTTTCTCAATAAAAACCAGTGAAGAACGAAAATCAGCGCTTACCGCCACCCAAACCATGCCATAGGCAGGTGATTGGCTTCTGACAGCTGATCTTTCCTTAAAATTCTCGGGAGACTTCATTTTTAACCAAACACGCTCACTTTGCTTACTCACAAACTACTCAATAGTAAACATTTTCTCATCCGCAACTTAAGTTTGACAACTTATCACTTGTGCTTATCGGAAAGCCCGTGAAACTTTTGAATTTTATAGGGCTTAAGTTTCAACTCATTTTTTAATATTCTTGCCATACTCTGTCGTGATATATTCATTTCAACTGCCATTTTTTGGCAACTGCGGCCTGGGTTCCGGGCCAACCGCTGCTTGACTTTTTTTACCATGCAAAAAAAAAACAAAATACTGATGAGTAAGAAAAATTGTTATATATCGAATAATGTTAAAATTATATGGAATAAAATTAAAGAAGTTTGCTTGAATTCAATCGAAAGTGAAACCGTCCAGAGGCGGGCTTGGGCATTCCGCTGAAAATTTTTGGCGCCATAGTGGCTTATGATTTTTTTTTTTGTTTTTCTAATGTAAACCAATGTGTATTTTAATTAGAGGCATTATTTTTTCAAAGTTTTAAGTGAATGGATATTATTTATGTCATAGTCATTTACAAGCTGGCCGAAATATCTGAGGAAGAAATTGAAGCAATAATGAATTCAATTCCAATCGACGACGAAAATACGGAAGATGAGCAAGACTTCGATAGTGATAATGAGGATGAAGATACCGATTGTACTTTTGATGATTTTATTAATGAATGTCTCAATTCGACAGACGTTGTCGTAAATGCAATCAATTTGGACAGCCTGGATGGCATCCTAATCGATCTCGTTCCTTCTGATCTCATTTCAACTGATTCCGTTTTAGCTGCTACTATTTTTACTCAGTTTCGCTCGAATAAACATCGATGGGAACCTATTACTGATTTCGAAATGGAGGAAGGTTGCCCGTCTAGCCCTACATTCCACACTTGCTAGAGGTCAACCTGGCTTTGATAAGTTGTACAAAGTAAGACCACTCATTAAGCATTTCAATGAAAGATTTTTGAAGGTTCCCATGCGCCAACGACTCTGTGTTGATGAGCAGATGTGTTCGACGAAAATGCAAGACAATCCAACGCGCCAGTTTATGCCAGATAAGCCCTACAAATGGGGAACTAAGCTTTTTTCTCTATGTGATTCGACCGGTTTCTCTTATGGATTCGAAATCTATTCCGGAGCTGGCGATAATGTCATCCACGAGAATGTCACAGATCTTGGCGCTGCATCAAACGTTGTCGTTAGACTTTCACAACAAGTTCCAGATAACATAAATCACATCATATATTTTGATAATTTTTATACTTCGCTGAGTTTAATGGTTTATCTTTGAAGCCGTGGTATTTATAGCTTGGGAACCGTAAGGCCGAATCGTGTTCCAAACATGAAATTGTCTTCTGAAGCTGATCTGACTGCAAAGTTTATCGGGTCTATTTCGAGGAGTTCGTTGGTTCAGCTTTTGGGGTAGATATATCCAATGTTTTATGGCGTGACACAAAAACTGTTCGTTTACTGTCTACTTACGTAGGCACTCAACAGTTTAGAGCTCGCAACATTGAGTTTCAACCACAGAAAGCGACTCGGTGGGATCGAAACGATAAGACAAATGTTGAGATTGATTGCACAATAAAGGAATATAATCGGCATATGGGAGGTATCAACTTGATGGATGGGTTGATTGATCGATAACGTATTCATATGAAGACCAGAAAGTGAACACATCGAATTTTTTTGCATATTTTGGACCTAGCCATTGTAAATGCGTATATTCTCTACCACCGAATTCATGAAGGAGACTCAAATGCCCACTGCCCAATTTTCGTTCCGAAGTGGCTGAAGCGCTTTGCTTAGTTGGATCTGTCCCATCACGTGGCCGAGAAAGACCATCATCTCATTCTGTGTCGCCTGTTCTACCTCCATCTAATTCAAAACGATCTTATTTGTCAGTAGACAATGTCCGTTATGACCAGATCGGTCATTGGTGCGAATTTTTGGATCGTTGTGATAAAAACACTTGCAAAATGCAATGCCCGGGTGCAAGTCTGAGACTCACGCTTTTTGTACAAGATTCAAACTCAATCTTTGTAACAACTTCAAAAAAATGTTTCTTTGCCTTCCATAACCGCCAATAACGGTCAAAATGTTATTTTTCTAGGTTATTTTATGTAAACATGCATTCTAAATAAAAAATAATTTTTGTATTTTATTTCCAATACAAATGTTGGATAAAGCATAATTTTTCGTTCAGTTTCATCAAAAAATATATCTCTTATTAAAAACAAGTAAAGAAAGTCTAAAGCCTAAATACCCTAAACCTACTTTAAAAAAAAATAGTGTCCGTGGGCGGATGAAGCCTATATTTTATATACATTTAAATGTTGATGAAAAATTTACACATACCAAGTTGTATTCCTGTAGCTCACAGTTAAGCTTTTATTGTGCTTTTATGGGAGGTAGGCGTGTTCGTGGGCGGACGACATCCATTTTTCAAAACCATATTTGGTTTGTCATAAAAAACATACCTGCCAAATTTTATAACAGAGGCTTATTTATTCCGTTTTCAATGTTTGGGTTGTATAAGAGGTGGGCATGTCAGTGAGCGGATAACACCCATTTTTCGAAGACATCTTTGTGTTGATATAAGACACACACCCACCAAATTTTATTGTTATAGGTTAATTATTAGCTAATATATCCAGTTTTCAATTTTTGCGTTGTATGGGAAGTAGGCGTCTCCGTGGGCGGATGATCTCCATTTTTCAAAATCATTTTTGTTTTGCTATAAAAAATATACTTGCTAAATTTTATCTCTGTGAGTTAAGCAGACGCTTATTAATTGTGTTTCAATTTGTATGGGTTATATGGGAGGTGGGCGTGTCCGTGAGTAGATGATCTCCATTTTTCGAAAACATCTTTGCGTTAATACAAAACACATACATACCATATTTTGTTGTTGTAGGCTAATTATGAGCTGAGTTATGCAGTTTTCAATTTTTGTGATGTATGGGAGGTAGGCTTGTCCGTGGGCGGATTCCAAAAATATTTCATAGTGCAAATCCTTGGGTCCATGTGATCATGTGTACGAAGTTTCATCCAATTATCTCAACTCCTTCTTCTTATCCTGTGTTTACGGACAAGACACAGACGGACGGTCGGACGGACGGACGGATATGAATAGCTCGACTGACGAGGTGACGCTGATCAAGAATATATATACTTTTTTATACCGCTCTATGCGCTATGCGCTTCGTTTTATGCGTTACAAACGTTTGCACAAAGTTAATATACCCTGATCTTTCAGGTTTATTATTTAAACAGTGTGAAATATTGTTAATGGCAACTATATAGTTGAGGAGTTTGCGAACGAAACGGCATATATCCAGAAATCGTTAAAAGTTATTGTCTCTGAAAAGTTTGAAAGAAAACCCATCACTTCATACACGAAGGCAAGTTAGACCTTTTGGGTCCGGACCGCCCTTTCCCCTCCCAAGGCCATAAAAACATTGCCAAATATTAATGTTGTTGTCAATTGATTCTGATTTTATTGCAGCAATTCGCAATAAAAGCTGTATTGCGATTATCGAAAGAGTTTTGTGATAAGAAAAAACTTGGTATGCAAATAACAGAAGTCATGGCACAGAGTGTTATATGGAGTAACTACAGTTACAATTCCTTTTCTTTAAAATTTTGACTATTATTATAAACAATTGTATCCGATAGATTGATTTTATAAAATAAACCAAGTGCGATTCGGTTTGAAAGCCGGTGTTTTACAACTACTCATCGTTGTTAACTGTCGACACAATGTCTTCAATCGAGTTGACAAAGTCGTTAATTGGGAGTCAATGTCGACTAAGTCTATAATTCTGCCGTTAATGTCATTTCTGCTGCCATAATTAGCTGTTATGGGCTTGAAGATTGCTTCAACTTACGAAAATTCTTTAATACTTCAAATAAGATACAGTAACGAAATACTTTGAACAAAAATTTGATTGAAAATTGTAGACGAGTCAAAAATTGATGACATGCGTTGACAATCGTGTATTTGATATCATGTTATTTGCGCGCCTTGTTATTTTAAAAACTTTTCATGTAAAATTATCCGATAAAGATATTTTTGTACTTTTTTGATCTTTTTTTTAACCTTTTAAAAACCATAACCGACATGATAAAACGAAAAAGTGAGTACCAAAAAATCTTTATCGACAAATTTTGCAAGAAAAGTTTTCTGGTCGACATTCTCCTTTTACTGGTATTTTAAAAGTTATAAGGCAATTATGTTATAAGTGTTTTTCAGGAAAATTCTCAAAAAAACTCAAAAGCGACTAGCTTTTACCATTAGAGATGCAGATCAAACTTATTTTTACAGATCTTATTTGTAGCACCCATTCTTTAGAAAAATTGAGGCAAAAAAAAAGTAATTTTTGCAAATTTTTTGGCCACTCTCATAAAAATGTTTAACCTAAACTAAGCTTTATCAAATAATGTATGACTATGTGCTGTTTAATTCGCAGATTTCTCAATAACACTTTTTTACACTTAACTCAAAGTTGTATAAGGAATAATTAAAAAAAAAAAAATAAATTGGCCATTTCAGCCCTTGAAAGGACTTTGACCGAGCTTCTTATATCGTTATTAAATGCTTGCACACAATTAACCGAGAACTGGACCTACAGTGGCTCAAAGTAATAATGGAACAAACTAAAAAATTTCATTCAAATCCAAATTTAAAATATTTTGATGGTCCAACTGGCACATTTTTGTATATTATAAAAAGAGTATGTTATGGTTAATATAAAATAATTATAAGAATAATGAATTAACAGTTCATTGATTTAAAAAAAATAAAAAAACAAAATTAATAGCAAAAATTAACACCAAAGTAATAATGGAACACGACGTTAATTTCTAAAAACATAAGCAAAATTATTGATTCACCACTTTTCGGCAGTAGGACGGCTCCATATTCTTCCACTCCTCAATAAGGGCTGTTTTTGACTGATCACGAGTAGAAATTGTGCGATTTCTCAACTTTCCTTCGGGTTACTCCATGTGAGCTCAATAGAAATGAGGTCTGCAAAAAGGGTTGGAGTTTACAAGACATGTGGTCAATTATTAAGAAGTCAGCTTCTCACGTTATAGGCCTTTTGTCTCGGATCGTTTTCCTGGAAAATGAAAATCAATCAATCAATACCCAACTTTCTCACACTTTCATTTGAATTATTGTTCAATATATTAATGTATTAGTGTTGGTACATAATGCCATCGATGATGTGAAGCTATCCAGGACTTGCATCTGACATGGCACCCTCGAGCACCGCTGAACCCATACCGTGCTTTATTGTGGGGCGAAGGTTGTTTTTCTCAAGTTTCACATTTACCATTCTGAACACGTAGGATCGGCCATAAGACCGGAAAACGTTAAATTTTCTTTCATATATGATGAAAATTTGTTCCCAATATTAAAATCCCTTTTGCAGTGGATCCTACGTGTGGAAAAAGGTAAATACGAAACTTGAGAAAAACGATCTTTGTCACGTAATAACGTTCAACGTAATATTGCGTTCATTGTCATGTCTTTTTCGAAATTTATAATCATGTCTTCTGATAATTTTACTTCATAGTGACGTGCATTTAATGACCGAGTGTAGTTTTCTAGAAGAACAGCAGTTTTTAATTGCACAGTACTAAGTGCTCTGGTTTTTTCTTGTTGCTTTCGCTTTCTTGTAGTTTCATTTTCTCTTTGATTTAATATTCGTTCTTGGGTCATTTTGTTCGCCTTATTCTTTTTCAGCTGATTTATTCACTCGGTTTTGTTCTCTTTAAAATCCGGATTTTCCTTTCTTATCCTTATCCTGTATTTTGTCTGTCTTTCAGTAGAAGTTAATTTTTTTTCTTCGGCATCTTCCAATCAGATTTGGTACATGTTATATTTTAGATATTCAATTAAAATTTCAAAATAATTCAATTTCAATAAAATTTTAAAACGTTACGTGCGGGAAAAAGTTTCAAAGCTGATTTTCACTAACACTGAGCAACTAAAATTTAATTACACTTTTGATTGTCAGTTAAATTAGGCAAACTTGTTTAAAACTACAAGATTCATTAACAAATTAATTCCACTAATGAGTTAAAACATTCAAAATCAAATCGAGCGTTACGTGCGGGACAGCAAAATTATCAAACTTCAAACATAAAAAAAATTGTCTACAATAGATTGTTTCAAAAGATTTTCTATAACATGTAAACTGTAGAAGTCTATTTTTTAAAAAATTTAAATCTGTAACACAACTTATGGATAAGTGGTAACTCTATAAAAATTAAGAGAGCTTGTAGTAAATTATGATCATTCTAGAAAGCCTAAAGCATTTACCATTACATATAAATAGGTTTAAGACAGCCTAGACTATTTTAGAATAGTATTGTTGAATAACCGATTTTCATAGAATGCTCCTGTTGCTTTAGAGTCGGTTCACATTGGCCTCACTCAACCGACTTACTTTGATGTGAGTCCGCTCTCAAATGTTCACACACATAACTTGCCTCACTTTGAGTCTGATAAACTCGAACCAAAAATTCTTTTCTTTCAGGCATATTTATTTATTATTTAAATTTATTAAACATATAAACATTGCGCTTAAATAGTGCAACTCAACAAGTAGACCAAACAATGACGAATGTCATAACAAATGAATAGAAGTGAGCTGCCAAATTTTTACAATTTTTGAAACTCTTGCCTCACTTAACATTTCACCTTTCCATTTCCTCATCTCTTCTCTAGACAGTTGAGTGAGTCAGTTGAGTGACGCCAATGTGAACCGACTCTAAGAACCTGACAATAGTTGAGCGATCATAGAATAATTCAGAAAAACATTCAAAATTTGAACATGTTAGTCTCCATCATAATATTCTCATTTTTGCTGCAACTTATAGTTGAGGCAATCATAATATGTTAAAGATAGTATGATTTCATTAATAATGTTATTTTTGGTATCATCACCATTTCTTTTCTCTGCGTGTGCATATTATGCATATTGTGCAGATTCTTCATACAATTTGCATAGCTGTCTAAACTCTATCTAAGAAAAATGTCTAAGAAAAATAATTGCTCTGTTGCCAAATTGGCCTCTTCAAGATTACGCCCTGCAAACATTAGGAAGACGATTGGAAGAAAAGTGGAAGAATGCCAGTGGAGAATTTGAAAGAATGCATATGTGATTCGCCTTTGGAAGATTGATCGCCCAAGCGATTAATACGCGATTTTCGAAAAAATGTTAAAATCTTCCTCATTTCGACGATCGTAAAAAGATGGATCGCTTTTCGATCACCCAAGTGATTAATGCGCGATTCACGTAAAATTTGCATATTCTTTTTCACAATTCTGTTGAGCATTGAAAGGGGAATCGATTTTCGATTACCCAATGGTCTAATCGCTTATTCCGCCGATCGTTAGAAAATGGTTTTTTTAAATATGTTCAATATTTATCGTTGGAATACGAAGCAAGCTCTGAAAAATTATGAACAAGTGGAACTAGAAAAAAGTTGCACAAGTAAAAATTCATTGAATTAGGACTGGAAAACGTCTGTCGAGACCGCTATATAAACTTTCAGACCACTTGTGACGTTCAAAAACATTGCTTCGCAACAAATAGCTAAAGATCCCTAAAAACGATTCGTATGCCTATTTTCGGCGAATCGCTTAAGAAGTTCAATACCAGACGAAACATGCAAGAATTTTCTTTTTATTTAAAACACATTTATTTTTGATATATCGCACACTATATATAAAACAGTCACAACTCAAAATTTTCCAAATCGATTTTTTGTTATACATCAATTCACAAAACACATATCTCACTATCATTGTCATTATTTTCTTCATTAACTGGAATAATGAAGTTTTTGTGTTAAAATGAAAACTGCTTTTCTTCTGCAGTTTCAAGCAAAGAGTTTTATTTTTCGCTTATCCTGAAAAGTTATGTTTTTGAGTTGTGACTGTTTTGTATTTAGTGTGCGATATGTTGATAGATTGTTTTTAATATTGTAAGCGCGAACTTATTTTGAGAGTTTTTCTGACTAATGAGTTAATGTAACAATTAAAATTAGAATTTAAATTATTAAATTAATACTTTTGATATAGACACAATCAGGATGCGAACCTACGTGCTCTGCATGCTAGTCTAGCTCACTCCTACTGAGCTATTGGTAACGATAAGTTAACTGTAGCAAAACATTTTTAAAATAACTCATCTTAACTCACAACGGTTTTACAAGAATTTTATAAAAAATTCATGTTTTGTTCAAGATTTTCTGAAACCATTTAAGTTAATATGTTAAAACGTTCATTGCTGTTTCTAAAATGTTTCGTTTTATTTTTGTAATTTAAAATGTGCGTTTTTATTATTGTATGGCGTAGAAAGCTTTTGAAAATATTCATTTTACCTAACTATATAATAGTACAACTTTCGTTTTTATTTTTAAAACATTTCATTTTACTTTTGTTTTTTAAAGTTTGCATATTCATGTTTTCATGGCGTAGAATGTTTTTAAAATATACATTTTACTGACCGTTTTTGAAATGTTCGTTTCACTTTTTTTTTTGTTTTCTCAGTGTACGAACTATGCTCAAAACCATCTCCAAAGTTGCTATCCACGTTCGCAGTTTTTGCCAGAAATTGGCCTTCAACTTTTTTTTTATAAACACGTTAATCTGTGCTAAATAATGTAATGTTGGGATTGTTAATAAAAAAATGAATGCACGTAACGACTTATTCTATTCGAAGCAATAAATTGAGCATTATTCGATTGGTCGTCGGTTCAGACGGTTTTTATTCCTGTTAGTGGTAAAAGTGCAGAAAATAAATTCAAACATTATATTTGCTTGTTCGAATTGGATTCAACATAAATAATTTTGAAAATGGAAATATAAATATTTAATTTGTTTCAATCTGCAAAAGTTTATTTAAGAAACAACAAAACAAGTCTTTTCGTCGTTTTTTTCTCATCATCTCTTTCATAGAACGTTATTCGTGTTGCTTGTTCTCGTTATCGTCTTGTGGCATGTGTACTAAAATGGCATAAATTAGGCACAATTCCGCATATTCATATTTTTTGTATTTATGTTATTTGAAAATATTGTTGGCATTTGACATATTTTTACAAACAATCCCAATATTTCTTAGGTTGGGCGCATGTGGGCATATATATTTTTTTACTAACAATCCATAAATTTTGTCACAAAGAGCATGTGACATAGGGACGTTTCCGCAGAAAAGTCTGCCGTGACCAAAAAATTAAAAAATAACCAACATTTTTTTTTTACATGTATTACTTAAGAAAAATATTCAAAATTAATTTAATTAAAGAGTTCAAATTTTTCCCATGTTGCCATGGCAAGAGGGCTACCAAGTTAAAGTTTTGATCAGTTTTGCTTATTTCTATGAGCAATTTCCATTTCTAAGAGTAATTGTGCAATTGCACTCTTATGCCCAACTTTTGCTACAACAACAACTGACCGCAAAAGAGCAAACAAATATCAATCAACAGTAAAATTTTGATTTGCTTTTAATGATATTCTGAGGTAACGTCACGCCAGACAAAAAAGCATTTAGTGATATTTTTTCTACGCTAACGTTCAAAAGTTCGTGAAATTTTGCATTTTAATAAATTTAAATAAATTTTATAAAAAAAACGTTAAGAAGATAAACCGTTATTTTTATATTAAATTTGAAAAGTGAGTAACATCACGCTACATTGCTCGAAGTTTGCCTGATTTCGTTACTGAATTTGGTTGCAGGTATTTTAGTGGAATTTTTTTCCAGCTCCTCATGGTCGATGGGGTAGAAGTTAAAAAAAAAATATATTATATAATAGCTAAACTTTGTGTTTTATTTACGTCAAATATTTTTTTAAACAAATTTTAACTTAAAATGTTCCGATGGAAATTTAAGTAACTTAACGCCAGTAACGTCACGCCAGATGACTAAGCCTAATAAAAAAAAACCTAAAAAAATTTTTTTAGTTTAATAACTAGCAAAATAAACTTATATCATTTTAAATTCTTCCAAATAAAGTTTTTTATAAAATCTCTTGCCAAATTCACAGAGTTTTGCAAATTTTCTAATTTAAGTCGAAAATTACTTTTGTTTTTGTAACGTCACGCCAGTGCATATTTTTGCTTATATCTTTTAATTGTTAGAGTCGATTGTTATAATTTTTTTTACTTAATATAGAGCTACTTAATTACTACGCAAATATAAAAAATTTTTAAAACTTAGACTTCTTCATTCTTTTTTTTTATTTTTTTCGTACAGAACGTACATAACGCCAGTTTGGAAATGCCCATATGCTATAAATTGGGCACACAATCCAAAAATTTCTTATATTGGGCACATGTGGGTACATTAATTTTTTATAAGCAAACCAAAAATTTCATACATTGTGCAAAACTGCGCGTGTATAGCTTTCGATAATCAATCACATTACGGCTTGTTATCAAGAATATTATGGGTAAGGTCAGAATCGCACAAAATTTTAATTGACTTAGGATTGTTTTCAGCTCAAATTTCTCTCCGTGTATATATTTTTTAAAAAAACTTTGGAGTTATCACAATTTTTCCAATCCGTCGTTAACGATTTATAAAAACAATTAAGCTTTGAGTTAAAAATTGTTTTGTAACTGTGATCTATATTTCGTATAGTTTCATCAATATAATTTTTGTAACTTCTATACAATTAAAACAAAGATCTTCAATCGATATCTCAAACTTATTAATTTTTATTAATTTTTAACTAACTTGCACTTTATTTGGATAAACTATACTTTTTATGTAAAGAAATTTACACTTCTAGGCAATGTACGAGGGGTGCCTTTTTTATTTCGGGATTTGGCAACCCTGGTGTTGCAATCTGTCAACTGAAAGCTCTATCGCAAAGTTTGACATTTGTTGGCTTATACGTACTCAGAACGTTTTGACATACGAGCGCTATTTGTGTTGTTTATAGTAACTTAAAAGATTCATCTCGGTCCAAAAATGGAATTAAATCGTGAACATTTTTGTGCGATTATTTTTTACAACTTTCGACGTGGATTAACACAGCAACAGTGCATGGACGAACTTAACGATGGTGAATTCAATCGTGGTCGTAGTTCACTCCAAGACGAATTTCGTGAAGGTCGTCCGAAATCAGCTGTTGTTCCGAAAACCATTGATGCTGTGCGCGAACTGATATTGCAATATCGTCATGTTACCTATCGTGAGATTGAGGCAACCTTAGGCATAAGTGGGACCAGCATACATTCAATATTGCATAAACATTTGACTGTCAAAAAAATTTGTTCGCGTTGGATCCCACACAATTTGTCAATCACTCAAAAAAAAGGCTCGTGTCGATTGGTCGAAGGAAAATGCTCAAAAAATACGATCGCGGTGCTTCGAAACACGTCTATGACATCGTGACAGGTGATGAATCGTGAATTTACGCGTATGAGCCCGAAAGTAAACAGCAGTCGACTGTATGGGTGTTTCAAGATGAGCCAAATCCAACAAAAGTTGTTCGCGCACGAAGCACTTCCAAGCAAATGGTCGCCTGTTTTTTCGGAAAATATGGACATGTCTCAACCGTACCACTAGAACAACGCAGAACAGTCAACTCTGAGTGGTACACAACCATTTGCTTGCCAGTTGTCTTCCAAGAAATCAGGAAAACCAACCGCCGAAGACGGATCACTCTTCACCACGACAATGCGAGCTCTCACACATCGGCTCAAACAACTGCATTTTTGAGCACCCAAAACATCGATTTGATGAGTCATTCGCCGTATAGTCCTGACTTGGTACCGAATGACTTCTTTTTATTCCCAACCGTGAAGAATAAAGTGCGTGGACAACGATTTTCGACGCCCGAAGAAGCGGTTGCGGCATTCAGAATGCATGTTTTGGAGATACCTCAATCAGAGTGGCAAAAGTGCTTCGACAATTGGTTCAAACGCATGCAAAAGTGTATAGATCTTCATGGAGAATATTTTGAAAAACAATAAAGTGATTTTCGATGATTAATATTAGTTTTTGTTCTCTAATCCCGAAATATAAAAGGCACCCCTCGTATATAAGTTAAAAAATTTCATAAGTAATGCATACGCGCAAATATTAGTTATAAATTATGTTATTAATACTTAATAAATAATTAATACAATCCTGGATTATAAAAATAACGATGAGGTAATACAAAACTTAACAATATATAGGATTATCGAATTTTTATGACTTTCAAAACATTAAATATAAATCTTTACAGTGTTGGGAATCCGTTATATAATTTGACTGCCTTTTTGTTGATTTTAATAGAGCATTTCCAAAAAGTATGCAATATAATATTTAAAAATATTCTTAAAGAAATAAATACACCCATAATTTTTTTTTTTTTAATTTTCACAAGCTTTTACTTTTGTCGAACAATGTAACTCTAGCTACAGATATATGACTACTTGGCAGGTATCTAAGTAATGTCTATAAGTAGATTAGTCAAGTGTAAATTTACTATGGGTGAGCTGTTGAATAAGATGTCTGTTTATTTGATTATATATTGAGTATCTTGATAATAATAAATTTTTTTATTTGACAAATATTCAAAAAAGATATATTCAAAAGAAAGATATAAGAAGACATTTTTACATTTTGGTTTTAAATATTCTCATGGAATAACCTGATAAAGGTAACTGATGGGTTTTTGATGTCATTGATATGTTTGTTCTGGGTTTTTAACCAAACTTGTACTATTCTTAAATAATTGACATAGATTCTCTATGTCAAAAAACCAAAGTTTTAAATTTTTAAAAATTTGATGTAAAATATTTGAGACAATTGAAAATGGGCGTTTCCGATAAGCCCGTATAATTTACGCATTTCTATTGTGATGAAAAATTTACACACACTAAGTTTTCATCCTGTAGCTCACATGTTAATGCCCTTAAAGTATTTTCGCTATTGTGGGTTGTATAGGAGGTGGGCGTGTTCGTGGACGGATTACGCCCAATGTCTTAGTTTTGGTATAAAATAGATGCATACCTAATTTTATCTCAGTAGGTTAAACATAAGCTTATTTATTGAGTTTTAAATTTTTGGGTTGTATGGGAGGTGGACGTGTGCGTAAGCGGAAGCCACCCATTTTTCTAAGACATCTTTGTTTTGATATAAAATATATACGTACAAAATTTTATTTTTATAGGTAAATTATGAGCTTATCTATGCAGTTTTAAATTTTTGTCATGTATGGGGGGTAGGCGTGCCCGTGGGCGGATTCCAAAAATATTCAATAGTGTAGATTCTTCATATGACTGTGTATCGAGTTTCGTCCAATTATCTCAATTTCTTGTTCATATGCTGTGTTTACGGACAACACAGAGACGGACAGACGAATGGATGGTCATGGATAGCTCTATTCACGAGATTCCTATACCGGACTCACTTATTTCTATGCGGTCCAAACGTTTGCACAAAGTTAATATACAATCAGAAAAAAAAAATATCTTTCTCCGATAAAAAATTTCTCTATTTTCGATAATAGCAATATTGTCTTTTTCAAATAAAATTTTCTTCAATTAGAATAAATTTTCGCATTTTCGAAGAAATGTTTCTTCACTTCTGGAAAATGGAAATACTTCAAAGTCTCTAATACAGGGCCGGACTAAACCTTGTCAGGGCCCATAGGCAATGCAATTCTCTGTGCCCTTTTACCCTTTTCTAACTTTCTAAAACACATTTTTTCTATCACAATGCAATTGAAGGGCTTATTGCAAAAACATGATATGCCACACTGCTTTAAAAGTTCATATTTTAAGTTCATTACGATCCTTGATTATCAATGTCCACTGAAAATATTGCGACCATTACCCGATCAATTTTCGCCGTATACGTAATAGTTCTTGTAAGCATTTTAATGATTTCATACAAATAAACATTTTTTTCATATCTTTAAGGTTGATTATTTCGAAATATTTTTTATGTGGCAAATCATGTTTTTACAATAAGCCCTTCAATTATATTAAAAAAACGGATATTTTCTGACTAAATTACGAAGGTATGCCATCACGCTAAACAATAAAAGAAATAAAGGAAAGTAGTAGTATTTTGTTAATTATTTTTATTGTATTAATTATAAATAAAAAAACAACATACAATTTCCGGTGGTTGGTGTTCTTAAAACTAAAGTAATTTTGTAAAGTAGGGGAGAGTGGGGTGTTGTGAGACACGTCAATATCTGACATAGTGGTAATGTCATGAATGCTCACATCAACTGTAAAATATTTTCTCAATGAGATCTCACTTATTATGTGCACACATCGCATTGACACGTGTTCCTAGTGCCTGTAACAATTTTGAGTTTTGATCGCGCTCTTAAAAATTTTTTGTATAGTTTGCTTCTGTACAATTTTCAGAAACATTGCCAATTAAAAGTAAAGGTAAATATTTGTTAAAATTATTTATATAACATTGGCTTTAAGCCCACCGAAGTGATTTTGCAAAAAATATTGTATGTGATGATGGCGCAATGACCATTAGAAAATGTCGAATATGGGGTGTTGTGAGACAGAAAATATGAGGTGTTGTGAGACAGTTAATTTTTGTTTTTGTTTCGTTATTTTTATAGCCATCATGCTACGTAATTCATATAAAATATCAACAATATCAAAATATCAACAATGCCAAAAGGAAATAAGGCATCCTTCCACCTAGTGGAAGCCATCAAAGAAATTGGCATAGAAAATAATTGTTTACGGGCTGTTTGCAAATTATATAATCTTGATAAATCGAGAGTGTATGGATTCCGTTATATGAAAAAGTTGAAAACAAAATTTCTTCCGCATCGCCTTAAAATATTAAATGAGTCGATTTTGTTGCGTAGCAAATTGGCAGGAAACCAGTTTTTCTAATATTTTACAAATAAAATTAGTTTTTCATGGCGTCTGAGCTGAGCAGTGCATTAAAGAAGGTAAGTCCTGTGAAGTTTGATCGTCCATTCCAAAAATCAAAACGCGGCCGGAAGCCTATGTATACAACCGTATTAGCAACTTCCAAGAATGTGGGCTTATAAAGGAAAAAATCAGACGAAAAGAAGAAAAAAAAATTAAAACAAAATAAATCGCTGAAGAAACTAGCAAAGCGTAGTCGTCATACGAAATACGTACCGGCAAGAGTTTTGTCATCAGATGAAGAAGATGTTGACTTTTTCATCATTTGTTGGGCAAACGTGCCAAAAAGTTTGGATGAAAACAAAAATTTTCATCAGCAGTGTGCGAAAATGAAAACAGGTTATTTTCATTATGCTCGCTGCGAATTAGGCGAATCAGATTAAAGCGAATAATTTTCTTGTCTACATTTTTATTTTTTCCTATTTCACTAAGACTTTAAAACAAAAAATGCCATTTTTTATATTTATAGTAGTGTCTCACAAAACCCCATAATTTTTTAAAATCCAAAAATCCCATTTTTTTTTCAGGCTTCAAAAAATTCTTAAAATTTTTGAATTTAAAAAAAAATGTCATCGCATGTTGTTAGGCAATTGAATACGATAAACAAAAAATTTTTTCAGAAAAAAAAATATTTACTTTTAAAGAAGTTATCGTCCAAAACCTAAACCTGTCTCACAACGCCCCACTCTCCCCTACAATATACTCAAACATTAACTCTTCTTACTTTTTTAGACACAAAATCGCTCAAAACATCTTGAAAGTTGACTTCTTCCAAAACATCATTTTCAATCGCCATTATTTCCATTGAATTTAAACGGTTCCGAGCCATTGATGAACGAAGACAATTTTTGATTAGTTTTAATTTTGAAAAGTTCCGTTCACCCGTTGCGTTTGATATCATCAGACTTTTATATATTTGCAATGCTATCATTTAATTTGGAAAAGTTGAATGTGCCATATTAACAATAATTAATATCTATGATTCCTCGGCAGGTGCAATTTTAGTTTTCTTGCATCAACTAATTGTAACAAGAAGTACTTGAACTGCACCATCTCGTCTATAAACTCAGGTTCAATGTCCTCGGAATAATGTTTACTAAACTTTGTACAAGCGTCTTTAATTTCATCGTTGGACTTTGTCATGAAATCTGTTAGAAATCCAAACAGAGAATTAATCTCCCGATAAGCTTCTAAGCGTCGCGACAATTCTGTATACAGCATGGGTAGTACAGGCAAATAAGTTTAAATTTTTAGAACTAATGATGAGGATTGCTTACACTCATCAGCTTTTTCAAGATATTTGAGCATAATTGCCCAGCGTTGAGTTCACGCTGAAAAAAAGTTGTATAGTGCTTGCACTAATCCGAAGAATGAGATTGCTCCAACACAGCTCTCCGCAGAACGCAGCCCAACCAAATTCAGTGAGTGCGCTGCACATGGAACATAGTATGCGAGGTGATTTATTTTCTTAATATGCGCCTGTAGGCCATTGTAAAAACCAGACATATTTGACGCGTTATCGTAAGACTGGTCTCTCGAATTTTTTATATCAATGTTATATTGGTTTAAAAAATATAAAATTGTGGCGGCTACTTCCTTCTCCTTTGTGACTAACTATAGGAATATAGTAATCCCCGTTTAATTGCATAGCATTAAATTGATTTTCACACTTAATTGACCGAAAAATGTGCCAATCTTACGCTCCCATATGAAATGTATGGTGTAATTCCCGTTTAATTAATTCCCGCTTAATTGAATTTCCCGGTCATATGCCCAACAAAAATTTGGATCTTTTAGTTAAATCAATACAAAAAATTCCGCTTAGTTGTCCCCCAAAAAATTACATCACTAAAATAACGTTTAACGAAACTTTAACAAGTAACAATTTAAACAGCTGTTTTTGGCAATACATATTTGTGAAATATGCTGACAAGTGTTTCGACTTTGGTCTTTAACGGGACTTCATTGATTGTGACGTGCAAAACGGAGGAAATCTTAAATAAACCCATTCCACCGAAAGAACTGCTGGGAGCAGTTGATAAACAAATAACAAATAACAAACAACAATAACGAACGTCTTCGAAAATTTATAAGTCTTACGTTATTTAAGTAAAGAGTTGGGAATACGTATATTTTCTTCTTATACTTTTAGTTTTCTTTCCAATAAAAGCGGTTTTGCATAATTGAACGAAAAGTTCAGTTAAACGGGATTTTTTAATTGAGCAATTTTTTTTTTATTCGTTAATTGAATTTCCCGTTTAATTGAACAAACGTGTGTACATTTTTGCTTGTGCAATTAAGCGGGGATTACTGTAAATGCAAGAAAAGTTCTGCTGCATCTCCATTTGACTTAACATATCTCACAACATCACTACAGTCAACTGATCAGTATGAGATATCTGGTGTCGAATCGACGCTTATTGAGAAATACTTAGCTTCAATAATTTCATTAACAAATAATTTAATTTTTTAACTAATTTCGAAAAGAAATTTATTAATTTTTTTTAAATTTAATATAAGAAATTTATCTGTTTGCATGACAAAAATTGTTAGTTTTGAAATTTGGCGAATTTGATTTTGGCGAATATAATAACGAATGGCCTCATTAGAAACCTAATTTTATGCTCAATACGATAATTTATTCAATTGAATAAAAAAAAAAATTATTGTGATAGTTTCAATAATTTTCGAAATTATTATGAAATTATTGCTGTTACTAACAGCGTGATGATGACATGAATCTATTGTTTTGCCCTCTACCAAAAAGTGCTAAACGCGCCAGTCATTAGATGGTCATTAGGGATATTCCGGCACTGCTCTAATAATGATAAGTATTTTTCTCGCACAAAAAACTATCATTTATAGAGAAAAATTTATTGAAAATGAAAAATTTTTTCTATATTTTGATAAAAAATTCACTATTAGAAGTATTTTCTTCAATAAAAACCAATCTTTTGTCAAAAATAAGAAGTATTATTCTCTAAAAACGATATATTTTTATATTTTTCTCTTTTTTATAGAAGCTTTTTATCATTTTTAGAGAATTTTTAGGATCACATTTAGAGAAAAGCATTCTCTGGAGCAAAGTTTTAACCATTTTTCTCTAAATATTATGCCTTTTTTATCATTTTCTGAGAAACTTTTTTTCTGAGTGTACCCTAACCTTTCAGGTTTAGGGTATAATAAACTAAATAAAAATAAACCGAGCAACAACAATGACTTAACACTGCAACAGTGAATTGTTCCAAGAAGTGAGAGATTAAGCGGCCTTAGGCCCGTTAACTCATCTCGATTTTAAACAAAGGTTAGCTTAAACAAAGTTAAAAATGCCTTAACCTCAGTTTAAATTTTAACGCCGATAACTTATCTCAAAAAATTCAAAGTTTAACTTGGTAAGGCAAGTTTAAATTTAAACACAGAAATTCTAGGTATAAAAAATTTAAACTTAGAATTTGTCAAAAATTCTCTGAGAACATTGGAAATATTCTCAATAATAAACACAGAATAAAAAATTAAAAAATCATACTTCAAAAAATTCAAAACAATAAAAAAAGAAAAAACATATTTAAGTTTTGAAAAAAAAATATTACAATGAAACTGACAATTTGTATTATTTTATCAAAAATTTTTGAAATATTTTGATGTTCTACGTGAAAGTTGTAGAATTTTTACTTCAGTGCCGTGAATTTAAACTTCGGAGATCAGTTAACGGGCCTTAGTATGTTTGTAAAAAACAAAAATTCAACATAACAATTTGCGCATTAGACGTGAAGATCAAGCGCAAACTAAATTCAATGCTAGCATGTCAGAAGTTCGGTAGCTTCGTACACACGACTTGTCTGTGAAAGCCGAGTGACTCCCCGAAGCTCTTGTGTGTACTTCTGCTTTAAAGCCTAGACACATTGACTGCGGCTGCAACATAACAACACGAGGTGAAAACGAAAATGTTGGCATGTTGTCTACGACTTGATTAATTTGGATGCAGCGCGATAAGCCGTATTTTCATATATTTTTATTATAAAACATCGAATTATGATTAAAAAAAAAATATAACACAAACACAATGAGAATGAACAATAAAAAACACAAAAGAAGCACGAAATTAAACGAAAACATTAACAAATGCCGATGTTCTTACTCTTGTCGCACGTCAAAATAGAAAAAGTTCTAAATCGACGACAGCAACATTGCAGCAATGACGCATTGTCGTTGCAACATTTTCACCACATTCACCTCCATAAGAAAAGCATGTAAAAAAAATTTGACGTTTGATGCAATGCTGCAGCCGCAGTCAATGTGTCTAGGCTTTTAGTTTATTCAATTTGCAGTTCGTTAATTCCAATAAGTTACGTTCAAGATTAAGCAACAGTGACAGTAGGGCTATTGTCGTAGTATAGCAGTGATGCAAAAAAAAATACCCCTAGTGACTTCACCTATTTGCAAGAAATTTTTAAAGTTTATATTATTTATAGTTTACCAATTCGAAGTGGCCCACAAATAAGCCGCAGTAACAGTGCCTCGATCTCTCCTTACAGTAACTGCTCTTCTTTCATAAATTTTGAGTTTTATTCATCACTTTTCATCAACAACACTTTTCAACAACTTACATAACAATTCAAATAATAGAAACTACAAATCACAATTTTATACAGTTAATCAATATAAACGCGCTAGAGTTTTACAGTACATCATTGGTTATATTTTACCTATTTTTATATTTCTACCCGTTCGTAGATTTTGTAACAGCTGTCAATTTCGTTGTAATAACCGCGATCAGCGTCTCTCAACTTTGTAGACTGTAGAGTGTTTTAGAGCACGAGAGAGTTCAAATCAAAAACTAACAGCTTGAAAGTGACATATTTCTATACTCTTTACTCACACGAATCGGTTTATCTCTCCAATAATAAAACGATAAAAAAGGCGATTGTAATGTATTTTTATAAACTATCTCTTTTTTAAAATACTCACGTCGTGGGCTGGGCAAGATCATACACGTCCTGTAGGATACGTTGAAAGCGTCCTTGACAAATTAAAATTAGGCTTATGTTGAAGAATTTCGACTTGTTACGGATCGTGGCCAGCCTTGCATAGTTTCGGGCTTACGACGCACATTGGCATGATCAGGGTTATTACGTGGTTTACTTATTTTTTCTACTTTTTGTAATAAGGATCTATTCAACATGTAAAAACACACTTTGCAAGTAATATGATCCCAAGAATTGATCTCTTTGGTCACCCAAAGTTGAGCTTTAAAATCGTTTTTTTATTTATCTCACAATGTATTTTTCACTACTTTGTAGGAATGATTGTGAAATCTTTAATTATCAAAGGAATTTACTTTAAACGTACTTTACTAATAGATTTTTTTCCAATAGCAGTTTTGTAAAAATTTACGGATTCCTTAATTTACTTGTTTCTCAAGCTCTTTATTTTTGTTTTATTTTTATAAAGCTTGAACTTTTCTGATTCCTCGAAATACGGATCTAATCATTTCAAACTTTCACCTGGAATATGAGACCAAATTTTTTCACGAGGAGTTGCGAGAGTAAAAGAATTCCCAAGGATAAGCTGTACACAGTTATTTACATTAAAAGACTTCAACATGCTACAATACAAGTTGTTGGCGTTCAAGTTAAATTTTTATAATTTACTAGCAGACCCAACACACGTTGTTTTGTTCCAATTCAATGAATTTGTTCTAGATGGATCAACATATATAGCGCCGGTTAAGTCAGCGCTGAACAGCGATACCTGTTTCAAGAAACATCAAAATAATAAACCATACAACTTACTGCATCCAGAAACTTATGAACGCAAATTTTAATGTTATTCGTTTCATTACATCGCCCACCGGAGTTCAAGATACACCAAAATATACAAATATACACAAAACTCACTGCACCCAAAAACTGCTCTATACAAATTTCTATGTAAATTGTATGACTAGTTTATAGATTCTTTCAAATATTTCTATATTTCGATTCTAGCGCCAACTGGTGGGTCAACAGTTTACAAAATTGTGTAATAAAACCAAACTAACATTTTACCAAAATTTGGTTTTATATGATCCAATAGTTCTTGAGGAATAACAAAACAAAATAAAAAAAAAACAAATTGGCCATTTCAGCCCTTGAAAGGACTGTGACCGAGCTTCTTATGATCAATTGTGTTGTGTGTGTTATTAAATGTTTGCACACAATTGACCGAGAACTGGACCTACATGTTTTATGGCGATTCCGAACGGCTAAAGTTCATGGCATTATTAACTCTCTGAGGTTTGCCATTGTCTGCAGAGACGTGGTGACCGATCAGAAAAATTTTTTTTAATGAAAAAACTTTTCCCCACGACTGGGGATTGAACTCGGGATCCAAGCATGCCAAGCCACACACTTAACCTGCATGCCACGGTCACTTGAGAAATAACGCAATTTATATACAGTGGCACTCCAGTATAACGAACACCAATTTAACGAACTTTCAATACATCCAACTCCTTTTTCGACTGCATTGGTAACTCTATATAACGAACATTGAAACTGTAAGTATTCTATTTAACGAACATTTTACTCTTTTAAGCAAGCTTTGTTCGATTTTGGATTTGTCATGACAATCAATTCATATGTATTGTTATTCTATTAATGTATATATTATGTTCGTATAAACTTATATACGTGTAATAATATGGTTGGCGAATGAATTAACTTTTTCTTTTGATAAAAAACATGAAAAATGTGTTACCGATTTAATGAACTTTTCGATATACCGAACGACCCTGTACATTATATCTTTCGTTATACTGGAGCACCACTGCATCTCAAACTCAGTGCCACCTGATGACTCCATATAAAAGCATAACCTGCTTACAGCCATGACCAACAAACATATGTTCTAAATTTGGTGGCATTTGAATCAGTAGTTTCTGAAATTTGCGGGATCCAACATTAAGATTGTATAATAAGATATATAAAATTCTTTCAAGATATGGGCTCTGAGACCACTTAAAATAAAAAAATAATAGCCTTTTTCAACCATTAAAATAACACAAATAGAAGTTAAACTATTTTCAATATAAAAAAATATAGGAGTCGTCCAGTATACTTACTTACTTACTTAGATGGCGCTTACAACCGTTGGTCGGTTTTGGCCTAGTCTAAGAATTTTCGCCAGCCTCTTTTGTCGTGCGCTTGCTGGCGCCAGTTGGAAACTCCAAGCGTTGTCAGGTTATCCAATGCCTGGTCTTTCCAACGGAGATGCGGTCTTCCTCGTCTGCGTTGGCCACCGCTGGGTACCGAATCCAATATCTTTTTCGCTGGAGCTTCGTCGTTCATTCTCTCGACATGACCTAGCCAGCGAAGCCGCTCAATTTTAATACGCTTGACTATATCGATGTCGGCATATAGCTCATACAGCTCATGGTTCCATCGTATTCGGTACTCGCCATTGACGCAGATTGGACCATAGATCTTGCGCAGGATTCAAGTTATCCTTCGTTTAATCTCAATACTGATATCGTTGGAGGAGTTAATACTGGATCCCAGATAAACAAAGTCCTTCACTACCTCAAAGGAGGTGTTGTCAACAGTGACGTGGTTTCCAAGACGCTGGGACTGTTTGTTTGTTGACACGAGATACTTCGTTTTATCTGCGTTCACTGCAAGACCCATTCGACTCGACTCTTTTTCTAGCCTGGAGAATGCTGCACTGACTTCGCGCGTATTTTGGCCAATGATGTCAATATCATCAGCATACGCCAGCAGCATAACGCTCTTATAGAAAATTGTGCCGCTGCGTCTCAGGTCAGCAGCTCGGATGATCTTCTCCATTACTATATTAAAGAAGTCGCACGATAAGGAATCACCTTGTCTGAAACCTCGCTTGGTATCGAACGGAAGGGAGAGGTCCTTCCCGATTTTCACTGCACTGCTTGTGTTGTTCAGTGTCATCCTGCAAAGACGTATTAGCTTCGCAGGAATACCAAATTCAGACATGATGGCATATAGGTGACTCCTTATTGGACTGTCGAAGGCGGCTATGAAATCGACAAAAAGATGGTGTGTATCGATTTGTTTTTCGAGGGTCTTTTCCAAGATTTGTCGGAGCGTGAAGATCTGGTCGATAGTGGACTTTCCAGGTCTGAAGCCACACTGATAAGGTCCAATCAGTTGGTTGACGATGGGCTTCAGTCTTTCACACAATACGCTCGACAGGACCTTATATGCGATATTTAGAAGGCTAATCCCACGGTAGTTGGCGCAAATGGTGGGATCGCCTTTCTTGTGGATTGGGCAGAGCACACTGAGGTTCCAATCATCTGGAATGCATTCTTCCGACCATATTCTGCATAGAAGTCTGTGAATGCATTTAAACAGAGCTTCGCCTCCGGTCTTAAACAGCTCAGCCGGTAGGCCATCGGCTCCTGCGGCTTTGTTGTTTTTAAGCCAAGCTATAGCTGTTAAGACCTCATTATAGTCGGGCAGCGGAACTTGAACGCTGTCATCCATAATTGGGGTTTCCGGGATATCATCTCCACTGGCGGGATTGTTGACAGCGTCGCCATTTAAAAGTCTAGTGAAGTGCTCCCTCCATAAAATCAGTGCACTCTGGATATCTGTCACTAGATTCCCATTTTCGTCCTTGCAGGAAGAGGCTCCGGTCTTAAAACCATCGGCCAGGCGTCTTATTTTTTCGAAAAATTTTCGAGTCTCATTCCTGTCGCCATGCATCTCAATTTTCTCGCACTCACGCATTTCCGCCTCTCGTTTTTTTCGCCTGAAAATGCGTCTCTCTTCCCTCCTCTTCTCTCGGTATCGCTCCTTAACAGCACGCGTCACAACCGACTGCAGGGTGGCTTTGTAGGCGGCGTCCTTCTCTGCAGTGGCGTCGCGACACTCCTGGTCGTGCCACTGGTTTCGGCGAGGGCGGTGGTAGCCTATCACCTCTTCGGCAGCCGTACGCATAGAGTGGGATATGTGCGTCCACTGTCCGCATATATCGTCGATCGGAGGAGTGCTTTCTTGAAGCAGGAGTGAGAGTCGAGTAGCGAAGGCTTCGGCCGTCCGTTTTGACTGCAGCTTGTCGACGTCTAGCTTTCTTTGTGTAGGATTGCGAGCATTCTTAGCTGCGCACAGACGTGTGCGGATCTTGGCTGCGACAAGATAATGATCCGAGTCTATGTTAGCACCACGAATCGTGCGTACGTCTAGTACACTGGAAGAGTGCCTTCCGTCAATCAAAACGTGATCAATTAGGTTGCATGTTTTTTGATCAGGGGACAACCAGGTGGCCTTATGAATATTGAGATGCTTGAATCTAGTGCTACTAACGACCATGTTTCGTGCTGCGGCGAAGTCAATCAACCTCATTCCGTTATCGGATGTGTTGTCGTGGAGGCTGAACTTTCCGACTGTAGGACCAAATATGTTTTCCTTACCCACCTTGGCGTTGAAGTCACCAAGCACGATTTTTATGTCATGACGGGGGCAGCGCTCGTATGCGTCTTCAAGGCGCTCGTAAAAACTTTCTTTGGTCTCGTCATCTTTTTCTTCTGTCGGAGCGTGCGCACATATTAGGCTTATGTTAAAAAATTTAGCCTTGAAGCGAATTATGGCAAGTCGTTCGTTCACAGGAGTGAATCGCAGGACATGATGCCGTATTCTCTTGCCAACTACAAATCCGCATCCAAACTCGTGCTTCTCCGCATGGCCGCTGTAGTAGATATCACAGGATGCTTGCCGTAAGCAACCATTCTTTTCATTCTTCATTCTTTTATTCATTCTTAAACTTTTCATTGAAATATTTTTATTACATGGTAATAAAAGTATGGTATGATAGTTTTTTGACGTTTCCAGGAGACACCACGCGGAGGTTTGAGTCGACTTGAGACGATTTCGACATGGATAATGCTGGCCTCGCCAAGTTGAGGCAGTCAAACACGTTGCCATGTGAAGATCGCCCCCTTATCTCCCAAGTCGTCCAGTATAACGAACGATATAATGTCCGAGGCCGTACAATAAATCGAACTTTACGTTATATCGAACCAATTTTTTTTTACCAAAAAAGGAAAGTTCAGTTAATTTGATCTTATGTTACCCCAATTCTTTTGTCACTTAAAGCAAAAATAAAAATAAATAATATGGTACTAAGAACATATGAAAGCTTTCAATAAAACAAAATGATTACTTATTTTTTGTAAGAAAAAAATCGCCAATCAGTGTTTGTTTCTTGGCACGCGTAATACTCAGGTCAACAGGGTTTTCTGCAAGATTCGTAGAATAGAAATTTTTGCAAGTTCAAAGTTAGACGATTCAAGCGTTTTTGCTATAATTTTTCCAATTTGCGACATATCCCCATCCAAATTTTTGTTCCTCTGCAGCATGTTCCTCTGCAACAAGACCCTTGGATGGTGGTGATGATTCGTAAATCATTGTCCGTTTTTCGTTTGCGGTAGTTGTCAACTTTGTTGTGTTCATTTATCATTCAATAAGCAGCGCTGTACAACACTACGACCTTCCACAAGTCACGGCTAGCCTCTTTATCGTCACCTTAACATAAAAAGGACATAACTCATAAATTTATAATTTTACAGGAAGATAAAAAAATTTTAATAACTTCTTTAGAATAACATAACATTTATAAAACAATATTTAATGCAGATTGTAATGAAATTCGTCAACAAATTCAGTATTTTAAATCATATATTAGTTTGTTTTTGTTTCATGGAGGGTTTTCTAAAGCTGGTTCTACACGACATGACATTGTCTTAAGATATGTCAAAAAAGTCGTCCCAAATTTGATGTCACATCGTGTGAAAGCTCAGAAACAGATAGCCTAGACACATTGACTGCGGCTGCAGCATTGCGTCAAACGTCAAATTTTTTTTACATGCTTTTCTTATGGAGGTGAATGTGGTGAAAATGTTGCAACGACAATGCGTCATTGCACCAATGTTGCCGTCGTCGATTTAGAACTTTTTCTATTTTGACGTGCGACAAGAGTAAGAACATCGGCATTTGTTAATGTTTTCGTTTAATTTCGTGCTTCTTTTGTGTTTTTTATTGTTCATTCTCATTGTGTTTGTGTTAAGTGATTGTTTTTTAATGAGAATTCAATGTTTAATAATAAAAATACGGCTTCTAATGCTGCATCCAAAATAATCAAGTCGTAGACAACATGCCAACATTTCGTTTTCACCTCGTGTTGTCATGTTGCAGCCGCAGTCAATGTGTCTAGGCTAAGAGTCTGGTGACAATGTTAGCCGATACACATTGACTGCAACATGCGTCCGCCGACAAAACGAAAACTAGTCGTCAGAGAGAATTTTGCAGTGTTCTCGACGACTTGATTATAATGAATGCAACAGCAACAATCTGTATTGCTGTGTTTTTGATGAATTTTATTTACTTTATTAACTTATTTTAAAACAAAACAATAATCACAAGACTCACACAATGGAAAACGCACAGCTAGCTGGAATATAATTAAAACAAAATCGTAAACAAGCTTCAGAGTACTCTTTTGTCGGCTGTCAAATTAGAAATAGATTGAAGTCTGCGGCTGCAACATTTGTCGCCGAATCCTCTCTTTGTCGTGCTGCAGGCAAAAATTACACTTACATAAGAAGACATGCGTTCTATTTTTGACGTTTGTTGTTCGTGGCAGGTAGCAGTCAATGTGTATCGGCTATGTCTTGCAACTTTTTTTGACACATTCATTTTTAGAATTGTTTCAATTTTCGTAAGACTTTCCATGTGACACAGGGTTGATTTCAAAGAAAAACGAAGTGAGCTGTTTTCTGTTACATTTTTTTAGATGTATCTTTTCCAACGTATTCAGAAAAGAGATTTGGTGACATTCTTGCAAAATTTTGAAAAAAATTTGTTTTTAGCAGAAACAGCTGTTGTTTGCATTTTTGTCACAAAGAAATTACGTTCATGTGGAAGCAAATTTAAAACTACTTTTCACATAAGAACACATTTGACAGTCAGACGAAAATTCGTATTATGACAATGTCATGTCGTGTAGAACCAGCTTAGCAGAAAATATAAAAAACACAATTTCAAAAAATTATGAGTTTCGCCCTTTCTATATTATAGCCTAGACACATTCACTGCGGCTGCAACATAACAACACGAGGTGAAAATTAAAATGTTGGCATGTTGTCTACGACTTGATTAATTTGGATGCAGCTCGATAAGCCGTATTTTCATATATTTTTATTATTAAACATCGAATTATCATTAAAAAAACAAATATTTAACACAAACACAATGAGAATGAACAATAAAAAACACAAAAGAAGCACGAAATTAAACGAAAACATTAACAAATGCCGATGTTCTTACTCTTGTCGCACGTCAAAATAGAAAAAGTTCTAAATCGACGACAGCAACATTGGTGCAATGACGCATTGTCGTTGCAACATTTTCACCACATTCACCTCCATAAGAAAAGCATGTAAAAAAAATTTGACGTTTGACGCAATGCTGCAGCCGCAGTCAATGTGTCTAGGCTATTAAGGTGACGTGATATCTAAATGCGTGGTGACCGTGAAATGCAGGTTAAGTGTGTGGCATGCTCGGAGCCCGAGTTCGATCCCCAGTCGCGGCGAAAAGTTTTTTCAATAAAAAATTTTTCTGATCGGTCACCAACTCTCTGCAGACAATGGCAAACCTCAGAGAGTAAATAATGCCATGTAAAGCTTCTTGAGAACATGAACTTTGGCCGTTCGGAGTCGGCGTAAAACATGTAGGTCCAATTCTCGGTCAATTGTGTGCAAACATTTAATAACACACACAACACAATTGGTCATAAGAAGCTCGATCAAAGTCCTTTCAAGGGCTGAAATGGCCAATTTGTTTTTTTGTTTTGGTTTTATATCTTAAAGCTACTTGTAGCCGGTCCGGTGGCTTGCAGTTAAGCCCTGCAAATTTTCAATATAATCAACGGGTATGACTTTTTGTTTACTTATTACAAAATATACTTTCTTCGCAAATTTATATTTATTATTTTATTGCTTTGATTTTATGAAAACATAAATCGGAGTTTTGAATTTTTAATTCAACAAACTAGTTGAAGCGGTTACATGGATGACATCGGAGTACAATGACATTTCACAACATAACTTGTAAATCTTTTCGACCTTTACAACTATGTGTCATGGTTTGTTTTGAAATAACAAAGTTTTTTAAAATAATAAAGGTTTTTAGAGCTAAAATGCTATTTTAAAATTTTGTTATTCATAAATATGTTATCTCAGCTTTTTTGTCAAAATATGAACACTTTCAATTTGAAGTGGGAACAGTGTAAAAAATGGTTTGTGAATTTGATAAATTCAATAATTTTTTGTTTATTTGCTACAATTTTATCATTATTTTGACATTCAAATATTCACAAAATTTTGTTATATTTGTTTTGTTCTGAACAAATTGTCACTTTTTATTTTCAATATTTGAAATGTTTTGCCATTTTTTTATATTTTTTAAAATAGTTTGAAGTATTTTTGACAATATTTGTGCTCAGATGAGAGTAAAAATTTTAAAATTGCTTTATCAAGGTTTGAATAATGTGCTTGATATTTTTCTTAACAAGGCTTTATAAGAGGCTCATAATTTTTTATGAATACAGCTAAAAAAAAGAAAAATAAAAAATTTGTTTATTTTGATTTTTTTAACCCATGGTATGGTCGCGACAATTTAAAAAAATTGTTTTTTTGGAAATAAAAATTACTGGTATTAGGCAAAAGATGGCTTGTAGAATATAACCCAGGAACACTAAAAATATAATTTTTTTAAAAATTCCTCTGGCTTAATTTCTCCAAACGACCATATATTTTTTTTATATTTTAATTCGTTTTATTAATTTTATGTCTAAACGGCAGCTTTTTTATATAGATTTATATAGAAATATATTAAATTTGGTCTCGAACAATAATTTAATCATTTACTGGTTTACATCTACTACTCTTACAACATACAACAGTTTCTCAATCTTTTCCTTTCCAATCACATATTATTAATCAAATTTATTATTTATAACTAATAACTTGCTAATAAAACTCATTGTAAATATTTTAGCTTTCTTTAATGTTAATTTTTTGTTGGTTTTCAATGATTACATTTTTTTGCATCCTATTAATGCTCGCATTCTTAACTGTTAATATAGTATTTTAAATAGTTTTTGATATTTTAAGTTTATGTTTGTAAATTTATTTAAAAAAAAAAAAAAAAAACAAAAAACAGAAACAACATTAATTTTAACATGGCTGTTCAATTTGTTGTACAAAAATACTCGAAAGTTGTAGCCTTTATTTTAAATTTATCAAAGTATAAGCTAGATGATTTGTTTTAGCCAATTTAACTTAATATAAAGCTTGAAATGTGGATTGAACTACGCCTGCAACGTTTTCCAAATAAACAAATAAATAAATATATACGTATTTTTTATATAAATATAAAAGTACATAACAACCAACCAAAGCAAAAGTATTTAATAAACTTAAATGGAGTTTAGCCAAAACACGTGCTCCAGTATTCTTACCATCTATAGTTATATTAACTCTATCGATATTGTTCCTATGTTTTTTATATTTCTTAATTGAAATTCAATTCATTTTTACGTAATCGTATATCTACATATGAATGTCAATATTATTTAATTGATTTTATTGGTGTTCAAGTTTCATACTTTTCTAATTTAAAAGATTTCTTATTTGTTTTTATTTAAATGAATTTCATTTTGGCCGAAAAATGCATTCTTTCGATTTAGTTTCTTTTACTCCCTTAATATGGGTTTTCTGTTGCCACTGTTTCCATCTATGTATTAGTTCTCTTTGTATATACATATATATTATATCCAAAATAAACTGTGTTCTTAATTGGAATTACGTACCTGAGCGAATCTGTTTCATATTTCCTGTCATTAGATTTTAATTTTTGACATTTTGGCTTTGAATTCTGGCATGATCATTGTTGAAAACGTTACCATAAATCCGTTTAAATACTTTTTAAATAAAAAAACTAGTCGTTATTTCGAAGTAATTGTTAAAGTCTTTTTGTCGATATGTTCTCACACTACAACAACAAACTAAAACACGCTGCTAAATATACATATATAAGATCATGAACAAATTAGGCAAAATAAAGTCTCAGAAAAACAAGTAAATCGGTAAAAATAAAATTTAGAATAAAATATAATATTTACTGATATATTCTCCTGATTAATTTAATTAAAGCAGAACTAAACTATGCTTAACCCTTACGCCGATTTACACAATGCCTTCTAACGTATCTGTTGAAAAGTAAGTGCTTTTTATTTTCAAAACATACAGCTTCACCACATCAGCCCAATATCACAAGAAATCATTTTTTATTGCGATAATTAGCACAAGGTAACAGTTGAAAACCGCTTTTATTTTTTTTTTTTTTTGTGGAAATTGAGCCAACTCGTACATACATTTTTGCTAAAGATCTCTGTTGCATAGTAATCTTTTGTTTTGAGCTAATCCAAACACAAATCTAGTCCGAGATCTAATTCCAAATTGCCAAAACTTGGAAGATTTTTTAATGTAGTAGATGCTTTAAAAAGTGTATCATTAAATAAAATTATATTTTTATTATACTTTTATATTATTCTATATGTATATATCATATATAACAAATTAGAGAGCATAATAAAATATTAGGATCCTTCCTCATTTAAACTGATTTCATTAATTTTTTTTTTTTGTTGGAAAATGTTCACAAAATTTCACATCTGTTTATTTATTTGTTCCACTCTCCACCTATCCTCCTGCGCTGTATAAGGTTCCATGATGAGGAGCACGCGAATTTGCTAAACTCCATGTGGCTTACAGCCATCACCTTTTTGTGTGTGGGCTATGGTGATATTGTGCCAAACACATATTGCGGACGTGGTATTACTTTAACCTGTGGCATGGTGGTAAGTATATAAATAATCATGAACCAAAATTAAATATAAAGCTAAATCTAACTTGAATGCTACAACATCTCAGTGCGAATGATGAAAAAAATAGCAATATGATTTTGACTCATATTAAATCCGTCGATTTCGATAAATTTAAGAATTTAATTAAGCATTTAATAATATAAATGGATACATTAAAACTGAATTCAAATAAATAACTATTGGTAATGATTCATCTCAAATATTTCTATTCTGACCACAATACCTGACGTTTTAGGCGATCGAAAGTTCAATCCATAGCTCAACAATGAATCGTAGTTAGTAGCTTTTCTTTCACTGCTGGCATATTATCTATCACATTTGTGTATTATATATATATGTGTATATTATATATATATATATATATATATATATATATATATTGCAAACTATTTTCTAAGTATTTGTAGTATGTAGACTTGTTTAACTACTACTACCTCCTCCATATTACCATAACAAACTACTATACTCTCCAATATTCTACGCTAACCTGAGCTCTCCTACTCTATCTACTACTTTCTTCTGCTCTATAGAAAAATTTATGTCTTTTATTATTATTTTCTTTCCAACCATATATTATGTGTCTCAACCCGTACAGGTTTCATGACGAAGAACATGCAAATCTTTTGAATGCTATGTGGCTGATAGCAATAACGTTTTTAAGTGTTGGGTTTGGTGATATTGTTCCAAATACATATTGTGGACGTGGTATTGCCGTTAGTACTGGAATTATGGTGAGTTGATAATCGTTCAATAACATGACAGCAGAAAACTAGAAAACATAAAAAACCGAAGTATAAGGATTATATGCATTCGAAATTAATTGAAAGGTTCTGCACCACGATATTTTTATTCCTAAGGGCACCAACGCACCGAGAAGCGTGAAAAAAAAGCCAATGTTCTAGATTTTTTTTTAAGGAAACCCATTGCAGTTATCAAACCGATTCTTTTTATAAATGATAGTACACATTTTTAAGAATATACAAATTTTTTTAGAATATACAATTTTGTCAAAAATCGAAATTTTAAAAATCGCCTATGACAAAGACTAGATTTTACTATCCAGTTTAATAATCTTTTTGTTTTTTTTTTATTTTGATGATTACAAATAAAGCAGGAGTGTGCACCGCGGAGGTCCTTCTTTTTGAGGTACTTTACGGAACACTGAATTACTCGGCGAATATTGAATATTTTTCAATAAAAATGTATATGTTTTTAAAAATGTGTACTATCATTTATAAAAAGAATCGGTTTCATTACTGCAATGAGTTTCCTTTAAAAAAATCCAGAACATTGGCTTTTTTTCGCACCTCTCGATACGTTGTTCCCCTTAAGAGAAATAAATTCTGTTTTTAGAATGATAATGCAATATTCTTTTTGTTATGTTAAATAATTTTATTACTTCATAAAAAATCATATTATTTGTATATGTTATGTTTTAAAACGAAATAGAAATCCATTCTAAAGAGTGAACTTTTTCCTTGAGATAATCTTTAAGCTTATTACCCACTGAATTTTTCTATCTATGCTGTCAGTGGAGAACAAATTAAAAACAAATCAAATAAAACAACAAATTAATCGGACAACAAATTAAAAGACCGGCGCACAAACTAAATTTGTCTTGCTTAGTATCATTTTTATTTCCCCAATTGAGCCTGCGTAAGGGGCATATTTATTTTGTCACGGTGTGTGTAACGCTCATAAGGATTAAAAACACTTGAGTTGATTAACCCATGTCCGTCTGTCGACACGACTACTGCCGTAATTTTCATTATATCGTAATGAAATTCAATACTTGAGCTAAATATACATACATTTTTTTAAAAAGTGGTATTCAAGGTCGAAAATTACTGAAATCGGACCTAAACCATGCCTTCTCCCATACAACTGCGAAATTTAAAACTCTAAAAAGAGGCTAATATTTAAGCCAAAATATAATATTTGATATATATATGTAGCTTATATCAAAACGATGATAAAAAAATGCGCGTAATCCGACTACGAACACGACCACCTCCCATAGAACCCACAATAGAAAAACTCTATAAAGCTATAGGAAAAACGTACATTTTTTGATACAACGGTCAAAACATCTCAAGAGGTTTGAGAGTTAGTCTTACAGTCCGCGAATAAAAGTAGCACTTTTTGAACTTTTCATATAATTATCAAGATTCATGTTAAAAGTTGAATACATATATATCAGAATAAAGAAAAAGAAATGGTTCATACTTCAGCTAAAATTTTAAAATTTAATTGATAAGGTAATTTTAAAAATTAGTCAATTATTAATTTTCACTGCGAAAAAAAGATAGCACTCTTGAACTAAACTTGACAGAAAATATAAAAAATTATTAAGCTTAGTTCTTTTTTTATTGTTTAGTACTTGGTTGGTTTTCCGTTACATTTTATGACTTCCATCATTCGTTTTGGATAGAGATTTAAATAATTTTTTATGAGCTTTTGGGGTAAACGCTCCCATTCTCCTCGTAAATACATTTTTTAATTCACGTACATTATCATATTGGCGGTTTTCACTAAAAACTGCTCGCGCCAGACTGCCCCAACAATTTTCGATAATATTTAGATCCGGTGATCGAGCTGGCCATTCCAAAGTATTGACATTGTGTTCACTGAAAAAGTCTTTAACCACTTTGGCAGTCGCGTTATCCTGTTGAAAAATCATCGGTTGATCAACAATATTGTGTGCACGTCGAGTAATTTCATTGCCAATAAGTTGAATATAGTCAAGGCTTTTCATTTTTGTCTGCACAAATTTTATTTCGGTTTTACCGTGGAATCCTATTCCGGCCCAAATCATGACACTTCCTCCACCAAACTGACGTCGACTAAGAATTTTTTCTTCTCTTCGAAGATCATGATAATAAAAATGCCAACCATCTGGACCATCCAAGTTGAATTTTTTTTTCATCGGTGAATAACACTCGACGCCATTTTTTCTTCCAAGTAATCTGCTCTCCGCAAAATTCAATCTGGCTGCTTTGTGCGACTCTGTTAAGGGGGGCTTTTTTCATCATTTTTTTACGCTTTATTACATCAGATGTCTTAAGAAGTATTTGAATATAACGGACTATTAGTGCAAACACCATCTTGAGCACCAATTTGGCGCGCAGTTAAACTTGAATTTGAGCATCGTAAAATAGCACGCGTTTTTCTCTTTCGCTTAAAGCATGAGGGCGTCCTGGACTGTGTGTATTTCCGTAATTTTTTGGATCTTTAAGAAAGTTCATAATCACTTTTCTACTTCTATTCAAGTTTTTTCCTATTTCAGCCACTTTAAAATTTTGATCAGAAAGATTTTGAATCACTTGTATTTCCGCGTGAGTTAATTTCTTTCCACGACCCATTCTTGGCTAAATATTAAAAAATTGATCACTCAATTATACCAACGAAACGAAACTACTCAGAATATTAAAGATCATCGCTTATTGACGTCTGAAATGCAACAAAAAGTGCTATCTTTTATCTACAAATTTTTAACAAAAGTGCTATTTAAATAACCGTTAAACCGATTTCGGTATGATATTGTTGCTTAAAAAATTTGTAAACATTTATTAGTTGATTACAAAAACAAATTTAACTTAATTTTGTTTTTGTTGTTGCTAATTGGCTGCAAATTTATAAACTGCTATATTTTATTCGCAAACTGTACATAATTTAAGGATGAGAAACCAGATGGCGTGCTCAGATTTTTTTCCATCATGTCAAAATTTCGTTTAAAACCACTTTAAATGTGTAAAAACTACATATATTTTGGTATAACAAAGTCTTATTAGCCTATCAACTCGAAAAATGTAAGCACGGTTTCTATATAACAAGACTACGCTTAACAACGTGGTTTTTTCCTGACACGTAAAAATTTTCTGATATACCCAGATGAAAATTTTAATATTTTCAATTACTCAAATAAAAGTAAATTCTTTATATTCCAAAAAGATATAACATTTTTTTATACCAAAATGTATGGAATTTCTACATATTCAAAATTGTTTATCACGAAATGTCGAAATATCGGAATGGAAAAAGATCTGAGAACGCCATCTTGTTTATCATCCTTCAATTATGTAAGATCGGTTATCAAACCGTTGAGATTTTTTTTAAGGGTCGATTTCGTTGTACCACATAATATTCATAACTGTCAACTCGCTGGCTGTTTTCACCAAAACGAATAAAGTGGAATCCGTCCCCTGTCTTAACCGGCACCCCCTGTAATCCGACATGTCCATTATTATTGAATACATATTTTTTGATAATCTTCGCTTATCATCGGATCTATAAGTTGTCAGATTAAAAGATACTCTTTTCAAAAAAAATTCCGGACTATAGGGGTTCTACTATATAGTACTCTATAAAGCGACAAATTTTATATTTCAACACTGCATTGCAAAACGTTTGTGGGATTACCGGGGGTCCTCTGTAAAAGAAAAAAAGAAGGTCGTCCTTCGAAATTATATACAAAAAAAGTCGAGCAAAAAGTGCCAATTATGACAGTCGCAGCAAAAATATTTAAGCTACAAAAATAATTTGGGAGTTTTTTTAACAAAAAAAGATCAAAACAATTGAGTTTCATCATCAAAAATGCCATAAAATTTCACACCCGCCAAAAAAAAAATTCATGGAAAGTCTTACGTAATAAAATGTCTGGCGAAAGAAAGAAAATAAAAAACCTCCACCTTTATTTTTAAAAGGTACAAGGCAAATATTTTTTGAAATATTTTCAAGTAATTTTATGCCATTTTTGATGATTTAAATGAAAAGCGGATAGCTATTTCCCAGTAACGATGGCTGAAAATGCCAAATCATAGGCAAAATGCAATGTAAGTGAAGGTTGAACATTTCGGCTTTTTTAATGTTGTACAGCAAGATTCACAAATAAATTCTTGCTCGTTCCAGCGACTACCATCATAAGAGCGATTAAAAACTCTGTTGTACTCTTGCAAAACTCCAAAATTGTTTTTAAAATTAAGCCAATGACTTAAATAAATATAGAAAAATTTATTACGTTTGTCACACATGAACATTGTTATTGAACACGATTTCTATCAAATTGTACATGATGTTCAATGAAAACAGTTTAAGAAAAAGTAATAAAAAAACCTCAAATTTAGAAAAAAAAACACAATAGGGGTATTCACACTGCCTTGGGTAGTTGGGTAGATTGGCAAATGCCATACATTTTGTTTTTGTAAAAGAGCCATTCTACCCAAGTACCCATCTACCAATCTTCTCTAGCTGACCCCATGACTTGTTTGGGTAGATTGATTGAGTACTTTTTTTATGGGTTGCCACCTTTTCCAAAAGTAGGCAATAATTGAATTGACAAGAAACTAAAACAAAGTAAGTAAATTATAAGTGAATTAAATAGACAAATGTGTAAAATTGAAAATTTAAATTTTTAAAAATTTTTGAGATAAAAATTATTAAATGCCGCAAAGTTCACGATAAAAATTACTTCTATATAAAATAACTTTTTTACGCCCGTACAATGGCCTAAATTTTGCGCTCATAAAATGACATAAATAATGTTTTCTAGCTGTCACTCATCTCTCATCAGCTGTTATTCTACAAGTACTCAATTGCAGTTAAGGGTACCCGCAGTAATCAAAAGTACTCAATCTACCCGTACCCAACTACCCAAGGCAGTGTGAATACCCCTAATATTTTTATATTGTTGTTGTGATCCTAAAATTGATTAAAGTTGAGTCTGTGACATTCTTTAAAATCTATTTTCAATTTGATTTAAACATTTATTTAATTGCGTTCAAATTGTTAATAAATATATTTTATGAATCTATATAGGACTAGTGTCGTCTCTATGTATAAAAAGTTTCGTCTTTCAGTATCTGGTTAAAATTTTAAAATCGGTTAACAATCGGGAAAGTTATAGGCCAAAAAGTTGGGAAAAGGTAGGCAAAATCGGTTTTTTAACTGTAATAAGAAAAAAATTTTATATAAACTCACCGAAGTATACCAGTAATCAATAATCCGGTTGAAAAAAGAAGAACAAATCATTATTGGAATATTGAAATGTTGTGAGTTTCTGTAATGTCGCCAGGGTTGCCATTTGTCAATAAATGTGTACTTTAAAATTTAAATTTTAAATTTAAAGTTTAAATGAATAAGCTGAATGTAGCTTAAATAAGAAATTATTTAATTTAATGAGGAATAAAATATTCTAAAGTTAGCAATCAGTTTTGCTTTACAAAAAAAACGAGTGTGCTTTTAACCACACGACTGAAGTAAAACTTCTTAAGCTCCATCTATATAGCTTCCTACTTTGTTTTCTAAATAAAGTACATAAAAAACAATGTAGCTATTGATGCAAATCTTTATTTGGAATGATAGTTCGGTTCTTACAACTCAAGGTTTAAAAACTTTCTTCTTCAAATGTTGCCCACGACCAGCTCCTACACTGAGAAAACTAAATTTTCAAAATGCAGAAAAAAGAAGACGCAGAATTCCGTTTAAGAAGTAACCTTTTCTACTTTGTCTTTTTAGTCCGATTAAAGTTTTGTCCATTTTGCACATATTTTTTATTTATCTTCCGAAAATTAACAAATAAATTAATAACACTCAAGTAATGGACTTCAAATCGAGACCAAAGCACAGAAAAAGTTAAAAGTAAGCATGATATATAGAGCAAACAAAATGTCAAGTTCTTTCGGTCATTTCGTTTAGTTTGATTGGTTGAGATCATTGAAAGAAGGTTCATTAGTTGAAAAGAAGGTTTAATAAATGCCTTTTCCATTGGTGCCACTTTCGTCTTGGTCCGATGAATAGTTTGCGAGCTACACTAAATTTTACTATTCATTTCAAAATAAAATTAAGACCCCGATTTTTTTAATCGGATGGTAGTCAAGCTAAGCGAATGCCCTTTCCATTGGTGCCACTTTCGTGTCTGTCCAATGTTTAGTTTGCGAGCTATACTGAAATGAGTAGTGGGATGCAGATTATTGATCATCCAAATTAATTTGCATTGAAAACAAAAATAACAAGTGATCCAGAATGAAACCTGGATCATTTCTTAAATCCAAAATAGATGTGTTCATTTCCCATATTTAGTTTACTTTCTACTAGACGCACTAACCAACGCTTGCTCTGTTGGAGGCATATAATAGGCGTGTTTTATTCGCTCCGGTGCCAAGCCGCTGGTTCATCTCGTTGAACTGGTTTTTGTTTCGCTACGGCTCCATAGATGTCGCTATATTTTCTTTTTTCCTTGATTCGTAGTCACCCATTACCATCAACTGGAACAGCTGTGCTTATTTATTAACAATAAACAAGATAAATGAATACGAAAGAATCGTAAGTTTATTTTTTAAAATTTTTTAACATCAAATAAACTTTTTGTTAGCCGGCGAAAATGCACGAAGGAGGAAATGCGTGCATTGCTTGATGCCTCTGGCAGCCGTCTAGAAGACTTCAAGCATCCTGTTTGGAAGAAATATGGAATGGCGTCAGTTATGGAAGATCTCATGAGCAGAGGAATCTGTGTAACATTCAATTATAATTTTTTAATTATTTTATTGCATAAATTGCTAGGTCCAGCCAACGAGCGTTAATATGCTGCAGAATCAATTGTATTAATTGTTTTGGAACCAGCTGTTTGATCTTGTCATCGCCGACAATACCCCAAGCAGTCAGTAGCTAAACTTAAAAAAGTTTAACCAATGCGATCTAGTCTTTCATTAGGTTAAAACAGAACGAATAAAACACAGCTAATAGACAGAGCCATCTATTGGGTAATATCATAAAACTAAATACGATCCAAGTCACTGAGTAACGCTGAGTAGAGAACAAATGCTTCGAATCAGTTCGTATAAAATAAAAATAACGAAACAAAAACAAAGAAAGCAACAGACAGAACATGCAAGCATCTAATAATGATTGATTTTTAACCGACTTCAAAAAGGAGGAGGTTCTCAAGTTGGTTGGTTTCTCTGTTTTTTTTTTTTTTGTGAATGTATGTACATCGATTACTCTTAAAATACTTGCCTGATTGCCGTAATTTTTTGTTCACATATAAAGACCATCAACGCGAAGGTGCCCGTCTATAAAAGTGGGCGGTATTTGACAAAGGGGCGGTATTTGTGGTGACCGTGGCATGCAGGTTAAGTGTGTGGCCTGGCATGCTCGGAGCCCGGGTTCGATCCCCAGCCGCGGCGAAAAGTTTTTTTCAATAAAAAATTTTTCTGATCGGTCACCACCTCTCTGCAGACAATGGCAAACCTCAGAGAGTAAACAATGCCATGTATGTAAAGCTTCTTGAGAACATAAACTTTAGCCGTTCGGAGTCGACATAAAACATGTAGGTCCAGTTCTCGGTCAATTGTGTGCAAACATTTAATAACACACACAACACAATTGATCATAAGAAGCTCGGTCAAAGTCCTTTCAAGGGCTGAAATGGCCAATTTGTTTTTTGTTTTTTTGACAAAGGGGCGTGTCGCTATAAGAAAAACACTGTATCTCAGTATATATTGACACTAGGGTAATAAAATTCACAGTAAAATTACAAGGGTAGGCACAAATATTAAAAGCTACTGTTAAATAAGTGGGCGTAATTCGAAAAAGGGTGTGGCAATATTGGAAAAACTCTGTTTATCGAATAAAACTAACATTAGAGTACTGAAATTTAGTACAGATGTAGACACAATTATTGAAATGGGTATCAATAAAGTGGGCGTCATTGAAAAAAGGGGTGTGGCAATATTAGACAATTACTGTGTCTCTAATAATATTGACACTAGGGTGCAGAAATTTAGTACAGCGGTAGGCACAATTACTACAAATTTTTGTATTGAAAAAAAAATGGGTGTTATTTAATAAGGGGTGTGGCAATATTGAAAAAACACTGTATCTCGAATACTATTGACACTAGGATACTAAAATTTAGTACAATTGTAGGCACAAGCATAGCAAATTACTGCCAATAATGTGGGCGGTATTCGATAAAGGGGTGTGTCACTATAATAAAAACACTGTATCTCAGTAAATATTGACACTAGGGTACTGACATTTACAGAAAAACGCAAAGGTAGGTACAATTCTAAATAATGACGGTCAATTAAGTGAGAGTTATTCGGCAAACAGGTGTGGCAATATTGGGAAAACACTGTATCTCGAATAATATTGACGCTAATATACTGTGTGAGAGGTAGACACACTTATAAAAAATTGCTGTCAATAAAGTGGGCGTCATATAGGGTGTGGCAATATTAGAAAATACTTTACCGAAGACTATTTACACAAGGGTACTGAAATGAAGTACAGAGGTAGGCACAATTATTACAAATGAATACCGTGGAAGTGGGCGTTATTCAACTAATAGGTGTGGCAGTGTTTAAAAAAATTTTATAATATTGACACAAGGGTGATAAAATTCATTGTAAGAATGGGTAGAATTATTGAAAACACTATGACAAAGTGGGCGACATTCGACAACGAGGCGTGTCACTATTAGAAAAAACACTATATCTCAGTCAATATTGACACTAGGGTATTGAAATCAATACAAGAATAGGTAGAGTTATAACAAAACACAATTAAGAAAGTAGATTAGATTCAACAAAGAGGCGTGTCACAATAAGAAAAACCCTACATTTCAGTTAATATTGAAACTTGGGTACTAATATTTGGTAGGTGGGTAGGTAGAATAATTTAAAAGGTGGGATAGATTATAAATAGCGTGAGGCATTTTGAGGAAACTACTGTAAATCGGTTAATACTGATGCTTGGGAACTCAAATTTGGTGCAGGGCAAGGTTGAATTATTATAAAGTATGATCAATAAAGTTCATAGTCATAGAAGTATGATCAATAAAGTTCATAGTCGGGATTCAAAAAAGGGCATGACACTTTAATAAAAATTGTAGAGAGGCAGAAATTGAAAATAAGCAACAAACCATGAAATAGTAAACTAAACTTTTAATAATAAAATTTCATAAATCAAATTTTCCTTAATAATTCTTGCAAAAATTTTAAAAAATTCAAAAGAGTAAAGAATAAGAAACGACAGAAAAAACATTTTTAAAATTATGAGCTTAAGTAATTGTGTTTACGTAGCTTACAAACTTTTTCTAAAATATATCATATTCTCTAAAAAAACAAGAAATCAAAACTTTTTAACAAAAAAAAAACCTACTTCAAATTCACTACAAAGTAAAAATTAATTTTAAATTACTTTTCCTATTGATCGTGGTTAAATCTGATAATTTATTTATATGCATTATTAAATTAGAAATCTTATAATTTTAATTTTTCTTATCATTCTTATCTTATCTTTATCATAAATAAATTATTTTTTTTTATAGTACTAAAAGCTTTGTAGTCGGCGCTAATCTTTGTCATTAAATCATGATATTTTTGCCATCCCTGCCCTAATTTCACCTTTTTTATTAAATTTAGTATAAAAGTAATTTTAAAAGCTTTGCATACATAAACATTCTCAATCTACTATTTGAGTGAGCTTGAAAACTGACATTGAATATGCTATTGTGTGTTGCAGCTTCACAAAAAATCTGATTTTACTAGCACCGACTTTGAAGCTTTTAGTACTATAAAAAAAATAATTTATTTATGATAAAAATAAAACAAATCAAGAAAAATTAAAATTATAAGATTTCCAATTTGATAATGCATATAAATAAATTATCAGATTTTACCACGATCAATAGGAAAAATAATTTAAAATTATTTTTTACTTTGTAGTGATTTTGAAGTAGGTTTTTTTTAAAAAGTTTTTATCTTATATATAAATATCGATTTTTTTTTTTTTAGACTTTGCTATTTTGTGACATTAATATAATAAAGCAATAAAATCCAAAATTAGATATTCGTTAAGCGCAGGATATATCTGATATTTTAGTAAATATATTGTTTGAACGATGAGTATTAAAGGCTGTAAGTATACCTAAAATATTGACTCGCTGTGACACGCAATCCTACGTCAAAAAAACAAAAGACGTAAAACGTTTCAATTTGACAGCGCAATAAATTTGGAAACTGCGGTATTGTGTGTGATAATTTACTAATAATCTAATGAAACTAATATTAAAATAAAATATCATTTTCTTGTGCACTTAGAAGCTCGAAAATACTTTCAGCTATTGAAGATATGGACTTGCAAATAACATTCCATGATCAGCAGAAAAACTGGGCGGCGTCATGATGAGTCACTGGACTGGGTCAAGACTTCAGTAGAAGAAGCAGGTGTGAAGCAAACATTTGCTGTTGGACGTAATTCTACTTAAAAATTTGATTTTTGGACCAAAGAGGGGTTCAGGAAAATCAAAACCACTCCATGAGATTTATCCGATCCAAAAAAAATAACTATGCATCACCGGACCGTATATCTTCAAAAATGCGGAGCTCGTGTGACGGTCATTGGTGCTCACTACAGAGCAATGATCAATGAATTTTTACCGACCTCTGATTACAACAGGATAGCGCTAGTCGTGAGCAGCATTTAAAGGAAATAATTTTAAACATTGAGTTGTAGGAACTGAACTAACATTCCAAAAAAGGATTTGCGTCCATACATTTATTTTTATGTATTTTATTTAGAAAACAAAGAAGGAATCTCTTATTGGATCACCCATTATAAGTCCGAATGAGCTAAAAAGGTTTGCATTAAATTTATTATAAAAAAAATACTACAAGATGATTTCTACACGGAGAAAATTATTTTGCTTGAATCAAGCCATTACTTTGCTTAAACGCAAATCAGCAAAATTTTGCTCAATAGCGGTTTGATTTTGGAAAACGTTTTCTAAATTGAAATTACTTCTCATATAATTTGAAAAAAGCAAAATAAAGATAAATTTTAGCAATAATTTGCTTATTTATTATAAATTCAAATAGCAAATTTTGATTTGATTCAAGCCAAACTTTGCTAAGTTATTATAAGGTAATTGTGTTCAGGCAAAAGCAAAATTTGAGTCAATGTAAGCAAAAATTTGCTCAGTTATTATAAATCGATATAGCAAATTTTGAATTGATTCAAGCAAAAAGTTGCTTGGTTATTGAAATATAAAACAAAATTCGAACTATAAATAGAAATATCGTGGCATGCAGGTTAAGAGTGTGGCTTAGCATGCTCGGAGCCCGAGTTCGATTCCCAGTCGAAATGCCAAATTGTTTTTTTTTTATTTTTTATAAATAGAAATAGCAAATTTTGGTTTGATTCGAGCAAAACTTTGCTCAGTTAATATAAATCGAAAAAGCAAATTTTGATTTAATTCAAGCGAAAATTTGCTAAGTTATTATAAATTTAAATAGCAAAATTTGCTTGATTTTTGCTGAAAATAAGCAATATTTTGAAGTGGCTGAGAATTATGCTCAAGTTTTGCTTAATCTCCATACAAATTTAGCAAACAGTTTTCTCCGTGTAATCACCTCTTAAAATTAAAAAGATAATCTTTAATTTTTCTGTGCATCTTTCATAAGAGCCTTGATTTTTTTTTTGAAGTGAAACTTCTTTTGCGGCGAGTGAAATTTCAAGGTCATTTTTCGTGACGCTAGGCTAACGTTTTGAATTCATATGAAAATTAAAAAAAAATTACTGCCGCTGCCGAGAATTGAACCCCGAACATCGATGCTCATGAGCCGGAATCTATTCCTTTACGCCACGTAGGCACATGACAAATAGTCAAATAAAATGTAATTAAAGCTGAATACGTAACATACTGAAAATAACATAATTAACATTAACACTACATTAACATTAACATTACATTATTAACATAACCGTAACATTAATTTTCATTCTACAAGTATGCACGGAAAAAAAATAGAAAAATAGCTAAAACAGGAGCAGAACGCGTTCGTGAATATAGAGAGCGAATTAGAGCTCTTAATGCCACGTTCACACAGAGAGTTTAGTTTGCGTTTTCAGTACAAAGTTGCGTTTTGCCCCTAAACTCAATTTAAACGCTGGCGTTTCCAGGACAATTTTGCAGGAGAAAACGCAACTAAACTCAGCTTGCTTTCTACGTTTACCAAAACTCAATTTGATACATGCCTACAAGTATGCTAGTGTTTGATAAAAACATTCGTTCAGTTAGATTTTAGCTGTGTTCGATTCGATTGAACGATAAAAAATGCCAACAACAGCTGATTCTCAATTGTGCAAGTTTCTATTTGTATTTTATTATTAAAAAATAAGCCAAAAAACAAATAAAAGAACTTGGTAAAGTTTAGAAGATGAAGGTTTCTCATCACTCAGTCAGTATGGGCCGTAAAAAGCTGAGTTTTGAGCGAAATTCCAAAAATTGGCGATCATTTCAATCCACCGTAAACTCAATTCTGTCGACTCATCTCTGTGTGAACAGCTGCATTTAAACTCAAACGAAACGCAAACTAAACTCTCTGTGTGAACATGGCATAAGAATACAGCCGCAGCTGGGTCTGCAACTAATGATGAAGGTAAGTTGATTGCAACAACGGCTGAGTTTCAAAATGCATTTTTACGAAACATCAGTGTATTTTGGTGAATCTACAAAGAACCAATCCCAAAAAAACACACTGATGCATCTCAACAAAATTTCAAAGCCAACCAAGTTGATGCACTCAACAATCAACGTTCGCTGCTTTATGAGGCCCTCTATCAACATAGAAATTATTATGATCAGGAAGCAGGAGGTAATAATGAACAAGATTTGCCTCTGCTTTCGGAGGCTCCTTCAAAGAGTGCTATGCAAATGCAATCCAGCATTCAAAAAGTAACAATGTTGAGAAGACATTCGAAAGCAACTAAAACACCAACTGAACTAAAACAAGTACCGAAAATAACTGTTATTTTACAATTTTCAAATGAAAAAAATTATCGAAAGACTTTTTCAAATATACCATTATGTTACAAATGTCCTCAGCCTCACGAATATTAAGTCGCTTTTAAATTTGAAACTGATTCTTTAAAAGTTAATTTCTTGCCTAGTATATTTCGTGGAAAAATAAAGGTTACTTTTGACTTTTATTTTATCGGTCAAAAATAGCAGTTATTTTGTGAATTTAATTTTTTCGGTCAAAAATTTGAAGCAATTTGTGTTTTCTTAAAGGCCGCTTGACAGATTGAACAGTTGATACCGTGTGTAAAATGTCTCACCGATGAGATGAAAATAATAATATCAAAATTTTCTTATCGGTAAAATGAGTTGAACAAATATAAATAACCTGATATTTTTGACCGAAAAATAAACGGCAGAAAATAACTGTTATTTTTGCTCAAAAAAACTATAAGGCACAAAAAACTGTTATTTTTGTCGGAAAAAATAAAAATTAAGAGATAAAAGTTAAGTACCTGGGCGACCGAGATCCGCTCAGATTCCTACCGTATATTCAAATTTTTTACGGTATTTAATGTATCGGAAATGCCAACTTTATCTTAGAAACAACATATAAGATCATATTTTTCAATTAACTTTAAATGCATTTTCATTTTATTTTTTTCAACTAAACGAAATTTGTCTTGGTTTTATATTTTTTTATATTTGGTTTAATTATTTTGATAATTTACTTATGCTGAACTTATGCCGGCCATTCCAAGCCTAAGTAAATTTTTTTTTCCCAAAATTAACCGCACGCTCCTTTTCCACTTACAAGAATAGAAGTTATTTTTTTATGTCGCAATTTTTTCTAAAGTTATGGAGATAGCAATTTTTGATCAAAGTGAAAATCTTGAAAATGGAGTCATTTTCAATAAATCATAACTCTGTCATTTGTTACCCCTATTTTGTAAATGAAGTATCGTTAGAAAGCAATTGAAAAGCGATTATTAATAAAATAATAAAATACTTTTGGAATTTTTTTGCTAGAGTTGCCTACTTTTTCAAAAAAAAAGTAAACTGTTCGTATCTCAAAAAATGCTTTTTTTACGTAGAATTACGTCTTACAGCGCGGTTTGTATGCAGTCGTTTTAACAAATTTTTTTAAGGTCATACCTACAGCCTATAATATTCATCGTTCAAACATAATATTTATACTAAAGTATCAGATATATCCTGCGCTAAACTAATATCTAATTTTGGATTTTGTTACTTTTATATTAAAGTCACAAAATCGCAAAAGCTTAGAAGAATAATCTAGATTTTTATACTATAAGAAAATCAATCATTACCCAATAGGCAATTAAGCCAGCGCTCTTCAAACGAAGGCCTGCATTGACTGCTACTTTTGAAGACCAAACACATCCTTTCCTCGCTGCTCTTATGAGCCCTTCTTGAAGGCCTTCTTTTTCTGCACAAAAGTCAGCACAACAAACTTTTTTCCCTTCAAAGACTAACTTTTAATATACTTCAGGGCAACTTTTTCGTTTAAAGTCAAAATATATATCAGTTTAAAAATATGACATAATAATGGCCCTTCTTACTGCTGTATCAAAATTTATAGATTGAAATTAATCTGACATAAAAAACATAGGAGAAAAGATAAACTAATAGAATTTGTAAAAAAAAGAAAAAGGTTAAAAAGAAAAAAATATTTTTTCAATACTTTTTGTTGACCCCTTCTTTTAGCCATTCTTAAGAAGTGCTTCTTTCAGGCCTCTTTTGAGCTATCGAAGCGGAAGGCCTGCGAAATTTTCCCACTTCATATAAAAAAGAAAGTGTAATTGTATATGAGTGCGGCAGTACTACAAAATCCACGGGAAGGCCTGCTAGCAGCGCTGTCATTGTGTACTGGGTGCTTTCTTTGTTTTTGTTTTTGCTTGTGTTGGTTTTGTTTTGAACGAACTGATTCGCAGCATTGGTGCTCTGCTCCACGTTAAGAGCCCAATAGGCAATTAAACCAGCGCTCTTCATACGAAGGCCTGCATTGACTGCTACTTTTGAAGACCAAACACATCCTTTCCTCGCTGCTCTTATGAGCCCTTCTTGAAGGCCTTCTTTTTCTGCACAAAAGTCAGCACAACAAACTTTTTTCCCTTCAAAGACTAACTTTTAATATACTTCAGGGCAACTTTTTCGTTTAAAGTCAAAATATATATCAGTTTAAAAATATGACATAATAATGGCCCTTCTTACTGCTGTATCAAAATTTATAGATTGAAATTAATCTGACATAAAAAACATAGGAGAAAAGATAAACTAATAGAATTTGTAAAAAAAAGAAAAAGGTTAAAAAGAAAAAATATTTTTTCAATACTTTTTGTTGACCCCTTCTTTTAGCCATTCTTAAGAAGTGCTTCTTTCAGGCCTCTTTTGAGCTATCGAAGCGGAAGGCCTGCGAAATTTTCCCACTTCATATAAAAAAGAAAGTGTAATTGTATATGAGTGCGGCAGTACTACAAAATCCACGGGAAGGCCTGCTAGCAGCGCTGTCATTGTGTACTGGGTGCTTTCTTTGTTTTTGTTTTTGCTTGTGTTGGTTTTGTTTTGAACGAACTGATTCGCAGCATTGGTGCTCTGCTCCACGTTAAGAGCCCAATAGGCAATTAAACCAGCGCTCTTCGTACGAAGGCCTGCATTGACTGCTACTTTTGAAGACTAAACACATCCGTTCCTCGCTGCTCTTATGAGCACTTCTTGAAGGCCTTCCTTTTCTGCACAAAAGGCAGCACAACAAATTTGTTTTCCCTACAAAGACTGATTTTTCATATACTTCAGAGCAACTTTTTCGTTAAAAGCTAGAATATATATCAGTTTAAAAATATGACGCAATAATGGCCCTTCTTACTGCTATATCAAAGATTATAGATTGAAATTAATCTAACTTAAAAAAACATAGGAGAGAAGATAAAATCATAGAATATAATAAATAAATAGAAAAAGGTGTAAAAGAAAAAAATATTTTTTCAACACTTTTTGTTTACCCCTACTTTTAGCCATTCTAAAGAAGTGCTTCTATCAGGCCTCTTTTGAGCTATCGGAGCGGAAGGCCTGCGAAATTTTCCCACTTCATATAAAAAAGAAAGTGTAATTGTATATGAGTGCGGCAGTACTACAAAATCCACAGGAAGGCCTCCCAATCAACCATTTAGAAATAGTGCTTGGATTAAGCTTACATGCAATACAAAAATCAAGCCTTATCCAAGCACGCTTGAAAAACATTTGCCCGGGTAATAAATTTCCAAGTTGCTTTGTGTAACTATTGCGTAAAACACAAAAAGCAAGTGATGTATAATAATACTTGGAAAGGCTTGCATTAAGTAAGTGTTTTGCAATCATACTTAGATAACGCTGACAACGGTAATAGTTTCACAACTGTTCAAAGTTGTGATGCTCTCATATATACATACATTTTCATTTTGTTCGCTCAGCAGCCATAAGGCTAACGGCAAGCTGTTAGAGTGTCCGACTCATATGCGGTGGTTCGCGCGTTCGATCCCTGGGGTAGCAAACACAAAAATTTTTGAAGACATGCAATTTTTCATATAAATATATGCTTCAATTTTAACAAACGAAAATAAAAAATAAATAAAAATAAAAATGTTCCGGCTGGGAATTGAACCTTGGATGTCCAAATCACAACAAATTAGTGTCCGACCGAACGTGAATTTTTGCCGAAGCCGAAGCCGAAGCCGATTCTTCGGCAAAATGGAAATAATCGGCCGAAGGCCGAAGCCGAAGCCGAAGAAGAAACAAATGTTTTCAAGTAAAAAATTATAAAGTTATTCTTTGCTTTTGTTAAGGGCCGATGTTGAATGTGAACCACACCTAAACGTCAAGTTTTTTCTGCATTTCATTTGGCATTTCTCCATTTCAGACTAACTCAATTTGAACCATTGAAAGATACATAATCGAGCCACGCGTTAAAGTTATTCAAGAAATGGCAACAATGGATGATCATTTTCGAAGAAAATCATCTTCAGTGATGAGGCACAGTTTCACCTCAGTGGATTCGTCAATAAGCAGAATTGCCGCATTTGGGCGAATGATAATCCAAGAGTGATTGTCGAAAAACCATTGCACCCATAAATGGTGACTGTTTGGTTCGGTTTATGGGCTGGCGGCATCATCGGGCCGTATTTATTCCAAAATGAGGCCGGTCAGGCAGTTACTGTGAATATTGTTCGCTATCGTGAGATCATAACGAACTTTTTAAGGCCCGAATTAGTAGATATAAATGTGGACAATATGTGGTTTCAACAGGATGGTACCACTTGCCACACCGCTAACGAAACAATGACTCTTTTGCGCGACAAATTCAATGGCCGTGTTATCTCACGTGGTGGAGATGTCAATTGGCCGCCAAGATCATGTGATTTGACACTGTTGGACTTCTTTCTTTGAGGTTATTTGAAAGAAAAGGTGTACGTCGATAAGCCAGCAACAATTCAAGAGCTAAAGGATGAGATAATTCGTTACATTAGCGGCATAGAACCTCAATTATGCCTCAGAGTTATCGAAAATTTGGACCATCGGATGAAGGTGTGCCGCCGAGGTCACGGCAGCCATTTGGCCGATATTTTGTTCAATACATAATTGAACCATACCAATATTATCATAATAAAAAGAAATGACAGTAATTTTCTGAATAATTTGTGTTTCATTAAAAATCAGCATCGGCCCTTAAAATTTAACTACCTTTAATATTCATTTCAGTACAAAAAACTTACTGAAATCATTAAGGGGACGTAACACCTTCAAACATTTTTTTATTTTAATGTTTTAAAATGCGTATAAGTTGAATAGAAAATAAGTTATCATTTTAAAAAATTTTAAATATATTTTTTTTTAAAAAAAAAAACTACTCAAAAAAAAAATTTTTTTATTATTTTAATCAGATGTATTGCTACAGGAATTTGTTTAAAGAATCATTTATTTAAATTGAAATTTAAATATTTTGTTTAACACTAGTCGATGCATGGCATGAACTACGGACAGAAAAATCGGTTCTATAGTTTCTGAGTTTTTGGCCAATATTGTCCAAAAAAACTTTTCAATTTTTGAAAAAACGCCGCCATTTTGTTATTTTTTAACCAAACTTGTTTCTTCTAGTTTATTCCATGGCGGTTTTGATGCTGATAAAAACCCCGTTCTTTGTTTTTTTTCCGATGTTCCAGTGAGCTGTAATCATGCCCGTTATGGTTTTTTGATGCTTTTTAAAATAATTCCAGTAGCCATATTTGTAGATAAAAAAATCAAAAAAATCAAATCAAATTTTTTTTGTGTGATTTTTTTACTGGTGACCGTGGCATGCAGGTTAAGTGTGTGGCTTAGCATGCTCGGAGCCCGGGTTCGATCCCCAGCCGTGGCGAAAAGTTTTTTCAATAAAAAATTTTTCTGATCGGTCACCACCTCTCTGCAGACAATGGCAAACCTCAGAGAGTAAATAATGCCATGTAAAGCTTCTTGAGAACATGAGCCGTTCGGAGTCGGCATAAAACATGTAGGTCCAGTTCTCGGTCAATTGTGTGCAATAATTTAATAACACACACAGCACAATCGATCCTAAGAAGCTCGGTCAAAGTCCTTTCAAGGGCTGAAATGGCCAATTTGTGTGTGTGTGATTTTTTTACTACAAAATATATATATAATTTTTCAAAATGATATCTTGTTTTTTCTTCAACTTATAGGCATTTTAAAACATTAAAATAAAATTTTTGAAAGTCCCCTTAAATTCGAGTTAAACGTAAGAGTTTTTCTGCAAAATTCGGATTTTTCTGTAATCGAATTATTGACGTCAGGATAAAGTAGAAGAAAATTGAATATATTTTCGATCCAGTCGAGAAAAGCTACAGAAATGTAATACTAACTGAAATCTGGCAGAAAATTTCTAGCGTTTATATTTCAGTCCATAACAAAAGCAAAAACGTAACAGTCGAACTCGCTACATTTATCATTTGAATAAAATTTTCAAGGAATGAACACCAACTCATGAGAGAACAGAAAAGGAGAGAAACACAAAGTCAACAATGAAAATGTTTCAAATGTATATAATTGTATTACATAATTAAAAATAACTGAATAATTAAAAAAAAATGCAAAAAGCTTTGCAAAAAGTTCAAAAAAAAAGTATAAAAAAAATTGTTTAGCAAAGCAATAACATTCGGCAAAAATAATCGGCTATTTCGGCCGAAGCAGAAGCCGAAGCCGAAGATCAAAATATCGGCCGATTATGCCGATTACCGAAGCCGAAGCCGAATAATCGGTCGGACACTACAACAAATCAAATAACCAGTGGCTTACCAACTGAGCCACGGAATAAAAATTTTTCGCGAGTGCTAATTGATTTGTTGAATGTAGCACACTTGGAAAAAGCTTATTAAAACACTTATATCCAATTGTAAAAACAACACTTGGATTAAGCTTGAAGTAAGGAATATTATTCCAAGGGTTCACTTTCGTTTATCCTACAATTACATGTAAGCGTTCTACAATAGTAAATGAAAGCGTTATCCAAGCTTGAGGCTTACGTGTGTAAGCTTGTTTAAAGCTTATTCCAAGCTTGTTTGGCTGATTGGGCTGCTAGCAGCGATGTCATTGTGTACTGGGTGCTTTCTTTGTTTTTGTTTGTGTTGGTTTTGTTTTGAACGAACTGATTCGCAGCATTGGTGCTCTGCTCCACGTTAAGAGGGTGTTCTAAGTTAAGAGGGTGTTCCGATTAGATTTAACACTTATGAAACAAACTATTGGCATTATTTTTCGTTGTATGCTACTACCCAATAGATGTCGTTTTATATTCACTTAATATGATCTTTGCATCTAAAACAGCAACCGTTTGTTATTGGGTTGATCAGAAATCAACCAAGTCAGTCGGATAAGCTGTTGTGGTGGTAACGTTAAGAAACAAAGGAGCATGGTTCGATTCTCAGCCTGGTTGATAAGTATATATTTTTTAATTTTTTATTATTACAATCTTATTTTATTAATTATTTAATGTAACAATTGCATAGTGCAATATTTTTATTTTTTGTCACATCCTGTTGCTTGCAATAGCATGAACAAAATGTAAGCAAAATACAGCTTTTATTAGTCTTTTAGTTATTTTGTATTCAATTTTTAACCTAAGTTACCTTAATTCAAATTGTATTCCCAATTAATTAAATTTACGTACAGCTTAGACTAAAAATATGTCTAGTATTTTTAATCGTATCAATTCTAAAAAAAAGGATTAACATATGGATTAGTTCAATGTATTGTTTAAAAATCACTCTAAGATTTTTAACCGTAAAGTTGTTGTACTATGTGGTCTGTTCACACCATAAGATATTTACAAAATGTGAATTTGTCACTTCATCCTCCCCAGACGGCCGATTGAAAAATGTTAAAACTTTTTGTTTTGTTTTAAGACCGATTAAAAAATTCTTAGAGTAAATTTGATCTTAATTTATTTCGAATTTTTATAAGGCATTTTAAATTTTGTAAACTTACTGCAAATAAAAAAGAAGGAATTAAAAATTTTGTTCAAGCTTTTTACAGTTTTATGGTCCAAGATTCCTTTATTATATACAAAATAATTATTTGACGTAATAAGAAAAACATTTTTGCTCCAGATTTTATAACAATATCTCAAACGGTATAGAAGTTATGAACGATTAAGTGAAATGTATATCAGAAAAAATTGAAATTACGAAAAGCATAACATTTGGCCATTATATTTTATTTTGGTGGAAACTTAATTTGTTTCTTAAAATTACAAAAAAAAAGTGCACTTTTTGAGATGTGAGCAAATTAGATTTTTTTTTTTCAAAACGTATGAAACTCTAGCATAGGAAACTCTTACAAAATTATTTTCCTTTTTAAAATTTGTTTAAGATTTAGTGTAAATTACTCTATTTGTAAGATTTCTTTTTATATCAAAAATTGGTACATCAAAACTGTACTAAAAACGTTTCTATAAAAAAAAAGTAAATGAAAAATATAACAAATTCACCAAATCACTGTTTGGTGAAGCTTAAAAAATAAAAACAAAAAACTTATTGAGCACGGCGCACAGTGGTTTAGCCCCATACAAAAAGTGTCAATAAATAGAAATAATCGTCGTAGAGCAACAAAATTTGGCACATGAGTTGAAATTGTAAGTATGAAGAAAAATACAAAAAATTTTTGGAATCCGAACACAACCACGCCCACCTCCCATACAACAAGAAACTTCAAAACGCCATATTTTCCTTCATATCGGACCGATTTGAAAAAAAATCGGTATGGAGGTATATATTTATGTCCTGAATTGAAAAATATATAATTTGTTTTCGCCCACCTCCCCCACAAAATTTTTATAATTTTCTGTTTTTACAAATTCCATCTTTCTTGTGAAATAGCGCTTAAACTATATGAGTTAGAGTTTAATAATGTTCTAGAAAAATATTAATTGGACTTTTTTTTAAAACATGAAAAAAAAAATTAGCTTTAAGAACCTTATCGTTTGATTTTTATTAAGTACAGACTAAGTGAACCTCACACGTTTCGAATCAATTTTTGTTTACTTTTTGAAAATTTTTGGTGCATAATTTTGGGCATAGTTCTACAAAGCAATCGTATTCTTTTTTGTATTGTATACTTTATATTGCTAATTTGTGTGTTCATAACACTAATATAACACTCCTCCAAACATAAGATGCATGCATGTTTAAATATTAAATGTATATTTAGATTTATCACATTACAGTTAAAATAATATAATATGCTCTTTTATTCTGAGTAGGGTGCAAACAAAAAACAAAATAAGTTGTTGCTTGTTTGTTATTTGTTGTTGTTACCATAATAGAAAATAAAAGGCGTTGCATACTTTATATTGTTAGCTTTTTTAACGTAAGCCTGAAAGCATGCCACAAAAATTAATAAATAATTCGACAGCAAAACTCGAATTTTTTGGTAAAACGCTTTTAGTTTTTTATTCACCAAAAGTTTATTGGCAGATATTGGCAGCTAATTTTTTTTTTAAAGTTTAAGTAAAAGTCCAATAATTACATATTTCCTAATGAGCGATCACAGCTCGGCTCCGCAAGACACATTTTCCTCTGCGAAAAATGACAAAAAATGTTTTTTTTTCATATTTTACAATATAAGTTTTTTGGCTTCAAAAATAATAAAAAAAATAAATTTCCATATATGCAAATTTTTTCCTTAACTATGCTTCTTATAAGCAAAAAAAACCGAACAGCAATTTATTCAGTAGTTTAGATGTTATTTTACGTCAAGTTCACTACCTATTTTGAACGATTTTGTGAACTGTTTAATATTTATCGTCTTTAAAGGTTTCTGTACAAAAATCCTGTGCAAATTTCTGTGAAAATCTTTTGGAAACATGCTAATTAGACATTTCTTTAAATACAAAAAATTAAATATCGACCATAGGAAGTCATAAAATTTGGTATTTTTTTCCACCCTTAAACCACTGTGCGGCGGATTCGAACTCACAACCTCGACATTATTGGTCAAAAGCTCTATTCTCTGAGCTATCCCTGCTATGTCAACATAAGCAAACTTAACATAACATATTCGGCAGGAAAATGAACGTATTTATTAAATGCGCGAAAACTCGGAAAAACAGCTTTTCCCAGAGATGAGACCTAGCTGGATCGATTTTTCAGCCCCCTCTTCATCTATATTGTAAATTTCATCGAAATCGTTAGTGCCGTTTTCGAGAACGCAATTGCAAATATATATACAAATATTGCTCGTTTAATAGAATAAGATATGTGACACTTTCGACAAAAACCATATTCGGTACGGTCCCTGGATGCAAATATTGAATCAACAAATTATTATTCCATTTCGTATTGATTGAATTTCTTTTCAGATACTTTCTCTCTCTATTTCACACTAAAATCTCTCTTATTTCTTACTGTTAAAGAAGTTTCACTTCTACCACGTGTACGTTGCTGCACGCGAGTTTTTTTTATTTAAAAGTAGAATACGAAGTGGATTGCTCGCTTTATGTAGCCTTTTCGTACCATGCCTCTATTCGTTTTACCGTTACTTAAAGTAAAGCAATACTAAGTTCATGAACATAAATGAGACTAGCAGTTTTTATGAAGCACTCAATTTCAAAGGTTGTCTACGGAAAGCATTACGATTACATTATTATTGAAAGGAATCAGCTTCCGAAACTGTTAGTAAATAATTAAATTAAATAATTATGTCTTATTATTATTATAACTTAAATTAAATAAAGTAATTATGCTTGTACGGTGATGTTTTAATGCGTAAAGTTTAATAAATTACGTGTTTTTTATGTTTTTAAAATTATTGTGTAGTGATGGGAAAAAAAAATTTTTTGAGGTTTCTCAAGTCTCGCTGGTGCCCCGCAGCAGCAGTAGCAGCGATGATTGCTCATATGAAAACGAAAACGAATTAAGAAATTGTCATGATTCTTTCACTTCACCATTAATTTTAAAAATTAAAAATTCCATTTTTGGTTTTGAATATTTTTCCAACAACAATTTATTTTATCAAAGTTTTTTGCGTAATAAAAAAATTTCTTATGGTTTTTTTTTTGAAAAATTATAAAAATTAGAAAAAAACGAGAATGAAAGATTGAAACAAAATTGAACTGACAATTAATTAGAATTTCAAACAAAAAAGAAATCAATGAAATCCTTTATAAAATGACCGAGTTATTCACTTTCAAAGTTAGCACTTTCATTTTTTATTAATTTTTTTTTTCTCTGTTTCACCAAAAAATAAAATAAGTACCTACTAAAATTTTTTTGTTTCAGGTACGAAATAGTTTCATAAAGATTTAAGATATCAAATAATTTTGTGTTTAAATTAATTTGCAATTTTAAATGTTTTTAATATTATCGTAAGTGCCACTTTTTACAAGCATAGTTGCGTAACGTTGTGAGCGAAATTATCGTATGTGCCAAAAATATGTTTTTTTTCGGATAATGTTGTTGTAATTGTGTTACTTAACAATCTAAGCACATGCCAAATTAGGTTTTGATGTTGCAAGCTAAAGCACAGAAAAGTAGAAAAAACGCTCTCCTGTATAATTTGGTTTTTGGCACATACGATAATTTCCCGCAAAGGGGTCGAAATGAATAAAAACCCCAAGTTGATTCTGTTTGGTTCATAATCTACAAAATTTGTCATGTTTCTTTCCTTCAGACTGCACATGTTTAATTTTTATAAGCCCGGCGTTAATGTGCTGGGTATGACATACCCCAGAGACCTTATTTCCGTCAATATCTTCTTTATCTGAAAAGTTTCAATTTCGTAGATTCTTATAGCTTCAAATAAAGGATCAATAATTGAGATGAGCTCAAAAATATTTCTTAGGTGGACTAATTCAGGTCAGGTCGTTCCAAAATCGGATGGAGTATGTCATACCCCTCCACACCATTTACGTAACTTTTTTTCAGAAAATGTATTTATTAGGTATATTTTTTCAAATTTATTAATGGTATTCCCTTAACGCCTCGGAAACAGCTTAAACCTCGTAAACTGCTTAATTTTAAGAAAATGGGGAATGATGGAAATATTTTGTATGGCGATTTTATTACGATGTTTAAGCTACAATTTCAATGCTTAAACAATGTAAAAAAGTTTGGTTAAACTTTCAGCTGTAAAATTGTCAAAACGTGTGTGGATTTTTTTATTTATTTTTGCGCTTATTTGATCCTAATTGCGAAGCATAGAAGTGGATAGTGGCAGTCATAGTATAACAAATAAGGTAGCTGCAAGGCTGAGAGCCGAAAGTCAGAATTGTCAAAAAGTACTGAGCGAATTAGAGCAACAAAAGGAGACATCAAATAATTTGTATTGATTTTGACAATTCCGACTCTGAGAGAGAGAGGATTGATAGCCCTGCAGCTACCTTGTTTATTGTACTATGGTGGCAGTGCTTGAAAAAGGAAGAGAAACACTTCGACACATCGTTGGGTGCTCTGTCAGACAGTAGAACTGCTGCAATTGGTATTGGATGAGGTTAAAGATTGTCCCGAAAAGTTTGGAGTAGATAAATTCTGAGCGCTTAAGTTTGGCAGCTAACTCAATTATTTCCATTTTAGAAACCTAGAGCAAATAGATTTTACGAACAAATTTTCGGTCGATTTCTTACGGCATGATGAATAAAGAACTTATATTATTTTTAATTTTTTTTTTTATTGATCAGCTGTTTTTGACATATGGGCATCTCCCGAAAAAGGTCCACCAAAAGTCTAATATATCATTAGTCTCAAAATTAAAGTTGAGAAATAAAAAGTTCTCAATATTAGCTAAATTTTGCATATTTCTATACGAGCTTAAAAAAACTTATATTTTTTGTCGCGTCCGTTCCATTGAATGATTACTTATTACTTTGTACTAATTTGTACTAAATCTCGCCAATATTTTTATAAAATATAGCACTCTATCATCGCGTTAGAACACTTAAAATACATATCGGCTCATTTTGTTTCTTTCTTGTTTTTCGAGTAATTAAAACCGTTCGAATGTCGCGTCCGTGCCACTGGGAGATGCCCATATGCATGAGAAATTTATCAGATGTCTAAAGGTGCGTTCCTTTAACAGAGGCTCGGAATTTTACGAGTTTACGAAATGGGAAATTTTGACCGTTAAAGGAATACCATTATTGCTAAAACAAATTTATTGCTAAAATAATTTTATTACTGAAGTGAATATTGTATGTTAATATGGCAACTCGTTGTTTTATTTTTCATTTACACATTTCAGTGAATGTGGCAACTTTTTTCTTTATTTTTCATTTTTACGCGCATTTGCTTGAGTAAGTGAGCCCGCATAAAAACGACGATAATATAGCTCTAGATCATTGACGGGCAGCTTTGCACACTTGTGATTGTATAAGTGTATGAAAATATGTATTCATCTCACGTACAGAACGATCAAAGCTTCAGTATCCAAGCAAACGTCAAGCAGACAAGACCTGCGCTTGAGTGTTCCTTGAATGCATGAAAAAAAAATTGCGAGATATTACACTGAATAAATTTTATGTTTAGCAAAATTTTTTATTTTTAGAAAATAACGGCATGGCGCATTGCATGGTGTGTCACAAGGAAGTAAAATTTGCTAATCAAACAGTTTTGATTAGCAAAAAGCTATTTAATGTAATTTTATTTAATATTAATGTTACTAAATGTTAACATATTAGTAGAAATGCCAATTTTAGTTCCAGATTAAAATATATTGGTACTTTCGTTTGGTAAAAAGAAATAATTTAGAGTTGTAAAAATTCTACGAATTAAAATAAAAATTAAAAATATTTGTAAAACTTCACGTTCTAGGTTTAATAAAACATATTATCCATCTGTCGGTCTGTTTGCATTTCATAGTCCGTCCATTACAAGTTTATTTAAATTCATTATATAAATCGAAGCACAAAAAAAAAGTCACCCAAATGATACTACAAAAAGAGCTTTAGCACTGCTCTGTTTTCAGTGTAAGCTTTAAAGCGGTCCTTAATACATACTCAAGATAAGAAAGTATAGGTGTGCAAAGTTGCCCGTCAATGCTCTAGATGCTTATTTTGTCCAAGAAAGAAGGACACAAAAACTTTTTACGCATGTGTGATCTGCCAGGCTCTACTGTGTATCGATCATATGAATATGCTTTGTAAAAAATGCATAACGTTTGACGAAAAATAAAAATATTTTTTTCCACCAACGGACACACTTTTATGATCCAAAAGTATGACTCCAATTATAATCCGAAAAAAAATTTTCTTAACTGAAATGTATGCATAACTTATTACTTTTTATGATTTTTGTGAAGCAATTACCCAATCGAGCAAAATGCTTGAGAATAATATTATAACAAGCTTAGCAATATAAGCCTCAAACTTGAAAAAAGCTTGAGAATCTTTTGAAAAAGTATATCACAGTAATTGTAGAAAAATCAAAACGGAACCTTTGTGATAATATTACGCAGGCAAGATTGTTATAAGCTTGTTCTTGCAATTGTAGAATAAGCTTATAAAATAATATTATATCAATAAATGTAAAGAAAAGCTTACAATCCTTACTAATAGTTTTATAAGCTTTTTTCCCAATTGTAAAATAAGCTTAAAAAATAACACATTTTAACACATGCATATAAATATCTCCCAGTGGCACGGATGCGACATTCGCACGGTTTTAATTACTCGAAAAATAAGAAAGAAACAAAATGTGCCGATATATATATTTTATATTTCGTGTTCTAACACGATGAAAGAGTGCTACATTTTATAAAAATATTGGCGAGATTTAGTACAAAGTAATAAGCAATCATTCAATGGAACGGACGCGACAAAAAATAGAAGTTGTTTTAAGATCGTATAGAAATATGCATAATTTAGCTGCATATTCAATTTTGAGACCTTTTTTTTATTTATAATATACATGTTAATGGAGGTCAAAGGATAACTATTCTTCGTAGACTTATGAAATATTAGAATTTCCTCTTCCCTTTTTTTAAATAGATATAACACGAATACGGACCCGACATCATGGACGCGACAAATTTTTCCACAGTAGTAAAATACAGTAAAGATGTTCATTATAAATTTTAATAAAAATACATCATAATAAGTTGAATTCAAGTAACATAGCAGTAAAACTAATCAAAAAAAAAAAAAAATAAAGTTAAAAGTTGTTAGAGTGCTTTATTTAAATGTTTTTCTTCACTTTTGGTGGACCTTTTTTGATAGAGGCCCATATGTCATAGGTTGGGTCGATTTTTAAACCGATGTTGCCTAGGTTTTCGGTTCGGGCATGAAAAGTTATTAAACAAAAAAAAAAAGGCGGCTGGAGGCACACTTTACCCCATCACACCCTCAATTTTGAGAATTTTTTCTATAGGAATTTTTTCAAAATTTGTTTTTTAAAAACGTGCACAGCTAGGGCAAAACTAACGCCAGATATGAAATCCTCACACCCGATTCATCCAAAAAACGGTCTAACATGTATACTAAGCCGTATCGAAATTTAGATATCGCCGGACAACGACTCAAAAGTTAGTTACTCTTAAAAACTATTACTGCATCATTTTTTTGGATCGGAGAAATCCCCATAGAGCGATTTTGGTTCTCCTGAACCCTTTTTTTGGCTAAAAAATCAAGTTTTTTGCCTATAACTTTTTTTCTTCAGAATGTATACCCAAGATAAGCAAATATTAAAGATTGTGATACATCACAAATATTGGCTAAAAAAATTTTGAAATTTGTTGTCCTTACAAACTCTTTTGAGACCCCAAAAAGTAGATTTTTCATCATTTCCGAAAATATGTTTCTTTTAAACACCCATAAAATATGTATTTTTTAAGCTATTCACATGCATTTATGCTTACTGGAAAAGCATTGAGCTCTTCTTTCCATTGGTATATCTTATGGTGTTGTTTAACCAAAACTAAGTGCCACAATAATATAAAACGTGAGAAATTGATATTCACAAGGATTTTTCAGCTTAACTATGATTTTATTGCCATAATTACCGATAGATTTTGACAAATCTTGGTATATATGAGTTTTAAGATACGCAAAATTGAATTCTGACAACCATTTTTTAGAAAAGTGTACGCCAGATGGCGCTCCAGTACAAAATGCATGAACTTCGAAAATATTTTTTTTTAAACGCCTACAAGATAAGAATATTCCATGGTACTCAATTTTGATCAAACCACTCCATACGTTATACCAATGGAAAGAATAGCTCAATACTTTACCAATAAGCTTACAGTCATATGAATACGACGAAAAATATATATATTTTATAGATGTTAAAAAAGACACCTTTTCGAAAATGATGATATATCGGTTTTTTTTGGTTTATTAAAAGAGTTTATAAGGACAACAAATTTAAAAAATTTTTTTAACCAATATTTGTGTATTCTCTGTCCAACTTGTAAGCAACGAAACACTGTAAGCCGGCGTCTTTAATACAAAATTGTAGCATGCGCCAACATGTTTTTTTGCTGTTGTTCTGCAACGCTAACATTCGCTACATAAGGTAAGGTTTTTTGATCACGATCAAAAAGCACAACAAAGCAAATAATGTTTTTTGATCAAACAGCGCAACCTCTTCCATTTTATTCCGCTCTCTTTCTTCTGCGTGGTTGTGATTATGCTTGTGTTTCAGTAGAAAAGTTGAATTCGCATAAAACCGATGAGGATTGCGCTCTCTCGAACCGAACAAAAAAGAACCGTTCGTTAAGGTTTTTTCCATTCCCTGATCGTAAGTGTCGACGTGGAATTCCGTTAAAGTTGTAACCTCTTCTACTTTGTCTCTTTGGTCCGATTGTTTTGTCCATTTAACACGTATTTTTTATTGATCTTTCGAAAATTAGCAAATACATTAATAACATTGAATAATGGACTTCTTATCGATACCAAAACAAAGAAAAAGTTAAAAGTAATCATTATAAAATGAGCAAGCAAAAAAAAAAACAAGCAAAATGTCAAATTTTTTCGTCATTTCGTTAAGTTTGATAATTTGAGTTCATCGACTTATTTAGTTGAAAAGAAGGTGAAGCAAATACCCTTGCCATTGGTAGCACTCTCGTCTCTGCTCGATATATAGTTTGCAAGCTACAGTCAGTTTAACTACTAATTTCAAAATGAAATTAAGATCCCGATTATTAAAAAAATCATATTTTGTTAAGTTTGACTGTTTGAATTCATTGACTGAGTCGAAAAGAGGTTCAATGACCTCTCGTGTCAAAATACAGCACTAAGTAAACTAGAACAGCAGTGCATACATAAACCCAATGCGCCAAAAGCGTACTCTTAACGTTGAGAAGCGAACCAATGCTTACAATGCTACCAATGCTTACCAATGCGAACCAATCAGTTCGTGCAAAACAAAAACAACACAAGCAAAAACAACGGAACAAAAACAAAGAAAGCAGCAGAATTGATTTTCTTAAATAAACTCATGCATTTTTCTTGTTATGTTTTACTATTTTGTGACTTTAATATAATAGTGACAAAATACAAAATTAGATATTCATTCAGCGCAGAATATATCTGATATTTTAATTTATTTATTATCTTTGAACAACGAGTATTAAAGGCTGTAGGTATACCCTAAAGTATTAGTCAAAAAAGTTTCATGGCCTTGAAAAAATCTGTTAAAACGACCCCATACAAACCGCGCTGTAAGACGTAATTGTACGGCAAAAATAATGTTTTATTAACAATGCATAGATTGTGTTCATATGCACATGCACACATAAATATACAGCTGCAACTATGGATAGAGACTCATCTAAAAAATGTTAAAATTCATTATGATTTATCTTTTTATCAAGCTTGTTAAAAGTGATATTGAGAAAAGCTTAAAACCCAGTGTTTGTATTAAGGTTATTCTCAAGTACAATTGCCTTTCGCTTTCCAAATAGTCGGTTGGGTTTTTTTTCCCTTGTTTCTTGTAGTATTAGTAAGTTTCAATAAAATTATTTTATATTTCAATTGCAACGCACTCAACATATTATTTTTTTAATAGTAAATCAATCATGAAATGAGAAGCTTTTTGAATTTTGCCGATAAAATTTCCGTTTGTAGTATTTATACGACTTGTATTTTTTGGGTATGTCATGCCCCACCAGACTAACGGGATTGTTGACAATACTTCGATTTGAGTTGTCTTTTCAACTTCTAGCGTGGAACCCACTAAGGAGATTTGAAATATTTGGATGAAAATTAATTCAAAAGTAATGCAAAATAAGAAAGCATAAATTTGAGGAATATCGGTTGGGAAGACCCTCTCCACCGAAATGATCAAAGAAATTTCCTCTAAAGTTTTTATTTCTCGTTATTTTTTTAAAGTTAATTTTTAAACACAAACTACTCCAAACTCTGCAGGAATTAAGTTTATAGTGAAGTCATGTGATTCAGTAAAAAAAGAATTCCGATTCACTGCCGAAACTCACAATTTTAAATTGTATATTCCCGAATCTGTTTCATAAAAATTTCTATAAATTGTCAAATACTATCCGATTTTAAAAAATAAGGGTTTATTAGAAAAAAAGCTGTTGGTTTGATTTTGCTTCTGTTCACCCGTTTATCAGTGAAAGTTATACCAATTAAAGTAATACCAATGAGCATGAATAAACACACGCTGACTTAAATCGAAATAATATATTTTAACGATAAGTCTTTAAGACACTCTTCCAAGAGCCCTCATTCATTAAAATCGGATAATATTTGTGCAGTTTTGAAGGATCTTCATGAAACTAATTTTGAAAATCCAAAGGAAGATTATAAATAATAAAATATTTTTCACTAGTTTCGGAAGCCAATCAGATATTTATACCCCAACGCGCACTGCGTAAGGGGTATATTCATTTTGTCATGACGTGTGTAACGCCCATAAAGACGCGTGGTAAGTATAAAAAAGTATATAAGGGATATTCTCTATGTCTAAATTGAAAATAAATTGATTGAGTCCCTCGCCGCCAAAATAACCGATGAAACTTCCTATAATATCGACTCTTAATATCATCATTTTTAACACCATTTTAAAATTTTTAACACTAAAGAAGCTCAAATATCGAATTTCAATATGATTAATTGAAAATTACGACTGTTGAATCGTGTCGACAGACAGATGGACAAAGCTAAATCAACTCAGGTGGTGATGGTGATCAAGAATATATAGGGGTATTCTCTACGCCTAGTATATGCCGTTTCATGGTGCAACGATATAGTCGATATTATAGGAAGTTTCATCGGTTATTTTGGCGGCGAGGGACTCAATCAATTTATTTTCAAATTCGGACTCTTAATTTTTCATCCCAAGGTGTCAGAAATTTTGTGTTTTATATTTTCGGAAATGAGCCTAAGTACTGCCAAAAAAAAAAAACAAAAACCATTTAATGGGTATTATATGTTTTTTGTTTTGTACGTTTTTTTGAATTCTCCATGTTTTGTTTTATAATAATACTCTTGACCCTTTGTAATTAAAAAAAGTAAAATTAAATGAGAGAAAAAAATAATGCAAACCAAACACACAAGTCGAATTATCTCAAAACTAGAAAAATGCAGTAAACTTTTTCTTGTTTTACACGGCAGATTAGTACTAACAAATGAAAGAATTTTAAGGCTTGCGCCAATTGCTTATTTATACAACAAAGTGAAGAATGGGTTAAAAATATTCATTATGGAGAGAAAAAATTTCATTCTTGCTGACCCTATTAAGGCTCGAATAAAAATGAAAATATTATAGCTTAAGTCTTAAAACCTTTGTATAACTGCCTTGAAACTTTCGTATAACTTTCGTAGAGCAAGAGAAAATCTGTAAAACGGCTGTACAACAGGCGCTTTCAAAACATTTTGACCGATCCTAAAGATGATAAACAACGCTGAAGCAAATTAATTGTAAAACGACCGCTACCACTGCTGTACAGCTTCTGACAGTGCCCGGTCGTACATTCGCTTTACAACTTGTCTCTTAAATTTTTTTCGTTGTTCCGCTGTTGTAGAAATAGTGTACAGTAGACCGGGTCAGTCCCCCAACACAAAAAAAAGTTCCAAAAGTTCTGCCCTCATATGAAAGCTTACCTCGAGAGGTTTACATACATTTTTTTTTCGACACCCTGTATGAACCGCCAAAACGTGATTCTAAATTGCTGTACCGTTCACGGCTTTCGAGTTTTGCGAAAATATGTCCTTGATCGCAAGTGCAGATTCACTGACAACAAGCACAAAACTTTCTATGTCGATTGATTAATATCACACGCGTCGAAAAACATTACACATTTTAATTTCAAATTCAACTTTTACCATTTCAAATTAAAATTTTTCTAAATCAAATTAAACTTTTTACAAGTCAAAAAAACTTTTTCCATTTCAAATTAAACCTTTTCCATTTCAAATTAAACTTATTTTTATTTCAAATTCAACTTTTACTAATATTTTATTTTTTTAATCAAATTAAAACCAATATTATAATAGGAATGAAGTTTCATTTAGCCCTGATTTATTCTTAAGTGAATTTTTAATGATATTGAGGTGGTTAGTATTTTAAAACCCGAAAATTTTAAAAAGACCGAAAATTAACAAATGACCAGCGCCTGACTGTGAGCCTACCAGTCCACTCTACTGATTTACAATAGCAAATAAAGCAAATTGGAATCGATCTTACTGCCTTTTCTCCCTTTTTAACCGAATCTTACTTTAAATCGGAAAATCCACGTTGTGTATGTTATCTTGTAAGAAGGAGTTACTTTGGTGGAACAAATAGCTTAAACAACAGTTATAATTTTATGGCATTGTTTTTTTAACACCAACTTTACTCCGCGAGTATACTTAAAAACAAGAAATGGGGAATATTTTGTCAGATTCCTCAAGATAACCGATTGACAAAAAATAAGTTTTCTACACTCAGAAAAAAGTGTCTCGGAATATGATAAAAAAGGCATCATATTTAGAGAAAAATGGTATAGACTTTGCTCCAGAGAATGCTATTCTCTAATTACGATACTAAAAATTCTCTAAAAATGATAAAAAGCTTCCATGAAATAGAAAAATTTATCGTTTTTAGAGAGAAATACTTTTTTTTTTTGAGAAACTATTTGTTTTTATTGAAGAAAATACTTCTCATAGTGAATTTTTTATCAAAATATAAGAAAAGTTTTTCATTTTCAATAAAATTTCATTTTCAATTTTTAATTTTGTGCGAGAAAAATACTTATCATTATTAGAGACATTGAAATATTTCCATTTCTTAGAAGTAAAGAAATATTTCTTCGAAAATGTGAAAATTTATTCTAATTGAAGAAAATTTTATTTGAAAGAGAGAAAATTGCTATTATCAACAATAATAGAGAAATTTTTTACCGGAGCAAGGTATGTGTTTTTTTCTCAGTGTAGACTTCTAAATAATAACAAAGAAAAAAATTTCATAAAAAGTTATTATACCTAAAATAACTATAGTTTTTTTTCGAGAAAAAAATTCAAACTTGCTTTTATCTCAAAAACCCAATGAAGCAAAGCTAGGTTTTATTAGGAGTTATGTGATTTAAATTAGTGATTTAAGATAAAATTTATTTTATTTTTAATAAATTTATGCAATTAAGTATGCACACAAGAACTAAAACTTAATATAATAACAATTCATCACACTTATCATTGAACCCGCGCTCGCTCTCAAAACCGCGTCGAAACAAATATTTTCTATTTTTGAAAATTTTAATTTGACATGTGACATGTGCACATGAGCGATGATGAAAATTGAGAATTGCCTAATTGTCTAGCATATGTATACTATATTTTGCGATTTTATTATATATAGTTTTCAATTGCCAGTAAAAAATAAAAAATACGAAGTCAAATTCCGAACGGAGTGGAATGCCAAATTAGACTGGTTCAAGCAGGATGGTTCACCTCAGGGAAAAAAATGTTGGGTGGGTGCAGTTAAAATTTCTGGCGGGTAAGGTCACATCCAACGTCATACTTTAACAGAATTTCATAAACGAGCTGAAAAAGATGCAAGAATTGCAGTTGGAAGATGCAGTTTTGCGGCGGATATGTCAAAAGAGACTTCCATATTAAATGCTAAAAATTTAGAGATAAAACTAAGTGCCTTTGCTGCGGAACATAATTTACCTTTTGCCATATTAGATCACTTGAATTTGCTATTAAAAAATGGTATACCAGATTCAAAAGTTTTATAAAATCTTTGTTTAAATAGGAAAAAATCATAAAACATAATTACAACGTACTTTGGTCCAGCCAACGTTCACGATATATCTACCATTTGCCAATCTAAGTATTTCTCGTTAGTCATAGATGAAAGTACGCACTGTTCAGTTTCTAAAAACTTAGCTATTATTTTAAGAATATATAAAAGAAAATGTATGGAAAGGTTTTTAGGTCTAGTCCCTCTTACTAATGGATCTTCTCAAGCAATACTTGAAAAAGTTGTAAGTATTTTAAACGAGAATACGATTCCTTTAGAGAACATGGTTGGCTTTACTGCAGACAACTGTTCGGTAATGATGGGGGCAGTTAATGGTGTTCACGCCAAACTAAAGTCAAAAGGACCAAATAAATATTTTTGTCAATGGTTGTGTTTGTTACATTCTTTATATAAATGCTTTGCATCTGAAGCAATTCCAAGTGATATCGATAAATTGATAAAAGCTATAAATTATTACTTATGTAATAGTTCCTCCCGAAAAGAAGACCCTCTTAAATTTTCAAAAAGAAATTGGAGCCGCACAGCATATATTATTAAAATACATTCATAAGAGATGACTTTCTAGGCAGGCGGTTGTTGATAGAATATTAGAGCAATCGGATGCCTTTATTTATTGTTTTAACTTACCAAATTTTGAACATGCACATGATGTACTAAACTATACTTTCTATTTTTATACCCCCACGCGTACTGCGTAAGGGGTATATTAATTTTGTCACGACGTGTGTAACACCCAAAAGGAGGCGTGGTAGGTATGGAAAAGTATATATATTCTTGCTCAGCATCACCACCTGAGTTGATTTAGCCATGTCCGTCTGTCTGTCCGTCTGTCCGTCTGTCTGTCGACACGATTACAGCCACAATTTTTAAGCTATCGTAATGAAATTCGATATTTGAGCTTTTTTCAAAAAAACTAAGGTCAAGTTCGAGAATGGGCTAAATCGGATGAAAACCACGCCTACCTCCCATACAACCCAAAAATTGAAAACTCTACAAAGAAGCTAATATTTAAGGTACAGTACTGAAATTTGGTATATGTGTATTCTATATCAAAACTGAGATGTCTTAGAAAAATGGGCGGCATCCACTCACTAACACGCCCACCTCCCATACAACCCCAAAATTGAAAAATCTATAGAGGCTAATATTAAAGTTACAAGACGGAAACTCGGTATTTGAGTATCCAATGTCAAAACTGAGGTGTGTTAGAAAAATGGGCGTCATCCACCCACTAACACGCCCACCTCCCATACAACCCCAAAATTGAAAAATCTATAGAGGCTAATATTAAAGTTACAAGATGGAAACTCGGTTTTTGTGTAATTTATGTCAAAACTGAGGTGTGTTATAAAATTGGGCATCATCCACCCATTAACACGCCCACCTCCCATACAACCCTAAAATTGAAAAAGCTATAAAGAGGTTAATATTAAAGCTACAAGACAGAAACTCGGTATTTGTGTATTCTATGTCGAAACTGAGATATGCTAGAAAAATGGGCGTCATACAAAATCTAACACGCCCACCTCCCATACAACCCCAAAATTTAAAACATTATAAAAAGGCTTATAATTAAGCTGCAGGAAAACAATTTGATATGTATGTTATTTAGACACATAAAAATAATAATATCTCTCAAAATCTCATACAAAAAGCTCTCCAATTTAATATTCTTCCACCCTTAAGAATCGGCCGTGGGGGTATTTTAACTTCGGCCAAGTCGAAGATATACCTTACTAGTTATCATATGCTTTAAAAATCATAAATGATATCAACTTGGAAATGCAATCCGATGAAGCGCGAATGCATATATTTTTGCCCCGGCTTTCGTTTTTATTTCGTCAATTGGCAAGAAATATTTTAAAAATAGATGTCATCGATGGTAAAAATATATACGATATATTGATTTAAATGCTTGTTTCTTACCAGTTTGCGATGTGACCTGTAGCGTTGGAGTAGATGTTTTTCTTTGTGAAAATGATGTAGCTAGCATCTTTAAAAATAAAGTAAATTTTAGTGATGATATATTGAATTGGTTACCAAAATTTTCGCCAGAACATATTTTATCAGGCCAATCAAACTCCATTGTACCGTTCATAATTAAACTCTTCCCAAAAGAAGCCATAAACCAGGAATACCGATCATTATCCGAATTTGAAGGTATCAAAACGTTTAAAACCTTTAATATCTGTGAGTTTTGGGACAAAATGAATTTAGAAAAACCTTATTTACACTGAGGAAACGAATTGGTTGGGGCAACAAAAAAAATACCCAACCGCATTTTCGAAGTTGCTGCAACCTGAAATCTGAAGTTATTGCAGCATACATTTTGTCAGCGATGAATGCTTTTGATGTTGTATGAACTAACTATTGAAAATCAGAACCAAATCATGCCCTACTCATAACTTAAAATCGAATCTTACAACTTACCATTCTCTTGATATGATAGATAGTTGATTGGTACAACATAAATCTGAATTTGCCACATACTGAACATAAATTTGAATTCGTCTGTCAAATTGTTCCGTTAGTTTTCCATCTTACTTTGTCGTCCAATATGTTAGACCATGCGAAAGCCCCTATTCAATTCTTCGTTTATATAGCGCAGTTCAATATGGTAGAAAAATAAAAGCAAGGTTTGCAGATATTTTGCATTGACATTTAATGAAGTTGAACTTGAATCAAATTTTTAATACTGATGGTATTTTTATTAACAATTAGTTGTGCAAAAAATAATTCGGTTGTTAAATTCAATATTCAATTGAGGGAATCAATTATTTGGTCATTTATTTTCAGTATTTTCAAGGACGACTTGAAAAATGAGTCGATTCTGTTACATCAAACATATTCTTATATGGATGAACGAATATTTCTGGTTTCTTCAAAATTTTGATTCTGAATAACGAATTCAGTTTATAACAACCGAAAAATGTTTATAGCAACTATTTTTCGAAACACCCAACCAAAAATTTTAGACCTACAGCTAATCTGTTTTGAGAGTGTAGAAATATATTTAGAATCACTGAAGGAGTTTTATCCCTCCCTCCCTCTTTAGCAAGTGTTGAACGAGTTTTTTACATTCAAAATTTAGTAAAAACAAAATTGAGAAACCGTTTCCGCTTTAATTCAAGGACGGGACCTTTTAAAATCCAATAATAAATGCTCTTATAAAATTCAACTTCCTGAAAACACGCACAAAAGAAATATTTGTAATGACAATAGGTCTGTTTCCGTACTCACTTCAAGTAACTTGAAGTAACTCGAAGTTACCCCAGCACGAAAAAGAAGAAGAATAAGCAAAATGTTACTTTTTGTCGCTCTCTATTACTCGAACTTTACTTGAAAAATTATTTCGAGCACGAAACTAGCTTCAAACAGCTGATTTGCAAAGTGATAAAATTGAACTTTTGCATTGTGTTTTGAAAAAAATGTATGCAATTGGTAAGAAAATTAGTGAAAATAGTTAAAAAAAGTTCAAATACTCTCTATTACTCCAACCTTACCCGAACTTTATTTACAATCCGAAAAAGCGCTCAGGTAGCGAAGTAGCATAAAGTTATACTTTCTGTTTATTCGATCAGCTCAGTTTGCTTCTCTATGTGGACTGTATACTTACCGCTGACTGGTAAAAATGCTCATCAATAATGTGAATTTAAGTTTATTTTATTTTATTTTAATTTTCTCCAAATTTTCAAACGTTCTTTTTTTATGACAGAAAAATGCTAACTTTTTATTTCATATAAAAACTTGAAATTGAAATACAAGTATGTTTTTGCAGAACTACAGGTCGGTTCCAACACACTGCGCCCTTGAAGTCTCTGCTTCAATATCTAGTGGGAGCCGACACAATTTTTGTACTGGACGCTCTAAAGATACTCTACTTTTTGTTGTCTGGCCAAACTCCCAATCTGAGGTAGCTACCCTTAAGCTTACATTTCGCACAAAGCCATCCGGGCCAGGAAACACCTCGATGACACGTGCTGTCTTCCACAATGTCGGCGGATTCACGAATGAGTACTAGACCACCTATCTTCAGATTTGGTTGCGACTTTTGCCATCTTGGTCGCTGTTGTAATTCATGCAGATAGTCCTTTGACCAGACCTTCCACAAAGACTGCGACATCTTTTGGATTTGTGACGCTAACTTCAGTTTGTTGCCCGGAACCTCTTGTACGTTTGCGCCAAATGGCTGAATTATTGGCTCCCCAATGAGAAAATGTGCTGGCGTAAGAAATGTCAGGTCTTCTGGATCATTTGACTGAGCAGATAGTGGTCGTAAGTTCATTACAGAGCTTGTTTGAGCCAAAATCACCCTAAAGGCACTACTCGTCAGTTAATGTGGGCCCAAGATCCTCTTTAGATGGTATTTCATGGATTTTACTGCGGCTACTACAGCCCTCCCTGTTGCGGCGCTCTCGGCGTAATGAATCGCCATTCTTGCAACTTTTTTGCCATATCTATTTCCTTCCAAGTTCGCAACATTCGTGCTAATTCCTTCTCTGCGCCTGTGAAGTTTTTGCCATTACCAAAATCGGCGGTAGACAAGCTGTCGACCACCACCAAGTGAACCGCCTTGGTGACCATACACATGAAAAATGCGACGTATTTTTTTTTCAAAAATGTTGCACCGGCCCCCTGGCGCTTTCAAGAGAAACGGTCCAGCAAAATCGACGCATGCGTGGTGAAACGGACGGCATGGCTGCACCCGGTCAGACGGTAGTCCCCCCATCATTTGCTGCACTGCTTGTTGATTCTCTCGCACACAGACGATACATCGTGAATTATGTGTATGGATTGCACGTCGTAAATTTTTTTTATCCAGTATTTCCGACGCATAAATGCGCCCATTTCACGTGGACCGTCGTGCAATGTGGCTGCGCGCGCTTCTTGTATAAGCATTTTCGACAAAGGACTTACATCCAAGTTGGCGCAGGTGTTTTTCTTTTTGCCGGCTGTTACGTTGAAAACGAAAGATCCATGCTGTCAATCTGCCTAATGAGCTTGTGCTTGATGTTCGTGATAATAAATCCACGTCACGAAGTGTTATGTTCATTATAAGTAATGCTTTAAAAGATCGGCGAAGCTTTGCATCATGGTTGCATGTACCCGTTTTTTCCTCTTGTGCGATGTCCTTTTCAGTTTCCTTTGATCTTTTGCTTGTTCTTCTGGCCAACGAACGTCTTGTCGAAGTAGCCATTCCGGCTCGTGCCACCACAATTGAACTGTACATAGGTCTGCAGCTGATGCGCCACGACTTAGCAAGTCATCTGGATTGTCAGCTGATGGGACATACCTCCAATGGGAATCTGATGTCAAGCGCTTAATTTTCTGTATCCTATTATTAACAAAGATTTTCAACTTGGCTGGATCCTTTAACAACCATGCCAGCACAATCTGCGAATCTGACCAGAGAGTTGTATTCACGTGCGCAAAATTTGCTGTCGATATAAAAGAGTAGTAGAGCTCGCTCAAAAGTCTAGCAGCACATAGCTCCAATCTGGGAATTGTAATGGACTTCACAGGTGCTACATGTGATTGCGCTGCAATCAAGACGCAAAACCATGCAGTGAAATAACTCTATCTCCACAAATACCCAGCCACCGCGGAAATCGAATGTTTGTAATAAATAGCAGCTGCTGTTGAAATTGCTGCCAATGGCGATAAATATCATCCGGCAACGGTGCATCCCACCCGATGTTTGCTCGCCATATATCCTGCATAATTATTTTTGCCACAATCACGACTGTTCCGTCATAACCATTCGGATCAAATGTATGCGCAATGTGACTTAGTACTCTCCGCTTTGTTGCCTCCTTTGCTTTTAGCATAGGTGGTGGCTGAAATTTGAACATAAGTTCATCAGTACTGAGTAACTAGCTCAAATCGAGTACTGTGGTGTCGCTTAATTCTCCGAGATCGAGCGCATCGTCTGTTTGTTCGTTTTTATCGCTTGGCACTACTCCAGAATAATTTGAGCGCCACTTGTTGAGGACAAACCCATAAGACCGCAGCAGAGCATCCATTTCATGGCATAACTGCTTTGCTGTTGCACAATCAGCTGCGCCCGTGAGGCAGTCGTCCATGTCAAAATCACGTTCGACTGCTTTTGCTCCTATTGGCCACTGAGTTCGTGACTCACGAGCACCTTGAATCATTGCAAGTAACCGTTGTCAGCCAATATTCTTGAATTTCACTATTGTCCTCGGCTCTCCGAAATATGCGCTGCAGATCCCATTGGTCAGGATTGCTGCGTACTTGAAGGTACATTTTCTTTATATCTGCCGTCACGGCTACAGGATGGCACCTAAAACGCATTATCAGCGGAGCTACATCCTCTTGTAATTTTTCGCCAATCAATCGCACGCTGTTTAATGACAGGCCGCGGTCGATTGGGCATGAAGCATCATATACTACCCGAAATTTCTTCAAAACAGCGTGGTGCGGAATATGATAGCACACTGCCCCAGGAGGACGACTAACTAAGCGCATTTGATCTTTTGAGAGCAATTCTTCAATTGCCTTGAAGTATTTCTTCTTAAAATGTTCATCTCGTCGAAAACGTTTTTCTAACTGGTGAATTCGATGCAGTGCGATAACTCGTGATGACCCAAGCTCTTGCATATCACTTCGCAATGGGATAGCCATATTCATTGTGATCTGTTTCTGAAACTGATTACCACCACCAAAAATTAGCCACCCCAGCGTCGATGGTTGAAAAGCAATGTTTAAATCATTTGCAAAGCTGCCGTTCTGGAAAATGATTGCCCAAACGCCGGCCCCCAAGAAAACATTAATTGGTGCAGGAATATGTTCTTCGGGATCAGCTAGCTGATCTCGTAATGTATGTGGAATGATTACCACTGGTATCGGCGACTGTGGCAGAAACATCGTTGTGATTTGTGGTACGGTTATTAATTCAATTGTGGCAAGTGGCTCATGTTAGTCCGAGCTAATAGCTGACAAATTATTTTACGCGTGTATGTTTTATGTTTGATGGTGCTGATGCTATTCATCTGAATATTGCAACGATGTGTAGGCCATTGCAGATGTTGTATCGCTGATGCACTTAAAATATTAATTTGTGCCCCAGTGTCGCATAGTGCCCGCAACGGTGCAGAGATTTGATTATTAATTTGCAAGAGCACAACTGCTGTTGCCAGTAAAGCTGCCTTGTTATTTTCGTTGGAACTAATGGCATTTACCATGGATGGCGCACCGAGGTCATTACGCCTATAGCATTCCGCTAATTGCTACTTAGCTTCTTGTTGCATTGTCGCCTTCTGCGTGCTGCTATGCAATCCTGCATTACGTTCCATGCGATGCGGTGTCTCCAACGGAATACTAACGCTCGAATCCACAGGACACAAACAGCTATTGTGTAGCGTAAGGCATCGTGGACACGGTTTATCCGGCCATTTAACTGCGATATGCTTCAAACTAAAGCAGTTGTGGCACATTCGATGCTCCCTGACATATTTTTGACGACGATCGCCAATTGGTATTGCCCTAAATTTGATACATGTAAATGGCCAATGGTATGACCCTACACATAAACCGCATGCTAGGCGTGATTCATCCCCTCGGCCGGTGCTAGTGCCTCGCTCGGCTGTTGCACTTTGTTTGCCCGATAAAACATTGCGACGATCGTTGTTTTGTGCTTATGTTCGCGTTGCTGCCAGTTGTTCTAATAAACTAGCTCGCGACTCCAAAAAGTTGTACATTTGTTCCAAAGTCGGAAGTGTTTGAGCAGACCTACGCAATGCCCATTGCGTTTGGCTGTCGGCATCTAAATACTTTTGAGTTGATGCAGCAGCATATATTCATCTACCTTATCCGGCGCAAGCAGCAATCCTAGTTGGCGGAAAGCACTCCTGGCCGTGTCCAAAACCCTTCGCATATTTTCGCATGTTGGCGAATGTAACTATTTTAATGCATATAATGCTTGCGCTTGCGCTCTAACAGTATTATACTCATTGCTGTAATGACCACAAATTGCCGCCCAGAGTTCAGCATAGCTGTTAACATTTGCAGTTGGCCAGGTTTTTTATATTTGCGCTGCTGTTTCCTGCAAAGCATCCAATCAATATCGCATTTTTGCGCATCCGAAAATCTTTCATTGTTGTGTACTTCTGGTTCAAGCATTGCTCGGAAATTAGACCAATCAACCTCAAGCCCGGAAAACTTTGCCAATTTCGGTGGCTCTGACAGCTGAATTTGAATCAATTGGCTATTATCTGAAGCTGTATGTGGTGCTCGTGTGGTTATTCCTGGACTGGTGGTGCTTATCTTGTACATCCGCGCGCGTAAATTTGCCTTAAAACTCAGATGTGTGTTGGTGCCTTGAGTATAAAGCTCGTTAGGTTTAGTAAACAACTCTTCTAATATGAAACATGCACTAGATGCCTGCCAAGTCGCCTCAAATCTCTTCCATACCCCTTCTAAGTGCTCCAATCGCACGCCGACTTCTTCGACTGACCAATCAGTCACATAGCTCTATTGATCGACAGCTTGCCTCTTCGGCTGAATCATGCATTGCTTTGCGTATGCACCTTTAGGTGGCTGCGGTTCGAACACCCTCTCACCTGCCGAGTCTTCATCAAATTTTTCTGGGTCAATTTCTGCTTGTCGCTCACAAGTAATGCGAACAAATGCGTCCGGTGCCGCTAAGAGAAAATTGCTCTTTGTAAATATGCAAAAACCTTACTCAATTGCGTCTCTGCTTAATGCTGCTGCAATGCTTTAATGTCACAAGGATGCTTATCTTCTGAAATTCTAACTCACAATGTTCGATTTTAGCCATATAATTGCCAGTATCATGCATTCTGCGCCGTGCACTTATGTCGCGCAAAATGCATAATAAATTCCAACTCTACCTCATACAACATGCCCGCCTTCACTGAGCTATTTAATGAGCTATTGCTTAGTGCCGTGCACCTATGTCGCACGAGATGTAGACAAATGCCAATGCTCTACTGCCGTTAACTCTGCACAAACATATAAAACATATTGCACATCGCTTTGCTGCTACCGTGAGCTGGGAGGCATGAACTGCTGTTCGTACTCACATGCGCATGCTTGATTCATCTGCCCATCGCTTTCTTCTCTGCTGACTTCTGGCCAAATTATTCGCTTCATTTTGTGCAAGATCATTCTGTTTAAAAGAAAAAAAACAGTTATAAAACAATCAACCACACTGTCCCCAAGCCTCACGATACTAAATAAGATTGTGCCGCTATCTCACTCAGCACTACTTCGCCACCGAGTGCCGACCACTTCTTGAGCAGAGGCTTCAGAATCTGTCGCCAATCCTTTTTATCCGGCATTGATGGACCATGTTCAATCAGCTCAGTTTGCTTCTCTATGTGGACTGTATACTTACCGATGACTGCTCAAAATGCTCATCAATAATGTGAATTTCAGTTTATTTTATATTATTTTATTTTATCTTATTTTATTTTTTTTTATTTTATTTTATTTTATTTTAATTTTATTTTATTTTAATGTTCTCCAAATTTTCAAACGTTCTTTTTTTTATGACAGAAAAATGCTAACTTTTTATTTCATATAAAAACTTGAAATTGAAAAACAAGTATGTTTTTGCAGAACTACAGGTCAGTTTCAACACTGTTGAATGGGTTTTTTTTGCTTAATGTCAAATTTCCAACAAACTGGTTGTTCATCTGTCAAAATGAAGTTAGCGCAAACCGCTCAACCGAGGTAGAAAGAAGTTGTGTGAGCGGTTTATGGTTTATGGTCTACATACCATTCAGCCGGAAAGTTGTGGAGCAGCTACGTAGCAAATGCATTTCTGCTGAATCCACTAAATGTAAAATGGGTCCAACTAATATTTAAACATTGCAGAGCCATCTACTTGTCAAATAGTTAAGGCTATGATCACACTTTCATGTTGAATGAATGAAAGGATGTTTACGAGAACAAATAATAATACTTAATTAATAACAACTCATTCTGCTACAATCCATTCTGTTTAAAAATCTGCTCTTGCTCACGCGAGGCATATTATTCCAGGTACTATAATAAGAAAAAAACTGAATGGGAGTATAATGTCAAAATCAGAAATGACAATGAGCAATGTTGCTTCTGCACCAACAACAAAACAAAAGGGTATTTTTTTAATTATAATTAATTTACATCTAATATCAAAAGTTTAAAATTGTTCTTCAATATATCTCCAAAATACAATTAAAACTTCAAGCACAAAATTCAATAATTAAAACATTAAAAAAATGCAAACTTAAACAAAAGAAAATAAGAAAGACAATTTTTCTCTGAAAATGAAAAAAAATCCCCAACTCGTTTATAAGAGTGGGCAATATTTGATTTTGACATTAGACTCCCAAAAGTCGGCAGCGCAGTTGCGTTTAATACTACCTGGATAAATATGCCTTGTCGCTCACGCATGTTAACAGTACGTTGTATTTTTTTCGTAAATATATCAGATACACGTCCCACCTTGAAAACTCCAATTTTGATTTGAAAATGGAAAACTTTTGCTTCTAATAGTAAATAAAAAATTATTTTTTGGACACTAGAAAGTTCTTTTCTTAAAATATTTCTTAAATTTTGTTTTAAAGATACTAGTTTTGGTGCTAAGTAATAGATCGGAATTTAACACAAAAACTATTGATTTAAGATGCCAATTGAAATGTGCTTCTCAAATATTTAATACAATTAAGAAATACTTAAAATTATAACTCTAACTATTGTTTTACAGGGTGCTGGCTGTACAGCTTTGCTTGTGGCGGTAGTCTCAAGAAAACTGGAGCTGACCCGGGCGGAAAAGCATGTGCACAACTTCATGATGGATACGCAGTTAACAAAAAGGGTATTTTTCTACTTTTTCACGATTCAATTTTAATTTCATGCTGCTTTTGAGTTTCCTTATTTCCTTATATTTTCATTAATTTCCTTTAATAAGCACATTTTTTTTTCTCTCTGAAATGAGAGAAGTTTTAAATAAATCTTAGTTTTTAATTTTTTTAATTTTTGCAATTTTAGCGTGACTATGTTATTTGTTCGGCTTTTCAAATGATTTAACTTTTCTTTATTCCATTTCTTCTTACTTCATGAATTTAGCTGAAAAATGCTGCGGCGAATGTTCTTCGTGAAACTTGGCTCATTTACAAACATACAAGACTAGTAAAACGGGTTAATCCCGGCCGTGTAAGAACCCACCAAAGAAAGTTCCTTCTAGCTATATATGCGTGAGTATTAGAGACAACTAGTCAGATGCGTATCTTTGTATATACAAACAGTATCATAGCGTCTGGAATGCTTTGAGTAATGCGTTATACAAAACGCAGGTTGTTCGTTTAGATCAACCCTGAATCTAACTTTATTTTAACAATATCTTATTGTGTCTTGTCCTTTCTTGTTCAGTAACATGACATTTGCACCTGTCCTTTGTATTATTTGTTTAACCCTAAATCCATGTTAAAGAAGTTTTGAGAAACATTCACTAAAACAATAACTATTAAACTTTAAAATATAATTAACAATATATTAAACTAACATGCAACATACTAATGAATCTAACTTTTGCTTCATTGTTGGCTTTTGCCAAAAAATTTGGCCATCCACATAACCTTAACCTTATCCATTATTCAATACAGTACCGCTCATTTCAAGCGCTGTATGTCACAAACAGATCCAACTTTTAAATTTATGGACCAATTTTTTTCATTTTAACTCGTCACTACCACTTCAGCACTTATTAATACAACTCGTTTTACTAGCCTGTAACTAGGTTGTAAAGCCCTGTTTACATGTTTATCGTCTGTGTTAGATTTTAAACATATTATGCCCTTTTAGAGAAAATCTTACGCACGACGTTAACTTTTCAGAAATTCGTATCTCAAAATACCCTCATATAGACCAAACTGTGTTTAAATAATCAAAATATAAGACAAAAACAAAACTTATATAACTTCCTTCCAATAGTGTCTTGAGCTTTTTAACCATACGCCAGCCATACCCTGTCTATATAGAGCAGAAGAAATTCGGTGTTGTTGGTGGACTTACACATGAATGTAAACTCCAATTTTCACTTTGAATATTAGTTTCACAAATTTCGTTAGAGTTAAGATTGCAGAATAACCTTATTCATCTTCGTACATTTCCATCATCTTGATTTGTATCATTCAGACACACTATGCAGCGATTTTACTGCAAATAAAAACTCATATTCAAAATCCAATAATTTTCATTCATTAATATGATAGGGCACTACCTGTGAAGTATGGAATTCTTAAAATGTTATAGGAGACTCCACACTTTTGTTCAGTTATAGTTATAGATTTATTTTGAGATACGATTTTCTGCAATCTTAACGACGAAATTGATTTTCCTCATCGCTAAGTATTTTTCATGGAAGGATTTAACACATAAAACACCAGATTAAATAAGAAGAAAAAAATCATTAATAACATGATGTTTTAACTTACACCGAAAACAGTCAAAACATAAACTTTGTAAATGACACATGTGGAACTGTATACTTTTATATGGATTGATACCTTAAGAAACACAAAAAATATCGCTCATTTCGGTTAGAACTTTCCAAATTTCACAGCTCAAAATTTCCAAATCAAAGTTATAAACTATTAAAAACATTATCATAAACTACATAAATCATTATTAACCATTAATAAGAATTGTATAGAAGTGTCTTCTTTCAAAATTCAAGCTATGAGTTGGGTCAGTCTTGCACGAAATAGCGATATGTTTAGTTTACACGTTCAATGTAAGATTCAACAAAAGTTAAATTGACATGTTTTTGTTCGGTCAAAATATGTTAAAATATTTTATTTTTCATTCAATGTACTAAGTATTTTCTTATTTTTTTTTAAGTTTGTAAGGGGTAAGTAAATGAACAGCTGTATTTGAGAATTTTAATCTCTAAGCTTAAAATTAAAAAACAAAAACATGACTCATAAAATTGTGGCATTTTGATTGGTTATTTTTAGTTTATAATTCTTAAAAAATACATTTTTTTTTAAGAATTATATTTAAAAAACAATCTGTATGTAATTTGGATTCAAAAAGCTTTTTATTGTAAATTTTATACTTTTCTTTTATTTTTGCTTTACTTAAAATAAAATAAAATAAAACAAAAACTTTAAATGAATAACAGATATACAGAGCATCTTGTTATAACAGCTTAAAATGTTTTATATATTAATTGATTGTTTTTAACATAACATTTGTTCTGTTTTTCTAACACTTCGTTTACAAAAGTACAAAAAAGGATATCTCCGAAAAAATAAGTTTTTAACTTAATTAAAATAAGTATATCTCTAAAAAAAAACTATGTGTGTGCCCGAAGTGAAATCATCAGAAGACTAAACTGAATGAGACGAATGCAGTATTAGGAGTGGGACAATTATAAGGTTTTTTGTTAAAATATTGGTACCAAAGTTTAAAAGATATTTTGTTTTAAATTTTATTATTAATTATTCAATTTCAACAAATGAAACGAGTAGCAAAAGGAAATTATAAAACAATTCAACTACTTAGTATTCAATAATTCGAACAACTTCGAATTCGAGACTTAGCTGAACTTTGCTGTTGCAATAAGCTTTGCGCGACATCTTTATTTCTGAAAGCTGTGTGTAATTTTAAGTGCAGACATAAGCCGTATGAGAAATTTAATACAGATTTAGTAGACATTTAGTACAGCATAGTTTCAACCTTAAATAAAGGCGTTCGATGAAACGATGAACGATCGTCTGGTTCAAGATAGTTTTGATTTCGTATTTTTTTTTTTTGCCAAAAAGTGCAACATAACTGTAACATCCTTTTTAATTAAGGAATAAATAATTATTTTGAATCAACAAAAACAACTAACAAACATGAAATATTAAGTATTATTATTAAAAACAACATTTTACGTTAAACGCGTAAAACACAACCCATATAACAAATAATGATGGTTTTGACCTCCAAAAGGAAACATTTTAGATAAGAGTTTCAAAAATTTTATTGGCTACAAAAAACAATTTTTTCTGGCAGTCCTGGTATTTAAATTGACTAATCCCGGGATTTTCGGGATTCAAAAAACATCGGGATTCCGACATCCCGGGATCCTGGAATTGACATCCCTAGTGAGTGCGATTTGTGCACTTATGTTTCCTCTCGCTTACTCTCACTTACTCCTAAAGTATTAACAAATTAGTAGTGTGTTAAGATATCATCAATCAATCACCATCAATATGTCGCTGGTCTTTTAGGTTTATTTTTTTCCATTGTTATTTAAAGTAAAATAATGGGCTATGAAATTTCAATGAACTGAAATATGAATGTAATGAAATTTTAAAATAAAATCCTCAAATTATGGTAATGAAAAAGTCGATCATGAAAGAGCCGGTTTTTTCATCCCACCGCGACCCAGCGCTCTCAAAACATATTGTCCGAAGAAACATAACTGTAGAAATAAGCGTTTTTATTTCAATTATTTTTTTTTAGATTTAAGTCCCAAGCACATGAACTTGGACTTATTGTTTTTTTTTTTGAGTGACAATACGGCACTTGAACCGATTGCTTGTAAAATGAAACACTGGATGTGGAGTTTTTACTGGTAACAATAAAACTGAATTTATTGATGAGCTTTCGACCCTTTTATAGGCGAAAACCCAATAATATAAAATACAATAAACAAATTAAAATACAATAAACAAATTACATATATATTTTAATGACAAATAAACAATGTTAAAAAATTACATATATATTTTAATGACAAATATACGGTCTTGGAACTGCAAAAGCTATGTCAGCAATTTATGTAAGCATGCATTGGCTAACGGGGTAGTATTTCAGCAGACTGCTTAGTGCAGTTTTGTTGCTGTTATACATTTGTTTACCGTGCCAAAGTTGCAGGTGGGAGCAATGTGCCAAACCAAGGCCTCGAAAGAGGTAATATTTTAGCTGACTCAAGTTGCAGTGCCAAGACCGATACATGAATTTTAAATGAAAAAATTAACTTCAAATGACCATGAAAACCGTACGATTCAGCGACCCTGAAATCGTACAATAACCTCAAAACTTGATAGAAATTCAAGTTTTCCGGCAAAATAAAAATTGTTAGGCCTTATGTATCCATAAAATTATAGTATAAAATAAGTTAAGAAAGTCTAAAGTCGGTCCACGCCAACTATGAAATACCCAAAACCTATTATTCCAAAAAAAAAATTATAATTGAAAATGGGCGTGTCCGTGGGTGGATGAAGCCTATATATTATATGCATTTAAATGTTGAAGAAAAATTTACACACACCCAGTTTTATTCCTGTAGCTCGCGCTTAATATCTTTATTATGCTTTCGCTATGGGAGGTGGGCGTGTTCATGGACGAATTACTCCCAATTTTCGAACACACCTTAGTTTTTTATGGTATAAAATACATACAAACCAAATTTGATCTCTCTATGACAAACATAATTTTACTTATTCAGTTTTAAACTTTTTGGGTTGTGTGGGAGGTATGCGTGTTCGTGGGCGGATGACGTCCATTTTCTAAAACCATCTTTGTTTTTTCATAAAAAACACACGTGCCAAATTTTGTCTCTGCAGGCTAAACAGAGGCTTATTTATTGCGTTTTTAATTTTTGGGTTGTATCGGAGGTGGGCGTGTCCGTCAACAGATGACACCCATTTTTCGAAGACATCTTTGTGTTCATACAAAACACATACACGCAAAGAAATTTTTCGTTTATCGTAACTGAAAAATTCACCAACTATACTTCGTTTGCGAACTGTATTTGCTGCAAACGAGTATTCAGTTGTCATCAACTTAAAAATATTCTTGCTTGAAACGAAAAAACATCGAACTTAATGAAATTTTATCATTGTTTTGGAAGTTCAAGTATAGCCGAGCGTGCTGGCGTTCGAGTCTAGAAACTTGAGTGACCTGGGTTCAATTCCCAACAGGAACACCAAATATTTTTTTTTTTTTAAATTAATGTTTTTTTATTATTATTTTTTATTATTCTTATTTTGACGGTTCCTTTTGACCAAGCAGTTAATGAAACAGAATTACAATTTCAATAATTAAATTAAAATTGTTGATACTTACACAGCCAAGAATCGAACCCACGTCTCCCGCGTGCCAGTCTACCATGCTTCCATTGAGCTATTGTGAGATATTGTCTAGAATGAATTTTTTTAGATTACAAATGTGTGTGCCATAAGAAATTTATCTTTTTTCTACAAATGAAGTTTTCAGTTGAACAAAACAATTTTTTCGGTTGCCGAAATTTAAAAACGACTTACATTAATGGCAATCGAAATTAATTTCTTGCAATTAAATAACGCGTTTCCCGCAACTGACTATTATTATAAAAACAACAACTAAAATTTTTGTTAAGACAAAGTGCAAAGGTACAAGCGAGATGCCATTTGTGTGGCTGCGCTTACTTAAACTGTAACACATTCTTGTTTCTTCGTTTATGGCAAATATTTTACATTTGTCATCAACGAAAGCGAGCTGTGTAGCAGTTGTGTGTCTGTTTGTTCATACTCTTAAAATACTTCCTTTTCGTTGATGGAATTAAACGCTTTTCATCACCGAAATCAAGCAACTTTTTTTGTCAATTGAGAACTACTCGCTTATAACAAATTAATTTATTTTCCTGCAAACGAAGTTTTCAGTTGGAAAAAATAAATTTTTCGGTTGCTGCAATTTAAAAATCACTGCCGTTTATGACAAACAAAATTAATTTCTTGCAACTAAATAACGTGTTTCCCGCAACTAACCATTATTATGCCAACTGTTCAAACGTTTACAAACAATGATTTGAAGCATGACAAACGAAGTTCGATTGCAGCAAACTGGCGATAAACGTTTTTTTTTCTCTGCGTGTACACACCAAGTTTTATTGTTGTACGTTAGACCGGATCATTCTTATATGGATACAAAAAATTTCAACCGGTCGGGGTCTCAAAAGTTAGAGGAACTCATTAAAATGATTTCTGCATACTTTTTTTTCAAATCGGAGAAAAACCGCCGAAGCAATTTTGATTCTCCTGAAGGTCCTTTTTGGTAAAAAAAACATGTTTTTTGCTTATAACTTTTTATTTTCCACAGAACGTATACCCAAATCTTCTTAAATGTTAAATTTCTTACTCATACTAACATTTTGAAATAAAAAAATTGTTAAAATTTTGTTTCATTATAACTCTTATTGACCATCAAAAATTGAATTTTTTGCTATTTTTAAAAACGCGTTTTTTTAAAACCGCTGTAAAAGACACATTTTTTTGTTAGATTTACATGGAAATGTTATTGTTGGAAAGGTATTAAGTTTTTCTTTCGTTCTGTGTATTGTTTTCATCAAAGCTATGTGATTAAAAAAAAAAAATTTTATCGAAAACTGGACGATAAAGCAGTGAACAAATTAAATTTATTGTTTGTATGAATAAGAAATGCTTAATTTTATCAGATTTCTAAAGTCGATTTCTCACATTCTGTCAGTTTTCGCAAACAGCTTTGATTAAAACGATACACAAAAAGAAAGAAGAACTTAATACCTTTCTAACAATAACAATTCCACGTAAATCCAATAAGAAATGTGTCTTTTACAGCGGTTTTAAAAAAATGCCTTTTTAAAAATAGCAGAAAGGTCAATTTTTGATGGTCAATAAGAGTTATAATGAAACAAAATTTTAACAATTTTTTTATGTCAAAATGTTAGTATGAGTAAGAAATTTAACATTTAAGAAGATTTGGGTATGCGTTCTGTGCAAAATAAAAAGTTATAAGCAAAAAACATGTTTTTTTTACCAAAAAGGACCTTCAGGAGAATCAAAATTGCTTCGGCGGTTTTTCTCCGATTTGAAAAAAAAGTATACAGAAATCATTTTAATGAGTCCTCTAACTTTTGAGACCCCGACCGGCGGAATCTAAATTTCAATCCGGTCTATTGTACGTTAGTTATGAGCTTATTTATGCAGTTTTCAGTTTTTGCGTTGTATGGGAGGTAGGCGTGTTCGTGGGCGGATTCCAAATATATTCAATAGTGCAGGTCTTTGGGTTCATGTGACCATGTGTACTAAGTTTCATCCAATTATTTCAACTCCTTCTTCTTATCCTATGTATACGGACAACACACAGGCGGACAGACGGACGGACGGACATGAATAGCTCGACTCACGTTGTGACGCTGATCAAGAATATATATACTTTTCTATACCAGACTCGCTTCGTTCTATGCGTTACCAACATTTGCACAAAGTTAATATACCCTGATCTTTCAGGTTTAGGGTATAAAAACTTGCATTGTGAAAACTACCAAGCGAGTTCTCAAAAAACGACCGCTTATCATATGAATAAAAAAAAAAAACAAAACAAATTGGCCATTTCAGCCCTTGAAAAGACTTTGACCGAGCTTCTTATGATCAATTGTGTTGTGTGCGTTATTAAATGTTTGCATACAATTAACCGAGAACTGGCCCTACATGTTTTATACCGATTTCGAACGGCTAAAGTTCATGTTCTCAAAAAGCTTTGCATGGCATTATTTACTCTCTGAGGTTTGCCATTGTCTGCAGAGAGGTGGTGACCGATCAGAAAAATTTTTTCATTGAAAAAACTTTTCGCCGCGACTGGGGATCGAACTCGGGCTCCGAGCGTGCTAAGCCACACACTTAACCTGCACGCCACGGTCACCACCATATGAATACTCGCTTAAATAAAACAGGAAACTGTTAGTCGCTTAAAACTTTGCCGAGCAAACAAAAAAATGATTCCAAGTTATGTTTCAATAATTGTGCAAATTTCCTTTAAATGTGGCAACTATAACTGATTGAAAGTCAATAGTGATTCATGGAATGAACATATAACGGGTGGGATAAACAATATTAATCAAATGTAGGTTAAACTGGGGCAGTTTTGACTTTTGGCAAATGTCATATGTACCCGATGGTACCAATTTATTTAGAAATTTAAATTTTCAATATATTCCAATATTGATTTTTAAACAGAAACGTTCGAAATGACAAAAAAGAAGCCAAGTGTGGTGCTTTCGAGAAATATATGAATATATGGCGAGAAAAGAACAAAATCAAGTAGGTAATTTCATTGACTTCTAAATCGATTTATGGAATTTTAACAAAAAAGAATGGAAAAATAATTTTTTCAATTTAAGGCGTCATGATACACAACGTTTTTTGTTTTCTTCTCCAGAGCGGAAATTAATAATGAGGATGGTTTCCCTACTCGGGAACACGCCACATAAAGCAGGCCGTGTGAAAATCATGACATTTCCAGATTTATCCATACACTTTCAGCGACTGCTCTTGTGACTTGCGATTTATAGTCATCGCAAATGCAAGTTTCATTGGTAACTGAATGCGTTTGAACTGGAACGGCATATCGGTTTAAGTCAAAGGAATTCGCTTAAAAATTCTGCTGGATAACGGCACTCAACCAATCGTAGTTACAATTATTTTTACCAATTTTCGGATAAACATTGCTGATGAGTTCATCTTTTGTTGAAGTGAATTGGCAAATGGCAGGTGAAATCGATCGTACGAATCGAAACCACTCATAGTAAGTACCGAAATTTGACCATGTCCAAATCTCTGCAGTTCTTTTGAGAAAATTTCTGCGGCTGTATCCTGTTGTAAGAACACTCGTGTATTCGTACTCAATGGAATGGTTTTCACGTATCGCCACAAATACGATATTGAATTTGGAAGTGCTTGTTGGGAGTCGCCTGCCAACAGTGTCATCACGCCACCAAAGCGACGATTGTTGTGTCTCAAATCTCTCAATGTTTGATCAAGTGCTTCTAATGATCGTTTGTGTGCAATCGTGCACTCATCCCATATGATCAATTTACAACATTTCAACACTTTTCTCATGGCTGATTGCTTTGGAATATTGCAAACAGGATTTTTGTTGATTTGCAGGTTTAACGAAAACTTCTGTGCTGAATGTGCCGTTCTTTCACCTTCCAACAGTGTTGCAGCGATTCCGGTAGTTGCGAGAGCTAACGCAATGACACTTTGAGCACGCATTGCTTCTAATATCAATGATATCAGGAATGTTTTCCCAGTTCCGCCGGAAACATCTAGGAAAAATAGTCCAACCTTCCCAACCATCATGGACAGCCTTCATCAGTTGATCATACGCACTCTTTTGCTGTTCATTCAACATAAGAACGTTTGTTTGTGCTTGTTGTTGCAAAGTTGTCGTGTTGTAAGCACGCTCACGTTCCAATTCACGAATCAATACATCTCTAGTTTGACGATTTGGTGCTGACATATACGTTTCAATCAATAGTTTGCCACTCATAAGCAAACACAAATCTTCAATCACCACTAACGCTTCATTGTAGATGTCATCGTTTATTTGCAATTCGAAATACCCTGTCGCGACTCGAATTTCAGTGATTGTCGAGGTCAAGCAACTGCAACTTTTGACATGCTTCTCGAAAAATTAGAGACTCAATGACTCAAAAGCAACCGAAGTTAGAAGCAATCGTCGTTCTTTGGATGAATTGTGTAAATTCATCCAAATGCATCAGTTGAAAACACCATCAGGATATTCATTTACTGCTTAGCCTTGCTTTATGCTTAACTATTTCTTTGACGATGCATTCTATGTGTAATATCGAGGCATCTCCGAGCAAAGCAAAATTCTTACAAACGGATCACTGGCGCAAGTTGAAAAAACACTCGTTAATGTTGTTGCTGTTGGTATTTCCACTCACTGTGCTGCGTACTCTGTGTTGAAATACACTCTTTGGCCATTCTCCAAGTGAACTGCTAGATGCATAACAGTCGGATGACGTTCATGAATGCCAAATGAAAATATTCTCCAGAGTACTTGATTGCAGTTCACGTATCGGCCCATTTGAGACTTGATGATTTCATCTCGTTCATCGCCAATTAGCGCCATATCGCTACCTTTGGTTACTTATTTGCATATATACTTAATTGATCGCACTGAACTGCTCCTTTTAACTGACTGATGAATGTCCTACCATTATCATCTGGTTAGCGACGCCGATAGAGTGGATATTCATCGTTTCCAGTTTAAGTTTCGCAAATAAAAGTAAGTGGATAGCGCGTTGTGCACTTATTGCAAACATACAAACCGAAGTAGGATTGTGTTGTCTGCATGGTCCGTAGAGCATATTGGCCTTCGCCACTTCGTGTAAGTCTAGATCAATCTCAGGATCAGGAATTTCGGCGGAAATTATGTCATCAATTTGGTTTGGAGTAATTTTGTCCACCATCCAAAGAAGAAAGTGTTCCTGCGGCAAACCTCTTTTCTGCTACTTATCTAGTATCGAACAGTACCGTTTACATGTTATTTCACGATGTAGTTCATTCGTTTAAAAGAAGATATGCGATAAAAGTAACGTACAAATTGAACAAAAAAACGAAATGTGCGTGTACAGCGTCACCTGTTGAAAATTTATCGAATATTTTTTTCCTAAACCTTTACGTGACAATTACCAACAAACCCGCAATAGGAAGTATTCAATTCGGCCCAGCCGTTTTCAAGTTTTAAGCAGCCGAACAAACCACGATTCATTTTTATATATATAGAAGATTATACATAAAATAGTATAAAAATATATGTTAGGACTTCAATAGTATAATATCCAGTTAAGATTTGAAAGTTATCAACGCTTATAGGGAATTAAAATATTTAAGAATCGGTCATCAATTTTTGCAATAACAACACTTTGAAAAAAAGGTGTCAAATCTACCCCAGCATGCCCTACTCAATATTTAAAAAATATTTTTATTGTTTAATCGTTAAGAATTGAAAATCTTTTGAGTGTCGGGTACATTTAAAGAAGCGAGTCTCAAATACTTTCAATCTGAAAATTTACGCAGCACCATGATTCAATAATTTATAAGGCTATCCCAACATTTGACTTGCCCTTACTTTTTGTAAACAAAAAACTGTTTTCTCTCGAAATTAAATGACAACCAGGGTTTTGTGGTCTCCTCCAAAAATTGATGTTTCAGTGTTTTGTTGTGTTTGTATACCCTAAACCTGACACGTATGATTTTATGACAAAACAAAGATGGTTTTGAAAAATTGACGTCATCCACCTATGGACACGCCTTCCTCCCATATAAACCAAAAATTTTAAAACTCAATAAATAAGATTATGTTTGTCATAGAGGAGTGAAATTTGGTATGTATGTATTTTATACCAAAACTAAGGTGTGTTCAAAAATTGGGAGAAATCCGTCGATGAACATCCCCAAATCCAATAGCGAAAGCACATGAAATGAAAGCCCACTTTCAATAATATTATTTTTTTGGAAAAGTAGGTTAGGGGTATTTCATAGTCGGTTTAGACCGACTTTAGACTTTCTTTACTTGTTTTTTTATAAAAAAAGCATGTCTTTTCAATAGTTTACTGCTTAGAAAAAAAAACATGCAAATATTCGTAAAAATATTTCAAGCTTGGCCGCTGTGAAGTCGCAGAACCTTTAAAAAGCATCTGATGGTTGCGTACAAAATACAGAAAATGTATTGATTCAAAGTTTTCAAGATATGTATATTGTACTACGAAATACTAAGATACTCAAGCAGTACCTATCTCCATTTTCGTGAGTGGACGTCAAATATCGGGATGACCTTTTAAATTAATAAAGCATGCGCAGCACTAGTTGTCAAATCTTTGAAGTATAAAATAAATTGTCAAGAAATTATTAGAAAAATTTCAATTTCAAAAAATCGTAATTTAAGTCCTAAAGTCGTCATAAAGTACAGAAGATTTAAATTTTTACTTAAAGCATAACAAGTAATGAAAAGTTTTTATTTATAAAAAATCAATATATTAAAATAAGGAGATTAAATTCATTTACATATATTCACATATGGCTTATATAAGATATATTTTTTGTACAGAGATATTCAATAAAAATTCTTACTGATACATTGTTGAGTTGAAATTGCTTAGTAATTTAGATTGTGGCTCAGATTTTATAACAAGGAAAATTATTTAATTTCAGATAATCTCGTCCAAAAAAAATTATGTACCTTTCAGAGTATCGGTTTCTAACGATTTCTAAATTTATTTTTATTCTTATTAATTTATATTATTTTATTTAGGACTAATTTGTTAAAAAATTCTTTCTACCTCTGCCGAAGAATCAGAAATGAACATAAGTTTGCTTAATAAGTTTGTCAATTTTGCAAAAGCTGTAGAAGAATCGTCCCGTTTAATATTTGAAATAGTTTTCCAAAAGATTTCTGCTGTTCTTTGTTCTTTATTGATTAAAATGTTATCAACATCTGAACGTTTAAGTTCTCCAAACTCTATGTCAATATCTTGAAGATCACCGCTTGTTAACAAATTGTATGTTCGAACTGCAAACACTGCGGCTGCATCACGTTCTATGCTAATTTTTGGCAACATTGGCAAGAGCAAAACGTTCTGGCAAACAGAAATTTGACATTTGATGCGCAGGAAATGCGAAAAAGCGGCAACGCAAAATTTTTGTCTGCAGAATAATAACACTGGTTTACAAATAACGAAAAGTTGTTTGTACTTTGAATGCCACTATCCTTTTCTCGTGTAAAATCGGTCGCTAATTCCGAAAAAAAATTTTTTTTTTTTTCTGTCACTCCGTTTTCGAGATATTGCCCACTGTAGGGTTTTCAGCGAAAAAAAAAGTTGGTTCCACTTAATTGCATATATCTCCAGAACCAACAACAGTAATCAAACAAATGATATATCAAATAAAAGCTAATAAAATTTCTTACAAACAATGCACACATCATTTTTTGGTCGAGCTTTTAGTTTTGGCGGAATAAATTCAAATTTCGGGGATTTTTTTTATTTTTCAGAAAAATTTCCAAAAAAAAACAAAATAGTTGCAAATTTCGTTAAGAAATCTAAATATTTTGTTACTTTTGATATTTTTTACTAAAAGCCTTTATTTTTCCAAAAAAAATAAGCTATTGTTGAAGAAAATCTATTGAGAAATGAAAAATTTGTGTTCAATGGAACGAAAGCACCAAGTTATGTTTTTTTACAAATTTTTTTGTCATATAAATAAATTGGGTTATTTTACTATAATTTTTTATTTTTAATTTTTATTGTTCATAGGAATCAAGTCAAGGGTTTGGTAGGCTCACGACTGAGAATGCAACCGTCGAAACCGTCACAGCAAAACGTCTGATTTCGACACTTATATGTGCATACTTATTTGTGTTTTTTTGACAGTTTCGGCGGTCGCTCTCTGAGTCGTGGACCTACCTTCCTTTATTGTACCTGCAGCACTTTCGAGATGTATAAAAGCAAAAACATTCATGCATTATACTAAAAAACGTGGCAAACAAACGGACGCATAATTTGTAACGAAAGGAAAAAATAAGATATACTTCAAAATAAAATGAGTAAAAGACTGCGAAAATTCCAGTGTAAAAACGACCCAGATATTTTCTGCTACGTGTGCGGTGAACTTACTTTCGAAAAGAAACCAGTAAATTTTACGAATTTATTGCAAATGTCATATCTTCATTATTTTGGTATTGCGGCTAAGAACATTGGTAAATCATTTACGCCAAGTATTTTGTGTCAGTCGTGCAAATTAATATTGTCTGAATGGAGCTCGGGTAAAAAACGCTACATGAAATTTGATGCTCCGATGATCTGGAGACAACCGTTTTGCCACCTAAACGATTGCTATTTTTGTCTGGCCAAAGTGACTGGTGTTGGAAAACACAAACGAGTGATATACGCCACCAAGATGTATTTAAAGAAGGTGGCAGAAGTAGATTGACGTCTATCATATCCACACCGTAGTGCTGTCAAACTTCATTGCAGTGCTGCCACTTTTACTTTTTCTTTTTATATGTAGGACAAATATTTTGAGAGGGTGTTTTGCTATAGAAAAAAAAGAGATTAAGCTTCAAATAGCGTTTTCTTTACTCGAAAAAATTCTGCATTTTTCAAAACATATTTTTTGCAAAAAACAACAAACAACACACACAAGACAAATCACAAGCAAAGTAAACAAAAAGTCGCTTAAAACGCGTGTAGTTCACTCGAAACCGTAAGAATAAGTAACGAAACAACAGCTTTTCAACATATTTAATATAGATTTCGTATTAATCACAACAAAAAATTACATAAGAAAATTCACAAGAAATATACAAAAAACTCGAAGCTGTTAGACGAAGTGACAAGGCATCGGATTTTTCATAGGATTATTTTTCAAAATACGGCATCACTACGTTTTTTCGATTTTGACATTGCAGCGGTGTTGACTTCTAAGACGTCAACCTACTTCTGCCACCTTCTTTAATACATCTTGTACGCCACTGTCCCGAATGTTTCATTGCCAGTATCTCATTCTGACAATGTTCCATATCCTACTTGTCCCGATTCAACACGTGAAAACAATCGAAAATCCGTAGATTCAGTGGAGTCGGAAGGAACCACAGGTGGTAGTACTATTACAACTGAAAACACAACTCACCTTTTATCGCAAGCGCAGCTGAATGATTGGATAAGAGATTTGGAACTGTCAAAGGAAAGATCGGAATTGCATGGTTCTCGTTTGCAACAATTCAACTTTTTGAGACCCGATGTTAAGGTGACATACTACAGAAATCGTGAAAAACCGTTGTTATACACTTTACTAAGAATGACAATATCTGCTATTGCGTAGACATTCCTGGCTTATTTAATACCTTCGGTCAGCCGTACAATCCAAAAGAGTGGCGTTTGTTTATTGATGGCAGCAAAGTGAGCTTGAAGGCGGTATTACTTCATATAGGAAACAAAAAGCCATCGATTCCGATCGCACATGCAGTCAACACAAAGGAAACGTACGAAACAATGGCGAAGCTATTGACATGTATTAAATATGAACAACACGACTGGAAAATATGTTTTGATCTCAAAGTCGTTGGTATGCTTTGTGGTTTACAGAGTGGCTACACAAAGTACTGCTGTTTTCTATGCAAGTAGGATAGTTGAGCACGTGAACACCATTATTACAAAAAGGACTGGCCAGAAAGAATTTAGTCGAAAGTTGGAGAGAACAACGTCAAAAACGTCCCACTCGTCAAAAAGGAAAACATAATTCTCCCACCGCTGCACATCAAACTTGGACTTATGAAAAACACTGTCAAGGCGTTAGACAAAGAAAGCGAAGAATCTCGGTGACGAGAGCGACGAACATGGGGAAAGATTCCACCAACAGATAAAAGTAATTGAGAATCGGTACCAAGGATTTTGGGACAAAGGAATGATGGGCGACGAATAATGTAAATTATTAAAAGAACAATAAAAATTAAGAATATATGATTTTAAAACAGCAACCTTTAATTCTCATTTTTTTTTTATGGCAATAAAATAAGTCCAAATGCATTAATTGATAATCACACCATTTGGGTTCTTTCGTTCCATTGAACACAACTTTTTCATTCTCAATAGATTTTCTTCAACAATAGCTTATTTTTTTTGGAAAAATAAAGGCTTTTAGTAAAAAATATGAAAAGTAACAAAATATTTTGATTTCTTAACGAAATTTGCAACTATTTTGTCTTTTTTTGGAAATTTTTCTGAAAAATAAAAAAAATCCTTGAAATTTGAATTTATTCCGCCAAAACTAACAACTCGACCAAAAAATGATGTTTGCATTGTTTTTTACATGAGAAAAGAATAGTGGCATTCAAAGTACATATTGGCTGTAAACCAGTGTAATGGATGAAGAAAAGTAAACAAATGTTTATTTATTTTATTTTTTATTATTATTATTAGACACGTATATAAATTTACTAATATAATTCAATCGGAAATGCGTGAAAAATATATCACCAGGATATCGTCACTTCTCTTTTCGTCATAATCTCTGCAATCAGCCACTTTCTCTTCTTAAGTCTCTTAATTCCTGCTGCTTCCAATTTCAATAAAAAAACTTTTAACATTTTCTACACAGAAAGAAAAAACGATAGGTATTTTTAACAATCTTTGCAGTTAATTGACCAGCAATGCAAATTGTTGTTGTAAAATTTTGAGTTTGACTTCTCTTCACAGTTTAATTTACAGAATTAATTTGTAAATTTTACTATCAATCTTAATTGTTGTTGTTTTGTAACTATCATTATAGTTAAACTCTAAAAACTGAATGTAATATCCCTACAATAATTGATGTGAAATTTCACGCGTATATTTGCGATTTTTAAAAAATAACACGCATTGCAATGGGATTTTTCAATTCAGCCAAAACTCCAGCGTGTTTTCCCATAAAGTCTTTATTTTCTCTCTTTTTCACGCTACTTCAGCGTTTTTTCGCTCATTTATTCATTAAACGCATCTGAACCGATATTTTACGCTTTTGTTGTGGGTTTTTGATAAGGTTACATACAGAGCAGTATTTATCATAAACTTTTCTTTAGTTTTATAAGAGCATCACACGCGACAACGTTAAACCAAAAATATTTAAAATAATAACAAAACATACATATTATAATAAAATAAAGGAAGTTTTAATTGTGCTACAGACATTTTTTTAAACAGTTTCATTTTCATAAAAAAATAGTGCCGGAAATATAAAAACAGTAATATTTTTAAATATTTTATGTGCTTAAAGAAGTAATTTAATAAAAATTAATTTTACGTCATTTAATCTTATATAAAAATAGTCTGTGCCGAATAAAAAAAAAATGGCCAATACAACCCTTGAAAGGACTTTGTCCGAATGTCTTAGATCAATTGTATTGTGTGTGTTATTAAATGTTTTAACTCAATTTATCGAAAACTGGGCCAACATTTGTAAAGCCAATTTCGAACGTAATATGTCGATGGCAGCCGGCTTTAAATTGCAGATTTTACTCAGTGAGGTTTGCCAATGTCTGCAGAGAGATGACGACCGAAATGTTCTTCAATATATTTACATATGTTTTTTTATTACTTCATGTTTCTTTAAATTTATCTTAAATATCCCATTCCTTTATTTTTAAGATTTTAAATTTGTTTACATATTTATTAAAATAAAATTTGTTCTAAATTAATTTTCAATTCTTATGTGTTTTCTTTTTCAATAATTGACGATTTTATATCGTCAAGTTTCAGCTGTAAGTAAATTTGAATGAAATTATCTCTCGAGAACTACAAAAGTACCGTTATCTTAAAAACACTACAAATAAAAAAAAATTTTATTATTTTTGTGTTTTGGAGATCCAGACTAATTTGCTTATATGTGTGACGTTCGTGGTATTTATCTAAAATTATTATTTGCAAAGCAGTGTAATTGAAATAATTTAAATTCTAATTAGGTTTAATTAACAGTTTGGTCAAAAATAAGCTTTAAAATAAATTTGTTTACAATCTTGAAAAAAATTGTGCATTTCACTTTTTATTTAAAAATAAATATTGTAAATAAAAAAAATGTATGATCTTGCTGGTATTTGAACCTAGGATAGTCGAGTACTAGACGCACACGTTAGCAATCGGCTTAACATGAATTTCAAAAAAAGTGATCAAATTTCAATAAATACGTTTTATTATGGTAAGTTTTGCAGTCGAATTAATTTTTACAAATTTTCTGTGAATTTTACCGCTTTTGCTAGGTTGGTATAATTTTAATCTACTTTTTGGTTAGATTTAGATGTATGTAGTTAGATGTATGCTATCCAAAATTAAACTTGCACAAAAATCCATTCTTGTTTTAATTTATGGAAATTGTGCAAAATACGCGCAAAATATCAGCAACGTATCAGCTGAGCATCTGCAACAATGTTGCAAGCGTGTAGAAAGGCCGCAGTGTTGCCGTATTTATTGAGTGCCTCGAACATACCCAAATTCTGTAATTCATTAGCCATTGCAATAAGGATTGCATTTTATTGGTTTTCATTATTAGTTGCGGCATTATAATATTTAAGTTTTTCAAAACTATATTTCTGAAATCGAAACGGTTTTTTATTTGGTTGCACAACTTATTGTAAAAGAAAATGCAATGATTTGTCAAGTCATCTAATTTTTCAGTAGGTATATCATATTGTTAATTTTTGCTATAACATAAACTTTAATAAATTTCATCTTTTTTTTAAATTATCATTGCTTTTTGTCATCGATACCTTAGATATCGTTAGAATTTATAGTTTAAAAACTTATCTACAGTGTTGATAAATAAAAAGATATTGCGCAAACGGGTCGACATACCCTTTGCGCGAAATAATCGTATGTGACATTTTTTTCGAAATTGACTTTTTGATGCAAATTTGTTCTACATCCTACAACGCATACTCAGTAAAATATTGTAATTGAAATCTATAAAGTTTCTCCAAAAGCACATGCTTAATTTGGTTTTGATATTGCAATCTCAAGCACAGAAAATTAGAAAAAACGCTCTCCTGTAAAATTTCCTTTTTGCACATACGATAATTTCGCGCAAAGGGGTCGAGTAAGCAAAATTTTTTTCCAGATTTAAATTTTAAGTTGTGTTTACGCCAAAAAAAAAACATATTCATATGTAAATACTCATTTGAGTTCTTTATGCGTCATTTGTGAAATTAAATCGTCCAATCGTCATTTTGGTCTTTAATAGTCAAAATGACGATGCCATCGTCCATCTGGTAACGCTGCTCGCAGTTATCAAAAGTTCTCAATCTACCCCTACTCAAATACCCAAGCAAAGATAACAAGATAGGAAACTTCTGTGGGGAATCCGAAATCACCAAAAAGTAAACACACGTATGAGAAAAATTTGTTCACCTCGAAAGTGAGGTGAATATACCAGTTACTAATTTTAAACTTAACCCTTCCACCACATTTTATAGTGATTGACTTCATAAGGACAACAAAAATCTGTAAAGTGCACTAAATATTGTCAAATATTATAAAAATATTTACTGATGTAGTGTAACTTCATGTTAAATTAAATTCTATACGTGAGGAACCATATTTTTTTCTTTCGAAAAGTACAAAATGATTAGATGAAGTGTAAAGGTTAATAATGTCAGCTGTTGAATTTATGAATGAAATAAATTCTTTCCATTCTGTTGTCAATTGTAGTGTTGCCAATTTATCTTTTTTCGGGCTATAGCTTTTATCATGAAAAAACAACATAACTGCGACCACATGTGCAAGAAATAATAGTTAATGACAGTGAAGGTTTTGGTTGATTTTGTTTTTGGATATGTACATATATAAAAAAATAATAATTAGACCAACATTACTAGGAAATTTGTGGTGTATTTTTAAAATTCATATATGGGAAAAATATAATTTTGTGGTAATTTGGTTGGCGACTATAACTAAACGCGAAATCATTTGTATGGATATTAATTTGATCAAAAATTCATGCGAAAAATATTTTGCAAAAAATATATATATATTTTTTATATGTATTAAAAAATCAAGCAAAAAATCAATACATTAATTAAAAACATATTTTTTTTAATTTTAGTGTCAAAAATATGTGATGGTTATTATACCCATTAAGTTCTTATATATAATTCCCACATTATTCGCACTCGCACTGCGTTTCTCACACGAAACTGGCATCTATGGTACGGGCTATAATACAACAAATAAGGTAGCTGCAGCGCTGGTTATGCTTTCTTTTCGTTCTGCGGATATTGTCAAAATCAGTTGTGTGGCGAATATATGGCTTGCAGTAAATTTCTTTAAATTATTAATTATTTTTAATTTAAGTAACAAGACATATTTGACTTCGTTTACAATTTGAAAGTTCTTGCTTGCTCACGTCTTTCTCATAGCTTTGAGATTTTATATGAGTTGTCAACTTCGTTTTGACATTTGTGCCAGTACGCTCTCATCTAGCGAGTTTACCTTTAGTTTTTGTATCATGGTTGAGGCAATGTGAACGAATGAGTTGAATGTAAAAGCTTTTTTGTTTAAAATGTTAAATTAAGTCTATCTGAACGTACAGTAATGCTAACTTGGGAAGAACAGAATATTGTCCACAAGCATGTTTAAAGACGAAGTTTTAATTGAATTAATCAAAATAATTAGAGTTCTCAGCCTTATTGCTTTGCGTATTTTTCGTGGTTAGACATGTCAACTGTTCTATCTTTTGTATCTTCTTAATTTCTACATTAAGTTCTTATGTTAACTGAATTTTAATGACTGGATTCTAAAAATTTTATGAAAATACATCGTCGCCTGAGTAAAATAAAGTCGTATGTTACATTTCGCAGGTTTTGGGAAATCGCAGTCAAAGTTTAAAATTGAATTGCTTAATAAATTCACGGTTAATTTTATTCTAACTTGTCAATATTGTAAAAAGTACAGAACACTACTAGTTTACAAATTATTCGCTTCACAGTTTTAATTATTTTACAAAATAGAGAGTATTTCATTTAATAAAATTTTGTCGTATGTGTCATTTACACACATATTATGTGCTAAACCAAATATTTTGTATGACATACGACAAATAATTGTGCAAAATTTTGATTAAATTAAAATTCATTAAATCAAAACAGAAATATAAATTTATTTATATCAGGGACCGAAAATAATGATTATTTTTCAAATTTTAATGAAAAAAATCAGCATGTTCTAAGCGTCGGAAAAAAACTTTTGAGTATACCGAAATGTTGGAATTTGTGTTGCCTCTCAGAATAAATAATGATTTTTATTTTTTAAGCGTTAAGCATAAAAATTAAAAATAATTATTATATAATGATTTTTATTTTTTTGTTCAGGAATAAAAATTATTTTTGATTTCTATTTTTTTTGCTCAGAGTTAAAAATTATTTTTGATTTTTATTTATTTTGCTCAGAAATAGAAATTATTTTTGAATTTTATTTTTTTTACTCAGAAATAAAGAGTATTTTTTAATTTTATTTTTTTCGCTCAGACATAAAAATTATTTTTAATTTTTATTTATTTTGCTCTGAAATAAAAATTATTATTGATTTTTATTTTTTTGGCTCAGAAATAAAAATTATTTTTGATTTTTATTTATTTTGTTCAAAAATAAAAATTATTTGTTGATTTTAATATTTTTGCTCAAAATTAAAATTCATTATTTAAAAGGAATAAAACTTGGGCATGTGTAAATTTTTCATAAAAATTGAAATTCAAAGAAAATATGGGCTTACGCTTAAACCAGTTAATACAACAACGTTGAGACTACAATCGAGTCAGCTGTTTTTAGGTGATGTTTTTATATTATGAATGCAACTTTAACTTGAAGTTCAATCGAACAATAGCGAAAACAGCCGGTTGCTGTTCAAATTTTTGGATAAAAGGGAAGAACAAATATTGGAAAATCCTTCCGTTATTTCCTCAATTTATCTGGACCCTCGAAAAGGTCGATTAATTATTAAAAATCCAATCAAAATAATGTATGCCAAATCGCACTTAAGACAAATAATTCGCCAATATTTAATTTGAGCGCAAAAGTAAATCTCTGCCATTTTCACCTTTAAATATAATTTATGTATATAAGTATATTTATAATACACTGAAGAGCAATGAACAAATGGACAAATTTTTATTCTTAAAAATTAATAACTGTCATATTAAAAATTCTCAATAATATAAATATCAAATTTAATATCATCATAGTTTCTTTTCAAATTTTGAAGAGATAAAAAAACATAACTATAAAGAATGTCTAACAAGAAGAAAGCTCGTGAAATCTTTTTTTTAATTTACGAGAAAAAACAAAAATCCTTAAGTCTTTAAATTTATTTAGCGAAATAATAAAAATCAAAAATTCTTCCTATTTCTGACCAAAAAAAAATCAAAAAAACCCATATTTCATTTTTCGATTTTTATTTTTTGTCTCAAAAATAAAAATCAAAAATGATTTTTATGCTTGAGTAAAAAAATAAAACTTAAAAATAATTTTTATTTTTGATTTAAAAAATAAAAATCATAAAATAATCATTATTTCTTAATTTTTTCGATATTGCTCATAATTATTACGGTCCCTGATTTATATATCGTTCTTGGTTGAAAATGTTGTTTTGAACTTTAATCCTTATATAGTTTTATACTTTAATCCTTATATTCGTAAGATTCCTAAAGAATTTCTCTGAAAAATACTGGCTGAGAACTTTAGTGTGACTTAAAGTGTAGCCACTGAATGCATTTAAGTTTGTCACAAATTTTTAACTTAGACTTTTCAGTTGTCAATCTTTTATAAAAACAATTCCAAAAAAAAATTCAATTGAAAAGTAATTTGATTAAATAAACATTTAAATAATTTTTATTTGAATTCAGTTCAGTTAAAAACATAAATAAAGAAAAAAATGATATCATACAATGATTATTATAAAAAAATACAATTTCAGGTACACTTTAAAATCTCTATAAAATAATTCATAAAATAAGGTCTAAGATAGACTTTTTTAACTTAAATAATTTAAAATTAGGTAAAAAACATGAAGTCTATTAATTTTTTAAAAAAACTCGGTAAAATTCCTTGTCAGCATCGTCCTCTAAGAATAACAAAAATTACCGTAAAAAATTTTTTTCTCCTCAGAGCTCATTCTCCAAAAATCTTCTTGAATTTGTAGGCGTGTGTCATTTGGTATATTTCCGCATAAATAAAAGCAACTGTGAGCGCATTTAGTGCCAACTGCTTTCCCAGGTCTTTTTAATCCCTTGCTGTCAGTAAGTGCCAGTCCCCGTTGGCAAAGACTTTTACGAATATTCTGCTTCCATTTTGTCGGATCCCGTTTCCTCTTTCTGCTGTTAGTTGGTTCACTGTACGCTACAAGTTAAAATATATGGTATACCTTTTAATTATTTAAAATATTTTTAAATTTACATGAACTGCTGTAGTCTGATGGCAACTGCCAAACTTCCAAATTTATGTTTGACGGAGGAGTTTACTTCTTCTGAGTTTATTACTTCTGTTGCAGACCTTCATAAAAAAGTGTCAGCTCCGAGGGATTTAAAAGATCCAGGAGTGAGCTTCTATTGCTATAAGGCTTATCTGATAAAAAATCAGATTCCAGAATCTCATATTCCATTCTGAAAAATAAAGGTTTTGCTTTAATTGGAGATTTTTTATAATAGTTACTTACTCATAAATTTCTGGTGCTAAATTGGGTGCTGGTGACTCGTCTGATCTTTCCGACATGTCAGATCCCAGAATTTCATACTGCATTCTGAAAAACAACACAATTCTTTTAATTGCAAATTTTTTTATAACATTTAAAAGTTCTGCATCCAAATAGGGAGCTGACGATTCGACTCGCTCGCACTCGTCTGATGCTGTCGACATCTTCATTACTACTGCAACTTGAAGGTTCACTGCAAGCCTTCAAACACATACGACAATATTTTACACAGAATATTGTTAAATATTGTCGGACGTGCTGGACAACGAACACATACGACAATATTTTACTGAACACAAAAAAATTTGATATTGTATGAACAAATTGTCGTATGTGCTAAATGTTCGCATATACGACAATATTTTTTTCAAACGATAACGAAGTGACACATGTGAAGAGGTGTTTTGGATGAATCAATATTTATATCCCTAAGGTGCCGATCTATATGGCAAAATCTAAAAATGGCTTTACGCCGTACTTTGAAAAATAAAAACAAGAGTTTCTTTTTTTGTTTAACCAAAAATTAACTGACTTTATTAAAATTATTCTCTGCTATATAAATCAAAAATACCAGTATTTTATTTTGCTGCTGCTTCCAAAACTCCTCCCATGTTTTCCAATGTAAGTAATAAAACTTTAGTTAACCAATAGATTGATCTATTGTGCAACATCTTTTTGTTAAAGAGTTCTTTTCATTTCTTTCATTCACACTAGTTCTAATAATAATTATGCTGAGCTTGCAAAGTCAATGCAGTAACATTGTTTGCGTCAGTCGCTATGTAATACAAATCGTTTGACCCAGTGCCGTTATGAATGAAAGAAAATAAACAAAACGAAAATTAGTTTATCAATTGCAATTCTTTAAATTGTGCCGAATTTCAATTATATCGTAAGCTTGTTGTGCTGTGCCACTACACCCTTACCCTTAAGCGAAAAATTATTACTTGAAATAATTTTTAAAGATTGGAGAAGTTTAGGAGCAGCTTACATATTAGAGTTTTCATAAACAAATTTTTTTTTTGTTGCTTGTTTAATTTAGCAATATGTTTATAAGAGTTATTTACTTATATAATATACCATAGTTAAAATATTTTTTTTTTTTAAATACAAAAGTATTTTTAAATTCTTAATGTTTAACTATTATAGTCTTTGCTTATAATTATGTTTTTCAGAAGATTTTTATATATTTTTTTTTTTTGTTTGTGTCCGTTTTTGATATATACACCATATATGTAGGGGCGTGTTGTCTTGGAACAATTTATATATGCTGTTAATTTCTACTAGTGAACATTAGATTTATTGTAATTTATAAAGTACTATTTATGTATTTCTTTAAAATATTGTTGTGCAATAATTTATGTTTACCATTTATTTCTACTAGTGAATTTACACCTAATCTATCAATTATCTTATATGGTCCATGATATGGGCTTTGTAATTTCTTTTTATTTTCTAAACCTATAAAAACTGAATCACCTATTTCTAATGAAGCTTCATTCTTATTTCTATCATACTCTATCTTTCTCTTATGTTTAACTGTTTTAATCATATTTCTAGCTCTATCAACAGATATCTTTAACCTTATTTTTAATTCATTACTATAGTCTTCTAAATTATATATTTTATCATGTTCATTTAAAATATCACTCGGAAGTGATGGTAATTTTTCAAATATAAGTTCATATGGGGAATATGATGTATCTACATGTGGTGTGGTATTGTATGCAAATGTGTAGTACGGAACCCATTTATCCCATTCTTGGTCATCCACAAATGATAATAAATATTCGTTCAGAACCCTATGATTTCTTTCTAAAGCTCCTATAGTCTGATGGTGGTATGGAGTCGAAAAAATTTGTCGCGTGTCTAGCAATTTACACATGTTTGCCATCAATTCATTTTTAAATTCTGTACCGCAATCAGATTTAAGGGTCTTAAAACATCCGTATTTAAGTATGAACTGTTCTACTAGAGTTTTGCAATTGTCTTAGCTTCTTTTGTTGCGATAGGATGTGCTATGGTGAATTTGGTAAGTTCGCATTGGATAGTCAAAATGTATCGATTTCCATTAGAAAATTTTAACGGGCCTACTGTGTCTATAGATATATTTTCAAAACTTGTTGTCGGTGTATTCGTAACTATTAAACCTTCTTTAATATGTCTGTTTACTTTATTTTTGTGACATTTTTCGCAGTTGTTTATGTAATCTTTAACCATTTTTCTCATATTCTTCCAGATGTATCGTTGCTTCAATTTTAAAATTGTCTTTCTGATTCCTAAATGTCCTCCTGTTCGAGTATTATGATATTCATCTATCAATTTGTATTGTTGCAGTGTACTTTCTATATGTCGTGGAGCTTTGTAAATTAATATCTTTATAGGCGAGGATTTATTCATTTTCAACTTGTTGTACTTTTCTTTGAATGCATTCATTTTAATATTCTCAAATATATAATCTTTGTCACAAAGGGCTAGCTCCTTTATCTGTGATCTATTTAATAAACAATGTAGTTTCTCCAACATCGAATCTAGTTTCGAAGGGTCATCGCTACATGTTATGTGCACTTCATTATTATTTATATTCATAGTAACGTTACTCTTTTCTTTAATAAAAAATTTTAATTTCATTGCCCTTCTTACGTCATTAAAGGATGTGCATTCCCAAATATAGAGGTGATCAGTCTCTTTATGAGATGGGCTGTTCCTGTTAACACGTTCTTTGGTACCCATAATCATTTCACTCGCTTGATTGTCATTTCTTTCCTCATTTTCGTTATTGCTCCTTTTACTTACTTGTTTTGTTTTGCTCCTTGTTATTGCTAATACTTCTTTTTCACTGCTCATAGGAATCATATTTTTTAAAATTTCGCTGTCATATTTTATTCTGGATAATGCATCTGCGTTAGTGTTCATTTTGCCTTGTTTGTATGTAATTTCAAAATCATAATCAGACAAATCTAATCTGATTCTGGTCATTTTGGACGATGGGTTCTTATGTGAAAATAGCGAAACTAGTGGTCTGTGGTCAGTCACTACTATAAATTTTCTTCCATATAGGTAGGGTTTGAAAAAGTTTATGCTCCAGTGTATTGCTAGGAGTTCTTTCTCTATGACCGGCTTGTTTATATCATGCTTTTGTAATGACTTACTAGCGTATGATATTGGCAGATCATGTCCAATCTCTCCTTGTGAGAGAACAGCCCCTAATGCAAAATCGGATGCATCAGTAGTTACGATAAATGGCTTCTCAAAATTTGGGTACTGTAGGACTGGTGAGTCAACAAGTTTATGTTTTAAGCTACAGAATGCTTTTTCGCACTCCTCTGACCAGATGAAGGGTGTCCCTTTTTTGAGTAGGGAATTTAAACATTTTGCTACGGCCGCAAAGTCCGGTATGAAACGTCTGTAATAGTTACAAAAAGCCACGAACCTTCGTACGTCGTCTGCATTTTTTGGTGTTGGGTATTTTAAAACTGCATCACATTTAGCTGGATCTGTTTTAATACCTTTGTCTGTTATTAAATGGCCGAGGTATGTTACTTCCGGTCTGAGGAATTGGCATTTGCCCGGGTTTAGCTTTAAATTGTATTTTTGCAGGCGCTCAAAAACTTTTACTAGATTTTGGTTATGATGCTTAAGTGAACATCCAAATACTATTATGTCATCGACATAGAGGAAAGCTTCTGAATTCAAACCGCTCAAAGCTATTGTAAGCATTCTTTGAAAGCTGTTTGAAGAGATCTTTAAACCGAATGGTAGACGTTTAAAATGGTAATGTCCGTCTTGTGTAGAAAATGCAGTTAATGGTCGTGAATTTTTGTCTAGTGGTATTTGATGAAAAAAGCTTGTCATGTCTAAAGTTGAGAAGTACTTGGCTCTTCCTAACATGTCTAGGACGTCCTCTAACCTTGTCAGTGGAAATTTGTCGTTAACTAATTTTTCGTTCAATTTCCTGAAATCTACTACCAAGCGCCATTTTTTTTTTGTCATCATTGCTTTTCTTTGGAACTAGTAGCAATGGTGCATTGTATGGGCTTACCGAGGGCTCAATTATGTCATTGTTTATTAAATTTTCTACTTGTTTGTTTATTTCTTCATATTGTGAATGAGGAAGTCGATAATTTTTTATATGGACTGGTGTTGTGTCTGACAAGTTTAATTTTTGTGTATAAAAATTATTAGTCGTTAAATTTTCTCCTTCAAGATGGAAAATAGATTGATGTCTTCTAAATATGTCTTTTAATTCGGTCTCGGTACTGTTGTCTAATTTCAATTCTATCATTAACTTCTTAAAACGTTGTTCGTTTATTTCTTCATTGTGTTCATTTTTTGTTGTCAAGATTATGTATTCTGTTAGTTTTTCTGTTTTTGGCTTAATTTCATTCAAAATTACTTCTTTATCGTTTACGTTGATAACCTTGATGTGGCAGATACCTTTGGTAGATGCTAAGGAGTTAGATAAAAATACGCCTTCTACGAGTTCTTGATTCAAAATGACACAGTCTTCCGTTATTTCAAGGTTTATTGGAAAGATCATTTCCGTTCTGGGTGGTATTGTGTAATATTCTTGCTTTGGTAGTCTTGTTGAGATAGGTACTACGTAAGCCGTTTCGGCTATAGGAATCGTAATAGTGAATGTTTCATAGTCTATCTTACATGTGTATTTTACAAAGAAATCTCTACCTAGAATTCCGTCTGTAGTGATGGGAAAATCGTTATCCACTACGTGAAAATCATTGTTAGCACGGTTATCTCCTAGGCATAATGTTAATTTTGTAACGCCTAAAGAGTATATTTCATCTTTAGTTATGCCTGTTAGTTTGCATTTGTTATCAAAATTTATTTCAAAATTTGCGTTTATTTCTTTGCATATCGAAATGTCTGCCCCGTGTCTAATAGAAATGTTAAAGCACGATTTGTTTGTGCGCATCTTAGTGTTACGTAATTGGTGAGATTCTCTGATATTAGGCAAATTTTCTTTTTATTTATTGTTGGCCTTCCGGAGGTGCTTGGAAATCTTCCTACGGGCCATCCATGTTTCCCTGGTGGCTTATTACACGCATATAGTGTCGGTTACTTCCTTGATTGGAGTTCCTCTGATTGTTATTTCTATTGTTATTATTAGCATATCTTCTTCTATTGCTGTTGTTATATGACGAATCCTGCAAACCGATCCTGCAAACCGATCCTGCACATTGTTTTGATCCTGCGACCTGCGATCCTGCGACCTGCGATCCTGTGACCTACGATCCTGCGACCTGCTATCCTGCCACCTTCAACTCCTGGCAGGATCGCCATGAAGAGGTGTTTTGGATGAATCAATATTTATATCCCTAAGGTGCCGATCTATATGGCAAAATCTAAAAATGGCTTTACGCCGTACTTTGAAAAATAAAAACAAAAGAGTTTCTTTTTTTGTTTAACCAAAAATTAACTGACTTTATTAAAATTATTCTCTGCTATATAAATCAAAAATACCAGTATTTTATTTTGCTGCTGCTTCCAAAACTCCTCCCATGTTTTCCAATGTAAGTAATAAAACTTCAGTTAACCAATAGATTGATCTATTGTGCAACATCTTTTTGTTAAAGAGTTCTTTTCATTTCTTTCATTCATACTAGTTCTAATAATAATTATGCTGAGCTTGCAAAGTCAATGCAGTAACATTGTTGTGCTTGTTGTGCTGTGCCACTACACATGCGACAATATTTTACTGAATATCTCGAAAACTAAAAGATCTATAAAAAAATGGATTACACAATTCGAAAGATCTCATTTAAAAATATAGGATTGCATCATTAACTCAAAACACCCCAATTTACACATACGACCTTATTTTACTCAGGCGACGACATGACTAATCTAGTTTTTTAAACATTAGAGACAAAACAAATGCCAATAAAGCCCAGAACACACCAAAAAAATATTTATTCCACCCAAGCAAATTTTTAAGGAAAACATGAGTAGTTGACAACTCTGATGGCATGAAATATAACAGGACTTGCACAAATCGGTTGTGGTGAATATAAAAACACATTGACAAATACAACAAGTGCCAAAAATTACAAATTTTGTTTGGCGATAAAAGGGTCAAATAAGAAAATGCATGCAATTATTTGAATGCAGAATATATTCCTGTAACTCAACTTAAAGATTAACATATTAAAACACATAATCCATACTGTATTTAACTGTGTTTGTATGCGTACAAACGATGTTCTAGCTTAAAAATGCAGGAGAAGAAGAAGAACGTTCCTTTTTTAAATTTCACCTCAAGTAGCGGGGGTTTGTGTAAAATAGCGGGGGTTTGTGTAAAGCAAAATTTTTAAAAATGTTGACAAATACAACAACTGAAGAAATTGGCAAACTTTGCACGCTTGTATAATCAAAACTAAAAGGACTTAAAGCCTAGTAATATGCTCGTTCGCGTGAAATTTCGCTGGCAACATCCATTTATTTGTTGCGTGAAAATTTTGACAGAAGTTTTGTTGCGAACGAACAGCTGATGATTAGCTTACAAATTTCAACAAGAAGTAAATAAACAGCCAGAATTTATTAAAGGAAAGCAGAAAATCATTTACGTTCTCTAATTTTAAGTATTTATGATTATATTAAAACAAAATAAATATTTAAACAAGTATGCATGTCCTTTGCTGTGAAGCAGAAGAAGTAATAAGTTGATGGCAGTCTGCAAGCTGCGAAGTTTTGCGACCGCCAACACCGAGGAAAGACGCATCCGTATTTACAATTTCCAACAACTGCAATTATTAAGGAATAATTTTACTTTAGCGACCATGCCCGAATTTTTTTTTTCTTATTTTTATTAGACGTATATGGACCTCCTAAACCCAATGGTGAAAGAAAAAATTGTCGGTCTCGATTGGTTTAGGAGATAAAATTCGCGAAAGTTTGAAAATTCAGTGCAAATTTGTGTGTGTTTGGAAGCTAATATAAGCTTATTTTACTATACTTACCCAAAAAGGGGGTTTTTTACGGCGTATTAAACAAAAAAAAAACAAAAATTCATTAATTTTAAGAAAAAAAATATATATTTATTTTTTAAAAAATACATCAGTCTGAGTCAAAATCGCGGCGATTTTTAATAACAATTTTTCTATCCTCCTTCAAATCGCGGCGATTTTTAATAACAATTTTTCTATTCTCCTTCAAATATACCAATTTTCTTATAACTCAATTTCGTATTATGAAGGTTCAAGTTTTTGTGCTTTTCACGATATCGCATTGTTTCCTTTAATTAGCCCTAAAAATCCACATTTAGGTTAAGAAATCATAATGTAAAAGCTTACATTAGCTTCCACACACGTAAAAATTTGCACTGAATTTTCAAACTTTCGCGAATTTTATCTCCTAAACCAATCGAGACCGACAATTTTTTCTTTCACCATTGGGCTTAGGAGGTCCATATACGTCTAATAAAAATAAGAAAACAAAAATTCGGGCATGGTCGCTAAAGTAAAATTATGCCATTATTAATTGCAAAACTTTAGAAATATTACAAAAATATCATTTTAATAAGAAACATTGTTCTTTTGCTTGCACTATTTTCTTAAATGAAATGGCAATTATCACTTTTCACGGCAAAATAAATGGTCGGTTCAATTAAATTGCCGTGAAAACAATGTTGCTAGGTGCATGTTGCGGAATATAGTACTAGATTTTCCGCAGCGAAGCACAGTACAGCTTTGATGAAAAAGTTGTGAAATGTTCACGGTTATTCCACAGCTGTCATTATTTGTATGGAGATTTGAGTGGAATTTCACGTGAAGCCGAACAGAGTACTATGCTTAAGAAATAGTTTAGGTTGCAAACAGCTTATTACAACTTAACTTAAATATTTATATCATAATAAATTGGGTATGGGCATTATTTAAAGGGGGTACGAAGTGATATCTTGGGCAGTTTGCGGCCGATGAAGAACAAGAGTGAATTTCAGGATTGCTTTTTTCGGCACACTAATACATACAAACCTCTTTTGAGGTTATGTTTTTCAAGTTTCCCATCTTGTTATCTTTGTACCCAAGTCAGTGTGAATCAGTGATGGCATTTTCGATACAATTGTACTTTTTTTCAGTACACTACCCCTATTAAAAGTACGTATGTAAGTACCCCCCGCCATCATTTTCAGTACTCTTTGTGCAAACCAAACATTTGATGCTTAATATTAATTAAATTGGTTAAAAAATACTACACTTTTTAATTTTTTATTAAAAAACTCTTAACTAAACAGAATTTACAAGCAACCCTATTTTTTGTGTGTTTAATATAGAAAAATGGTCGTTTTTCGACTACTTCACACAGAAATGAGATAATTTTTTAATCTGTTCATAAATTAAACTGATATTTCAATGGATAAATACATAAAAAGTTAAGATTATAGCGCATTTAGACAGCATTACGAATTATTTAAGGAAAAAGTGTTTTTTCGAATGAAACTGGTGATGTTTATTCTGTTGGTCATGACTGCATCGAAGTCAAACCCACACTCTAAAAAGTAGAGCGTATTTTAAAGACTGCCTTTAAATCAACTTGTGCCTGAATTTAAGCATGTTTTGAATTGAAGTATTCTAAATGCTTAAAAACCCAAAGAAACATATTTAAAGTCAGCTTTTGGAAGTTGATTTTAAGACAAGCCAGCTTACTTTAAACAAATTTATTGGTTTTTGTATTAAAAATGTCTACAATTCATCATATGAGTCTTAATTTAAGATAGCTTGCATTGCTATTCAGGCCAGTTTCTTTACGATAAGGGCTGAAATTCGGCGAAGGTAAGGCTGCATTTACCATTTAACTGCCTTTAAGTCAGACATCATTGAATGCTGTTTTACAGTATAAAAAGGCAAAAGTGATTTCAGCAGAAGCCGTCTTAATGCTGTTGCAGCTTATTTTAAGACAATTTTTCACCTAATATTAAGATTTACTTTTTAGAGTGCAAGTAAAATTGATAAAAATCATCAATAATAAATTTTGTAATACTTCTTCCCGGAAAGAAGATATTGAAAATGCTGAGGTACCGAACAGAGGTCCTGGGTTCGAACCCCAGCCTGGCCATAGTCCAACGCTTCAACCATTCTTCAATTCTTTTCTTGAATTTCTAATCAACTGAAATTCAAACTTATTTTATATACATTGAATGCAAAGAATTTTTTCTTTTGCCGCAACTGAAACCAAAAGAAACGAAACAACGAACTTAATGAAATTTTATCATTGTTTTGGAAGTTCACCGACAAGACCGCCAAAGTTTTTTTTTATTTAAAATAATTTTTTTAAGGGGACGTGATACCTTCAAAAATGTTTTTAATTTAGTGTTTTAAAATGCGTATAAATTGTATTTTAATCACATATATTGCTGCTGGAATTTTTTTAAAAAATCATTAAAAAAATCATGGCGGGCGTGATACAACAAAAACTACTGAACCGATCGTACTGAAATTTTAATATGTTATTTTACATTTGTCTATGCATGGAATGAACTACGGACAGAAAAATCGGTTTTATAGTTTTTTTTCCAAAAAAATTAACATTTTTCGAAAAAACGCCGCCATTTTGTTATATTTCAACCAAACTTGTTTTTTCTAGTTCATTCCATGGCGATTTTAATTTTGATAAAAACCCCGTTTTTAATTTTTTTTTCCGATGTCCCAGTGAGTCGTAATCACGCCTGCCATGGTTTTTTGATGTTTATTTAAAATAATTCCAGTAGCCATATATGTAAATAAAAAAATTAAAAAACATTTTTTTTGCGTAATGTTTTTATTTAAAAATATATATTTAATTTTTCAAAATTATATCTTGTGTATTATTCAACTTATAGGCATTTTAAAACATTAAAAGAAATTTCTTTGAAGGTGTCACGTCCCCTTAAGTAAAAAATTAAATGTACAATTTTTTTCTAGATTGTAAGCAAACTTTTTTTGACAATCATTTTTGACCAAGCAGTTAAGGAAACAGAAATAGAATATCAATAGTTAAATTAAAATTTTTGATACTTACACAGCCAGGACTCGAACCCACGTCTTCCGCATGACAGTCTAGCAAGCTTCCATTGAGCTATTGTGAGTTATTGTGTAGAATGAATGTTTTTAAATTACAAATTTATATTTCGAAATTTCGAAAGAAATGGTACTTTTTCTAATTAATTTCGGTTGCTGCAATTTAAAAATAACTTACGTTAATGGCAAACGAAATTAATATTTACTAGCTGATGTAACCCGGTGTTACTTGGGGTTGTGCCTCGAGCACAGGAAGAGGACGATTTTCAAAACTGCTCTCATTTTTACGTTTCTAAAATTATCAATTCAATTTTAAAATTTTTTAAATTATCGTTTTTTGCGGTTTTGCCCCCTCCTTCCGCCGAAACTGTTTAGTCAAATTTCCGTAAAACTGTACCGCCCAGACATGATTAAAACAAAAAATTACATCTTCAACGTCTCGATCTAACGTCCGGTTTCTGAGGAAAATGGACACCCGCACTCAGAAAAATAACACATATCTTCCTCCGGTGAAAAATTTCTCTATTTTCGATAAAAGCAATTTTCTCTTTTCAAATAAAATTTTCTTCAATTAGAATAAATTTTCACGTTTTCGAAGAAATATTTCTTCACTTCTAGGAAATATTTCAATGTCTCTTATAATGACAAATATTTTTCTCGCACAAAAAATTCTCATTTATACAGAAAAATTTTTTGAAAATGAAAATTTTTTCATATATTTTGATAAAAAATTCACTATGAGAAGTTTTTTCTTTATTAAAAACAAATGTTTTCTCAAAACTAAAGAGTCTTTTTCTCTAAAATCGAATTATTTTCATGTATTTCTCTTTTTCATAGAAGGTTTTTATAATTTTTAGAGAATTTTAGGATCGCATTTAGAGAATTCTCTGGAGCAAGGTCAATACCAATTTTCTCTAAATATGATGGCTTTTTTATCATATTCCGAGAAACTATTTTCTGAGTGCAGTTTGAAAAGTCATTTCGAGAAAAATGCGTTTAAAGTTTTTCTAAGCATGCATTTAATATGCAATTTTATCTCAAATAAATTCCATTCGATTTTTGGATTGTTTTCGTTCAACTTCTGTTTTAGTCGTTACTGTTCGGTTAATTTTTTTTCATCTCTATATAGCTTCTGCTCGTATTCGTTAAACTTATTTTTATTCGTTAGTCTTTGGTTCTTGACTTTGTTTGCCTTCGGCTCTTTCCTTGATTTTTGTCGAAAGAATTTTTAAAAACATAGGTTCTTTTTCAGTAACAGATACAAATGCTTAACAAGTTTCATCACAATCGGTTCATCCGTTTTGACGTGAATAAGCCAGACGTTGGTTGAATAAAGCGCTCTCTCATGGAAGTTTTCTGAGATTTAAATAGCCTCAATTCTGTTGCAGGGTCAGGTTATTTCATGTATCAAATTTTAGTAAAATCGGTAAAGTCATTTAGGAGGAGTAATTGAGTCTTAACAAAACACTACTTGAAGCGCCCTCTTGCAAAAGTCTTTGGAATTTTTTATAGCCTATGTTATTTTCGGCGCAGTCGAACCTTCGTTTCAAATTTCATTGAAATCGGTCCAGGTGTTTAGGAGTTATTATAGAGTGCCACGCTCACATACTTCCGACTACTTTGTTAACCCATGCTTTGTATTGGTTGCAGTTGCACCTTCATACCAAATTTCATTGAAATCGGTCCAGACGTTTAGGAGTTATTGAGTCTTAAAAATGCACTACGTAAAGCGCCCTCTTGCGGAAGTCTTTGGAATTTTTTATAGCCTTTGCTTTATCTTGGGCGCAGTTGAAAGTTCATACCAAATTTCATTGAAATCGGTTCAGGTGTTTAGGAGTTATTATATAGTTCCACGCCCACATAATTGCGCCCACTTTTTTACACCCCCTATGTTCTTTCTCTTTATGAAAGGTACTCGGTGTCCAAATTTCAGCTCAATCGGATAAGCGGTGCGCGAGCCTATACGGAACAGACAGACAGACAGACAGACAGACAGACAGGAGGACAAACATTTGATTTTATATATAAGATTATGACAACTGTGCAAACGTTTGCAAAAGAGACTTAAAGCACGACAAAGTTCGTTTGCAGCAAACTAGCGATAAACAACTTTGAAAAGTCAAGTTGATTTCAGAGAAGTTTGTAGATGAGAACCCAAGCTGACTTAACTCAATATATTTGACACTTGAAATCCCTGATTAAAAGCTCAAAAAAACTCTTGCCAAAAAAAAAAACAAGTATGTATTAAGAAACAATAAATCAGATATGCCGATCTTTGCCCCAATATGGGAGTATCAAAATCTTTAAGAATATGGGTTTTAGAAAAGTTTCTTATGCTAAAAATGAATTTGAATAGCCCCTGTAGGAAATATTTTAAGGATAAATGAAGGAGTTTGATCTCTGCCCATTCTGCAGGATGTTTATAATGCATTTTTTAAAAATCTAAAATATGGTTAAACCGAAATTGAGAAACCATTTACAATTAAAAACTATTTCAGGTTGAATTCAAACAAATTTTTTGCTGAACAAAAAAAAAATAATGTAAAATTTTATTTATAAAAGAAAATATACATTTTTTTAACAACCCTCAAAATTTTATTCCTCTCTCTGTTTCTTCTTCGTGGTAGTGATTGTGATTGTGTTTGAGTTGAAGAGCCAAATGCGGATCATGGTCAAAAAGCACAACAAACCATATAATCCCAGAAGGAAATGGTCATGTATAGGAATGTGTTTTAGAATGCACCACTCCTATGAACTAAACATTCCAGAACGCATGATTTTTTACACGGCGATGTCATTACGAATTCATTTCTATGGAATTTTTACACCGATCGGTATAAAAAAAAAACACCGTGTGAGAGTGTTACAATTTAATATCCGAAAGAGCATATTTTTATCACACCGATCGGTGTAAACAAGTAAACATCAGATAGGATGTTTGTTCAGTACCTCGTAATGTGTTTATTCAGAATATTCAAAATTATGAATTTTTAACACCAAACGGTGTTATATTTATTTATTCGCAATGATATTTTGTAGCATTTAATTTATTCGAATGGTAATATATACATTAGAGTGTATCGAAAATCTGTCCCCCAATTTCGATACCAAAATTAAATAGAACATGAAAAATCCTTTCCATTGGTACTTCTTTTTATTCGAACCAATTTTGGCGTCCCGCGAATTCCACTACAGCACTCAATTGAAATTAATTATTTTAACCCTTAAGTACTGCAGTGAAAAAAAAATTAAGTAAATGTTGATGTTGGGCTGTGGGACCACGTGCATTTTTGTTGTTTAATAAAACTAAGTACAATTATTTTTTCATCCATATATGTTTAGAAAAGTTTAAGTAAATCAGTTATCTTTACAATAAAAAGTATGAATGATTTTTGTTTTTTTTTTTGTTTTTAATAAAAAATATATTTTTATATTTGATTCTTACAGTCATACCTTAATTGGAGCGTTAGGCGTTGTATTATTTAACGCTTCTCAAAAAAGATAAGCGCCATACCGCAATTGAAAAATTACGTTTAAATGTCAAAATCTTATTTAGATTTCTTAGCTACCAATTTTGTTGACACGTTACTTTTGGAACCTATTGACCGTAGATTCATTGGTAAGTTGTAAAGGTCTCCACAAAACCTATAAAAGTAAAAGGAGCCTCTAATCTGCTTTACTTTAATTTTGATGCTTCATTCCAAGTGCGGCTCACGAATAGCCTCATGGACATCAAAAGTCTCACTTGTGTTCCCGTCCAAGTTCGGAATGAATCTCGTGTTAAAATTTTACCAGAAAGACACACAAGCATTCCATACTCTGAACTGGAATAAAATTATTGTATAAAATGTTAAAAGAAACAAATTAGATTTATTTTGATTGTCACTTATTGACAATTTATTCTTAACGCTCTGTCAAAATTGGAAATTCCGATGGATTTGTGTCAGAGATCTGCATGATTGGATTCATTTGCTGTTTCAAGTTTCTTTAATTTTTCAACTCCCTGCAAGTCGATGCAGGCAAAAAACAAGTTTGAGTGAATCACAGGCTCGAAGGCTTCGAAGAATCGAAGGCGAATCACGTGGCGAGAAATCCACAATACAAATACAATATCAACACAAAAATTACGTCACACAAACTACGCATCATAAATTAAACAGACAACCACACAAACGCTCGCCAGTCGCCTTCGATGGCAGCGCAGTCGCGTTTAGACTTGAAACAGACTTGTAGGGTAGAAACAAATCAAGTTTCTACAAGTCAAGTCGAAGAGGCAAGAGTTATCCTTCGTTTAATCTCAATACTGATATAATTTGAGAATTTTATGCTGGATCCAAAGTAGACGAAGTCCTTAACAACCTCAAAAGAGGTGTTGTCAACAGTGACGTAGTTTCCCAGACGCTGGGACTGTTTGTTTGTTGGCACAATATACTTCGTTTTATCTTCATTCACTGCAAGACCCATTCGACTCAACTCTCTTTCTAGCCTAGAGAATGCTGCGCTGACTTCACGCGTATTATGGCCAATGATGTCTATATCATTTCACTGCGCTTCTGGTGTTGTTCAGTGTCATCCTGCAAAGACGTATTAGCTTCGCAGGAATACCAAATTCAGACATTATGTATACTCCATTCTTCTTATTGGACTGTCGAAGGCGGCTTTGAAATCGACAAAAAGATGGTGTGTGGCTATAGTCTTTCACACAATACACTCGACAGGACCTTATATGCGATATTAAGGCGAATCACATGGTAGTTGGCGCAAATGGTGGGATCGCCTTTCTTGTGGATTGGGCAGAGCACACTGAGGTCCCATTGTTGTCAGCGTCGCCATTTGAAGTCTAGAGAATTGCTCCCTCCATAACATCAGTGTACTCTGGACAGCTGCCACTAGATTCTCATTTTGATCCTTGCAGGAAGAGGCTCCGGTCTTAAAACCATCGGCTAGGCGTCTTATTTTTTCGAAAAATTTTCGAGTCTCATTCCTGTCGCCATGCATCTCAATTTTCTCGCACTCACGGATTTCCGCCTCTCATTTTTTCGCCTGAAAATGCATCTCTCTTCCCTCCTCTTCTCTTGGTTTCGCTCCATAACAGCACGCATTACAACCGACTGCAGGGTGGCTTTGTAGGCGGTGTCCATCTCTGCAGTGGCGTTGCGACACTCCTGGTCGTGCCACTGGTTTCGGCGAGGGCGATGGTAGCCTATCACCTCTTCGGCAGCCGTACGCATAGAGCAGCCGTATCCGCATATATCGTCAATCGGAAGAGTGCTTTCTTGAAGCAGGACTGGGAATCGAGAAGCGAAGGCTTCGGCTGTCCGTTTTGACTGCAACTTGTCGATGCCTAGCTTTCTCTGTGTAGAATTGCTAGCATTATTAGCTGCGCACAAACGTGTGCGGATCTTGGCTGTGACAAGATAATGCTCCGAGTCTATGTTTTCACCACGGATCGTGTGTAGGTCTAGTACACTGGAAGAGTGCCTTTCGTCAATCAAAACGTGATCAATTTGGTTTTTTGATCAGGGGACAGCCACCTATTCTTGACATTTCTTGACTGCAAAATTCGAAGGTCGATTAAAAAAAAATTCGAACTAACATAAACAAACCCCGCGATACGGGTCGTCTAATTTAGCCTCTATTTTCACCCCTCACTCTCAGAATCGACCTGACTTTTGCTAACTAGAATTTGTTTTATAGTCTTATTCAATAAGCCGGATCGATTTTGTATGGAGAAAAAAAAAGTCATCCGGACACCGACTCAAAAGTTAGAGGGACTCTTAAAAATTAGTTCTGCATCATTTTTTTTTTGCATCGGAGAAATCCCCATGGAGCGGTTTTGGTTCTCCTGAACCCTTTTTTTGGCCAAAAAATCAAGTTTTTTGCCTATAACTTTTTTTTTTCTTCAGATTGCATACCCAAGATAAGCAAAAAAGTAAAGATTGTGATAGTACACAAATATTGGCTAAAAAAAATTTTGAAATTTGTTGTCCTTACAAACTCTTTTGAGACCCCAAAAAATCGATATTTCATCATTTTCAACAAGGTGTTTTTTTTAAACACTTATAAAATATACATTTTTCGTGGTATTCATATGCATTTAAGCTTATTGGTAAAATATTGAGCTATTCTTTCCATTGGTATAACGTATGGAGTGGTTTTATCAAAAGTGAGTTCCATGAAAAATACGTATATTGTAGGCGTTAAAAAAAAATATTTTCGAAATTCATGCATTTTGTACTGGAGCGCCATCTGGCGTATACTTTTCTAAAAAATGGTTGTCAGAATTCGATTTGGTGTACCTAAAAACTGAAACATACCAAGATTTGTCAAAATCTAACGGTAATTAAGGCAATTAAATAATAATTAAGCTGAAGAATCCTTCTGAATATCAATTTCTCATGTTTTATATAATTGTGGCACTTAGTTTTGGTTAAACTACACCATAAGATATATCAATGGAAAGAAGAGCTCAATATCTTTTCACTAAGCATGTATGCATATGAATTGCTTGAAAAATAAATATTTTATAGGTGTTTAAAAAAAACACCTTTTCGAAAATGATGAAATATCGATTTTTTGGGGTCTCAAAAGAGTTTGTAAGGACAACAAATTTCCAAAAGTTTTTTAACCAATATTTGTGTACTATCACAATCTTAACTTTTTTGCTTATCTTGGGTATGCATTCTGAAGAAAAAAAAAAGTTATAGGCAAAAAACTTGATTTTTTGGCCAAAAAAAGGGTTCAGGAGAACCAAAACCGCTCCATGGGGATTTCTCCGATCCAAAAAAAAATGGTGCAGAAATAATTTTTAAGAGTCCCTCTAACTTTTGAGTTGGTGTCCGGCGATATCTAAATTTCGATCCGGCTTATTATTCAATATTATATTGATATTTAACGTATGCACTAGACCGTATTACCTTGTATGGCAGACAAGTAAACCTATTCTTGACCCCGCCCCAATCGTAAGATATTTGAAAGACACTTTTAAAAAAATATTTTTTTTTAAGTGGTCCCTATGGTGCTATTTCTGTTTTATCGTTATATCTTCGGTGTTAATTGTTCGATCCGGAAAAATGATATACATATCTGTGTGTTTGTTGATGTTGTGCAAATATTTTCTGTTTTTTTTTTTTTACTTCAAATGTTTTTTATTCGACTTATTACACAAACGATCTCCGTTCCTACCATATAATCCTGCTCCAAAAAATTAAAGCTTACAAAAAATCATTATAACCATGGGAACAAGTGAAGTCGAAAAAATGGATTTTAGGAGAACGTCCGACCGATTTTATGCAAAGAATAACACTTTGGACCATAATAAAATTTGATTTTTTATTTTCAAAATCTCATCGGGATTCAAGGTGGCTGTAGCGCTCGCAAATGTTCAGTTCACGAAAATGTGCAATCAATTTTCATCAGTGACTGCTGTGGCCGACTTATGTACTATTTGAACGAAACGCTTCGTGTTTTGCGAGTTTAATAATTTAATTTAATTATTCGGTAATTTTTTGACATGATCGTTCCAAAAAACTGCTGAGTCATAATATATATATATATATATAAAATTTCTTGTTATATTGTATGGGTTAGTATGGCAAGGCATTACCCATTTGATGATCTTCTCAATACAAATCTGCTCAAGTTAGTGAGAATAGTCCTTTGGGTATGCATCGTAGCGGTTCACCGTGCTGTGACAAACAAAGGCTGATGCATATCTTTAGAAAAATTAATTCTTTAGAATGCATGAAAAGAGATATATTCGCTTAATTCTTGTGTTAATTGGTTAGTAAATGCTTAAAAATAATTAGACATATCCCAATCAGCCATTTAGAAATAGTGCTTGGATAAAGCTTACATGCAATACAAAAAGCAAGCCTTATCCAAGCACGCTTGAAAAACACTTGCCCAGGTAATAAATTTCCCAGTTCCTTTGTATAACTATTGTGTAAAACACAAAAAGCAAGTGATGCACAATAATACTTGGAAAGGCTTGCATTAAGTAAGTGTTTTGCAATCATACTTACAAAACGCTGACAACAGTAATAGTTGTACAACTGTTCAAAGTTGTGATGCTCTCATATATACATACATAAATTTATTTTATTTTCATTTTGTTCGCTCAGCAGCCATAAGGCTTACGGCAAGCTGTAAGAGTGTCTGACTCATATGCGGTGGGTCGCGCGTTCGATCCCTGGTGTAGCAAACACAAAAATTTTTGAAGGCATGCAATTTTTCATATAAATATGTGCTTCAATTGAGTGCTAATTGATTTGTTGAATGTAGCACACTTGGAAAAAGCTTATTAAAACACTTATATCCAATTGTAAAAACAACACTTGGATTAAGCTTGAAGTAAGGAATATTATTCCAAGGGTTCACTTTCGTTTATCCTACAATTACATGTAATCGTTCTACAATAGTAAATGAAAGCGTTATCCAAGCTTGAGGCTTACGTTTGTAAGCTTGTTTAAAGCTTATTCCAAGCTTGTTTGGCTGATTGGGATGTATACATTTAATGCATGTGAATCTGTTTTGTTAGCATTTAAACGGTTCTTTCCGTAAAAAAACTTGAAACATGTCATTAAATATTAACAGCTTATCAGTGGTGACTAGTTTGAATCGACCTTATGTCCCGAAAAGATGTTAAAATTTAAAAATAAAATTTGCATATGTTTAAGGTAGTGTTATTCATAGCATAAAATCGGTCGGAAGTGCTCCTGAAATAATTTTTTTCGATTTTACTTGTTCCAATGTTTATAATGAATTTTTTTAAGCTATAATTTTTTGAATTTTTTGGAGCAGGATAATATGGTAGGAACGGAGAACGATTGTGTAATCAGTTGAAAAAAAAACATTGGAAGTGAAAAAAATCAGAAAATATTTGCACAACATCAACAAACACACAAATATATAATTTTTTCGGATCGAACAAGAAACACCAAAGATATGCCGATAAAACCAAAATAGCACCATAGGGACCACTTTAAAAACAAATAATATTTTTTTTCAAATATCTAATGATTGAGGGTCAAAATAGGTTAAAAGTAGGTTAGTTTTGGTGATACGCTCTAGTATGCACATCAATTTATTTGCTTAACATTGAAATAAAACTCGTTGTTAAGATGCTTTCTGTTATTAACAAAATAGTTAAGAAAAGAGCTTTAAAATTTTTGCCAGAATGCGAAACCTTAACAAGGTGTTAATATTATCTATTTTGTTAATGTGGTGAGCTTAGTTAAGTTGCCAGAATAGGGCTGTAAGTGTATGGCTTAGCATGCTCGGAGCCCTAGTCGATCCCTAGTCGCGGCGAAAAGTTTTATCAATAAAAACAAGTAAAGAAAGTCTAAAGTCGGTCTAGGCCGACTATGAAATACCCTAAACCCACTTTTAAAAAACAAAAATTTTTTATTGTAAATCGGCGTCTCCAAGGGTGGATGAAGCCTATATTTTATATGCATTTAAATGTGGATGAAAAATTTACACATACCAAGTTAAATTCCTGTAGCTCACAGTTAATGCCTTTATTGTGCTTTCCCTATGGGAGGTGGGCGTGTTCATGGACGGATAACTTCCAATTTTTGAACACACCTTAGTTTCGGTATAAAATACATGCATACCAAATTTAATTTCTCTATGACAAACATAACCTTATTTATTGAATTTAAAACTTTTTGGGTTGTATGGGAAATAGGCGTGTCCGTTGGCGCATGACGGCCATTTTTCAAAACCATCTTTGTCTTGTCATAAAAAACATACGTGCCAAATTTTAGCTCTGTAGGTAAAACAGAGGCTTATTTATTGCGTTTTCAATTTTTGGGTTGTATGGGAGGTGGGCGTGTCCGTGAGCGGATGACGTCCATTTTTCGAAAACATCTTTGTGTTTGTATAAAACACATACATATCAAATTTTACTATTGTAGGCTGATTATGAGTTGAGTTATGAAGTTTTCAATTTTCGCGTTGTATGGGAGGTAGGCGTGTCCGTTGGCGGATGATGTCCACTTTTCAGAACCTTCTTTGTTTTGTTACAAAAAATATATGTGCCAAATTTTAGCTCTGTAGGTTAAACAGAGGCTTATTTATTGCGTTTTCAATTTTTGAGTAGTATGGGAGGTGGGCGTGTCCATGAGCGGATGACGTACATTTTTCGAAGACATCTTTGTGTTGATATAAAACACATACATATCAAATTTTATTGTTGTAGGCTAATTATGAGCTGAGTTATGCAGTTTTCAATTTTCGCGTTGTATGGGAGGTAGGCGTGTCCGTGGGCGGATGATGTCCACTTTTCAAAGACATCTTTGTGTTGATATAAAACACATACATACCAAATTTTATTGTTGTAGGCTAACTATGAGCTGAGTTATGCAGTTTTACATTTTTGCGTTGTATGGGAGGTAGGCGTGTCCGTGGGCGGATTCCAAAAATATTCAACAGTGCAGATCCTTGGGTGCATGTGACCATGTGTACCAAGTTTCATCCAATTATCTCAACTCCTTCTTCTTATCCTGTGTATACGGACAACACACAGACGGACAGACGGACGGACGGACGGACGGACGGACGGACGGACGGACATGGATAGCTCGACTCACGTGGTGACGCTGATCAAGAATATATATACTTTTCTATACCGGACTCGCTTCGTTCTATGCGTTACAAACGTTTGCACAAAGTTAATATACCCTGACCTTTCAGGTTTAGGGTATAAAAATGTTTCTAATCGGCCACCACATCTCTGCAGACAATGGCAAACCTCAAAGAGTAAATAATGCCATGTAATGCTTCTTGAGAACATGAACTTTGACCGTTCGGAGATGGCATAAAACATGTAGGTCCAATTGTCGGTCAATTGTGTGCCAAGAATTAATAACACATACAACACAATTGATCATAAGAAGCTCGGTCAAAGTCCTTTCAAGCAGGGTTTAAATTGCTGTAGTCAAATTAGTAAGAGCATCAAAATATTGCTGTTGCTGTGCTCTCGCATTTGCAAATTTTTAAAGTTTCTCTTTTGCATTTGCTGCATGCTATGAAACAACGAGCAGGTACAGCGGCAGCCAGCGATCGCATTTTACAGCCGTTTCTCCTTTGCTGCTTTATTTCTGTTACATTCACGAAGCAACAGCAGCACCGAACGAAATAATTTTGTAGCCGTCTCGTCGCTGCTGCTGTCTATTTATATTATTATCAAGCATTGGCAGCAGCAATAGTAAGAAATGTTTGCATGCGGTGCTGCTATGCTATTTTCAGCATTTGACTGCTGCTGTTTGCAGTTGCTGCTGCTTTTTGTTTGCGGTATGTCTGCGCTATATACAGCAATCAGTAGCTGCTGCTTGTGGTCGCTGCTGCGTTTGTTTGTTTTTTAATCAGAAGCGGCAGTGAGTGTTCGGATTTTGAAGTCTTTATGCGTCATTTGCTAAGCTCGTGTTATTTTAAAGGATACCGTTCTCGTTAATTAATTAATTAATTGATTAAAATATTAATTGCAATTGATATTAATTGCAATGAAATCAATTGCAAAACAAAAGTTGCATACAAAAGTATAACAAACAAAAGCAGCAGCCGGTTTGAAACCGGTTTTCTTAGGCAAAGAAAGTGAAGCAAGCAGCGGGAAATGTGACATGCACATACAAGCGAAGTCGTCATATTTATGCATACAGCTCGCAAAATTTACCACACTAATGCAATCAAACACAGCTCATCGGGTGGACAAATTAATTGCTATTTTTAATTGTTTGTACCTTTAATTTAAAAAAGTTAATTGCCTACGATTTAATTGTATTTTGCAATTACTTCAGGTTAGTCTTAATAAATTAATTGCAGTGTACAATTAATGATTGAATGCAATTGATATTAATTGCAATGAAATCAATTGCAATTAATTGCAATTGATATTAATTGCAATTAAATCAATTGCAATTAATATTTTAATCAATTAATTAATTAATTAACGAGAACGGTTTTTTAAACTTAAAACTTGCATTAACCTTCAGAATAAATGCCTAAATATGACAATTTATTAAAAAGGTGAAAAAGTTGTGGCGTCGACTGTCAAAAGTATGACGGTAAACTTCGGCTTAAGAAAAAATAACTTTTTTCAAAAGAGTACTATAGTACTTTGCATCCAAAGAGTGATACCACCAGAAAGATGTATTCAAGATGCTTAAATTATACCCCAGTTTCTTTACTGTACAAGTTACACTTATGAAGATAGAGCTGTTAAAATACATGCACCTATTAAAGTTTTGTATAATTTTTAGTCATTTTGACAGTGTATAACTTTGAAAAAAAAATTATTTGCTAAAAAAAAGTACGCAGTTATTATGTTTTTCAGATGAACTATCCATAAAAAAAGTTTCAAAAGTTTTAAAAAAACTGATGTAAGAAATAATAATATCTGTAAATCATTATCAGTTTTTCTTTTGCGGTAGTAGTCATCAGATTTGAGGATAATTTTTCGCATATTTCTTTGTTGTTTCATTGAAATGCTTTTATGTGGTGGACTTCAAACTAAACGCACAACCTTTGCTTGAATGCCAAAGGTGCTCGCCGCTCAAATAAGTCGTCAACTAAAGTGTGTAAGGTTACCGTTTCCAGGAGAGACCACATGGAGGTTTTGAGTCGACTTGAGACGATTTCGACATGGATAATACTTGTCTCGCCAAGTTGAGGCAGTCAGACACATTGTCGTGTGAACATCGCCCCCTTGTCTCCTCTTGCCCGCTAACAACAATCTAAATGTTCTTATTATTGTTATTGAGCGGATGATAAGCAATTTCCGGCTTGATTTCCGGCTCTGGCTCGTTAGCTAGTGGGAGTGGGATATCTTGTAGCCTATCACCTTAAAAACAGTTACTACAGCGATACCAACTAAAATAAGCGTGCAAGGGAATGGATAAAGGTACAAACAGGGAGAAAGAATATCTGCGCTCTAATGAATGTTGTTGTTGAGCCATGCTGATCTTGTTTCAACCTTTGCCCTCCAAACAATTCAAAACTCAAAACTAAGAGATGATCCCAAAAAAAATTATCACAACTTATTTACAACCCAATAAGCAATTTTGTTTGATATTCAATGGAAGTCAAACAGATATCCAGCATTTTTCTCCAATCTCCAGCGTAGATATCCATTTGATCTCAGTCTGAGAAACAAGGCATTCTCCAAGAAAAAGAGAAATTAGTTCTTTAACATTTTCTCTACTTGACCTCCAATAGATTTCGCAACTTTTTCTTCATTTTAGTACATTAGTTATCTAATATTTTCTCAGCGATATCTCCATTAATTCTCAAGGTTGATATCGTTTTGAATTCCTATTTGATTCTCCAGTTTGTTTTTCAACATTTTCTCAGTTTTTTCCACTTTTTCTCAACTTATGTTTGTGATCCACTTAGAAAATTATTGAAACAGTCTGTAATTATTGTTATTTCTATTTAAATAACTAATTCACTTTAATTTAAAATTTTCTTTGTGTTTATTTGTTTTTTAACAGAAAACTTTCACGATTTCTTTTTTTTATGATTTGTTTTCGAATTTTGTTCACATGTTTTTAATGACAAACTATGTTTCAAAAGTACTAAGGTTGGTTCCAATGACGAATCTAGCTGGACAAAAGTAAAAATTTTGTGTGCTTTAAAATATACTCTTGAGTTTTATAATCTTCGGCAACTATTTGTACATAAATGCAGAAGTAACGGTTTTACAAAAAAAAAACTATCCGTTATGCTCTAGAGTATTAAAATATCAATTTGAGTGTGCATGTTTTTTTAAAAACATTTTGAATTTAATTGTCAGTGCTTTTATAAGAGGTGGTATTTAAGAAAAAGAAAAGCAAAATGTTAAAGTTTTCAGTAAAAAAGCAGTAGAATTAAACTGGATGTATTTTATAGATTCATTTCAAAACAATCCATTGTTTTTATTCAATAATATTTCATACCATATTTCCGCTTAACCCAAAATCAACTTAATGAAAAATTTTACAAAGCATAAATTGTTTTGTTTTTGGAGTTTACTCCTTTAAAATCGATTTGTATGGAACGAAATTATATTAGGAGCTAAATTCAGATTTTCAACCATAACATTTGTTACGGATGCAATATCTGAGGTCACAGGCGGGTCATTTGAACTTTTATGGGTTCCATGAAAGATTTGAACTAAAAAGGATGATTTTATCGCTAATCGGATGCAGTGGGATTGTCTGAGGTCACAAACATTTCCATGGAGCTTGAATTAAATGGATTCCATGGAGCATTTGTACTATTTAGACAAGTAAAATAAAATTTTTGAAAGGTGAACTTAATTTAGATTTTGTTTTTGCAAGAACACTGGGGACGACGATTTGTAGAGAATTTTACAAATTTCAGACTTTTACGTTTCGTATTTTAGTTACTTCAATTTTATTGCCTCAGTTTTTGGTAACGACATTACATATTGGTAATGAAATTAATAATATGAACTGTTTATAAATGATGAGTTTATATATGTACCCACTTTGCCTTTTGTACATGATTATATTAAATTACCATAACATTTTGTGATGCAGAATTGAAGCCATTGGAAACTATTAAATACTTTTGTTTTTCAAAAACTCTAAAGCACAAACAAAGCTCTTATTATGACCTTTTCGTCGACATATAAAACTTAATAATCGGACTACAAATAACAAAGTTACAAGATAAAAACCGAATCCGGCATATTTGCCACGCCCACAAAAAAAAATTTTTCCACCACCGAAGTTCTCTTCACAAAACTAAAACTCGGTACTTGTGTTTTCTATGTTAAAACTAAGATGTGTTAGAAAAATGGGCCCAAAACCATACAACCCCAAAATTGAAAACTCTATAAAGAGGCTAATATTAAAGTTACAAAACTGAAACTCGGTATTTGTGTATTCTATGTCAAAACTGAGGTGTGTTGGGAAAATGGGCGTCTTACACATACTAACTCGCCCACCTTCCATACAACCCCAAAATTTAAAACTTTATAAAAAGGCTTATATTTAAGCTGCAGGAAGGCAATTTGTTGTGTATGTATTTTAGACACATAAAAATAACAAAATCTTTTAAAATCTTATACAAAAAGCTCTCAAATTTAAGATTCTTTTACCCTTAAGAATCGGCCGAGGGGGTATTTTAACTTCGGCCAAGTCGAAGATATACCTTACTAGTTTTTATGTTTTTCTTTTAAAGTGTAAGTATCGTTTTAGTGTTTGTTGTTGTTTTTGTTTTAGTTTTTGAATCAGGGATGCCAACTTTTGGGGAATTCCCCGATTTGCAGGGAATTTGAAGTTGATAGTGGAAACGGGGTATGGGCTTTTATATTCGGGGAATTTAATAAGTTATCTATTTTTTATGATTATTTGCGGGGAATTGGATAATTTATCTGATTTTTGCAGGGAAAAATACTTTTATTTGACAAGCTGAACCAGTAAACAAAAAAAAGATGAAAACGTTGTTACTTTATGTAACCTGAATAGACACACATACGCTGTATATATGTAGTGCTCACATAAACATTCTCATACATACGTAACACAAACACTTTGTTAATAAAAACTTTTTAACAAAAAATAAAACCGACTTCAAAATCACAAAAAAATAAAAAATAATTTTAAATTACTTTTCCTATTAGTTTCTTGGTCATATTTGATAATTTATTAATATAAATTTATTTATTTATTTATTCCATACATTCTCCTCGACTTGAAAAAGTACAAAAAAAGTTCCTAAAGTTCTCACTTAGATCTTTAAACTTTGTTGATCCGCTTCCTTCCTATAACTCGCGATGTTTGCTCATACGTCTCCAATCTCTCGAAACTAGAAGAAGAATTCGTTCTTCGACGATTTTGTTTGTGTAATTGATAGTCCAACTCTACTAAGACACATTAATTTCTTTTTTCCCTCTCGTCAATTACGTCAACACAATATCTTTGTTATTCCATTTCATAGTAGTAATTATGCAGTGAATGAGCCTTTATCAAGAACTATGAATGATTTTAATTCACTCTCCAGAATACTTAATATTGATTTTTCTATTTCATGAGATTGATTTAAGGCTTTGCTAAATGAAACGTTTATTTTTAGTATTTAATCTCTTATAGCTTTCATTAATGAGTTTTTCCGATTGTTATGTATTTATTGTAGTTATTTTAGCATTGTTAATAAATTTTATTTCACACTTGTCTGTAAGGTTTGTAACCATAGAAATAGACAAATAAATAAATAAAATAATGGAAACCTTATTATTTTCAGTTTTTCTAATTTGTTTTATTTTTACCGTAAATATATTAATTTTTTTATGATAATAAAAGTTTTGAAGCTGGCGCTTATCTTTGACACACAATCATGATATTTGTACCATCCCTGCTCTATTTTAAACTTTTTTTATTTGGCAAAATCCTGCTTTGTTGACGCTGTATTAATTTTTAATCTTAATTTAAAAGCCATTTTGAAAGCTCAACTGTTTTGGATGAACTTGTAAAATTAAATTGATTTCCATTTGTGTATCGCAGCTGCACAAAAATATCTGATTATATAAGCGCTTCAACTGTATTACTATAGAATTGCAGATAAGGATGGTAGCTTCGGATGAGAACTAGGAATTACAGTCCCGGGACTAATTTAAAATTTCGGGATTTTGGAATTGTTAGCCAGGAATTTCGGGATGCCGGGACTTGCAAAACATAGAAAAAACAGTTTTTGTAATAAATAAATAAATAATAAATAAAATAATTGGAAAGTTAAGATATTATTTTTCAAAAAACAAATTTGCCAAAGAAATAAAAAAACGCTTTTGTACAGAATATATTCGTCTTTTTCAGTCTGTGAAAATAAAGACCAGGAATAAAAAATCATCGTATTGAACAAAATATATTCATTATTACCAGGCGTTTTTGCAAAACAGCAAACAATCCTTTTTTAACAAGCCAGCAGACACCAACAGCTTACTTACTTAACTAGGTGGCCATAACAGCCCTTAGTTGAGTTACAGCCGACTTCATCAGCTCTCGCCAGGCGTCTCTGCTTCGCGCGCGCCGTCTCCAATCTCTTTCATCAAGCGCGGCAAGGGCTTCCTCGGTCTGGTCAATCCATCGGAGGCATGGTCTTCCTCTTCGTCGTCGACCCTCAGCTTTCGCCTCCAACACCTTTTTCGCTGGAGCTTCTTCATCCATACGAAAGACATGACCCAGCCAACGTAGTCGCTGAATTGTTGGAGCGAGCGAGCGAAGCTCCCATGGAACAGGTTGTTTGAAGCTGTTTAGAGACCTTAAACTCTCGAACGGATTGACCGATCTTAAAATTTCTTTTTCTGTACTGTTCTACGCTTCCTAACGAAGGTTGTTTTCTTAGGAAGTTTTTTCAAATTCCATTTAGTTTAAAAGTTAATTGAAAATAATATTTCCTTGAGTTTGTTGTTGTTATTCGCTGAAATAGTTTTCTTCTAACATGCTTGTGTATGTATGTATCCAGCGTTGCCGCTTTGGTTAAATTCAACCAAATTTGGTAGTTTTTTTTTCTTCAAATCAGCTTTTGGTTATTTGGTAGATTTTTTCCAATTTCGAAGATTTTGGTAGATTTTTCAATTTTGTAATTTAAAAAATTTGTATCTTAATAAAACTCAAAGAAAATAAATGAAAATAAAAAAGGCGTAATAGAAGCACTTTTTAAGAATGGGTGAACTAAGCCAAAAGTATTGAAAAATATTTTTCGTTTAATCTTTTTTATATATTCTTTGGTGTTATTTTGTTTTATATGTTTTCGTTTGGTCAGATAATTTTCAATTTATGTATAAACTTTAAAATATTATTAAAATATTATTGAACTGATATATATTGTAACTTTAAGAATTTATGGGCCAAAGTCACGTGTGAGGTCATGATTTATATAAAATTGTTATTGGCCTTAATAAGGCAAACATTTTTGTTGAAGATTTTGTATAAATATCTCAAACGATATAGAAGTTATGAAAGATAAAGTCAAATGGATGTCAGAAACAATTGCGATTGCGAAAAAACTTATCATTTGACCACCGTTATTTTTTGTTGTTAAGATATGAGCAAGTTAAATGTTGGCAACTATAGCATAAAAATATACCAAAAATATTTATTTTTGAAATCGCTTTTTAATAGCTTTCTAACGATACTTCATTTACAAAACTACACTGAGAAAAAAACACATACCTTGCTCCGGTAAAAAATTTCTCTATTTTCGATATAGAAATTTTCTCTTTTTCAAATAAAATTTTCTTAAATTAGAATAAATTTTCACATTTTCGAAGAAATATTTCTTTACTTCTAGGAAATGGAAATATTTCAATGTCTCTAATAATGATAAGTATTTTTCTCGCACAAAAATTTCTCATTTATAGAGAAAAATTTATTGAAAATGAAAAATTTTTCTTATATTTTGATAAAAAATTCACTAGGAGAAGTATTTTCTTCAATAAAAACAAATATATTCTCAAAAATAAAAATTTTTTTCTTAAAAAACGATATATTTTTCTTTTTCATTGAAGCTTTTTACCATTTTTAGAGAATTTTTAGTATCGAAATTAGAGAATAGCATTCTCTGGAGCAAAGTCTATACCATTTTTCTCTAAATATGATGCCTTTTTTTATCATATTCCGATAAGTTTTTTTCTGAGTGTAGGGTAACAGATGATGGAGATATGATTTATTGGAAATGACTCTATTTTCAAGATTTTTACTTTTATTAAAAATTGGTATCTCCATAACTTTTGAAAAATGGCGAAAAAAACAAAATAACGTACATTCTTAATTTCAGAAAATTGATTTATTATTCATTTCGATTATTCATTTTTCTTTATTCAGAATAATGCATTCATTTTTTTATTCAAATGAGTGCTATTCATAAAGAATGCTATTCACATAGAATCGTTATTCATTTTGCATTCATGCATTCATTTTTTATTCATTATTCATTTTTTATTCATTATTCATTTTTTATTCATTATTCATTTTTTATTCATTATTCATTTTTTATTCATTATTCATTTTTTATTCATTATTCATTTTTTATTCATTATTCATTTTTTATTCATTATTCATTTTTTATTCATTATTCATTTTTTATTCATCATTCATTTTTTATTCATTTCTTCATTTTTTATTCATGAGAGAACACTATTTTCACTCAATTCACGCGAATCTTCCCAGTTGCGAATTTAAAATTGAAATTTTACTTCAATTAAAAACATAAAACAATTGGCCCAAGATCCCGGTAATTGCGCTGTTGCACCGAACTAAAAATATACTACTTTGGTTGCAAAATTAACACCACAGGCATGAATAAAAAATTCATGAATCAATTTTGCATTCATTGAATGTATTCTTATTTCGTTATTCACTGATTCAAAATTTTGTAGAAGCAATCAAATTGAATGCATTCTTTTACAGCTCTGTTCATTCCTGACATTTATGACATGAGCACGTTTTTCTAAAAAGCTCTGGAGAAATGTATTGCTGGAGAACATCTCAGCAAAATCTTCGCTTACATATAATCGAAAAAGTAATCCAGAAAATTTCATTCATCGCTTACACTCTCGCTTACAGAACCCATTATTTTTATTTAGCCATGTCATTAGAGGTAACCAAAGCGCTGTCACTTGAAAAGATTAAGCGCTTAAAACGGTTGGTTTATAACTGATTTCACGAAACTAATACTTGAATAACAACTTTCAAGTTGATGGGAATGCATTGCCGTGAATTTATTATGGATTAAATTTAAGTTCTTGCATTAGCATTTATGTAATGCATTTAAGAATCGATTAAAAAACAAGACCTAACGAAAAATTTTGCTGGGATATTGGATGAAATGTCTACTATAATAGCATGTTTGAGCACTTCTTAAGATGAATATTTGAAGTACAAAAGCTTTCTTAAAAAACTTTATGGAATATAAAGTGAGGAATATATGTATAGGAATATACTTTAATTCATCACTTTAATGACGAATAAAAGACAAATGAAAAATAAAACCATTAAAAAATGATCTTCGACTTGCCCGAAGTCAAAGTACTCAGGTTGAAGTTTATTCGAATTTATTTAGGTTACACTAATTTGATGACGTCACTTTGTATGGGGGGATAGGGGTATTTTTTTCCACTTTTTCATGTTTCAAACTCGGAGTACGTTTTATTTATCCAGAAAACAAGACTAATGTATGAACTTTCAATTCAACACATTAATTTTTATGTAAATTATGAAGATTTTGATGTGGTGTGGTGACCCTGGCAGGTTAAGTGTGTAGCTTAGTACGCTCGGAGCCCGAGTTCGATCCCCAGTCGCAGCGAAAAGTTTTTTCAATAAACCTCAGAGAGTAAATAATGCCATGTAAAGCTTCTTGAGAACATGAGCCGTTCGGAGTCGGCATAAAACATGTAGGTCCAGTTCTCGGTTAATTGTGTGCAAACATTTAATAACACACACAACACAATTGATCAAAAGAAGCTCGGTCAAAGTCCTTTCAATGGCTGAAATGGCCAATTTGTTTTTGTTTTTGTTTTTTTTATGAAGGTTTTGATATTTTGGTGACGTCACTTTCTATGGAAGTATTTACAAAATTTTGTTGAATTTCAACTTCAGGGTATATGTTTCAAATTTAAACATTGCAGTGGTGCTCCAATTAAGCTAACACCGATTTAACGAACTTCCAATATAACAAACCCTTATTTAATGTTCATATCGACTCTATATTGCGAACATTTGAAATTGTAGGTATTCTATTTCAGCGTTTGAATTTGCTGTAAAAGTATTGCAGTCGATAGTCAGCAATTGCTGCCTGCTACGTAAATTTCCGAAGCCACAGCCATAGTTCACGAAGACCTATCACAGTCGATGATCGGTTGCTGCTGTGTAAAACACGACAGTCAAAGCAGCAGTTCACGACCGACTGTCGTAGTCGATATTCGGCTGCTGCTGTCTGCTGCGTAAAATTGCACAGTCAGAGCACAGTTCATGAATGAGCTGTAGTAGTTGATATGCAGCTGCTGCTGTCGTAGTCGATAGTCGACTGCTGCAGTCTTGCTGCGTAAAATCTAACAGTCGCGCTATGTGGCGAAGCCTCGGACGACTGTGGCCTGCTAGTATATATATATTTATTTAAAGTGGTAAAGATAAATATTTATTTTTCTGTCCATAGGATTTAAGCAATATTGAAATTAAATTTTTTGCCGTTCGCGATGATTATGAGTTCTTAGTCATGTTTCAAAAATTTGAGAATAGCTAGGAAACCTTAAAGACTCAAAATTTATACAATTAAAATAGGAACATAGAAAGTTTTTTCTTGATCATGAAATGTTTTATTATTATCGAATTTTTAATTTTTCGTTTGTCCTATTAGGTTTCTATTTTATTCTTTTATGATGCAGTAACAAAAAAAAAACGCTATCTGAGATTGAATTAAAAATTTCTGTGCAGAACAGATAAAGTTTATTTTTGCAGATCTTATTTTTAGCACCCATTCTCTAGGAAAGTTCGCGGGTAGTGAAAAAATGTCAATTTTGAAAATTCCATGCATTAAATGGGTACTCTTAATAAAAGGGTATTTTAAATACAAAAAAAAAAAAAAATAGATTAAATATTAAGTAGCTCGAATATAGTAAAAACATAAAAATTTAGTTAAAAGAATTGACGCTATACTTCCTAGTTCCGCATTTTCCTTATTTCGATCCGGTCGGCAGTCGTGATCGAATAAAACCTTTCGTAATTATTGATTTTTCTGTCATTTAATTATAACATAAAATAAATTTCTATACTAAAGCTTATTCGGTCACGGATGCCGTAATTCAGCCCCGGATTCAACATACAGTGGCTTACAGCTTATTTCGTGCAGACGATGTGTCAAACTTTGAAATACCGATAGAAATACCGATAGTGTCGATAGTAATTCACCATCGATAGTTATCCAACACTAGTCAGAACTAATTTTGCGTTAAACTTTTTTCTTTATACTACGATCACATCACGGTATAAATTACTTAATTTGTCATAAATTACTTTCCTAAGGGCAGTTTTCACAATGTCCGGTTAGTCTAGCTCTTAACCAGCAGATAGTTAAAAAAGCATTTTCGTATTCACCAAGTGAATTTTTTCAATTGTGAATACTCGAAAACTGCATATCAGCTGTTTTGTGTTTACTTTTTTGTGATTTTGTGCCGGGAAAAGTGTAAATTTATATGAACAAGAACTAAAACGCAATAACATACTGTCCAATTAATTAATAAATTTAATTAGAAATGAATAATAATTAAATACATCTACACAAACTTTTAGCATTTTTCCATTTTTATGTTTTATTTTATTTGAAATGAAAAAATAAGCTACTTTTGGAAAAACGAAATGTTTTGATGAAAATGTCGTCATGCTCTTCAACGTTATCACATCTTTTTGCATGTTTCTTTATCTTTTTTGTTCAAACTCAAAGTTGATTCTATTCTTTTTTGTGTCATAAATAAATAAAAATAATTTACTCTGCTCAGCTGTTCTTCCGATTAGCAGCTAACCGGGACTACAACTTGCCGTTAACTTAACCGACTTTTTTGCTAACCGCTGGTTAAAGTTCCGCTTAGTGCTTAACCAGACATTGTGACCGTTGGCTAAGCACAATGTCTGGAGAAGAGTGCTGATTAAGAGTCAGCACTTTTGTTATAAGGTAAACAACTAAACAATTTGTACAAAAAATATATAATGTACCCTGCAAAAAAGGCAAGTTTACCTTTCCGGATTTTACCAGTTAATTTTACAAGAGCATCGGAAAAAAAGTAACCGAAAGTTCCCCGGCTGTGTGAATATACGTGATACTTTGTATCTCACTTCAACAAGAATTGAAGTATATAGTCATTTCTTTCGCACAAGTAAATATGGTGGTGAATACCGTAATTCCTCACCACCCTCTTCGTGCCCTCAATCATCTACAAAATAAAGAAATCAAAACAGAAAGAAAAGTTTCTTTCTGTGGCAGATTAATATTTTTTTTATTTTTATCAGTACTTTTTTTTTCATTTAACAAAATTAAAATTATATTTTTATTTAATTATATTTAAAATTAAAATTACACTTAAACATTATTTACACAATATAATGGTCGGAGTCGTGTGGATCATGTTTTTTGCACTGATATTTTGCAACTTTTCGTTGGTTATTATTTTTTTTTTTTATTAATTTTTCTTCAAAATTTTTTCAGACATTTTTTTCACCTTTTGTCAGAACAAATATTTTTTTTTACAAAAAAGTGAAAGACTACTTTATAAAAAAACTGTAGTTGAACTGTTCAAACGAAGTGAGATGAAAATTTTGTTTCAAAATATTGGTGATAAGCTAAAATTTTTAGGTTAGCTAAAAAGGTTAGTGATTTTTGCAGGGTAGGTTATAAATACAACGTTATTGTTTAAAATAAGCCTTATATGGCTTAACTGGTTCGAACATTTTTTGGTAATACTCCAAGATTTTTGGGTACAAAAGCAAACTTCCAAATAGGATGTTTGGGTTGAAATAAAAACTTATTTCAGTTATTTTGATTGGTGGGTATTACAAAGAGAATTTTGTTTAAGTATATAGATGTAATTTTTCGTTACAATTCACAGAGGAATTAAATAAATAGTTAAAAATTACAAATTTTGTTCTTCGTGTCTATAAAATTTTGATTTTCAAAATTCTCGAAAACAAGAGCTAACCTAAAAAATGCTTAGCACCATTAGAATCAGCATACTCGAATTAGGTTATCCCCCCGGGTCCCCCGTTTGATGGGAAAAAAAGTGTTCGATTTGAGCACAGTGTTATTAATCGAAAAAATTAGAGCCGACACAGATTGGATGTTAATTTGGATGGTAATTTATGATAAATTACTTAATTTCAAAGTAATTTCAATGAGTTTTTCCACGGTAAAATGGCTTAAATTACGATAGTGGGAACATGGATTTACCATAAGTTAAATTCTAAATTTGTTTCATTTAACTAAGAAAAGAAAACCTCTTAAAAAAATAAATATCTCTAGAGCTGCCAACTCTTTGTACATACGTGCATAAACCTCCTGCTCGAATTAATATATTTATTTATTTATTGATTTGCTTAAAATTAAAATAAAAAAGTTAACTAAGTAAGTTTAAATACAATTAAAATTGTACATACTATTTTAAAGGGTATTTTAAAATAAATTTTAAAGAGTAAATTTTATACATAAAGGGTACATAATGAATAATCAAAAGTAATTTTTTAAATATTTTTTTGCAAAAGTGGTTTTTGGGCATCATGCCATGTACTTAAATGTAAATCATAGAACCTTATTGAACTATTTCTGGGATCTTAAATTTGTAACATTGACTAAAGTAATGACTAGCTACTAAATTACATACAAAAGTAATCAAATTAAGTAATTTTTGTAATAATAAATATATAAAAGTTCGAAGTGATCTTTTATCGTAAAATAAGAAACTTGATAGGTACTCTCGCTTTCTGGATTTTGAACAATTTACTTAGTCCACTTATTAAAATTGTTTGTAAGTTTATTTGTACAAAAAGCTTAAAACAAAATAAAACAATTAAAATAAATAGTATTTATAAGTTTTCTGACTTAAAACAGGCACTGAAAAGCGTCTATGCCATATGGCATAGAATAACCGAAAGGGTTAAACAGCAAAGAACATTATGGTAACAAGGCAATATGGTTATATCCGCACCCACTTAAAAAAGCCTAGTTAACGGTGGGAGGTATCAAGACAAACAAGGTCTATATGCCTGGCTAAAGGGCCAAATAGACTACACAGACTGTCGCATCAAACACGTGTTTGTTGCGACGGTCTAATAGTGTATTTGGCTGTTTGAAGGTCTGTTCAGATGTCTGACAAAAATTAAAATATTTTAATTTTTGGTCGTGTCTGACGGACCGTCTGTGTAGTGTATGGTGAAACCTCACAGATTTGCGAAACTTTCGTTGTGCAAAGACGTGTTGAAGCGAAAGAAAGGATAAATTTAGCTGAATTTATTGAGCTTTTTAAGTCCCTGTCGTCACTTTGAAGGTTTGAAAGCAAAAAGTATTCTGAAAAAATATTAAAAACAATGAATATGAAGTGTTAGTGATGAAAATAAAGATAGGAATCATGAAGCATCGCTGTCCTCACTCATCGCGCAACAAAGGGGAACTAAAAAACCAAGTCTGCGTGCATGAAGTCTGTGTAGTGTATCGTCGTCGCAATGACAAGAAAAAAACATCTGTCTGACCGACAGTTTGTGTAGTCTATTTGGCCCTTAAGCAAGGCGGTGTTTCGACAAACTAGGTCATATATACCATGGATGAAAGAATACAAGGTTACGACATCGACGTCATTAGGGGCTTTCGCATGATCTAACATATTGGACGACAAAGTCGGATGGAAAACTAACGGAACAATTTGATAGACCTTTCGAATGATCCAACTTGTTGGACGACATCATTAATTACAATTTCTCAAGCAGAACACTTCGGCGCAATGGCATAAGAATTTTTGGGAGCGCTAATAATTGATCAAGTTTTGAAGGGAAAGGAAGAGATGGATATGAAAAGGCAATCTTTTTCTTTTAATAAAAGAAAAATTTGGTTATTTAAAGCACATAAACGCGTGCATTAAGTCGTTAGTAATTTAATTTAAATTTAATTTAAGTTTGTTAGTAATTTATGCAGGCTTCAAATCAGCGTTTTTGTGTGGCATACGGCAGCCATATACACACAAGTTCGATAGTTAAGAAGCTAGTTCGCCAGCTTGGCACACAAGTTGGCTTGTTGACAAAAATTTTTGATTTTCTCTGTCCAACAAAGCAAAAAAAAAACATTTCTATAGTCATTGCGAAACCAGAGTTGTATTGAAACATAAGTGTAGTACTATGTGGAGTACATTTTAATGATTTAAGTACGATATGAGAAATGCTTGGTACTTTTTGTTTTCTATTTGGTAGTACTCTAAATTGCAATTGTAAATTGCATACAGTATACGTGATAACTTTGTTAGGATTCAGTAAAAAATTTGTTTCGAAAAAAGTAAGCAGGTGTGGAAGACTTGGAAAGCATTTTTGCTTTATTTTCCCCACACAAAAATAATTTTATTTCGAAGCAATAAATACTTTTTTAAATGTACATTTCTACTCTTCTCAAATGTAACCCTGTGTGTGCCAAACAAATTCCGTAATTTGAACACTCGCTTTCTCGAACACATACAAGCCGACATATTGTTTGCGAACACGAGTACCAGATGTGAAAGCCACATTATATGCACTGATTGAATGTTGTTTACTCGCTGAAAATTTATAAGAAATGAAAAATGCAGCGTGTTGGACCAACATTCGTTCACATGTCCAACAAGTCGGAAGGGGCTTTCGCATGGTCTAACATATTGGACGACAAAGTCGGATGGAAAACTAACGAAACAATGTGACAGACCTTTCGAATGATCCAACTTGTTGGACGACATCATTAATTGCAAACTCTCACGCAGAACACTTCGGCGCAATGGTTTAAGAATTTTTGGGAGCGCTAATAATTGATCAAGTTTTAAAGGTAGAAGAAGAGATGGAAATGGAAAGGAAATATTTTTCTTTCAAAAAAAAAGAAAAATTTGGATATTTAAAACACATAAACGCGTGCATTTAGTGATTGTGAGTAATTTATATGCACTGATTGAACGTTGTTTACTCGCTGAAAATTTTTAAGAAGTGAAAAATGCAGCGTGTTGGACCAACATTCGTTCACATGTCCAACAAGTCGGACGGACGGGCAGAAAAATCAAAAATTTTTGACATTCATCCAACATGTCGGATAGACCGTCGTTTTACCTTACGCATGGTACTACTTGTCGTCCAACATGCCATGTCTATCCAATTTGTTGGACCATGCGAAAGCCCCTGGACGGACCGGCAGAAAAATCAAAAATTTTTGATATTCATCCAACATGTTGGACCGACCGTCGTTTTAGCTTACGCATGGTACTACTTGTCGTCCAATATGCCATGTCTATCCAATTTGTTGGACCATGCGAAAGACCCTATTGGAGAGAATTGAATGTTGCCATCTCTATGGCTGTGCTCACACGTGAATCAAATGATTGAAGAATAACGGGATTTTTTTGTGCATTTTACTCTCTCTGAGTTGATTTGACCGAAGTCTGCTCACACGTGGTTGTTTGATTGAACCTCCGAAGCAGGCTTTTCTGCTACCTACTGTTTGCGGTTAGTATCATTTTCCTAATGTTTTATTTCGTTGTGTTTTGTCGTGCTGTCTGTATAAAAGTTTACAAAAATTGAGAACGGTAGTGAAAATTTGTATCTTTACGGATTGAAATTGATTTCGTTAGGAAATCAATATGCCGGATATTTTTGTTTTTCTTTGGAATGCATTTATACAATATTCGGTCAGCTGTCTTGTTCACGAAATGGTAATTTTTCACTATTAATATTTTAAAAACAATACAAAACACTCTACACTCACAAACATTTTCTCCTTTTTTTACTTATAAAAGTACTTTTTTGTTAAATCTACTTCCTTCTTACCAATAACTTACTACTAAGCAGCAGCTGAGTAAAAGTTTGCAACGCTTTGACTGAATGATTCAGGTCTAGAGCGTGGTCAAAACTTTGAATGAAGCGATGACGTATTCAGAGTTCATTTTCTCTCTCACAGAGAGTTTTTTTTAGCTGGACAAACAACAACAAATTTGAGTTCATTCAATCATTTGAATTTAACGCGTGAGCACAGCCAATGCCATCTCTATGTAGCTATCCTATTGCCATCCTTTTTTAGCGAATAGGAAGAGTTTGCTCCGATTACGTCATCTAACGGTAAAACTTCAGGACGGCGTTATATTGTATTCGTTCATTCATGATATAGATTTTGAAAATATCTCAGTTGCATATAATTAATATATAGATAATATTAAGGTGAGGATATTAGGGGCTTTCGCATTGTCCAACAAATTGGATAGACATGGCATATTGGACGACAAGTAGTACCATGCGTAAGCTAAAACGACGGTCGGTCCAACATGTTGGATGAATATCAAAAATTTTTGATTTTTCTGCCGGTCCGTCCGACTTGTTGGACATGTGAACGAATGTTGTTCCAACACGCTGCATTTTTCATTTCTTATAAATTTTCAGTGAGTAAACAACGTTCAATCAGTGCATATTAATTACTAACAAAAACTTAATGCACGCGTTTATGTGCTTTAAATAACCACATTTTCCTTTTATTAAAAGAAAAAGATTTCCTTTTCATATCCATCTCTTCCTTTCCCTTCAAAACTTGATCAATTATTAGCGCACCCAAAAATTCTTATGCCATTGCGCCGAACTGTTCTGCTTGAGAAATTGTAATTAATGATGTCGTCCAACAAGTTGGATCATTCGAAAGGTCTATCAAATTGTTCCGTTAGTTTTCCATCCGACTTTGTCGTCCAATATGTTAGATCCTGCGAAAGCCCCTATTGTCTGATCCAAAGAAATTTTTGGGATTCATTAACACAAAGAAGAAATCTGAGGAACCTCTTCATTCAAAACCATTGATCGATTAAGTGATGTTCCCTTTATTATTTGTGGCTTATTTTCCAATCTGTTCAAAGAATCATTTTGTTCTGATTCGTTTAATAGTACGTTCTCACCGAACCTCCAAACGTGTTTTATTATTAAACATCATTAAAACACTGTAAAGGTCAAAACACGCTATGGAAAAGAGCGGAATATGAAAGGTGGGATATGAGCAAAAGAGAAGAGAGGATTGGAAGCATGGTATAATTTACAAAGTAGCATTGACAACTGATGATTTTCTCATCTACAAGTAAACGAGTTCCTGCCAAAAACAGCTGTTCGTTGTTATATGCGTTAGCCACATTCAGCTGTGTCAATTGTTGTGATAGCGACGTTCACATCGGGGAGCGAAATTATCGCTACGGAAGTGTCAGAAAAGTTGTCAAGTTGATGAAATGTTAAGCATTGTCTTAAATACCAATGGAAATTTTAACGACAAATAAAAAATTTTCTATTTTTAAAAGTATTTTTATTCGCAACTTCATATTCATGTGCATCAAGTTTGGACGTAACCGTAGTAAAAAACTGTTTCCTTAAATGAGCTCTAACTCTAAAAAATTATTTAAAAAAAAAATGAAAAAGATATTTAAAAAGCCAGAACAGCAAATCAGTTCTACATTCATTGACCTCAAAATCATTTACAAATATTTTTTCACCTTTTTGACGTAGAATTACGTCTTACAGTGCGGTTTGTATCGGGTCGTTTTAACAGATTTTTTCAAGGGCATTAGGCAACGTTTTTGGCGAATACTTTAGGTTATACCTACAGCCTTTAATACTCTTCGTTCAAAGATAATATATATACTAAAATATCAGATATATCCTGCGCTGAATGAATATCTAATTTTGGATTTTGTCACTATTATATTAAAGTCACAAAATAGTAAAATATAAGAAGAAAAAGGCATGTTTTTATATAAGAAAATCAATCATCAGCTGCTTTCTTTGTTTTTCTTTCGTTGTGTATGCTTGTATGCTTTGGTTTTCCACGAACTGATTGGGTCGCTTTGGCAGCATTGTAAGCATTAGTTCGCATTGGGTTTATGTATGCACTACTGTTCTAGTATAGTATTTTGAAACCAGAGTTCATGAACCTCTTTTCAACTCAGTCAATGAACTCAATCTGTCAAATTTAACGAAATGGATCTGTGAGCCGGTTAGATTTAACTCTTATGAAAAAAACAAGTTGGATCATATTTCTTTTTATGCTTTTACTCAATAGATGGCGTAAAATTTTAATTTTTCTTTTTAATGCAAATTAATTTGGATTCCACATCCCACTAGCACTAGAGAGTGTAGTTTGCAAACTATACATCGAACAGAAAGTCTATCTAGCAAACTATATATCAGACAGAGACGAGAGGAAAGGACATGTGCTCAGCGTAAAATATAGTAACCATACGATTTTTTAAAAGGGGTCTTAATTTTAATTTGAAGTTAGTAGTTAAACTGACTGTAGCTCGCAAACTATATATCGGGCAGAGACGAAAGTGGCACCAATGGAAAGTGCATTTGCTTCGCCTTCTTTTCAACTAAGTCAATGAACTCAACCTGTCAAACTTAACAAAATGATCGAAAAAATTTGAAATTTTGCTTGTTTCTTTTTACTTGCTCATTAAATCCTACTTACTATTTAACTTTTTCTTTGTTTTGGCATCGATAAGTAGTCCATAATTGAGTGTTATTCATTTATTTTTTAATTTTTGGAAGATCAATAAAAATACGTGCAAAATGACAAAACAATCGGACCAAAGAGACAAAGTAGAAGAGGTTACAACTTAAACGGAATTCTACGTCTACACTTACGATACTATCGAAACTGTTTCTTTTTTTTATACCCTTTTTTAAAAAATTAAAAAGAATACGAATTATAAATTTGTCATCATTATGATGGCATGTTTCGCAAGTATTTGCATATTTTTTTATATGCAATAAAATATATATATATTATATTATATATATATTATATATTATGAGTCAATGTTTCCTTAAAGCAACACTTCATAGTGGCTAACCGAATTCACGGATAATGGTAACGGTAAAAGATGGGTTTACAGTTACCAATTGTTGAGAACGCTAAATGTCACCAATGAAAATTAATGGCGGATGGTGAGCGCTCTCTTCTTTGTTATATTTTTTGACAGATGATCGTTTCCAACAGAAACGTCAATAGTACCATGTAAATTATTATACCATGATTGGAAGTCAAAATGAATGAAGTTAAAGCAAAAACTTAATCTGCTCGATTTTACATATTTTTGCCTAGAAAACATTGAATTAGATAACCAAGCCGACTGCATTAATACTGAATTTAGTAAAACATTTGATAAATTACCTCACAATTGGATTCTATTTAAACTTAAATCAATTTGATTTCCTCAATATTTTGTAAACTGGATCCAATCGTATTTGACAGACCGATCTTATCAAATACGATTCCGAGGGGTTTTTTCGTCTGCATTTGTTGCGAAATCAGTTGTTCCTCAAGGTAGTCACCTAGGTTCACTTCTATTTATTTAAGCCATAAATGATGTGTCCCACATTATTAAACATTACCATTTGTTAATTTATGCAGATGACATGAATATATACAGAACAAAAAATGTTAAAGACAATTCCAACCTACTCCAGACCGATCGGAAATCATTTGAAGTTTGGTGTTTTAAAAATAATATGTTCTCAATTCAGCTGAATGCCAAACTATGTCCTTTTCGCGAAAAAAGAATAAGTCAATATTTGATCACAATATAAAAGATACTGCTTTACAGTGGCTGAAAGTAATAATGGAACAAACTTAAAAATTGCTTTCAAATACAAATTAAAGTTATTTTGATGGTACAACTGGCAAGTTTTTGTATATTTTCAAAAGAGTTTGATGTGGTTGATATAAAATTATTATAAGAATATTGAATTAACACTTCATTGATTTAAAATAATAAAAAACAAAATTAATAACATAAACCAACATTAAAGTTATGATGGAACATGACGTAATTTATAAAAACATAAGCAAAATTATTAAAAAAAACACTAATGTTTTGGGCATGAGTCCTAATGCCGAAAACCGGTGAATCAAAGACAAATCATTTGGAAGCGGTTATTAAACAGAAGGGCTTACCAACTAAATATTTACTCTGTATTTTTTAAAATTTTTTTTATTATCATTTTTTTGTTATTAATTTTGTTTTTTATTTTTTTAAATCAATGATGTGTTAATTCAATATTGTTTTAATTATTTTATATAAACCACATAATACTCTTTTGAAAATATATAAAAACTTGCTAGTTGAACCTTCAAAATAACTTAAATTTGGATTTGAATGAAATTTTTAAGTTTGTTCCATAATTACTTTGAGCCACTGTAAGTCGTGTAGATGTCGTCAAAGAACTTGGCATATGGGCATCTCCCAGTGGCACGGACGCGACATTCGCACGGTTTTAATTACTCGAAAAACAAGAAAAAAACAAAAAGAGCCGATATGTATTTTAATTGTTCTAACGCGATGAAAGAGTACTACATTTTATAAAAATATTGGCAAGATTTAGTACAAAGTAATAAGCAATCATACAATGAAACGGACGCGACGAAAAACAGAAGTGTTTTTAAGCTGGTATAGAAATATGCAAAATTTAGCTAATTTTGAGAATTTTTTTTTATATATAATATACATGTTAATGGAGGTCAAAGGATAACTTTTCTTCGTAGACTTTTGAAATATGAGAATTATCTCTTAACTTTTTTTAAATAGATATAGCACGAATACGGACGCGACATCATGGACGCGACAAATTTTTCCACAGTAGTAAAATACAGTAAAGATGTTCATTATAAATTTTAATAAAAATAAATTGTAATAAGTTCAATTCAAGTTACATAGCAGTAATACTAATCAAAATAAAAAAAAAAATAAAGTTTAAAGCTGTTAGAGTGCTTTATTTTAATGTTTTTCTTCAATTTTGGTGGACCTTTTTTGGGAGATGCCCATATGCATGGATTCTTAGTTATCGTTCAATATTCATATTGATAATATTTGTTAAAAAGCATACAACGCTAACAACTTTATTTATTTACCATTCAGTAGAACGAACTATATGTTAACTGCTCCTTTAAACCGCATGAGTACCTTTGTTAACAACTGTAGCGTTTTTGGTGTTAACTTGTCAAAAGGTCAACTCAAAAGTAGACTAAAAGCTATTATGTAATTATAGATCTTTGTATGCATGGTTAGGAGTTATGTCCTGTGTATGTCCCTGAGCCCTATCCAAACTTTGGTGGGTACACTTTTGTACACATTAACTTGTTTTAGCCACTGGAATTTCTAACATAAAATTTGTTTATGTTTTTTACGTGGTCGTGGTTTCGAATGGGTTTTGTATCCATCATCAAGTGAAAATTGTGTATCAAATGAAAGACCATAATCAGACATATTTGACAGTACCTTTTTCTACGAAAATAGGTTGGATTCCTATATCGTCGTTTATAAGTGTTTTTTTTTATACTTTTATAAATATAATTTTATTCTGTAGGAAGTTTTTGAAAATGATTTATAAATTTCTTAGAACACAAACTATAAAAACTTTATCTTATTACCAACAAATTTTACCTTTAAATAAATAGCAGATAGATAATAAACAAAACTTAATGTATTAATGTTATCAATATTAACATATTAAAAATTCATCACATTCAATGCAAGCATATATTGGTTTGTTTAGTTATTATTTATATTTGGCTAATATGTTTTTGTTTTTATAATAATTTACTGCTACATAGGTTGCGAAAGGTAAAAATGGATCAACGTAAATTAATGGACAACGCAAATACGATAACTGATATGGCCAAGGTAAGAAGCTTTTGTTTAGTTATATCACGATATTCCTAATTTATATGTATCCATTAATATATGTCATATTCATAAAATTAAATTTGATTTATAAGCTTTGCCTTTATATATCAACAGTAGAGAGCGCAAATGTGATAAGTGCACATCGATGAAAATGAGTTTTCTGCATTTTCGAAGAAACGAACTTATTATGTTCGTTGATACATTTGTTGTAAATAAACAACCAATGTCCAAAACAACCAAAATCGCATTTATGAGCAAAACAACTAACAGCCTTATTCCGGTGATTGACAATTGAAAATTTATTGACAAGGTAAGCTTTTATCTTTAGACATGATGTTGAAGTTTAATATATACTGTTGTTTTTTTTTGTCAAATAATGCGCTGTCAAATAAATAAGTGAATGATGCATTTTTAAGATTATCAATAAATTTACAATTGTCAATTACCATTTTTTGGTTTTTGTTCATTTTGAAGTTTTTATCTAATATGAATTTGTTTTAAGCATTTTTGAAAGAAGGTTTTGTATAAAAAGCGAACGTTCATATCAGCTTATCAAATTAATTTTTATTTAGCTCGATATATAAGAATTTAAAAAGTTGATATAATTTTCTTAAGAAAGAGTTGCCAAGTTGGGTTGCCGAATTGGAATACAAGAGTTGATTGTTCCTACTTCATTTGAACAGTGGTGTAATTTCCGGGGGAATGGCGAGATAGGTTTCTATGGACCCTGCCAATTTGCTGGTGAAAACATTTTTGTTAAACAATTTTGTAGGTACAAAATAAGCGCTTATTTATACGCACAAAACCTATCTACTTACATAGAGATAACTGTGAAAACATTTCGTAGCAAGAAAAGCAGTTAACGTGGTACTTTTGAAAACGTTTAACCAAGATTTTGCTCCTCTAACGTTTATTAACATTTTAAAAACGTACATTTTAAATTGAACATTTTAAAAATATCTTCTAATTCTTCTACAATAGCTGTGTTTTTTAACAAGCGAGTTGTAAAAAAACGCTCGCTTATCATATGTACACTCGCTTAAATAATACAGGAAACTGTTTGTCGCATATAAGTTTGCCGACCAAACGAAAAAAAAATGCTTCCAAGTTATGTTTCAATAATTGTGTAAATTTCCCTTAAAGGTGGCAACAGTTACTTATTGACAGTCAAAAGTGATTCACGAAATTAAAATTTTTTTGTACCTAATACTCTTAACGAAATATTCAATATTTATTTTTGATCAATATTTCAATAAAAAAACATAATTTAAAATGAAGGATAATCAACATTAATCAAATATGCGCATTATTAAAAAAATATTTTGGTTGTTCAAGCGTTTAGTATTAAAAAAACTTTTGAGTATCGAATTTATTTTAAGAACCGAGTTTCAAGTATTTTAATTTAGAAAATTTGTGCAGCACTATGTGTCAAAGATTTGAATTAGAAATTAAATTGTCAAAAATTTAAGAAAAATATGTGGAATAAGATTTGTTAGCGACCTAGTGGATAGATGAAATAAAACACTTGAAAAAAAAACCATCACAAGTCATTGGTAACTTGGCTTCACATCTTGCTGTTCTAGTTTTATTCTTCTCCTCATCAGGAGCTCATCGGTTCTTGCTTTTAGCAACTTGTTTGCTTAAATATTTATTTTCTCAAAATTGTTTATGTTTGTGAATATTTTTTTGACATTTAAAAAGTGTTGTCAAGTTTTAAGAAAACATTCTTAAGCGACTTTCTCGTTTTTTGAGAACTCGCTTGGTAAAAAACACAGCTAATTTTAAAAATAGCTTATAATTCTTCTAAAATGTTCATATTAAAATATCAAACGCACGTTTTAAAAGCTCATGTTAAAATGTTCATTATAGAAAATCAAACGAACGTTTTAGAAGCTCATTTTAAAGTGTCCGTTTTTAAAATGAAAATTAACGTTAGAGGAACACAATTTTCTCAGTGTATATGAGTCGATACTTATCAAAGTCGCCTTAGTCCATCGGTCCAAATTTTTCTGTTTTTTTGTCCCTTTCAGCCAACCATGTGGCTCTATTTTATGGTAAGATTTTTTATAGTTCTAATTTTTCATGGTTATTTTAAATGGCATCATTTGGAATCAAAGGATTGCGAGAGATGAGGGCATATTCATCTTTACATTTTTTTTTTTTAGTTTTGTACTAAGGATTTCAGGTGCCAAACCTATTCAGTCAAGTCTGCCTTGGTTCGGAAAATGGGGAGATAGATAAGTAGGAGTGAAAGGGAAATCAAGTGAAACAAGTGTAGAATGTTATATGTGTGGCGAAGTGCTATACCAACTTGCGAATTTGAATCTGAGGCAAGTGTTATGCCTTTACTACGCCTCAGTCAATTCGAGTTATTAAGCAACCTCATTCCACAAACATCTTTACCACCAACTACAACTTCCAAAGTCGTATATATTGATGAATTTTTAATTTCAGCTGATTAGAAATGAGGAAAGAATTAAAGAAAGGTAAAAGCGTAGGACCATAGCTAGACCGGGATTCGAACTCGGAACCTCTGGGTGGGCAGTCAAGCACGCTAGCCACTCGACTACCGAGGCCTGATATCTTCAATGTTCAATTTCAGTGCTCGAGCTGGCTTTCCTAGCACTTCGAGTGAATTCAAAATAATTTACCGCTTCATCAACTTCTGCAGCAGTATCGACGGACTTGTATGTAACTGAATAACATCATTAAATTCTTAAACGCCTTTTTTCGTAGTGACAAGAATAGCTCGTTCGATAAGCCTAACGCGGTTCTTATAATTGGTTTGAATATTGAGAACAACTTTTTCAATAAATTCTTCTTCTTATGTTGCTAAATTAAAGAAGTTCTAACGCCACGAAATTTTTCCAGAGGTCAGATTAACCACACTTATCCATTCACAACATCCAGCAATTGATTTGAGAATGCCTCAGCTGAATACCAGGTTATCAGTCGACTTGTCCTCCTCGTTTGCGTTTGTTAAATCCTCTCTTTGGCTATTCCTCAGGGTACATCCAGTATCGCACAGATACAAGCACTTTATGTTTTACCATAAAATCCATCAGTGATTTAAGCTTCTATCTAAATACACGTGCTGCGATGGCATACATATCCACCGATGATTACCCATGATGTAAGAGCTTTCGCACCTATTGCACACCAAATACAAAACAGTCACAACTCGAAATTTTTTGATATCGACTTTTTCTTATAAATCAATTCACAGAACACATATCTCACTATCTTTTTCATTATTTTCTTCATTAACTGGATGAATGAAGTTTGTGTTTAAATGAAAATTGATTTTATTGCTTTTTTTAGTTTTGTTTTTCTCTTCTTCTGAAAAGTTATGTTTTTTGGGTTATGACTATATTGTATTTAGTGTGCGATATATCATCCCAACCTGGATAACATGGCAAATTTTTTTTTAATTTTCTGTAACGAAAATTTGGTTTGTATGGGCGGAGACGCTCTTCGTTTTCTAATGCCTGTGCCAGTTTTCGAGTAGAAAATACATAAAAAAAAACGGTTCTAATCTACTGCAACGTATAACCAAAATGTCAAAGCAATCCGTGCAAAACTTTGGGAGAATATAGATTTTGAATACATTGTATTTCTATTTATATAGAATTTATGAAAAAATAAATAGAAAACAAATGAAAATTAAGAATTTTTTTATTAGGTGAATAATAACCTCGCCGAAATCAGTGGCACGACCAAGAGTGTCGCGTCGCAGCTGCAGAGTAAGACACCGCCTACAAAGCCACCTGCTGTCGGTTGAAACGCGTTCTGCTATGCAGCGATACCGTAAGAAGAAGAGGAAGAGAGACGCCAGCTCAGGCAAAAAAAAACGAGAGACAGAAAACGCGTGAGTGCGAAAAATTAAGATGCATGGCAACAGGAATGTGACTCGAAAATTTTTCGAAAAGATTAGACGGCTGGCCGGTGGTTTTAAGAACGGAGCCTCTTCCTGGAAGGATGAAAATGGAAATCTAGTGACAGATATTCAGAGTACACTGATGTTATGGAGCGAGCACTTCTCTAGTTTTTTAAATGGCGTCGCTGACGACAATATCGCCAATGGAGATGATATCCTGGAAACTCCAATTTTGGATGACAGCGTTGAAGTTCCGCTGCCCGACTATAACGAGGTCTTAACAGCTATAACTTGGCTTAAAACAACAAAGCCGTAGGAACCGATGGCTTACCAGCTGAAGTGTTTAAGAACGGAGTTGAAGCTCTTTTTAAATGCATTTACAAGCTTCTATGCAGAATATGGTCGGAAGAATGCATTCCAGATGATTGGAACTCAATGGGCTCTGGCCAATCCACAAGAAAGGCGATCCCACCATTTGCACCAACTGCCGTGGGAAAAGCTTTCTTAATATCGCATACAAGGTCCTGTCGACCGTATTATGTGAAGGACTGAAGCCAATCCCCAATCAGCCATTTAGAAATAGTGCTTGGATAAAGCTTACATGCAATACAAAAACCAAGCCTTATCCAAGCACGCTTGAAAAACAGTTGCCTAGGTAATAAATTTCCAAGTTGCTTTGTATAACTATTGCGTAAAACACAAAAAGCAAGATATGTACAATAAAACTTGGAAAGGCTTGCATTAAGTAAGTGTTTTGCAATCATACTTGGAAAACGCTGACAACGGTAATAGTTTAGCAACTGTTCATAGTTGTGATGCTCTCATATATACATACATAAATGTATTTTATTTTCATTTTGTTTGCTCAGCAGCCATAAGGCTTACGGCAAGCTGTTAGAGTGTCCGACTCATATGCGGTGGTTCGCTTGTTTGATCCCTGGGGTAGCAAACACAAAAATTTTTGAAGGCATGCAATTTTTCATATAAATATATGCTTCAAGTTTAACAAACGAAAATAAAAAATAAATAAAAATAAAAATGTTCCGGTTGGGAATTGAACCTTGGATGTCCAAATCACAACAAATCAAATAACCAGTGGCTTACCAACCGAGCCACGGAATAAAAATTTTTCGCGAGTGCCAATTGATTTGTTGAATGTAGCACACTTGGAAAAAGCTTATTAAAACACTAATATCCAATTGAAAAAACAACACTTGGATTAAGCTTGAAGTAAGGAATATTATTCCAAGGGTTCACTTTCGTTTATCCTACAATTACATGTTAGCGTTCTATAATAGTAAATTAACGCGTTATCCAAGCTTGAGGCTTACGATTGTAAGCTTGTTTAAAGCTTATTCCAAGCTTGTTTGGCTGATTGGGTCGTTAACCAACTAATTGGACCATCTTTTTATTGATTGCAAAGCCACCTTCGACAGTCCGATAAGGAGTCACCTATATTCTACCATGTCTGAATTTGGTATTCCTGCAAAGTTAATACGTCTATTTAGGATGAAACTGAGAAACACCAGCAGCGCAGTGAAAAATGGGAAGGACTCCCCCTGCGTTCGATATCAAGCGAGGTTTCAGACAAGGTGATTCAAGACAAGAGTTGAGTCGAATGGGTCTTGTAGCGAAAGAAGATATTACGAAGTATATTGTGTCAACAAACAAACAGTCCCAGTGTCTTAGAAACCACATCACTGTTTACAACTCCTCTTTTGAGGTTGAGAAGGACTTCGTCTACCTGAGATCCAGCATAAATTCCTCAAATGATATCAGTATTGAGATTAAACGAATGATAAGTCTTGCCAACAGGCGTTACTTTGGTCTCAGTAGGAAATTGAGAAGCAGAGAGAGCTCTGAACAAAACTGACGCTCTTTAAGTCAATAATCACGCCCGTCCTACTATACACCGTCCTACTGATCAAAAAATGAAAAATGCTTCGTAAGATCTATGGTCTAATCTGCATCAATGGTGAGTACCGAATACGATGGAATCACGAGCTGTATGAGCTGTATGCCGAAATCGATATAGTCAAGCGTATTTTAATTGAGTGGCTTCGCTGGCTAGGTCATGGGAGAATGAACGACGATACTCCAGCGAAAAAATTATTTGATTCGGTACCCAGCGGTGGTTAACGCAAACGACGAAGACCGCAACTCCGTTGGAAAGATCAGGCATTGGATAACCTGACGATGCTTGGAGTTTTTAACTGACGCAAGCAAGCGCACGATAAAAGAGGCTGGCGAACTGTTGTAAGCGCCATCTAATTATGTAAGTAACCTTCAAAAGGCGCCATCCATGCAGGTGGGAGTGTGCGATTTTTCAGCACTAAGCCTTAACCTCCGCATCGAATCTTCGACCCAGTATGAATCCCGTGGAACCGCCGTAAGGCATAACTTCGCTTGATGAGGGAACAGCACTAAGCTGAAATATGAAGGACTAATTTTGTGTGTCGGGGGACTCTCAAGGTAATAGCCTAAATTTTCTCCTTAACTTGATGGCGACTCTCGATCTGCGGGAACCCTTAACTTCGTATATAGTTTCCTATCTCACGCTGACCTTTTTTGCAAACGCTCGACTCTTCGAAGTTCGTCAATTATGCGTTTTGGACAAAGAGCTTACCACTGACCAGTTGGTTTCGCTTCACCAAGTTTTGGGCTGTCCAAACTATTTTATCGGCTCCGATAAATCAAATTTAAAAACTCCGGTTCCGATAAACTCACCTCCGTAACATCCTTAATATGTATTAACTTTGAAAATATTCCGAAATAAGCAACAAATTACGCTGCGACTACACGTGGTAGTAAAAGTTAATTTGCAAAATTCTGTCAAAGTCAAAGATTGTAGCAACAATTCAACCACTTTCCTCTTTTGTTTACTTTTATTCAGTGATGCTTTTAATGCCAAAACAGCAACAAACATAAATGGGAGAAAAAACTATGTCATTAAATGTGTTTTCAAATATTTACAATATATTTATTGCAATATTTTCGAAAAAAAAATTTTTAAAACATATTTACGTGTTAAACAATGGTTATTAAAATAATAACATATGATTCTCTTACTACAAGACATGAAAAAAAACTAAAAACTTTATGTTGGAATAGTTTAGGAAGAAAACAAAACACAACAATGTTGTCAAAATTCACTGTCCCTGTAAAAGTTGTTGCCAGTGGACTGCCAGTGCTGGCTGTCTATGTCACGGTTGCCACTCGTCCATTATTTTTCGGACCAAATTTTCTTTAAAAATGTACCAAATAGAAAACAAATGTACCAACATTTTTTTTAATGCAACAGTTTTTGTTTATAATAAATGCAAATTAGCTTTTATATAATTAATCATTCACGTAAACATTATTTTAAACAGATATTATTTTACACTGTGTATAACATTTAATTTAAGCAATTGCTCCTTAGCTGCTGTAAAAGACATTATTTAAAACTAATGTCATTTCATTTAAACAAGTTTTCCTTATTTCATTCTTCATAATCTTTCTTAACTCATTTTGGTCCAGAAGGGTAGTTTTCTACCCCTGTACTAAAATAGGGTCTTCTAAGAAACTATCATTTATAAATATTACTTTTTGTTACTTAACAATTATTTGGAATGTTGGCTTTAATTAATATATTACGTTGATCTTTTATAAACCATGCCACCCACCACCCCCTCCAAATAACTGAAAGCCTCCAAGAAGACTATTATTTAATTAAAAATTAAAATCATTTAAAAATTAAAAAACATTAGCAACTGTAAACAACAAATTCCATTTGTTAATGAAACTATATAATTTTTCAAATAAACTTTTTGTGTACAAATATTAGATTTTGTCCAACAAAATGCCAACAAACAATGGGTTAAAAAACACCCCAACTGTTTCTCGAAAACAATTATAGATAATGGAAAAATTAAAAATTTTTTTCTTGATTAGGCCTTTTTCTTGAAAATAGCCTAGGTTCGCAAATTCTCAAAAAAAAAATCGACAGGATCGGGTACCGGTCCAAAATTGGTTAATTTGTTCAGGTTTTATTATATTCAAATATACTGCACAAAATCGGAAAAGTTCGGTAAGTTCAGTGGTTTCAGAAATGCTTTTTAAAAATTCACATATTTGAATTTATATAAAAACTTTGGGAATAAGATAACATTTTTCAAATCGAGACATTTTTCTACTTTCTTCAGTCTCAAAAAATTCTTGAGGTAATTTTACCACCGTTAAATTGATGATCGTATTTTTGTGTTTTTCTTCTTTTCATAATTAAGTTATAATTTTGTGCAATGCAAGTTCCATAGAACCATCACAGAATTGTAATGAATTTCTACAACAGTGCCACCACGTTTTGATTTTTGTGAATTCCCGACTTTAAGTAAAAATTTCTTGCCTAAGGCCCTAAGGTTCGTACAACGCCCAAAAAAGCCCAAATTTAACAAAAAGGCTGAAAAATGGCTGTGGCAGAGGCAGCAGTAGTGGAAGTTCATTTTAAATGGACGCTGTACTTATATTTTTCTTGTAAGAAATTTGTACTGCCCGTACCAAATCAGAAAAAATATACCAATGTACAAAGTGAAATTAAATGTACCAAATTTGGTACAATTGTATCAAAGTGGTAGTCGTGGTCGATGTCAAAGTGTGAGTGTATTTATGAAAAACTGAGAATGTATTGAATTTTTGGACTGTTACTGACACGTGTGGATAGGGGGTTAATAACATCCCAATCAGCCAAACAAGCTTGGAATAAGCTTTAAACAAGCTTACAAACGTAAGCCTCAAGCTTGGATAACGCTTTCATTTACTATTGTAGAACGCTTACATGTAATTGTAGGATAAACGAAAGTGAACCCTTGGAATAATATTTCTTACTTCAAGCTTAATCCAAGTGTTGTTTGTACAATTGGATAAAAGTGTTTTAATAAGCTTTTTCCAAGTGTGCTACATTCAACAAATCAATTAGCACTCGCGAAAAATTTTCATTCCGTGGCTCAGTTGGTAAGCCACTTGTTTATTTGATTTGTTGTGATTTGGACATCCAGGGTTCAATTCCCAACCGGAACATTTTTATTTTTATTTATTTTTTATTTTCGTTTGTTAAAATTGAAGCATATATTTATATGAAAATTGCATGCCTTCAAAAATTTTTGTGTTTGCTACACCAGGGATCGAACGCGCGACCCACCGCATATGAGTCGGACACTCTAACAGCTTGCCGTAAGCCTTATGGCTGCTGAGCGAACAAAATGAAAATAAAATATATTTCTGTATGTATACATGAGAGCATCACAACTTTGAACAGTTGTAAAACTATTACCGTTGCCAGCGTTTTCTAAGTATGCTTGCAAAACACTTACTTAATGCAAGCCTTTCCAAATATTATTGTACATTACTTGCTTTTTGTGTTTTACGCAATAGTTATACAAAAGAACTTGAAAATTTATTACCTGGGCAAGTGTTTTTCAAGCGTGCTTGGATAAGGCTTGCTTTTTGAATTGCATGTAAGCTTAATCCAAGCACTATTTCTAAATGGCTGATTGGGATTGTTTCACGTATGCTTAGTTTACTCGTAACATCTCGTCTCGTTTATTTGGGTTGGGCCTTTAGGGTTTTCGTTGAAATCGTAAAAAATCGTTTTAGCATCGATTCGATTTTTGGATTGTCTTCGTTCAACTTCGGTTTTGGTCGAAACTATTCGGTTGATTTTTGTTCATCTTTATAGAGCTGCTTGTATTTTTGTTCGTTACTCTTTGGTTCTTGACTTCGTTTGCCTTCGGCTCATTTCTTGATTTCTGTCGAAAGAACTTTTAAAAGCATAAGATCTATTTCAGTAACAGATACAATTGCTTGACATTTTGTGTATTACATTGCTTTCCCTTTGCTTGAACTTACTCGTTACGTCTCGTTATGTCAATTTTAGTTAAGCCTTAAGCCCCGAGTTGTGTCAGCATGTAAACACAGTACATGATGCGGTCTTATAACATCAACTAGGGATGTCAGTGGGAAAAATGCATCGATGTTTTTCTGTAATTCGATGCATCGAAATGTACATCGATATCTTTCGATGCATTCGAGGGCATACATCGATGCATCGGTTTTTAGACGATTTTTAAGATTTTACTAAACAACAAAATATGTTATTAACAAAATTGAACATAATTTCAAATTAATTACTATACCTGAGCTATTTATCACGTCAAACTATCGAATCACGTCAAAAACGTTTTCGTTAAACCACAAAAATCATAAAAATTCACATTTTTAAGTCCTCCAAAACTCTCCCTTACTGAGAGAGAGTTATAATAAGAAAACCTGTGAATGCTCGCTTTATTTTTGTCCACAATTGAAAAATATAAATGGCAGTTCGCTGTACTAGTGATGTCAGTTTTTGATATTTAAAAAACACATCGATGCATCGGCTATTCAAACATTGAGTGAAAATTTTTCGATGCATCGAAGCAAAACATCGATATTTTCGATGCATCGATGTTTTTCCGACATCCCTAACATCAACGCTGCTTTCCGAGCAACTTTGCAAGTCTTTAGGGTGGTGGTGCACTTTTAAACGGTAGGCTTAACCAAAATAGACATATCGTAGACGTAATAGATAGTTTAGTCTAAAATAGACATAATAGACGTAACGAGCAAGTTTAAGCAAGTGGAAAGGAATGTTAAAGGCTCAACCATAATGGGCTCGAGCTGGCTGCAGCCAATGTCAAATTTTCCACGAACGCATCGAAATTGTGCGCAGCAGCCATAAAAACTCCAGTCAGCTTTTTCGTCAAGTTTCGTTAACTTGAGCTGGCTGCAGAGAGAGCGATTCAAAGCGCATGTTGCTTGAGTTTATGTCAAACTACAATAAATAAAATTTTGTTTGTGAATTTTTCGTAAAAAAAAATTGTTCGGGAAAACATTAGAAATATTGTTTTCTTTATTTTGTGTTCTTATAAAAAACAGCAAGAAAAAATGAGGTAGGTCTGTTAAATAATAGAGAAATGTTATTGACATAAGCCCGAGCTAGCTCACGTAGTTTTGGTTAAATTAACGATTTGACAGATCTCAAATTGGCTTTTCGTGAAGTTTTGGTGTTAGCTGCAGCCAGCTCGATCCTATTATGGTTGAGCATTTAAGCCCTAACCAAAATAGACGATTTGCTCCGTAACGAGCGAAGACGAAAATGTTCGCTTGAATGCAATTCAATGTTGTTGCCCAAAATAAGCAAACGTAAACACATCGAAACTGAACGAAACGGTTTGACGAGACGTTTTGTTCCGTTAGAACCGAACTTTTAGCGTCTCAACTCGTCAGCAACAACAGTGCAGAGAATTTTTACATCAAGTTTTTTTGAATTTTTATCAATTAGTGCAAGAAACAATATTTTAATAGCCATTGTTAGGGATGAACAAGGCATTTATATGCATTTGAAATAATTGGCAGCTGACCAGCCTAGACGACTTCAAGCACGTTTCATTTTGGGTTAAATGTCAAAACAGACGTAACGAGTGTACACGCTCGTCGAGTTGCAATCGTCTCGTTTCGTCTATTTTGGTTAGGGCTTAATACCCAAAATGCACATACGTAACTGAACGAAATTGAACGAAATATTGCGACGAGACGATTTGTTCCGTAACAACCGAACTCTAAACGTCTGCACTCGTCCGCAACAACTGTGCAGAGTATTTTTGCATAAATTTTTGTTGCATTTTTATCAATTATTGCAAGAAAACATATTTTTATGATTTAATTTGTTAGAGATGAAGAAGGCATTTATATGCATTAAACTCGGTTATCAGCTTAGACGAGTTCAAAAACGTTTCATTTTGGGTTAAATGTCAAAACAGCCGTAACGAGTGTACACGTTCGTCAAGTTGCAATCGTCTCGTTTCGTCTATTTTGGTTAAGGCCGAAGCTTGCTACTACTTCCTAGTTTAATGGTAAGCTAAACACCAAAAGCATTAAAATGAAGATGGTTAAAGTGAAAGATTCAGATCTCTGCTCACGTAGATGTTTAAATAGATTCAAAAAAATGTACAAAAATTTTTAAAATGCAGAAAATTCCATACATTGATTTAGGTTATTTTGCAACGCACGTAGTTCTTGAGCTAGGGTTTGAACTGAACCAAAATTTTGTCACAAGCTAGTTATATGAAAATAATTTCAACTATATTGTATTATTCAAGTTTTATTCACTTTTTATAATATTCACCGTTTTTTTCCTAGACACAAAACACCGTATATGAAATCATTTCAGACATGTCTAGTCGTCAGGATGCTATAGAGGAGCGTTTGACAAATCTCGAGGATAAACTTCAAACTCTGCAGGTACCATTACAGTTCTTTGTACTATATATTACTTTTCATAAATTTTATTCTTAAATAACACTTGATTTATAAAGGAGAACATGGAAAGTCTGCCTGATATTATATCTCGATGCTTAAGTCAGCATCAGGAACGCATGGAGCAGCGAAGGAACTTTCTGCATCCAGATGCAGCGGCGACATCGATGCAATCATCTCCTCAACCAATGTTCAACGCTCCGCCAATACTATTTCCACATTCGAGGTTTGTTAACCCAGCCTTTTTTCAATTAAGAGAGAGCTCCCGACCCTACCACATCCATTAAAAACACTTTCATGCAAAAAAAAATATCATCTCATTGTACATACGTTGTCGGTCCGAAGTACAAGTACCTTTCGGATTGACTAGCGACAGGCGGTTAACGAATGAATCATCTAATAAAAAATTTTAATTTTCAATTGTTTCTCGCTTCATCACAATCACTACATTGTTCATCTATAAATGTCACGTGAGACATTTTAGTTCTCCAAATGATGCTCTTCTCTTTCATACGTTTTTCAATTTTAATTAAGATCAAACTGCTTTTTGCATAGAAGTGTTCCCTCACCCAATAATGTTGCTGCTGCATACCATTGGCCAACAAGTCCTATTTTGCCACCTATATCTAGTAGAACTCCACATTTAGTGCCTGATACTCACATGTCATCGAATGGATCCGCTGTTAATAATTACGCATCTTCCAATAAGTTTGGTAGCTGAATAGGAAAAGACAAGCGTACAGCGTCCGTCATAAGCTTTGAAATGACGATAAAAGCAGTTGCCACGTCAAATCCTCATAAAGACAACGTTGTCGACAACTATACTGCGTCTAAGATTAATGCCGAGAATACAACAACAATAAATGAAAGAGCTGAAAGTAATTTTAGTTTTCTCAAATCCTCAATCGCAATTCCATCTACTCCACTATCATCATCATCTCCACTTAAGACCACTACGAATAAATTTACCAGAAAACGAGAACGCGTCAGCAACAATAACTCGAACAATCTCATCTCGAAGATGGCTTATTGCAACGCTTTTTCGAAGTGAGAGACATCGAGTTTAGATTAAGAACTATTTTATTGAAATTTATTACATTCGTTCAAAAACACGTCAAATTAGCGAACAACCTTGTAAATTATTGATCGGCTCATGTTTAAGATTGTTATGTATAAAATGTTTATATAATACTAATTTTAGTAGAATTACAATAACTTGCGTGCTTTTTAAAATACTTTTCATTTCACTGTTTAATATTATAGATCGAATATTAAGTGGCAAAAATTAACTGCATATTTACGGCAATAACAAATAAAAGAGTTTTTATAAATTTCAGCAATCTCTGACCTCACAAACCATCGATCTACATTATCAATCCGCTTTGACTGTTACATGAGTTCCTTTTTTTTTATCATATATATTTAACTTATTTCATATGAACACTAAGAAAATCAACAATTTACCAACATACATAAAAACAGTCAATCAATTAAGTTAAGTACACAGCAAATGTGTTAAAAAATTACCTAAAAAAAATAAGAAAAGACGTTTACAATAAATTTTATATAAAATTCTGCATATTTATTAACCCATATAAGTCAAAACAGTTCACTTTTGATGTAGAATTACATCTTAGCGCGATTTGCATGGGGACGTTTTAACAAATTTTTTCAAAGCTATGAAACGCTTTTTGACCAATACTTTAGGGTATACCTACATCCTTTAATACTCATCGTTCAAACATAATATATATACTTAAATATCAGATATATCCTGCACTAAACGAATATCTAATTTTGGATTTTGTCACTATTACATTAAAGTCATAAAATAGCAAAATCTAAGAAGAAAATTAATATTTTTATATAAGAAAATCACAAATTAGCTGCTTGGGTATGCTGTTTTGCCTGCTACTTTCTTTCTTTATATTTCTTTGTTTTTGTTTTATACGAATTGTTTCACAGCATTGGTTCTCTACTCCACGTTAAGACGGCTCATTGGGTTCATGTATGTACTACTTCTTTAGTGTACTGAGTGCTCTAACTGTATTCAGAGCATTGATTCTTTACTCAGCGTTAAGAGGGCCATTGAAAACGACTTGGATCATATTTCGTTTAATGCTATTACCCAATAGATGGCACTGTCTATTCGGCTGACATATTATATGCCTCCAACACAGAGCGCGTTGGTTAGTACATCTAGTAGAAAGTAAATTAAATATGGGAAATGAACACATCTATTTAAGAAATGATCCAGGGTTCGTTCTGGATCAATTATTATTTTTGTCTCCAATGCAAATTAATTTGGATGATCAGCCATATGCATCTCACTACGTATCGTTAACTATACATCGGACAGACACGAAAGTGGCAACAATGGAAAGGACATTTGTTAAGCTTTCTTTTCAACTCTCTTTCAATAAACTCTATGAATCAAACTTGATGAAATGATCGAAAGAATTTGACATTTTGTTTGCTCTACATATCATGCTTACTTTTGACTTTTTCTATGCATTGGTCTCGATAAGATAAATGAGTCCATAACTTGAGTGTTATTAATTTATTTGTTAATTTTCGGAAGATAAATAAAAACTATGTGCTTAATGGACAAAACAATCGGACCAAAGAGACAAAGTAGAAAAGGTGACTGCTAAAAATATCGTAACCTTATAGAAAGTTACAATACTATCGAAACTGTTTCTTTTTTTATTATTGAAAGAAATACATTAACTAAAAAATAAAAATTCATAATTTTGTATTAAAAAAGTTTACGCACACATACAATGAGCCGAAAAACAACAATGAATAAAACGTAAGCAATAGCTTTTCCTTAGAATTTTTAAGGAATTATTTAAGTGTGGTATGAAAAAAAAAAGAAATTTCTTCCTTGAGCAATTTCTAATTTCCTTAGCAAAGAGAAATTAAATGATATTCAGCCTTATTCAATTGATTTTCTTAAGGCCACTTACTTATACAGTGAATCAAAAAAGTTTAGGCACAAGCGTTGTTTCTGAAACAAAGTGTTGCTTAAGAATCTAATAATAACGAATTTGACCAACTTTTTAATGAAGTAAGTAGCATTAGAAATAGTTTTTTCTTAATATCCAAAAAATGTCCCGTTACTTCAAACACAAATCGAAATTTAAGCGGAAGAAGGAAAAATCCTTATCAAAAAAGTTTAGGCACACTTTGTGTGTGTCTCATGTTGTTTCTTATTTAACCCTCGAGGACTATCGTCTATTTCACTAACGTCAGTACTATCGTTGGGTGTAATCCATTTATACTCAGTTAGTGTTTGCGTTTCTCATCTGTCAAATGAAACTATAAAAATAATCAATTTGTTTTTAAAGCCTAGTACTATGCTCGATTGCGTGAAATTTCACTGGAAACAGCCATTAATTGTTGCGTGAAAATTTTGACAGATATTTTGTTGCGAACGAACAGCTGTAATCAGCTTACAAATTTCGACAAGATGTAAATAAACAGCCACAATTTATTAGAGGAAAAGCAGAAAATCATTTAAGTTCTTTAATTTTCATATTTGTGATTATATAAATACAAAATAAATATTTATACAAGTATGAATGTCCTTTGTTGTGAAGTAGAACAAGTCATTAGTTTATGGCAGTCTGCAAGCTGCGAAGTTTTGCGACCGCCAAAACCGCGGAAAGGTGCATCCGTATTTACAATTTCAAACAACTGCAATTATTAATTGCAAAACTTTAGAAATAGTACAAAAATATCATTTCAATTATAAACATTGTTCTTTTGCTTGCACTTATTTCTTAAATGAAATGGCAATTGTCACTTTTCACGGCAAAATAAATGGTCGGTTCAATTAAATTGCCGTGAAAATAATGTTGCTAGATGCATGATGCAGAATATAGTACTAGATTTTCACAAGCGAAGCATAGTACAGCTTTGACGAAAAAGTTGTGAAATGTTCACGGTTGTTTCACAGCTGTCATTTTTTGTATGGAGATTTGAGTGGAATTTCATGTGAAGCCGAACATAGTACTATGCTTAAGAATGAACACCCGACTACCGAAAAACAACAATATTTTATATATAATTAATTTTATTTTGTTTATATAATGGTTTACTTAGGAACATAACAATTAGAGAAAAAAATAAAAAATGCATTCTGCAAAATCAGTTGTAACTTTTTTAGTTTTCACGCCATGGGCCTTTGATTAACTGATTTGGAAAGCTAAAAATATAAATAAGAAAAAGTTATTTAATAATTGTTTTCGGCACAAAGTAAAATTTTTGTTCAAAAGTGAGCTAAATACTAACAAAGTTTAGTTACTCATTACAGCTACTAAGCATATCATCATAGATTAGTTCGTATCTGCCAAAGTTACTTCATAGCAGTACGTACAGAGAGGGTAGGTGTGACTTTTGCAAATATTAGTGATTTCTTTTGATTTTATATTAGCAATCATCTAAAAACTTTGATTACTGATTACTATCGTGGGTGAAAAACACCCACAATTTTAAAACGTCATTACTATCGAGGGTGTAAGCCACCCAAGCCTTTAAATAAACTGGCTTTATGTAAATATCACCTTAGTTTAAACGAGTAAATAATGCTTCTTAACATCCAATAAACATTCAAATGAGGATTACATTATAATTTAGTGATGATTTTTATGAAAAATTATATACTTCTCCCAGAAATTCAGCATTATATACTTCTCCCAGATTCCACCCAGACGATAGTCCTCGAGGGTTAACAATATCTCTTGGTTTTTTTGTCTTTAGATTTGCGCTTAAGTTAATTGTTAAAAGTTTTTACTGAGTGTTGATCTTGATTTCGGTAAAGATTAAGCAAAATAAGCAGTGGAACAGAAATTTCGGTTGATGTTCGTAAAATAATAATAAATGTTTATGTACAGAAAAAACCCGTATCGCAAAACCGTTAAAATAGAAAAGAGATCATATTCAAGTATAAGTAACATCATTAATCATTATATTAATACCGGTAAAGTAAAGCGTAAGAGTCAATCCGGTCGTGACAACACATTAACACTACACCAGGAGTGGATTGTATTGCCCGCAGTTCCTCAAAACCCTAAGGTTAGCACAATTTAATGCCACGAAATACAGCAATGGTTTCAAAAAACTTTTATGCTCGAATACGTCGCGATACACTTAATAAAGCTGGATAAACGGTACGAGTTTCTCCACGCATGCAAGAAATTTAAGCTTCAAATAAAAAAAGAGGTTGGAGTTCCCAAAACTCTACGTAAATAAGCCGGATTCATTTTGGAATTGTATTATATTTAGTAATGGATCAAATACGATTTGTTTGCATCATATGGCGCTCAAAACCGTTTAAGAAAACTGAACAAAGAGCTGGAAAATAACGTAATAAAAACGGTGAAATACAGTGTTGGAAATTTTATGATTAAGGGCTGTGTGGTGGCGTCTGGAGTTGGGAATCTCGTTTTTATTGATGAGAAAATAGATAAACACCTGTGCTTAAATATTTTAAATGAGCATTTGACACTCAAAAAAAAAAAAAACATTTGACACTCAGTGTTGAAAAATTGGGGCTAACTGGGATACAATATTAATTTCAACAAAATAACGACCCAAGGAAATTGGTCTTATCTTTTGCAGAAATTGCTTATGTAGCTCTGAAATCAGCTAACAACACCTTCGTAGTCAGCCGATATGAAACCAATTCAGCATATTTGGTACTTACTAGAAAAAAAATACGAAATCTCATATTACATACTTCTAAATTTCATATTACATACGCACCGAATGGTTAATAATATCACCAAAGTAGACATAAAATTTTGTAAGAATGCGAAGACGTTAATATATTAATAAAATTAGCCAAATATTAGAGGACTTGAAATTTACTCACTCTGATATAAACATAATTACTTGTGCCTAAACTTTTTTATGTCAAAATCATGTTTTTTTTTTTTGTTTTTAACATTTAATATGAATTAAAATTGAAATTAAATTTTTATTTTGGTGAAAATACAAAATAAAATGTTTATTTTTTACATGCTTATACTTTTCATTTCTTCAAGTGTGAAACAAATTTAAACTCATAACTGCTTTGTGCCTAAACTTTTTTGATTCACTGTATGAACTAACAGGCACGATTACGATTTCCGGGGCGCCGCGATTTGAAGATGTTTTCTGGTAGAAAACAACAAAAAAACATGATTCGCCGAACAAAAAATCGATAACTCTATTAGTTATCGAGTTATCGATTTAAAAAAAAAATTTTGTTAAAAGATCTGTTCAAAAAAACATCTATATCTTTGTCGTTACTCAATGGATCTTTAAGATTGATATAATTTTAAAGGTCATTAAATGACCTTTCAAATATATTTATTATAAATATCATTGCTATAATATTTTTAATTTTATAAGCGAATTTATTCCAAAGTTGAATTATTTAATAAAAAGAACCGTTATTTTATAAAAAATTTACGTTATTAAGTTACTAAAAATATATTTTTTTTGAAAAGCTTACAGTTAGACCTTTTGTTTGACATATAAAAATATACATTTTTTTATTTAATTTCACACTATATTACATAAAATTTAAATTTTCCAAGTGTTTTCTTTGATAAAAAATCTGTTTACAAAATTTTCTATATCTTTGCCGATATCCAATGGATCTTAAGGATTGACATGCTATTCGAAAGGTAATTAAATGCCTTTTCAACGATATATAATACAAATATAATTTCAAAAATGTTTTTAAATTCATAAGCGAATATATATTAGATTTGAATTTTTTAATTAAAGGAACCGTTTTTTTTCTGCAAAATTTTCGTTTTTAAGGTACTAAAAATATATATTTTTGATAAGCTGAAAGTTTTATTTTTTTTTCGATAGATAAAAATATTTATTTTTGAAGTGAAACTTCTTTGGCGGCGAGTGAAATTTCAAGGTCATTTTTCGTGACGCTAGGCTAACGTTTTCAATTCATATGAAAATTAAAAAAAAATTACTGCCGCTGCCGAGAATTAAACCCCGAACATCGATGCTCATGAGCCGGAATCTATTCCTTTACGCCACGTAGGCACATGACAATTAATCTAATAAAATGTAATTAAAGCTGAATACGTAACATACTGAAAATAACATAATTAACATTAACATTATATTAACATTAACATTACATTATTAACATAACCGTAACATTAATTTTCATTCTACAAGTATGCACGGAAAAAAAATAGAAAAATAGCTAAAACAGGAGCAGAACGCGTTCGTGAATATAGAGAGCGAATTAGAGCTCTTAATGCCATGTTCACACAGAGAGTTTAGTTTGCGTTTTCAGTACAAAGTTGCGTTTTGCCTTTAAACTCAATTTAAACGCTGGCGTTTCCAGGACAATTTTGCAGGAGAAAACGCAACTAAACTCAGCTTGCTTATTACGCTTACCAAAACTCAATTTGATACATGCCTACAAGTGTGCTAGTGTTTGATAAAAACATTCGTTCAGTTAGATTTTAGCTGTGTTCGATTCGATTGAACGATAAAAAATGCCAACAACAGCTGATTCTCAATTGTGCAAGTTTCTATTTGTATTTTATTATTAAAAAATAAGCCAAAAAACAAATAAAAGAACTTGGTAACGTTTAGAAGATGAGGGTTTCTCATCACTCAGTCAGTATGGGCCGTAAAAAGCTGAGTTTTGAGCGAAATTCCAAAAATTGGCGATCATTTCAATCCACCGTAAACTCAATTCTGTCGACACATCTCTGTGTGAACAGCTGCATTTAAACTCAAACGAAACGCAAACTAAACTCTCTGTGTGAACATGGCATAAGAATACAGCCGCAGCTGGGTCTGCAACTAATGATGAAGGTAAGTTGATTGCAACAACGGCTGAGTTTCAAAATGCATTTTTACGAAACATCAGTGTATTTTTGTGAATCTACAAAGAACCAATCCCCAAAAAACACACTGATGCATCTCAACAAAATTTTAAAGCCAACTAAAACAAGTACCGAAAATAACTGTTATTTTACAATTTTCAAATGAAAAAAAAATTGTTGAAAGACTTTTTCAAATATACCATTATGTTACAAATGTCCTTAGCCTCACGAATATTAAGTCGCTTTTATATTTGAAACTGATTCTTTAAAAGTTAATTTCTTGCCTAGTATATTTCGTGGAAAAATAAAGGTTACTTTTGACTTTTATTTTATCGGTCAAAAATAGCAGTTATTTTGTGAATTTAATTTTTTCGGTCAAAAATTTGAAGCAATTTGTGTTTTCTTAAAGGCCGCTTGACAGATTGAACTGTTGACACCGTGTGTAAAATGTCTCACCGATGAGATGAAAATAATAATATCAAAATTTTTTTATCGGTAAAATGAGTTGAACAAATATAAATTACCTGATATTTTTGACCGAAAAATAAACGGCAGAAAATAACTGTTATTTTTGCCCAAAAAATATAAGGCACAAGAAACTGTTATTTTTGTAGGAAAAAATAAAAATTAAGATATAAAAGTTAATATGTGACACTTTCGACAAAAACCATATTTGGTACGGTCCCTGGATGCAAATATTGAAACAAACAAATTATTATTCCATTTCGTATTGATTGAATTTCTTTTCAGATACTTTCTCTCTCTATTTCACACTAAAATCTCTCTTATTTCTTACTGTTAAAGAAGTTTCACTTCTGCCACGTGTACGTTGCTACACGCGAGTTTTTTATTAACTGATCGACCAAAAACTACAATTTTTTTTCACTGACTCGAAAATCCCGTTAATTCATATAAGTATTGTATTGTAATGGCGATATTCGTAAATATGGAGTACGAAAGAAAAACATCTAAGGTAAATATGAGTGAAATAAGCAATTTTCCGTACAAGGGCAAATCATTATATCATAAAAAACACGACAAAAAGCCAAATAAATTATATATATTATATACCAAATGAAAGATAAATGTTCAAGCTTTAATAATTTTTTCTTTTTAATTCATAGTAATAACGGTAATTTTTGAGAAAATAACGGTTTTATGTAAGAAAATATATTTGTATTGCATAAAAATACCTATAAAATACAAAGTACTCAACAGATTTCATTAATTTAAAATTTTTCTAAAAGCCTTACATAAAATCTTTTAAATTTTATCCTAATCATTAATATCGGTTATATATTAAGAATAATACAGCCGGTTTTCTTCATAGACCTTATAGCAAAACAAAAATTTTAAAAAATCGATAACTCGGAAACAAATCGATAACACAACATTTCCTTTGGCTATTCTTATTTTTATTAAGAGTACTCTTCGAATCCATCGTCAAATCGCGGCGCCCCGGAAATCGTAATCTCCCCAACTAACATAAGATTGGGAACATATTGTGAAAATTTCAAGCAAATCCAATAAGTAGTTTTTTATGTAGGCAAGTCAGGCACAAAATCACCAAATGCACATATTTGGTGATCTACCTTTTTTCATATATTGTTATGTATTCTTGCAAGCAAAGTACTAATGCAATGTTGGTTTTGTGTTTTTTGTCAAAATTTTGTTTTTTCAAATATACATACAGTTGGGAGCTATTATTACTTATTATTTATCGTTATTTTTTCTCAGGAAATATTATGTAACATATGTAAGTTCAAAAAACCTACCACCACACTGCCTTATTTGCAAAAAAAATAAAACGGAATTAATGAAATATATTTTATTTACCAAAAATATTCTTATACTAAACAAATCTTACGATAAAATTATTTTAATATTTTTTTTTAATACCATGACTTTGGGCACTTTCCACCTCATTTATCGGAAACCAATGAATGGATTTGGATGAATCTTTTTGTTTTTGATAGTCAACACCCAAATGCGTCTGAAAAATATCTTAAACCGATCGTTTTTTTATTTTATTATTTTGAAAACACATATCATAACTTTAAATGCGATTATCTCGAAACCACTTTTTCGCGGTTGTAATAAAAAGTTATTGAAAAAATTGTCCGATTTAAATAATTTTTGCACCACATATTTAGAACAGCAGTCATTCTCGTCGATACCAGAATCATGAAGGTAGCTCGAAAAACAATTAGAGGAATTAGACATATTTTAAGCTCTAAAAAATACCTGTTTTTGTAAATTTTTACTTTTGGATGCTATAGTTCCGTTATTTGTTGAACGAACCTCTTTATTTTGGTACCGACGGTAACGGCATTAATTCTTAACATATTCCCGTTTTGGTTTTTATATTCAAATGAAGCACAAAAACTTTTTGATTACAACCAGCGGGGTACCTTTTTTTGTTGGTCTACTTTGATATGACATACAAAAACAAGAACAACAACAATATTAATTTTAAAATTAAGTTTGATATTTTTCCAAGTCAATATAAAAGATCGTTTGTCGATATCTTTAATAACTTTTGTAAAATTTCATTTTCAGCGAGGCATTTCATTTTGAGTCGCCAAGGTAAAAGGTGGCCTTAAACAGAAGTTTAACAGTTGTTAAGTAACGCACAGTTTAAGGATTCAAACAACGTTGCTTAATTTGTTATTCATAAACATTTTTTATTCAATGTGTAAGTCGGTAAGGCAGTAGCAAAAAAGTTCGCAATAATCAAGAAATCTTTATATTTTTAAGACATTGCTTAAAAGCGAATTAATAAGCCAATGAATTGGTTTTGCCAGTTAAAGAATTGTATATATTAAAAAGTTTACGCACACATACAATGAGCCTAATGAATAAAACGTACGTGGGAAAATCCATCCTTACGTAATGAATTATTCTTTAATTATTTTTCATCCACGGGGCATGATAACTTCAATACCAAATGCCCATTACTTTTACACAGGCATGATCGCCGCTATAAGCTTCCATTTGTAATGTATAATATGCATCATACGTGCTTACGTGACCCTTTACTAAAATAAAGTGCAGGGAATGTAAAAAAAAAAATTGCTTCGGCGGATTTTCTCCGATTTGAAAAATATGCAGAAATCTTCGTAATGAGTTCCTCTAACTTTTGAGGCCCCGACCGGCTGACATTTTTTTCATCCATACAAGAATAATCCGGCCACTGAATAGGTTTGACAAATAAAATTCCTGATTCAATGCTCAAAGAAATTCTACTTAAAATAAGCCAAAACTATATCAGATATGCGATCTTTACCCAAATGTGTATAAAAATGTTTAAGGATATGTTTTTTTTGTGTTTTAGAAAAGTTTCTTGTGCTAAAAATTAACTTGATAAGCCCTTGTTGCATATATTTTTAGGGTACTGAAGGAGTTTCATCACTCCACATTCTTCAAGAAGTGCTAAATGTATTTTTACCATCTACAATTTAATTAAATCAAAATTGAGAAACCATATACATTAAAAAACTATTTCAACTTGAAGTCAAACAAGAGATCCTTTTACTAATTCTTGATATAACACTCAACTATCTTAAAAGACATAAAAAAAAATATTAATAATAATAACAAAGATAGACACAAGGATAGACAACGAAGATTGTAAAGTTGTGTAAGAAAATTTTTTTAAAAAATCAGGATTAAATTTTATTTGCAACAATATTATATACTCGTAAGAATAAAAACTTTTACTTCAAATATATTTAAAATTATATGAATAATGGGTGGAATGCATGATATAATTACTCCAAGGTATTATTGACGTTTCTGTTGGAAACGGACGTTTGTCAAAAAATTTGTCAAAAGAAAGAGAGCGCTCACAATCCGTCATAGCATAAAATTAATTTTCACTGGTCACATTCAGCGTACCCAACAGTTGCCAACTGCTAAGTCAAAACTTGATGCACATAAATATGAAGTTGCCCATTAAAATGCATTTAAAAATAGAAAATTTTTAATTTGTCAGTAAAATTTCCATTCATATTTGATACAAAGCTTGATATTTCATAAACTTGACAATTTTTCTGAAACTTCAATACCGATGATAGCGCTCCCCGATGTGTTGATGTCACAACAGTTGACACAGCTGAATGTGGCCAACGAATATAACAACGAACAGCTGTTTTTGACAAGGGTTCGTTTACTTGTAGCTGAGAGAATCAACATTTGTCAACACTACCTGGTAAAATTATTCTATCATGGGTGGAATGCAAATTTTAAAATTTTCGATACGATTGACTTCAATTTAGTAGGGGAGAGTGGGGTGTTGTGAGACACGTCAATATCTGACATAGTGGTAATGTTATGAATGCTCACAACAACTGTAAGATATTTTCTCAATGGGATCTCACTTATTATGTGCACTCATCGCATTGACACATGTTCCTAGTGTCTGTAACAGTTTTGAGTTTTGATCGCGCTTTTAAAAGTTTTTTGTAAAGTTTGCCTTTGTGGAATTTAAAGAAACATTGCCAATCAAACGTGAAGGTAAATATTTATTAAAATGATATCTCTTCCATTGCCTTCAAGCCAACCGAAGTGATTTTGCAAAAAAAATTTCGGGTGATGATGGCGCAGTAGCCATTTGAAAATGTCGAATATGGGGTGTCGTGAGACAGTAAAAATGGGGTGTTGTGAGAAAGTTCATTTTTGTTTTTATTTCATTATTTTTATAGCCATCATGCCACTAAATGCATATAAAGTATCGCCAAAGCCAAAAGGAAATGTGGCCATGAAAGAAATTGCCATACAAAATAATTGTTTTCGAGTTGTCTGCAAATCATATAATTTTGATAAATCTAGAGTGTATGGAATCCGTTATATGGAAAAGTTGAAGACACAATTTTTTCCGCATCGGCTTCAAATGATAAATTAATTGATTTTGTTGCATAGCAAAGTGTCAAAACTGGCAGGAAACCAGTTTTTCCAATATTTTACAAATTCAATTGGTTTTTCAAGGCGTCTGTGCTGAGCAGTGCACTAGAGAAGGTTAGTCCTCTGAAGTTTGATCCCCTATTCCAAAAATCAAAACGCGGCCGGAAGCCTATGCATGCCTATACCGTATTTACAACTTCCAAGAATGTGGCATTATTGAGGAAAAAATCCGACCAAAAGAATGAGTTTTGTCATTAGATGATGAATATTTATACTTTTGCATCTTTTGTAGGGCAAACGTGCCAAAGAGTTTTTTTTTTTTTGGATTCGCCAAAGGAGTGTGAAATCTCATGAATACGTATAGCCCGTACTATACGCATGCACGACTTACATTCTAAAATGAGTCCGGACGAAAACAATTTCATTAGTTGCAATAAATGTGATCGAACTGTTCATCTGCAGTGTGCCAAAATGAAAACCGGATATTTTAACTGTTAGCCGAATCAGATAAACGCGAACAATTGTTCTTGTCTGTACTTTAATTTTTTTTCCTTTAGGACTAATTCAATAAGGACTTTAAACAAAAAATTCCATTTTGTTATATTTATAGTAGTGTCTCACAATACCCCATAATTTTTTAAAATCCAAAATTCCAATCTTTTTTCAGGCTTCAAGAAAATTCTTAAATGTTTTGAATTTCAAAAAAAATGTCATCGCAGGTTGTTAGGTAATTGAATAAACTAAACAAAAAATGTTTCCAGAAAGAAAAATATTAACTTTTAAAGAAGTTATCGTCCCCAAAAACTAAACCTGCCTCACAACACCTTACTCTCCCCTACTATTTGATTCGTTACGAAATCCAAAAGAGAAATGCCATCACTAATCAAACCAACAATATAAGTCTGTACATTTTCACAATCATACAATCCTGCAGAGCTCATGCACGCACTCTTTCCTATTATCTTTGAGAGTTTGGGCAATTACAACATAAAAACAAAGACAGAGTGTGGAACGAAACAACAGCAGCTTCCGCGCATTTGTTAATGTGAGTGCAATGGTTGGTATTGGACGTCGTCGATAGAGATTTGTGTTGTTTTGATATGTAATTGTTTTTGCATAAGCATGGCAGAACATTTATGAATAAAAAACACATTTTTTTTAAACACCATAACAGACGCCTTCATATAAGCTTGAAAAATAGAGAAAATAGCAAAACATAAGCAATAAAGCTAATCTCGCACTGATCTGATCTGATCTGCTTCTCGTATTCACTCTGCACGGCTTATTTTTTGGGCAGGTTGCTGTTTGCGCCTGTATGCCCGTCTGTCTGAATCGGCGTTTACTATGCACGCGGCATAAGAATTTTCGCCAGCCTCTTTTGTGGTGCGCTTGCTTGCGCCAGTTAGAAACTCCAAGCATCGTCAGGTTATCCAATGCCTGCGTTGACCGCCGCTGCGTACCGAATCAAATAATTTATTCGCTGGGGCATCGCCGTGCATTCTCTCAACATGACCTAGCAAGCGAAGCCGCTCAATTTAAATACGCCTGACTATATTGATGTCGGCGTTTAGCCCATACAGCTAGTGATTCCATCGTATTCTGTACTCGCCATTGACACAGATTGGACCATAGATCTTACGAAGGATTTTTATCTCGAACGCTCCCGTATTCCTTTCATCAGAGCTGCTCATCGTCCAGGTTTGTGATGCGTATGGTAGGACGGGCATGATTATTGACTTATAGAGCGTCAGTTTTGTTCGTCGAGAAGAGCTCTGCTTCTCAATTGCCTACTGAGCCCAAAGTAACACCTGTTGGCAAGAGTTATCGTTCGTTTAATCTCAATACTGATATAATTTGAGGATTTTATGCTGGATCCAAAGTAGACGAAGTCCTTAACAACCTCAAAAGAGGTGTTGTCAACAGTGACGTAGTTTCCAAGACGCTGGGACTGTTTTTTTTATCTTCATTCACTGCAAGACCCATTCGACTCAACTCTTTTTCTAGCCTAGAGAATGCTGCGCTGACTTCACGCGTATTATGGCCAATGATGTCTATATCATTTCACTGCGCTTCTGGTGTTGTTCAGTGTCATCCTGCAAAGACGTATTAGCTTCGCAGGAATACCAAATTCAGACATTATGTATACTCCATTCTTCTTATTGGACTGTCGAAGGCGGCTTTGAAATCGACAAAAAGATGGTGTGTGTCGATTTGTTTTTCGAGGGTCTTTTCTAAGATTTGTCGGAGCGTGAAGATGTGATCGATGGTGGACTTTCCAGGTCTGAAGCCACACTGATAAGGTTCAATCAGTTGGTTAACGAGGGCTTCAGTCTTTCACACAATACGCTCGACAGGACCTTATATGCGACATTAAGAAGGCTAGTCCCACGGTAGTTCCACTCTGTAGTCCCACTCTGAGGTTCCAATCATCTGGAATGCATTCTTCCGACCATATTCTGCATAGAATATCTGTGAATGCATTTAAACAGAGCTTCGTCACCGGTCTTAAACAGCTCAGCCGGCCATCGGCTCCTGCGGCTTTGTTGTTTTTAAGCCGAGCTGTGGCTGTTAAGACCTCATTATAGTCGGGCAGCGTAACTTCCACGCTGTCATCCATAATTGGGGATTCCGGGATGTCATCTCCACAAGCGGGATTGTTGTCAGCGTCGCCATTTAAAAGACTAGAAAAGTGTTCCCTCCATAACACCAGTGTACTCTGGATATCTGTCACTAGATTCCCATTCTCATCCTTGCAGGAAGAGACTCCGGTCTTAAAACCATCGGCCAGGCGTCTTATTTTTTCGAAAAATTTTCGAGTCTCATTCCTTTCGCCATGCATCTCAATTTTCTCGCACTCACGCATTTCCGCCTCTCGTTTCTTTCGCCTGAAAATGCGTATCTCTTCCCTCTTCTTTTCTCGGTATTTCTCCATAACAGAACGCGTTACAATCGACTGCAGGGCGGCTTTGTAGGCGGCGTCTTTCTCTGCAGTGGCGTCGCGACACTCCTGGTCGTGCCACTGGTTTTGGCGAGGGCGGTGGTAGCCTATCACCTCTTCGGCAGCCGTACGCAAAGAGTGTGCGATCAGATGAGTGCTTTCTTGAAGCAGGAGTGAGATTCGAATAGCGAAGTCTTCGGCCGTCCGGTTTGACTGCAGCTTGTCGACGTCTAGCTTTCTTAGTGTAGGATTGCGAGCATTCTTAGCTGATTTGCGGATCTTGGATAGTGATCCAAATCTATGTTTGAACCACGGATCGTGCGTACGTCTAGTACACTGGAAGGGTGCCTTCCGTCAATCAAAACGTGATGATTTTGATTACAAGTTTTTTGATCAGGGGACAGCCAGGTGGCCTTATGAATATTGAGATGCTTTAATCTAGTGCTACTAACGGCCATGTTTCGTGCTGCGGCGAAGTCAATCAACCTCATTCCATTGTCGAATGTGTTATGAGGCTGAAATTTTCGACTGTTGGACCAAATATGTTTTACTAGCCCACCTTGGCGTTGAAGTCACCAAACACGATTTTAATGTCATGACAGGGGAATCGCTCGTATGCATCTTTAAGGCGCTCATAGAAACTTTCTTTGGTCTCGTCATCTTTTTCTTCTGTCGGATCGTGCGCACATATTAGGCAGATCTTAAAAAATTAAGCCTTGAAGCGGATTATGGCAAGTCGTTCGTTCACAGGAGTGAATCGCAGGACATGATGCCGTATTTTCTTGCCAACTACAAATCCGCATCAAAACTCGTGCTTCTCCGCATGGCCGCTGTAGTAGATATCACGAAAGCGTTTCCGTACACATTTTTCCATGTCGAGAGAGAAGAAGAACAATCTTTGTGGCTCTCTATTACTCGAACTTTACTTGAAAAATTTCTTCGAGCACAAATCTCAAGCTTCGAGCAGCTGATTGCCAAAGTGATAAAATTAAATTGTTGCGTTGTGATGTGATATATCTCCCCAGTTTAATTTTTATAAAGACTGTGTGCGATAAAATTCGGAAATTTTAATAAGGTGGCAGCACTGTTGCTTATGTTAATTTTTTCGTTTCTCTTAAGATCTTCACGATGAAACTTATGTCAAAAGTGATTTCAAACAACTGCCAGGTAAACAATTTTACGTCGCAATTGGAAAAAACAAAGTTAAGGAAAAATATAAGGAAGTGGCATTAGAAAAATACACATCGAAATTTATGGTCTGGCAAGTCATTTATTCATTTTGCCAAAAACCTAATCTCTTTTCACTGAATCTTTTGGCACCATTAACGCCGAGATATATAGAAAAGAAAGTTTGGAGAAAAGATTACTTCCGTTTATCAAAAAACATAATGGAACAGTGTTATTTTGGGCAGATTTGGCGACATGCCATTACGATGGAAAGACTTTACAATGGTATCATCAAAATTATATACAACTAGCTGACCCGGCAAAAGTTGTTTTTCCAAAATTAAATATTCAATGTATCCAATGTATCCATGCTTTCCGCTAGCCATATTTTGCTGATGAGTTGATGCATGCACCTTATCAATTCACCGCCGCCAGTTTTAAACCATTCAGCAGCTAGGCCGTCAGCACCTACTGCTTTGTTGTTTTTGAGTCGCTTGATAGCAATTTTAACCTCGTCATGGCTAGTTGGTGAAGTTTCCATTCCATCATCGTCGATTGGTGGTGTCGGACTGCATTCTCCGAAGGCGGAATTGTTGGTGTCGTCGCCTGCAAGCAGTTTAGAAAAATGCTGTCTCCATAATCTCAATGCACACTGCGTATCTGTAACCAGATCACCATTCTCATCTCTACAAGCTGATGCTCCGGGCTTGAAACCTTGGGTTAGACGCTTAAACTGCTGGTAGAATTTTCGAGCATCCTTCTTGCCCTGATACACCTCAATTTTTTCTCGCTCACGCTTTTCTTGCTATCTTTGCTATCTTGCTATCTTGCTATCTTTGAAAAGGCCTCGTCTTCCTTCCTTCCTCTTATCACGATAGTTTTTGTGCATGGCTCGCATTGCAGCTGACTGCAACGTTTTTTTAAATGAGGCGTATTTTGCCTATTTCATTGTATTGGTTTTGAGGTTGCGGGCGCCGAAAATCAATGACTTCTTCAGCAGCAGTGCGCATGGAGTGGGAGATATGCTCCCAAAATCCGCCAGCGTCTTCGAGGCAAGAGTAAGGTTGGTTGAGCTTAACCGAGAGTTGAGCGGAGTAGGCCTCGGAGGTCAGTTGTGATAGCAGCTTATCAACATCAAGCTTTCGTTGCACACCTGTGCGTACATTCTTCGCATTGCACTATCGCGTGCGGATCTTGGCTGCAACAAGATAATGGTCGGGGTCAATATCTCGTTTTTTGATCCGGGGGCAGCCAGGTTACCTTATGGATATCGAGGTGTTGGAATCTGGTGCTACTAACTACGATGTTTCGCACCGCGGCGAAGTCAATCAGTCTTAGACCGTTGTTTGAAGTGGTGTCGTGGAGACTGAACTGACCGACAGTGGAGCCAAAGATTCCTTCTTTTCCGACCTTCACGTTAAAATTGCCGAGAACTATTTTCACTTCATGGGCCGGGCAGCGATCATACTCTTCCGCTAGGCTCGCGTAGAAGGTGTCGTTGACAGCATCGTCCTTTTCCTCCGTCGGGGCATGTGCGCAAATTAGGCTTATGTGGAAGAATTTCGCCTTGATGCGGATTGTCGCCAGCCTTTTGTTCACAGGTGTGAACCGGGAAACAAGATGGCGTATTTTCTGACTTACGACGAACCCGCATCCAAATTCGCGCTTCTCCGCATGGCAGCTGTAGTAGATATCGCAGTCTGCTCTCTTAGAGCAGCCTTGTACTTTCCATCGCATCTCCTTGATGGCGGTGATATCAGCCTTTATTTTTTCGAGGGCTTCCACCAGTTGGACAGGGGCACCTTCCCCATAAAGGCCGTTTTCAGGAGATACAACTTGGAGGTTTTGAGTCGACTTGAGACGATTTCGACATGGATAATGCTGGCCTCACCAAGTTGAAATGTAAACATTTCAAAACAGTTAGTTGATTCATTCATTAAACCTGTAAAATAAAATGTTTTTTAAGGATCGTTTCCGAAATTTCACGATTAAAAACATTCCGAATGTTTTCGCACACAGTCCTTAGATGTTTTGGAACTTTGTAGCGACGAAAATATGGCAATATTGCACCTGTCCGAATAACGAAATTTAATTCGATATATTGTTACAAATATGCTTTCATCGCAAAACATTATAAAGTAAAAATTTTTTTAATAAAACATTAGTACAAAGGAAATTTTTTTTTCCATCTCCACTGGCACTTTCTCTAGCAGCAATATTCTTATTTTTTTATCAGATTGTAAATTTTGTTTATTCTCGCTTAATATTGTGTACATTGCGATTTATAAAACCATGTTAAAACTAAAATATAAAGGTTATTTTTTGATGGAATGGAATGAATGGATGGAATTGTATTTTTGGTGCAATCTCTAAAGAGATTGTCAAGTATTTTTGCTTTTAATTTTTTTCAAAACTGATATTATTTCAAAAAAATAAAGGACCTCTAAACATATGTGCCTTTTTGTAAAGTTTACAAATTTTACGCATTTCAAACCAATTGCATTCAATGAAATCTTTTCTGATTGTCGAATCTTTTTTAAAAACAGGACCTTCAAATGGTTATACAACAATTTCTATTTAGTATTTTTTAAGCTTAAGTCAAGTACTAAAGGTAGTAAATTTAAACTAAACTTTTTACAAAATTATTAATAGCACAATTTTAAGCATGTTCTCTAACTCCAATTAACGAAATTTTTTTTATAACAATATAAAATTTTATTCACAATTTTATATAAAAAAAATTAAACCTATTGCAAACAAGTTATATAATGAAATCTGTTAAAACACTAATACATGTCATTCTTTATTTTAATTTTTCTTCGAGAAACCAAAGCCAAAATCTTTTGAAAGATCTTTAAGATTTCAAGTGTCAATCCCATTCAGATTTTATAAAACAATATCACATTCATTGCTCAGCATTATTTCTAGAAAAAGCATGTCATGTGTCACTGGTTCAAAATTATGTTTATGTTTATTATTTCAAAATTTTTTAAGTAATTCTCCTGAATCCATGTTTGTCTTTAAATTAGACTATTGTTTTTTATTCTTGTAAAGTTTTTAATTATATTAATTTACTAAAAATTATATTTTTTAATATTTGAAAAGCACTTACGTAATTTCATAATAATTTTATCTATGAAAATGCCAAATTTTCAATTTTAATTCTTTAAACAAACGAGCAATAGTAATTTTTTGAGTTTAAAATATGTTATAAGAAAATTATGTCCTGTAAAATCTATTAATATTGTCAATTTGTCATGTTTTTGGTGAAAATAGAGATGGGAGCGTTAGTTGTTAAGCAATGCCATCTCCAAACTTCTCTACCATCAATTACAACTTTCAAAGTCGTATACATTGATCAATTTTTATTCCCGGGATTCGAACACGGGACCTGCTTTGGTGGTCAAACACGTTTTCCTATCGACTTCCGATGTTTCTTTATGCTACACTTTTCTAAAATAGGTATATTTGAGTGGATCTGAAGAGAGAATTAAAAGCTATGAAGTTATGTAAAATTACAAATGCTTTCCCATTATATAGCATTGATCTAAACAGTATTGCAGGTCAATGCTTTGCTTTGGTCTTAACCCCCCAAAATCCCCCTTGCGATCGCCCCTGATATATACTCTTCAATTTATAAGCTCTTCTGTTCAATATATGTAAACACTCGTTGCCAATTGTTCGCCAAATACAAGAGATGGCGGGTAGTTTCATTTTTGATACTTACTGAGGATTTGTAATTTTTTTTGTTTCGGGAGAGAAAAATTAAGAAAAAAATATTCAATTTTATTTTCGAGAGTATTTGCCACTAAGTAAGAACACGAAATTTTATTTTTGAAATTTGTTGACCCGTGCAAAGAAAACACGGAAAAATCCAAAAAAATAGCAGCAAAAATGATACTGTGGGAAAGTAGGGTTAAGTTCGTTACGTCACTATCATTGATAATTAGCCCGGTATTGGTTGTTCTTCTGCTTCGACAGATGAGCCTCAAATACAAAAATATTTCTAACCATAGTAAGGTAACGGTTCAAGCTGCAAATTAGAAGTACCCTTTAATACCTGGCTTGATCGTAGTTAATCCTGCATGTTAACGAGGTTTGAGTTGAGTTTCGTTAAACCCAAGAAAACTCCACGAAACTTGTTGGATTAAGCTGAGTTCTATCTGTCAAATTTATTATGGTATTTTTCAACAAAAAATTAAAGCTGCAAGAGTCTGTTGGAGTGCCGCCAACAATTTGATCTAAATAAACTTAACAAATCTAATTCAACTCGATGTTTTGCATGTAAACAGCATCGCGTTAAGGCTCAACCATAATAGGCTTGAGCTGGCTGCAGCTAACTTGAGCTAGCTCGGGCTTATGTCAATGACATTTCGCTATTATTTAACAGACCTTTAACAGACCAAACAAAATTCTATTCGTTCTAGTTTGACGTAAACTCAAGCAACATGCGGCTTGAATCGCTCTCTCTGCAGCCAGCTCAAGTTAATGAAACTTGACGAAGAAGCTGGCTGGAGCTATTATGGCTGCTACGTACAATTTCTATGCGTTCGTAGAAAATTTTACATTGGCTGCAGCCAGCTCAAGGGTATTATGGTTGAGCCTTTAGCATCACCATGTTTTAAACTCAACGAAATCCCTAACGCCGAGTTAACTTTGTATGTGAACACATTAAATGTTATACATCGGATATATTGGAAATTGAACTACTTACATTCAGGGTCGTGTATCAAAAATGTTGGCAAAGTAACAACGAATGTGCATGTTCTTGTAGTTCAAGTGCTTTTTTTTCAACTTTCAACAACAGGTTCGATAGTTTACGAGCTACACTAAATTTTACTACTTATCTTTATATATAAAAGGCAAGCGTCCTGCTCCGTGCTCTATATCGTAAAACATGTTCAGCTATGACCATGACCAGTTGTAAAATAATTCATTTGAAATGTTTGTACTTACTAAACCTTTTGCTCTATATCGTAAAACCTGTTCAGCCTGTACCAGAACCTGTTGTAAAATTATCCATATGAAATGTTTATACTTACTAAGCCTTTTGCTCCATATCGTAAAACCAGTTCAGCCTGTACCAGAACCTGTTGTAAAATTATCCATATGAAATGTTTGTACTTACTAAAACTTTTGCTCTATATCGTAAAACCTGTTCAGCCTGGACCAGGACCTGTTATAAAATTATCTATTTGAAATCTTTGTACGTACTGTACTTTTTAAAACCTGTTCAGCCTGGACCAGCACCTATTATTAAATTATGTATTGGAAATCTTTTTACTTGAAGACTATCGTCATTTTCCTCAACTACTATACATCAAACATCATGTCTTGCTATTACAGTGCTTCTTAATTAACAGAACCAGAACCTATTCGGTCTGCATAAACTGAACAGCAATTATTACATTCAGTGACGTGTGGTGTCAATTGGAATTGCTAGAATTAAATCACTATGTTCGGTCTTCTGATCCAAGTTTTAGCGATTGGCTACTCAAGTAAGGAAATGGAGATGAAGACATCATAGAAATTCCCGATCATTTTGTTTGTAAAGGTTCGCTTATTAACCCTTTCAATGGCTTGCCTAGAATAATCGTGGACAATTTTTTTGAGCTTATATTCCCATCATTTATGCAATAAAAAGATTAAAAAACATCCCTCTGATTTTTACATGAGCTGCTTTGCTTTTGCCAGGCTGTCTAATATAATGGACAAAACCACGATAACGTTGTATTATAATATTTTAGTTCAACTAAAACAATCGGAGACAAATGCAAATGCGTTATTTATGCAATTGTTATTATAAAAAAAAAATTATACTTTGCACACCAATCACAATAATCACTTCTTTTTTACAAAATTCATTAACACGCGATATAAAAAAATTGAAGGGTTCTGTTGGGCATAAAATCGAAAATCTAACTAAGTTAAACGTTATATATGTATCTCCCTAAAATTATTTTTGTCATGTTAGCACAACTTAATTTCATAGTACCAACCTATTTGATTTTAGAAAAGACGTTGGAAAATAAAAAAAGAAAATTTTTCTGAAGTGTCCAATATAATGGACAAATCCATTGTAAGGGTTAAATAGATTTCTGGCGATACTTTGAGTCCGAATAACATCAACCGTTATTCCAAAGTTGCTATCCTGTGCACAAAAATTTCCGATGTGAACGAAGTCAACGAGCAAGTTCTAAATATTTTAGTTGGTGACACAGTGTGAGATCTGAGCACGAGATCTGAACCTCAAAATTGGAAGTATTATAATACTTCTTCTAAATTTCAATACTAAAAGAGATATCTGTAATGGAAGATGGTTAGTTTTGAAAAACCTAAAAACTTAATTAATCATCGCACAGGTATTGACAGGCGCACTGGCGAACATGAAATATTTTTCATACCTACAATTGATTTGGCCCCGACAAACACAGATTTGCCTTTCACTCTCCGGAGGCGACAATTTCCAGTTAAACTGACATTTTTAATGACCATAAATAAATTTCAAGGTTAAATATTGCAAAAAGTAGGAGTTTTTCTAAAAGAACTGGTATTTAGTCATGGGCAGTTTTAGCGGGCTGATGATGTAAAACTAAGCATTATAGATGGCAAGGGACAAGGTTAAAAATTCTAAGAATTTTTTTACTAGAAATGTTGTATATAAAGAAGTTTTATCAAAATAATTTAATAAATATGTTTTCAAATAAAAACCTTTGTATATATGTAAATGCAATAAATTTTTTGTCGCATTTTGTACTCTAAATTGTTCCTTCCCGTCGAAGGACGGGCTTTTACACTAGTTTCAAAATAAAATGAAGACCCCAATTTTTAGAATCGGTTGGTGGCTATATCTCAAGTTGAGCGAATGCTCTTTCCATTTGTCCGATGTATATAGTTTGCGAGCTACACTCAAATGAGTAGTGGGATGTAGATGGTTGATCATACATATTAATTTGCATTAAAAACAAAAATAACAAGTGATCCAGAACGAAACTTGGATCATTTTTTAAATCCAAAATAGATGTGTTCATTTCCCATATTTAGTTCTGCTACTTTCTGCTACACGCACTAACCAAGGCTTGCTCTGTTGGAGGCATATAAATATCAGCCGAATAGACAGTACCATCTATTGCGTAATAGCATAACGCTGAGTAGAGAACCAATGCTGGGAATCAGTTGGTGCAAAACAAAAACAACACAAGTAAAAACAACGCAACAAAAACAAAGAAAGCAGCAGACACAACATGCAAGCAGCTAATGATTGATTTTCTTAAATAAAAGTGTAGATATCTCTTCTTAAATTTTGCTATTTTGTGACTTTAATATAATTGTGAAAAAATTCAAAATTAGATATTCGTTTAGCGCAGGATATATCTGATATTTTTGTTTATATATATTATGTTTGAACAATGAGTATTAAAAGCTGTAGGTATACCCTTAATTATTGGTCAAAAACGTTTCATGGATTTGAAAAAATTTGTTAAAACGGCCCCATACAAACCGCGCTGTAAGACGTAACTCTACGTCAAAAATAACTTATTGAGTTCGCTCAATTTGACTGCTTAAATTTATGGAAACTGTTGAATTATGTATGTCAAACATTTAACTAACACCGTTATTGAATTTACGTAGCCGACTGATAATGGTCCAACAAGCCTCGAATGACACAGCAGCGCATGACTGAACAAGTGTCACATGTGGATGGAATTTTCGTATAACCGGTTATGCAAAACATGGCGACACATGCCGACGCTCAAATATAAACAGAAATTCAACTCTGATACATAGAGTTTTTATTTCATTTTGATATCTGTGTATCTGTAATTGAAATTAAATTGTATGATATAATAACAAGGTAGGGTAAGCTGGAGTAGATTTGACATCTTTTTTTCAAAGTGTTATTGCTTCAAAAATTAATGACCGATTCTCAAATTTTGTAATTCCTTTTGAGCGTTGATTATTTAACCTTCAAACTAAAATAAGATTTTATGTTATTAAAGTCCTAATATATATTTTTTTAAACATTTTCTAAAAAAAGTCGTTTCTTTCAAATGTGCCTCTACCACGGGGCACCTTTGTTATTTGAAGGGCCACATTTGACATGAATGTTTATACTATTTAAGAAATCGATATACCATCAGTATTCAAACAAAAATTAAATATTTCTTTTATTCGTCTTTGCAAGAATAGAAAAGAGTTTAGAAAAAATTGTGTAACAAGATTAGTTCGATACAATTGATGTCAAAATGAAATTAAGTTTAATTCACTAAATTCAAATAAAACATTATTAACGTTATTGTCATTTCAGTAAGCGACGCCTAGGTAGTCGTTGTTAAGCTTGAAACAAACATTTTTAAAGAACTGTCAAAGTTAGGGACAAACATTGCTAGCAAAAGTGTTAAGAATACGAGTTAACAGTAAGTAAAGTTAAGAGCCATTTAACGATAGCCATGTGTGTCCTTAACGCTTTTGGGATTTACATCACTGATATTGATGCTCTCGAAAATGCTAATATTAAGAGTTAAGTGGGTGAATACTTGGGGAAAAATTAGACAAGGATTATTTCGTTATCAGAATAAATAATATCCTAAATTTTTTTTAGAAGAATTTTAGAAAAACATAAGTAATTTTTTCAAAACATCTTTGAAATATCTCTTATAGGTCGATCAGAAAGTTCTATACTTATCAATACCAGAAAATAACAATTACGCGTTCAAAAACATAAAAACACGTGTTATTTTCCTTCCCGTTATGTAAGAAGTGTCAAACTTCGTGACAATTCATGAAATCTAAAGATGCCAAGTTCAATAAATAAAAAAAATAAAAATTAACGCTTCCTTCACACCGAAAACGTTTAAGTCAAATGTGCCCCAAAGTCAAAGGTAACCCAAGTTACACTAGGGTAAAAAGATTCACCACAACGACGTCGAATGTCAAAATTTCAAAAAACAGTGGTACCATATCTTAAAAACGCATCCATGAAAAATGCATGTTCATTCTCAGTGATTTTAAAAAATTATACATTATTACTTCCTACTTTTTTTTATCTAACCTAAAATAATTCCCTCTCAACTTGCTTGTCCCACATTATTTAACTAAACCAAAAAGTCGCATCGCTAATATTCATTTTGACATTCGAAGTGTCTGTGTTGTGAATCTCTTTACCGTACTTTATTATTATATCATGATTTGTGTATTTTGATGTCCTTGCATTTGACGTTTCTGATAGCAGCTGTTGTGAAATTGTGATTTGTCTCTGGTAAATTTAATTGTGTAGAGTTCTGTTGAACAAGCGATTTGTTGACCAAGTTAAAGTAATATAAAGTTGTAATATATAAACACATTTTAATATAAAGTTGTTTTATTGCGTTAAAGGTAAAAATAAAAATTTTTTTTTATAAGGAAATTTGGATGATGAAAAATCAATAGCTGCACAGCTAACAAATTTATACCGAAACAGCTGTTGTGAAATTGTTTGATGAATGCCTAGTTTTATCATGTTTTGCATAATCACAGGACCATAAGCCTTAACCGAAAATTGAGAAAACTGTTTGTGCTAACCACTGGTTGAAGTGAACGGCTCTAGCTTACATACAGACTTGACTTAATTTTGAAGTTCACTAGATTTTCCAAATTTCCTTATAAGGATTTTCTTAAAATAATGGTTTCATGGAACTTTTATTATGATACGTTTAAGCCGAAAAGTAACACTGTTTTGATCGGTGATTGCTCTCATGCACAGCGTTCAAAAATGAGCATATTTTGATCGCCCTAAAAATTCGCTCTGGCGCTCACTGTTTTTTTACAGTTTCGCATTGGCTGAGGTCACACGGTGCTCGTTTGCTCAGCGTGCAAATATTTTTGTTGTTGCTTCCAATGCGAAACTGTCAAAAATCTATGAGACTGTGAGAGGATGAACACTTTGTAGTCCGAGCAAAATGTGTTCATTTCGCTCGCTGGACATGACAGCGATCATCGTGCAAAACAGCGTTGCTGGATTGTGAAATTAACATTTGATAACTTTTAGCAGCTAAAAATTACTATTTTTGTGAAAAAGCACTCCCTTCTTCTCATAACATTACTATGAGAGAGTTATATGAAACTCTTTTCTCTGCCAGGTTATTTGATAAATTCAACAATAAGTAAAACACAACAAAACTTTCCGGTGGGTAAAGTTTATAAAAACAATTCTTGCCGCAAATTGTTTTGCTTACTCAACTTATACAATAGCCAATATATCTAAATCAACTTCACTAGAATCCATGTCTTTATTGACACTTATTATGACACTTTATACTCGAAGTGTTAAGCAAATTTTTAATTAACATAGTACGAAATAAAGAGGAGGAGAAAAAGTAGTGAATTTTAATGAAATGTCAAAATTTGCTCGCCGTGCATTTTTCTGTCGTGTGACCTGCCAACGTGCAAATTGAGAAAAGAGAATAAAAGTGTTCATTGCTGCAATCTGTGTTCATCCGCTCTCACTCTCAATGTTTTTGACAGTTTCACACTAAAAGTAACATAAAACGAGTAGATTGTTTGAATTGCAATCACCGTGCGAGCAGGGGAAAAGCAACAATAAAATATTTTGAACAGCTATCAACGTTAATCGTGCAATATGGGCCAAAGAGAGTATAGCCCTAACCAAAACAGACGAAACGAGACGATTGCAATTCGACGAGCGTGTACACTCGTTACGTCGGTTTTGGCATTTAACCCAAAATGAAACGTTCATGAACTCGTCTAGGCTGGTCAGCTGCCAACTAATTCAAATGCATATAAATGCCTTGTTCATCCCTAACAATGGCTTTAAATTCATTTAAATATTGTTTCTTGCACTAATTGATAAAAATGCAACAAAACTTGATGTAAAAATACTCTGCAGTATTGTTGCTGACGAGTTGAGACGCTAAAAGTTCGGTTCTTACGGAATAAAACGTCTCGTCAAACCGTTTCGTTCAGTTTCGATGTGTTTACGTTTGCTTATTTTCTGCAACAGCATTAAATTGCATTAAAGCGAACATTTTCGTCTTCGCTCGTTACGGAGCAAATCGTCTATTTTGGTTAGGGCTTAAGAAATGTTCATTGACTTATAAAGCTGAGGTCATACAGGGCCTATTATTATCTAAGGTCGGGGTTATAGCAGCAAACCCGAAATAACTTCATAAAAATTCATTCGAGAAGTTCGTTGTAAAAAGCATTGATTGGAAATGAAATGTCTTAATTTGAAAAATATTTTGAATTTTTTAAGTCTGCATTAAACTTCAGAATATTTTCTTCATTGTTGCTGCTGTTTTTCACCTATGACGACAAAACAGATTAATAGATTCTATTTCACAAAAAAACGAGAAACGCTTTGTTTAACTGAATAGGAAAAAAAACAAACTTAAGCCTTTTTGAAAAGTATATAAAATCAAGTAGTTTTATTTTCTGAGTGTTTTATTTAATTTTACTTCTTAATACGGAACTAATTGAAAAGTTGATTTTTTTAAATCGATTGATATCTTAACATTTTTAAAAATTGAGAAGTAAAAATTTGAAAAATTGCCTTCATTAAATTTCAAAATGATTCCTTAAGTGCCGTAAGAGAAACGCTTAACCAGTTTAGATTTGTCCTGTTGTCCTTTAATGTATTATGAAAGCCACAAGCCTCACCTTCTGACTTACAATTTAATTTGCTTGAGTCAAGAGAGAATGCGTGAGTTTGAAATGCACTCAGTTCTTTTTCCAGGACCGCTAAGTCGTGGCTTACATCTTTATTAAGAAACCGTTAACTATCCGCAAACTATGATCCGTCCACATGGAATTTAAACTTTTTTATATTTTTGTTTTGTGGTTTATTATATTCTTAATTTGATTTTATTTTTCACATAGATTTTCTATTCTTTTATATTTAATTATTATATCTTGCTAATTTTTGGCTACCTTGTTAAAAGTAAAGTTAAAACACAATAAACACAAACATAAACAAACGACTTTAAGAAATTTCGTGCGACACATCCACTAGGCGGAAAACTATATAATAGGAGTTTAGCCGGTATTCGAACCCGGGATCACTAATTTTCACTAAATTTTCGAATCCATGGGACAAAGTCACAATAAGAATGATAATGAAGACAATTATGGTATCAAATACATCAACAAAGCTGAGGTTAAGAAAATTATTATTTTTCTAAAAAGTATTATTTTATTTTTCTGATAATTTGTTGAGCGCATGAAAACATATGTTTTGATATTTTAATGAAATTTTTAAGAAAATGGCGCTATTTTACGGTGGCACTCAAATTTTGAAATACTGACCAATGACTTTCTGCAAAGAATTTATGTAAAAAACACTTATTTTAACCTTCACTTAATCATGAATTTTTATCCGATTAAATAATTCCATGCAGTCACATTTAAGGCAAGCTTAATTTAAAGGTTTGTGAGATAAATGCAAAGTATAGTTAATACTAAATGTTAAAGAAACTTTATACTTTTTTTATAAAACTCATTTGTTATGCTTTGGTTTACTTAAAATTTATCAATTTATCAATTATACACAACTTGACTTGTTATTCGCCTTAAACAATTTAAAAATGCAATATTAAATTTAACATATTGTTATGTTTCATTTCAGTTAAAATACACAATGCATTTCAAATTAACAGATTGAATGGTTATAAATACAGAATGTACTGTCATGTGCTTCCTACCACAAAAATCTTGTTAATGCCAATCGATAAGCAACTAACAATGGTCATTGGTCATTATTTCACAAATATTTCAAACAAGAGGTTTTAAAATGATGTAAAAATTATTTGATGGATCATTTAAGCTAACGAATTGCAAAAAAAAAATATGTTTATCTTTTTACGAAATGGTTTCCAAACCTTCCTTAATTTTTTTCAAGTATCATCCAGATGGTTTCACATATCTTGAAATGAACCAAACATAGCTGACTTTATACAAATAAACTTAATTTTGTCCAAATAACGATGCTTGCCTCTAATGAACAATCGTTTTAGTTATATTTTAAATAAAAACCGAAACAATGCTGAAGAACTCAAAAAACTAAACATTTTAGATGCATTTATAAAAAACCTTTTATTTATTTTAATTGTTTTAAAACATCCACAACATATAAAGTCATTTGAAATAAAAATATGTACAAGTTTTTTTGTTGTATTCCATAGTTCGACGAACAAAGACCAATTTATAGTGAAGTGCGCAAGCATGTATCGATACTTAAACTTTATAGAGAAATTAATTTTTAGTTAACTAGCTGCTAAAGGTAACATGATAAATTATGAAAATACATTAAGGTCATTATTTATATATAACGTATAGTTTTTAAGAAAAAACAGAAAGTGTTTTGCAAAAGCTTTAATATTTAGGGTGCCTACATTTGCTAAAATTAGAATTTTATGAAAAAAAGAAATTAAAACTTACATACATAATAAAGTAATTTACATTTAAAATAATTTATAGATACAAATCATAAAAATATCTTGTGAAATCGTCGATTGTTTATATATACCTATAATGTATAAAATTTACTACAAAAATTCATTTAATGTTTACAAATATTCTAAGTTAGTTGCTTTTCATATAAAAATTGAACTGTAATTAGTAAATAAATGAATGGCTTTGTACATAAAAAAAAAACGATTAGTTAATATATTGCTACAGGTAAATAAAAACAAAAAACATAAATTTCAAATAATAAAATAGGTTCCATTGAATTTACCTACAAGATCATTTAAGTTTCATTCAATAAAGTAATAAATGACACATGCAAAAAACGTCAGTGGTTTCTTTTATTTCAAATAGAAGGTAAGTAGTGAGGCACATTCAGAGCCGGCCTTAACCATTTAGGCGCCCCGGGCGATTCATGCATTTGGAGTGCTTTTATAATTTTTTATATAATTACAAAAAGCAATTTTCAGTTGTGTACCATATTTTTTTATTAAATTATTAACCACTTCAAACATGTACAGGAGTTGGGATATAACTCTTGGAGATAGTGCTTTTTGATTAATTTAATTGTTTCGATAGGTGTTGCCAGTGTGTCTTTGGTATAGTGTTGCAGAGTTATAATTTCATTAAACAACAAATCTCCATCAATATCAGATTTAAAGTTGAACGTTAACTTTTTTTGAAGTGCAGAGCAATGTCGCATGAGTTCTGTATTTTTATTTAGTTGTATGTTAAACAAAAAATTCCACATGACAGAAAAATCTTGTATCTGTTGAAATTTTTTTTCTTCATATATATAAGAACGGTGTCCAAAACAGCATTAAAAAACTCGACTTCGAGCTTTTTTTATGGATCAGTTATTGGTTCATCAACAGCGCTAGTCATTTAAAAAATGGCTGTGTACCAAGTTCCGATGCTAATTCAGATGCTGTTAGCCGTGTTCGAAACCTGTTTATCTGTTATTCCCAAATAAGAGCAACATTTATTAAGGGGGGACATTACATTCACGGCAGAGAAACATACCTTTTTTAAAAATTCATAACTCAGTCAAAAACAAACATTTTTCCAAAATTAACAAGAAAAAAAATGTATTTTTCACTCCAACATGGTGTTATAGAGCTCCAAGCTGACGGCAGAGAAAAAAGGGGCCTCGTGGTTGCAGCGCTGGGAGTCGCAAGAATTTCCGATCTGGAAAAAAATTACTTTTTTAAATCTTAACAAAATTGGTTATTGGTTATTTTTGGTGATGTTCCAAATTTGAAAGTGTGCTTTTTCGAAAAAAATATTGACTTTAAAAATTCATAAAAAATCGAAAAAAAATTTAAACAAGTAAGGTATATCTTCAACTTGGCCGAAGGTAAAATACACCCACAGCCGATTAGTAATGGTACAAAATCTTAAATTGTAGCTCTTTTTGTATGAGATTTCAAAAATTTGACTATTTTGATAACGTCTAAAAGTAGCTTAACGTCAGGTTTGTAGTAGCGGTGGAAAACTATCGATAATTAGCCCTATCGATAGTATGCGATAGTTTAAAAAAAACTATCGATAACTATCGATAGTCTTAAAAGTTGAAATTTTGTATAAATCATTTTTAATTATGAAAACTAAACATAAATGTTCAATGAACATTGTTCATACATAATTATATAAAAAAATAAAATAAATGCATTTTAGGCAACTTAATTCAAATGTATTTATTTATAAAAACAACGTACAATAAATAAATGAAAATTACCATAGAATATTGTCATACATTTTTATTGTTGCCTTTCTAGCCATTGCTTTTATTTAAAAAAATCAACATGTCAACATTTTTGGGTTTTAGTCTACCTCGTCTACTTAATGAATTTAATTACCATTGTTGTTTTTTGGTGCAGTACTTTGTATTATAAACTTATCCATCTTAACACTTGTAATTTCTTGTACTATGTTGTACTTATATACATATGTTCTTTCATTGTCATACAAAAGGCGCGCTGATTTTTGACACATATACAGTAGAGGTGGAAAACTATCGATAATCAGCCCTATCGATAGTATGCGATAGTTTAAAAAAAACTATCGATAACTATCGATAGTCTTAAAAGTTGAAATTTTGTATAAATCATTTTTAATTATGAAAACTAAACATAAATGTTCATACATAATAATATAAAAAAAATAAAATAAATGCATTTTAGGCAACTTAATTCAAATGTATTTATTTATAAAAATAACGTACAATATATAAATGAAAATTACCATAGAATATTGTCATACATTTTTATTATTGCCTTTCTAGCCATTGATTTTTATTTAAAACTAGTAAGGTATATCTTCGACTTAGCCGAAGTTGAAATACCCCCACGGGCGATTCGCAATGGTACAAAATCTTAAATTGCAGCTCTTTTCATATGAGATTTAAAAAAATTTACTATTTTGATGACGTCTAATTCATCTAAATCTAATCAAAGTCTAATTCATATCAAATTGTTTTCCAGCAAAGTAAAGACAAGCCTTTTTATAAAGTCTTTAATTAGGGGCTGTATGGGCGATGTGGGTGATGTGGGGATGTGGGCGTGTTCTTTAGTGGTTGATGCCAATTTTTCTAACACACCTCAATTTTGATATAATATACACAAGTACCCAATTTCAGGTCTGTAGCTTAAATATTAGCCTATTTATAGAGTTTTCAATAATATGGGTTGTATAGAAGGTGGGCGTGTTCATCAATGGATGACGCCCATTTTTCTAACAAATCTTAATTTTATTATAAAAAAATAATAAATATCTAATTTTACTTTTGTAGATTCGACAGAAGCCTATTTATATAGTTTTAAATTTTGGGGTTGTATGAGAGGTGGGCGTGTTAGTGGGTGAATGACGCCCATTTTTCTAACACACCTGAGTTTTGTAATAGTCTATACAAATACCGAATTTTAGTTTTATAGCGTAAATATTCGCTTCTTTATGGAGTTTTCATCATTGGGGTCGTATTGGAGGTAGGCGTGGTTTTCATCCGATTTAGCCCATTCTCGAACTTGACCTTAGTTTTTTGAAAAAAATCTTAAATATCGAATTTCAGTACGATAGCTTCAAAATTACGGCTGTAATCGTGTCCACAGACAGACAGACAGACAGACAGACAGACGGACAGACAAACGGACATGGCTAAATCAACTCAGGTGGTGATGCACCTTACGCAGTACCCCCCTTACGCAGTACGCGTGGGGGTATAAAAATCAACATGTCAACATTTTTGGGTTTTAGTCTACCTCGTCTATCAGAAACAATAATCCCAGCTTTAAAAAACCGACTATCGATAGTTTTGAGCGAATATCGATGTTAACGATAGTCTCATACTATCGATACTATCGATAGTTCCATCGATAGTTTTCCACCTCTAGTATATACCAGCTGCCGTACGTAGGTAGCGCGAAAATTAAAAATACGCTCTCACTAATCCGGCTGTAACTTTTGAACCCGTAGGAATTTTTCCATGAAATTGTTTTTCTTAGAATCTTCAGATCGATTTAAAAAAACGGACAATGTCATGTCCCACCTTTAGGTAAAGTTGATAATAGATAACTGACTTGCTTTGCTGACTACGCTAATTTGAAACAAACCGTTGTACCATATTATCAGAAAAGCAACAAATGGAAAAATATTTTAGTTGTAGTGTCAGTATGCCCACTTCGTGTGACGTCGTAGCATCGGTTTGTTTGGTATCATCGGCCAAGGAAATCACAGCATCATGCATTTCACATAACTGATAAGCTATCAATTCGAGTTTCTCCGTTTAAAAGCTTTATTGGGTATTGAGTTGAAGAGAAATGACACCCATTTTCATCTTTCGGAAAATTATTCAGTGAGTACTAGTACAAGTTAATATTTCTAGCCTGTCGCTGATTGCGCCTCTATTTGGACTTACATAAGTCAGTGAGGGATACGACAAGACAAGCAACAAAATTTTAGGTGGTGGAAGATAAACACTAAAAACTTATTCTCACTCCTATAAGATAAGTTCATAAAAGTTAATACGCTGAATTTCGTTTTTATTTATATCTCTAGAGATAGTTATTAAAACTATGTGGTTAAGTTAAGGGGGCGCTCACAGCATCGTGTAGACCTCGGCGCCCTCCAGTCACCGGCGCTCTCCAGTCACCGGCGCCCCGGGTGGTCACCTCCCTAAAGGCGCCACTGGGCACATTGGTATCGTAAAGTTTTAATTTATTCAGAAAATGTATGCAGAAAGATACACATGAAGTATCCCACGTATATGAGCATGAGTTTTTCTAATTCTAAAGGGTCCGCCAAATATTTTTTTTTTTTTAAACTGCTGTAAAAAAAACTACTGAATATTTTTTTTTCAAATTTCTTTTTTATTTGAATGTACAATCCTGCCGGTTAATAATGGAAAATAATTTCATTCAAATGGCTGCCTCGGCTGGACATGCCGATCGGTCGGTCCTACACGATCGGTCCAATTTTTAAGCACATTATCGATTGTGTGCAGCTGTATTTCACGAATGGCTTCACGAATATTGTCCTTTAAAACGTCAATTGTTTCTGGCTTGTCGGCGTAACACTTATATTTGAGGGCACTCCACAAATAATAGTCCAACGGTGTCAAATCGCAGTTCCGAGGTGGCCAAACGACATCAGCTCTGCGGCTGATAATGCGATCTTCAAAAACAAGGCGCAAAACATCGAGTGTAGCTTCGGCTGTGTGGCACCCAGTGCCGTCCTGTTGAAACCAAATGTTGCCAATATCCTCCTCCTCAATTTTTGTGAATAAAAATTCGTTCAACATGGCCCGATAACGTTGGCCATTGACTGTAACGGCCATTCCTTGCTCATTTTGGAAGAAAAATGGCCCAATTATGCCTCTGGACCAAAATCCGCACCAAACAGTGACTCGTTTTGGGTGCATCGGCTTTTCAATTTATGCGTGCGGGTTTTCTGTGCCCCAAATGCGACAATTTTGCTTGTTTACATACCTGCCAAGATCAAAATGAGCTTCATCTGAAAAGATGATTTTTTTTGGCAAAATTGGCATCTTCTGTAAGTCTATCGCAGGCCCACTCAGCTCAGCGAAAGCGCATTGGATGGTCAGTTGGCTTCAACTCCTAAACCAATTGGAATTTGTATGGCGTCATACCAAGGTCTTTATACAAAATTCGTCTCAATGATGTCTCTGAAATGTTCAATTGTTGAGAACGACGGTGAATTGATGTTGATGCCGCTTCACGCACACTTTCTGCCACAGCAGCAATATTCTCGGGTGTACCGATGTTTTTGGCTTTTCACGCTTTGGTTTATCGATGAGGATGCCAGTTTCTTTCATTTTTTTCACAAGATAACGAACATACGGAGCTGACGGTGCTTCTGTTCTTCCAAATTCCGTAAGCAATTTTCGCACACATTCTGCAACATTACCATGATTTTCAAAGTAATGTCGCAATATTTCCCAGCGTTTTTCAAGAGTATACACAACCATATTCGTTCAGCGAAAGGATAAAACTAATTATCTATCAAATCAGACATGTGCTAAGTGTTACCATTCACGAAATAAGCACTAGTTGAAAAAAAGTGTGCGTGTCAGCTACGACGCGCGATTGGAGTTTACTTCTTATTGATTGCTTGGAATTTTATATAATCATGTACAATAGGCACAGTGGTTAAATAAATAAACTCGAACAACTAAACTCTTAAACAACTAAAACCCGAAACGTAAAAAATTGAAGTAAAATTTTTTACAAATCGTGATGATTGAACAAAATCTAGACGTCCCCAGTGTTCTTCCAAAAAACTAAATACAAATTAGGTTTTCTCTCGAAAATGTTAGTTTAATATGAAATCCATTAAAGTTTCAATGACCCAGCCTAGACCTCAGATAGTCCAGTTACATCCGATTGGCTACAGAATCATAACGTTTGTTCGAAACGTCTCATGGCACCCATAAAAGTACCAATGACCCGCTTGTGACTTCAGATAATCCCATTGCATCCGATTGGCCATAGAATCATCAATTTTGGTCCAAATGTACCATGGAACCCAGAAAAGTTCCAATGACCCGCTTGTGACCTCAGATAACCCCATTGCTTCCGATTTGCCATAGAATCACCCATTTTGGTCCAAATGTTCCATGGAACTCATAAAAATTCCAATGACCCGCCAATGACCTCAGATAATCCCATTGTATCCGATTGGCCATAGAATCACCCATTTTGGTCCAAAGGTTCCATGGGACCATTAAAAGTTCCAATGACCCGCCTATGTCCTCAGATAATCCCATTGCATCCGATTGGCCATATAATTAGCCATTTTGGTCCAAATGTTCCATGGAACCATTAAAAAAATCCAATGACCTTCCTGTGACCTTAGATACGCCCATTGCATCCGATTGGCCATAGAATCACCCATTTTGGTCCAAATGTTCCATGGAACCCATAAAAGCTCCAATAACCCGCCTATGACCTCAGATAATCCCATTGCATCCCATTGGCCATAGAATCACCCATTTTGGTTCAAATGTTCCATGGAACCATTAAAAGTTCCAATGACCTTCCTGTGACCTCAGATAATCCCATTGCGTCCGATTGGCCATAGAATCACCCATTTTGGTCCAAATGTTCCATGGAACCCATAAAAGTTCCAATAACCCGCCTATGACCTCAGATAATCCCATTGCATCCGATTGGCTATAGAATCACCCATTTTGGTCCAAAGGTTCCATGGGACCAATAAAAGTTCCAATGACCCGCCTATGTCCGCCTATGTCATATAATCCCATTGCATCCGTTTGGCCTTAGAATCACCCATTTTGATCCAAATGTTCCATGGAACCATATAAAGTTCCAATGACCTTCCTGTGACCTCAAATAATCCCATTGCATCCGATTGGCCATAGAATCACCCATTTTGGTCCAAATGTTCCATGGAACCATTAAAAGTTCCAATGACCTTCCTGTGACCTCAGATAATCCCATTGCGTCCGATTGGCCATAGAATCACCCATTTTGTTCCAAATGTTCCATGGAACCCATAAAAGTTCCAATAACCCGCCTATGACCTCAGATAATCCCATTGCATCCGATTCGCCATAGAATCACCCATTTTGGTCCAAATGTTCCATGGAACCATTAAAAGTTCCAATGAGCTTCCTGTGACCTCAGATAATCCCATTGCGTCCGATTGGCCATAGAATCACCCATTTTGTTCCAAATGTTCCATGGAACCCATAAAAGTTCCAATAACCCGCCTATGACCTCAGATAATCCCATTGCATCCCATTGGCCATAGAATCACCCATTTTGGTCCAAATGTTCCATGGAACCCATAAAAGTTCCAATAACCCACCTATGACCTCAGATAATCCCATTGCATCCGATTGGCCATAGAATCACCCATTTTGGTCCAAATGTTCCATGGAACCATTAAAAGTTCCAATGACCTTCCTGTGACCTCAGATAATCCCATTGCGTCCGATTGGCCATAGAATCACCCATTTTGTTCCAAATGTTCCATGGAACCCATAAAAGTTCCAATAACCCGCCTATGACCTCAGATAATCCCATTGCATCCGATTGGCTATAGAATCACCCATTTTGGTCCAAAGGTTCCATGGGACCATTAAAAGTTCCAATGACCCGCCTATGTCCTCAGATAATTCCATTGCATCTGTTTGGCCATAGAATCACCCATTTTGATCCAAATGTTCCATGGAACCATATAAAGTTCCAATGACCTTCCTGTGACCTCAAATAATCCCATTGCATCCGATTGGCCATAGAATCACCCATTTTGGTCCAAATGTTCCATGGAACCATTAAAAGTTCCAATGACCTCATATAATCCCATTGCATCCGATTGGAGATAGAATCATCCACATTGGTAGAAATGTTCCATGGAACCCATAAAAGTTCGAATGACCTTCCTGTGACCTCAGATAATCCCATTGCATCCGATTGGCCATAGAATCATCAATTTTGGTCCAAATGTTCCATGGAACCCATAAAAGTTCCAATGACCCGCTTGTGACCTCAGATAACCCCATTGCTTCCGATTTGCCATAGAATCACCCATTTTGGTCCAAATGTTCAATGGAACCCATAAAAGTTCCAATGACCCGCCTATGACCTCAGATAATCCCATTGCACCCGATTGGCCATAGAATCACCCATTTTGGTCCAAAGGTTCCATGGGACCATTAAAAGTTCCAATGACCCGCCTATGTCCTCAGATAATCCCATTGCATCCGTTTGGCCATAGAATCACCCATTTTGATCCAAATGTTCCATGGAACCATATAAAGTTCCAATGACCTTCCTGTGACCTCAAATAATCCCATTGCATCCGATTGGCCATAGAATCACCCATTTTGGTCCAAATGTTCCATGGAACCATTAAAAGTTCCAATGACCTTCCTGTGACCTCATATAATCCCATTGCATCCGATTGGCGATAGAATCATCCACATTGGTAGAAATGTTCCATGGAACCCATAAAAGTTCGAATGACCTTCCTGTGACCTCAGATAATCCCATTGCATCCGATTGGCCATAGAATCATCCATTTTGGTCCAAAGGTTCCATGGGACCATTAAAAGCTCCAATGACCCGCCTATGACCTCTGATAATCCCATTGCATCCGAGTGGCCATAGAATCACCCATTTTGGTCCAAATGTTCCATGGAACCCACAAAAGAAACAATGACCCGCCTGTGACTTCAGATATTGCATCCGATTGGCCATAGACTCACCCATTTTGGTCCAAATGTTCCAAGGAAACCATAAAAGTTCCAATGACCAGCCTATGACCTCAGATAATGCCATTGCAAATGTTCCATGGAACTCATAAAAGTTCCAATGACCCGCCTATGACCTCAGATAATGCCATTGCATCCGATTGGCCATAGAATCACCCATTTTGGTCCAAATGTTCCATGGAACTCATAAAAGTTCCAATGACCCGCCTATGACCTCAGATAATCCCATTGCATCCGATTGGACATAGAATCACCCATTTTGGTCCAAATGTTCCATGGAACTCATAAAAATTCCAATGATCCGCCTATGACCTCAGATAATCCCATTGCATCCGATTGGCCATAGAATCATCCATTTTGGTCCAAATGTTGCTTCAACCAATAAAAGTTCCAATGACTCCCCTGTCACCTCCATGGAATCCATGGAATCCATTAAAGTGCTAATGACCCGCCTGTGACCTTGATAATCCCATTGCATCCGAATGGCCATAGAATCATCCACTTTTGTCCAAATTCTCCATGGAATCCATTAAAGTGCCAATGATCTGCCTGTGACCTTAGATAATTCCATTGCATTCGATTGGCCAAGCATAACGCAAAAATAGTTGAAATTTCAACCGTAACGAAAAATAGTTGAAAATTTGACTTTACCCCCAAATATAATTTATTTTCATGCAAATCGATTCTAAAGGAGTAAACTCCAAAAACAAAACGTTAGATTGCGGACCTTTTATTTTCTTGGAAAAACTTATAACTAAATGCTTATTACTAGATAATGTCAAATCCCGTTATGCATCTGATTCTCTGAGCTTATCTCATCATCAAGGTACTTGCATATAAATAGTAAGACGTCCAAAAAATCTATAGGGCTATTCCCAATCACGGGCAAACAGCCTGGCATCGTGGCATTTGCAAAATATGATGGCAAAAATTTTCACCACAACAACAAAATGTACAGAAATGCATTTACCTGACAATGTCATATTTGCAACATTCAAATCTGATTTGATTTGAAAATCAATCAGCTGTCACATTTTATCAAAATTCCTCTTAAGCAATGTACAAGTAAAAGGTCAGATTCAGCGAAATTTACTGTTTAGTAGCGATACCTAGGTGAAGCGTCAAGAGTTGAATACGCTGAACATGGTCAATAGGGGCTTTCGCATGGTCCAACAAATTGCATAGACATCGCATGTTGGACGACAAGTAGTATCATGCGTAAGGTAAAACGACGGTCGATCCGACATGTTGGATGAATATCAAAAATTTTTGATTTTTCTGCTGGTCCGTCCGACTTGTTGGACATGTGAACGAATTTTGGTCCAACAAGCTGCATTTTTTATTCCAAAAAAATTTCCAGCGAGTGAACAACGTTGAATCAATGCAAATAATTTACTAACAAACACTAACAATGCCCGCGTTTATGTGTTTTAAATACCAAATTTTCCTTTTTTTAAAAGAAGAAGATTTCCTTTTCATTTCCATCTCTTCCGCTCCCTTCAAAACTTGATCAATTATTAGCGCACCCAAAAATTCGTAAGCCATTGCGCCGAAGTGTTCTGCTTGAGAGTTTGCAATTAATGATGTCGTCCAACAAGTTGGATCATTCGAAAGATCCATCAAATTGTTCCGTTAGTTTTCCATCCGACTTTGTCGTCCAATATGTTAGATCATGCGAAAGCCCCTAATGGAATAAAAGCCAACTAATAAGAAGTGTGCCCACAATTGATGACAAATATTTAGTAAGGCATTCATTAGGGGCTTTCGCATGATCTAACATATTGGACGACAGAGTCGGATGGAAAACTAACGGAACAATTTGATAGACCTTTCGAATGATCCAACTTGTTGGACTACATCATTAATTACAAACTCTCAAGCAGAAAACTTCGGCGCAATGGCTTAAGAATTTTTGGGTACGCTAATAATTGATCAAGTTTTGAAGGGAGAGGAAGAGATGGATATGAAAAGGAAATCTTTTTCTTTTAATAAAAGCAAAATGTGGTTATTTAAAGCACATAAACGCGTGCATTAAGTGTTTGTTAGTAATTTATATGCACTGATTGAACGTTGTTTACTCGCTGAAAATTTATAAGATATGAAAAATGCAGCGTGTTGGACCAACATTCGTTCACATGTCCAACAAGTCGGACGGACCGGCAGAAAAATCAAAAATGTTTAATATTCATCCAACATGTCGGATCGACCGTCGTTTTACCTTAAGAGCCAAATAGACTACACAGACAGTCGCAACAAACACGTGTTTGTTGCGACGGTCTAATAGTGTATTTGGCTGTTTGAAGGTCTGTTCAGATGTCTGACAAAAATTAAAATATTTTAATTTTCGGTCGTGTCTGACGGACCGTCTGTGTAGTATATGGTGAAACCTCACAGACTTGAGAAACTTTTGTTGTGCAAAGACGTGTTGCAGCGAAACAAAAGACAAATGTTGTTGAATTTAAAGAGCTTTTTAAATCTTTGCCGTCACTTTGGAAGATTAAAAGCAAAAAGAATTCTGAAAAAATATTAAAAACAATAAATATGAAGTGCTAGTGATGAAAATATAGATATAAATCATGAAGCATTGCTGTCCTCACTCATCGCGCAACAAAAGTGAACTAAAAAACCAAGTCTGCGTGCATGAAGTCTGTGTAGTGTATAGTCGTCGCAATGACAAGAAAAAAACATTTGTCTGACCGACAGTCTGTGTAGTCTATTTGGCCCTTTACGCATGGTACTACTTGTCGTGCAACATGCAATGTCTATCCAATTTGTTGGACCATGCGAAAGCCCCTATTATGCCACCCCAAACGATACTACATGTCCATCGGACATGTAGTTCCACAAAATAACGGAACTTTTTGTCTTTGGTCCTACACGGTCGGACATGTCGGATGGACTTCATTATTTAATAGATTTCATGCAATACACATCGAGCGCACTTATTATTTTGTAGCGCTAAAATTTATATATTTGCATTATTTTTATACTTTTCTCTTTTAACTTTCAAGTCTCCGTGAGATATCTTTATTTATTAATGAATTCTATTGAAAATTCAACATTTATTATGTGTGTTATTTTATGCCCGAGATGTGCTTCTCTCAAAAATTGTTATCGAATGACAAAATGCACCAAGCTGGATGGACACGCACACAAACGATACTACATGTCGGATAGACCGAGCAAAAAGTCAAAAATATTTGTCTTTCATCGGACATGTCTATCCGACTTCATTTTAAGCACACGAACGGTACTACATGTGCGTCGACATGACAGGTCCATCCGACTTGTAGTATCGTTTGGGGTGGCCTATTAACGACGGCTGCAACCATGGCATATTTATAAAGTAAGCTACGTATTTGACACTTCCCTTCAAATTGAATTTCTTGCATGCTTATTTGTGAAGGGATGATATTTTCAGTATTGAAAAAGTTTTTTGTATTGAAAAAGGGATGCTATTTTTAGTATTGAAAAAGGAATAGATATCAACAAAACTTATTTTTAACGTGAAACTTCTTTAGCCACGTATGCAACATAAGGAGAAATAAACGCGGAGTCAAATTGATGAATCGTCATGAACACTTTAATGAAACGTACCGAATTCATGTTATTAAATAAATAATGTTAATATTTTACCAAAAACCATGGTAAAATGCTTTGATTCCAAACTAACGAAACAGACCAAACGAAGAAAAATACCTAACGAACTTATCATCAAAGTTTGGGTCCGTATTTTTTTCAAGTCGAACTGTTTTAGCCGCGTATAGATCAATACGACGAAATGAAATCAATTTTACATCGTGTCATAACAAGAAAGCTTAACTTGTCGAACACCTCTAAAACAGCAAGCTGCCATTTGTCTTTTTTTTTACAAAAAATTGGCAGTAGCAAAATATGTGTGTCTTTCATACCTTTCAAATTGATTTTTTTTTTATAAATAGTAAAGTTATAGGTCTGTTTTCCTATTCACTTCAATTAACTTGAAGTTACTCGAACGCATTTCTTTACACATGTTTCCAGCACGAGAGAGAAGAAGAACAAGCAAACTGTCACAGTTTGCTACTCTCTATTACTTCAATTTTACTTGAAAAATTTCTCCGAGCACGAATCTTGAGCTTTAAACACCGGATTGTCAGAGTGATAAAATTAAATTGTTGTGTTGCATTGTGAAAAAAATTTATGCAATTGTTTCGCAAATTAATAAAATTAGGTAAAGCTACCAAAATTAACGGAAACGAAAGTGTTCTAAGTGAAGCACTTAAATTTTATTCTTTTCTAAACATAACTGTTGTGCTGGCAACTCATATAAAACCGTTTCTGTACTTTTTGACAAATTTGCTCATTTTGTCATAAAATCAAATTTAGCTCTAATCCTCGATCCTTACTTGAAGCTAGTATGGAAACAGACCAAGTATAAATCAAAAATATGCTCAATTCAGATTTTGCAGTAATATTATTTTATCTCCTCTTTGAAATCTTAATACCGTCTTATCAGAAGTATGTTAATGTACGCAATCATTCGCATTTGTACCTTTTGTTTCAAAAACAAACTTTTTTTAAAAAAAAACAAAAAAAAAGTATTAAACTTGCAACCAAAATTTTCTCGCATCAGCAATACTCGCATGCTTAGTTTAAGTTGTCATAATACGTGGCCTACCTTTTAAATATACCTTGGGCTGCAACATAACAACACGAGATGAAAATGAAAATGTTAGCATGTTATCTACGACTTGATTATTTTGTATGCAGAACGATAAGCCGTATTTTCATACATTTTTATTATTAAACATTGAATTATCATTAAAAACAAACACTTAACACAAACACAATAAGAAAGAACAATAATAACCGCAAAAGAAACACGTAACTAAACAAAAACATTAGCAAATGCCGATCAGAGATAAAGAGATGGGAGACTTCGAGTTTAATCAAAATAAAAAAATTTCGCGCGTCTAGTTTGCTTTTCTACCAATTTTTTATGCTCACATGTATTGTGAATGTGAATTCACCTCATAATTGCCAAGTTCAGTTGTAATTAAAAAGAGTTGTCTTAGTACAATAGGCGTTTTCGTTTATTTGTTCAGAACAGAGCAAATAATGTCAAAAAAACTTGTTCGTGATATCTATTTTATTCAGTGTGATAAGAGCAGATTGATCGAGTTTTTGTTTTCACTCATAGCAACACGAGAGTACTGTCGATGCTACTCTTTGTGCTCTGTATCAAACGTTCAAGCACATAGAGCATATATCAGATAACACTTACATGATATGAATGAAAACGAATACTCTTTAACAAAACTAAAAGGAAACAATACAGATAGCATACAAAATATAAAATTGTGCAAAAAATCTGATTTTAAATTATAATTTAACAAAAAACTACTCTTAAATAAAAGCTAAGGCATTTGATGCACGGTTTGATTTTTTATTAACTCAGAGTTCTCTGAACTAACTCTGAGTAGCGTATTTTTGAAATTTACTCCACGTGCTCTAGCTCTTTGATATGCTCTTCTCTGAACATAAAAACGAAAACGCCTAATGACAACATTTCTTTATTCATTCCGGAGAAAAAAACAGCAAATAGAGTAGAATGTTGTTTATCAAGATTGGAACGAATAAGCAAACAACATTGAATGTGTATAAATGCATCCTTGCAGGAAGAGGCTCCGGTCTTAAAACCATCGGCCAGGCGTCTTATTTTTCGAAAAATTTTTGAGTCTCATTCCTGTCGCCATGCATCTCAATTTTCTCGCACTCACGCATTTCCGCCTCTCGTTTTTTCGCCTGAAAATGCGTCTCTCTTCCCTCCTTTTCTTTCAGTATTGCTCCATAACAGCGCGTGTTACAACCGAATGCAGGGTGGCTTTGTATGCGATGTCCTTCTCTGCAGTGGCTTCGCGACACTCCTGGTCGTGCCACTGCTTTCGGCGAGGGCGGTGGTAGCCTATCACCTCTTCGGCAGCCGTACGCATAGAATGGGATATGTGCGTCCACTGTTCGCATATATCGTTGATCGGAGGAGTGCTTTCTTGAAGCAGGAGTGAGAGTCGAGTCGCGAAGGCTTCGGCCGTCCGTTTTGACTGCAGCTTATCGACGTCTAGCTTTCTTTGTGTAGGATTGCGAGCATTCTTAGCTGCGCACAGACGTGTGCGGATCTTGGCTGCGACAAGATAATGATCCGAGTCTATGTTAGCACCACGGATTGTGTGTACGTGTAGTACACTGGAAGAGTGTCTTCCGTCAATCAAAACGTGATCAATTTGGTTGCATGTTTTTTGATCAGGGGACAGCCAAGTGGCCTTATGAATATTGAGATGCTTGAATCTAGTACTACTAACGACCATGTTTCGTGCTGCGGCGAAGTCAATCAACCTCATTCCGTTATCGGATGTGTTGTCGTGGAGGCTGAACTTTCCGACTGTTGGACCAAATATGTTTTCCTTCCCACCTTGGCGTTGAAGTCACCAAGCATGATTTTTATGTCATGACGGGGGCAGCACTCGTATGAGTCTTCAAGGCGCTCGTAAAAACTTTCTTTGGCCTCGTCATCTTTTTCTTCTGTCGGAGCGTGCGCACATATTAGGCTTATGTTAAAAAATTTAGCCTTGAAGCGGATTATGGCAAGTCGTTCGTTCACAGGAGTGAATCGCAGAACATGATGCTGTATTCTCTTGCCAACTACAAATCCGAATCCAAACTCGTGCTTCTCCGCATGGCCGCTGTAGTAGATATCACAGGATGCTTGCCGTTAGCAACCCTGTCCCTTCCATCGCATTTCTTGGATTGCAGTGATATCAGAATTATATCTTTCCAAGATATCAATCAGTTGGATAGAGGCACCATCCCAATTTAGGGTTCGGACATTCCAGGTGCATATCCGTAAATCATTATCAGTTTTTCGTTTGCGGTAGTCGTCATCAGATTTGGGGATCATTCTTTTATTAATTCTTGTACTTTTCATTGAAATGCTTTTTTATGTGGTGGGCTTCAAACCCAAAGCACAACCTTTGCTTGATGACCAAAGGAAGCCCGCCGCTCAGATTCGCCGCCAAAGTTTATCGGGTGATAGTTTTTTGACGTTTCCAGGAGACACCACGCGGAGGTTTGAGTCGACTTGAGACGATTTCAACATGGATAATGCTGGCCTCGCCAAGTTGACGCAGTCAGACACGTTGCCATGCAAAAATCGCCCCCTTATCACCCCTCAAGAAGCTTTACATGGCATTATTTTACTCCTTGAGGTTTGCCATTGTCTGCAGAGTGGTGGTGGCCGATCAGAAAAAGTTTTTTTGTTAAAAAAAACTTTGCTGCGAGTGGGATTCGATCTCGGGCTCCAGGCATGCAAATCCACACACTTAACATGCAATGGAACGGAGCAATGGAACGCGACGTACTATAAAGCTGGAAGTTCATTCGATGCAGTTGCGTTTTCCATCCGTTAACTCGCTACAGCAATTTACGCAAGCAAATGATGGTAGAGTTCAATCACTGCGTTTTACGTTCAGAGCAAGCAAAGGCTGCAACATTATACAACAGTTTGTATGTTCTTAGCGTCATATTTCTTAATAATTTTTATCATTTTTACACAAAAATACTCAAAATTTTTTAATTTATAATCATAAAAATTTAAATTCTAAGTATCCAACACGTCCTGTTAAAAATTTTTAAAATCTATTTGCAAGAGCCATTCCTGAAAGTAATTATTTCTGACTCGTTACTTTACTTTCTTCTCGCTTTTCGTTATGAGTAACGAGCTGTCAAAAAACGCAATTTACGCAAGAAAAGTTGAAATATTTTCATTTTATACAAGCGTTTTGCCAGCGTAACGTTCATACCCATAGAACTCGCTCCCATAAGCTTTCACATACTTCTACTTTATAACGCTGGCGAGTAAACGGATGAAAAACGCAAATGCATCGAATGAATTTCCACCATAATCGACCTAAAGCTGGAAATTCATTCGATGCATTTGCGTTTTTCATCCGTTTACTCGCTAGCGTTATAAAATGGAAGTATGTGAAAGCTTATGGGAGCGAGTTCAATGGTTGTGAACGTTACGTTGGTAAAACTCTAGTTACGCAAGAAAGTTGAAACAGTTTTTTTCGTTGCCTTATGCGACAGGCATCTGTCAAAAACAGCTGATCAATTTTTGCAACGAAAAACTGTCGGTCAGTTCAGTCTCCACGACACCACTTTGAATAACGGTCTAAGACTGATCGACTTCGCCGTGGCTCGAAACATGGTAGTAAGTACCACAAGATTCGAACACCTCGATATATAAAAGACCACCTGGCTGTCTCCATATCAAAAACGCGAAACCAAATTGATCGTTTGTGATCGACGGAAGGCACGCTCCAAGCATACTGGATATTCGCACATTTCGGAAAGTCAATATTAACTCCTACCATTATCTTGTTACAGCCAAGATCCGCATGCGATTGTGCAATGCGAAGAATATACGCACAGGTATGCAACGAAAGCTATATTTCGATAAACTACAATCACAACGGACCGCCGAGACCTACTCCACTCAACTCTCGGTTAAGCTCAACCAAGCTTACTCTTGCCTCGAAGACGCTGGCGGACTTTGGGCGCATATATCCCACTCCATGCGCACTGCTGCTGAAGAAGTCATTGGTTTTCGACGCCCGCAACCAATGGTATGATCAGGAGTATCGCGACGCGACAGCAGCAAAATACGTCGCATATAAAAAGACGCTGCAGTCAGCTCCAACGCGAGCCATGCACAAAAATTATCGCGATAAGATTAAAGAAGAGAGATGCCTTTTCAGACTTAAAAAAGAGAGCAAGAAAAACGTGATCGATTAAAAATCGAGGTGTACCAGTGCAAGAAGAATGCACTGGTACACCTCAATTCATCCACTTGCAGAGATGAAAACGGTGATCTGGTTACAGATGCGATGTGAGCATTGAGATTATGGAGGCAGCATTTTTCGAATATACTTGCGAGTGATAATTCCAAGAATTGGAGAATGCAGTCAGCACCATGAATCGACGATGATGAAGCGAAAATTCCATCCTCTAGTCATGACGAGGTTAAAGTTGCTATCAATTGACTCAAAAACAACAAAGTACCAGGTGCTGACGGCCTGGCTGCTGAATTATTTAAAACCGGCGGCGGTGCGTTGATAAAGTGCATGCATGAACTTATTAGCAAAATATGGCTGTCGGAAAGCATGCCCAATGATTGTAATCTGGAATCTTTACTTAAGAAAGGAGACCCGACAATCTGCGTCAACTACCGAAGTATCAGTCTTATTTCAAATGCGTAAAGTTCTTTCGAGTGTATTGTGTGAAAGATTGAAGCCGCATACCAAAACACTGGATGGACCTTATCAGTGTGGCTTTCGTCCTGCCAAGTCCACCATAGACCAGATTTTTACACTACTCCAAATCCTGGAAAACCACCAAAAAACTAATCGACACCCACAATCTCTTTGTCAATTATTAAGCTGAGTTCGCCAGCCAGATTCGGGATTTTCGTTGCGCAACAATGTCTGAGTTCGGTATACTTGCAAAGTTGATAAGACTCTGCAGGATGACGTTGAGCAATACATGCAGCTCCGTCAATGTAGAAATAATTTTTTCCGAAACCTTTAATACCGAACGAGGTTTCAGACAAGGTGACCCGCTATCATGCGATCTCTTCAACTTCATTTTGGAGGGGATCCTACGAAAGGCAGGTGTACATCGCAATGGAACCTTATATTACAAAGGTGTCCAGCTCCTTGAGTATGTTGATGGTATTGGTATTATCGGCCAAATCAAGAGAGATGTAACTACTGCTTTCACCGCTATCGCAAAGGAAACAGCCAAAGTGGGTTTGACGGTGAACGAGGGCAAAACAAAGTATATGCTGTCTGCAAATAGGGAAGCGTGGCGTCTAGGCTCCCATGTTAGAGAAGGCAAACATAACTTTGAAGTTATGCAACAATAATGTCAGCCTGGAGATTAGGCGGAGAATGACAATTGCTGAAAGGTTTTGCTTCGGGCTAAGTAAGCAATTAGGTTGCAGACCCCTTTCTCGATCGACAAAATTAACACTGTACAAGACGCTCATCGTACCTGTGCTTCTCTATGGCGCTGAGGCATGGGTGGTATCACAAACAGATGCAACCACTCTTGGGGTGTTCGAGAAGAAAGTTCTTTGCAAAATGATTGGTCCTGTTCGAGTTATCGACGAGTATCGCATTCGAATGAACCACGAACTGTACGAGCTCTACGACGATATTGACTTAGTTAAGTGTATGAAAATTCAGTGACTTCGCTGGCTGGGTCATGTCTTTCGTATGGATAAAAAAGCTCCAGCGTAAAAGATGTTTGAGGCGAAAGCCGAGCTTCGATGACGAAGAGGAAGATCATTCAACAAAATGCTTCTCACTTCTATTATTTTAATTGTATTAAGTAAAATGTATACAATGTTTAAATTTCTGCATAAGAATCGTGTGAGAATTCACATTTCGCCAAAACAGCGTTGATATTAGGTCTGTTTTCGTACACACTTCAAGTTACTTGATGTTACTCGAAAGCGTTTCTTTGCACATTTTTCCAGCACGAGAGAGAAGAAGAATAAGCACAATGTCACTTTTTGTCGCTCTCTATTACTTGTCGAACTTTACTTGAAAAATTTCTTCGAGCCCGAATATCGAGCTACAAACAGCAGATTGTCAAAGTGATAAAATTAAATTTTTGCATTATGTTGTGAAAAAAATATATGCTATTGGTTGCCAAATTCATACAAATAGTTAAAATAATCAAAATGAATGCTTACAAAAGTGCTTTAAACACAGAAACAAAGCAGTTAAATTTTATTATATTAAAAAAACAGCTGTTGTGCTTCAAACTTACTTGAAACCATTTCCTTACTTTTTGACAAATTTTCTCATTTTGACAGATAATCAAATAACTCTCTATTACTTGAACTTTACTTGAAGTGCGTACGGCAACAGACCTATTGTGACGTTATGCGAACAATAAAAATCTTTGTTGTAGTTCAATCAGCGCAATCTTTGTATTCTTTTATTCATGGCACAATGAAATGTATTTACAAGGCATAATTGACGTTTCTATTGGAAGCAGTCATCTGTCAAAAAATATTACAAAGAAGAGAGCGCTCAGCACCCGCCATTACATATAATTAATTTTCATTTGTCACATTCATCGTACTCAACACCAAAATTTCCATTGGTGTTTGATACAAAGCTTAACATATCATCAACTTGACAACTTTTCTGAGAATTCAATACCGAAAACAGCGCTCCCCGATGAGTCGCTATCTCAACAAATGACAAAGCGGAATGTGGGCAACGCATATAACAATGTACAATGACAGGAACTCGTTTACTTGTAGATAAGAAAATCAACATTTGTCAATGCTACCTGTATTCTTCTACCATGCATATGATAGCCCATCAACAATGACGACAACGGGCGACGTCAAACGTCACTGTTATTTCACATGAATTTCTTATAGCCCACGTCACTTTTATTTAACATGTATTTCTTATGGGACGAAATTTTGGAGACAATCGCGACGACATTGTTGCCCGACATCAAATGTCGCTGTAGCCAGCTTCAATTTAATTCTAATTTGGCGACGAAAACAGACGCCAAAAAGCATTTCAGCCATTGTTTACATTCGTGTTTTTTTCGTGCTGACTGTTTGAGTGCTCGTTTCTTTGTTCAATTTATATATTTAACTACAAACTTTGATGTGAGTTTATTAAATTATCGGAATTAAACAAACGGAATGTTATAATAATTTTTTATTCTTAATATCAATAGTATAATTGTGAGTGCAGTGAAAAAACTGTGAGTATTAATAAGAATTGCTCAGCCATGAGCAGACCAAAATAATTTGACATAATTTTACTTTAGCGACCAGGCTCGAATAATTTTTTTTTTATTTTTATTAAATAAAAAAAAAGAGAATAGAAAAATTGTTATTAAAAATCGCCGCGCTCTTTTCTTTAACAAAATATTGAGTTTTGTGAAACCTATGTATAAGAAATGTTGAAAAATTGTTATTTAAAAACGCGGCGATCATAAAAAGCGATTTTTATACCCCCACGCGTGATGCGTAAGGGGTATATTAAGTTTGTTACGACGTGTGTAACACCCAAAAGGAGGAGTGGTAGGTATAGAAAAATATATATATTCTTGATCAGCGTCACCACCTGAGTTGATTTAGCCATGTCCGTCTGTCTGTCAGTCTGTCTGTCGACACGATTGCAGCCGTAATTTTCAAGCTATCGTAATGAAATTCAATATTTAAGCTTTTTTTAAAAAAACTAAGATCAAATTCGAGATTGGACTAAATCGGATGAAAACCACGCCTACCTCCCATACAACCCCAAAATTGAAAAGTCTATAAAGAGGCTAATATTAAAGATACAAAACTGGAACTCGGTATTCGTGTATTCTATGTCAAAACTGAGGTGCGTTAGAAAAATGGGCGTCATCCACTTACTAACACGCCCACCTCCCATACAACCCCAAAACTGAAAAATCTTTAAAGAGGTTGATATTAAGGTTACAAAACGGAAATTCGGTATTTGTGCATTTTATATCAAAACTCAGGTGTGTTAGAAAAATGGGCGTCATCTACCTACTACACGTCCACCTCCTATTCAACTAGTTCTATAAAATTTTAACACAAAAATTTTAACAATCATAAGAACTGTTTAGACATGAGTGGCGAAGGCGAACATTTTTGTAAAAAGCACGTGATTTTTTATACAAATTTTTTTAGTTTTTAACAGTGATAGAAAAACAATATGTTTCTGTTATTTTAGTTATGGATTCAGACGAAGTGCTCATAGAAGAGGTGCGAAAGCACAAACACAAAAGTACTTTCGTCAATTTCTGACTTAGAATTAAACACTTTATCTTGTCCTTAGTGGTGACCGTAGCATGCAGGTTAAGTGTGTGGCCTAGCCTGTTTGGAGCCCGGGTTCGATCCCCAGCTGCGGCGAAAAGTTTTTTTCAATAAAAAATTTTTCTGATCGGTCACCACCTCTCTGCAGACAATGGCAAACCTCAGAGAGTTAATAATGCCATGTAAAGCTTCTTGAGAACATGAACTTTAGCCGTTCGGAGTCGGCATAAAACATGTAGGTCCAGTTCTCGGTCAATTGTGTGCAAATATTTAATAACACATACAACACAATTGATCATAAGAAGCTCGGTCAAAGTCCTTTCAAGGGCTGAAATGGCCAATTTGTTTTTTTTTAACTATTCCTTAGTAACCTGAAACAATATTGCTGATAAAAATCTTGCCTAAAAAATCTTGATTAAAAATCATTGTGGATGGGCTATGAGTGTAACAGTATAAAAGCCCATCCACAATGACGACAACAGGCAACGAACGACAGGTCTCCACTCTTTCGTTGTAGAGAAATGTCGGGCGACTTGAATTTATTAAACGCGACAACGACAAACTTCAACAGAAAGTGCTTTTGACATATACAACAAATTATTTTAATTGAAGTTGTGTTTTTTGATAAAATTTGATATTATATTTAACACTACTCGAAACTAAGAACAAACTCAAAAGCAAATAACATGAAGCTGTATGCCTTTAAGCATGTTAAGCAGTACAAATGCGGCCGCAGCAGCACCCTGTCAACTGCAAACGTCCACACAAGGCAGACGTTCCGTTAATGCGCGTGTCAACAACGTTTATGTGCAACAACAAGCACCAACAGAATAAGTGGTTGTTTCTGCAGCACAGCAACACCAGCAGCAAAATCAGCAACACAACAACAACAACGCCAAGAACAACAGCAATGCGCTGGAGTCGTACCCGTTTTGGTAGCAACACCAGTAAATGTTCGTCGAACTTTGCCTCTTCGTATTTAGATCCCAATGCCACGATCTACAAGCCGAAACATGGCCGCGTTGGTGATGACTCAAGCAATGGTGTCAATGTTAAAGCTTGCCAAATAACTGCAAGTTATTTATTACGATGACAAGTTTGAGATTAGTGTTATTATAATCAAAACAACTGATGAAAACAAAAAACAATAAAAAAATGAAAATTGAAATTCTTAAAACTTAAATAACAATTACAGGGCATATCAGTTACTGGATTTTCCTATCAGTTATACAGCCGTTGACAACTAATTAGAAACGATATTTTCATTATAAGATATCTTCCGATTTCTTCTTTAACTTTTCAATCATCCATGTTGACTTGCTAATTTCTGCAACTACACGAATATATCTTAAAAACAAAAAACTAGTTGATAAGTTTTTAATGGTACAGTTGGTTTAAAAGAAACTTTTATTCTTAAAACTTAAATATATCTGTGACAACTTATTAGAAACGCTTGCAAAATACATTAAATTCAGGTAAAAAAAGTAGTAAAATATGTGAGATCCTAACAAAAGTGGTGCTTAAGGTATAATATTAGGTTAGAAAACGTTTTGCTTTTAAACTACAACACATCGTTTTTGCATTATGGATAAGGTCTTGACATCGTTTTACCAAATAGCGCACGAAGCTTCCTCGAATCTTGCTAAAAAATCATCAAAATTTGTTATGTTTACAGCATTTTTCAAATTATTCAATGAATGCTCGATGGGATTTACATCAGGACTTGTCGTATACTTGGGGTCATTATCCTGCTGGAATGACCAAATCACTGGGATAACGTCTTCATCCCAAAGCATCATAACAATTCTTAAAATATAAACGTATTCTTCGTTGGTCATTGTGCCACAAACACAGTGAATTAGACCAATGTCATTCCCAGAAAATTTCCCCCAAACAAAGATCGATCCACCGCCATGCTTAACAACCGAAGAAGTGTACTTTAGATCAAGTTCATTGCCTTTTGGGCGTCGGACACTCTTTCTACCATTAGTATCAACGCGATTGATCTTTGTTTTAACACTCCACACAACAAGTATTTGCACTGGCTAACTAGTGCAACGGTGTTTTCTTTGCGAGCCTTTCACCATGGGAATCTTGCGTGCAAGTTTTCCATGAACACCAGCTTCCACTAAAAGTCGTGCAACGGTTCTTTTTGATATACTGACGCCAATTTCATCCACTATTTCACGCTGGATGACTGCTGTGCTCTTCCTTGGATCAGGTTTTGATAGTCGGACAATCTTTTGATCAATATGTACTGAAGTTTTGCTCAGTATTTTTTGGAGAGGTACATTTTCCGTGGTTTTATATTGTCGAAGATGAGCAATAGCATTAAAAACCATTGTTTTTAAGCATTTGAATTGATCCGTATGATAGCCCACCACTGTTCAACTCAATAATTGCCTTGCGGGTACCTGGCGTGCATCTCTTGGCTTTTTCCATTTTATGAAATTTTACTTATACAGTTTTTTGTTGAAATTATGTGTAAACAGTTCAAAATAATAAAATCTTATCGAAATATTCAGAAATTATGCATAAAAAGTTTGAAAACTTTAATGTTAACAAATCATTTCTAATTAGTTGTCAATGGAATAAATTATGCTCTCCTACTAAAACTAATTTTGCTGCAATAAATTGCTTGTAGAAAAGTCAGTTTAGTTGTTTTTGTAAAAAGATAAAGGAAAATTGAGAAATAAAAAAATAAAACAGACCGTTACATTGCCAAACGCACGTCTAGTGCGGTAAAGTACAGCAAGTATGGTATCGTTTCTAGTTAGTTGTCAACGGCTGTATATGCAATATATTGCTGCTAATTTTGGATATTCCATGAGCGCATCTAGTGACAACGACCACAACAAAAAAATGTTCTTGAACTTGGATGTCACACCTATTCCTGCCTGGAAAGTCGGCTATCGCCATGGAAGTGTCAACGGTAGCAGCGCTTAAACTGCAGCCGGGAATTTAAACAACAAACACCTCAACACCATTGACCATTGACTCCATCAATGATAGTGAAACATTGTTGCTGCTGCTTCTAAAATATTCATTGCTGCAACCGCAATAAACATCGCAGCTACGTCAACTATATCTACTGCTATCAGAGCCTCTGTAACGTAAATTATCGCTGCAATAGCAAAACGCAAGGATTATCCATTAAAGTTGTTAAAAAGCATTGTATTTGGCCTCATAAAAATATATCTTGCTGAATCTAAAGCAGTTATTTATAATAAACGTAGATCATATTTGAAAGTTTTTGAGAAACATTTTTAAAATCTTTACATTTGTCAAATCAAGTGTCAAACGTTTATAACAACAATGTCATATATCCATTTCGATCGTTATAGCAAAAGTGTGTGATATGGGATTGTTGAAGATTATAAAAGATTGCATGGAAACGCGGCATTATTCAATACGAAATAAAAATTAAAAGCGAAGAAATTATTTTTCAATAATTAGCAAGATTTTGAATCAGCAATATTATTTCAGGTTATTGAATTCAATTTAAATTACTTACTTACTTACTTACTTAGATGGCGCTTACAACCGTTTGTCGGTTTTGGCCTCGTCTAAGAATTTGCGCCAGCCTCTTTTGTCGTGTGCTTGCTGGCGCCAGTTGGAAATTCCAAGCGTTGTCAGGTTATCCAATGCCTGGTCTTTCCAACGGAGATGCGGTCTTCCTCGTCTGCGTTGGCCACCGCTGGGTACCGAATCCAATATTTTTTTCGCTGGAGCTTCGTCGTTCATTCTCTCAACATGACCTAGCCAGCGAAGCCGCTCTATTTTAATACGCTTGACTATATCGATGTCGACATATAGCTCATACAACTCGTGGTTCCATCGTATTCGGTACTCGCCATTGACGCAGATTGGACCATAGATCTTGCGAAGGATTTTTCTCTCGAACGCTCCCAAAGTCCTTTCATCACAGCTGCTCAACGTCCAGGTTTCTGATGCGTATAGTAGGACGGGCATGATTATTGACTTATAGAGCGTCAGTTTTGTTCGTCGAGAAAAAGCTCCGCTTCTAAATTGCCTACTGAGCCCAAAGTAACACCTGTTGGCAAGAGTTATCCTTCGTTTAATCTCAATGCTGATATCGTTGGAGGAGTTAATGCTGGATCCCAGGTAAACAAAGTCCTTCACTACCTCAAAGGAGGTGTTGTCAACAGTGACGTGGTTTCCAAGACGCTGGGACTGTTTGTTTGTTGACACAAGATACTTCGTTTTATCTGCGTTCACTGCAAGACCCATTCGACTCGACTCTTTTTCTAGCCTAGAGAATGCTGCACTGACTTCGCGCGTATTTTGGTCAATGATGTCAATATCATCTGCATACGCCAGCAGCATAACACTCTTATAGAAAATTGTGCCGCTGCGTCGCAGGTCAGCAGCTTGGATGATCTTCTCCATTACTATATTAAAGAAGTCGCACGATAAGGAATCACCTTGTCTGAAACCTCGCTTGGCATCGAACGGAAGGGAGAGGTCCTTCCCGATTTTCACTGCACTGCTGGTGTTGTTCAGTGTCATCCTGCAAAGACGTATTAGCTTCGCAGGAATACCAAATTCAGACATGATGGAGTATAGGTGACTCCTAATTGGACTGTCGAAGGCGGCTTTTAAATCGACAAAAATATGGTGTGTGTCGATTTGTTTTTCGAGGGTCTTTTCCAAGATTTGTCGGAGCGTGAAGATCTGGTCGATGGTGGACTTTCCAGGTCTGAAGGCACACTGATAAGGTCCAATCAGTTGGTTGACGATGGGCTTAAGTCTTTCACACAATACGCTCGACAGGACCTTATATGCGATATTAAGAAGGCTAATCCCACGGTAGTTGGCGCAAATGGTGGGATCGCCTTTCTTGTGGATTGGCCAGAGCACACTGAGGTTCCAATCATCTGGAATGCATTCTTCCGACCATATTTTGCATAGAAGTCTGTGAATGCATTTAAACAGAGCTTCGCCACCGGTTTTAAACAGCTCAGCCGGTAGACCATCGGCTCCTGCGGCTTTGTTGTTTTTAAGCCGAGCTATAGCTGTTAAGACCTCGTTATAGTCGGGCACCGGAACCTCAACGCTGTCATCCATAATTGGGGTTTCAGGGATATCATCTCCACTGAGGCTCCGGTCTTAAAACCATCGGCCAGGCGTCTTGTTTTTTCGAAAAATATTCGAGTCTCTTTCCTGTCGCTACGCTTCTCAATTTTCTCTCACTCACGCATTTCCGCCTCTCGTTTTTTTCGCCTGAAAATGCGTCTCTCTTCCCTCCTTTTCTCTCGGTATCGCTCCATAACTGCCCGCGTTACAACCGACTGCAGAGTGGCTTTGTAGGCGGCGTCCTTCTCTGCAGTGGCGTCGCGACACTCCTGGTCGTGCCACTGGTTTCGGCGAGGTCGATGGTAGCCTATCACCTCTTCGGCAGCCGTACGCATAGAGAGGGATATGTGCGTCCACTGTCCGCATATATCGTCGATCGGAGGAGTGCTTTCTTGTAGCAGGAGTGAGAGTCGAGTAGCGAAGGCTTCGGCCGTCCATTTTGACTGCAGCTTGTCGACGTCTAGCTTTCTTAGTGTAGGATTGCGAGCATTCTTAGCTGCGCACAGACGTGTGCGGATCTTGGCTGCGACAAGATAATGATCCGAGTCTATGTTAGCACCACGGATCGTGCGTACGTCTAGTACACTGGAAGAATGTACTAGACGTCAATCAAAACGTGATCAATTTGGTTGCATGTTTTTTGATCAGAGGACAGCCAGGTGGCCTTATGAATATTGAGATGCTTGAATCTAGTGCTACTTACGACCATGTTTCGTGCTGCGGCGAAGTCAATCAACCTCATTCCGTTATCGGAAGTGTTGTCGTGGAGGCTGAACTTTCCAACTGTTGGACCAAATATGTTTTCCTTACCCACCTTGGCGTTGAAGTCACCAAGCACGATTTTTATGTCATGACGGGGGCAGCGCTCGTATGCATCTTCAAGGCACTCGTAAAAACTTTCTTTGGTCTCGTCATCTTTTTCTTCTGTCGGAGCGTGCGCACATATTAGGCTTATGTTAAAAAATTTAGCCTTGAAGCGGATTATGGCAAGTCGTTCGTTCACAGGAGTGAATCGCAGGACATGATGCCGTATTCTCTTGCCAACTACAAATCCGCATCCAAACTCGTGCTTCTCCACATGGCCGCTGTAGTAGATATCACAGAATGCTTGCTGTAAGCAACCCTGTCCCTTCCATCGCATTTCTTGGATTGCAGTGATATCAGAATTATATCTTTCCAAGATATCAATCAGTTGGATAGATGCACCATCCCAATTTAGGGTCCGGACATTCCAGGTGCATATCCGTAAATCATTATCAGTTTTTCGTTTGCGGTAGTCGTCATCAGATTTGGGGATCATTCTTTCATTTATTCTTTTTCGTTTCATTGAAATCTATTTTTATGTGGTGGGCTTCAAACCCAACGCACAACCTTTGCTTGATGGCCAAAGGGGAAGCCCGCCGCTCAAATTAGCCGCCAAAGTTTATCGGGCGATAGTTTTTGACGTTTCCAGGAGACACCACGCGGAGGTTTTGAGTCGACTTGAGACGATTTCGACATGGATAATGCTGGCCTCGCCAAGTTGAGGCAGTCAGACACGTTGCCATGTGAATATCGCCCCTTGTCTCCCTTGTTAGTAGCCACGAAACAGACTGTCTAGTCAATGCTATGTGATTTGCTCTATACAGAGTTGATGTTGCTGTTAAAGTTGTTGTCTTCATTAAAAACTTGTAATTATAATTAAAATAATTATAAATACTTGACCAGTAAGCTCAATAATAAGTTTTAATAATAAACACTTAGCATGGTCACTAATAATTTAAATCAATTATAATTTCTGGTAGAGCACGACCCATACAGAAAAATTTGATTCGTTGTGTTTACACACAATACAGAAAAAATTCAGTTTTTCAAGAAGAACAAATACTTTCACACCACCGTGGTTAACATCAGTTAGATTAGCTGACACCTGGTTGGTTCTGTGAATAGGTAGAACAACAACAACAAACACAACGACAAAACTCTGATAGAAGAAAAAGCTATGGTCTACTTTGGAAATAAAGCTTCATTCGAATTCGAAGAAGCAATATGGTAGAAAAAAGCTCTTGTTGCTAAAAATAGAATAAGTTGGATTTGTTCATAACGAGAACATGAAAAAGTAATCAAAGACACTTTTTCAGCTGTTCTTGTGTTCAAATAAAACTAAAGCAACTGAGAGGACCACAGCGAAAATCACGCAAGACTACTGATGAGTTGGTTTAGCAGCCACGAAACAGACTGTCTAGTCAATGCTATGTGATTTGCTCTATACAGAGTTGTTGTTGCTGTTAAAGTTGTTGTCTTCATTAAAAACTTGTAATTATAATTAAAATAATTATAATTACTTGACCAGTAAGCTCAATAATAAGATTTAGTAATAAACACTTAGCATGGTCACTAATAATTTAAATCATTTATTGTTATTTTCATTTATTGTTGAATTCAGGAATTCTATTGTCAATTTTAAAATTTCGAAAATTCAGCTTCGCAGCAGGCAATTCAATAATTTCAAAAATGTTTTTTTTTGTGGATGGAAGAAAAATAAAAAAAAACTAGTAAGGTATATCTTCGACTTGGCCGAAGTTAAAATACCCCCACGGCCGATTCTTAAAGGTAAAAGAATCTTAAATTGGAGAGCTTTTTTATGAGATTTTGAGAGATTTTATTATTTTTATGTGTCTTAAATACATACATATCAAATTGTTTTCTTACAGCTTAAATATAAGCCATTTTATAACGTTTTCAATTTTGGGGTTGTATGGGAGGTGGGCGTGTTAGTTTGTGTATCACGCCCATTTTTCTAAAACACCTCAGTTTTGTCATGGAATACACGAATATCGAGTTTCCGTTCTGCTCCTTTAATATTAGCCTCTTTATAGGGTTTTCAATTTTGGGGTTGTATGGGAGGGGGGCGTGTTAGTAAGTGGATGACGCCCATTTTTCTAACACACCTCAGTTTTGACATAGAATACTTAAATACCGAGTTTCCGTCTTGTAACTTTAATATAAGCTTCTTTATAGATTTTTCAATTTTGGGGTTGTATGGGAGGTGGGCGTTTTAATGGGTGGATGTTGCCCATTTTTCTTACATACCTAATTTTTGACATAGAACATACAAATACCGAATTTCAGTATTGTAGCTGTAATATTAGCCTCTTTACAGAGTTTTCAATTTTGGGGTTGTATGGGAGGTAGGCGTGGTTTTCATCCGATTTTGCCCATTCTCGAACTTGATCTTAGTTTTTTAAAAAAAAGCTTAAATATTGAATTTCAGCACGATAGCTTCAAAATTGCGGCTGCAATCGTGTCCACAGACAGTCGGACAGACAGACGGACATGGCTAAATCAACTCAGGTGGTGATGCTGATCAAGAATATATATACTTTTCTATACCTACCACGTCTCCTTTTGGGTGTTACAGACGTCGTGACAAAATTAATATACCCCTAACGCAGTACGCGTGGGGGTATAATAAACATATTAATAAATATTCACATAATCTTTGAATACATAAGACGGCGTTGAGTACATCTGTGTGCTGATGGACAACCAGTGGTGAAAAACTCTTTCCTAATATTTTGATTGGATGGCAGAAAGTGCTGATTAATTGCTGGTAAATTGTGCAATAATAATGGAGTTGTGGAGATGAATTGTCAATACTCAAGGCATTTCCTCATTAATCTTTGTGCTGGGCAGCCACAACAAATTTTGCAGTTGTCTTGGAAGACACGCGTTCTCGGATGGTTAATATCATTAAAAAATGGCCTTACCAGTAATACTGGAATTCACCTACTGGAAAAAATTTTACTCGTCTATCTTATCCGTGTTACATTGATTATTAAGTAAAATTTGTATTTTCATTTTCATATTTTCAAGTTTTTTAAGTGGTAATGCTTTTGACACTTAGTTTTTTGACAGATAATTTATTGGCGCATAAATTTTGTCATTTAATTTGTGCCGTTTAAATTTTGACACTTAATTTTTGACATTTAAATTTTGACATTTAATTTTGACGTTTAAAGTTTTTGACATTTTAACATTCATAAATGACAAGACAACCATCAAGATTTAATTTCGAAAAATCTACAATTTTCATTTTAATTTCTAACAAGAAATCAACAATAACGATTGTTTATGCTATTTTAACCAAGATTATTGTTATTTTATTGTTAGAATTAAGAATTTTTTTTGAGAGTGTGTATATATTTATGCATCTCGCTCTTTATAGCAAGTGTTTTGTGATATGGGGTAAGAGAACCCAGCTAGACAGCGCTAACAAGTTTACAAACACAACTAAAATAAATTTGGATGATTACTAATACACTCTTACATTGTTGTTTGATGTTAAACAAGGAAGGTTATATTTGTATATATTTCTTATTCTTTTTAACGAGCAAAAATAAAAAAATAAATTAAAACACCAAAAACAACGCCAGCTAAGGAAGATTTGTAAAAGACATAAAATTAAATTAAATTAAATAAAAGAAAAATTATAAAAAAGAAGTGATAGAATATTGAAATATAGAAGTGAATTAATGGAATCTGCACATTGAAATTTTGTTTCCGCACCTTTTTTTGTAAATTTCATTTTTGTTTTATGTGCTTTTATGTTTGTGTTGTTTAATTGATACTTATATGTCTGTAACAGAGCTGGGCGATAAGAATTACAAATGTAATTGATTACGGTAAGGATTAAGATTATTTTAATCCTAATTTCAAAAATTGTTAAATTAGGATTACGGTAATCGTTCATCGAGTGATCTTAAATTACGAATGCAGCAATCGTAATTTGAAAAAAGTTGAAATTACAATTACTGTAATCGTAATGTTAGCTCATTCGATGAAAGATTACTGTAATTGTAATCCCATGTTTTTTTTATAAGGATTACAGTAATCGATTACAAGGATTGCTTTTATTTACTAGTAATATTAATTAGTAATATTAATTATTTATTTTTTATATAAATGTTAAATTATTGCAATGAGAAAAAATTATTATTAAGTTAAGCCATCAATGCGACATATTGAATGTTTTCAATGAAACCAATACGACAAAATAAGACAACAAAAAAAATGTTTATGTCTGGTGATAGATTTTCCATTGGATAAGTTTATACTCTAAATTACGTTATTATGATACGGTGTTAAATCATAATTAGATAAAATAAATCATAACTAACTGCAATATATAAATTTGTTTCTTCTGTTCATTTCTAATAAGACTTTCAAGAAATGCAGTTCACTTTGGACGAAAAGCAATCGACCAAAATCTTCGGAAATAATCAAAAACTGTTTGGGATCAGCTTTGATAGTTCCAGTGATAACGAGATGGAATTCTTTGTTTGATGCTGTTTCTCGCATATTACTGGATCAAAAAAAGCCAGATACGTTATGCGATTCTTTGGCAATAACAAGATTGACTTCGAGTGACTTACAGTATTTACATGAAAAGTGCAAATTAATGTCACCAATAAGTTCAACTCTAGACTATCCACAAAGAGAAAAAATATGCTTTTTGAATGTCTCATTCCATCTTTAGTTTCACTGAGTGTCAAACTGAAGAAAATGGCACAAGGAGGCAGCCTTCAATATTTGAAAGGAATTGCAGTTTGTTTAGAAAGTAAGTAAGTAAGTAATATTTCCGAACAGGCGTATATAATTTAGTCATTTGTGAAATTAAAACAACAGCCATTGAAAGGAATCGCAATTTGGTGAACATTTTTACGATTTTGACGGTACTTTTGAATATAAACACAGCCTTAAATAACATATTTCTAATACCAATTAATTTCTTTTTAGAAATTTTTTGTGATTTATCTGACCAGAACGAGAGCGGAACAAGTGATCGTTGAAATACAATAAGTCAAAACTTCTCGCATATCTAAACGATGCTGACACTAGTTGGGAGATATTCATAAAATACCCTTTGCTTTAAAAAGCTTTCTTGACGATTAATACGCCCCTTATTTCGTCGGCATCGGTAGAAAGATAATTTTCTTTCGTTGGTATAATTAATAGTCCGAGTCGTCATGCTCTTTCCGACTTTTCCTTCGAAAAATTAGTACTGTTAATGAAGTTATTTAATAATTGATGGATATTTAATATACAATGTGCATTTCATCGCCAAATTAACTATTGTTTCCTTGTTTCCTATGTAAAAATATGTATATTGTTAGTAATGAAGCTATTTATCAATTTGTTTAATATGTTCTTTCGTACAAACATGATGTAAAATTAAGTTGTATAATAAAACTACAAAAAAGTACATTTTCTCTCATTGAAACACACTTTATATAATAAGAAGTGGTTTCCACTTGCATTTAATGAACCTTGTAATTTTATTTAGTAATCCTTGCAATCGATTACTGAAATCCTTATGAAAAAAACATGGGATTACAATTACGGTAATCGTTCATCGAATGAGCTAAGATTACGATTGCAGTAATTGTAATTTCAACTTTTTTAAAATTACAATTACTGCAATCGTAATCTAACGTCGTTCGATGAAAGATTACTTAAATCGTAATCCCATTTTTTTTTTTTTTAAGATTACTGCAATCGTAATCATGAAGTAATCGTAATCCTTATCGCCCAGCTCTGGTCTGTAATATATACATATTTTAAATAAAATTATTTCTATTCTTTATCTATCTATAGTATTAAAAGACGATTTAATGCAATTAAAAATATTTTAGATTAATTTTAAAAATATTAAAAAAAATAAAGTCGAAAAAATATAAAATACAAAATAAAATTTAAAAAATGTGTTTGTTTTCTTTGACGATCGTACCCGAGCATCTTTTCATTAGAAGTCAGAGCTCTAACCAATACGCCACGCAGCAGAAGCGTCTCGCAGCCGCAAATTTTAAACTTATATAAACGGCTGAATTTGTTTACTTTTCCTTATTGAATTTTCTATTGGAGTGCAAAGTGCAGCTAATAGTCTTTTTGTATGAAAAAACGTAGGTATCAGAAAGAGATGCAACATCACACGTATACAAAAAAGCACTTTACCTTTTGCCCGACGCCTGAACAAAGGTAACAAACTTTGTATGGAAAATTTTATATGGGGGCAACGCACTTTTTATTAGAGCTCGTGATAAATAACCAGTTATCTAACAGTTACCGTTCTGCCTGGGAAGATGCTCGGGTACGACATTTTTTAAATTTTTTTTTGCATTTTATATTTTTTGGCTTTATTTTTTTTTAATATTTTTAAAATTAATCTAAAATATTTTCAATTGCATTAAATCGTCTTTTAATAATATAGATAGATATAGAATAGAAACAATTTTATTTAAAATTTGAATGTATTACTGACTTATAAGTATCTATAAAACAACAAAAACATAAAACAAAAATTAAATTTACAAAACAAGGTGCGAAATAATATTTCAATATGCAGATTCCATTAGATTTATAAATTCCATTAGAATATATTTCAATATTCTATCACTTCTTTTTTATAATTTTTATTTTATTTAATTTAATTTAATTTAATATTATTTCTTTCAACAAATCTATTTCTATTTCATCCTTGTTTAACATCAAACAACAATGTAAGAGTGTATTAGTAATCACCAAATTTATTTTCGTTGTGTTTGTAAACTTGTTAGCGCTGTCTAGCTGGATACTGGAAGATCACATGGAAACGCGGCATTAGCATATATCAATTGCAGTGTTGGGTTTGTTCGTTAATACACGTGTTTACGCATTAACTTGAACGCACTCTTCTACAATAAATTGAGTGATTTCAAAATCGCACATGAGTGAATTCTTCATTTCAGATATCACACATTGTCACATGGCCCTCAAAAAATCACGAAAAGTGATTTATCACACGAAACTGTCATCTATGCATATATGCCAACCAAAATTCACACCCGAAATCACTAAATCACACAACATATATGTAAAAATCACTCGTGTGACACTCACAACAAAAAAATCACGCACATAAAAAAAAAATCACGCAAAATCACACAAACAGAACAGAAAATCACGCAAAAATCACACACAGAAAAGAAAATCACTCAGAAGCAATTAAAATTTTACAGCATAAGAGCATTTACTGCCATACAATTTTACAAATAGAGATATTTCCTGTTAGTTGGTAATATAAGCAAAAGCTTATTGTTAAAAATTCATTAATATCTTATTTACTAGATCAAAATTAAGAGGATATGAAAATTTTTGGTAATTCAATATAATATATATCAGTAGAAATAATTTCTAATTGTCAAATAATTGTCTGAATTTGTTATATAAACTTAATATTAACTTTTTAAAAGTTTAAACTTTATACCTGCGCCAGCAAATTTCAATTGCAGTGTTGGGTTTGTTCGTTAATATACGTGTTTTCGCATTTACTTCAACGCACTCTTCATTAATAAAGTGAGTGATTAAAAAAATCACGCATGAGTGAAAAATCACTCGCTTCATTTCAGAAATCACACATTGTCACACAGCCCTCAAAAAATCACGAAAAGTGATTTATCACACGAAACTGGCATCTATGCATCTATGTAGCAAACTATAGTGTAGACGCCTAATTAAGGGAATATTTTCGTTTTCACAAATCGTCTATTTTAGTTATGGCTTTAATATATTGTAATTTATATTAACTGAAAATATGTAAAAAATGCCTATTGCGTTAATTAAATGTGTTCGAGAAGTAAGCAGCGAAGACTCCGTAAGTTGGACATCTATCATGTAAAATCAAGTTAATCGTATTTTCAGGTTCACGTCGCCGCTAACCTCTTGTGTCCCGAAGTAAGTAAGAAATGGAAGACTAAAAGTGTTGGAGAGAAATCAGCGCACGTTATTTTAGAATTCGATGAACCATATGAAATAACTGGGATAGATATAGGCAATGAGCATTCAGCGTTTGTTGAGGTGTTTGTTGGAAAAACAGACAACTGTCGTGATGATTTCACGGTAAGACTTGCAATACAATATATTCAACCTAAAATCTTTTAAATAATTTATACTTCAGGAGATCCTAATAACATGCTCTTTCATGACACCCATTGAAAGCAAAAACTCGTCTAATACCAATAGAGTTAGGTGTTTTGGGCAAAATGCGTTAGTTAAGAGTAAATTGAACACGAAATGGCAGCTGATCAAGGTTTTTTGCACCCAACCCTTCAATAAACATGTACGGTTTGGATTATCATTTATTAAAGTTCATGTTATTGAAAATGCAACCAAAAGTAATCTTGAAAAAAAAGCTTCAGATTCTAAAAAGTACAAGCCTAATGGTTCAACCCTTCAAAATCAATGCGTAGAAAAAGAAAAAAATTTCAAGTTTGGCTTGGGTAAATTTTCTTTACGCGAAGATTCACCAGATTCTGATTCAGAAAGTGTTCCCGGCTTGTTTAATCGATGGAAAATATCTCGACAAGGAAAAGGCGATAGATGTCTTTCAATTGCATCAGCTATTCGGGACGCGTCAAGTTCTAAAGAAGAATTAAAGTTACCTCATACAAGTATTCAGCGAGTACATTCTTCAATCGAAACGCATGCTCTACCGAACTCAAATGGCACTGAGCTTCTTTTTGGAAATGAAGATCATTGTAATAAATTATCAATTACCAATGAACAAACGCGAATGCTAAATCAACAATCCAAGGATTATTTCAAAACGGTCCAACAAGTTGAAGAATTAAGTTGCAAGAAAGATATAAATATGCAATTAGAGAAGCCATGTTCAGCATCCGGAAAAGATAAAAAAAACATAAAATTCCGACCATTCAACAGGTTACTTGAAGGAGTTGTGCTGGTCATTAGTGGGATTCAGGTTTGAAAATAATTGTTAAATTTTTATTTTGTGCTATTAAATACAGATTCGCCAAAGTTATCTTTATATTAAGATGTCGTGGCAATTAATGTCCCAAAGTGCAATATGAGGGAGAGGATATCATCGATAAAAGAGCAAACTAACTAATAATATTTAATATACTTATACTTTTCATGAGATCTAAATGAGAAACATCCTATCGGTGTTTGAAAATGATTTGGGTGATAAATTATATATGAACTCCATTTGGATAGCTGAATATTTGAACTTCATTGAATCGGAGTTCGTCAGCACCTTTCGGTGTTTAAAATAGATATACAGTGTACTCTGTCTTTAGCGGACACCTACCGGGCTGAACAATTTTGTCCGCTTAAGAGAGGTGTCTGCTTAAGATGGACAAAAATTTGAAAAACGAAAAAAAATATTTATTATATTAACATTGAATACAAAAAAACATAAGAAAAAGTTCATAATTGAAACCAAACTTAAATTCACATTTTATTTCATGATTTTTTAATAAAATAAACCACGTCTAATAAATTGATTGAATTCGGCAGCTCCAAAACGAAAGCCGATGAAAAGAGAATACCAAAAAGTGTTAACTGTCTGCTTAAGAGGGAAATAATGTGCTTTATGTGATTCAAAGTAGTGTCTGCGTCCTGTAATGAGAGTGTTGTCCCTCTAAAAGGGAGAAGTGAAAAAATTGTCAAGAAAATATTTGCGGTCATCAAAAAGTGTCCGTTTAAGAAAGGTGTCCGTTGAAGAGGGGTGTGCGTTAACAGAGAGTACTCTGATTAGATTTATAAGGAGTAAGAAAATTTTAATTTGCATATGGGTTTGTTAACTTTATTATCGACTAAATATATGTAATTAGACCTATTCGTAGGCTTGCTATACGTCAGGATTTAGTCCGGATGGTTCGGACTTGTGATTTTGTCCGGACTTGGACACAACAAATTAAAAAAATAATTATAATTGGTTCTTTTCGGCGCATGCTGTTACCAATCATAAAATATGTTTACCATTAAAGATCTGTTATAACTGGTTTTGAACACTTCGATTTTCTGTTACCAATCATTAAAGGTGTCGACCATAAAAGATCTGTTATAATTGGTATTCAGAACTTCGATCTTTTATGGCACCCTGTTATCAGTCTTCGAAAACAAAAATCTATTACAATTCCATTTATTTCTGTTATGGAACAGCTGATTGCTGTCATGAAATTAATCAGTGCGCATGAAGATAAATAAATTATAATGCAAGCCGAAAAAAAGGACATAGTCAAATAAATAATTGCATTAATTAAATCGCATTTTTTTTATAGGAAAACGCAAATAGAAAATCTCCGTTAAGCAAAAGAATATAAGACTTTGTTTGCCTTTAAAACACACATACACATATTTTAATTATATAATCTTACATTTACCTCCTTTTTTGAGTCTTTCTTAATGAATTTTTAAATAAACATCAATTTTTCAGATCGAAATATTCATATTCTAAAAATGTATTACGATAAGAGACAGAAAAATGTATCTGTTATGTTGTTGTCATTCATAACAGATTTCATAGCAGATTTTGTCATATCGAATATCAAATTAAAATCCTGTAAAAGATTTTTTGACAGTTCGACATAACAGATTTCATAAAAGATTGTCGTTCAGAATACGAATTTTGGTCTCGTAACAGATTTTTTGACAGTTCAAAAATTTATATGGGAAATCATAACAGAATAACAGAATTTTTTCATAACAGATTGTACCGAATCAATAATATATTAATCAGTGCTTATAAAGATAGATTATAATGCAAGCCGTAAAAAGGAAGAATGGCCTGTTAACTCATCTTGATTTTAAACAAAGGTTAGCTAACGTAAAGTCTAAACGAGACAATTTGTTACAAAAATTTCAATACCCTCACATATTTTTTTACTAAAACACATATGTTTGAGCCTATTCTGCGCAATCTATTATTCTGTTACAAATTTTGTGTTACCAATCATAAAAGATGTCGACCATAACAGATCTGTTATAATTGGTATTCAGCTTTTCGATCTTTTATGGAACCCTGTTATCAATCTTCGAAAACAAAAATCTATTACAATTCCGTTCATTTCTTTTATGAAACAGCTGATTGCTGTCATAAAATGAATCAGTGCTCATAAAAATAAATAAATTAAAATGCAAGCCGAAAAAAAGTATGTAAATAACAAAATAATTAATTGCATTAAAAAAATCGAAATTTTCTTATAGGAATACGCAAACAGATAATCTATGTTGTGCAAAAAGAGATAAGACTTTGTGTGTCTTTAAAACTCACAAACATATATATTTATTATATAATCTTACGTTGGCCCCCTTTTTGTTATTCTGTTGTCATTCATAACAGATTTCATAGCAGATTTTGCTATGCCGAAATACCAATTTAAGATTTTGTAAAAGATTTTTTGACAGTTTCAAAAATCTGCTATAATTCATAAGTGATTTCATAAAAGATAGTTGTGCAGAATACGAATTTTGGACTCGTAACAGATTTTTTGACAGCACAGAAATTTGTATGGGATATCATAATAGAATTTTTTACTAACAGATTGTGCAGAATTGGCCCAATTTTGTCAATCGGCAGATGATCAATAAATTGACAATTGTCTCAACAATCTGGCAGACAATTGACTTAACAACGATTTGACATAGGCTGACATTTTTTGAGTTTCCTTTTAAAATTCGAGAGAAACTTGTCAAGCAAACATAGTAGAATCAGGATCGTGAATTTTGTGGAGCCCTGGGCTAATACTATTTAGAGGCCTACCTAATTACTCAGCTATTTGCCGATTTGTGAAAACTGTTTTTAATATAACTTGGTATTTTTGCCACTACACATTATAAAATAAATTGACAGGTTATATTTATTTATGTTATATAAATTATAAAGCAACTTTTATGAATTTTTGTGAGGATGAAATAAAGGAATTTGTAGCTTTGTAAGGCCTTTGCTAAATCAAAATTTATGAAAAGAATTAATAAATGATTAAATCGCTAGTTCGATTTTGTTGTCCAATAGTTGTTTTCAATACACGACATCCTAGAGCAGTGGTCGGCAAAGTGCGGCTCTGACACAAATATCCAAAAGAATTTAAAATGTGATGATGGTTATCAAATGGGAGCGTTTTAAAAAGTTTCGCATCACTATTACCAGAAATCAAATCATTTTTCCTTGAGAGGATGTTCATTATCCAGAAATAACAGAAGATAATTGGATACAAAACTTTTTACATGTTAGACTGCAAGGGAAAGAAAACACATTTTTTTCGATCGCTGTATCAAGATTTTGAAAGGAAAACATTGTTTCACATTCCGAGACTTCTGAAGCATCGATAAGGAAATAATTCCTCTATCAACAAACACTACTTTAAAATCATTTTAAATATGAGGAAGTATTCATCAGTTTTCAAGAATTTAAAAAGAGCAGAACGACCCACAGTGGTTCCAATGACGAATCTAGTTGGACAAAACTCTAAAAATGATCCTATTGTGCAAAATTTGGTATTTATATAGTACTTCTTATCTCTTATTGATTTTGTGTAAAAATGGGAATGGCCATTCACCAATTACGCCAAAATCTCAGCCATACCTTAGGTTCCTATTCGAAACATTCTATATTCTTTATTCTATGCGTCAAGAAGTAAATGATAACATGGATATATGTCAGCATTTGTGAGCTTTGCTTATAAGACGCATCGTCTTTTGTAAGATTTTTGTCTACAAAAAATGCTAACGATTCGTCACAATGCATTGAAATGGGCAACTTATTTGTTAAAGACAGATATTTTTTTTAATTTCTGTGGCTCTTTTAGGAGAAAAACTGGATACTTGCCCAACTATGATGTTTGATTTTATGTCAAACGTAAAATTTTTATCTGGTGTTCTTTGCTACATTTTAATTAACTATTTTTGCAAGTTTGACTTATTGTTATTGTAACGTCTATTATAAATTCAGTTTTTAAATCACTTCTCTGCAACATCTTTGTAAAAATACGGATCTGTTTGGTGATTTTCCATAAATTGTTTTTGCTGCTTCGTCAACACTCCTAACCTCAAATCTTTGCCGTCATACTTGTTGCAATATCTGCAAGTCGGAATGCAGATGAATACGTATGGAGCATTCATTTCCTGTTTTGGATGTTCTAATTTGTACCATCCGAAGTGCGTTGGATTGTCAGCACGTCGGTGATGCTCTATCTTCTTCATCATCAAATGGCTTACAATGATTTTAGATTCGTTGGAGCATCTACAGAGCATGGCCGTTAATTATGCAAAAATCCGTAGTAAGTTATCGGACTTCCCTACTCCCTCGGGATCCGCTAACGCAGCGGGTCTTAACAAGTTGCCTAGTGCTCCTGGAAATTCTGCCGCTAAAACAAGAAATAAATCTCGTAGAAACATTGATCCTGGTTCATCTTCTTACCTACACGTGAACATTGACTCTAGTGTTTTAATGGAAACCTTAGCTATACTTGAAACGAATACTCCATTATCTGCCTCTTCATTTGGTTCAATTGGACCAGTTCTAGTGGATGATGTTGATCATTGTAAAGAGTCTAGAACTAACTGAGTTAATGAACCTTCAACTTCTATTCTACTTCTACTTCATTTTCAGCGCATTCACTGAAATCTTCGTGTCCTGCTTCTTCAATTACTGTCATAACACATCAAACAACAGAACAAACAACATCTGCAACTACTTCTTCGGCTCCGTTTTCATTACCAGTTGATGTACACCGTACACCTCCGGCAAGATCACACATCTCGTCACATCTAACACATTTATTGCCTTCTGTGTCTCCGGCCGCGCCTGCTTTGCCGTCTAGTGTAGTTCCTATAATGAAGCAAACTGTAACCTCGTCGTTGTAAAGAGAGTGGTACGAAAGGTAATTTTTCTATCGCCTAGCTGAAACTGCGTCTGCTGATGTTGTTTTAGTGTACATCTTTGTTTAACTTCCTCAGTTCTCCTCAGGGATTAAGTGCCATAAACTCAAATCTTATGTTCAGAGAGACATTGCATCTTTTAAGATTTTTGTTCCAGATTCAGTCTTGAAAAACTCTTCTTTCTAAGGAATTTTGGCCTGATGGAATAGTTGTCCACGAGTTTGTCCTTCGTGAACCTGGTGTAACACTTCTAAAAAACTAGTAAATTAGTAAACTAGTAAACTAGTAAATAGTAATTAGGTTTAAATCCTAATATTAATAATATCTTTGGCTATTCTTTATACTATCAAAATGTAGGGGGCTACGAACTAAAATGCAAGATCTGTTTTTGGCATTTACTGAAACATGGCTTTCAGAACATAACTTAAATTCTGAAATATTTCATAGCGCGTCTTACAATATTTGTCGCAAGGATCGGTGCCAGAATACTACTGGACTATCTCGTGGTGGTGGAGTATTAATCGCTATCCGTAACACTCTTCCATGCTCTCAAATTTCACTACCTCATATTAACTTGAATGTAACTATCACTTTTGATGTGGATCAATGAATCATTAAAGTAAATTTTATTAAAAGTTTTATTCTTTTTGTTACGGTAAGCTGCATTCTTATTCATAATGCTCTCAATCGTATCTTAGACTAAATATATATTGATAAAGAGTTTGTTGTAAATTTCCTCTTAGTGAAATTGTAAGCAGTTCTCAATACCATGTGCCTGTTATGCTTGAGTTTCATGATTTTGCTTATCAAAAAATATCGTCGGCTGAACAATTTTCATTTGATTATTCTCGTGCGGATTTAAGTGCTATTCAAGCTGGTCTTGAATCGTACCAGTGGGTCAGTGCTTTCGCTGGGATGGAATTGGTGGATATGTTTTCGTTATTTTGCTCTGTTTTGAATAAATTAGTTATTTGTTATGTTCCTAAGAAATACTCTCTAGATCTAACAACCCTGTATGGTTTAATATAAGGCTTTGCAACCTTTAAAATAGAATGAATAAAGCTTATAAGTGCTCCAGACGTTCTTTGGATAACCAGATACACTACTTGAACTGTCAACACGAGTTTAATATTTTAAACAAATTTCTTTTTAAATCTCACATTATTTCTATTGAAGATAGGCTTAAAGCAAATAGTAAATTTTTTTTGGTCATATATAAACATGAAAAGAAAGTCAAGTGGCATTCCTAACTCAATGAATTACATGGAGACAAGTTCTGAAGATACACAAACATTTTGCAACTATTTTGCTAACTTTTTCAAATCCGTCAACACGACAACTCATTCTTTAACGACTAGGACATTTTTCTGTTGTAACTCCTTAAATTTAGGTAATCTCTTTTTAGATGCTCATGATGTTGAAAATGCCCTGCAAAATCTTAAATCTTCAATGGTTGGTCCTGATGGCGTTCCTTCAATTTTGCTGAAAAATTGTGCTACATCAATTAGTCATTCCTTATTTTTAATATATAATAAATCATTATCTACTGGTACCTTCTTGGACGAATTTCTTGAATTTCTCTAAGAAATTTAATCTCCTCTAATCAACACGGCTTTTTAACAGGAAGATCAACAGCAACAAACTTGAATTTTTTTTTGTTCTCATATAGTTGCAAACTTCTCTAATGGTTTACAAACAGACGTTAGCTTCACTGACTTTGCAAAAGCGTTTGACAAAGTCAATCACAAAACATTACTCTTCAAGCTTTCTGCACTTGGCTTTCACTCTAATCTCCTTGTGTGTCAATAATTGCCCATCACAAAATCAATAATTGTCTATCACTGCCATTTCTAGTTTCATCTGGAGTACCCCAAGGCAGTCATCTAGGCCCTCTTTTTTTTCTACTTTTGACGTAGAATTACGTCTTACAGCGCGGTTTGTATGGGGTCGTTTTAACAGATTTTTTCAAGGTCATTAGGCAACGTTTTTGGCGAATACTTTAGGGTATACCTACAGCCTTTAATAATCTTCGATCAAAGATAATATATATACTAAAATATCAGATATATCCTGCGCTGAATGAATATCTAACTTTGGATTTTGTCACTATTATATTAAAGTCACAAAATAGTAAAATATAAGAAGAAAAATGCATGTTTTTATATAAGAAAATCAATCATCAGCTGCTTATGTGCCTGCTGCTTTCTTTGTTTTTCTTTCGTTGTTTATGCTTGTATACTTTGGTTTTGCTCGAACTGACTGGTTCGCTTTGGCAGCATTGTAAGCATTTGTTCGCATTGGGATTATGTATGCACTACTGTTCTAGTACACTATTTTGAAACCAGAGTTCATTAACCCTTTTTCAACTCAGTCAATGAACTCAATCTGTCAAATTTAACGAAATGGGTCTGTGATCCGGTGAGATTTAACTCTTATGAAAAAAAACGAGTTGAATCATTTTTCTTTTTATGTTTTTACCCAATAGATGGCGTAAAATTTTAATTTTTGTTTTTAATGCAAATTAATTTGGATTCCACATCCCACTAGCACTAGCGGGTGTAGTTTGCAACTACACATCGAACAGAGACGAAAGTGTAGCTAGCAAACTAAATACACTGGTTTACAGCCAATATGTACTTTGAATGCCACTATTCTTTTCTCATGTAAAATCGGTCGCTAATTCCGAAAAAAAACTTTTTTTTCTGTCACTCCGTTTTCGAGATATTGCCCACTGTAGGGTTTTCAACGAAAAAAAAAAGTTGGTTCCACTTAATTGCATATATCTCCAGAACAAACAACAGTAATCAAACAAATGATATATCAAATAAAAGCTTATAAAATTTCTTACAAACAATGCAAACAAAATGCAGTTTTGGCGGAATAAATTCAAATTTCAGGGATTTTTTTTATTTTTCAGAAAAATTTCCAAAAAAAGACAAAATAGTTGCAAATTTCGTTAAGAAATCAAAATATTTTGTTACTTTTGATATTTTTTACTAAAAGCCTTTATTTTTCCAAAAAAAAATAAGCTATTGTTGAAGAAAATCAATTGAGAAATGAAAAAGTTGTGTTCAATGGAACGAAAGAACCCAAATGGTGTGATTATCAATTTCTGCATTTGGACTTATTTTATTGCCATAAAAAAAAAATGAGAATTAAAGCTTGTTGTAATAAAATCATATATTCTTAATTTTTATTGTTCTTTTAATAATTTACATTATTTAAATTGTTTATAATTATTATTAATAATTTTTATTGTTCCCTTAAATCATTTATATTGTTACTTACATTGTAAATGATTTTTATTTATCATTCAGAAATTAAAAATGATTAGAATTCTTGTTTTGTCGTTTATTTAACTCGGGATCGGTTTCTCTGATGAGAAACCAACAATAGTCGCCCATCATTCCTTTGTCCCAAAATCCTTGGTACCGATTCTCAATTACTTTTATCTGTTGGTGGAATCTTTCCCCATGTTCGTCGCTCTCGTCACCGAGATTCTTCGCTTTCTTTGTCTAACGCCTTGACAGTGTTTTTCATAAGTCCAAGTTTGATGTACAACGGTGGGAGAATTATGTTTTCCTTTTTGATGAGTGGGACGTTTTTGACGTTCTTCTCTCCAACTTTCGACTAAATTCTTTCTGGCCAGTCCTTTTTGTAATAGTGGTGTTCACGTGCTCGACATCCCACTTGCATACAAAATAGCAGTGCTTTGTGTAGCCACTCTGTAAACCACAAAGCGAGATCAGAACATATTTTCCAGTCGTGATGTTCATATTTAATACATGTCAATAGCTTCGCCATTGTTTCGTACGTTTCCTTTGTGTTGACTGCATGTGCGATCGGAATCGATGGCTTTTTGTTTCCTATATGAAGTAATACCGCCTTCAAGCTCACTTTGCTGCCATCAATAAAAAAACGCCACTCTTTGGGAATGTACGGCTGACCGAAGGTATTAAATAAGCGAGGAATGTCTACGCAATAGCAGATATTGTCATTCTTAGTAAAGTGTATAGCGAACGGTTTTTCACGATTTCTGTAGTAAGTCACCTTAACATCGGGTCCCAAAAAGCTGAATTGTTGCAAACGAGAACCATGCAATTCCGATTTTTCCTTTGACAGTTCCAAATCTCTTATCCAATCATTCAGCTGCGCTTGCGATAAAAGGTGAGTTGTGTTTTCAGTTGTAATAGTACAACCACCTGTGGTTCCTTGAATGTTTTTGCTTTTATACATCTCGAAAGTGCTGCAGGTACAATAAAGGAAGGTAGGTCCACGACTCAGAGAGCGACCGCCGAAACTGTCAAAAAAATACAAAATAAGTATTCACATGGCACAGGTAGGCTCTCTTTCTTATAGCCATAAGTGTCGAAATCAGACGTTTTGCTGTGACGGTTTCGACGGTTGCATTCTCAGTCGTGAGCCTACCAAACCCTTGACTTGATTCCTATGAACAATAAAAATGAAAAATAAAAAATTATAGTAAAATAACCCAATTTATTTATATGACAAAAAAATTTGTAAAAAAACAACTTGGGTGCTTTCGTTCCATTGAACACAACTTTTTCATTTCTCAATAGATTTTCTTCAACAATAGCTTATTTTTATTAGAAAAATAAAGGCTTTTAGTAAAAAATATCAAAAGTAACAAAATATTTTGATTTCTTAACGAAATTTGCAACTATTTTGTCTTTTTTTGGAAATTTTTCTGAAAAATAAAAAAAATCCCCGATATTTGAATTAATTCCGCCAAAACTAACAGCTCGACCAAAAAATGATGTTTGCATTGTTTGTAAGAAATTTTATTAGGTTTTATTTGATATATCATTTGTTTGATTACTGTTGTTGGTTCTGGAGATATATGCAATTAAGTGGACCCAACTTTTTTTTTTCATTGAAAACCCTACAGTGGGCAATATCTCGAAAACGGAGTGACAGAATTAGAATCGGAATTAGCGACCGATTTTACATGAGAAAAGGATAGTGGCATTCAAAGTACAAACAACTTTTCGTTATTTGTAAACCAGTGATATCAGACAGAGACGAGAGGAAAGGACATGTGCTCAGCGTGAAATATAGTAACAATACGATTTTTTAAAAATCGGGGTTTTAATGTTAATTTGAAATTAGTTGTTAAACTGACTGTAGCTCGCAAACTATATATCGGGCAGAGACGAAAGTGGCACCAATGGAAAGTGCATTTGCTTCACCTTCTTTTCAACTAAGTCAATGAAAACCTGTCAAACTTAACAAAATGATCGAAAAAATTTGAAATTTTGCTTGTTTCTTTTTGCTTGCTCATTTAATCATACTTACTATTTAACTTTTTCTTTGTTTTGGCATCGATAAGTAGTCCATAATTGAGTGTTATTAATTTATTTTTTAATTTTTGGAAGATCAATAAAAATACGTACAAAATGAACAAAACAATCGAACCAAAGAGACAAAGTAGAACAGGTTACAACTTAAACGGAATTCTACGTCTACACTTACGATACTATCGAAACTGTTTCTTTTTTGTATTAATGACCTCCCGCAGGTTATTAAGTACTCGAGATGTCTCCTTTTTGCGGATGATCTTAAATTATTTCGGTCGCTGGAGTCAGTTAATGATTTCAGTCTTCTACAACTCGATCTAAAGATGGTATGACACTTGCTTTTGTTCGCATTTTTAAGATCTTAAAAAAAGCAGCGGGTAAAAGGGAAGAATATACTTTTTAAAAAAGGGTAATTATATAAGGTTGTTGAATTTGGCATTTTAGTGTTATATTGAATTTGTCAAAAATTACACTCAGGGAAAAAATGCTGTTATATCAAACAAATCATGGGTTGAAATAACAGATTTCACTGTTAAATACCATCCAACAAATGAAACTTTCAAATTAACAGTCAGTTGACTGTTGATCTGTAGAAGACGAAACAAGTTAAAAACGTACTTATTGAAATTTTATCACTGATTTGAAAGTTCATGTATGTCCGAGTGCGCTGACGTGTGCGTCTAGTACTCGAGTGTCCTAGGTTCAAATACCGGCAAGGCCAACAAACATTTTTTTTTTTATATAAATATTTGTTTTTTGAATAAAAAATAAATTTGCAATTTTTTTTTCAAGATTGTAAGCAAGTTATTTTGAAGGTTATTTTTGAACAAACTATTAATGAAACAGAATTATTATTATTTCAATTATTAAATTACAATTTTTGATACTTACACAGCTTGGGTTCGAACCCACGTCCACCGCATTACAGTCTAGTGCACTTCCACTGAGCTATTGGCAACGATAATATAAATTTAGCAAAACACATTTAAAAACTATTGCTTGGAAAAAATAGACATTCCAAATATACTTTGAAACGTTCATTCAACAAAGAAAATTGTTTACTTAAACGCAAATCATTCAATCGAACAGTGTTTGGAAATAACAGTGACCGACTGTTAATATAACAGTTGATATTTTTCTGAGTGTATGAATTCTTTACATAATAATGGAAAAAATTTGTTAAAATATTAAAATTCTAACTTTTTCGCAGTTCTTGTGTTAATTTGTGTTTATTTGGTTTTGTATATTACTATATAAATGTTGTATATAAATAAACAACAAAAAAAGTATATTGTGAAATGTCAGAATTTAATGTGCCTCTGTCAGATTTTAAGCTGCTAGCGGCTGAAAAAGTAAATTTTTTTTACATTTTTCAGCTATTGAAAATGACTGTTCTGCATTTTTTTGGACTTGCAGCGTACTCCTCACACCAACTGAAAATTATATAGCTTCGTTTGGTGTGTTGCTCTATTTGTATTTTCAAGATCTTGAAAATGCGAAAAAAGCAAGTGTCATACCAGCTTAAATACAATCGCAAATTGGTGTTCCCTGAATAATTATTAGATTAAAATCTTCCCCTGAATATATCTAAATGCCAGTACCAGTACCAGAGTTTCTAGTAAAAAGGACTTAGGTGTTCTACTTGACCCTGAACTAAACTTTAAACAGCACATTGAATTAATAATTGCTAAAGCTAACTCAATGTTAAAACGAAACTCAACTGAGTTCACAGATCCTTATACTCTCAAAACACTGTACTCATCATTAGTAAGACCCAAGTTAGAATATTGCTCTGTGATCTGGAAACCGTCGTACCAACCTTTAGAGTATAGTTATAAGATTGGAATAGAGTAAATCATAAAATTTGTATGGAAGCCCCATACGGAGGGGTCGGAGGGGATGGGTTCCAAGGCAAAAAATGTTCCTCTTGAAAAAGTATGGAGGTCGGTAATATTGATTTCATTAACAGTAGGAGGTTAGGGTTCTGCCTCCCATGTAGCTCGAAAACCTAGATGACCCGAAAATTCTGAGTTCAGATTTGGATTCAGCGAACCCAAAACCTTAAGAAACCTCTTGGGATTTTTTGAGTGTGGTACCGTGTCTATTTTTGTTTTTTTCATCGTTGTTTGTGCTCATCTACATTTAAAATAAAAATTTGTTAACTGCGTATTTACATTAATAATTGATCTATGTAAGCAAACAAAAAATTAATTTTGAATTTCTCATTTACCATGTCGTTCGTGACCAACTTTATACAAGTTAAAACAACACAAATTTTTTATTTTTTTACCGGTTCACTTTTGTTTTAAATTCGCATGAATAAACTCAATTTAAGATAATTATTTTGTCAGCTTACTGCATGTTCTTCCGACGCACTGAGTAAAAATGTTCTTTTTGCATGTCGAACGTGACAACGCACTAAACGAAAAGGCAAATCAAAAATTTACCATTGTCTTTCATTGCGTGGTTACTTATGATTTTGTTTTTTCGTTCTTTATACTCCTAGAAAGATTTGAGCAAGCAAAAGTCAATGCATTATGTTTCTGTTTAATAACTGTTATAAAGACAAGACATACCAAAGAAATATCAAAATGAGCAATATTTCACATTTGCGCTCTTTGCATCCGAATATTTCGCAATGAGATATGAATAAATGTAACATGTATTTAAATTACTTAAATTTGAATGTTTCCTTATGGGAATAAGACATCAAACATTGTTATCAAGAACTTTTAATTTTTTCGTCTCGGTTGACTTTTTGGTGGAAATGCCCATTTGTAAATTACAACATATTAAAATTTTATCCTTGTTGGAGCAGGTTAAAAAAATGTTTTTTTTTACTTGTAAAGGACAATGACGCAACCGCGAGATCCCTGCCAGAACGGTATTTTCTTAACAAACTGATAATAAACCATCACTTGAAAATTTTCTAGTTTTCTGGTAAACGGGTTAGTCAGATGGTTCACTAGCTCTTAGACTATTACTACGCAAACAAGAAGCTTTGGATACTAACTCTTTTTACTGTATTAATGTTAATAAACTTACATAATACTTATATCAATGGAAATTTTTTTTTTTTGAGTAGATGTGCAGATCAATATTTTTATTCAAATAGGATGTCATTAAGACAGATAAATCTAATGCTGTTGTAACCTACAGAAAGAAGAGTTAATGCGAGCGTAACAGTGAGAGGGACAGATATTAACAGAACTGTGTCGTATTGTTGTTGTTTATGCTTTTTCTCATTTTCTCTCTCTATGAACACACTTGTGGCCTGAACAGAATGAACTTGTGTCACGTCAGCGTAAAAAAAATAATTTTAAATAGGCAAACAATTGGTCAAATTTCGAACACAAGCGTTAAATGTTTACTAAATTAATAAACAGCTTTGGCTCTGAACATTTTTTTTTAATAATTGTTAAATTCATGTTTGGCTCTTTGACGAATAAGTTCGCCGACCACTGTCCTAGAGAAAGAGCGCTCAGCTTCACACCTTGTGATTGGCAATGTTAACAAAATCTTAATGATGTTGAGTAGTTTGGGAAAGCATCAACATGTTTCTTTTCGTAAATAAGCATAAAAATTGCACAGCAAGGTGTAAGGCTCTTGATTAGACAAAAAGCCCTAAGATAGATCCGCCCCTGAGTATTATTTTCAAGTAACGAAACAAGTGTCATTTATTGTCAGACAATTGTTATGCCCACCTACTTCACGTAAGGCAATTCTCTTTGCAGTTGAAAAAATTGACAACTCATATGGATTAAAATAACACTGGTTTACAAATAATGAAAAGTTGTTTGTACGAATGAATGTCACAATCCTTTTCTCATGTAAAATCGGTGGATAATTCCGAAAAAAATTTTCTTTTTTTTCTGTCACTCCGTTTTCGGGATATTGCCCACTGTAGGGATTTCAACGAAAACAAAGTTGGTTCCACTTAATTGCATACATCTTCAAAACCAACAACAGTAATCAAACAAATGATATATCAAATAAAAGCTAATAAAACAAACAATGTCAACATCATTTTTTGTCCGAGCTGTTAGTTTTGTCAGAATAAATTTATTTTCGGGGATGTTTCTTGTTTTTCAGAAAAATTTCTATAAAGAAAGTAGTTGCAAATTTTGTTTAGAAATCAAAATATTTAGTTACTTTTGATATTTTTTACTAAAAGCCTGTATTATTCCTAAAAAAAGCTATTGTTGAAGAAAATCTATTGAGAAATGAAAAATTTGTGTTTAATGGAACAATTCGATATGAATGTATTTTAGACGTCATGAAAATAATAAAATCTTTTAAAATCTCATACAAAAAGCGATCCAAGTTAAGATTTTTTTTCCCTTAAGAAACGGCCGTGGGGTATTTTAACTTCGGCCACGTCGAAGACATACCTTACTAGTTTTTTTTTTATTTTTTTTATCAACACATTTTTTGCACTTGCAAAAAACAAACAAAAAAGGTTGCTATCGATGGTAGTTTTAACAGTTTTGCATTGGAAGCAACAACAAAAATATTCGCACGCCGAGCAAACGAACGTCTTGTGACCTCAGCCTTGGAATTCTTAAATTTTAAATGGTTAAAATCTTCCTACATATTTTGCCCTATGAAGGCCCCAAGATACGTCGTTTTTAGTATATAAGGTTATTTTATTTAAAAGTTTCAATATTCCTAACATGTACTATAATATATTCACTTGTTTTTAGAACCCGAACCGTGCAGATTTGAGGAACAAAGCATTAGCAATGGGTGCAAAGTACAAGGGAGACTGGGAAAGTGGATGTACACATTTAATGTAAGTTTTATAACACTTATCATATACCTTATTGCAAAAGATAAAAAACAGCATTGTTTCAGTTGTGCATTCAAAAATACACCAAAATACAATCAAGTAAGAGCCAAGAGGGGTAAGATTGTGACTAGTAAATGGATCGAAAGATGTTATGCATCAAAGAAGTATTTACCATGGCGCAGATTTGCCCTTGATGCTGAAGAATTTGATAAGCCAGAAAGCGACGAAGAGATATTTAATGAATCTGAAAGACACTCATCTTTCACCGAATCTTGCGAAACGAACAACAAGCTCTTGAAGGGAGATGCAGGGATCAAACTGCAGACTGATGTTATGGATTCTTCTTCGGGAAGCGATACTGATGATGATATTAAACGAACAGTTTCTGGTACACGGTTTTTATACCCATTTATTTCTCGTAACTCATTTTGTTTTTTTTTCTTAGCAAATTGTCAAAGAAACATATCAAAGCAAAAACGGAATAGTCCACCCAACAAAGATGAAATAACGAAAAAAAGAGAAAGTATTTATGAAGTGCTAACTGAAGAGGAAGATTTTCTGAAAGATAAATATATGAGACATTCCTAATATTAATAATGGTATTCATGCAAGCATGAGGTACCTTTTTTGTAGTTTTTGGTTAGTGCCTATATCAATCAGCTGTTCTTTATGTTACATTGCAAAAGTGGCCACTTTGGTTTAATAAATGAGCTGAAAAGTAAATAAATAAACAAATAAATGAATGGTTTCATAATAAAGCTGAAAAAAAGGATAAATTCTTTTATTATTCGACAACTGCAACATGCAACTAGTCGTTTAAACGGATTCTCAAGTTGAAAGTTGAGTAAGAAGTTTTTAGTTTGCCGAAAGTCTTCGGCGCTTTTTCGCACCAAAATCGTTCGAAAAACCGAGACTTTGACGAATATCAGATTCCATACGAGTTTCAAAAGTTAAAATTCGGCGTTTACGCTTTTTCCGAATTGGAGCTTTTTCGGCATTACATGAATACCATTAAAAGTTAAAAAAGGTGTAAGAATCGTTGTAACTTCATCTTTTATATGACATGTGGAAATATACGGCCTAGTTACTTCTGACAAAAGTCTTTTATTTATTTCTTCGCATTCCTTATTGTAACTAAAAAAGTTTAATTGGCTTAACTTATTTACTTACAGTCCTTATAATAAAAATATTTTCAAATGGTTTAAAAACGCTCTATAACTAAAATGTTTTTTAGTGTTTAAATAAAAACCGGGCGATTAATCGAGCAATTAATTTTTTGATTAATCAGATTTCAGATTAACTGATTACTCTATTAATCAGTTTTTGGATTAATCAAATCAATAATAAATCGAAATCTTATTAATCAAATAATTTGTTTTAAAAACGTTAAAAAGTTGAATTTTAAATTTATTTAATTAACTTACCTTTGGTTACACTTAAAAAACTACATTTTCAAAACTAGTAGAAACGTGCTACTTTTGAAAATTTTGAACCCATTTTTTGCTCCTCTAACGTTTATTTTTGTTTTAAAACTCACATTTTAAAGAAAGCTTCTAAAACAAACATTTTAAAATGCTGCTAAAACGTTCGTTTGATTTTCTAAAATAATTTTAAAATTAGCTTTTAAGACATTCGTTTGATATTTTAAAATAAACATCTTAAAAAGAGATTTAAATTGCCTCGATTGCCCACACTAAGCAAATGAAACTTGACCTATAACGAAGTTCGAGCTAACCGTCCAGGGTTCAATCCCTGACGAAACCAGCAAGATTTTTTTTTATTCAAAACATTTATTTTTGATATATTTTGATAGATTGTTTTTATTATTGTAAGCGTGAACTTATTGCGAAGGGTTTTTCTGACTATTGAGTTAATGAAATAATTCGAATTAAAATTTAAATTATTTAATAAATACTTTTGATACATACCAGGGGCCTGTTGCACAATTTACAAATATTACTAGTTTATTTTACAATTTCTAATAATATTAGGACTAATAATTTGCGTCCTAATTAAGACCTGCAACGAGTGATTCAGATTCGAGTATACTCGCCAGTATATTCATGATTTGCTTGTACGTACACTCACTCATACTCATCAAAATACCCACCATATTCATACGCATTCAACTCTTTTTATATAAATTAGGTATGGGTTACACTCATACTCATTTGTTTACCATTACTCAACTGAGTTAGATTCATGTGAAGAGAATGTAAGTGATAACCTTCATATGGATTGTAATTTTAAATTCATAAACAATAATGGATTAAGTTAAAGATAGGATAAAGTGAAAAATTTTAGAAATACGACTCATAATTTCATTCAGTCGATGAAAATATACATCTGGTTATATATAAAACCAAATGCAGAATTGGAACTTATAGAATATACTAAAATTTCGTTTAGATAGCGCAGGAGCCAGATAAAATCCATCCGAAGACGGTGTTTTGTGTTAACGGAAGGCCATTTGTGCTGGGCATCAAACCAGGTAGGATAATCTTCGCATACAGATCAGCACCTAGAATAATTGATAAATGTGCTGACTTGTAAAATTTGGGATCGGCAAGTACGACATTCTGGAATTTCTCTTTTATTGATTCCTCGATGGATTTTGAAGGAGTTCGCATGGTTATGCGATGATCAACACTAGCGCTTGCTTCTATTTTAAAGCTTGCATCATATGGAGATCGTATAATGATGGAGCACATTTCTTGGTCGCCAACAGAAGTGGTAAGAAGCCTCAATTTCTTGGCAAGTTCGGATGAAATGCGACTCAGTGGCCGACATGGATCCAATAACGATCGTGCGAAGATTATTTTTCCTTGAACTTCGAGCTGCACTACAGCCGAAGGGGGTAACGTAACGATGTGTTGGGAAAGAATGGATGCGATGGGTGGGCATGGTGGAGTTCCATCATTCAAAACAACAGATCGAGGATTTCGCAGGCGGTCGTGCATATGTAGAAGATTGTGAATCCCTTTGCAGCAGTGACAACCGGTGTTGCTGCGGCATGATCCGCTGGAATGCTTAAGAGCCAAGCAATTGGAGCAGTACTTATGGAGAAGTACAATGCGCATTCTCTTTTCGGTGTTCATCGCTGGGAATACGGTACAGAAACGGAGCGCATGGTTTTCGTCACAGATACGGCAAGGAAATGTCTTTCCGTCGACGTACCAGGCTTTGATTGTTGGAGTGATGAGTCTTGGAGATTTGACTACGGTTTCGTTTACCCTTGGATTCAGTAATCATATTGTCTAAAAAAGTAAGAGAAATATGTTGATATGAAAAACGATAAATGGAAAAGACATGAAACTAGTAAGGTATATCTTCGACTTGGCCGAAGTTAAAATACCCCCACGGCCGATTCTTAAGGGTGGAAGAATCTTAAATTGGAGAGCTTTTTGTACGAGATTTTGAGAGATTTTATTATTTTTATGTGTCTAAAATACATACATATCAAATTGTTTTCCTGCAGCTTAGATATAAGCCTTTTTAAAAAGTTTTAAATTTTGGGGTTGTATGGGAGGTTGGCGTGTTAGATTGTGTATGACGCCCATTTTTCTAACATACCTCAGTTTCGACATAGAATACTCAAATACCGAGTTTCTGTCTTGTAACTTTAATATTAGCCTCTATATAGATTTTTCAATTTTGGGGTTGTATGGGAGGTGGGCGTGTTAGTGGGTGGATGACGCCCATTTTTCAAACACACCTCAGTTTTGACATAGAATACACAAATACCGAGTTTCCGTCTTGTTACTTTAATATTAGCCTCTTTATAGATTTTTTCAATTTTTGGGTTGTATGGGAGGTGGGCGTGTTAGTGGGTGGATGATGCCCATTTTTCTAAGACTTCTCAGTTTTGATATAGAATACACATTAGGGCGGGTCGAATTGTATGGACCGATTTTTTTTGATGAAGCGTATAGCAAAAACGTAATCTATAGGTGATTTTGAGAAATTTTGCTCAAGAGACCATAGCTCTAAGTCGGATTTGGAGCCCCCCAAAATTTCAAAATAGATATTTTTCCATATAAACATAGAATAATTCAATTAAATTCGTCATAAAATCGGATAGAATTAGAGTAGATTTCTCAATGTGGGCTTGTTTGAAACATATTTTTATCACCTTTCAGAATCTGTATTGATACCAATATTTTTTTTATATTTAGTAGAGATATTAGGAATTTTTTGTCGAAAAATAGCCTAAAATTAACTTTTAACTAATAAATTCTGAATTTTTTCGATTTTTTCCAGATTTTTTTTTGCAGATTATGAAAGTTCAGATAATTTCATAAAGTTATTATGGATAATCAAGAACCATCAACATCGTCTGCGTTGTCTTCGCAAATGGAAGCAACAACATCAACAAGTTTTGACTCTAAATTGACCAACATGCCTCATCAAGATATTGTTGTTTTTGGTTTATCAAGTGATTTAAATAATCTTAGTTTGCCTACTAAATCTGACATTTTAAAATATTATTATTTTTTAAGTGATCGTGCTAAATTTGAAAACAAAATGTTCTCGTATAAAACTTTTACTCCTCACGTAACAGATAAATTGATCCAAATTTGGTGTAAATTAAAAATTGAAATCATTAATAGAAAGAGTGTTTTAAAAAAATTAACTGGTTTGCTTGATAAATACCAGAAACATGTACAACATAGAAACAAAAGAGATGAATTTAAAGCATTTGTTGATTCAATAAACGAATTATTTTATATTGGCAAATGTAATTGCTAATTAAAAACAACAGAATGCTCGTGTGGATTGATTCCAGAACATCTCAAAGAATTTATGATGAACCAGCATTTACTCGACAGATTCCATATGATCACTTGGTAGAATACTTAGATTTCGATGAACCACCACTGGCTGATCCACAAATTCCAATGCACATACAAGGAACAGAAAGAAATGTGCAGTTATTAACGAGTGTTTCAAAACGAGTCATAGAAAAGAATCGTGAAGGAGTTATGGCAGTGACTTTAGAAAGTCGTATGAAAATTCCTCGCATGGAAAGTAAAAAGGACCTTAAAATATAATATTACCACATTAAAACATTAAATTGTAGGTCGAGAATAATATTTAAAAATAAATTGAATTAAAAATGTAAAAATAGTGTTTTTTTGCTGAAATCTTGAAAATGTTGATTTTTTCAGAATGATTTTCCTACAAAAAGGAGTTCGAAAACAAAAAAATTGATCGTGATAAAAGTTGTTGGAAATTATCTGAACTTTCATAATCTGCAAAAAAAATCTGGAAAAAAATCGAAAAAATTCAGAATTTATTAGTTAAAAGTTAATTTTAGGCTATTTTTCGACAAAAAATTCCTAATATCTCTAATAAAAATAAAAAAAAATATTGGTATCAATACAGATTCTGAAAGGTGATAAAAATATGTTTCAAACAAGCCCACATTGAGAAATCTACTCTAATTCTATCCGATTTTATGACGAATTTAATTGAATTATTCTATGTATATATGGAAAAATATCTATTTTGAAATTTTGGGGGGCTCCAAATCCGACTTAGAGCTGTGGTCTCTTCAGCAAAATTTCTCAGAATCACCTATAGAATACGTTTTTGCTATACGCTTCATCCAAAAAAAAATTGACCCGCTCTAATACACATATATCAAATTTCAGTATTGTAGCTTTAATATTAGCTTCTTTGTAGAGTTTTCAATTTTGGGGTTGTATGGGAGGTAGGCGTGGTTTTCATCCGATTTAGCCCATTCTCGAACTTGACCTTAGTTTTTTTAAAAAAAGCTTAAATATCGAATTTCATTACGATAGCTTAAAAATTACGGCTGTAATCGTGTCGACAGACGGACAGACGGACAGACAGACGGACATGGCTAAATCAACTCAGGTGGTGATGCTGAGCAAGAATATATATACTTTTCCATACCTATCACGCCTCCTTTTGGGTGTTACACAAGTCGTGACAAAATTAATATACCCCTTACGCAGTACGCGTGGGGGTATAAAAATTGGAGGAAGTAAGACGTGTTAGTTAACGGGAAGAGTGACAAGTTTGACTATAGGCCGTGTAATAGTGCCGCGTTCCGTTAATACATCAGCAACTCGAACTCTTTTATCGTTACCATAGTAAGTTTTGGTAACACGACCCAGTCGCCATTCGTTGGGAGGTAGACTTTCGTCTTTTATGACTACTATAACATTTTCCTGCAGATTTGGTTCAGGAGTTTTCCATTTGTTTCTTTTTTGGAGCTCTTTTAGGTATTCGTGTTTCCATCGAGCACAAAAATTCTGATGAAGAGCCTTGAGTCTTTGCCATCGGTTGATAATAGAAATCGGTTGTTCTGGAATATCGGGCTCTAATGGAGCTAAAATTGGAGTTCCAATTAGGAAATGACCTGGAGTTAAAGACGAAAAATCAGATGGATTTTCGGACATCGGAGATAGAGGTCGAAGGTTTAAACATGCCTCGATTCTGGAAAGAAGTGTGGAGAACTCCTCAAAGGAATATTTAAAAGAACCTGGTATTTTTCGAAAGTGCGTTTTGAAACTTTTAACGCCAGCCTCCCATAAGCCCCCCATGTGGGGACCACCAGGCGGAATAAAATGCCATGAAATGTTTTGCTTGTTTTGCTGGCTATAAGTGGAGATAACTGCTTCACGAGTAGCTCGGTTGAAGTCAGTCGTTAACGCCTTTGACGCACCCACAAAATTTGTTCCGTTGTCAGAATAGACATGGAGTGGACATCCACGTCTAGATGCAAATCTATTAAAGGCAGCTAGGAATGACGGAGTAGATAGACTCGATGTGGCCTCAAGATGTATTAATAGGAGAGCTAGTGAACCATCTGACTAGCCCGTTTCCCACAAAGCTAGAAAATTTTCAAGTGATGATTTATTACACAGTGCGACACGAAATAATAACTTTAAATATCTCAATGGTCTCTAGTAGTGCATGGTATATATATTATGCCCTCATACTCAGTTTTATCGGATTAGGTCAAATAAGAGAGAAATTCAAGGTCAAATTTCACCTTTAAGTCACAAATTTTTTCAGATAATTCTTAAACTAAATTCAAATCTTATGTAGTTACTGCATCTAAATACTTGAATGGATGGTTCTTTACATTTTGAGACCATTTTTTGCTCAAAGAGTTACATAAGGGGGTTAATTATTTCTTCGAAAACAGGGCTTTTTTAATAAAAAATAAAATTTTTAATAGTTCAGTTACTTTGTATTTGTCTTCAAAAACAATCAGATTTTGCTGAATTTTTGCACATACCTTAAGTAAAATATAATAATTCACCTCTGAAAAGATCACAACAATTGCATGGGCGCATCCAAAAATATTCGGATTCAAAGATTACCAAAGATGGTAACTTCGTTAATGTAAGCCCTAGATTAAAATCATTTAGATGAAAATTATAGATCCAACAATTTTCTTCAAAACTGTCCTTAACATTTTTACCGAAAGAGTTACCGTTTTAAATATATGCGCGTAAATATGTAATTACAATATATATGAAAAATTCGAACTTGAGAAGAAATAAAAATAAAAATAATTTTTATTTTAACAGTTTAAATTGTTCAAATATAATTTTCATTCTGTCAGATAAAAATCTATAAAATCTAATATTAATTTTTTTGAAAAAGTTAAAAATTGCGTTCTAGTATACATTTCTCTAAAACAAGAGAATTGATATGCAAAAACTATGGAAATTATTAACTCATCATATTTAAGAAATAAGCCAACACTATAATCAATGCCATCAAAATTTAGACTCAATGGTTACAATCAAAAGTGATGTGCCATCTCGAGTATAACTTTCGCTTCGAATATCCTTCAAACAGGATACTGTGGGTAAAAATCGTGAGTATCATCGTGTTTGGTAAGACATTGATAGTTAAACTGCATTTAAATTTTTTCCTTTAGACAAATGTAGTTTTTTTTACAAAAATCAAAGCATTTTAAGATCGTTATTTTTACTGTTTTTCTTAAAAAACAACTTTGTCCTTTTATTTTCATAAAATTTTTTTTGGCAGATCATGACAACCACATGAAACTTTTGAGACCTCTTAGAATGTGAAATTCGAAAAAAAAATATAATTCGATACGCCCTAGTGGACATTGACGGATTGTATGGTGCTCGTTTGGACATATTTTGCAAGTTGGAATTGCAACATTTGTGTGGTAAGTATTTACCTTTCTAATTCCAGGAGTTCGTGAATTGGAAGGAAATTTGTTTTAACCTGGGGACTTGGAACTAGTAGAAGAGCGGATGTCCGCTACAGTTTCAAGTGTCTGATACCGATTTGTAAGGAATGAATCTAAATTTTTCCAAACAGGTATATCTGTTTTGTTTTGAATTGATAGTTCCCAAAGAGCCAATGTTGCATCAGGAAGACGGGAAGAGCACAGGAATACGAAAATCGCATCCCAGTTATCGATAGCAATATCGTACAATTGGAGGGCAGAAATACAACAACATGTTGGATGAATATCAAAAATTTTTGATTTTTCTGCCGGTCTGTCCGACTTGTTGGACATGTGAAAGAATGTTGGTCCAACACGCTGCATTTTTCATTTCTTATAAATTTTCAGCGAGTAAACAACGTTCAATCAGTGCATATAAATTACTAACAAACACTTAATGCACGCGTTTATGTGCTTTAAATAACCACATTTTCCTTTTATTAAAAGAAAAAGATTTCCTTTTCATATCCATCTCTTCCTTTCCTTTCAAAACTTGATCAATTATTAGCGCACCCAAAAATTCTTATGCCATTGCGCCGAAGTGTTCTGCTTGAGAATTTGTAATTAATGATGTCGTCCACCAAGTTAGAGTTTTTTGACTATGTCACGAGCCTCACCTCGAGTTTTCTTATTAAGGTGGAATAATTTTTCCACCGGACTTAATCGAGAATTATTTATGTATATCGCTTGAAACATATCTCGAAATGTTGGCCATGACAAATAATCTCCGCTGAAAGTTTCCGTGTCGCAAGGAGGAAGGTGGAAATTGCTGCTTGGAACTGGAACTTCATTACTTCTTTGATGAGTGAATGATGTATCAGCACTTAATGTTAACTGCTCATTGTATTCGCGATTTTTGAAACACAACGTACATATGTTTCGTAGGAATTACGGTAGCGAGCCTTCATGGTTTCCAGATCGGCGCCTTCATCATCGCTCTGGTCATCCACAACTTCCTTCATACAAGCTTCGTATGCCGTTTTTACTTTCGTCCAAATGGATCTCATTTCCTCCCGATGCACTTCTAAAGAATGACGTGAGAAGGCTGCTACTGGTAGTAAATTGAAATCAGCTTCGAATTCGACGAGAGCATCGGTTAAACTTATAAAAAAACCGAGGGATGTCATTGTAGAAAATCAGTGGAGTGACGAAAGAAGTAGTGCAGGTGGAAACAGATACAATAGTATGGAGTTAGGAATGAAACTACTGAAAACAGCCAAAATTTTGTAAAAAAGATCTATATTAAAGATTCTCCAGAACCAAAATTAGAAATGGGACTAGTTGGCTTAGAAATGAACCGGAGAAGGAGAATCGATTGTAAAAACGATATAAAATATTGGCGAAGAAATGGAAAAAATTAAATTAAAAATGAATCTAGAAATTGAAATTAAACAATCGATATTAAAATGTATCGAAGACGAACGAGAGGAGTGTGAAATGTAACTGTCAATAGTAAAAACAAAAAAACAAAAAATTTCTTTGTTTTTATAGAAATTTAATCAACAAGTTACGCCCAAATTGGATTTGGATGTCCAGCTAAAGAGTCTTGAACTCACGAATTCAATGCGAGAGTACTAATTTATGAATTATAACTCGCAATGGAATGCAATGAATTTAAAAAGTTTTAGTTTGAAAACTAAAAAAAAAACCAAACTGGAAATCAGCAAAAGTGTTGAAATTATTGAAAAGAGTGTAAACTGAATAGTTATACAATATAACTCAGAATATTATTTTAATTTATTCGATAAATTAATTTTGCTTCACGAATTAAATTTGTCTTAAACACACAATGTTTGAATTCGTGATGTTGTTCTTTTCTTTTTTTTTTTTTATTTTAGGACAGAACCTAAACAATCAAAAAATTGATTTAATCGTCACGCAAAATGTTAATTTGAATTAAAAAGCTGGAATTCTGTTTTAGCTTCCTGTGGACTTTATTGATGAAAATAGTTGAAAATATTGTTTGAAATGTTCCTCCTGTTATCCGCTGTTATCCGGTTCGAAGATGGACCAAATTTTTGCTTTAAGAAATGGTTTGAGCTGCAAACTTTGAATAGGATATGTTGAAATACTTGTAGCTCCGTGGAAATGCAAAAAAAAAGAAGGAAGGATTATTATTTGGAAATGTTTCTTTATTGTGAGAGTTTTGATCTTACCGTGGTTGTGGTTTAACAAAAAGTGAGCGTTTTAGTCTTAAGGACAATCGAATTAACCTTACTTAGAATACATACAAATAAAATCTTACAACTACAAGAGCGGCATATAAATTGTGGATCCCAATTCGGCTCTAAGGGCTGCCATCTAGGAAGGAACTCGATCTAATCTGGATTCGACATTTCGCATAAACAAAAGGTAAACACTTATATTTAGGTAAACAGCATTATTTCCAACTAGAGTAAACAATAAAAATTTATTCATCGTTATTTTCAAACAATTCCGCTTTTATTGTGGAATAATTAGGAATATTAGGTTAATATATTTGACGAAAGTTAATAATAATATAATATAATAATACAATTTACGCAAAAACTTAATATACATTGAAAAATATTACATACACTAATGACCAGGTACTATAAATCGCGAGGGCTCAACTGTCATTGGAGGCATAGAATGTCAAAATGACAATTTGCTGCCAAAACAATGATGCTTCTTGTACTATAATACATGAAAACAGAGATATTTCTATTTATGTGTTTTCTTTGAAGTTGGAAATATTTTGCAATATCTTAATATATATAAATCTCGTGTCACAATGTTTGTCCTCAATGGAAACCACTTAACCGATTATAATAAAATTCGCACACCATGTGCAGTTCGATCCAACTTGAGAGATAGGATAGTTTAAATGGGCGGAAGTATATGGGCGTGGCACTATATAATAACTTCTAAACGCCTGGACCGATTTCAATGAAATTTGACATGAAGGTTCAACTGCTCCCAAAATAAAACATAGGCTATAAAAAGTTCCATAAGTTCAATAACTCCTAAACTCCTGGACCGATTACAATGAAATTTGGTATGAAGGTTCAACTGCACCCAAGATAAAGATAGGTAAAAAAGTGGGCGGAAGTATGTGGGCGTGGCACTCTGTAATAACTTCTAAACTCCTCAACCGATTTCCATGAAATTTGGTATGAAGGTTCAACTGCTCCCAAAATAAAACATAGGCAATAAAAAATTCCAAAGACTTCCGCAAGAGGGCGCTTTAAGTAGTGCGTTTTTAAGACGTAATAACTCCTAAGCTCCTGGACCGATTTCAATGAAATTTGATATGAAGGTTCAACTGCACCCAAGATAAAGCATAGGTAAAAAATTTGGCGGAAATATGTGGGCGTGGCACTCTATAATAACTCCTAAACACCTGGACGGATTTAAATTAAATTTGGAATGAAGGTTCGACTGCACCCAAGATAAAACATCAAATATAAAAAAATTCCAAAGACTTCTAAAAGAGGGCGCTTTAAGTAGTGCATTGTTAAGACTCAATAACTCCTAACTGACTTGACCGATTTTATTAAAATTTGGTACGTGAAATAACTTGACTCTACAACAGAATTGAGACTATTTAAATTTCATAAAACTTCAGTGAGAGGGCGCTTTCTTCAATCAACTTTGTTCGGCTCATTCACGTCAAAACGGATGAACCGATTTTGATGAAAATTGACAAGCATTTGTATTTGTGACTGAAATAGACCCTATGCTTTTAAAAGTTCTTTCGACAACAATCAAGCAAAATCGTTCCGAAGTTGAACGAAGACAATCCAAAAATCGAATCGATGCTTACAGAATTTTTTAAAATTGAAATTTATTTGAGATAAAATTGAGAAAAAGACTCTTTATTTTTGAGAAACATTTGTTTTTATTGAAGAAAATTCTTCTCATAGTGAATTTTTTATCAAAATATAGGAAAAAATTTTCATTTCCAAAAAATTTTCCTGTATAAATGAGAATTTTTTTGTGCGAGAAAAATATTTGTCATTATAAGAGACATTGAAATATTTCCATTTCCTAGAAGTGAAGATATATTTCTTCGAAAATTTATTCTAATTGAAGAAAATTTTATTTGAAAAAAGGGAAATTGCTATTATCGAAAATAGAGAAATTTTTCACCGGAGGAAGATATGTGTTTTTTTTCTGAGTGTGGGTGTCCATATTCCTCAGAAACCAGACGTCAGATCGAGATGTTGAAGATGTCATTTTTTGTTTTAATCATGTCTGGCAAGTACAGTTTTACGGAAATTTGACTTAACACTTTCGACGGAAAGAGGGGGCAAAACCCCAAAAAACGATAATTTAAAAAATTTTAAAATTGAATTGATAATTTTAAAAACGTAAAAATGAGAGCAGTTTTCAAAATCGTCCTCTTTCTGTGCTCGAGGATCAACCCCGAGTAACACCGGGTTACATCCGCTAATATACTATATTTTTGAGTTAATTTTATCATTATATTATAATTAACTTTTGTGAAATATTTTAACTTAATACTCCTAATTATTCTAAAATAAGATCGGAATTGTTTTAAAATAAAGACAAACAAATTTTACTTGTTTACTCTAGTTGGAAAATATTGCTGTTTACCTAAATATAAGTATTTACCTTTTATAAAATGTTAAAAATATACAAGTGAAACAACAGAAAAATCCCTTTCTTTTAGTGCAAAACTAACTAGAAAGTGCAAGACCAAAGACAAAAAAATCCCTGTTTCCACTTCTTATGATTACACCACTTGTATTTGACACATCATGCCTCCGTCTTGGCAGCGCAGTCGCTTTTTATAATACCTGGTTTTTATATCATGAACACACACTTAACAATAGCATGATTGAACATGCCAAACGCTCATGCGCTTCGTTGAAATTATGCCGCGCTACTAGTACTCAAGTGATTTAACTTTCCCAAGAATTTTTGAATACTTTATGAGAATCGACAAGTCATTGTGTTGATCGAGGAAGAGTATTCATAATACTCAGAGCCGAAGCTAACTTAACTCTCTTTCACTTAGAGCCATGAGTATTGATTGCCCACAATTGGCGTGAGTGGATTGAATCAGAGTGCCGTGCGTTGAAGGTTGAATGAATATGAATAATTATTTTTTATGAATGTACACTGAATAGCAAAAAAGCGACTCGCTGCAGGTCTCTGATACATACAGAGTCAGGATGCGCACCTACGTCCTCTGCATGCCAGTCTATCACAGTTCCACTGAGCCATTGATAACGATATGATCACTGTAGCACAACATATTGAAAACTGATTATGTTAAATAGTGTCAGAAAATCTTCACATAACATAAAGTTTTTTATAAAATTCTTGTTTTAAGTTAATTAAATATGTTAAAACGTTCATTGCTGTTTCTAAAACGTTTCATTTTACTTTTGTATTTTATAAATTGTGTTTTTATTTTTGTACTAACCTTCCGCGGCCTTGCACGCGATATGTTTTAATATAAGAAACAATGTTTTATGTGATTTGTTGTATTATTGTTCGAAGAGACTTATTTTTCTAATGTATTAAAAATTGAAACTATTTGAAAACTTTTTTAAGTACATTATTTTTGATTGTTTTTCTGATATTAGGAAGAATAAAATTATTGGATGGATTTCCTATCCTAAAAAGACCAAAATATTACGGAACAGTTCTCCATTAGATAATCACGGACGGTTTAAAAGGATTGACCTTGTGCTTGGGTTATTGTCATAGAAAAAAAATGTTCGTATAGGAATTGTAATCGCTTAAACTGGAACGGTAAATCTGAGGGAATCAAAAGGATTCAAGTTATTAAAACATTTTCTCCTTTGCTGGACCTGTCAGAATAATACCCTAAAACAAATTTTTAATGAATTTGGTTACACTAACCGAATTCCATTGCAAAAAAATTCGAAATTAAGTCATCTTTTGTTTTCAGTGCAATGCTCAAGCATGAAGTAAAATTTATGCCTCTATTCAACTGTCAGAACTGTTGTAGCAAAGGTACCAGCTTTCATGTTACCGCGAAGTTGCACTCGAATATTCGTACGCAATTGTACAACTTGCACTTTATGCCAAAACAATGATTTTTTAAAGAAGCTTTTTTAAAATCATCCGAAATTGCCGGAAAAAAACAATATTGTCCGAGCATTACTTCATAAAATGAACTAATATCTCTTTCATTAAAGTTCTGTTACTGTACAAACCTTCAAAAAATAACCAACATAGCTTTTTAAAATAACTAATACTAACCCGATGTAAAAAAAGTTATTGTGTGTTTAAGATTAATTTCATTGTTGTTTCATTTTAACTCGGGAGTCTGGTATAGAAAAGTATATATATTCTTGATAAGGTGTCATCTCGTGAGTCGATTTATTCCGTTCATCCGTCCGTCTGCGTGCTGTCCATAAGCATAGGATAAGAAGGAGTTGAGGTAACTCCATCTTGGTACACATGTTGAAATGGATCCAAGATCTGCACTATTGTATATTTTTCTAACTCACGTTCGGACACGCCCAACTCCCATACAACCCAAAAATTTAAAACTCCATGCATAAGCGTATGTTTGACCAAAAGAGATACAATTTGGTTTGAACTAGTTCTTTCCCGTCAAAAATGACGGGCTCAGTTTTCCGGAAGAAAAAAAACATGAAATATTGACTTTCTTTAAGCTGAATTAGAAATCATCGATGGTTACATATTCGAATTTAAATTGCGCAAATACCAATTTTTAGCTCTAAATATTTTTAAAATACCTTAAAGTAAAAACGGAAACCGTAGTAGGTGCAACGAAAAATGTTTGAAAAATTTTTATAAAACTGAAAATTTCAAAATGAAAAATATATAAAAAGTTTTTGAAGTTTCAATAATTAAAAAAAATACCTAAAAATATGCTATGAAATTTTTCAAAAAAAATCAAGCGGCACTCACATTTTACGGAATTATGTTATAGTAATTCTATATCAAAACTAATAGCATAATTTTCTATTTCTAACGAGCGACCCAACGAACGAGCGCTAGGCGAACGATGTTTTGATTCAATTGAAATATGTATATCTAACGAACTGGCTCGCCAACCCTTACAGCAAGCTTATGCTTCTTACGTTTTTTGAAACTGTTATACACAAGAAGTTCTCAAATTCAGCATTGCAAGATCAAACATTTCCAAAGTTTTCTGAAATTTTTCTATTTTCTTTAAGATTTCTAAAACTTTTGGCTTTGTTTCTTGTTTGCTGGCAATTCTTTTTTTCACTTTGTTTATTTTTAAAATCAGCTGTTCGTGTTTATTTTTTATTTTTTTTGACAAACAATAAATTCCATAATTTTTTTGTTTATGTAAAATTTTCAATTATTTGAATAAATATGAATGCAGTGATTGCAGGTTCATCTGATTGAAGATAGTTCAGGAAAATTGCAAGAGCAAACGAGGAGTTTTACCTTTACAAGCCAAAGCCACCTACACGGAGTGCAGCACTCGTGATTTTATCCATTTTTAAGAAAATGTTTATCAACGAGCGCTGCACAACGATAACGTAGAAGTGCTCGTTTGAATTTGAAGTTACCCTTCGTGATTTGACTCACTGCTAGAAATACAAATTTCACATATTTTAGAGTCTTACGACATCGTTCGCCAGCTGATCAGCTGGTATCGTTGGTTTATTCTGTTCGAATAATATATTTGAAAACAACGAACGAGCAGTGTTTCAAACGAAACGAGTGTTCGGATAGAAATACAGAATGAAGCTATAAGATGAGTTCAAAATAATGTGCGTAATTCCAAAGAATATACAATACATAGAATGCGCATCTAGGCACAAAACGGAAACATTTGTCATTCCAACTCAATGATGCGGGGGGGTAGAAACAAGTCTGAAAGGGAATGTGAGCGGCATAGAATATTTTGAGCGAACCAAACAACTTAAAAAACAAGTTACTTCAAATTTTATCCCTCTAAAAATATGTTCGTATATCCGTTATATGCTGAGAATTTTGGTGCGCTTTTAAATTTCTCGGAAATATTAATGTAATACTTCGAAAAACTACGCTTGAATTCACAATACGAACTAATATTTTATAAAATTTATTTTATTGCCTTGACCATGACAGAATAATAAGGTAGGCTCATATTTTTACGGCTGCTCAAATGTCTAATTTTACACTAACAAAGCTGTGAGGTGCTATAAACGTCAAGCGAAAAGGCAACAACAACAATTAGAAAACTTAAATTCGAACAGCTGCGTTTTGACATCTAGCGCACTTTCTCTCCAATATGCGCCTACCTTGTTATTCTATCATGGCCTTGACGAAGATTTGAAAAGTTTCAAAGTGAGCTGATAACATTATATAATTCAGTTTATTTAATATAAAAAGTAAAGTAGATTCATTTGAGTAAAAAATAAACTACTCAAAATTTATTCCTTCTTTTGATCAATGCAATTTTTAAAAATGAAAGCATTATCCTCTAATTTGGACATCAATTTATTGCATATAAAACCTGTAGTTGAGAAGCACTTCAACACTTGTTGGTTGGATTGTTAAAAAAAAAGAGAATGCTTTCTGAAGATAAAAACAAAAAAAATTACTTTCTTTTACCAAACCTACTGATAAATTGTATTTTTTCTACTATGGGACATTTGCGAGCTTCTCGTTAAAACCTGATGCAATTTGTCTTTGAGACTTGCTCCCTTATCTACCTCAACGAATTCGTCGTTATTATTATAAATATCGATTTTGCACTAAGGCTCATTTTCAACGTTAAGGAGTATGTTTTCGAACTCTTTTCTAATGGCAGTAATACTAGGAGAAAGATTGAAGATAGATAGATAGATATGTTTACGGTGAGCTAATACAGCTCTGACACTGCAGCTTCATGTGGTGCCTATTGTATCATACCTTTTTGTTTAAAGCAGTTCAATTGCTTTAGTTTTTTTTTCAGAAAACATAGTACGTCTGTTCGCGTCCTTTTCTAGTAAAATAATGAAAAATGTCAAACTGAAAGTAATTAAACTGAGAGAGAATGAACTCCAACACTCAATATAAACGAATGATTTTCGTTTATATCATTCATATATCATTTTTCGGTAAAAATCTGAAAAATGTGAAATCTACCTAGTTCGCAACCGCTGTGATGCTCCTCACACCTACCGTTTGACAGTTTACATCTTTTTACCTCATGAAATTCTACTAGTAAAAACTTTGAAAAACTTGAAAGCAGAGAAAATCGAATTTCCCCTCTTTTACACAATTCTCTCAGTAAATGAACGCTTTTCAGGCACTTCAAGTAAAAGTTTTTGAAATATTTCGTTTGCATTCGACTACGCGAATAGACCTAGTATATTTTCGAGGTTAAGATTAGCAAAATGTCTTTGTGTGACTATTTCGCTACCAAGGTTTCTCTTCCTTATATGGAGAAAAGCTGGACATTCAGTGAGAACATGTCTGTTTCTTCTTCCTCGAGGTATAGTCTACAGAGTGAATCGGTGGCGAGATTAATTTTTTGAAGATGTTTCTTTAGTTTACAGTGTCCATTTATAATTCCGGTCATCGCCTTAAGTCTTTTTTCCTTAAGTTGATAAGGAATTTCGATTTAGGTGAAGGTTCTGAAATATTAGTTTAGTGCATATCTATCCTAAACATTTTTTCAAGAATCTTGAGATTCGCGGAGTGAGGTTGTTTTGACGTGCTGTTTGAAGAGATTCTTACCAACACCACAGAACGGTTCCGGTCCTGTAAGTGGTGATTCTACTCCCTGTTTGGCTAGAGAGTCTGCTTCCTATTTCCCGTCAAAGCCACAGTGGGCAGGAATCCACTGTAGGGTAATTTTGTTGTTTTGTGCAGCCATTTCGTTAATAACGTTGACAGTCTCTTACACTAGCTTGGACTTAATAATGGGTGATATCAGAGCTTTAAGGGTAGTTTGACTGTCGGAGAAGACGAAAATCGTTTTTCCCTTAACATTATTCAGACAGTTTAGTCTGATACATCTATTAATGGCAAGGATTTTCGCTTGAAAGATTGTGGTAAGCTGACCTGCACTCAAGAAGTGGCTCTCATTGGAGTGTCCACCAAAGATTCCAGCTCCCGTTCCAGGTCCGTATACCATACAAGGTCGTTTTCAGATGGATTTCGTTTCCGTGTTCCCAGTTAGATCTAGGGGGGATAAGTACGATGAAGTTTTTGTTAAAGCAGCTTTTGGGAAGCATGTCATCTAGGGGCATGCAGAATTCCTTTTCTCGCTTTAGGGTTATAATTGAGGAGAGGTGTCCCTTAAGGGGATGTTTTAGTACAATGCTACCCAGATGGAAAAGTCTGTGCAGGCTGAGCTTCGCTTCCATCTGGATGTGAATGTGGATAGGTATAAGCCCTAAGATGACATTGAGGCCCGCTGTTGGCGTAGACCTGATGCAGCCTGTCATACATATCTCTGCACATCTTTGAACTCGTTCAAACCGCTTGATGGTTGATCATTCTACTTTTTCCCCAAAGAGTTCGCCAGTAAGATTAAGCTTGCGACGTTTTGTAAAAGGAACAATAACTATCTTTTTTGGGTTAACAGAGAGGCCTTCGCTGAGACACCATCTCTGTACTGTGTTCAGTGCTGCTTGTAAAACCTTAGACACTCTACTCTCAAAGCTCCCTCCTATGATGACCGCTACGTCATCGGCATACCCAACCACATCTATTCCAGTTTCTTTAAAATCAACTAGGAGACTATCTATTTCTAGGGACCAAAGCAGGGGTGATAAGACGCCTCCTTGCGGGCATCCCCTGGTTATAGTTGCTTTGAAGGAGACAAGTCTGGATAACTCTACTACTTAGTGTCGTCATAATCCACCTGCTTATAGCTTATTGAGGTTGTTAAGTGTCCTTCTCGTCGACTCATATGTCGTGTTATTGAAGGCTCCTTCGATGTCAAGGGAAGCGATAATATATATTTCCTTGCAGTCGATAGATTTTTCAATAGTCCTTATAAGGTCATTAAATGCTGATTCTGTTGATTTACGCGTTTGATAGGCATGTTGTGCCTTACAAAGTGGATACATTGACAAGGCATTCTCCCTAATGTTTTTGTCAATGATTTTCTCATTGCTTTTCAGTATGAAGGACATAAGGCTGATCGGTCTGAAAGATTTTGGATTACTCTCCGAGCTTATGCCAGCCTTAGGAAGGTATTTTACTATCACTTTTCTCCAAGCTCCGGGTATGTAGCCATAGGCTTTAGCAGCTCAATTCAACTGCAGCTGAATTGTTTTGATAGTAGGGGCACTAAATGTTCTGAACCTTGTTGCAGAAGAGCTGGAAAGATACCATCTCCACCAGCAGATTTGAAGCGTTTGAAAGAGTTAATGGCCCAATTAACTGCTGGTGCATTGCATATTTGTTTACATAATATCCACTTTTCTCTACTTAGCAGATTTGCCTGTTCGTAGTGGTAAGAGTGGTTTGTGGGAGAAGTAAGAGTGGAGAAGTGAGTGTTGAGAAGGAGTTCTAGGGTCTCTTTCTTGGTTTTTGTCTGGTTATCATTCTCATATACTAGACTACCTAAGGATTGACAGTGGTCTGACAGTAGCTAAGATCTTCTGAAGGCGACAGCTCGTAGGAAAATCCTTGATGGAACCACAGAAGTTCCTGAATGAGTCTTTTTTAGCCTTCTTGGTCTCTTTGTTTAAGTTGGTGAGAGATCGGCAGTAGGATTGCCAGTCATTATTGCGCTTAACTCTATGGAAAAGCTTCCATACTCGTTTTCTGAGATCATTGAGGTGGTTGTTCCACCAGGGTGCTTGCCTCTTGAACTTCTTCAGTTTAGGGCGACAGTTATCCTCAAAAGATTGGATGATGGGACATAATCTGCTGAGTATTCTAGTTTGCATATGGTATCAATTCTGAGGGGAAGTTTATCGAGGATGACCTAACCAAGCTGCTCTTTGTAAGAGTTCCAGTTATATACTAGTAGCTAAGGAAAAGTTAAATTTAAGACCATACATATTATTTGGATTAAGTAAAAAATAAGAAACAACTGACAGAATTGTTCTCCGTTGCTTGATCCTTTCCACGAGTTTATTAAACAAGTGATTGCTCCCCGAGTAAAAATTAAAATTTTTTAGCCAAAGCTGTGCAACATTCGTACAACAGGCATACTAAAAGTATACTAAAAGGCATACAACGGCTATACAACAGGCGCTTGCAGGACAATTTGGCTGTACAAATGCTGAACATCGACCAAAGTTGCAGAAAAAGTTAATTTTAACTCGGTTCATTTTAAATGTCAGTTCCACTTAAGCCCCTTAGAGCAAACCGAACAAAACGTTTTTGGATTCTTTCAATACGATCAACATGCACATTGTAGCTTGGGGACCAAACTTGACTTGCGTACTCCAAGTGAGTACGCAGTGGTTGTAATCATGCTATTGAATTCTTTGGCCCAGCGTTTTATAAAACCAAGCATTGAAGACGCTTTTTTACAAATATAATCAATATGAATATTGAACGATAACTTAGAATCCATGCATATACCAAGGACTTTGACAACATTTACACGACTTAAAGCAGTATCTTTTATATTGTAATCAAATATTAATTAATTCCTTTTCGCGAAAAGGTCATAGTTTGGCATTTATCTGGATTTAGAAGCATATTATTTTTAGAACACCAAACTTCAAAGGATTTTAGATCGGTCTGGAGTAGGTCGGAATTATCCTCAGCATTTATTGTTCTGTATATTTTTATATCATCTGCATAAATTAAGAAATGAGAATGTTTAATAATGTGGGTAACATCATTCATTGCTTAAATAAACATAAGTGGACCTAGGTGACTACCTTACGGAACACCTGATTCCGCAACAAATGCAGACGACAAAACCCCTCGAAATTTTAGCTTTGTCGATCTTTGATAAGATCATAAGTCCTTAAATTCATTTTTACATACGTTTCATCGTCCATAACAACACAGAAATTTTTGTTTGCAAGTTTTTTCTCGTACAGTTTTCGTGCCAAAGAAATGCTTTTTGCTGCTTGTTTTTCGTTTCGTTTTTGAACTTTTTTCTTCTTGTACGTCTTAATACCATTTGCACATACCGTAAGAACTATGGTCACTTTCGTCACAATCTACATTGGTTAATGTTGCAGGAAAAATATCAATTAAAACTCCAGGCGACACAGTTGAAACAAATTCGTCTATGTCAGCTTCTATAAAAATATTTCCATGGTATTACTTTGCATTTACACCAATTTAATTACACTTTTTAGCATTAGATATGAGAAGACAATGCCTTATGCCTCGATTTATTTAAAGTCATTTATTCACAAATGTTGCAGAACTCTAACTCGCTAAATTTATAAAAATTTACAACAAACAACACTTCATACACTCACGACTTTCTCCAAACTAAACTGTTCTATGTTTACTTACACGCGTAAACTGCTTTTGTGTATTCGGGGAATAACATGCCAAGTACACATAGCGACATTAAAAAATGTACAATGTGTATGCTAAGTAGACTTAAAAAGCAAAACAAAAATAAATGCCTCTTCTGAAGAATGCTATGTTAACTTAGATTTCAAAAAATTTTACAATTCCCTTATAAACAATACTTATTGTACTTAGTCTTTTTTGGAATGGAAGTTTTTTAAAACTTTAGTCGACAAAATCAAAATAAAATTAATTTATGTATGTATATGTCGGATTATCTTCCATTTTAAAATTCTTTTAATAAAAATTTAAGTTTTGTTTTATTTTTCGAAATTTATTTTTGAACAATTTGAAAATAAAAACGAGGTAGTCTCGATCTCGCCACTCCTGCTCGCTTCCGTATCCAGATAAATTCTATCGAAAAATTCAGTAGTGCCAGTCGATTCCACCCAAGCTTTGACAGAAGTGTCACCGCTTGCCGTTTTATATTAGGGAACGTACAGTACTACGACATATATATGAGAGCATCACAACTTTGAACAGTTTTAAAACTATTACCGTTTTAAAACCGTATTACACTTACTTGATGCAAGACTTTCCAAGTATTATTGTACATCACTTGCTTTTTGTGTTTTACGCAATAGGTTATACAAAGCAACTTGAAAATTTATAACTTGGGCAAGTGTTTTTCAAGCGTGCTTGTATAAGGTTTCCTTTTTGTATTGCATGTAAGCTTAATTCAACCACTATTTCTAAATGGCTGATTGAGCGATTTATTCTTGTAAGAAATTTTTATTTGTTTCCTTTTGTATTTGTCGAGTACTCTTGCACTCAAAAAATATTGAGAACAAAATGCAGAGTGCTTAATAAGAGAAGATCAATTAAATCAATAATTGCAAAATATTATTCTAACTTGTAAATGATGCGCTTTAAAAAACGCTGTTTCCTTAAAAATATTAAAAAACTACTCAAAATAACTTAACCTGCTTGTAATCAGCTGCGAGAAACCTGAGCTAGCCTGCTTTTACGCCGACCTGATCCGATCTGCCTGTTGTTACTCTGCACACTTTGAGCAGGTTTATATAAAATTGTATGAAGCCACTTTTGTCGCACTGGCCTGCCTGTCTGTCTGTCTGAATGGGAACTTGCTATGCACGCAGCCTTAGGCTGTATGCATACTAAACGCCGATTCAGACAGGCAGGCTGAAATCTGTGTGAACAAGCGATATAGATAGCTATTTGCATCTCGTTTGTTCACACTGTCTGTCTGCCTGCCTGTCTGAATCGGCGTTTACTATGCATGCGGCCTTAGGCTCTATGCAAAGTAAAAGCTCGCTTTGGATCTCGCTTGTCTTTGTATCTCGCACAAATTTCAGCCTGCCTGTCCGAATCGGAGTTCACTATGCACGCAACCTTAGGCAGCTTGTTTACACAATATAGCCCTAACCAAAATAGACGATTTGCTCCGTAACGAGCGAAGACGAAAATGTTCGCTTGAATTAGGGATGTCAGTGGGAAAAATACATCGATGTTTTTCTGTGATTCGATGCATCGAAATGTACATCGATATCTTTCGATGCATTGGAGGGCATACATCGATGCATCGATTTGTAGACGATTTTTAAGATTTTACTAAACAACAAAGTATGTTATAAGCAAAATTGAACATAATTTCAAATTAATTACTATACCTGAGCTATTTATTTTTCTAATGGACTATCGAATCATGTCAAAACCGTTTTCGTTAAACCACAATAATCATAAATATTTAAAATTGTAATTCCTCCAAAACAATCCCTAAATTTTTAGGGTTTTTAAAAATCTATATTTTAAAATCTATTCTCAATTTGACTTACTGAGAAAGAGTTATAATAAAAAAACCTGTGAATGCTAGCTTTATTTTTTTGCACAATTTAAAAATAGAATTTGCGGTTCGCTGAACTAGTGATTTCAGTTTTCGATATTCAAAAAACATCGATGCATCGGCTATTCAAACATCGAGTGAAAATTTTTCGATGCATCGAAGCAAAACATCGATATTTTCGATGCATCGATGTTTTTCCGACATCCCTAGCTTGAATGCAATTCAATGTTGTTGCCCAAAATAAGCAAACGTAAACACATCGAAACTGAAAGAAACGGTTTGACGAGACGTTTTGTTCCGTAAGAACCGAACTTTTAGCGTCTCAACTCGTCAGCAACAACAGTGCAGAGAATTTTTACATCAAGTTTTGTTGCATTTTTATCAATTAGTGCAAGAAACAATATTTTAATGAATTTATAGCCATTGTTAGGAATGAACAAGGGATTTATATGCATTTGAAACAGTTGGCAGCTGACCAGTCTACACGAGTTCAAGAGCGTTTCATTTTGGGTTAAATGTCAAAACAGACGTAACGAGTGTATGCCAGCCTGTCTGAATTGGCGTTCACTATGGCGTAGTTAACCTTCACTTTAGCACCAATCTTTTACTACGTTATCTGGCACTATTTACATTTATAAATTATTTTGTGGTGCCCGTGGCATGCAGGTTTAGTGTGTGGCTTAGCATGCTCGGAGCCCGGGTTCGATCCCCAGCCGCGGCGAAATGTTTTTTTCAATAAAAAATTTTTCTGATCGGTCACCACCTCTCTGCAGACAATGGCAAGCCTCAGCGAGTAAATAATGCCATGTAAAGCTTCTTGAGAACATGAGCCGTTCGGAGTCGGCATAAAACATGTAGGTCCAGTTCTCGGTCAATTGTGTGCAAACATTTAATAACACACACAACACAATTGATCATAAGAAACTCGGACAAAGTCCTTTCAAGGGCTGAAATGGCCAATTTGTTGTTGTTTTTTTTTTTAATATTTTTTTGGCATTCTTAAAGATAAACAGAAACTACAAATTTACATTATTTTTTAAGAGGAATATATGTATTAACACCTTCTAAGTCCAATATTTTGAAAATAAATTATGCAATTTTATAGAAAATTAAATGCTTTTAAATGCGGAACTCAAACAAGTTAGAGTTTATTCTGCGGGTGTGTTGAATTCATTTCCCAATCAAAGTGATGGTCGGGACACGCACAAACTTACTTTCCCTACATAAGAAGATAAAACGTTGAAATTCAGTCAAACCATAAGTCTCGTTCTGAAACTTTTTTTATGTGTAAGTCCTAAAAAGTGCAGCAATATTTAACTGAAAGAATGACTCATAAAGGACTGCCATATTTTTTTTATATCTATTTTCAAAGTTTGTGCTGGTTGGGACAAGGAGTTGTGATGGTCGGGACAAGTAAGAAAGTCATACAAATAAGTGCAAATCAAGTAAAAGTTTTATTTAAACTTATTATCCATAAGCAATTTTGCTGTAATAATAAAATTAAAAACTTAACACAAATTCAAAATTCAAACAAAATTTCAAAAAAAATTCTCAAAAAAAAACAAAACTTTTAAAAATGGGCTAGCGATTTTAGTGATCTTCCAGTGTAAAATCACTCAACTAAAGGCTGTTTCTGACTCAAAAGCAGTTTGGTCTTTTTAGTGAAGTTAGCTGTTGTGCCATATGTAGGGTTGCCAACTCTGAATAGTACAAAATCGGGACGGAGCCATCAAAAATGCGGGACTTGGCTGAAAAATGCGGGACAACATTCGATGCAATTTTTTATTTTATTAAATATTTTCTTTTATTCTTTGAGAAATAAAGGGTATCAAAGATGCCATCGCTTGGTTCCTTAATATTGTTTAGATCTCTTTTCAACTCTTGTCCAATTCATGAAAAAACCAAAAAATAAATCCAAATCGATTTAATAAATAAAATGTATGAAAAATAAATGATATAGCCTGTTTCTCAAAAGAGAAGAACATTTTCGCGCATGTTTGAGAATAAGAAAATAATTTGGAGAGTGTTCTTCATTCTGATTGGTCGACAATAAAAATTAAATTGAATATTCTCTGAGCAGAAAAATAAATGAAGAAAATTTAATGTATAGTATATTCCTGAATTTAAATTTACACCGGAAGTACTGATTTTTATTTTTGAAAATCAACCAATAAAAATTAAAAAAAATGTGCGTTAAAAAAATATTTTGTCATCCGTAATTTCACTTCACAATTTTTTCTTAAGAAAATAATTTATTTTTTATTTTATTTCTCTCTCAAGATGCAGGTTGCTGCAGGCCGTCGGTGCAACACCGTACTTGTGCGATCATTTGTTCTAAATGTTTGCGCATTTAAATATAAAGAAAAACAGTAAAAAACATTAAAAAAAAGCATAAAGTTCAGCGAACAGTACAAAAAGAGCAAGAAACTCTCTTGAAAGAAATTTCTCACTGCGCATCGGAAAATGAAACTAAAAAATGTTCTTCTCTTTTGAAACGAGCTATAAATTTATTTTGATAATAAAATTAAACGGTTTAGGAAACTGTGTTTCAAGTCGAATTGGAAATTTATATACAAACAATCTTAAGTTCTCAAATGCAGGACAAAAGGTGTCCCGCAAGGGGTCGTCGCGGGACGCTAAAAAATTAGCTGAAATGCGGGACGTCCCGTGAAATTCGGGACAGTTGGGAACCCTAGCCATATGCTATACTGTTGCAACTGAGGGCCCGCAATTGATGTTTTTTGTGAAGGTATGGGATAGGTTGTACGTGGTCTCACGTGCGTTGAAGCTTTTTACGGTGTACATCAATATCTGCTTTAGAAATAAAAAATATATGCATTCCAATGTCTTTGGACCTTAAATAACACTGTCTTACATATAACGAAAAGTTGTTTGTACTTTGAATGCCACTATCCTTTTCTCATGTAAAATCGGTCGCTAATTCCGAAAAAAAAAATTGCTTTTTTTTCTGTCACTCCGTTTTCGAGATATTGCCCACTGTAGGGTTTTCAACGAAAAAAAAAAGTTGGTTCCACTTAATTGCATATATCTCCAGAACCAACAACAGTAATCAAACAAATGATATATCAAATAAAAGCTAATAAAATTTCTTACAAACAATGCAAACACTATTTTTTGGTCGAGTTGTTAGTTTTGGCGGAATAAATTCAAATTTCGGGGATTTTTTTTATTTTTCAGAAAAATTTCCAAAAAAAGACAAAATAGTTGCAAATTTCGTTAAGAAATCAAAATATTTTATTACTTTTGATATTTTTTACTAAAAGCCTTTAGTTTTCCAAAAAAAATAAGCTATTGTTGAAGAAAATCTATTGAGAAATGAAAAAGTTGTGATTAATGGAACGAAATCACCCAAATTGTGTGATTATCAATTTATGCTAGAATTCTTGTTTTGTCGTTAATTTAATTCGGGATCGGTTTCTCTGATGAGAAACCAACAATAGTCGCCCATCATTCCTTCGTTCCAAAATCCTTGGTACCGATTCTCAATTGCTTTCATCTGTTGGTGAAATCTTTCCCCATGCTCGTCGCTCTCGTCACCGAGATTCTTCGGAAAAAAATTCAAATGGGAGTGCAGAAAGTGAATTTTCAGAGACATATTTACGCCCATTTTTTTATAGTTCTTGAGCAACTCGTTGACTATTTTCTCGTAAGATTCACTTTAATTGTTCCCGAGGAAGCTAGAAGCAGTCGTCCTAAAAGAATCCCACGCCGCTGCCTCAACTGGTGACCAGAGGCGTTCCTAGGCTTGGTGTCACCCGGGGCGGATAACCATGGTGTCACCCCTATAAGAAATTTCTAAATGCAATTAGAAACCAATTTGATGAGATTTTGTGTTTTTATAATTTCCTTTATGTTTTCCGAAAAAAACAACAGATAACAAACAATAACAAATTGTTAAAAAAACAAAAAAAAATTTCACATTTTGAAAACTTTTTGTTTTTATTGTAATAAAATGCGATTTTAAAGAATTAAATAACTGTTATTTGAACTTTTTTGGTTGCAAGCTATAGTAAGCGCCGCAGGCAAAAATTTTGTATTAAAATCGCGCGATTTTAAATCATTTAATTTATAAAAAATCGCCTGCACCGAAAAATTTTACCACTCAATTTGTAATAAAAATATTTTATTTTTTACAATTTAAATGATTAAAAAGAGGGTTAAAAGTTATAATTGCTGGCGAAACATTTTTATTGAAAATGTCGTGATTGTTAAATTTAACAAAAATTGCAAAAATGGTTGAAATTGGTCAGTTTCTAAGGGTACTTTCATTGGGTACTTTTCTTATATTGATTTTTTACATTATTTTGTATGGGAGATGCATGCCAAAGTTGGCCGATCTTAATAAAATTTGGTCAGACGGCAATTAGAGAAATTGATGTGCACACAAAATGGTAGAAATTGATAAGACCTTAGGGGTACCTCCCTAGGACGTATATTTAAATTTTACATAATTTTGTATGGAAGGTACGTACAAAAGTAACCCGATCCTAACGAAACTCAGTGAGAATGCTAGACATATAGATAATAGATGTTTATTGAAAATTACAGAAATTAGTAAGACTTTCTTTTTTATCCTGCATAATTTTCTTGTTTATGAAAAGGTACAGATAATATTTTGAAAGTCAAAAGTTAATACTTCAAATATAATTTCAAAAAAGTTTCGCTAAATCCAAGAATCCGTTTTTTTTTTTGTTTTTGTTAAAGATTTTAAAGATATGTTAAAAAATCTCTTCAATTTTATATAACTTAATAATTTGGTTCAATATTCTAAAATTAAGAAAAACCAAAAAAAAATTTTGTAACTATTTGCGTGCCATTTCGATGCATTAAAAGTGAGCTGTCCTAAATACTGGCATTTCTTACTTTAAGAGTTGCAATATTTGAAATAATCTCATCGAAATCAGTAATATTGATTTCAAGCTCGTTTGCAATGAATAAAAAAGTAAGATCGGAAACTCTGGCCTGTCCCATGGAATACCTTGGAAGTTCAATGGAAGTCCAAGTAAGTCTGTATTAATTTAAGGTTTGAAAAACTCCTTTCGCATGAAGCTACTGATAAACAAATTGTAGAAAATAATTTCAATGCTAATGAAATATTTGGCGAAATTTCCAAAAAGGACCACTCGACAATGAAAGTGAGCATTTCTAATGCTGTCTAATTGTTGGCGCTTTCGAAATCGATTTGTGCTGCATTTATGTGCCTACGTAGCATCGCAAGCAATTTCAACAATTAGCTCCTTTTCTGAAATTTCGTCGTAAGCTGCTACCAAATTTGGAACACTTAACATGGACTCATTTGCGTTGTGATACAAAAAGTTTTCGGATTTTACAGCTCGAAACGTTTTCGCAATGTTTCCTTCTCTTTGCTTAGACTTGCAAGCAGAATTTTATATTTTGAAACAGCAATTACATTTTTTACCGTAAAGTATTTTATCACTTTTTCTGTTTGTGAGAGAAATAAAAAAAATCGAAATGGTGTCACCCCTAAAATGGTGGTACCCGGGGCGGACCGCACCCCCGCCCCCCCTAGGAACGCCTCTGCTGGTGACAATAGTTCTGCGAATTGAAGATCGCTTAACACCTTTTTATTTGCGATACAACGAAGACACCTTCTTTTATCTTGGCATCAGAAAGATTTGGAAAAATCGTTTTCAAATATGTGAATGCTTCGCTTTCTTTGTCTAACGCCTTGACAAAGTTTTTCATAAGTCCAAGTTTCATGTGCAGCGGTGAGAGAATTATGTTTTCTTTTTGACGAGTGGAACGTTTTTGACGTTGCTCTCTCCAACTTTCGACTCAATTCTTTCTGCCCAGTCCTTTTTGTAATAGTGGTTTACCAACAACGTGGTGTACCAACGACTTTGATATCAGAATATATTTTCCAGTCGTGTTATTCATATTTAATACTGCCATCAATAAACAAACGCCACTCTTTGGGAATGTACGGCTGACCGAAGGTATTAAATAAGCCAGGAATGACTACGCAATAGCAGATATTGTCATTCTTTGTAAAGTGTATAGCAAACGGTTTTTCACGATTTCTGAAGTATGTCACCTTAACATTGGGTCTCAAAAAGGTGAATTGTTGCATACGAGAAGATTCCACCAACAGATGAAAGCAATTGAGAATCGGTACCAAGGATTTTGGGACGAAGGAATGATGGGCGACTATTGTTGGTTTCTCATCAGAGAAACCGATCCCGAATTAAATAAACGACACAACAAGAATTGTAATCAGTTTGAATTACTGAATGATAAATAAAAATTATTTACAATGTAAATAACATTATAAATGATTTAATGCAACAATAAAAATTATTAATAATAATTATATACAATTTAAATAATGTAAAAATAATGTAAATTATTAAAAGAACAATAAAAATGAAGAATATATGATTTTATTACAACAACCTTAAGTTCTCATTTTTTTTTATGGCAATAAACTAAGTCCAAATGCATAAATTGATAATCACAAAATTTGGGTGATTTCGTTCCATTAATCACAACTTTTTCATTTCTCAATAGATTTTCTTAAACAATAGCTTATTTTTTTTGGAAAACTAAAGGCTTTTAGTAAAAAATATCAAAAGTAATAAAATATTTTGATTTCTTAACGAAATTTGCAACTATTTTGTCTTTTTTTGGAAATTTTTCTGAAACATAAAAAAAATCCCCGAAATTTGAATTTATTCCGCCAAAACTAACAGCTCGACCAAAAAATAGTGTTTGCATTGTTTGTAAGAAATTTTATTAGCTTTTATTTGATATATCATTTATTTGATTACTGTTGTTGGTTCTGAAGATATATGCAATTAAGTGGAACCAACTTTTTTTTTTCGTTGAAAACCCTACAGTGGGCAATATCTCGAAAACGGAGTGACAGAAAAAAAAGCAATTTTTTTTTCGGAATTAGCGACCGATTTTACATGAGAAAAGGATAGTGGCATTCAAAGTACATATTGGCTGTAAACCAGTGTAATCAAAGCAATTCCAGCTGTTTATTATTGACTTCCTGGTCATTATAGCTAACCACAGTTAGGTCATTAGTTAACCGGTCTAGGCCGACAATAAAATACGCTAAACCTACTTTTCAAAAACAAAAAAACCTTATATTGTAAATGGGCGTCTCCGTGGGCATATGACTCCCAATTTTTGAACACACCTTAGTTTTGGTATAAAATACATACATACAAAATTTAATTTCTCTTTGACAAACACAACCTTATTTATTGAGTTTTAAACTTTTTGGTTTGTATGGGAGGTAGGCGTGTTCGTTGGCGGATGACGTCCATTTTTCAAAACCATCTTTGTCTTGTCATAAAAAACATACGTGCCAAATTTTAGCTCTGTAGGTTAAACAAAGGCTTATATATTGCGTTTTCAATTTTTGGGTTGTATGGGAGATGGGCGTGTCCGTGAGCGGATGACGTCCATTTTCGAAGGCATCTTTGTGTTGATATAAAACACATACATATCAAATTTTATTATTGTAGGCTTATTATGAGCTGAGTTATGCAGTTTTAAATTTTTGCGTTGTACGGGAGGTAGGCGTGTCCGTGGGCGGATTCCAAAAATATTCAATAGTGCAGATCATTGGGTGCCTGTGACCATGTGTACCAAGTTTCATCTAATTATCTCAACTCCTTCTTCTTATTCTGTGTTTACGGACAACACACAGACGGACGGACATAGATAGCTCGACTCACGTGGTGATGCTGATCAAGAATATATATACTTTTCTATACCGGACTCGCTTCGTTCTATGCGTTACAAACGTTTGCACAAAGTTAATATACCCTCACCTTTTAGGTTTAGGGTATAAAAAATATAACCACTTAATGTATGAACATCATGTTATGGAGAGATTTGTACAGCCTTGAAAAGGTGCACCTCACAAATGTCTTATGAAACATTTCATATTGGCAGAAACCTCTCGTGAAGTAATTTTTGTGATGGTCGGGACAGAATTAAAAGTCCAATTAGGTATTCTGTTGAGTTCTCACAAATACAAAATTAAGCCAAAGCTCATAGTTCATAGTTCACTCTTACTTTGCAATGGTTTTTTGCTTACTCACATGTAAATTTTTAAGTTAGTAAAAACTTATGTCTATTTATTGTTACGGTCGGGACAAGGCTTCAGAAGACGAAACATTTTATATAACCTTACCATTTTAGGATATATTTTCTGCAGAAATGTAAGTTGTATTATCTTAATATGTTTTTTATAAACACACGTTGCAATTGTAAAATAAAATTGAGGAAAATAGCGTCGCCAACTTTAGAAAAATAATGTAAATCACCTCCTAAGAAAGTCGTCAGTGCTTTTACTATTCTACTGAAAGCAATTTAAAACCGGATTTTTATATTAACGTGGCGATATGTTCAATACATTATTAAGTGACACGACATTGATCTGAAATCTTGAAAAAATTTCATTTAGATCTAATAATCACAGGAATTATAAAAAACCATATTTTCAGACAGCTGGTTCAGGAGCGTGGTTGAAAGGGTTTAAACAATTATTATGTATTAATTTTTTTTACTTTTTTTTCTTTTTTCAATGCCCATTTTGCCTGTTTTTTCTTTTTTAGAGCCACAAAAGCCAGGCATTCAGGTTCCTGGATTCAAAATCCACACATGCTTACAGGGTATCTAGTTACTGACCTCGTTATGCAAATAATTACTTACCATTCCCCAATGGACATTATTAGCTGGAACGATAATATTTTCAAAATTTTTTTTTCAGCACTAAATTGGGCTATAATATATAAATTTATTTTTGACCAAAATTAAGCTATAACATAAATAAATACACAACATGGAAATTAAATCTAACTACATATTTATGTTGCTCATAATGTTAATTTTTGTGTATTGGACTTTATATTTAAGCATTCGGAGTGCCATCGAATATTATGAAATTAAATATTTCTAATTGATTTCCACCTCCGAAGTAGCAAACACGAAGACGTTAGCCCGCAGGAAAAGTTTCCAAAAGCGCTTATGTTTATGTTTCTGCTAGGAATATCGATTATGTCCTTAATTATCTTCGAAAATAAGTTTATTACTATATGAATGTACAAATATTTCAAGAATTTACTTTATGTGATTCTGGAATTTCTTCTGGTGCTCGATGTATAACTGTTCCATTGATATATAACATATTGGCTGCATGTTCTTCAGGTAATGTAATTTTTTGATATGAAAAACTCGCTTCTCTCTCCATACGCTTAACAATTTCCTGACATATATCGCTGGTACTTACACTAAGAACGTCTGGACCGGCCATTGTAACGAAATATTTCAAACGTTTATTCCCAGGAACCTATGAATTCAAACTGTATGTTTGACAATAACGAAGAATATTATTTATCAAAGCAAAAATACCTTTATTGGAGTGCATGGATATTCCGGAAAAGCCATGGCAACCGCTCTAGCACCGTCTTCATTGGTATATCTGGAGATGCCAATGAAAAATTCTCGACCTTTATAGAGAAATTATTGTTTAAAAAATTGTTGAATATTGTAAACTATTTGAAATCACCGGTAAATAATACGTCCCCTCCATCAAGTTGGGCATTTGGGTTTTCTATTTCAATCACTGGAATGTCTAACTCTTTCTTTAACATAATTTTCATGCTGTCATCCTGTAATTTATGAATGATTAGTACCAAGAATTATCTTCGCATTCTTATTTTATATTAGCTGTGGTTTTTACAAAGCGAGTTGTAAAAAAACGACCGCTAATCATATGAATATTCGCTTAAATAACACAGGAAAGTGTTAGTCGCTTAAAAGTTTGCCGACCAAACGAAAAAAAATGTTTCCAAGTTATGTTTCAATAAATGTGGAAATTTCCTATCAAGGTGGCAAGTGTAACTTATTGACAGTCAAGATTGAATAAATATACTCATTGTATATTGTATTTATCATAGTAGAATAAATAAGCTATATGCAGCGCTCATGATAGAATAATTTAACCAAGTAGTGTTGACAAATGTTGATTCTCTCAGCTACAAGTAAACGAACCCTTGTCAAAAACAGCTGTTCGTTGTTATATTCGTTGGCCACATTCAGCTGTGTCAACTGTTGTGACACCAACACATCGGGGAGCGCTATTATCGGTATTGAAGTTTCAGAAAAATTGTCAAGTTTATGAAATATCAAGCTTTGTATCAAATACGAATGGAAAGTTGGCAACTGTTGAGTACGCTGAACGTGACCAGTGAAAATTAATTGTATGCTATGACGGATTGTGAGCGCTCTCTTTCTTGTTATACTTTTTGACAAAAGTCCGTTTCCAACAGAAACGTCAATACTACCTTGGAGTAATTATATCATGTGCAGCGCTAATTGTGCTATCTTCTCAGTACTGCCGATTTTGTCAAAATCAGCTGTGTGTCCAGGGCCGAATTAAGGTTGGTGGGGCCATGAGCCCAGTTATTGGTGAGAGCCCCTTACAATGAATGTAAACAGTTAGTTGAACAAAAACGTATGCAGTCATTATTATTGATTTAATTATATCATTTTTATAATGTTTAAATATTGAATTAGAAAAATCGTTATTTTTAATATAAATATCGTTAATGACAATCATCAGAATAGTATGAGTGGTTATTATTTAGAAGTTTTACGAGATTTAATCGAAGCGAACACTTCAATAACATTTTCGAAAGATAAATCACGAATAATGTCAATTTCTGCGCTAAGAATCATGAGGCTGGTAAGACGTTTTTTCCCCATACTCGTACGCAATCTATTTTTGAGCAGTTTCATTTTAGAGAATGATCTCTCTCCACTAAAATTGGTTACCATTTCAGTACATATTTACAAAAGTTGAGCGAAGATTTTTTTCCATTCTTATGCGATAAAGAAGTTGTGCTCCAGATTCTGCGATTTTTCGTTCAAAGAGCCTTACAAGCTCGGCGAGTTCGGTAACGAACCAGTTCATTACCAAGAGTCGATTCTACATCTTCTGGGCAATAATCAACAAGATTTTTCGCTTTTGCGTTTAACTCTTGAGTTGTAATCGTTTGAAGATCAAATTAAAAATCCGAACCTTTCGCAAACTTCAAACTTCAACTTCATATACTGTGATTCTTTTTGATAAAGACGTGGTCAGCGAGTCCACAACTGGAAGAAAAGCTACAACGCGGAATTTAACTTTTGGTGACAGCGGGACACAGGACCTTTTTTGTCTTATTAAGAATTATTAAAATTTTTGACAATTAAAATGAAATAACTATATTAAAATATAAGACACTTTATATACCTCGTTTAGTCGTTGCGTAAATTCACGAAACAACGATTTGCGCACTTTTAAATTCGAACAACAACTGATGCGTGAACAACGACCAGATAATAGCTGCGTTTTTTCCAACATCCTAATCTGGATTTAGAGTTGGTTTGCAACTCTGTAAGCTAATACAGCTAGATAGCGTTGCAAAAAAACGTAAGAAATGTCAACATTGTCAGAAATTATTTACAAAACAAAAAGTCAGCAAATTAATTATTTTCATGTGGCTTAATATAATCAGATGCAATGGAACTGGTTGTCGACAACGCTTAATCCCTACTACGAAGGCAATGCTTTGGGGAAGATAATTATTGATGGACGTTTCATTTTGTACATCTTACATCGTTGGCTGTTTGATGTCAAAATTACTGGAAATATTGATCCTGCCAGCATCGAAAGCATACAGCAACATATCGACAATGAGGTGCACTGAATACATGCTCTTTAGACGGCGTAGAGACACCAGATTGTCAAGAAGAGTTGGAACAAAAAGAACGAGCAACAAATTTTATTTATATTATTGATAAATTTATTGCAAAAATTAAATTAAATGCTTTTTCAAGCGTAGCACATTTCAGCGAACAATGTGTTTATTTGTTTTTTAGCAGCATCGTTTATTTTATCACTTAATTTTGCAGCGAAACGATTGGTCAAACCATTCTGATGCAGTGTAAAGTGACGACAAAGTTGAATAACGCTGTTCACTTCGTTGGCTGTGCTGCGATGTTCCTTAACCAGAAGTAGTCAAGGAACAATTTTGTGCAATTTATTTATTTATTATTTTTTAAGGACATGTTTCAGCAAGTGCTGTTATGTCCTTGGCAAATGTTTGCTGCACATCTGCTTCTTCTGCTGAAGCCTTGATCCAGTCTAGTGACACCGCCCAGTTGTTCTGCAGCTCATGGAATGTTATTTGTAAGTCAGTATCTTCAATAGATGAAAGTGTTTTCGTGCTTTTAATTGCACAAGACCCATAGAAGTAAGAAATATAGATATTAATATATTTATTTATTTTACTTCTATGACAAGACTGCATCTTCCAATTTTATTGCGCTGTCAAAGTGAAACATTTTACGTCTTCTGTTTTTTTTTTTTGGTTCGGTTTTACGTTATACGTTATAAAATTATACTATTTCATCAAATCACGGAATCAAAAGTGTTGTGTTATTATATTATTAACAACATTTGCGTTTTGACATGGAAATAGTGCGCTTTTGGTACGAAATGAAGAATAGTAGTAATGAAATATGGTTAATAGCAACACTAAAAGTATTAAAAGTAGCAAAAAGTTTACTACTATTACGAGATCATTTGGCTTCAATCTGAATATAGCACCTTCAAAATAGATGCATCCTCTATTTTTGACATTGGAACTCGTAAAAGCCTGTTGTGCTCGCACTCCCATCAAACGTCATAGCTATTAAATGCTCGTCTGGCACAGAACAATTTTTTTATTGAAAAAATTTTTCTCCGCGACTGGGGATCGAACTCGGGCTCCGAGCGGGCTAAGCCACACACTTCACTTGCACGCCACGGTCACCGCCGCCAATCAGTGAGGGTAAAAAATAGCGTATCTTATTCCTTCGAAGTTACATCTGGTATTCCCCAAGGCAGTCATCTGGGGCCCCATTTATTTTTAATTTTCATCAATGATCCTCCCAGGGTCATACGACACTCCCAATGCCTTCTTTTTGTCGATGACCTTTACATTTTTCGGCCAATTAAATCGAACGGGGATGCTAGTCTTCTTCAAACGGACTTAGGCTCAAGTTTTACTTGGTGCGAGCTGAATAAATTGCCACTCAACGTTTCCAAATGCCAATGCCTCTCTTTCTGTAGATTATCTATACCATTAATTAATTCATATTTTATTAACTCTTGTCTTGTTGAACGAGTAAGCTCGAAGAAAGATCTAGGTATCCTTCTAGACCCTCGCTTTAACGTCAAAAACCATATTTATTTCATCATTAATAAATCAAACTCAATGCTTGCTCAAATCGTAGTTTTGTTCGCTAATTCGGCCTCATCTTGAATACTGCTCAGTCCTATGTAACCCAACCTCTCTCACCCAAACGCTGAGAATTGAAAGAGTCCAAAGAAAATTCACAAGGTATGTGATTTTTTAATTCAATTGGAACCTCCAACAGCCGATACAATACTCTACCAGATGTGCCTTAATTGACATCAGTTCCCTCGAATCAAGACGTAAGATGCAGTCCATTACTTTTATCCGTGACCTGGTTCTTCACCACATCCAATGCCCAACTCTACTCTGTAAGCTATATTTTGTAACCCCGCCCCGCCAACAATTTGTTCATATAAAAAGCACTATAATAGTGAAACAGGTTCTGGTCCAGGCTAACATGGTCAACCTTTCCATAGCAATAACAACTATAACAGTTTGAGCGATATAGTGCACGGAGCAGGACGCTTGTCTTTTATATATTAAGATTTGTGAATTTTCGGAAAATAAATAAAAACCATGTGCAAAACAATCGGACCAAAAAGACAAAGTAGAAAAGGTTACTACTTAAACGGAATTCTACGTCTACACTAACGATAATATCGAAACTGTTTTTTTTTTTTAGTTCAGGTTAACCGTTGGGATTGGTATTTTTGAACATTCTCTTTACTTCATCGCAAAGGTGTACAATGAGGTTGCAAACTGCTGAATTTAGGGGAGCGTTTAACTACTTGGGAACTTTGTACAACAATTATTCGCTGACAATGTAGGACGATTGCCTCATACTCGTTTCATTATTTTGTTGGAACTAAATTAATGGAAGTAGATGTGGTTTTCAGGAGACCACCTCTGCGTGGTGTCTCCTCGAAACGTCAAAACTATCGCCCGACAATCTTGGCGGCTAATTTGAGCGGTGGGCTTCCTTTGGCCATCAAGCAAAGTTTGTGCGTTGGGTTTGAAGACCACCACGTAATAAAATATTTCAATGAAAAGTTTAAGAATAATTAAAAGAATGATCCCAAAATCTTATGACGACTACCACAAACGAAAGATTGATAATGATTTACGGATATGCACCTGGAATGTCCGCACCAACTGATTGATATCTTGGAGATATCTGAATTGTTTAAAACCGCCGGAGGTGAATTGATAAGATGCATGCATCAACTCATCAGCAGAATATGCTCGACGATTGGAATCTCATACCAAAACACTGTTTGGACCTTATCAGTGTGGCTTTCGTCCTGGCAAGTCCACCATAGAAACCCTCGAAAATCAAATCGACACCCATCATCTCTTTGTTGATTACAAAGCTGCGTTCGATAGCTCATTCGGGATTGCCTGTACGCAACAATGTCTGAGTTCGGTATACCTGCGAAGTTGATAAGGCTGTTCGTCAAGGTAGGAAACGACCTCTCCGAAACCTTTACCGAACGAGGTTTCAGACAAGCCAAACCGCTATCATGCGATCTCTTCAATTTCATCATTGAGGGGATCCTACGAAAGGCAGGTGTACATCGCTATGGAACCTTATATTACAAAGGTGTTCAGCTTCTTGCGTATGCTGATGATATCGATATTATCCGCAGAACCAAAAGAGATGTAACTGCTGCTTTCACCGCTATCGAAAAGGAATCAGCCAAAGTTGGTTGGACGGTGAACGAGGGCAAAATAAAATATATACTGTCTGCAAATAGGGAAGCGTGGCGTCTAGGCTCCCATGTTACAGCAGGCAAATATAACTTTGAAGTTGTCAAAGAGTTTACATACCTTGGCACCGCCGCACAGTGTGAAATTTTCGCATTCTAGCGGAACTTAATTACAAATCTTACTGATCTGCATCCACTGTAACCCAATTTGACAGGAAATATAATTTTTTTGTTATAGCAACGCAAATTTTGAGTGTTTTGATTTCCTTATAAAATGAGGATATAAGAGAATAAAGATATACAAAAAATGTCCTTTCTTCCTCAACAATTTTAGCGTTTTAAATATTTTTTAATAATTTAAGTATTCTTTGCTTACAGCACACATTGTATTTTTCATGTTTTTTACTTGCATTGCTTAATATTAAAATTATTAATGTATATTAAATAAACTTTAATCGTTATCTGATAAAATTTTTCTCAGATACAGAAATTAAAAAAAATATATCCGGAGGGGCAAAAAGAAGCACGAGAGTACCTTTTTTTCTGGTTTTAATATAATCAAAAAAACAGGAAATAAAAAAAAGAGCTTGTCTACACGTGTCTACAATTTTAAAACTCTGTCCAAAGTGCAAACATGCTTATTTTTTTTTTTGGTTTTTTTTAACCTGAGAAGGAAACAAGCAAAAAAGTATAAAAAAATGAAAAAAAATAAAATCTACTTATAAACGCGTAAAGTGTAAATATTTTAGATTCCAAATACTTGTAAACTTTTTTCAGAATTGCAATAGATTAGAAACAAGAATATTCAATAATTGTTACAAGAAATAAAAAAAAAAATCCGTATTTGATTTTTTTGATTGTAAACTTTGACTTTGATCACTTGTGGCAAAATATATATTGCAAATACATAGCAATATTATGCAAAAAAAACGGTTTGGATTATTAAGAGCTGAAAAAAACAATTTTGTCCAGGGAACACCAACATAATTTTTATAATTAAGTTCCGCTAGAATCCGTATATTTCACACTGTGCGCCGTAAACAGCAACAACAATGTCAGCCTGGAGATTAAGCAAAGAATAACAATTGCTAATAGGTGCTACTACGGACTAAGTAAGCAATTAGGTTCCAGAGTCCTCTCTCGATCGACAAAACTAACAATCTACAAGACGCTCATCATGCCTGTGCTTCTCTATGGCGCTGAGGCATGGGTGGTATCGCAAACAGATGCAACCGCTCTGGGATGTTCGAGAGAAAAGTTCTTCGCAAAATCTTTGGTCCTGTTCAAGTTGGCGACGACTATCGCAATCGAATGAACCACGAACTGTAGGAGCTCTTCGACGACATTGACTTAGTTCAGCGTGTAACAATTCAGCGACTACGATGGCTGGGTAAAGATGAAGAAGCTCCAGCGAAAAAGGTGTTTGAGGTGAAAGCCGAGAGTCGACGACGAAAAGGAAGAGCATGCCTCCGATGGATTGACAAGCCGAGGAAGCCTTAACTGCGCTTGGTGAAAGAGACTGGAGACGGCGCGCGGCTGATAAAGTCGGCCGTAACCCGACCACATAAGTAAGTAATTTTGGATAATACAATCTACAACTTTTAATTGCTTAGTAATGTAAATTAAAGTTTGGGTTTTGATTAATAATGACTTACCTCGTTATAATATATATGTATAAAGCTTATTCTAAAACTAACCTCATTTTGACGCATTTGATTGTCCGATTTGCCAACAAGAGCGACTCCGTTACATATCACTGCTGTATTTTCTACAAACACACCTTCCGGCAGTAAATCATCTGGGGGAAGTTCAATTACATCCAAACCAATTTCACGCAACAAACTATATATAGCTGCAAAGTATAATCAAAATATCATAAAAATATCATCCACTTTACTTCACATAAGCTTCGTGCTGTTTCTTTGCAAGTTCCACATCAAACTCTTCACACGTTTTGAAAGAAGGCGAAATCCTAAGAGAGAGAATATATTAAATGGACATGCATATCATATTTTTGATTAATTTTTCATTTTGAGCCATTATTGCTATTCTATATTATTGCTATATTATTGCTTTCGTGCACGAAAATTCAATTTTAGAATTCCAAAATAACAAGGAGTTTTTATATAATTTCCTATCAAAATCCTATACTGAGGGTTTTCAATGTAAAAAATGGTAAAAAAGAGAGTTCAAGTTTGAGAGAGTAATTCTGGCAAAAGTGTGAAACTGCTAAAAATCAGTTGTTTACAAGTAATGGAAATATTCAAATGAACTATAATAAATCGATATTAGATGGAAATATTCAAATGTTCTTTGAAATAAATGAAAAATATTGGAATGGAAACTAGAAACTGTTAAATTGTGCTAAAACTGAATGTAAATGTTAATTCAATAACTGAATGTTATCGAGGAGCGTTACCGTACTTTTTCGATTTTCTCTGTTTTGTGTGTTTTTTTTTTTTTACTTTCACACTTTTGACAGTTTTACCATTTTAGTTCAGAAAATCCGTGAACAGATATTGCCTGAAAAAGTTTCAAATTAGCCTTTGTTGATCTTATTGAATGAACAAAAATGTTTTGAAACGACACGTTTTGACCTTTACAGTGTTTAAATGGTGTTTAATAATAAAACACGCTGTGAGGTTTTTTAATTTTTTTAAGGAAAAACTCTAAAAATACGACGTGTTTTGGCTCCGAAAACCATATTGACAGCTGTGGATTCTACACTGAGAAAATTACATTTTCACTACTAGCAGAAACGTGCTATTTAGAAAACGTTTAACCCAGTTTTTGCACCTCTAACGTTTATTTTTATTTTAAAAACGCATATTTTAAAATGAGCTGCTTAAACGTTCGTTTGATTTTCTAAAATTAACATGTTAAAATTAGCTTTTAAGACATTCGTATGATATTTTAAAATTAACATTTTAAAAAGAGATTTTAATTGCCTCGATTGCCTACACGTAGCAAATGAAACTAATCACCTTTAACGAAGTTCAAGTTTAGTCGAGCTTGCTAGCGGTCGAGTTTAATACTCAACACTCAAGCGTACAATCCCTGACGAAACGAGCAAGAATTTTTTTATTTAAAACACATTTATTTTTGATACATTTTGATGGATTGTTTTTAAGATTCTAAGCGCGAACTTATTTCGAGGGTGTTGCCGCTCTTAATGTCATTTTCTTTCATAATTTTTTTGTTTCTCTTTAGTTAGTAATAAAACGATCTTAGACAAGTGAACACGCGCCTTTTTTATTATACCCCCACGCGTACTGCGTAAGGGGTATATTAATTTTGTCACGACGTATGTAACGGCCATAAGGAGGCGTGGTAGGTATAGAAAAGTATATATATTCTTGCTCAGCATCACCACCTGAGTTGATTTAGCCATGTCCGTCTGTCTGTCTGTCTGTCTGTGGACACGATTACAGCCGTAATTTTGAAGCTATCGCGCTGAAATTCGATATTTAAGCTTTTTTCTTAAAAACTAAGATCAAGTTCGAGAATGGGCTAAATCGGATGAAAACCACGCCTACCTCCCATACAACCCCAATAATGAAAACTTCATAAAGAAGCAAATATTTAAGCTACAAAACTTAAATTCGGTATTTGAATAATTTATGTCAAAACTGAGGTGTGCTCGAAAAATGGGCGTGATCCACTTACTAACACGCCCACCTCCCATACAACTCTAATATTGAAAACTATATAAATAGGCTTCTGTCGAAGCTACAAAATTAAAATAAGATATTTATTATTTTTGTACAAAAATTGAGACGTGTAAGAAAAATGGGCGTCATCCACTAACGAACACGCCCACCTTCCATATAACCCCAAAATTTAAAACTCTAAAAAACGGCTTCACTTTAAGCTACAGGAAAAAAATTTGATACGTTTGTATTTTATATCAAAACTAAATTGTGGAAAAGAGTGGGCGTCATCCGCATGCGAATACACCCACCTCCCATATAACCTTTTAAAGTGAAAACTCAATAAATGGGATAATATTTAAGCAACAGACCTGAAATTGGGTATTTTTGTATATTATAACAAAAGTGAGGCGTGTTAGAAAAAATTGGTATGAACCACTCAAGAACACGCCCACCTCCCATGCAACCCCTAATTGAAAACTTTCCATGAAAACAATTTGATATGAATGTATTGTAGACGTCATCAAAATAGTAAAATTTTTTGAAATCTCATACAAAAATAGCTACAATTTAAGATATTGTACCATTACGAATCGGCCGTGGGGGTATTTTTACTTCGGCTGAGTCGAAGATATTTGTGGTAACCGTGGCATGCAGGTTAAGTGTGTGGCTTAGCATGCTCGGAGCCCGGGTTCGATCCCCAGCCGCGGCGAAAAGTTTTTTAAAAAAAATTTTTCTGATCGGTCACCACCTCTGCAGACAATGGCAAACCTCAGAGAGTAAATAATGCCATGTAAAGCTTCTTGAGAACATGAGCCGTTCGGAGTCGGCATAAAACATGTAGGTCCAGTTCTCGGTCAATTGTGTGCAAACATTTAATAACACACACAACACAATTGAGCATAAGAAGCTCGGTCAAAGTCCTTTCAAGGGCTGAAATGGCCAATTTGTTTTTTTTTTTTTGAGTCGAAGATATACCTTACTAGTTTTATTTAATTTTACATATCGAAATCTTTTCGCCTGATATTCGTTTTGTTATTCAAGTTTTCAATAAATATTTATTTAGTCGAAGAAAAATCATTAAAAGCATTTTTGTATGAAATATTTTTCGTATGCATTTAGTTGCTAATGCTAGCGTTTAGGCAACAACAACAAAAAACACGCATTAACGGAATACTGCAATTGTTGTGCTTGTATTAACCAAACAAATTTATGCAAAGCAAAGCAAAAAAAGTCAAGGGCAACTGAACAGTTAATTTTGTGTCAAAGAATTTGCAGAACTTGATTGAAAATTAAACACTTGAAAATTCGAGACTCAGCGCGAAATGCTATCAAACGATATTTAGCAGCAAGCAATATAGAAGCGAAATTTAAATCTGATTTCGAATTGGTACAAAGTCAGCTAGGTCTTCTCAAGGAGCAATGGTCGCGGTTTAACCAAGCTCAAGATGAAGTGGAAATGTCATGTGGGCCAGAGACTCAACAAGGAGAGGAAAAGGAACGAATACAGACTGAAACTTGGTACATGGAGGCGCTTGCAAATTTAAACCGTATTGCAAAATCTCTTGCTCTTGGAAAAATATAGTGTCCGACCGATTATTCGGCTTCGGCTTCGGTAATCGGCATAATCGGCCAATATTTTAATCTTCGGCTTCGGCCGAAATAGCCGATTATTTTTGCCGAATATTTTTGCCTTGCTAAACAATTTTTGTCATAAGTTTTTTGAATTATTCAGTAAACATTTGAAATATTTTCATTGTTCGTTTTGTGTTTCTCTTCTTTTCTGTTCTTTCATGAGTTGGTGTTCACTCTTTGAAAATTTTATTCAAATGATAAATGCAGCGAGTCCGACGTGACGTTTTTGCTTTTGTTATGGACTGAAATATGAAAACCGAGTTAACGCTAGAATTTTTCTGCCAGATTTCAGTTAGTATTACATTTCTGTAGCTTTTCTCAACTGTATCGAAAATATATTCAATTTTTTCTATTTTATCCTGACGTCAATAATTTAATTACAGAAAAATCCGAATTTTGCAGAAAAACTCTTGCGTTTAACTCGAATTTAATGATTTCAGTAAGTTTTTTGTATTGAAATGAATTTAAGGGTGGTTAATTTTTAAGGGCCGCTGTTGATTTTGAATAAAACACAAACTATTCAGAAAATTACTGTCATGGTTCAATTATGTATGAAACAAAATATCGGCCAAACGGCTGCCGCGACCTCGGCGGCACACCTCCATCCGATGGTCCAAATTTTCGATGACGCTGAGGCATAATTGAGGTTCTATGCCATTAATGTGCCGACTAATCTCATCCTTGAATTGTTGCTCTTGAATTGTTGCTGGCTTATCGACGTACACCTTTTCTTTTAAATAACCCCAAAGAAAGAAATCCAACGGTGTCAAATCACATGATCTTGACGGCCAATTGACATCGCCACCACGTGAGATAATACGGCCATTGAATTTGTCGCGCAAAAGTCATTGTTTCGTTAGCTGTGTGGCAAGTGGTACCGTCCTGTTGAAACCACATATTGTCTACATTTATATCTACTAATTCGGGCCTTAAAAAGTTCGTTATCATCTCACGATAGCGAACAACATTCACAGTAACTGCCTGACCGGCCTCATTTTGGAATAAATACGGCCCGATGATGCCGCCAGCCCATAAACCGCACCAAACCGTCACTCTTTGTGGGTGCAATGGTTTTTCGACAATCACTCTTGGATTATCATTCGCCCAAATGCGGCAATTCTGCTTATTGACGAATCCTACTTACTTACTTAGATGGCGCTTACAACCGTTGGTCGGTTTTGGCCTGGTCTAAGAATTTGCGCCAGCCTCTTTTGTCGTGCGCTTGCTGGCGCCAGTTGGAAATTCCAAGCGTCGTCAGGTTATCCAATGCCTGGTCTTTCCAACGGAGATGCGGTCTTCCTCGTCTGCGTTGGCCACCGCTGGGTACCGAATCCAATATTTTTTTCGCTGGAGCTTCGTCGTTCATTCTCTCGACATGACCTAGCCAGCGAATCCGCTCTATTTTAATACGCTTGACTATATCGATGTCGGCATATAGCTCATACAACTCGTGGTTCCATCGTATTCGGTACTCGCCATTGACGCAGATTGGACCATAGATCTTGCGAAGGATTTTTCTCTCGAACGCTCCCAAAGTCCTTTCATCAGAGCTGCTCAACGTCCAGGTTTGTTATGCGTATAGTAGGACGGGCATGATTATTGACTTATAGAGCGTCAATTTTGTTCGTCGAGGGAGAGCTCTGCTTCTCAATTGCCTACTGAGCCCAAAGTAACACCTGTTGGCAAGAGTTATCCTTCGTTTAATCTCAATACTGATATCGTTGGAGGAGTTAATACTGGATCCCAGGTAAACAAAGTCCTTCACTACCTCAAAGGAGGTGTTGTCAACAGTGACGTGGTTTCCAAGACGCTGGGACTGTTTGTTTGTTGACACGAGATACTTAGTTTTATCTGCGTCACTGGTGGTGTTGTACAGTGTATCACTGCAAGACCCATTCGACTCGACTCTTTTTCTAGCCTGGAGAATGCTGCACTGACTTCGCGCGTATTTTGGCCAATGATGTCAATATCATCAGCATACGCCAGCAGCATAACGCTCTTATAGAAAATTGTGCCGCTGCGTCTCAGGTCAGCAGCTCGGATGATCTTCTCCATTACTATATTAAAGAAGTCGCACGATAAGGAATCACCTTGTCTGAAACCTCGCTTGGTATCGAACGGAAGGGAGAGGTCCTTCCCGATTTTCACTGCGCTGGTGGTGTTGTACAGTGTCATCCTGCAAAGACGTATTAGCTTGGCAGGAATACCAAATTCAGACATGATGGAGTATAGGTGACTCCTTATTGGACTGTCGAAGGCGGCTTTGAAATCGACAAAGAGATGGTGCGTGTCGATTTGTTTTTCGAGGGTCTTTTCCAAGATTTGTCGGAGCGTGAAGATCTGGTCAATGGTGGACTTTCCAGGTCTGAAGCCACACTGATAAGGTCCAATCAGTTGGTTGACCATGGGCTTCAGTCTTTCACACAATACGCTCGACAGGACCTTATATGCGATATTTAGAAGGCTAATCCCACGGTAGTTGGCGCAAATGGTGGGATCGCCTTTCTTGTGGATTGGGCAGAGCACACTGAGGTTCCAATCATCTGGAATGCATTCTTCCGACCATATTCTGCATAGAAGTCTGTGAATGCATTTAAACAGAGCTTCACCAACGGTCTTAAACAGCTCAGCCGGTAGACCATCGGCTCCTGCGGCTTTGTTGTTTTTAAGCCGAGCTATAGCTCTTAAGACCTCGTTATAGTCGGGCAGCGGAACTTCAACGCTGTCATCCATGATTGGGGTTTCCGGGATATCATCTCCACTGGCGGGATTGTTGTCAACGTCGCCATTTAAAAGACTAGAGAAGTGTTCCCTCCATAGCATCAGTGTACTCTGGATATCTGTCACTAGATTCCCATTCTCATCCTTGCAGGAAGAGGCTCCGGTCTTAAAACCTTCGGCCAGGCGTCTTATTTTTTCGAAAAATTTTCGAGTCTCATTCCTGTCGCCATGCATCTCAATTTTCTCGCACTCACGCATTTCCGCCTCTCGTTTTTTTCGCCTGAAAATGCGTCTCTCTTCCCTCCTCTTCTCTCGGTATCGCTCCATAACAGCACGCGTTACAACCGACTGCAGGGTGGCTTTGTAGGCGATGTCCTTCTCTGCAGTGGCGTCGCGACACTCCTGGTCGTGCCACTGGTTTCGGCGAGGGCGGTGGTAGCCTATCACCTCTTCGGCAGCCGTACGCATAGAGTGGGATATGTGCGTCCACTGTCCGCATATATCGTCGATCGGAGGAGTGCTTTCTTGAAGCAGGAGTGAGAGTCGATTAGCGAAGGCTTCGGCCGTCCGTTTTGACTGCAGCTTATCGACGTCTAGCTTTCTTTGTGTAGGATTGCGAGCATTCTTAGCTGCGCACAGACGTGTGCGGATCTTGGCTGCGACAAGATAATGATCCGAGTCTATGTTAGCACCACGGATCGTGCGTACGTCTAGTACACTGGAAGAGTGCCTTCCGTCAATCAAAACGTGATCAATTTGGTTGCATGTGTTTTGATCAGGGGACAGCCAAGTGGCCTTATGAATATTGAGATGCTTGAATCTAGTGCTACTAACGACCATGTTTCGTGCTGCGGCGAAGTCAATCAACCTCATTCCGTTATCGGATGTGTTGTCGTGGAGGCTGAACTTTCCGACTGTTGGACCAAATATGTTTTCCTTACCCACCTTGGCGTTGAAGTCACCAAGCACGATTTTTATGTCATGACGGGGGCAGCGCTCGTATGCGTCTTCAAGGCGCTCGTAAAAACTTTCTTTGGTCTCGTCGTCTTTTTCTTCTGTCTGAGCGTGCGCACATATTAGGCTTATGTTAAAAAATTTTGCCTTGAAGCGGATTATGGCAAGTCGTTCGTTCACAGGAGTGAATCGCAGGACATGATGCCGTATTCTCTTACCAACTACAAATCCGCATCCAAACTCGTGCTTCTCCGCATGGCCGCTGTAGTAGATATCACAGGATGCTTGCCGTAAGCAACCCTGTCCCTTCCATCGCATTTCTTGGATTGCAGTGATATCAGAATTATATCTTTCCAAGATATAAATCAGTTGGATAGAGGCACCATCCCAATTTAGGGTTCGGACATTCCAGGTGCCTATCCGTAAATCATTATCAGTTTTTCGTTTGCGGTAGTCGTCATCAGATTTGGGGATCATTCTTTTATTTATTCTTAAACTTTTCATTGAAATGGTTTTATTACATGGTGTGCTTCAAACCCAACGCACAACCTTTGCTTGATGGCCAAAGGAAGCCCGCCGCTCAGATTCGCCGCCAAAGTTTATCGGGCGATAGTACTTTGACGTTACCAGGAGACACCACGCGGAGGTTTGAGTCGACTTGAGACGATTTCGACATGGATAATGCTGGCCTCGCCAGGTTGAGGCAGTCAGACACGTTGCCATGTGAAGATCGCCCCCTTATCTCCCAACGAATTGACGAATCCACTGAGGTGAAAATGTGCCTCATCACTGAACATGATTTTCTTCGAAAATTGATCATCCACTGTTGCCATTTCTTGAATAACTTTAACGCGTGGCTCAATTGTGTATCTTTCTATGGTTCAAATTGAGTTAGTCTGAAATTGAGAAATGCCAAATGAAATGCAGAAAAAACTTGACGTTAAGGTGTGGTTCACATTCAAAATCGGCCCTTAACAAAAGCAAAGAATCGATGTTATAATTTTTTTTACTTGAAAACATTTGTTTCTTATTCGGCTTCGGCCTTCGGGCGATTATTTCCATTATAGGTCTGTTTCCGTACGCACTTCAAGTAAAGTTCGAGTAAAGTTCGGGTAATAGAGAGTAATTTGATTATTTGTCAAAATGAGAAAATTTGTCAAAAAGTACGGAAACGCTTTCAAGTAAGTTTCGAGCACAACACCTGTTTTTTGAAAACAATAAAATTTAATTGCTGTGTTTCTGTATTTAAAACGTTTTCGTAAGCGTTGATTTGTTAATTTTAACTATTTTTATTAATTTTCTAACCAATTGCATACATTTTGTTCGCAATACAATGCAATAATTATCAAAATATCACTTTGACAATCAGCTGTTTGAAGCTAGAGATTCGTGCTCGAAGAAATTTTTCAAGTAAAGTTCGAGTAATAGAGAGCCACAAAAAGTGACATTTTGCTTGTTCTTCTTCTCTCTCGAGCTGGAAAAATGTGTACGGAAACGCTTTCGAGTAACTTCAAGTTACTTGAAGTGAGTACGGAAACAGACCTTATGCCGAAGAATCGGCTTGGCTTCGGCTTCGGCAAAAATTCACGTTCGGTCGGACACTAGAAAAATATAAAACTTTTGGAAAAATTGCAATAAGTCAACCCATTTTTTATTTCAAAGATAAATGCCATGTCAGCAACAGACGCTATACTTTTTTTATTTTTTATAACACTTAGACTTTTAAGAACTTTCCCAACCAACCAAAATGCTTGAGAATAATATTATAACAAGCTTAGCAACATAAGCCTTAAGCTTGAAAAAAGCTTGAGAATCTATTGAAAAAGTATATCACAGTAATTGTAGAAAAATCAAAACGGAACCCTTGTGATAATATTACTCAAGCAAGATTGCTATAAGCTTGTTCTTGCAATTGTAGAAGAAGCTTATAAAATAATATTATATCAATAAATGTATAGAAAAGCTTACTATCCTCAATAGTTTTATAAGCTTTTTCTCGCAATTGTAAAATAAGCTTAAAAAATACTATTTTTAGTTTTTTTTTCGATAGTTTTTTTTAAGCTATTTCTTGCATCTGTAGAATTAACCTTAAAGTATTGTTTTATTAACATAGCATAGATTATGTTTGCATATGTACACACATAAATATACAGCTGCAACTGTGGATAGTCTCATCTTAAATATCTTCAAATTCAATAATAAATTGTATGTTCAACAAAACAATGTATTTTATTTGACAGAAAAAAAAATGGAAAGAGATTCGATTGTATAAAACAACTGATTCTCAATCATACTTAATAAAGTATTGTTATATATAAGTGTTTTTTAAGCATACTTTAGAAACAGTTATGTATATCAAGCGTTTCTCAAACACGATTGAGAATTCATTATGATTTATCTTTCTATCAAGCTTGTTAAAAGTGATATTGAGAAATGCTTATAACCCAGTGTATTTATTAAGCTTATTCTCAAGTACAATAGCCTTTCGCTTTTCAAATGGTCGGTTGGGTTGCCATTCACTTTACCACACATATCTTCAATACTTACATGGTTTTCATAAAATCTCCAAAAAAAATATTGAATAATAAATTAAATTTTAAGATGAGTTTTTTTAATGTTTTGTTTTAATTTTTAAAATTTTTACAAGAAATATCAACAAAAACAAAATTAGAGATAATGCCAAAATTTTAAGTAAATATATAAACAAAGGTACCCCTGCAGCAGCAAAAGGTAGTTGCATGTACATTGCGTGTAATAATTATAACAATCTGTGGATGTAACAGTCGTTATAGATTCCTTGATAATATTCTAATGTTCCTTAAATCAGCCCGTGCATCACGATCAGCTAGCATATTTCTCGCAATTAACTTGACTTTTGAAAAAACTTCTTTGATGGGATTCATCTAGTTATAACTAGTGATATAAGTTTTAATATATTTTGTTCAAACAGCTATTTACACAAGAAATATGTAATACTTTTCGATTACATATTAATAATTCAATAAAAATCTAAAAAACTCTTTTTCTTGGCTGAGGTTTAATTTGAAATGGAAAAAGTTTTTTTTGAAATGGAAAAAGTTTTATTTGAAATGGAAAAAGTTTTTTTTGAAATGGAAAAGTTTAATTTGATTTGGAAAAAGTTTAATTTGAAATGCAAAAAGGTTGAATTTGAAGTTAAAAACCTGTAGCTAGTCGAATTTGTATTGAAGATTCATTTACCCTTCACATTTTCCACTATAACTTCACTATAACTTCATTTGCTTTCATTCATTTGCATTTTTCATTTTATAATGAAGATTCATTTACCCTTCCACTATAACTTCTCGTTGGAAAGGTAATGAAACGTAAAAAAATAAAAATTGTGAAAATGAAAAAAAAAAATAGTGTCTGTTGCTGGCATCACATTAAATTTTGAAATTACAAATGGGTTGACTTTTTGCAATTTTTTTAAGTTTTGTATTTTTCCATTAAAATAGACAAAATAACCTTTCCGATGATACCCTATTTAAGTAAATCGAATATAAATTCACAGAGCTACGTTGACTCAAAATAGACCCTATTTTGGCATATGCATGGCTGTGAGCCCGGAAAAAAAATGTCTTTAAATCTCTTTTCTACTCACTAAATCAGTTTCATAAAAAAAATTTGAGCCAAATCGGAGATGGTAAGTGTGACTTTTGTTAAACTGATAAAAATTTAGTAAAGAACAAAATTAAAAAATAGGAAATTTTAACTAGTTATAAACATTGTATTTTTTTTTGCTCGAAATGGCAACAAAACGTTCTTATGCAAAGCCTTGTATACACCATGAAGTTTTACAAGACAGCAAAAATGATCTTTTGTCATAAATTTTAAGTGTAGAGAGGATTTTATTGAACAATTTTTTCAAAGATTAATAAAAAAAAATCAAGTGAATATTGAAAATTTTGGCAAAACTTAGGAGAAGCTGATGTTGGCGCATGCGAAACTGTCGACCCGAATATGCAAGCAGCATATCACGCAACTTTAGATGGCCAGGCGTGGTTATCGTTGTAACGTTGGTCTCATACCACGATTAAGAGGAGGCTCAAAGAAGAAAATTACAACCAAGTAACTATTTCTCAAACCAAAGGTTGGGACATTTTGTTGATCATCCAGTTGAAGATGCTAACAAATGGGTTTCATTGGAGAAACTTATTAAACCTATTGTTTGATTTCAAGTCATAAATAAAGATTACATTTTATTCACTATTTTTTTTTTTCAAAGTGTTAAAAATATATTGACTGAGACTCATTGACGAAATAACATGGAAGTTAGAAGACAAAGGACTTAAATCCACTGGCTAGACAGGAAGGGCATGAAATTTCGGATTTTTCATGACCAATCTAAACAGGCTCAATGGAAAATTTAACGCCTCAGAGGTGAACAAAATGAGTATTATGAAGCGAAAGTTTTTTGGTTGCCAATTTCCCAAAAGGAATATTTGGCTTGGACAATGAACCATGTGGTCAACAAGATAGCTGTGTTGATGACGACTAACTACGACCAGAAATTCAGCAGCATACATCGACAACCTTACAATGCCTTGCTGCGACCTTTCATATATCAAAACCAGCAATTAGTCGCCATCTCAAGGCAATTGGAAAAGTAAAAAACTCAATCGATGGGTTCACATGAGCTAAAAGAAAGAAATAAAATCCTCAGATTTCAGGTTTACTTCATTGATGATGCGACATAAGGTAGAACCGTTTTTGAACATAATAGTCACTTGTGACGAAAAATGGATCGTATATGATAATAGAAAACGTTCTGGGCAATGGTTGGATCGCAGAGAAGCTGCCAAGAGCGGGACTCACTCAAAGAAGGCCATGATGATTGTTTTATTTATTTATTTATTTATTTATTTATTTATTTATTGGCCAAACCAGGCAATTTACTTAATCTAATAGTTTTTGTGTATTTTTATTTTTATTTCTTTTCTCTCTCTCCTTTCCTTGTTTTTGAGTTCAACGATATGCAATTCGATGTGGGCGTAATTCGCCCACCTGAACTACATGATAAAACATGTCTAAAAGAAAAGGCAAGAAGAATAGAACAATTAGGGGTTATATTGCAATGCTTAGGTCTATGTTTTAAACATTATAATTTTAATTTATACAGTTATTCTACACCTGCTGAAACAAGGAGATAGAAAAGGGACCAGGAGAGGGTTCACTTCGATGTGACATTTGGCAGAGATGGTAAATGAATATTTAGGGTGAGAAAAACGATTTGGAAGGGAACGCTTGAAAATGGATTTGGACATGGGGAGTATATAGTGCTCACTGACATTATTAAATATTCTACAACATCTATTTATGGGTTCGTTAAATGCGTAAATGGTGTTGTGATGAGATTCTTTTAACAATTTTGTATATCTAGTTCTCCTTATTGGTTAATTAAATACAACTTTATTCGAAATGCATTCACTGTCGATGTTTCCATTAATAACATCAAATATAAAGCATGAACAAAGTAATATTCTTCTTAACGAAAGCGTCATTATATTCAACATTTTCAGTCTAATTTCATATGGTGGTAAGTTTCTATAGTCCCGGGGATCGTACGAATCTCTCAAGGCAAAAAGCAAAAATTATCTCTGAATTGATTCAAGTCTTTCACTACGCACTTCAAAAGCTGGGTTCCAAACAATCCAGCAATATTCAAGAATAGGACGCACTAATGTGCAGTATAAGGTTTTAGTTACCCATAAATTCTTGAACTTTTTTGCACGTCTTTTAATGAATCCAAACAGTTTGTTTGCCCTGGATATGATATGATCATAGTGAAGGTTAACGCGCAACTTGTTATCTAGGATTACTCCAAGATCTGAAATGTGATTGACCCTGTTAAGTTCCACCGCATGAAGCATATAACTGCTGCAAGTTTTTTGGGTTTTACGGGAGAAACTTAAGTTTGAGTTTTGTGGTCTTCTGAAGCCGTTGTCCTATTCTTTTGAAAAACGAATTTGTTTTTGAAATAGAGCTTGAAACAAATTCATTTAAATTAAACACAACTGTTCTTAAAGTTAAATTTAAAACAAGGGTTTTTGTTTTTAAAACAATGTTTTTAAATAAGAAAACAAATTTAAAAGAAAAATTTTTAAATTTAAAACAAATGTTTTAAAGCATAATTTTTTTCGATGCCATTTTTTAATTTTTTCCGAGTTTTTGATGACAGATTCGTAATCAGCGACCCTTGGGACTCTCCGAATACCGAATCTCAACTCCTTTCAATGAAGTTTGCATTTCCAATATTTCAATATTGAAAAACTGAATTAGTTTTTATTTTATTTTATGTTCGATATTTTTCAAACCAATGAAAATTCAAAAAATGTCAAAGAAAGTTTCAGGAAATAATGAATGAAAAAAAATTGAAAGCAGTGTATAGTTGAAATTTAAACACAATTGTTTTAAATTTTGTTTTGTAGAAACGCAAAGGCGCAAAATTTATATTGTAAAAATTTTTGTTTAATTTTAAAGTATGTTTTTTTTCTCAGTGTACGAGTTTTTTTTCAAAATGGAATTTTTAATTTACCAACACGTTGGCAACGACTATAGATGTAAACACTGAATATTATCAAAAATAAACACATTTCGTTCGGAAATAACCGAGTTTTTCTTAACCCTTTAAAATCCGACATTTTGTGTGAAACTACATGATATTAATAAACCCTTGTTAAGTTTGCCGTTGAGTTGAGTGTTAACTCTGTATCCAAACCTGGTGACATACATACGTGAAGTCGCTGTTTAAACTAAAGTTTAAAAGTACTTTTCCATCACCCAAAAGAGTTGTGTCCACTGATTTAATAGAGACCGTGCGGTATCAAGACGTCTCTACTTCTACTGACCTTATTCCGCTAGACATCTCAAAAAGATCTTATGAAAATATCCCAAAATATGTAAGAATTTTGCAACTGTATTTCCAAAAAAATGTGTTATGCGTTAAGGGGGTTATTTCAGTTCGATTGGATAAGATTTTGTTTGATTGAGAATTCAATTAAAAACATCCGTTTTCATTATCCATGTTGTGAATTCTGAATATGGAATTTTAGTTATACACTGAGAAAAAAAACATACTTTAAAATTAAACAAAACATTTTTAAATAGAAATTTTAAACCTTTGCGTACAAAACAAAATTTTAAAAATGTGTGTTTAATTTTCAACTATATAAAAAACAACTATTTCAACTAAAAACTCATTTCTTTTTTTTTAATTTTCTCTTCTTATTTCTTTGTAAAAAACTAAAAGAATAGCTATCTGAACACAATGACAATTTTTGAACTTTTGATCATAAGATAAAATAAAAACATTGTTTTAAAAACAAAAAAAGTGTGCGTGTCAGCTCCGACGCGCGATTGGAGTTTACTTCTTATCGATTGCCTTGGAATTTGATAAAATCATGTACAATAGTCAAATTGGGTAAATATATAAACTCATAATTTATAAACAGTTAACATTATTAATTTCATAGCCAATATGTAATGTCGTTAGCAAAAACTAAGGCAATAAAATTGAAATAACTAAACTCGAAACGTGAAAGTCTGAAATAATAATTTTTTACAAATCGTGATGATTGAACCATGTCTAGACGTCCCCAATGTTCTTCTAAAAACTAAATCTAAATTAAGTTCATCGCCCAAAAATTTTATTTTAATATGAAATCCATTAAAGTTTCTATCACAATAGACCTCAGATAGACCCGTTACATCCGCTTGACCACAGAATCATCCATTTATGTCCAAATATTTCATAGAATCCATAAAAGTGACAAGGACCTCAGAAAATCCTATTGCATCCGAAAGCCCTACTGTTTAATAACTGCTTCCGGAATAATTCTAGTTTGGGGCCCACGCCCCATTCTTTTTTTTTATGTATTTTGGTCTCCTTAACGCAATGGTGCAAGAAAAAAGGTCGCTCTCTTATGGTTTGGGAGATACAATTCATCAAAAATGCAAAATTTCAGTTAAAATATATGCCGTTTTTGTATGGAAATATGCTTCATGAATGTTTATTTGTAATTTTATTTATTTGCAAGTAAACCAAAGTTTGAAGCAAAGCAAACTGATACACCTATAAGGGGTGGTTTGGTGGTCGACCCCCTCCTTCTCATCTCTCATCCCCTCCCTCCTTGGAGTTAAAAACGTTATAAAAGGTAAATCAAATGTTTATAAAAATTTTACGAAGTGTTTAGGTACATAAAATTAAAAAAAAAAACAAATTGGCCATCCAGCCTTTGAAAGGACTATGACCGAGCTTCTTATGTTGACCGAGAACTGGACCAACATGTTTTATACCGACTCCGGACGGCTAAAGTTCATGTTCTCAAGAAGCTTCACATGGCATTATTTACTCTCTGAGGTTTGCCATTGTCTGCAGAGAGGTGGTGACCGATCAGAAAAATTTTTTATTTAAAAAACTTTTCGCCACGGCTGGGGATCGAACCCGGGCTCCGAGCATGCTAAGCCACACACTTAACCTGCATGCCACGGTCACCACATATAAAAACCAGGTATGTAAAATTATGATTGATAAAAAAGTTATTTTGAAGCATAAGTAATTAGCGCCAATGGCGGCAACAAATTTTTATAAGAAATCCCCAATTTTTTTATTAAAAATTTTTCATAGTTTTCACTGATAGTATAAGACGAAGGAAACGTTATGTTTAATGAGTAATAAGCGCCGCAGGCGAAAAATTGTTTTAAAAAATCGCGCGATTCAGCGCAGTCATCTGTTGTGAGTGCACCTAGGTGAGATATGTTTAAGTTGAATTGGTTGCTATGTGAAGCGTTTTTAAAGTTGTCAAGTTGATGAAATGTAAAGCTATGTACTATTTATTTATAGCCCTTTTTACTGTTACTATAATTTATACTATAACACTATTTTTAATTTTTAAGTGCATAGATTTTTCATGTGCATATTTTTGATTTTTAAGTACTAACATGATATCTAATATTAAACTGCACAAATTATAACGGCTGTTTTCATAAAAATTGATGAGCCATAACCGTTTTAACATAAACGTTCAATAGCGACAAAAACCTCTTTTAAAGGCTTCTTAAATCAGAAACCTTCAATAAACCCTTCCCTACAAGAAATGGATAACCGAAACTCCAATACATTCACATACATTTTTTTTGTTTACGATCACATTCTCATATTCATTTCAATGTCAAAATTTTTAAAACAACGGAAAAAATTTAACCTTGTGGCAAATGCATATGAAAAAAAGAGAAGGTATTATAATTTAAACGAATGTCAAATTTTCACATTCAAATTGTATTTAATAATTAATTTTCATTGTGCTGCGCACGTTTGGCATTTTTTGAATTAAAATTAAATAAGTAAAGAAATTTGTAATAATGAACATAATATGAAAATAGATAAAAATTAAATATAACATTAAATACTTTCTAGCTCTAGCACCAGCACTCAGCTGCAACAGCGCTAACACCGGCACTAGTACCAGCACCAGCACTAGCACTAGCTCTAGCACTAGCCTAGCACCAGCACTCAGCTGCAAAAGCGCCAGCTCTAAGACCAGCACTAGCTCTAGCACTAGCACCAGCACTCAGCTGCAACAGCATCAGCACTTGTACCAACACCAGCACTAAATCTAGCACCAGCTCTCAGCTGCAACAGCACCAGCGCTAACACCAGCACCAGCTCTAGCTCTAGCACCAGAACTCAGCTGCAACAGCATCAGCACTAGTACCAACACCAGCGCTGCATCTAGCACCAGCACTCAGCTGCAACAGCATCAGTACTAGTACCAACACCAGCGCTGCCTCTAGCAACAGCTCTCAGCTGCAACAGCACCAGTGTTAACACCAGCACCAGCTCTAGCTCTAGAACCAGCACTCAGCTGCAACAGCAGCAGCACTAGTACCAACACCAGCGCTGCCTCTAGCACCAGCTCTCAGCTGCAACAGCACCAGCGCTAACACCAGCACTAGTACCAGCACTAGCACTAGCTCTAGCGGCAGCACTCAGCTGCAACAGCATCAGTAATAACACCAACACTAGTACCAGCAATAGTTATAGCGCTAACACCAGCACTAGTACCAGCACCAGCACTAGCTCTAGAACCAGCACTTGAACTAACAGCAGCACTAGCTCTAGAACAAGCACTCAGCTGCAACATCATCAGTACTAACACCAGTACTAGTACCAGCAATAGCTTTAGCAGTAGCCGCAGCACTTAGCTGCAAAAGCGCCAGCTCTAACACCAGCACTAGCACTAGCTCTAGCACCAGCACTCAGCTGCAAAAGCGCCAGCTCAAAGACCAGCACTAGCACCAGCACTCAGCTGCAAAAGCGCCAGCTCTAACACCAGAACTAGCTCTAGCACTAGCACCAAAACTCAGCTGCAACAGCATCAGCACTTGTACCAACACCAGCACTACACCCAAAAAAATACTGCAGTAAAAATAAATAAAAATGTATTTAAAACAAATGTAAAGTAGTAGCTCGTCCAAATAAAAATGTATTTATTTTTACTGAAGTAAATTATTTATTTTTACTACAGAAAATAAAAATAGTTTATTGCAATTAATTTTCCTACAAATGTAGTATATTTTACTACATAAGTATTTGAAGAAAATTAAAAATCAAATTTATTTTTTACAGTATTCAAAACTTATTTTTACTACATGTGCAGTAATATTTCTACATTGAAATAAGATTAAAAATAAGTGATTTATTTTTTATTGTAATTTATTATGCAAACATCTATATTATATATTATATTTCATGCAAGATTATTAAAAAACAAAAACATGAACAGCTCCCAGCGACCACAATCACGCAACAGCTCGAAAAAGCTTAATGATAGCGTTTGCAAGTCAATACAGTCAGAACAGTGCAGAACAACTTGAGTATGAAGTCTTCAGCTTCTACTATGAACACGGCCTGTAGAATAGCTAGCGTAACAGTGCTCAATGCAACAATATCCACTGTAAGAAGAAGTACATTAGAAAGCAATAAATAAATTTAACACTGATTACTTACCAGCAGGTCGAAAATCTTTTCAACTTTGTTTAGTTTTGATTTTTATTTTTCAAAAATAAAAATATAATTCATATAATTCATATAATGCATTCATATTCAGAATTCTAAGTACAAGTGAATAAGGACAAAAGAATGCTATTCATTGAAAACAACATTGATCCATGAATTAAATTTTCAATTCACATTCAATTTCAGAAAATTGATTTATTATTCATTTCGATTATTCATTCTTCTTTATTCAGAATAATGCATTCATTTTTTTATTCAAATGAATGCTATTCACAAAGAATCGTTATTCATTTTGCATTCATGCATTCATTTTTTATTCATTATTCATTTTTTATTCATTATTCATTTTTTATTCATTATTCATTTTTTATTCATTATTCATTTTTTATTCATTATTCATTTTTTATTCATTATTCATTTTTTATTCATTATTCATTATTCATTTTTTATTCATTTTTTATTCATGAGAGAACACTTTTTCACTCAATTCACGCGAAGCTACCCAGTTGCAAATTTAAAACTGAAAATTTATTTCAATTAAATATATAAAACAATTAGCCCAAGGCCCAGGTAATTGCGCTGTTGCACCAAACTAAAAATATACTACTTTGGTTGCAAAATTAATACCAATTAACAGGCATGAATAAAAAATGAATAATGAATAAAAAATGAATAATGAATAAAAAATGAATAATGAATAAAAAATGAATAATGAATAATGAATAAAAAATGAATAATGAATAAAAAATGAATGCATGAATGCAAAATGAATAACGATTCTTTGTGAATTGCATTCTTTGTGAATAGCATTCTTTATGAATAGCATTCATTTGAATAACAAAATGAATGCATTATTCAGAATAACGACAAATGAATAATAGAAATGAATAATTAATCAATTTTTAAGAATTGATTGTGAATTCAAAATTTTATTCATGAATCAATTTTGCATTCATTGAATGTATTCTTATTTCATTATTAACTGATTCAAAATTTTGTAGAAGCAATCAAATTGAATGCATTCTTTTACAGCTATGGCTATCAGGCCTTCCTGTGGATTTTGTAGTACTGCCGCACTCATATAAAATTACACTTTCTTTTTTATATGAAGTGGGAAAATTTCACAGGCCTTCCGCTCCGATAGCTCAAAAGAGGCCTGATAGGCCATTCTTAAGAATGGCTCAAAGAAGGGGTCAACAAAAAGTATTGAAAAAAATATTTTTTTTCTTTTAAACCTTTTTCTTTTTTTTATAAATTCTATTATTTTATCTTCTCTCCTTTGTTTTTTTATGTCAGATTAATTACAATCTATAAACTTTGATACAGCAGTAAGAAAGGCAATTATTACACTCATCGAAAAAAAAACCCACGCACTGAAAAATTTTCTAATATTCCGCTAATGAACAGAAATCATTTCTTCCAAAATTGTGTTATGACAAGTCTGTTTTCGGTTTTTATTTCACACACTATTCTACCGTTATTCGTCAAAATTTTTAACGCGACACGTGTTCGTATCGGAAGTTTCAATCACATTATTTCAGTGAGCAGTGAGAAAAAGTAAAATTTACGATGACTTTGTCTATTGAAAAGAAAGCTGAAATCATTGCTGTTATCAAACGATAACAGAAAGTTACGAACGTCAAATCAAAAGAATATGTGTATCTGATCGATTCCAACATACTGGAAGCATAAATTCAACATTTCACAAAGCAACTGGAATAAAAATTAGTGACCGTACCATGCAAAATATTTTGAATAACATGGGATTAAGAGCACGTCGCACAGTGCTTTGTCCCCATATAGTGAATCGGCAAAATTAGAGAAGTTATCGCAGAAAAATGAAATTTGGTGTGCTGGTTCAAAATATGTTAATTAAGAAAAATTGCAAGTTTCGGAAAAATCGGTGCAAGGACATGACTACCTACATTAGTGTAACTACATTAGTGATCAGAATGTACTGAAAACTTATAAAACTATATTTTTGGGCTCTCTGGGAAATTTCGCTTCATTCGATACATGGACATGACCATCTCCCATATATCATTTTTGGAACAATTGAAGAATAGTGGAAATGGTCTTTTTTCTTTTTTTTTTTTTTTAAATGCGTGTTTTGAGCTAACAAATTGAATGGTGAAAAAATTAAGCGTCGCTCTCAAGTGGTTTAGAAGTTATAGGGGTCAACGTTTATGAAAATGGGCTTAAAAACCGCGCGATTTTTTATAACAATTTTTCATTTTTGGATAGATAGCAATAAATGGATTTTTTATAATTAATACCTAACTGAATAGGTCATGGTATGACCTCTGGGTACCCATATTGCTTAAATTTTATTAAAAAAAATCGAAAAACAGGCAAATGTGTAGTAATTTTTCAAATTTTGATCCCTATAACTTCTAAACCACTTGAGAGCGACTCTTAATTTTTTCAGAATCGAACTTAGGAGCCTCAAATCCATGTAAAAAAACACAAATTTTGCATTTCCATTATTCTTCAATTATGCCGCAGGTTTTTTTGTTTTATGGAGGGTATTCTAACAGAAAATGCAAAAAACAAGATTTCGAAAAATTACGAGTTACGTCCTTTCATCAGTGAGGACGATACGCTCCACAATCAAGAATAACAATGTACCTATTGTGAACCATAATAGCCCAAAACTGGTGTGTTTTCTTGACTGATGTGTCTACTCTATAGACGACACATAAGTTTATTGATTGCTGTGAACCGTAATAGGCCCATTAATTATGGCGAAATTAAGCCAAAGAACATCACTTACCTCGCAACAATAGCATGAGTTATTTTAGGTGTCATCTTCTACCTATCACAATCTCGCGGTTATTTTTTTAATTATAACTTCACATTACTAGAAATTTAATTAAGAGAATTTACAAATCTTCCCAATTTGTAAATTAACAACACTATCAATTAATGAAGTCAGCGTAGTGATGCGTAAATGTATTTTAAACTATTCGACTAACCGAATAATGGTTGCATTGGCAAAGTTTAGCAATCCCAACATTTAGGCAACATGTTTTGTATTGGCAAACGCACACGACATAGATGCCAGTTTCGTGTGATAAATCACTTTTCGTGATTTTTTGCGGGCTGTGTGACAATGTGTGATTTCTGAAATGAAGCGATGATTTTGCACTCATGCGTGATTTTTTTAATCACGCACTTTATTGTTGAAGAGTGCGTTCAAGTAAATGCGAAAACACGTATATTAACGAATAAACCCAACACTGCAATTGAAATTTGCTAGCGCATATTAAGTTTATATTACAAATTAAGACAATTTAAATTATTTCCACTGATATATTATATTGAATTCCCAAAAATTTTCATATCTTCTTAATTTTGATCTAGTAAATAATATATTAATGAATTTTTAACAATAAGCTTTTACTAATATTACCAAATAACAGAAAATATGACATTATTTGTAAAATTGTATAGCATTAAATGCTCTTTTATGCTGTAAAATTGGAATTGCTTCTGAGTGATTTTCTGTTGTGTGTGATTTTTGCGTGATTTTCTGTTCTGTTTGTGTGAATTTGCGTGATTTTTTTGTAATGTGCGTGATTTTTTGGCTGTGAGTGTCACACGAGTGATTTATACATAAAGGGTGATTTTTTAAGAGCTTGATAACTTTTTTTTAAAAAAAAACGCATAAAATTTGCAAAATCTCATCGGTTCTTTATTTGAAACGTTAGATTGGTCCATGACATTTACTTTTTGAAGATAATTTCATTTAAATGTTGACCGCGGCTGCGTCTTAGGTGGTCCATTCGGAAAGTCCAATTTTGGGCAACTTTTTAAATCGACAAATTTTGTTCAGCGATGAGGCTCATTTCTGGTTGAATGGCTACGTAAATAAGCAAAATTGCCGCATTTGGAGTGAAGAGCAACCAGAAGCCGTTCAAGAACTGGCCATGCATCCCGAAAAATGCACTGTTTGGTGTGGTTTGTACGCTGGTGGAATCATTGGACCGTATTTTTTCAAAGATGCTGTTGGACGCAACGTTACGGTGAATGGCGATCGCTATCGTTCGATGCTAACAAACTTTTTGTTGCCGTAAATGGAAGAACTGAACTTGGTTGACATGTGGTTTCAACAAGATGGCGCTACATGCCACACAGCTGGCGATTCTATGGCCATTTTGAGGGAAAACTTCGGAGAACAATTAATCGCAAGAAATGGAACGGTAAGTTGGCCACCAAGATCATGCGATTTGACGCCTTTAGACTATTTTTTGTGGGGCTACGTCAAGTCTAAAGTCTACAGAAATAAGCCAGCAACTACTCCAGCTTTGGAAGACAACATTTCCGAAGAAATTCGGGCTATTCCGGCCGAAATGCTCGAAAAAGTTGCCCAAAATTGGACTTTCCGAATGGACCACCTAAGACGCAGCCGCGGTCAACATTTAAATGAAATTATCTTCAAAAAGTAAATGTCATGGACCAATCTAACGTTTCAAATAAAGAACCGATGAGATTTTGCAAATTTTATGCGTTTTTTTTAAAAAAAAAGTTATCAAGCTCTTAAAAAATCACCCTTTATATGTTGTGTGATTTAGTGATTTCGGGTGTGAATTTTGGCTGGCATCTATAGCCCTAACCAAAATAGACGATTTGCTCCGTAACGAGCGAAGACGAAAATGTTCGCTTGAATGCAATTCAATGTTGTTGCCCAAAATAAGCAAACGTAAACACATCGAAACTGAACGAAACGGTTCGACGAGACGTTTTGTTCCGTAAGAACCGAACTTTTAGCGTCTCAACTCGTCAGCAACAACAGTGCAGAGAATTTTTACATCAAGTTTTGTTGCATTTTTATCAATTAGTGCAAGAAACAATATTTTAATGAATTAATAGCCATTGTTAGGGATGAACAAGGCATTTATATGCATTTGAAACAGTTGGCAGCTGACCAGCCAAGACGAGTTCAAAAACGTTTCATTTTGGGTTAAATGTTAATTCATTAAAATATTGTTTCTTGAACTAATTGATAAAAATGCAACAACACTTGATGTAAAAATACTCTGCACTATTGTTGCTGACGAGTTGAGACGCTAAAAGTTCGGTTCTCACGGAACAAAACGTCTCGTCAATCCGTTTCGTTCAGTTTCGATGTGTTTACGTTTGCTTATTTTGGGCAACAACATTGAATTGCATTCAAGCGAACATTTTCGTCTTCGCTCGTTACGGAGCAAATCGTCTATTTTGGTTAGGGCTAAAGGCACACGAGATTGTTTGACTGGCAATCAGTGCATTCAGCAGAAAATTTGCTACGTAGCTGCTCCACAAATTTCCGCCTGAATGGTATGTAGCATAATGCCGCGTTTCCATGCTGTCTTCTACGATCTCCCACAATCACTTTTTTTGTAAGAAAGAATGAGCATGTGAACCCTATCTTATGGAATTGGCTTATGTAAGTGTGAAACAGGCATACATTTTCTATTTTTATAGCATGTGATATCCCCTGTGATTTCATGCAATACTAGAAGATAGAAAAAGTTCAAATTCTTGAACTTTTCCTATAAAAGTGTATCACACACTATAATTTTGACACCCATTTTTATGGTTGCATGGCATTTTCACTTATGTGTGACATTTCTAAAAATGAAAAATTAGAAAATCTACATAATTCAAAGAAGTAAAATATGAGGAAATGGTGTTCTTCTCACATACAGTGTACGTGTGATGCGGCATGTGATGAGCGAGACGAAGGGTGTTTTTGACAGTTCAGTATCCACTGTTGGGATATCGAATTGTCAAAGTACAAACATTTATCCATAGGTGCATTCATTTAATAATAATTTCACACAATTTTAGGGCGCGTTTTTTAAATGAATGAATGATTGAATATAAACCAAGTGTATAAACAATTTTTTTTTTTTTTTTAAAATTAATAACTTTTTATATTATTTGTTAATTTTATTCTCAACTTTAGAGTGAAACTGAACCGAACGGGGACCGAACACCCAGAAAAAAATCGGTAACGCACCAAATTGTGTACCTCAAGGGTGGTGTAGAAATAGTAAAGTAGTACAATATAGTATTTTAATGAACAAAACAAATAAGATAGCGATTGCTTTAAACTTGATCACATATTGAACAGTCACGTTGTTCAAGTTTCCGAAATCCGAAACTTTGGCCCTTTTTTAACGATGCCACCAAATACGGCCCTTGTGAATGTTAATGTATTTTTGAGAACCAACACAAATATGAGAGGTGCCGCACTTTTGTTCAACTACAGCACTTCCTTATATTTTACTTCTTTGACATAATTTAATCTGATTTAACAACGGAGAATGAATTGCAAAAGGTAAGTCCAATGCATTTAAGCTGCATTTAACTAAACAATTAACGTCTTTTTTATGAAGTTTTCCTCGCTTTTCTGCTGTACCGCAGGAAACTGTGGCTGTCTTTTACCACAGTGGTAAAACGCTTTAAAGTGGACCGCGAAGAATGGATTCAAGGCAACGTTATACGTTCCAAAGGCGCCAGCTCAATGCTACGCATAAGATATACACCGCCATTGCACGGATCTGATGGTGGTCTAGGACCTTCCTCGCCCTGGTATAAGCCGAATAAATGCGGGCGAAGCAGCAGCCAGCCAACAGTAAACGTTACACAAGGCGGTCATGGTTATGTACAACAACAACAAATACGTGACTGTTTCTGCGGCACAGCAATATCAGCAGCAGCAGCATCAACATCAACAACAACAGCAGCAACAACATCAACAACTACAAGACCAACATCAGCAATGCAATGGTGTTGTACCCGTTTCAGTAGCGGGCGATGTTAACGCTTGACAAATTATTGGAAATCATTGACTACGACGTGTCGTCGCGACAAGTTTGAGATTTTTAGAATTGAAACAATTGATGAAAACAAACAATAAAATAAATTAAAATGGAAATTAATTCTTAGACAGGCATAGTTTCAGTTTTCCAGTAAGTTCAATAAGGGATTAACTTCCTCAACACTTTTTTTGAGACAAAAAAACAAAAAAAGGATAAGTTTTTGGACTTCTTTGGAGTAATGCTTGATTAAAAATTAACAAATAACATTTCTTAAAAATTTATTCGAATGTATTGCACACCACATACAAACAATTAGTAGCACCATTATAACTGCATTCATTTTGCAAAACTTAATCATATCATCAAAGTACTGCAGGTTCCTGCAATAGCTGCATTTCTTCACTGGTTATTTATTTACATTTTGCTACCAACTCTCGCTGCGACAAAATTTCCCATTTAACAATTCGTCATCGCCGCTAGCTCCAAGGATATATATAAGCAAATATTCCTAATCTTTTTTTGATATTTTATGATGTGCAATTGTAGCTTTTGAAAAATTCATTTATTTTTGAGTTGTTTACAAATAAAAACTTGTCAAAGTTTTATAACAAAAGGTACATATGTATCTCGCTTTTTATAGTAAGTGTTTTGTGATATGGGATGAGATAAGATACTGGAAGATCGCATGGAAACGCCGCATAAGCCGCTCACACAACATGTTCCCTGAGTGGTCGCCATCTTAGGTAGCGAAAATATTTTATGCCACCTCGGTTGAGCGGCTTACGCTCGCTTCATTTTAACAGATGATCAATCAGTTTGTTAGAAATTTGACATTTCGCAAAAAAACCCATTCAGCAGAATGTATCACTTTATGCTACTTCGCTACCTGAGTGGTTTTTCGGATTGAATGCACTCAATCAATGAACCTTTCTAAGGCTGCGATTATAGTGAACGCGATTCAGACAGGCAGGCAGGCTGAAATCTGTGTGAAAAAACGAGATGCAGATAGCTATCTATCTCGCTTGTTCACATTGCCTGCCTGCCTGCCTGCTTGTCTGACTCGGCGCTCACTATAACCGCAACCTAACTCTCTTACAGATTCTGATGGTAGCTCACACGATGCGCCAATCAAACTTAGCAGATTAGCAGAGATTGCTCGATTGCTGTCCTTCACAGCAATCACAAAATGAACAAATTTTGATTGCTGCAATCTGTGTTCATCCGCTCTCAATGGCCCATGTTACACGATGTCCGTTTGTCCGACGGCAATGAACACTGCCTGACTGTCTGAATTGGCGTTTACTATGAACGCAGCCTAACACAACTCGACGTCTTGCATGTAAGCAACATCGAATTAGCGTTGCCGTGTTTTTAACTCAACGAAAACCCTAACCTCGTGTTAACTCTGCATGCAAAACAAATAATATACAATCTTTTATCTATGCAAAATTTCAACACTCTTAATTTAATTTTTTAAGTTAATTTTGTTAACAAACCCAACCGACCATTTGAAAAGCAATTGTACTTGAGAATAAGCTTAATAAAAACACTGGGTTATATTGGCATTTCCCAGTATCTGGGTCAAAAACACTGGGCATTTCTTAATATCACTTTTAACAAGCTTGATAAAAAGATAAATCATAATGAATTCTCAATCGTGTTTGAGAAACGCTTGATATACATAACTGTTTCTAAAGTATGCTTAATTAAGACATATATAACAATACTTTATTAAGTATGATTGAGAATCAGTTGTTTAGTGCAATTGAATCTCTAACCATTTTTTTTTCTGTCAAATAAAATATATTGTTTTGTTGGACATACAATTTATTATTGAATTTGAAGATTTTGTAGATGAGACTCTATCCACAGTTGCACATGCTTGTACGTGCACATGCATGTTAATAAAACATTATTTTTAGGGTAATTCTACAGATGCAAGAAATAGCTTAAAAAACTATCGAAAAAAACTAAGAAATAGTATTTTTTAAGCTTATTTTACAATTGCGAGAAAAAGCTTATAGAACTATTGAGGAGCTTTTCTATACATTTATTGATATTATATTATTTTATAAGCTTCTTCTACAATTGTAAGAACAAGCTTATAACAATCTTGATTGAGTAATATTATCACAAGGGTTCTGTTTAGATTTTTCTACAATTACTGTGATATACTTTTTCAATAGATTCTCTAGCTTAAGGCTTATGTTGCTAAGCTTGATATAATATTATTCTCAAGCAATTTGGTTGGTTGGGAAACCGTTATTTTAAGTAGTAGGAGTGTAACATTTTGCACAAACATGCCTTTGGTTACGGTGCATCATAATCAATCAAAAACTCGATTTTGAGGTTGTGTAAACTTCGGGCTTTTTTGATTTCATATGATGATATTTTCATATTAAAAAGATTTTTCAACAAAAGTATCCAAAATTGCACTAAGACTATAAAATAAGTATCCATCAATTTTTGAAGTAAAAAAGTATCGAAATGGATTCATTTGGATCCAAACGGCAACACTGCCCATGTTACACGATGTCCATTTGTCCGACGGCAATGAACACTTTTTACTCTCTTGTCCGGTGGTTGGCTAGGCCCATGTTACACGATGTCCGTTTGTCCGACGGCAATGAACACTTTTTACCCTCTTGTCCGCTGGTTGGTTACACGACAGAAAATTTAGGGCGCACACATTTGACATTTCATTCAGTTTTGCCATGTTACACGATGTCCGTTTGTCCGACGGCAATGAACACTTTTTACTCTCTTGTCCGGTGGTTGGCTAGGCCCATGTTACACGATGTCCGTTTGTCCGACGGCAATGAACACTTTTTACCCTCTTGTCCGCTGGTTGGTTACACGACAGAAAATTTGGGGCACACACATTTGACATTTACAATATACATTCAGTTTTAGTACCTTATTCTACAGCACTTTATTTCGTGCACTTTGAAAACAACTACTTTAAATAGCAACTTTGCGTAGATACAAAAGTGATTGAAAGTTTCAGAGCTTAGACTGCCCAAGTAACAATTTTCTTCCTACAAAACACCTAAGAACATTCTCAACAAAATATTAAAACACAACAGTTACGGATATAATCATTGTATAATAATCGTATAAGACAAAAAAGGCGCACTTTTTTGTTTGTATTAAACCCTACATCCGTAAAATTAAATTCTGTTGAACTATTCTTATCATTACTTTATAGGAGCTTTATAGTATCATTTTTTCAGTCTTATATCAGTGTTTGTTGCTATAGAGGGCATTATAGAATATTTATATCATGCCAATATTTAAGTTTTATAGCCATGTCAAATATGTTAAAATAAATGTTCGAAAAAAAAAAATTTTGAAGTGTTCTCTTCTAGTTTTTCTTTTCTTTGTTTTCATGTGACAAATTGAAATTGAGTTTCTCTTTTTTTTCCTAATATTTTTTTTTCGTTATAAAAATTTATTTATTGTGTTGGAAGCGGATTCGATCTTGGTACCTCCGTGTTGCCAGTCCGACACATTAACTTCTCGCCCATTTTTTCATATTCAATACTTTGAAAACATTTTTATTTAAAATCGACTGCGCTGCCTGGTAGCTTCAATATTTATATGTGACATTTATTCGAAATCTCAATAATATCGTATTGAGGGGATGCTTCTTTTATTTTTTTATAAGAAAAGGGCGAAATTTTTGTTTAACTATTCACTCTTTATTAAGTATTTATAATTCATTATTTCTTAACAGGTAATTTTTTCATATTAAGTGAACTGTTATTTTTCAAATTTATTTTTATTGTTTTATACGAGTAAGTAAAACATAATTTCCTGGTTCAAAAACATTTTTTATTAAACTTTAACATTAAAAAAATTATAAATAATTATTTTCGGCATGCCTGAAGTTAAAGTACCCACTCCTGGTAGAAATATTTAAGCATTAACCAACAGAATCGAGCTTATAATTTTTCAGGTCTGTTTTTTTACAATTTTTAACGTTTTTCTTAAAAATAAATCTTCGTCTTACGCTTTCATATTACCAAATTATCTCTGTGGAATAAATAAACTTTGTTATTCCTTTTACCATAGCTCCTACACGTGTCTACGTAATTATATCTCAAAGATCTCTAGAAAGTGTCAAGATTTATTTAAAGAAGGTGGCAGAAGTAGATTGGCGTCTATCACATCCACACCGTAGTGCTATATATTTCTGCTACCTTCCTTAATATATCTTGAAAATTGTTTTATTTTTAATACGAAAGACAAGCAACATCAGCTTTTTGAGAGTGCAATTTTATGAAACAATTATAATTTTATGTCGATAGGTCACAAATTACGGCTGTAATCCTGTCGACCGACAGATTGAAAGTGCTAAATCTGGTCAGGAGGTGACTCTTATCAATAAATATAAAATTAAATATATGTGGGCTTATAAACACATGCAGAATTTAAAATTCCAAATGGTAAAAACTCCCTACTTTTATTATTTGTGTTTACATTACTTGTCGGAGATACATTCGAAGATAAGGGGGCGATCTTCACATGGCAACGTGTCTGACTGCCTCAACTTGGCGAGGCCAGCATTATCCATGTCGAAATCGTCTCAAATCGACTCAAACCTCCGCGTGGTGTCTCCTGGAAACGTCAAAAAACTATCACCCGATAAACTTTGGCGGCTAATTTGAGCGGCGGGCTTCCCCTTTAACCATCAAGCAAAGGTTGTGCGTTGGGTTTGAAGTCCACCACATAAAAAAAGATTTCAATGAAACGAAAAAGAATAAATGAAAGAATGATCCCCAAATCTGATGACGACTACCGCAAACGAAAAACTGATAATGATTTACGGATATGCACCTGGAATGTCCGGACCCTAAATTGGGATGGTGCCTCTATCCAACTGATTGATATCTTGGAAAGATATAATTCTGATATCACTGCAATCCAAGAAATGCGATGGAAGGGACAGGGTTGCTTACGGCAAGCATTCTGTGATATCTACTACAGCAGCCATGTGGAGAAGCACGAGTTTGAATGCGGATTTGTAGTTGGCAAGAGAATACGGCATCATGTCCTGCGATTCACTCCTGTGAACGAACGACTTGCCATAATCCGCTTCAAGGCAAAATTTTTTAACATAAGCCTAATATGTGCGCACGCTCAGACAGAAGAAAAAGACGACGAGACCAAAGAAAGTTTTTACGAGCGCCTTGAAGACGCATACGAGCGCTGCCCCCGTCATGACATAAAAATCGTGCTTGGTGACTTCAACGCCAAGGTGGGTAAGGAAAACATATTTGGTCCAACAGTCGGAAAGTTCAGCCTCCACGACAACACATCCGATAACGGAATGAGGTTGATTGACTTCGCCACAGCACGGAACATGGTCGTTAGTAGCACTAGATTCAAGCATCTCAATATTCATAAGGCCACCTGGCTGTCCCCTGATCAAAAAACATGCAACCAAATTGATCACGTTTTGATTGACGTCTAGTACATTCTTCCAGTGTACTAGACGACGCACGATCCGTGGTGCTAACATAGACTCGGATCATTATCTTGTCGCAGCCAAGATCCGCACATGTCTGTGCGCAGCTAAGAATGCTCGCAATCCTACACTAAGAAAGCTAGACGTCGACAAGCTGCAGTCAAAACGGACGGCCGAAGCCTTCGCTACACGACTCTCACTCCTGCTACAAGAAAGCACTCCTCCGATCGACGATATATGCGGACAGTTGACGCACATATCCCACTCTATGCGTACGGCTGCCGAAGAGGTGATAGGCTACCATCGACCTCGCCGAAACCAGTGGCACGACCAGGAGTGTCGCGACGCCACTGCAGAGAAGGACATCGCCTACAAAGCCACTCTGCAGTCGTTTGTAACGCGGGCAGTTATGGAGCGATACCGAGAGAAAAGGAGGGAAGAGAAAAAAGAAGACGCCTGGCCGATGGTTTTAAGACCGGAGCCTCAGTGGAGATGATATCCCGGAAACCCCAATTATGGATGACAGCGTTGAGGTTCCGGTGCCCGACTATAACGAGGTCTTAACAGCTATAGCTCGGCTTAAAAACAACAAAGCCGCAGGAGCCGATGGTCTACCGGCTGAGCTGTTTAAAACCGGTGGCGAAGCTCTGTTTAAATGCATTCACAGACTTCTATGCAGAATATGGTCGGAAGAATGCATTCCAGATGATTGGAACCTCAGTGTGCTCTGCCCAATCCACAAGAAAGGCGATCCCACCATTTGCGCCAACTACCGTGGGATTAGCCTTCTTAATATCGCATATAAGGTCCTGTCGAGTGTATTGTGTGAAAGACTTAAGCCCATCGTCAACCAACTGATTGAACCTTATCAGTGTGGCTTAAGACCTGGAAAGTCCACGATTGACCAGATCTTCACGCTCCGACAAATCTTGGAAAATACCCTCGAAAAACAAATCGACACACACCATCTTTTTGTCGATTTAAAAGCCGCCTTCGACAGTCCAATTAGGAGTCACCTATACTCCATCATGTCTGAATTTGGTATTCCTGCGAAGCTAATACGTCTTTGCAGGATGATACTGAACAACACCAGCAGTGCAGTGAAAATCGGGAAGGACCTCTCCCTTCCGTTCGATACCAAGCGAGGTTTCAGACAAGGTGATTTCTTATCGTGCGACTTTTTTAATATAGTCATGTAAAAGATCATCCGAGCTGCTGACCTGAGACGCAGCGACACAATTTTCTATAAGAGTGTTATGCTGCTGGCGTATGCAGATGATATCGACATCATTGGCCACAATACGTGCGAAGTCAGTGCAGCATTCTCCAGGCTAGAAAAAAAGTCGAGTCGAATAAGTCTTGCAGTGAACGCAGATAAAACGAAGTATCTCGTGTCAACAAACAAACAGTCCCAGCGTCTTGGAAACCACGTCACTGTTGACAACACCTCCTTTGAGGTAGTGAAGGACTTTGTTTACCTGGGATTCAGTATTAACTCCTCCAACGATATCAGTATTGAGATTAAACGAAGGTTAACTCTTGCCAACAGGTGTTACTTTGGGCTCAGTAGGCAATTGAGAAGCAGAGCTCTCTCTCTCGACGAACAAAACTGACGCTCTATAAGTCAATAATCATGCCCGTCCTACTATACGCATCACAAACCTGGACGTTGAGCAGCTCTGATGAAAGGACTTTGTGAGCGTTCGAGTGAAAAATCCTTCGCAAGATCTATGGCCCAATCTGCGTCAATAGCGAGTACCAAATACGATGGAACCACGAGCTGTATGAGCTATATGCCGACATCGATATAGTCAAGCGTATTAAAATAGAGCGGCTTCGCTGGCTATGTCATGTCGAGAGAATGAACGACGAAGCTCCAGCGAAAAAGATATTGGATTCGGTACCCAGCGGTGGCCAACGCAGACGAGGAAGACCGCAACTTCGCTGGAAAGACCAGGCATTGTATAACTTGATAACGCTTGGAGTTTCCAACTGGCGCCAGCAAGCGCACGACAAAAGACCAACGGTTGTAAGCGCCATCTAAGTAAGTAAGTACATTACTTGTGATTGATATACATTTTTGAACTACAATTAACGGTGAACTCTCTTTTTATATTAGAAATTCTATGAGAATTCGAAGTTTGTCGAATAGGTCGGGTGCTAATGTTTTCATCTTGGAACATGAAGGTCCATTAGACCGTATCACCTTGTATGGCAGAAAAATATACCTATTTTGACCCCGCCTCAATCGTTAGATATTTGAAAGACATTTTCGAAAAAAATATTTTTTTTTTTTTTAAAGTGGGCCCTATGGTGCTATTTTGGTTTTTTCGTTATATCTTCGGTGTTTCTTGTTCGATCCGGAAGATTTTATATCTGTGTGTTTGTTGGTGTTATCCAAATATTTTCTTATGTTTTTTTTACCTCAAATGTTTTTTTTCTACTGATTACACAATCGATCTTCGTTCCTACCATCTTATCCTGCTCCAAAAAGTCCAACAAATTAAAGCTTTGAAAAAATCGTTATAACCATGGGAAGAAGTGAAATCGAAAAAAAGGATTTTAGAAGCACTTCCGACCTATTTTGCAAAGAATAACACTTTGGATCATAATAAATTTTTTTTTAAATATTCGAAATCGGAAATTCGGATTTAAGATTTAAAATTTCGGATTTAAGGTGGCTGTAGCGGTCACTTCATATCAAAAAGTAAATCAATCTTTTTCAGTCTTTTTCAATCTTGATCAATAAAATCGAGCTTTAGTTGGCATGAAACGTGCAAAAATACTTAATTTAAACAAAATGCATTTCCGTAAGCGCGACTTGGACAGAACAAAATTACCAACAAAACGAAATGTGGTGGAATACGCGTTGTTTCTTCAGCATAATTAAAAAATCAAACGCAGTGCATTCACAGAAAATATATACGACGAAATTTCAAGATTTTGGCATGGCGCAAAAATACCAATAGTGTCGAGAACTTACAATCGAAGCCAAATTCGGCAATTTCGTGGTCCCAACTACAACCCCACATCAACTATAGCAGCACAACTTACACTGAAATGATCGACTGAAATGGTCAAGAGTTCAGATCACTAAGCCGCCATGTCTCCAGTTTTACAAGCAAGACCAACTGTCTGATCTACAGTATTCGGACGAAATCATTAAAATTCCAGGTGAGCACCACAGAAAACATAAGTTAAATAATTGAATGATGTAATGTTGACGTCATAATTTAATCCGTTGTATCACGTTTTATTTTCGACAGATTATCGTTGCCAGTTGCAAAACACGGAGCGTTTCGTTCAAATAGTATATAAGTCGGCCACAGCAGTCACTGACGAAAATCGATTGGGGCACATTTTCGCGAAACTTGACAGTTGCGAGCGTTACAGCCACCTTGAATCCCGAAAAGATTTCGAAAATACAAAAAAAAATTTTATTATGATCCAAAGTGTTATTCTTTTCAAAATAGGTCGGAAGTGCTTCTAAAATCCATTTTTTCGATTTCACTTCTTCCCATGGTTATAATGATTTTTTCAAATCTTTAATTTTTTGGACTTTTTGAAGCAGGATAATATGGTAGGAACGAAGATCGATTGTGTAATCAGTAGAAAAAAAAACATTTGAGGTAAAAAAAACATAAGAAAATATTTGGATAACACCAACAAACACACAGATATAAAATCTTCCGGATCGAACAAGAAACACCGAAGATATAACGAAAAAACCAAAATAGCACCATAGGGACCACTTTAAAAAAAAAAAAAATATTTTTTTCGAAAATGTCTTTCAAATATCTAACGATTGAGGCGGGGTCAAAAATAGGTTAGTTTTGGTGATACGCTCTAAGGTCCATGGTTCAAATGCTGTGAGCGCCTAGAGAAGTTTTTTTTTTTAATAAAATATAAATAATTTATATTTTTTTATATATTCTGAATAACAAGCTTAGTTCGAAAAAGAGAAAATTTGTGTCATGGCGATTTGTGTATTCGTTTCGAACTTCAAACTAAGTGTTGCAAAGGCATAAACATTGTATAATTTTGGAATGCGATGTTTATAGGAAGAACCACTTCATAGTTATTTAATACAATGAATATAACATCATTATAAAAAAGAATGTGATTTTTCTATGAACCCTGAGTAAGTAGATTCAGAGAATGTACTTGTAATGATTAATACCAGTAAACACTCCTATAACAGCAATTCTTCCAAATTGAAGCACTATACAACGTTTATAACATTAATCATACTATAAGTTTGAAATAAGAAGAAAAATTGTTAGTTGGCTGTTATTATATTGTGTTTTTATTAAAAGCGGTATTTATTTATTGTTTATTCAACATGGAAATCGATTATGACTTGGTAGCTTTAAATATTATAAATTCGGCAAATCAATACGCATCAAACATAGTTTTCTATGAACAACAATCACAGGGAGGTTATGCAGCGATTTGTAGCCTAGGCCAACGAAGCACTTCAGATAAGAGAAGCAAGTCAGAGAAATCGCTTATGCTGGATAAAAAAGTGGCATGAGAGGCGATCCTGTAAGGGCTCCTTTTCGCAGCTAGCCAAGGAATTGCGAGAAGAAGACCCTATAGCTCATAACAACTATTTTCGTATGATAGATGAGCAATTTAATATTGTTCTAGAGCTCATCAAAGATGATATTGCCAAAAATGATACGATGATGAGAAAAGTCATAAGTCCAAGAGAGCAGCTTGCCGTTACACTACGCTATTTGGCCTCCGGAGAATCATACAGGAGTTTGGAATACCACACACGGTTGTCGCACTCTTATTTAGTGAAATGTTTTCCCAGAGTTTGTGCAGCAATCTGGAACAAGCTAAAAAATGAAGGTATGTTTTAAGAAATGAAGAGATTTAATAACATTTTTGCTTCAATTGATTTATTGTAAGGTACTTTGGTAAAATTAAAATTGTCTTCGAGACACTTTGGTAAAAAATTCATGAACTAAGCAGTTATATTAGTTGCACAACAACACAAAATTGGCCTTCAATGGCATTTATAAGTCTGTAATGACACTTAAAGTTGCAAAACGAAATAGTAAACAATTTAAGAACTAAGTAAAAAATAAAATGTAAAAAAAAATAAAAATTGTCCTTCAATGGCATTTCACAGTTACGTTTAAAGTCAAAAAATAAATAAAGTTAATATAAGTATAAAAAACAAAGTAGTAAAAATATTACGATCTAAGTTTTTACACAAAAAAAAAAATGGCCTTCAATGGCATTAAAAAGTCTGTAATGACGCTTAAAGTTACAAAAGAAAATAGTAAACAATCTAAAAACTAAGAATTTGAAAAAAAAAATAAAAATTGACCTTCAATGGCATTTCACAGTTACCTTAAAGTTAAAAAATAAAGTTAATATAAGTATAAGAAAAAAAAATTAGAAAAAAAAATGTATGATCTAAGTATTTGCACAAACAAAAAATTGGCCTTCAATCGCACTATGTAGTTAAACTGAACTTATGTAGTTAAACAGTCTTGTACAATTAAAAAATTAAAAAAAATCACCAAACATTCTTAAAACTATTTATAAAATATCACAGTCTTCAATAATTCCTTGCATGACCTGTCGCAGTGTATCAGTACTGGTTGAAGGTTGATTTGAAACCTCTTTATCTTTTTTTCCCTTTCACGGAGAGCTTTCTGCATAACTGCAATGGTGTCATTGACAACCTCTTCTTTTTTAAAATTATTTAGAGCCTCAACCATTTGTTCATCAAACCACTCGTACCGTCGAGTTTTAAAAAATTTTATTAAATTCTACATACCTTCTTTTAGTGCTTGATTGATTTCTCGCTTTTTCGCTCCTTTGCTTGTGGAACTCTAAAAAATAAATATTAAAAAAATAAAGAAATCAAGTAGAAAGTACTGTTTAGAAAATATTTACAAATTCTAAATTAGAATAAGTAAACAAGTAAACAAATATATGTAGTAGGGGAGAGTGGGGTGTTGTGAGACATGGGGTGTTGTGAGACACGTCAATATCTGACATAGTGGTAATGTTATGAATGTTCACAACAACTGTAAGATATTTTCTCAATGGGATCTCACTTATTATGTGCACTCATCGCATTGACACGTGTTCCTAGTGTCTGTAACAATTTTGAGTTTTGATCGCGCTCTTAAAAGTTTTTTGTACAGTTTGCCTTTGTGGAATTTCCAGAAACATTGCCAATTAAACGTGAAGGTAAATATTTATTAAAATGATATCTCTTCCATTGCCTTCAAGCCCACCCAAGTGATTTTGCAAAAAAAATTGCGGGTGATGATGGCGCAGTGGCCATTTGAAAATGTCGAATATGGGGTGTCGTGAGACAGTAAATATGGGGTGTTGTGAGACAGTTCATTTTTGTTTTTATTTCATTATTTTTATAGCCATCATGCCACTAAATGCATATAAAGTATCGCCAAAGCCAAAAGGAATTGTCGCATCCATCCACTAGTGGCAGCCATCAAAGAAATTGCCGTAAAAAATAATTGTTTTCAAGTTGTCTGCAAATCATATAATTTTGATAAATCTAAAATGTATGGAACCCGTTATATGGAAAAGTTGAAGACACAATTTTTTCCGCATCGGCTTCAAATGATAAATTAGTCGATTTTGTTGCATATCAAAGTGTCAAAACTGGCAGGAAACCAGTTTTTCCAATATTTTACAAATTAAATTGGTTTTTCAAGGCGTCTGAGCTGAGCAGTGCACTAGAGAAGGTTAGTCCTCTGAAGTTTGATCCCCTATTCCAAAAATCAAAACGCGGCCAGAAGCCTATTTTTGCAACCGTATTTACAACTTCCAAGAATGTGGCATTATTGAGGAAAAAATCCGACCAAAAGAATGAAAAAACAACTTAAACAAAAAAAATTCATTAGATGATGAAGATTTATATACTTTTGCATCTTTTGTAGGGCAAACGTGCCAAAGAGTCTTTTTTTTTTTTGGATTCGCCAAGGGAGTGTGAAATCTCATGAATACGTATAGCCCGTACTATACGCATGCACGACTTACATTCTAAAATCAGTCCGGACGAAAACAATTTCATTAGTTGCAATAACTGTGATCGAACTGTTCATCTGCAGTGTGCCAAAATGAAAAACGGATATTTTAACTGTTAGCCAAATCAGATAAACGCGAACAATTTTTCTTGTCTGTATTGTAATTTTTTTCCTATTTCAATAAGGACTTTAGGCAAAAAATTCAATTTTGTTATATTTATAGTAGTGTCTCACAACACCCCATAATTTTTTAAAATCCAAAATTCCAACCTTTTTTCAGGCTTCAAGAAAATTCTTAAATGTTTTGAATTTCAAAAAAATGTCATCGCAGGTTGTTAGGTAATTGAATAAGCTAAAAAAAAAAAATGTTTCCAGAAAGAAAAAATATTAACTTTTAAAGAAGTTATCGTCCAAAAACTAAACCTGTCTCACAACACCCCACTCTCCCTTATAAATACTTATAAAATATTTTTTTTTTAGTTTCCAGATTGTCCTGCAGAATGGGCAGAATTACCAAAATAAGTAAAAATTTTGAAATAAAATGGGATTTTCCTCTCTGCATGGGTGCTCTAGACGGGAAACATATAACTTTTTATGTTTCTGAAGAGGATGGTGCATATTTCCACAACTACAAGGGCACAGACAGCATCGTTCTACTTGCACTTGTCGATGCAAGCTGCAAGTTCATTTATGTTGATGTTGGGTGCAATGGAAGAGCAAACGACGGAGGAGTACTGCGCCAGTTTTCATTGCAGCGAATAATAGACAATGGAGTTTCTGCACCGGAATTTCAGAACAACAGCTCGGAAATGATCCGCAACACATATATGGAGTATTTCAACCAGGAAGGCAAAAAGGAGTTGGCTTAATACCACATAATCATTTAAATCTTTATATTATTTTACTTCTAATTCAAAACAATAAACCACGTCATTTTCTCAAAATAAATTCTGCTTTTATTTACTTTACTTTACTACGTTTAACACATGTAGGCAGAGATAAAGAGATTGGAAACTTCTCGTATGACAGGGATAGCATAATGTGCACCTTATGTCAAAAATGTTCAACACTAACACAAATGTTGTAAGTGTGTTAGTAAAATGTTCACCAAAATTCAGCTAGTTATATGTATGCTTTTAAATCACAACTATTAAAAAATATAAACAAGTGATTATTAAACACTTAAAATTTTAAGATTTGCGTGTAAAAAATGCCCTAACACTACAATAACATAAGCATTCGTTGTTATTTTGCTAAACTAGTTGACACATCCACCTGTATTTCGACATTTGAGCAATATGCCTGACATTTGTCAAAACTATTTAATTATATAAAACAGCGCTAACTAAAGTGTCACTGTCAAAATACTTGTGTCGCTTGAAGACGGCCACTGACTTTAATCTATAACCCACCTCGGTCTGAACCTAATCACTAGTGTCCGACCGAAACCAAAATTTTGGCCGAAACCGAAACCGAAACCGAATTTCGGCCATTTTTGTAATATTCGGCCGAAAACGAAACCGAAACCGAAACTGAATGTCTACTTGAAAATTGTTTTAAAAAACAAATTATTTTTTTAATTTTTTTGTTAAAAGCTTTCAAAAATATAACAATTGAAACATATTATAATAACGCATATATACGATAAATATTCTTTTGCCTTTATTCATAAAAATTTACGAGCCTCTTATAAAGCCTTTACAAAAAACAAAACCCATAAACAGTATTCATAAACGTCCAATAACGAAACCTTCAATAGACCTTCAATAAACCCTTAATAAAGCCTTTTTAAAATTTTTATTCTAATGTGAGCACAAATATTGTCAAAAATACTTCAAACTGTTTCAAAAAATATGGAAACATGGGAAAACATTTCAAAATAATGAAATAAAAATTATAAGTGACAATTTTTTTCAGAGAAGAACATAGATTAAACATTTTTTTGACTGTTTGCATGTCAAAATATTGATAAAATTATGACAAATAAATAAAAAATTATTGAATTTATCAAATTCACAAACCATTCTTGACACTGTTCACATTTCAAATTGAGATTGTTCCTATTTTAACAAATAAGCTGAGAAAATATTTTTATGAATAACAAAATTTTAAAAAGCATTTTATCTCTAAAAAGCTTTTTGACTATTGAGCACTTTAAATCTATTTCAAGATATTTTTATGAATAAAACCGTTTGAATATTAATGTTCAACTTTAAAATAATAAATAAATAGATCATTTTAATATCACTTTAAGGAACTTTTTAGTATATAAAGTTAAATAACTTAATATTAGAATCTAAAAAAATATCTACATTTATCGTTTTGTGCTGGACCCAACCCACACGGTCAATCAAATGACTGAATTTCACGTTTTTGTTCTACTTAACACCATTAAAAATTTTGATGAAAGCGAACTCACATCTACCATTGAAATAAATGTAAGAACCGAATTAGTAGTGTCCGTTCAAATATTCGGTTTCGGTTTCGGCCATATGGATGCCGAATAGCCGAAACTGATTAAAAGGGCCGAAACTGGCCGAAACCGAAACCGAATATTCGGTCGGACACTACTAATCACAGAAATACCTGAAAGCGTAGTTTTCTATAATATGGAGTAGGTTTCATTGTTACAGTGCGAATTTAAAAAGTATTCCAATAGTACTATTTTATGAAAGGTTTTTCATAGGTCGTGTCTATATTTGGGTCAAGTTAAAAATAAAGGGTGATTTTTTTGAGGTTATGATTTTCATGCATTAGTATTTGACAGATCACGTGGGATTTCAGACATGGTGTCAAAGAGAAAGATGCTCAGTATGCTTTGACATTTCATCATGAATAGACTTACTAACGAGCAACGCTTGCAAATCATTGAATTTTATTACCAAAATCAGTGTTCGGTTCGAAATGTGTTTCGCGCTTTACGTCCGATTTATGGTCTACATAATCGACCAAGTGAGCAAACAATTAATGCGATTGTGACCAAGTTTCGCACTCAGTTTACTTTATTGGACATTAAACCAACCACGCGAATGCGTACAGTGCGTACAGAAGAGAATATTGCGTCTGTTTCTGAGAGTGTTGCTGAAGACCGTGAAATGTCGATTCGTCGCCGTTCGCAGCAATTGGGTTTGTGTTATTCGACCACATGGAAGGTTTTACGCAAAGATCTTGGTGTAAAACCGTATAAAATACAGCTCGTGCAAGAACTGAAGCCGAACGATCTGCCACAACGTCGAATTTTCAGTGAATGGGCCCTAGAAAAGTTGGCAGAAAATCCGCTTTTTTATCGACAAATTTTGTTCAGCGATGAGGCTCATTTCTGGTTGAATGGCTACGTAAATAAGCAAAATTGCCGCATTTGGAGTGAAGAGCAACCAGAAGCCGTTCAAGAACTGGCCATGCATCCCGAAAAATGCACTGTTTGGTGTGGTTTGTACGCTGGTGGAATCATTGGACCGTATTTTTTCAAAGATGCTGTTGGACGCAACGTTACGGTGAATGGCGATCGCTATCGTTCGATGCTAACAAACTTTTTGTTGCCGTAAATGGAAGAACTGAACTTGGTTGACATGTGGTTTCAACAAGATGGCGCTACATGCCACACAGCTGGCGATTCTATGGCCATTTTGAGGGAAAACTTCGGAGAACAATTAATCGCAAGAAATGGAACGGTAAGTTGGCCACCAAGATCATGCGATTTGACGCCTTTAGACTATTTTTTGTGGGGCTACGTCAAGTCTAAAGTCTACAGAAATAAGCCAGCAACTACTCCAGCTTTGGAAGACAACATTTCCGAAGAAATTCGGGCTATTCCGGCCGAAATGCTCGAAAAAGTTGCCCAAAATTGGACTTTCCGAATGGACCACCTAAGACGCAGCCGCGGTCAATATTTAAATGAAATTATCTTCAAAAAGTAAATGTCATGGACCAATCTAACGTTTCAAATAAAGAACCGATGAGATTTTGCAAATTTTATGCGTTTTTTTTAAAAAAAAAGTTATCAAGCTCTTAAAAAATCACCCTTTATGTAAACCATCAGTATAAACAGTAGGGTGCTTTAAAATTAACTTTTTTTGGAATTATAAAGGTTTTACAGCAAAAATTGATAGTATTTGATGCACAAATAATATCTATACTATAAATATTATTATAGGGCCCATACACAGGCGGACTTGTTCTCGAACTTGGATGAATACATGAAATGCTTGTTCGTTTGTGGCCTTTTTCGCAGACACATTTGAAGATTCATGAGTTGGTCTCAAGAAATCAAAACTTTTTGATTTTGTTTGAGAGGAGCTTTAGGTTGTACAACAGGTTTCTCAGTTAATAGTGGTGTTCGCGTACTTAAAGTCAAAGTTTTGAATTTTGAAGCATAAATTGGCACTTTTATTATACCCTAAACCTGAAAGGTCAGGGTATATTAACTTTGTGCAAACGTTTGTAACGCATAGAACGAAGCGAGTCCGGTATAGAAAAGTATATATATTCTTGATCAGCGTCACCACGTGAGTCGAGCTATCCATGTCCGTCCGTCCGTCCGTCCGTCTGTGTGTTGTCCGTATACACATGATAAGAAGAAGGAGTTGAGATAATTAGATAAAACTTGGTACTTATGGTCACATAGACCCAAGGATCTGCACAATTGAATATTTTTGGAATCCGCCCACGGACACGCCTACCTCCCATACAACGCAAAAATGTAAAACTGCATAACTCAGCTCATAAAAAGCCTACAACAATAAAATTTGGTATGTATGTGTACTATACGCATGCACGACTTACATTCTAAAATCTATCCGGATCAACCGAAACAGACAGAATGCACCTACGTACTAAAACACACACCCAGTTGGCGAAGTATGAATTTCCACTAAGCACATTAGTTGGCTTTTCAGCGGAACTTGAAAATTTTATACAAAAACACGAATTTATTAAGAACTTTTGAATTTAAAAAAGTAAATAACATCAAAAAAGTAGTCAACTTTACATAAAACTCTAAATAGATCAAAGTAACTATAAATAATATGAATATTAGTAAGTTTGCGGCCACTATCCAACCCAAGATCCTACGTGGAAAAGAGATTAAACTCTTAAACACCAAACCAATTCCAATTATAACGCAGATATATACGTGTTTATACGTGTGTATATGGGTATTTTATGGCACCTTCTTAAGAAATGCGCGTTTTATGCAACCATTTTAACAATTAAGGTATCACTGGAATGCACCGCACTGTGACACAATTGCAGATCCTAAAATTGCTTGTGTGCGTTTTTAAACCACCACAAGACACAGCAGGTAGAATTGAAATTACCATTTCATACTTATTACCTCGTCTCGTAGACCATATATAACGCAACAGTTTTTTCTGAATGCATTAAGTCGTTGTGAAGAACTCAAAGTGTGAAGTGCTAATTTCAGATAAAAAATATTTAAAAAAACTAGTAAGGTATATCTTCGACTTGACCGAAGTTATGGCATTATTTTCTAACCCTAACGATATGCCCAACGAACGAGCACAACTCGAACGATGACGTCTGAAGTTGAAAGTTTGTAACTCTATCGAAAGTTTCCGACAAGCCTTACGTGTTTTTTACGTCCCTTACGTTAATCAAATCTGTTTAACGCAAAGAGTTGTCAAAATAAGCCTTGCCTCACCAAAAATTTACAATGATTTATTCAATTTGTATATTTTCTTTAAAATTTCATAAGCTTTTCCTTTGATTTTATTTTTGTGTGGCAATGCTTATGCTCAGTTTGTTTAACTTTTCATGACAGCTGTTTTTGTTTACATTGGATTTTGTGTTTTTAGCAATTCTGAAGTGAAAAAAAGATTCTTATAAGTGATTGTTGTTAATTAAATATTTGTTTACATATAAAAAGTGCAATCAAATAAAATTATAATTTTTGGCAATGTATGCAGCTATTGCGGTGTTTGATTTTGAGTGGGAGGATGAAATAGAGCTCAGGGTGGAGCGACGAAGATTGCGAGATCGAACTAATGTTTTGGAATTAAAAGATACTGAGTAAGTATTTGAATCCATACTTTTTGGTGCTTCACATCCATCGATGACTGCGCAGAAACTTCCAACATTATCTTTCAGTGGCTTTGATGCTTGTTTTTGATGCTTTCATCAAGTTATTCTTTAATAAACTTCAACAAATTTTTCCAAACAGGTTCGTGACAAATTTTCGCGTGAGTAAGGTGGTGTTTCAGCAAATATTTGCCGACGTCAGTATTCATATGAATAACACCTACAGAAATACTCACATACCACCACAACTTAAGCTGTCGACATTCCTGCGGTTTTTGGCTACAGGCAGCTACCAAAAGTCGGTTGGAAACGAATGTTTTTCCAGTATGTCGCAATCGGCAGTCGCTAAGGTGATTAAAGAGTGCCTTGCGATTATTGAAGAACATTTCTGCCAGAAATGGGTTGTTTTCCAAAGGACTGATGAAGAGGAAAGTACAATTAAGGAGCAGTACTACAATAAATATGGAATACCAGGTGTAATTGGCTGTGTGGACGGAACACATGTCCGCATAAAGTCGCCTGGCGTTAATAGTAGACATCTGTTCCATAACAGAAAAGGATATTACAGCCTCAATGCGATGATTGTAAGTATTTGCTTTATGTTTCTTAAATTAAACTAAAATTTTTGGCTTATAGATTTGTGATTTAAACATGGTCATTACATATGTTGACGCCAGACATCCTGGAGCTAATCACGACTCCTTTGTTTGGAAGTATAGTCGAGCAGAACAGGAGTTAAGATCAAATTATCTTAATGGCAAACGAAATACTTGGCTTCTTGGTAAACTTAAAAGAAATTTATTGATTTTATTATTATTTGGTTTTTATAAGTATGTATAAATAAAATAACAATTTACATTTCATTGTATTTATTGACATTTCAGGTGATTCCGGCTACCCGTTGGAGCCATACTTAATGACTCCGTATAGGAATCCATCAGATGAATCTCAGAGCCGATTTAACGAAAGAGACTTCAAGGCACGAAACGTCATTGAACGCTGCTTTGGTGTATTGAAAAATCGGTTTCGCAGTATTATAGGTAACTTTTTTTATAATGTAATTATACTTACAATAACACTATTTTTTATAGGTTCAAGAGGACTTCACTATTCTCCAGAGAAGGCCACAAAAATCGTGAATGCATGCAGTGCAATCCACAATGCATGCATTTTCTTCAAGCATGAATAGCCTCCTCTGAACCTACCAGATACTGTCGAGGACTATCAGAACACGAGCACTGATGACGCATCAAACTCTGGATTTTTTACCATAGCCGCAAACACACGGAGACAGATTGCTGAGAGCCTGCAATAAGCAAATACTGCTATTAAGGCAGCGATGATGAATTGGTGTAACCGCCAACGAAACAAAGCTGTCCGGTCTGCTTGTGAATAATAAATCACTAAGACCGCTGATGAGTTGGTGTAGCGGCCAACGAAACAGCACTATCCGTTTTTTGATACTAAGGGCAGGGCCGTAGCCAGGATGTTTCCTTGGAGGGTTTTCATAGAAAAAAATTTAAAAATTCTAAAAAATTTATAAAACAGTTGCCATAAACTTGCATTAATACAAACAATAATTATTTGCATTAATACAATTTAAATAATTCAAAACCATACATTATTTTAACATAAATTCATTTATTAGCTTCATTCATTAATTATTTAAAATATCAAAATAAAATAATGTTAAAAAAGATATATCGGAACTAGTTTTAGTTATTGCAAGTTCATTGCTTAAAAAAAATAAAATTAAAAAAAAATAAGTTAATTTAAGTAATATTACATTATAAGGAACTATTTTGTTCTTCATTTCATTGAAGTTCAATGTGCAAAAAAATAAAAATTGCTGGTTTGTGGAACTAACCAGTACATACCCACGCATCACTAAAAATGGCTTCAATACCACGATTTGTACTAAGGAAGAGCAATTTCCAAATTTCAAGTATTTTTCATTAGTTTAATGAATTCTTCAAACTCTGTTTGTCGTCTTGTAACAGCAACCATTTCGACCAAAGCCTCAGAGATTGCTTTCGTAGCTTCCGCTTGAATTTTTGATGAAGCTGCAATTTCCTTGCAAGCTTGTGCTTGTAGCTTAGCTGCTATGGCCTGTTCTCGAGCCGATTCACCAATTACTTCTTGGAAATTCCTCTTCCTTGGTACAAATCTTGGTACTGAAGCTGTCTGTGGTGATGCATGGGTATGTACTGCTCGTGGTGTGATGGGTGAAACCCTTGTTGGAGTAACCACCCCTATATTTTGTGCTGTTCTAGTCGGTGTAATGTCAAGTCTATTACGATCTGAAAAGTCTTCTGTTCGTCTTGCCGGTGTTTTGTTTGTGGCACACTGTGTGACTGTATGGCATTCACTTGCGTTTCGTGCTGTTGGCTGTGGTGAAGATATCTGCGCTGCTGTTGTCTCTGAATGGGTTGCGATTGGCAGTGTTTCTGTTGCTTTTGGCTGTGCTGCTGTTGGCTGCGCTTGTTTTTTAGCAAAACCAAGCACTGTTTCACTCGGCGTCGCTGATTTCGCCATTAACAGAACCCTATCAATCGCTTGCTCCAGCTCGGTAATCGTCGAGGCTTCAAAAGGTCCGCCGCCTGTTGCTTGAAGTTTCTGCAGTTTTCTGCTAATTTTTTTTTCGTTCTGCTTTTCAGATCAGCCCAAATCTAGTGTAAAGATAATAAAAAGCCAATCTCACTGATACGCTAATAATGTTTTTAAATAGATAATACCTTCTTCCATTCATTCACATTTCTTTGCGGCGGGCCGTACGAGTTCACTTTGGCTGCAATTTTTAGCCAGGATGCTTCCATCGATCTCTTGTCTTCTCCGTATACTGGTGCACCTCTTGCAAGATCAGGATTTGCCTCCAGCTCCCTTACCAACACTTCAAATTGGGTGGTGGTTGTTTTTTTTAGTACTGAAATTATAACAATTGTTAGAGCATAAATAATTTTAAGTTCATGTTTACCTTTCTTTGCTGAATTTTCCATTTTTATAATTTTTATTTTTTCGGCGATAACTAAAGACTTGTCGTCAGCTTTTGAAGTTTCGTTTAATTTTTTTTCTTGCCTTATCGAGAAACAAATTTTGCTAATGTCACTTTCTTACGTTATATTTCCCCAGCTGAACAGCTGTTTTCGTCATAGGCTACTGTTCGACTTACATCGTTCAAAAACACGAACGAACAGAGTTTTGGACGAAACGATTGATCGTATAGAAATAGAAAATGAAGCCATTAAAATACCCCACGGGCGATTCGTAATGGTACAAAATCTTAAATTGCAGCTCTTTTTATATGAGATTTCAAAAAATTTTACTATTTTGATGACGTCTAAAATACATTCATATGAAATTGTCTTCCTGCAAAGTAAATACAAGCCTTTTTATAAAGTTTTCGATTAGAGGTTGTATGGGATGTAGGCGTGTTCTTGAGTGGTTGATGCCAATTTTTCTAACACGCCTCAATTTTGATATAATATCCACACATACCCAATTTCAGGTCTGTAGCTTAAATATTAGTCTATTCATAGAGTTTTCAATATTATGGGTTGTATGGGAGGTGGGCGTGTTCATCAATGGATGACGCCCATTTTTCTAACACATCTTAATGTTATTATAAAAAGAATAAATATCTAATCTTACTTTTGTAGCTTCGATAGAAGCCTATTTATATATTTTTCAATTTCGGGATTGTATGGGAGGTGGGCGTGTTAGTGGGTGGATGACGCCCATTTTTGTAACACACCTGAGTTTTGTTAAGGACTAAACAAATACCGAATTTAAGTTTTGTAGCGTAAATATTCGCTTCTTTATGGATTTTTCATCATTGGGGTTGTATGGGAGGTAGGCGTGGTTTTCATCCGACTTAGCCCATTTTCGAACTTGATCTTAGTTTTTTAGAAAAAAGCTTATGTATCGAATTTCAGCACGATAATTTTAAAATTACGGCTGTAATCGTGTTCACAGACAGACGGACAGACAGACGGACATGGCTAAATCAACTCAGGTGGTGATGCTGAGCAAGAATATATATACACAGTTACACAAGTCGTGACAAAATTAATATACCCCTTACGCAGTACGCGTGGGGATATAAAAATAATAAGTGAAGTTGACCATTCCAAATCAAAAAGTTTACAATGAATCCACCATCCTCTACACCGCAAGATGAAGGAACAACAACTATCGAAAACCCAATGAGTCATATACCCAAGCACGATGTTACTGTTTTTGGTGTGTCTACTGATTTGACTGATCTTAATTTACCAACCCATATGGATATCTTGAGATATTATTTTTACTTAAGCGAACAAGAAAGTTTTCCCATAAATCATTCACTATTCAAGTACAAGATAAGTTGAATGGAATTTGGGAAAAACTTGGTATGGAAATAATGCTGAAAAAAGTGTATTTAATAAATTGAATAAATTGCTTGACAAGTATCAAGATCAAATCAAGAGAAGAAACAAAACCCAACAATTTACAGAGTATGTAAAATCTCTGGAAACAATTTTTTACATTGGAACATGTAAATGCGATTTAAAGGCAGCTCCATGTGCATGCGGCTGGGTTCCCGAACGCCTCAAAGAGTTCATGCACGATCAACATAATCAGAGAAGACTAACAATGGATGCAGTTGTGATGGAAACTGAAGAGCAAGGAGCAACGTCTATGTCATCAATGCCAACATACCAAGATCCCGATGGTTCAACATACGCACCGCCACCGGTTCAAGAAGATATGGATAGAAGCACAAGTTCACAATAGACAGAGAGATACGATTGTTTTAACTTTGCCTTGGTATGTGACAGATTTGGTGTGCCTGATAGAGTAGCACAAAAATAAGATGATTCACCGTTTAATGATCCAAAAATTCCATCACACATACAAGGAACGGAACGACATGTTCAATTGTAAGCTAGCGTTTCAAAACGGGTTATACGGAAAATGTAGAGGCTGTTATGGCGACGACATTAGAGAGCCGTGCGAAATTGCCGAAACTTGAAAGTAAAAAAGACTTCAAACAATAATTTTTTTAGTTTCTTTTCTATAACTTACTTAAATAAATTTTTTCATTTACATATGTTCTGACTAAATAAATTTCAAAAGGGAAAAAATAGATATTATTATTAATAGATAATAAATATTATTATAAATAAATAAATAAAAATAAAGAAAAAACATAGCCATTTCGCTGATTTTTTCACGTAAAGGCCAAAAATGGCCAAATTGAACTCGATTGGAGCACTCTAAATGGGTCAAAGTGGGATTTTTCAAAATTTGCCTTTACCCAAAAGTTCGACCCAAATTGGGGGACATCAGAATTCGTTTTAGAGGTATGGTTCCTTCGGCAAAGTTTCTTATTTTGATCCCTAGAATACGATTTTCACAGTGCCTTGAGCGATTTTTAAATCGACCCGCTCTATTGTACATGTTGATTATCCAACATGTGGAAAAGTTAATGAATAAAAGTGGAAAGCACAAATTTTTTTTAAAGTATATAAAGGGTGTTTTTTAAGAGCTTGCTGATTTGAAATTTAAATAAAACACATGCCAAATTATGAAATGGCCAAAAAAAATTTTATATTTGGTAGATAATTTCTTGGCATTTAAAATTAAAATATAATTTCGGGCATATGGCCACCACGACTATTTTGCACAAAGGTCATTCTAGAGATCCAATTTTCGACTACCTTTTCAAGCATATGAGGGCGTAGCGTATTTCAGCAATGACACGTTGAATATTGGTTTCCAAAGCGTCAATCGTTCCTGGTTTATTCTTGATATAGTACGAACAATTATTATTGCTACCTGCAACCCTGAATATTCGTTGTTGCACTTTATACTTTTCTAAGAATGTCAATCAAAACATAATTAATAAACTCTCTCTTGTGCCTTGCAATCTCTACAAGTCGAACGCATTTTATTTCACTGCGGTATATTTTAATACTTTGAATAGGTTATGGGCCTCTAGTCACGGATAATTGGTATTAATCATTAATAAAAACATATAAAATTGCGTTAGCTGAGTTACAAGCAAAAAGTTCCGTGGAACGCTGAAATTTTTATCGATTTCTCCTGAAGTCTGCTGTTTTTTTTCTCGCAGACACAATGTCGTCGCAATCGCACATGTTCCCGTTCGAGAAACTACGTGGCCGTGAAAACTTCGACGTTTGGAAGCGTCACGCAAAATCTTATCTTGTGATCAAGAACTGTTGGAAGCCGGTCGAAAAGTCGCTTACCGATGAAGCTACAGCAAAAGAAGTGGATGCAGATGAGCGTGCGCTGGCGGAACTCACACTGATGATAGAGCCTAGTAATTTTGCGCATATAGCAACCGCAAGATCATCGCATGATGCTTGGAAAGCGTTGCTGACCGCCTATGAGGACAAGGGTCTGACGCGCAAAGTTGAATTGTTAAAACAATTGGTCCAAATAAAGCTGTCTGATTGTGAATCCATGCCCGATTATGTAAATCGTGTGGTGATGACGTCACTGAAAGCTCAGAGTGCTGGATTGAATATCGACGATGAGCTGACTGCGTCGTTAATGCTGGCTGGCTTGCCGGATGAATTTCGAGCGTTGGTGTTAGCAGTGGAGAACTCTGCTAATGATCTCACAGTCGATGCAGTCAAAACTTTACTGTTGCAGGAAAGCGAAGGCAATGCCTTATATTCAAATAATAATTCATCAAAATCTAAAAATAAAAAATTTCGTTGCCACACATGTAAACAGATTGGACATTTCAGCAAATCTTGCCCCAATAAAAAAAAGAAAGAAAAATAAAATATTGCAAAAGATAATAAAAAAGAGTACAATGCGTTGTATGCGTCGCTGCTTTTAAATAAAGATGACAGTGTCACCGATTGGTATATAGATTCGGGAGCACATCGCACATGACAAAAAACTCTAACATTTTATTTAATAAAAAAGTAGTGTCAAATAAAGAGATAATCGTCGCAAACAATAACAAAATCTCAGTTAACTGTGCTGGTGACGTGAAAATGTCGTTGATTACAAAACAAAATAATAAAAATGTCAATGCGATTGTAAAAAATGTTGAATATGCTCCAGAAATTTGCGCAAATCTTCTTTCTGTGCGCCAAATGACAAAAAATGGCAATAAAGTGATTTTTGAAAAGGAGCATTGTAAAATTTTCAATAAAAATAATCAAATAGTGGCAAGTGCTAGAGTGGTAAATGATTTGTATCGCCTGAATTGTAGTTTAACTGAAATGCCTACATGCCAAGAACATGTAATGTCTGCCATAGATTATGAACTTTGGCATCGTAGACTTGGCCATATATGTCATGAAAATTTATGTGCAGTGAAAAATGCATGCGAAGACATAGACTTTTGTGAATCTAAAAAAAGTCAATGCGTGATTTGTGTTAAAGGTAAACAGAGCAGATCTTCATTTAAAGACTCTGGAAAACGAGCAGAATCCATTCTTGACTTGATACACTGAGATGTAATGGGTCCGATTAATGTTAATTCGTTCTCGGGAGCGCGTTATATATTGACATTTGTTAACGATTACTCGCGCAAAGTATTTGCTGTACCCATAAAACAAAAATCAGAAGTCTTGAGTGAATTTAGAAAATTTAAAAACTTTGCTGAAAATCAATGTGGACGCAAAATAAAAGTATTGCGTTCCGATAATGGAACTGAATATTTAAATAAAGACTTTGAACAATTTACCGACAATAATGGAATTTTACACCAAAAAACGTGCCCATACACACCTGAACAAAACGGTGTTGCAGAGCGGATGAACCGCACAATTGCCGATAGGGTACGATGTATGATGATCGATTCGGGACTCAGTGAAAAATTATGGGCAGAAGCTGTGGTGACTGCAGCATACTTGTTAAACCGTATGCCAACAAGAAACAACGTACGTAGCCCTGAAGAAATTTGGTCGAACGAGAAACCGAACCTGAAACACATTCGTATCTTTGGTTGTAAAGCAATGGTACACGTGCCAAAAGAAAAGCGATCGAAATTTGCACCCAAGTCGATTGAATGCATACTTGTTGGCTACTCAAGTCAGGCGAAAGGCTACAGATTGTTCAACCCTCAGACAGAAAAAATAATTGATAGCCGCGACGTCGTATTTTTTGAAGCAGAAGACAAGGTAATCGATAAAAAAGAAACAAAATTTAATTTTCCTTCATTTGTTGTAGATATCTCTGAAGACGATGGCGTTGAAAATAGCAGCATAGTCAATTCTGATGCGACAATTGTAGAAGAATTGCCAATTACTGTCATGTAAGTCGATGTTGATGACGAGTCTTACCTCAACAATGCAACTGAGGTTGCTGAAGCCACATGTATATCCGACGAAGAACATGAACCTGAAGTACATGATGCCACGTATACACCCGATGAAGATGTCTCACTCGCTGAAGCCGTAATCCGGCGATCAGAGCGAATAATAAGCAAATCAAAGCCGTCTTATAATTTTTGCGCTGCTGATTTTGTATCAAGTGATCCATCGACAGTCAATGAAGCACTTTTTCTCCGAATGCAGAATTATGGAAAACTGTGATGAAAGAAGAATACGATTCACTCATGCTGAACGAAACGTGGACACTGTCAAAAGTGCCTGCCGGAAAGAAAGCAATATCTTCGAAATGGGTTTTCAAAACCAAAGTAAACGCTGCTGGTGTTGCTGTTCGTCACAAAGCTCGTCTTGTAGCGAAAGGCTTCAGTCAACTGAAAGGCATAGATTACAACGAAACCTATGCGCCAGTCGTACGGTACACGTCAATTTGGTTCGTACTCGCCCTTGCTGCAAAATATAATTTGCTCATACATCAAATGGGCGCAGTGACAGCATTTCTCAACGCTAAGCTGCAAGAAGAAATCTTCATGACGCAACCAGTTGGTTTTGATGATGGATCCGATTTAGTCTGCAAAATGAAAAAGTCGCTCTATGGCCTAAAACAATCCAGTCGCGTCTGGAATGAAGAGCTGAACTCTGTGCTGCTGAATTTTGGTCTTAAGCGCAGCGATGTCGACCAATGCATATATTATCATAACGACAAAAATAAAATTCTTATATTGGCAATTTATGTCGATGACGTTTTAATATTTGCAAACGATATGAAGTTTATCAATGATGTCAAAACCGCCCTGTCTATAAAATTTAAGATGAAAGACATGGGTGAAGCCGCATCAATTTTGGGCATGCGCATCACAACTGACAAGAAGGCGCGTACAATCAAAATTGATCAGAGCCGATATATCAGTGATGTCCTTGCACGTTTTAACATGGATCAGTGTAATGCAATTTCCACGCCAATTGATTTAAATCAAAAATTGACTGCGGAAATGTGTCCAACAATTGACGCTGACAAGGAGCTGATGAAAGATGTGCCGTACATGCAAGCTGTTGGCTGTTTACTCTTCGCTGCACAGATAACTAGACCAGACATCTGCTTTGTTGTAAATATGTTAAGCAGATTCTTCGAAAATCCAGGCAAAGCCCACTGGAACGCTGCAAAGGCAAGTCCAGTGAAGTACTTTTCTAAGAATGTCAATCAAAACATAATTAATAAACTCTCTCTTGTGCCTTGCAATCTCTACAAGTCGAACGCATTTTATTTCACTGCGGTATATTTTAATACTTTTAATATTTATCCACATAAACCAATGACTTCACGTATCCCCACGGTTGATGTCGAGCGTTCGAAGAGTATAAACGCGTCGCGGAACCGCCTTCTTTGCTTTTTTTAACGTCGTGTAATCTTAGTGTATGTCGTCCTCAATATTAATAAAAATCGTGTGTTAAGTGTTTTGTGTAAAGTTAATGATTTCAATAAAAAATAAATAAAATCGAAGTGAAACAACTAAATAATATTAAAATAAAATAAAATATGTGCTGCTGAGTCGTGTCGCGATCGTGTCGTGTGTTTTTGTGTATTTGTATGTGTGTACGTTTTATATATTGTCTTGTGCAGAAATTTATGTTTAAGTTTAATAAATTAAATCTAAGATTTGTCCAATTATTGTCCATAAAGTGTTCCGTATTCAGTGTTTTGTGTTTTGTGTGATAAATTATCAAATTAAAAACTAAAAAAATAAAAAAAAACAAATATAAAAATAATACTCGCGCGGAAATATAAACAAAAAAAAAAACAAACAAAACTAACATTGCCTAAATAGCAGGGTTCAGAAAATTTCACTCATGAAACAAAAATCTCAAACGAAAATAAACACTGTTTGAAGCAAACAACACACAATTTTATTTTCATTTCATTTTTGTGTGTGGCCGAGTTGGCGTTCTGTCGACCATCCTTCATAAATTATTCATGAACAAACTAAGATCGATCGCAGCGGTTCGATGTGATTTCATCTCAAACATGTGTTGGATTTAAAATGTTCGTGTCATTCACCAACATTCATTGTTATCAGGTCTTCATGAAGGCAAAAATGAATACACATTTTTTAAACACGACTTGTTCGTGTTGGAAATTGCTGGCGGTCGTGAATAGAAAAATAATAGTATCACTTACTGCCATTGTTCTCTTTACATAGGGGCATCGCTCTTTTTATAAGAACAGATGTGGCATATCAGTGCGAGCGGAGTCTGAGTGTAACCGACCCGGAGTTTTGTTCCATGTGGGTGAAGTTCAGCGTCCGCTCGCACATGCTGCACTTCTGTTATGTATATAGAAGTCCGAATCTAGGGAGGGAGCCCACTTTTAATAAGCTGGACTCTCTCTCTGATTCAATAACGCACATTTTGGGGTTGTTCCCTGACAGCGAAATCGTTGTTGCCGGCGATTTCAATGTCCACAACCCGGCTTGGCTACGTCACTCAGGCCAATTAACACCTGAAGGCCAATACGTTGAACTCTTTGCTGAATCGAACCAATTGATTCAACTAGTGAAGGAACCAACTTTCATTCCTAGAGTTGGTATGCAGAGCCAAAAAGTCTAAGACCTTTTTCTGACATCGCATCATGAAAAATATGATGTGAGTGTCCATGCACCTCTTGGTAATTCGGACCACTGTATCATATCCGCTGCTTTTCCATATTCTAATCTATGCACCTCTTCACCTAAAGCCCCGAAGAGGATCGCTTGGTTTTATGAAAGAGCAAATTGGATTGCGCTAAATAACTTTTACCGCAAATTCAATTGGAAATTGTGTTTCGCCGACAGAAATGTGAATGCCGCGGCTATAATGGTACAAGAGATTATTTTATTGGGTATGCGGTCTTTTATACCCAATAAGATTAGAAGCATTAAACCAAAAGACCACTCCTGGTTTAATGAGACTTGCAGGATTGCAGTCAGGTCCAAAGAGGAAGCCTTTCAGAATTGGCGTTCTAACAAAAATTCTGATTCTAAAAGGCTTCGCATTGAGGCTAGGAATCGCTGTAATGCAGTTTTAAAACGGGAAAAGTTTCTTCACGAAACCCGCATAAGAGAACAGGTTCTTCGCTGCCCAAAAGGGAGTAAAAACTTTTGGTCTTTTGTTAAAAGGGTAAAGAATCAGACATCTTCGTCGATTCCAACTCTTTTAAAAGATGACCAAATCTTCACTGACTCGGCTGATAAGGCAAACCTGTTGGCTGGTTTGTTTGCACTGAAGTCCACTGTCCCGGCTAGCAGTCAGCCACTGCCTTTTATTGAAAGAAAATCTTCTACTATGCAGGAGATTTATTTTCGAACAAGAGCAGTAAAACGGGTCCTTGCAAATCTCAATATAAAAAAAACCTCGGGGCCTGATGGCATACCACCACTTGTGCTAAAAACGTGTGCTTCTACCCTGGCTCGACCTTTGCGAAACTTTTTCAACATCTCCTACAGGACAGGAGTATTTCCATCTTGTTGGAAGATCGCAAATGTCCAGCAAGTACCAAAAAAGGGCGATGCCACGAACCCTGCAAACTACCGACCCATAGCGATATGCTCTACGCTCTCCAAAGTTATGGAGAGCGTAATAAACTTCAACCTCATGAACTATCTGGAGCACAACAATTTGCTTAGTGACCGTCAGTATGGTTTCCGCAGGACACGCTCTACTGGTGACATGATGGCATACCTCACTGAAAAATGGAATCAATGCGTTCACTTATTTGGTGAGAGTAAAGTTGTTGCTCTGGATATTTCCAAGGCGTTTGACCGAGTGTGGCATAAAGCGCTCGTGTCAAAACTAATCGCATATGGTGTCGGTGATAACTTTGCTCGGTGGATCACGTGTTTTCTGAAAGACAGATCTATACGTGTCGTAATTGATGGCATTTCATCCAGCGAACACTCCATCGATGCAGGAGTACCGCAGGGTTCAGTTTTATCACCTTCTTTGTTTTTGGTTTTTATCAACGACCTTCTGTCGTTGACTTACAACCCAATCCACTCGTTTGCAGACGACAGCAGCATTTGTCATTCTTATTCGTTCAAAACACGCCCGAGCTCTTTGGAGATTGAGAGAAAGAGGCAAATTATGAATGACACACTCCTTTATGACTTAAAAAAAATCTCCGAGTGGGGTCTTGCCAATAAAGTACAGTTTAATGCAAGTAAGACCCAGTGTAGCCTGTTAAGTCACAAGCGAGTGGATTGCCCCTTAGCTCCCCTTAATATGAACGGTGTGGATCTTGTGGAGTCAGCAGCTCTTGACGTTCTGGGCATATCGATCCAATCTGATCTACGTTGGAATGGTCATATATTCGATGTGTCGAAAGAAGCGGCCAAGTGCCTTGGTTTTTTAAAACGGTGCAAGAAATACTTCACTCCAACTGATCTTCGCATGATCTACACCTCATATATTAGGCCGAAAATGGAGTACAATTCGCACATTTGGGCAGGGGCTTCAAGATAATATTTGGAACTCCTGGACCGAATTCAACGTCGTGCGATATATCTGATAGGGGATGAAACTATTTCTTCCTCTCTCAACTCTCTTGGACATCGACGCAATGTTGGTTGCCTGAGCCTTCTGTATAGGTACTACCATGGAAAGTGTTCAATGGAAATTCATGACCTGACGCCACCAGCTCGTGTGTTTTCTAGGTCTACTCGGGCAGCTCTTCAAGCCCATCCTTATACCATTGCTTCGTTGCCCAATAGAACATCGCATTACCGAGACAATTCGTTCTTCAGTCGCTCAGTAAAATTGTGGTATAATCTTCCTGCGAGCGTTTTCCCTGACAATTACGAGCTGTGCAAATTTAAATCAAATCTTCACCGACACTACTCTACTTTCCCACCCTCCCACTAAACTATCACCCTTCTTCCGAATTAACACAATGCTTTCGCATTTCTCAGGGGGCATCCCCTGAGCGTTGGTTCAGTCTAAAAAAAAAAAAATTTCTCGAAATGATGTTGTCATTGAAATGTTCTTTCAATAAGTCGATTGTTTCGCCCGCAGTATGACAAGTGGCACCATCCTGTTGAAACCACATTTCGTCCACATCCATATCTTGAAGATTTGGCAACAAAAATTCATTGATCATGGTTCTGTATCGATTTCCATTCACGGTAACGCGTCGTTCTTCCTCACTTTTAAAGAAATAAGGACCGATGATTCCACCAGCCCATAGACCTCACCAAACAGTACATTTATCGGGATGCATTGGTAATTCTTGAACGGTGTGTGGATAATCTTTGCTCCAAATACGGCAATATTGCTTGTTGACATATTCATTCAACCAAAAATACGAACGATTATGTGCATCATAAAATTCACGAAGTGCTCTATAAACATTTTTAATTGAACACTGTTTTTGAAAATAAATTTCCACGATTTGAAAGCGTTGTTCTGGAGTTAGCCTATTCATGATGATTTGCCAAACAATACTGAGTAGAGACGTCACTTTAAACTGTCAAAACAACTGTCAGACAATAGAATAATCCATATTGAAAAAACCTCATAAAAAACACCCTTTACAACTTTTATTGTTTTACGATTTCTTGGACTTTGGTTTGGTATAAGAAAATGTTTGTAATTAATCGTTTACTACTTATCTTTTGATTTTGCTTAATCTAACGATATATAATATTCAGTACTAAACTGCAGAAACTGAAATTTCGTTAAATTTAAAACAATGAGCATAACTTCCATAAATGGAAAGATATCGCCGAATGGTTTTAGATTCACATAACTTATGTTCTTAACTAGAAGTCTGCTTACTTATTTTTCAAATTCACGAATTTTTTCCATTTGGTCGCCTAGTTACACTGTGCGGCATAATGAAAGATAAAGGAACAAGAAAATTAACGAATAAAGCGAACGAAAAAAGGAAGCGTTCAGAAATAAATATATTTTTTGCATTAATGGCGAGAACACATTAGGCCGTTTTGAGCTATTAATAAATAGTAGTACTTTTTGTGTTTGGGGAGTATAGTAGTACTCAAGAGTCAATAGGAGTAAAATACTCCGATGGTAGTACTTTTGGCAGCGCTGGTCAGGATTTGTTTCAATTTGTTTTGTTTGTCGCGTGCCTTTGAACAAATAGGTTGTGTGTTGATGTGGACAGCACAATTTTATTTTATGTACCTATATATTTTAAAAATAAATAACAAATATTGTGTTGTGCTGTGTTTATTATTAAGGTATAAAAGTGCGGACTTGTATAGTTTTTGATAGAACTATTCAAAACAATTTAAAGTGTTAAAAACTATTTCGCAAAAAGAAACGCACTTAAAACGGCGTGCCTTGCTTTGTTTTGTTGTTGTTGTTTGTTGCCGTTATGTAACTGGTATTTCTATCGGCTGCTTCTGTTCGTGTCAAAGCAAATGCAAAAAAAGGCACATGAAAAAAACGGCTTCACTTGCATTGCTTTGGCGTTGTTAGTTTGTAGTTTTTATATTTGTCACTGTTGCTCAAGGTTGCCAGTTAAAATTCGGAATAATTCCCACGAAAATTGGTTTTTCATACAGCACCATAAATTAATACCACCTAAATTACCATGGTTTTATTATTAATTAACTGGGTTAAGATACGATACGCGTTCAACTTAAGTGGTAAAAACCCACAAGCCTACTTGAGGAGTGTCTGCATGCTGTTTTCTCTGATAAATAAGCACAAAAGATGACCTGGCTGGGCATAAAGGAGAAAAAAGCTGCCAAAAATTGAATTGTCGTTGCAGCTATCCGAGCTAATAAATGTTTTTAAATGCTAAGTATATAAAATGTTTTTTTTTTTTTTTTTTCCCGTGAGATGAAAAGCATCGAACGCCTGAGTGCGGGACTTTAATCCGCTAAAAACACCTCTCCACCTGACCCCTATATCCCCCCGGGACTACCGTTGAGTATTGCTTCGGAAGGAGGGAGGACTGAGCACCTATAGCTCACTAGTCAGCTGTCGTTAGTATTGTCATGTTTCTATGTACCCCTTCTATTATCCGTGTAGGATACTTGCACTCTGGTAAGTATATAACATGTATTTGCGTGCGTTTGAAAGTTGAAAATGTTGTTGCAGAAAGCTTACGTTTGCATTGCACTCTGCTTCATAAATTCTAATATATTCCAACTTTTCATTCGTCAATGACTACGCTTATGCAAGAAAATTTATGTACTTGACCCTTTAAATTTATAAATCTTTTAAATAATTTTTCTCAGGTGCATTTTAAAGGAAATATGATATCGGCAGTGGGTATATCGGCAGTGGAGGACGTTGCAAGAAGTTCTTACACAATGCGAATGATCGCATTACGAAGAAGAAGAAAAGTGATAGTTAATATTGAATTATAAAATTATTTTCATATTTATATCATATCATTTTTATATCCTTCTCATATCCATATTAAAGCATGTTATATAGTTCTATACTACTTCTATAACTACAATAATTTTCCACGAATTGAAATAAAAAAATCATACAATTAAAATTTTGCAAAATGTTTCAATAAATTCAGAATGTTCCGCTTTGAATGCGTATTGTTAAAAAAACGGGTCCGTCGCGGATTCGTATTATTAAAAAAAAACGAGTCCGTCGTGGATTCTCATTCTTAAAAATAGCGAGTCCGTTGCGGATTCATATTATTAAATAAAAATGAGTCTGTCACGGACTCGTATATGAAGTCCGTTCCGAGTTCGAAAAGGATCCGGGGAAACGGTAAAAACGATTCGAATATTTGAGAGGAATTTCATACGAAAACGGACCCGTAACGGATCCGAAACGCAATCCGTTTCGGAAAAAATGTACGAAGTGAGTCCGTTTCGAATTCGAAACGGATCCGTATGGCACACTGGGTAATTACCAAATTGTGTAAAATGAAAATAAAATTGAGTTTTGAATATTCAATAATATAATCACTTTTATCAGACAAATAATGTCAATATATTAAAATGCATTAATAGTTAATGTTTTCATGTTTATTTTTAATATTTTTATGAATATAAAATTAGTAATAAATAAGACAAAAATAAAGACTGAATATCTATATAATTAATAGGCTAAGGTTTTTTTTGTGACTTCAACTCCTCCCAGACCAATGAACCGATCCTATCGATTTAGATGTCATTAAATCAGGTTTAGGCTGTAGATGTGCAAACCACTTTTAAAAATTGTGATTTCACTTCAGGGGGTTCCCAACCTTTTAAAACAGAAATAAAATTTTTGTACAAAAATCCGTTATTTTATCGATTTGAAATTTAGTTTGAAAAGAGCTTATGAATTGATCGAATTTGAATTTTTTTCAAAACTAAAAATTTTTAACCAAAATTACCTTTTATGCATTCCTCAAATGTCAATTGTCCGAAAAATGCAGTTCCAAAATCAAAAATTACACTTTCCGAGCAAACAAGTCAGTCAAATTTTAACGGTTTTCAAAATTTTTTTGTTTTTCTAAATTTTTGTTCAATTTTCTTAGAAATGTGTTGACAATTACAGTCAGTATCTTACCAAATGTATTTTTAATGAATTTTCTTAAAATTGACTTTAGTTGTTTAACGTGTATTTTTATCAAACGCCAAGGCAGAGAAAAAAACTGTCTGAAATTTAAAGTTCTATATTTGGAAGCGAATATCTCTGCACCTTTTTAAAAAATTTAATTTATTTCTTTTTTGTATTTAATTGCAATTAATTGACTTTAAAATAATTATAAAGTTTTTACCGTTACTTTATTATTTATATTTTAATCATTGCCTTTAAAAAGAGTCCAATAAAATGAATGTTTTCTCAAAAAATGTATTAAAAATTGTTTTTGTTGTAAAAATAAAAAAATTTCAAATTTGCATTTTTGATTTTCTTTCATAGTATATAGTTTATTTAAGACGAATTTGTTTTTGTTTGACAGAAAAATTAATAAATACTATGTGTCATCGAAAAAACAAGGCTACCCCCTATGGTTTTTTACTCGAAATTTTTTTTTTTTTAAATGTTGTTCTTATATTTTTTAAATCTTCAACAAGCTTCAAAAACAATATGTTTGAAAAAAATTTCATTATAGCTACAACCAATTAAAAGTTATAGCGACGAATCTGTTTTAATCATCCTGCTTATCTATATAATTAATAGGCTAAGGTTTTTTTTGTGACTTCAACTCCTCCCAGACCAATGAACCGATCCTATCGATTTAGATGTCATTAAATCAGGTTTAGGCTGTAGATGTGCAAACTACTTTTAAAAATTGTGATTTCACTTCAGGGGGTTCCCAACCTTTTAAAACAGAAATAAAATTTTTGTACAAAAATCCGTTATTTTATCGATTTGAAATTTAGTTTGAAAAGAGCTTATGAATTGATCGAATTTGAATTTTTTTCAAAACTAAAAATTTTTAACCAAAATTACCTTTTATGCATTCCTCAAATGTCGATTGTCCGAAAAATGCAGTTCCAAAATCAAAAATTACACTTTCCGAGCAAACAAGTCAGTCAAATTTTAACGGTTTTCAAAAAAAAAATTTTTTTTGGGTTTTTTGATGTTTTTTTATCTAAATGTGTCATAAATCGATGTTGTAGGTGTTCTGTAAGTACCGTTTATTAATTTCTGAAATATATCTTAGTATTATTTCTTAAATCTTTTTTTTAATGCGTTTTTTTTTAACATTTTTTTGGGTTTTTTGATGTTTTTTTATCTAAATGTGTCATAAATCGATGTTGTAGGTGTTCTGTAAGTACCGTTTATTAATTTCTGAAATATATCTTAGTATTATTTCTTAAATCTTTTTTTTAATGTGTTTTTTTTTAACATTAGTTATTTTTTATAGCAGTAATGCAGTTAAGCTGCGATGTTTTCGAATAGTAATAATGTTTTTCTCAGTTGTTATATTAGTGTAAGTCCGTCTTCGTTTTTTGACAGTTACATTAAAAAATTTTGTGTCAGATCAAACGTTTGAAGTCAAACCATTCAGATAATGATCTTTTATATCATTATTGAGACTCAATATATCGTTATTCGTTATAACTTATTGAATAGAATATCATATATTAAACGTCTATAATGTTTCTAACAATTAATTTTTATTGAATTGCTCGAATTCGGGCAACAGGTTTACTAGTAATAATAAATTGTCAATAAGAATGTATTAAAAAGGAAAAATGAAATTGAATTGAAATGATTATTGAATAAAAATGAATAATTAATGATTGAAAAATTAAAAATAATTTAACTAAACATGATGAAGTACATCAAATTTTTTTAATTTTTCTGTTGGAACACTTTGCCTTTGAATTTATTATTTTAGTTTTTGTGCGTAGGAGAACGCGTTATGTATGCAAAATCATGTGATCTTCATGTTCCGCAACAGAACAGTAAAGTGGATTTTATATGTCGGACTTAAAAACATTTTTAAAATCCTTAAATCATTTTTTCAAAAACATTAATGAATTTTTTAATTAATTCCGAAAGTGTGCTGTTGGTGTTGTTTGACCACCATTTCGAGTTCTTTTAAATTTTCGAACTTCAAGTATCTTTGTTAAACAAAATCTCTTTAGTTAAACAAATAATGAAGATTTTTAATTAACATATTCGTTACGAATTTTTTCATTTTTATTTAAAATATTTTTATGTTTACAGGGTTTTAGCTTCAAAATCAACCTTTTCCATTTCAAATTAAACTTTTTCCAAATCAAATCAAACTTTTTATAAGTCAAAAAGACTTTTTCTATTTCAAATTCAACTTTTACTAATATTTGTTTTCTTAATCAAACTAAAACCATATTATAATAAGCACGAAGATTGAATTTAGCCGATTTATTTGTAAGTAGATTTATAATGATATCGGGGTGATGATTTATTTATTTTTTTATTTATTTATTGGCCAAACCAGGCAATTTACTTAATCTAATAGTTTTTGTGTTTTTTTATTTTTATTTTTTTCTCTCTCTCCTTTCCTTGTTTTTGTGTTCAATGATATGCAATTCGATGTGGGCGTAATCCGCCCACCTGAACGATATGATTACAAGAACATGTCAAAAAGAAATGACAAGAGAAAAGAACAATTAGGGGTAATATTACAATGCTTAAGTCTATGTCTTAAACATTATAATTATAATTTATACAGTTATTCTACACCTGCTGAAACAAAGAGATAGAAAAGGGACTAGGAGAGGGTTTACTTAGATGTGACATTTGGCAGAGATGGTAAATGAATATTTAGAGTGAGAAAAACGATTTGGAAAGGGAACGCTTGAACATGGATTTGGACATGGGGAGTATATAGTGCTCGCTGACATTAGTAAATATTCTACAACATCTATTTATGGGTTCGTTAAATGCGTAAATGGTGTTGTGGTGAGATTCTTTTAACAATTTTGTGTATCTAGTTCTCCTTATTGGTTCATTAAATACAACTTTATTCGAAATACATTCAGTGTCGATGTTTCCATTAATAACATCAAATGTAAAGCATGAACAAAGTAATATTCTTCTATAGTCCCGGGGATCGTACGAATCTCTCAAGGCAAAAAGCAAAAATTGTCTCTGAATTGATTCAAGTCTTTCACTACGCACTTCCAAAGCTGGGTTCCAAACTGGGTTTTACGGGAGAAACTTATAACGAAGCACTTATTCACATTTAAAGAAAGCTTATTTTGAATACACCAATGTTCAAGAGATAAAAGCTTGTTCTGTAAGAATACTGAATAAACTTCTGATCTAATCACAAGGTATAGTTTTAAGTCATCTGCATATAAGAGATGGGGGACATCGTGCAAAACTTCAGACATGTCTGCAATAAATATGTTAAAGATAAGGGGGCCCAGGTGGCTACCCTGAGGTACACCTGACGAGACAACAATTTTCTTAAAAAGAGTACCTTGAAATTTAACAAATTGGGATCTTTCACAAAGATAGGACTTGAGCCAATTCAGCAAAGAGCCTGCAATACCAAAATTCTCTAGTTTCTTCGTTAAGATATCATGATCAACACGATCAAACGCTTAACTAAAATCTGTATAGACTGCATCTATCTGATGTCCTTTTTCCATTTTAATAAGAACATCTGATGATATGATTGTCAGATTTATGGCGGTTGAAAGTCCTTTACGGAACCCATGTTGCTGCTTATTTAAACGTGGGTTAATAACGTCCGTAAGTTTGAAACATATAATTTTATCAAAAAGCTTCGGAATTGCTGATAATTTTGCAATGCCCCTTTAATATTCAACTGATCTCTTATCACCATTCTTATAAATTGGCGTAAGGTGAGAAGATTTCCAAAAAGACGGAAACTCACCTGATTGCAGGGGTTTATTAAAAATAATAAATAATGGCATAATTAACTGCTCTTAGTATTGAACAAGTGAAATTGGTGGGAAAAGGTCTGGACCAGGCGACTTATTGGAATCTAATTCTTTAATGGAATTGGTAATCTCACTCTTTGTTATATTAAGTGAACAAACCAATGGTGGAAGATTAAGTGTGCTGGTCAATGGAATTTGACTTTGTGATGAAGGAGAACTAAAAACTTCTTTAAAATGATCTGCAAAGAGATTACAAATCACCTGTGGGTCAGAAGAAGTAACATTTCCTTTGAACATAGAATTTGGGTATCCCGTTGATTTCCTCTTAACATTTACAAAGTCAAAGAATTTTTTTGGGTCTTCAATAATCCTTTCCCCAATTAAATTGGTGTAAAGTTTATAAGCTTCTTCAGACTTCAGAGAATTCTTTAGACAGTTCACCATATCTTGTCTTTACCTCATCACTTACATTCGCGGCGTTTTTAAGTACTCTGTAAAGTTTATTTCTCTGATTTCTCAAGTTTCTTAGATTGGAATCAAGCCACGGTTCTGATAGTTTATTATTTTTTCTTTATTTTTGGAACATGGGTATCAAAGATAGAAAAGACTTTCTCATAGAAATATGAGACAGCATCGTCCAATTCCAGAGCAGATAAGTGTTTCCAATCCAAACAATTCAAGTCATTCTTTATCTTACTGTGATCGGCGTTAAAGGACTGCGTAAAAGTTATATTATTAGCGCATAGTTCTATAGTAAAAGCAGAGTGGTGGAGGGTATTAGAGAAAATGCTGGACTAACCTTGACTTCGTCATAAGAGTTAGTAAAAATTAAATCTAGGTTTGGAACTGGAGCTACTTGCAGACAATCATTACTATAAAATGTACTAAATAAGTCAAAGTCGACCGCATTAGAAACATATTGGAAGGAGATGATTGTCATTATCGTCGGGAACAAACGATATATTAGGACGGTTTAAGTCACCGAAAATTATAATTTTATCTTTTTCGTTTAAACGTTTTCGGCTGTTATTGACGTTATAAGATCACATAATTCTTTATAGGAATTCTCAGTTGAGTTTGGGGGAATATAAATAACACCAATGTATATAAAGAGATTTTGACATAGGCTTAATTTTATTACTTTGTGCTCGAAGAATATGCAAGAGTCAGTTACAACCACATCACTAGATAAGACATTGTGTGGAGCTATCAAACCACCTCCTCTTAGTTGTTTAAAACCAGGCAATTTTAAAAAGACGGAAAGAACAATAATATTTGGTACGTATTTATTCTATATAATAACAAATATGTCTTCGAAACATGGATGTCATCCGCTCACGGACACGCCCACCTACCATACAACCCAAAAATTGAAAACGCAAGAAATAAGCCTCTGTTTAACCTACAGAGTTAAAATTTGGCACATATGTTTTTTATAACAAAACAAAGATGGTTTTGAAAAACGGACGTCATCCGCCAACGAACACGCCTACCTCCCATGCAACCCAAAAAGTTTAAAACTCAATAAATAAGGTTATGTTTGTCATAGAGAAATTAAATTTTGTATGCATGTATTTTATACCAAAACTAAGGTGTGTTTCAAAATTGGGAGTAATCCGTCCATGAACACGCCCACCTCCCATAGCGAAAGCACAATAAAGGTATTAACTGTGAGCTACACGAATAAAACTTGGTATGTGTAAATTTTTCATCAACATTTAAATGCATATAAAATATAGGCTTCATCCGCCCACGGAGACGATCATTTACAATAAAAATTTTTTGTTTTTGAAAAGTAGGTTTAGGGTATTTCATAGTCGGCCTAGACCGACTTTAGACTTTCTTTACTTGTTGTACAAAATTTTATTTTTCTGGATTAAATATTTGCCTTTTTAAAGAGTTTTCACTATTAGAGGTTGAATAGGAGGCATGTTCTTGGGCGGATGACGCCCATTTTTCTAATACGCCTTAATTTTCATATAAACTACGCACATTACGATTATTATTTTTGTTGTTTAAAACTGCTGTTAAAACGTCTTAGTTTTAATATAATCTACACACACACAGAATATTATTTTTGTAACCTAAATATTAGGCTCTTTAAAGATTTGGCCTAACTTGATCTTTGCTTATTAGAAAGAAGCTCAAATATCGAATTTTATTACGATAGCTTGAAAATTCGTGTCGACAGACAGACGTGTATGACTAAATCAACTCAGGTAGTCACGCTGATCAAGAATATATATACTTTTCTTTATCTAACACGCCTCGGGCGTTACACACGTCGTGACCACATAACATACCTCTTACGCAGTGCGTGTGGGGGGAGAGGGGTATAATAAATAAAACTCTTACACGCTACCGATGCATATAAAAAAGTCGACAAAGTGCTACAAATAAAAGTTTTAAAAAATGACAAAATGTAAATAAGCTAGCAAATGACAATAGAAACAAAAAATACCTTAGAAAGTAATTATTAAATCATTATTTAACATTAATAAGCAAAATAAGAAATTTTTAACATAAAAGATAATTTATTTGGGTTATAGCATTGAATAATTATAATATAGAATGGACACCGCCAACTTTCGCCGCTGCGCCATTCACATGTCTCTAGTATCGTTTTTCATATCACCAAAGATTTTCACCTACTTTGTGCACAAGCTAATAAAATCCTAAATTGATCCCAAAATAGAGATAAATAATTTCCCTCCTTGTTTAAGGTCAGTAGCTGCTGCTCTGCTGACAAGTGTTTTCGTTTAATTTGTGTTAATTGGTTTTTAAGCAAATTGTGTAAAATGAAAATTTAATAGAATGAATTTTGAATGTCGATTTATAAATATCATATTCAAAATTAATGTTTTCATGTTTATTTATAATATTTCTATGTATATTCAAGTACTAAATAATAGACAAAAAATTAATTCAATCGAAGAGTATAATACTCTGAGTATTGAATCCTGTGTTATAAGATCCCTTTATTTTTATTTATAGTTTTCATAAGAAGTGTTTTTACTATAAGTATTTTTGATCACATCTTTAAATTTTTAATAGTTTTGCCTTATACATTTTATTTTAATTAATTTTGGGGGAGTTTAACCCCCCAAAACCCCCTGCGTTCGCCCCTGTGAACATTCTTTTCAATTTCTATATTATTTAGGCCCGTTAACTGATCTCAATTTTAAACAAAGTTTAGCTTAAACAAAGTTAAATTTTAGCGCCGATACCTCATCTCAAAAAATCTAAGTTTAACTTGGTGAGGCAAGAAATTCTAGGTTTAAAAAATTTAAACTTAGATTTTGTCAAAAATTCTCTGAGAACATTGGAAATATTCTCAATAATAAACAAAAAATAAAAAATAAAATAATCATACTTCAAAAAACTCAAAACAATAAACAAAAAACAAACATTTTTTAAGTTTTGAAAAAAAAAACTATTCCAATTAAACTGACAATTTGCATTATTTTATCAAAAGTTTTTGATATTTTTTGATGTTCTACTTCAAAGTTGTAGAATTTTTACTACAGTGCCGCTCAAATATGTTTTTTAATCTCAGTTTAAATTTTTAAACAGAGTTTAAGTAAACTGCCGATAGAAATGAGATAAGTTACGAAAATAATTTTAACTGAGTTTAAAATTTAAACTCTGTTTACGAAATCTGAGATTAAGGAATTCAAACTTCGGAGATCAGTTATCGGACCTTAGTTGTACATTTATTTTTGCCAACACTGGTCTTTTTTCTAAATTTGTTTCATAACTTATTTTCTTTTGGTTTTTGTCACTATAAAAAATTGGCACTGCAATTTTTGAAAGTCTTGATTTAAGGAGGGACATGACATTGGCCATTTTTTGAAATGGACTCTTTTTATAATTTTGTATTTTAGTAAATATTCTTAAGATTCTCTCACGGAAAAATTCCAACGGGTTCAAAAAATACAGTCGGATTAGTGAGTGCGCATTTTCCATTTTTGCCTTTTTTTATACCCCCACGCGTACTGCGTAAGAGGTATAAATAATTTTGTCACGACGTGTGTAACGCCCATAAGGAGGCGTGGTAGGTATAGAAAAGTATATATATTCTTGGTCAGCATCACCATTTGAGTTGATTTAGCCATGTCCGTCTCTCTGTCTGTCCGTCTGTCTGTGGACACGATTACAGCCGTAATTTTGAAGCTATCGCGCTGAAATTCGATATTTAAACTTTTTTTTTAAAACTAAGATCAAGTTCGAGAATGGGCTAAGTCGGATGAAAACCACGCCTACAACCCATACAACCCCAATGATGAAAACTCCATAAAGAAACGAATATTTACGCTACAAAACTTAAATTCGGTATTTGTATAGTTTATGACAAAACTCAGGTGTGCTAGAAAAATTGGCGTCATCCACCCACTAACACGCCCACCTCCCATACAACCCTTTTATTGAAACCTAAATTTTTTACCAAAAATTACAAATAGAAGGTGACACTACCGACGATGAAGCGACATTACAGCTATGTGACAGATATTTGCACTCCACATAATTATCCAGTTCTATAACCCAAATAAATTGTCTTCGCTTATGTGTGAAAAATTTCCCTTGGTTTTTTTTTACTTGTTTTGTTATTGTAATAGTCTATAAATTTTTTGTAATTATTCAATGACATAGTTGATGAGAAGGAATCGTTCAATTGAACTAGTTCGTTCGTGAACCCAAGTATACTAAGGTGGAATAAAAAGAATATTCTGCTTTCGTATATGTGTTTGAGGTTGGAGTCAGATTATTTGCTATAATAAAAGGTGCTGTCACTATAAAAAAATAATTTTAATACAATATTAAGCTCCATTATTAAAGATATGTGAAGACATAAGCTACAATTTTTGCTGTTTTGCTAAAAAAAAATATTAACTGAAAAACAACACAACATATTTATTCTTTCTGTTCGAATGTTTTTTCTTTATTTAATCTATTCTGAATAAACAACATTCCATTGCATTTGTACTATCCTTAATATGGAATGAAGAAACAAATGCACCCTCTGAATACACAACAGTCCATTTTGTTCGTTCCGTTCTTCCTGCGGAATTATTAAACAAATCCAACCAAAACAAAACAAATAACAACAAAGAAGTGAAAGGAAATTCCTTTTATATTATCAAAGACAATATATTTTGGTTCGAGTATTGAATAAATATGTGCAGTTTTACACAATACATTAAACATAGTCATTACTGCCACATATCTACAATGGCGCTTCAACATCTGCAGTGTCATCTTCTTTTATTTTTGGCAGTCATTTCGATGAAGGTTGTTTTATATGGTATTGATATCATAGACATTTATCACTCACGTCTAGTGTAATGAAGCTTTTTTGTCGCAAAGATTGATAAGCACTGTTTTCTAATTAGAAATAAACGAAAAGCTTTTAGGTACAAGCATTAGATTGGTAACTTATAAAGCTTTTGATATGACGTTTATAAAACAAGTTTATTAAGGGTTAGCTGGGGTTTAAAAGCTATTTTTCAAGTAAAGTTCCTTTCATATTCATAAGACACTTGAAGCATGATTGCGCTTTAAGGTGTATTGAATTAAAATTATTCAATTGAAAATAAGTAAAACGCACATTTTAAAAACTAAAACATTCTGCACCATACAGAAATGAAAACACATATTTTCAAATACCAAAGTAAAACGAATCGTTTTAGAAACAGCAACGAACGTTTTAACAAATTAACTTGAGTGAAACGGTTTTATAAGAATTTTATAAGAAATGCATGTATTTGTCCATATTTTCTGACACCTTTTAAGATGAGCAGTTTTAAATATGTTTTGCTACAGTTAAGTTATCGTTACCAATAGCTCAGAGGAAGTGTGCTAGACTGGTATGCAGAGGACGTAGGTTCGAATTATGTCTGTGCAAGCATCAAAAGCATTAATTTAATAATTTAAATTTGAATTCTAATTGTTTCATTTGCTCATTGATCAGAAAAAACCCTCGAAATGACCTTCGTAAAATGTGATCAAATTTCATTAACTACGTGTAGGCAATTAAAACCTCTCTTTAAAATGTTAATTTTAAAATATCAAACGAACGTTTTCAAAGCTCATTTTAAAATGTGTATTATAAATAATTAAACGAACGTTTTAGAAGCTCATTATAAAATGTTTATTGTAGAAAATCAAAGGAACGTTTTAGGAGCTCTTTTTAAAATGTCCGTTTTTAAAATAAAAATAAACGTTAGAGACGCAAACGTTTTACAAAGTTGAACGTTTCTGCTAGTTTTGAAAATTTAGTTTTCTCAGTGCAGAATGCACCGAGAGGTATAATATTGTCGAATGAAGAGCGTGGGAAAATATTGGCATACAACAAGTCTAGACTTATATTATCTGAAACTAATAATTTACGAAACTGGCGCTATCTGACCGACAAAAGAGGTTAATTCTCAGAAAAAGTTTCAACTTGACCAAGTAATGCATTTAATTAGCCGCCGCACGTTGGGAAAAAATGAAGCAAAACGCGCGCATGGCTTATTATTTGCTGTCGTTTCTACATTTAATGACTTACAATGCTGTAATTTGCACATGCAAAGAAGAATTTACTAAAGAGCAGCCAGTATGTTTTTGTTTTTTTTTTTTTGTTGCACCCTACACTTATACCCAACAGTTTAAAAAAAATATTTAAAATGGAAGGAAAATTAAAACGTATACAATATTAGCAAAATACCATAAAATTATGAAAAATTCATGCTGCTCATTGCTTCTTATAGTCATGTATGTCTTTTTTTGAAAATAGGTACACTTAAAAAAAATGTTTTTAATATTTATCTCCATAATGCAACTTCACAAACAACCAGCATATATATGAGCAGATTTGTATGCGAGGTTACTAAACTTTATTTCAAAGCAGAATTGGTCTGATGGCAGTAGAAAAAGTTTTGTACACTGAAAAAAATATTTTCTTGTAGACAATTTTTTTTTTTTAATTAGAACATTGTTAAATAGTTGTTAATTATTTTGTATAAACATTTTTATATTTCGATGTATTCAGCAAGTCTTTCACCTCTGCAGGCAATTTTTTTTCTTTTTTTTTTTTTAGTGTATTTGGTGATCGCAAGAAAGTAATGAATGGATCCGAAGTGATAATAAATCTATAAAGTATGTCAGTCATATTTACTGTCCTATTTGTTCTTCTTGAATAACTACTCCGGAATTGGTCTACCTTTCTGTGACTTTCTTCGTTAAGAATTAATGTTATTGACAGAAAAATGGAAAATCGTGATGTAGGGAAGTGAAATGACAAATTTCCCCATACAAATTTTTGTAACTTTGGTACCATATGGTATATCTGTATGAAATTTACGTGTAACAAAGATGAGCTATTTAATAGCTTAAATTCCAAATTTCAAATCATTCCGTGCACTCAAACTCGAGTTACATTTTATTCCGTCTAAACCTGCTAAACAGTCCACTGTGCAGTGCAAGCATTTTAAAATTTTAAGTGTTGATGCTTATCTATTTAAGTCATGAAATTAAGAATTCTGATAGCTTTATTGATTATCAATATATAATTTGATATTACTTATTAAAACCAATTAAAAAACAAATTAAAAAAAATTAAAAAAAAAAATAAAAAGCATTTTAAGGCTTATATTATACACAGAATAACACGCAAGATTGCAACAAGTAACAAACAGATTTTGTACCATTTGTTTATGAAGCTTTACATTTTCATGTCCATAGTTTTGATCATTACCCGCGATTACCTGTGGAAGTTGCATATGAAAGAAAATTGATTATTTTTTTATATTTTCTTAAAATTTATGGTATTTCAAGGAAGTATATCTCCTTATTTTGTCACAGGACCAAACTTTAAGGTTTACAAATTTAAAGTGTATTTTTTTGTGATTTATTGTTGAAAATTTTATTTATTTTCACTTTAGTTTAAAGTTTTTATGAGCATTTTAGTAAAGTGATACGTTTAGTGAAATTTTTGATTACATATTTTTGAAGTTAGGCATGACTTTGGAGGTCCATTAAAAAAAAGTGGTAAGGTATATGAACTTTAAAAAAATGGATTTCTATCATTTAATATATCCCAAATCATAAAATCATTGAAAAAAACCAATAAATAAAAGTTGATATGTCAACGTGCGCCGTCTATCCTATAAAAGAATAATAAATATAGTGCAGTATTCACTATCTTTAATCAGTACTGAAAATTTTATGTAAATATTACACACATGTACGAGACAAAACAATAGCAAAATATCTAGTCTCAAGTTTTGTTTAAGCTCTAAAAGTACTAAATTGTACTTAAGGGGACGTGACGCACAGTGCTTTGTCCCCATATAGTGAATCGGCAAAATTAGAGAAGTTATCGCAGAAAAATGAAATTTAGTGTGCTGGTTCAAAATATGTTAATTAAGAAAAATTGGAAGTTTCGGAAAAATCGGTGCAAGGACATGACTACCTCCCATACACCTTTAAATTTAAAAGTTTAATTTTGGCTATAATTGTATATAGAATAAATCGAAAGTTGTTAACTATCTGTTAAAATATGTCTTTTAGCTTAGTGGTTAATTTTGTTTCATTCGGGGCAAGGACATGACTACCTCCCATACATAATTTTTCTCAAAAACTAAATTGTAACTACATTAGTGATCAGAATGTACTGAAAACTTATAAAAACTTATAAAACTATATTTTTGGGCTCTCTGGGAAATTTCGCTTCATTCGATACATGGACATGACCATCTCCCATACATCATTTTTACCAAAAACTAAATTTTAGCTACATTTGTGATCAGAATGCACTGAAAACTTAAAACAACTTATAAAACTATATTTTTGGGCTCTCTAAGAATTTTCGCTTCATTCGATACAAGGACATGACCATCTCCCATATATCCTTTTTACCAAAAACTAAATTTTAGCTACATTTGTGATCAGAATGCAAATAATTTAATATTCTCTTTAAAAAAGGTCATAAATATATTTGTTTCTAAATTTGCTCAACTAAATATTTTAGTTTTACAGTTTAACTTTTTTACTTAGATTAAAAAGAATATCAATATACAACTTACATTGTCTGGGTCGAAAAATTTCCAATTCAACAAATTAGAATACTTTTTATCGAAGAATTGTCTATTGGATCTACTCTCGCTCCAATATTTTTTTATTTTATTGTCAAACAATTTAATTTTTCTTTACAACACTTCTTTTTCAAGACTTGAATCCCCAATTTTGCCTTTTATAAATTTATATACTTCTGGGCTTTTATTTTTTGAAGACACTGATAACCAAAAATCAACTATATAGGAATTAATAATACAATTTGTCATTATCGAAAAATATTGCTTCACAACTAGTAAATAAATTTGACAGAATAGTTTTATTATGCATATACATATATAGAGATGAACCAGTGAGATTATTTAACTCACGAGGGCTCACTATTAGATTATAATGATTACTGCAGCACGAGGTTATTTCAATATTGACTAGGTATTCATTTAATGTTTTAGTGGTTATTCCACAATTAATTCAAATATTATTGATACAAAAATGGTGAAAACTTCAAAACAATCGCAAACTATTAGAAAATAATCACGTTAAACTGAAATAAACACGCTCTCATCTCTTGCTCAAATATAAAAAATAACGGAAAATAGCAAAATGTAAATAACAAGAATTCACGGAGTAAATGATTTGAAACATAGGAAAACTAATGAAACGAAAAGCAAAAAGGAAAACATGAATCAGCTGTTAACAAACAAATGTTGATTACTTGATACTTTTTACTGGATGCCGTTCGTTTACTTTTTGTGATATTTTTAATGAGAATTCTTACTCTCCCAGTAAAAGTTACTTTATATTTTTAACTCGAAAAGTTCTTAAACAGACCTACAGTCAATAAAATTGCACAGCTTGCAAAAATTGAATTGAACATTGAACGTCGCTGGAGCCCTTAACTTGGAAAAAATTATATAATCATATTTTTGGTCTTTGTAAAACTCAAAAATATAGATGTTTTCAAAAAATACAAAATTTCAAATTTCCGGTTAAAAATCTTAAATTTTTTTTGAAGTGAAACTTCTTTAGCCACGTATACAACATACGGCGAACGAAACTGGTAGTAAAACCGACGAAACGAATGAAACTGCGGCGAATTGTGGTGAATTTAGGCCAATTAGCTGAATTAGGTGAATTTAGTGAAACTAGGTGTTCGCAAAACCTTATAAATTAGAATTCATAAGGTGTTCGGAAGGAACAAAATTATCAAACAATGGTTTGAGTCCGAACTAACAGATGAATTAATCAACAAAATTTTAGACCGTACTTTTTGAAGGTGGAATTTTCAACTAGATACGTTATGCTTAAATTTCCAACCATGACATGTTACGCTGGAATATTCAACCTGTATGATTCTATGACCAATCGGATGCAATGGGATTATCTGAGGTCACACTTTTATGGATTCCATAGATGATTTTGACCAAAATGGATGATTCTATGGCCAATCGGATGCAATGGGATTTTCTGAGGTCATTCGCAGGTGGTCATCAAAACTTTAATGGATTCCAAGTACAAGTACATTTTTGTACAAGACGAACTCAATTTATAATGATGATGATGATGATGGGGCTACCCGGCCATACACAAAAATCGACGTAAAAGTCCAATATTCACAGTGACAAGGTCCTTCTCTATGTTTGGTCTCTGTATTTGGTGGGGCCGTGATGTAGTATAGGCTGCTACAACTAGGTGTAACAATCACAGAGCAACTCTACCGAACTCAATTGATGCGTTTGAACCGAGCATTGAAGCAAAACCGTCCAGAGTGCGATCAAAGGCACAACAAGGTAATTTTGCAACATGACAACGCTGTCGAAACGCTGAAATGGGAAGTCTTACCTAACAATTTGGTTTCTTTGATGACGCATGCTCCTGAATATTAGCACTCTTTTAAAATAAACTTCATCTTCTCATGGCTTTATATGAAATGAGACTTTTTTTAGTAAGACTAAACTAAAAACTCTCTACATTTTTGGGTTAAAGTTTCACTTATACCGTGCGTGGCGGCCACACACATATTTTTTTTACTAGTGGTTAGATTTGTTAACAAAGTATATAAATGAAAAATAAAAAATCGCCTACTTTTTATTTATATAATTTTTTAATTTTTTCAAAGTTTGCAAAACTTTAGGGTTTCCGCCAAAAAAAATAAATATATTCTTTCAATTTTTGGTAAGTTTTTGTCACTATTTAATAAAAATTATACACTACATCAAAATTTGATTCATTTTTAATAGTAATAAAACCAAAAAAATTGTATAAACTTTTTTTTTTAATTTTGGCAGTACCATAAACTTAGGTCTTTGCAACTTTTTCTGAAACTTAAGAAATATGTCTCAAAAAATTCATATCATTTTTACATTTCCGGGTGAAAAATCTAAAACTTGTTCACATATTCCATTTAAGCCCTTTCAAGTGTACTAAAATCAAAAATAAAAAATTACCTATTCTTCCAAAAAAAAAATTTTCACTCTATCAAACTTTTGCATTTTGCATTATTTTTTCTTTGTAAAACTCAAAAATATAGATGTTTTCAAAAAATACAAAATTTCAAATTTCCGGTTAAAAATCTTAAATTTTTTTTTTACTAGTGGTTAGATTTGTTAACAAAGTATATAAATGAAAAATAAAAAATCGCCTACTTTTTATTTATATAATTTTTTAATTTTTTCAAAGTTTGCAAAACTTTAGGGTTTCCGCCAAAAAAAATAAATATATTCTTTCAATTTTTGGTAAGTTTTTGTCACTATTTAATAAAAATTATACACTACATCAAAATTTGATTCATTTTTAATAGTAATAAAACCAAAAAAATTGTATAAACTTTTTTTTTTTTAATTTTGGCAGTACCATAAACTAAGGTCTTTGCAACTTTTTCTGAAACTTAAGAAATATGTCTCAAAAAATTCATATCATTTTTACATTTTCGGGTGAAAAATCTAAAACTTGTTCACATATTCCATTTAAGCCCTTTCAAGTGTACTAAAATCAAAAATAAAAAATTACCTATTCTTCCAAAAAAAAAAATGTTCACTCTATCAAACTTTTGCATTTTGGGAATTCCAAACAAAAAATCGCAATAGTTTTCGATGGCACAAACAACTTTTCTATAAAAAATATTTACAAACAATTATTTTTGGTTTTTTGTACCTATAGTTATAAACAAAACTGTTAAGTTTCAAAGCAATACAATAAAAAAAACCCGCGTGCAGCAACGTACACGTAAGTGAAACTTCTTTAACAGTAAGAAATAAGAGAGATTTTAGTGTGAAATAGAGAGAGAAAGTATCTGAAAAGAAATTCAATCAATACGAAATGGAATAATAATTTGTTGATTCAATATTTGCATCCAGGGACCGCACCTGGTCCCCTATGGTTTTTGTCGAAAGTGTCACATATTAACTTTTATCTCTTAATTTTTATTTTTTCCGACAAAATAAGTTTTTTGTGCCTTATAGTTTTTTTGGGCAAAAATAACAGTTATTTTCTGCCGTTTATTTTTCGGTCAAAAATATCAGGTAATTTATATTTGTTCAACTCATTTTACCGATAAGAAAATTTTGATATTATTATTTTCATCTCATCGGTGAGACATTTTACACACGGTGTCAACAGTTCAATCTGTCAAGCGGCCTTTAAGAAAACACAAATTGCTTCAAATTTTTGACCGAAAAAATTAAATTCACAAAATAACTGCTATTTTTGACCGATAAAATAAAAGTCAAAAGTAACCTTTATTTTTCCACGAAATATACTAGGCAAGAAATTAACTTTTAAAGAATCAGTTTCAAATTTAAAAGCGACTTAATATTCGTGAGGCTGAGGACATTTGTAACATAATGGTATATTTGAAAAAGTCTTTCGATAATTTTTTTCATTTGAAAATTGTAAAATAACAGTTATTTTCGGTACTTGTTTTAGTTCAGTTGGTGTTTTAGTTGCTTTCGAATGTCTTCTCAACATTGTTACTTTTTGAATGCTGGATTGCATTTGCATAGTACTCTTTGAAGGAGCCTCCGAAAGCAGAGGCAAATCTTGTTCATTATTACCTCCTGCTTCCTGATCATAATAATTTCTATGTTGACAGAGGGCCTCATAAAGCAGCGAACGTTGATTGTTGAGTGCATCAACTTGGTTGGCTTTAAAATTTTGTTGAGATGCATCAGTGTGTTTTTTGGGGATTGGTTCTTTGTAGATTCACCAAAATACACTGATGTTTCGTAAAAATGCATTTTGAAACTCAGCCGTTGTTGCAATCAACTTACCTTCATCATTAGTTGCAGACCCAGCTGCGGCTGTATTCTTATGCCATGTTCACACAGAGAGTTTAGTTTGCGTTTCGTTTGAGTTTAAATGCAGCTGTTCACACAGAGATGTGTCGACAGAATTGAGTTTACGGTGGATTGAAATGATCGCCAATTTTTGGAATTTCGCTCAAAACTCAGCTTTTTACGGCCCATACTGACTGAGTGATGAGAAACCCTCATCTTCTAAACTTTACCAAGTTCTTTTATTTGTTTTTTGGCTTATTTTTTAATAATAAAATACAAATGGAAACTTGCACAATTGAGAATCAGCTGTTGTTGGCATTTTTTATCGTTCAATCGAATCGAACACAGCTAAAATCTAACTGAACGAATGTTTTTATCAAACACTAGCATACTTGTAGGCATGTATCAAATTGAGTTTTGTTAAACGTAGAAAGCAAGCTGAGTTTAGTTGCGTTTTCTCCTGCAAAATTGTCCTGGAAACGCCAGCGTTTAAATTGAGTTTAAGGGCAAAACGCAACTTTGTACTGAAAACGCAAACTAAACTCTCTGTGTGAACATGGCATTAAGAGCTCTAATTCGCTCTCTATATTCACGAACGCGTTCTGCTCCTGTTTTAGCTATTTTTCTATTTTTTTTCCGTGCATACTTGTAGGATGAAAATTAATGTTACGGTTATGTTAATAATGTAATGTTAATGTTAATGTAATGTTAATGTTAATTATGTTATTTTCAGTATGTTACGTATTCAGCTTTAATTACATTTTATTTGACTATTTGTCATGTGCCTACATGGCGTAAAGGAATAGATTCCGGCTCATGAGCATCGATGTTCGGGGTTCAATTCTCGGCAGCGGCAGTAATTTTTTTTTAATTTTCATATGAATTGAAAACGTTAGCCTAGCGTCACGAAAAATGACCTTGAAATTTCACTCGCCGCCAAAGAAGTTTCACTTCAAAAATGAAATTTTAAAAAAAAAAATTGTAACACAGTAAAAACAGTTTTTCCGTTCAACAGTTTTACCTCAAACGTTTTCTGACTTCAGCGCCCTCTACTGTTAACAAAAAGACGAGATGATAAATTCTATTAACGAATTTATTTAAGGTACTTTGTTAGCTTTACAAAAATGTATATTACTTAAATATTCTAAGCACTTTATTTTATTTTAATTTTGCCTATGGAACAAAGCACTGTGTGACGCCTTCAAAAATTTTTGAAGTGAAACTTCTTTAGCCGCGTATACAACATACGGCGAACTAAACGGGGAGTAAAACTGATGCAACACCAATGAAACGTAGTGAGTTCATGCAATTAAATAACTCACCATAAACCATGGTGGAATGGTTAGTTCAAACTAACGAAACTAAACAAATTTAATAACTCACCATTAGCCTTGGTGAAATGGTTTGAGTCCAAACTAACGAAACTAACCAAACTGACCTAACGAAGAAAAACACTACAGGAGCAGCTTGCAGAGAAATATGGCGAATTAAAGCTGGAGTAAAACCGAACTAAAAGGTTTAAAACCTTGAAGTTTGTGCTTCTATTGCCAAGTATAAAGCACTTTAGAATGGTGATTGCATTGCATTACAGCTGATTGCATTGAATCTGTTATAAATCTGGCCCTACATTTTCTTATCTTAATGAATTCAATTTTACATCGTTTCATAACTAGTGTCCGACCGAATATTCGGTTTCGGTTTCGGCCAGTTTCGGCCCTTTTAATCAGTTTCGGCTATTCGGCATCAATATGGCCGAAACCGAAACCGAAACCGAATATTTAATCAGACACTACTAATTCGGTTTTTACATATATTTCAATGGCAGATGTGAGTTCGCTTTCATCAAAATTTTTAATGGTGTTAAGTAGAACAAAAACGTGAAATTCAGTCATTTGATTGACCGTGTGGGTTAAGTCCAGCATAAAACGATAAATGTAGTTTTTTTTAGATTATAATATTAAGTTATTTAACTTTAAATACTTAAAAGTTCCTTAAAGTGGTATTAAAATTATCTCCATATTTATTATTTTAAAGTTGAACATTAATATTCAAACGGTCATATTCATAAAAATATCTTGAAATAGATTTAAAGTGCTCAATAGTCAAAAAGCTTTTTAGAGATAAAATGTTTTTTAAAATTTTGTTATTCATACAAATATTGTCTCAGCTTATTTATTAAAATAGGAACACTCTCAATTTGAAATGGGAACAGTGTCAAGAATGGTTCGTGAATTTGATGAATTCAATAATTTTTTGTTTATTTGTCACAATTTTATCAATACTTTGACATGCAAACAGTCAAAAAATTGTTTAATCTATAGGTGTGTTTCCGTACTCTACACTGTGTAAGTTCTGTGTAAAGTTCGGGCTGCGAGAGTAAAATGAAATTTAAGAATAGTGGCAAAAGTACGGAAACAGCTTCAAGTAAGTTTCGAGCACAAAACAGCTGATGCTGACAGCAGACGTGTCAAACGTAAATAGCGCCAATTGAAATTATCGTCAGTTTGTTTGTTTTAAGCAAAAATATTTCTTTTGAATTTGTAAATTTTGACAATTTTTAGTTGAATATCAACTTATCGTCGCACAACTTTTGAATTTAATAATAGCAAAACATAAACAAACGTCAATTTGAAATATGCTTGATCTTCTTGATGCTTCTTCTTAATTTACTCGCAGTCTTGAGTTCAAGCACAATCCGGTAAACTTCTGTGCTCGAGAGAGCGATTTATGCTTGTTCTACTTCTCACATTTTAAGCACAGAAAGTACGGAAACAGAAAATAGTAACACACAAGATACACAGTGTGAGTACGGAAACAGACCTTATGTTCTTCTGTGAAAAAATTGTCACTTATAATTTTTATTTTCAATATTTTGAAATGTTTTGCCATGTTTTCATATTTTTTGAAACAGTTTGAAGTATTTTTGACAATATTTGTGCTCACATTAGAGTAAAAATTTTAAAAAGGCTTTATCAAGGGTTTATTGAAGGTTACTCATTTAAGAAGCCTTTATAAGAGATTTTTGTCGTTATTGGACGTTTATGGGTGCGGTTTTTGAAATTTTTTTTGTAAAGGCTTTATAAGAGGTTCGTAAACTAAAAAATTAAAAAAATAATTTGTTTTTTAAAACAATTTTCAAGTAGACATTCAGTTTCGGTTTCGGTTTCGGTTTCGGTTTCAGCCGAATATTACAAAAATGGCCGAAATTCGGTTTCGGTTTGGGTTTCGGCCAAAATTTTGGTTTCGGTCGGACACTATTCATAACAAGGAAGCAAAACTTGCCGAACACCATTAAACAGAAAACTGCCATTTATCTTCTTTTTTTAAATGTTTAGTAGCCAAATTAGTGTGTTTTCAATTTTTTTTCTCCTTTTATCACCACCAAATGCCCTTTTTCTACATAAAATTTTTGCATAAAGGTTTTTACAATAAATAAAACTAGTGGTATGGTATGATAGATATATTATGGTTAATTGATGGTAGAAAACCTTTGAACTTTTCGAAATTGTATGAAAATCGATTTAATCTAATCGTTTACTTAAACTTTTTTAGTTATACTGCATTGAAGAGTTAACTACAATTAACGCTTCCACACACATATTTTTTTTTTATTTTAATGTTTTAAAATGCGTACAAGTTGAATAAAAAATAAAATATCATTATGAAAAATTAAAAATATATTTTTCGGAAAAAAAATCACCCAAAAAAGTTTTTTATTATTTTAATCACATACATTGCTACTGGAATTTTTTTAAAAATCATTAAATAATCATTGCGGGCGTGATAAAACAAAAACTACTTGACCGATCGTACTGAAATTTTAATATGTTGTTAAACACTTGTCGATGCATGGAATGAACTACGGACAGAAAAATTGGTTTTATAGTTATTGAGTTTTTGGCCGATTTTGTTAAAAAAACTTGGCAATTTTCGAAAAAAACACCGCCATTTTGTTATTTTTCAATCAAAATTGTTCTTCTAGTTCATTCCATGGCGGTTTTGATGCTGATAAAAACCCCGTTTTTTCCGATATCCCTGTGAGTCGTAATCACGCCCGCCATGGTTTTTTTATGTTTTTATAATGATTCCAGTAGCCATATATGTAAATAAAAATATATAAAAAAAAATGTTTTTTGTGTAATTTTTTTACTAAAAAATATACATATATATTTAATTTTTCAAAATTAAATCTAAGTTCTTATTAAACTTATAGGCATTTTAAAACATTAAAAGAAAATATGTTTGAAGGTGTCACGTCTCCTTAATGAATAAAACCTAAAGGACCATAAATGTGACCGACACCACTAAAAAGTTGCTTACTTGTAACTGATCCTGGAGGACTCCATAAATATTGGCGAGCAATTGAGTGCAAATTTCGAATTTACTCTCCACAATAGAGATAAGCAATTAAAATTATTTCTCAAAGAACTGCGCTCATGTGTGTAGGTAAAATCGTATACGCCGGTACATTTCGATCTTCGTTATAACTCCGATTCAAAATTGTCGGAACCGAAGTCGAAGCTCCGTTACATCCCTAGTACATACTTCTAAAACACAACATACTCTGACCTTGAGGTCAGATTGATTGAGGACTATAAAACACAGGAATTGTCACAAATATTTTTTAGGCTGGTAAAAATTCAAGAGTCAAAGGGTTAAGATTATAATGTTGTGTTTTTAATTTTGTGTTTGTTTGTTGCTATTAAAATAGCATGTTAAAACATAGAAAGGAGCAAAGGAGATAGAAGTTAATGAAAATAATGTTTTAAGAAGTTCGACGAAAAAAGCATATCATACATTGTGATTCACAGTTAAAATTTTCTGCAAATAAAAATTGTAAGCACCATTTTTCCTGAAGCATTGCAAAATATTTATATTCATCAACAAACCAGCGACAACCCTATCGCATGAACGCTCAAAACAAACTGACTAAAAATTTAAAGTACAGCAGAAAAAATAAACTTTTACGCAGTGTACGTCAGGGTTGGGTAATGAGTTATTCGAAATTGTGCCAAACCGAAAAAAAAATTGTACTTTTTGGAATCAAATTGTACTAAATTTTTTTCCATGAATTATGAAATTTTTTTGATATATTTAATAATTTATTTAAAAAAAAAATTAACAAAAATGGACAAACAATTCATTATAGATTAATAAATTAGTACTTACTGCATATTCAGTTTTTAAAATTTAATCAAATGTGCGTCTTCCTCTTCTTTAATTTAAAACTTAATTTTTTTGTAATAGCAACATTGTTTTATTTAAAAAAGAAACTGAATCAACAATCAGACGATTTCTGCACCTTGTTTTGATTTTGGATTTATTTCACATTAAAGCCTACGTTCTCAAAAGAGACCATGTATTTGACAAATAAAAAAGTATAACTGATCAGGGTGGCAGTACGTTGTGGAAATGTGTTGAAGAAATGTTTGCAAAAACAAAAAAAAACACAAAAATCACTGAAAACTTTAAAAAATTTTATATATAAAAAACAGGCTGACCCGCAAACTTCATTTTGTCCAAGATCAGGATTCCACCCGAAATGTATAATTTCAATAGTATAATTTCAATTATAAAAAAAAAAAAACAAATTGGCCATTTCAGCCCTTGAAGGGACTTTGACCGAGCTTCTTATGATCAATTGTGTTGTGTGTGTAATTAAATGTTTGCACACAATTGACCGAGAACTGGACCTACATGTTTTATGCCGACTCCGAACTGCTAAAGTTCATGTTCTCAAGAAGCTTTACATGGCATTAGTTACTCTCTGAGGTTTGCCATTGTCTGCAGAGAGGTGGTGACCGATCAGAAAAATTTTTTAATGAAAAAAACTTTTCTCCGCGGCTGGGGATCGAACCCGGGCTCCGAGCACGCTAAGCCACACACTTAACCTGCATGCCACGGTCACCACTAATTTCAATTATAGAATTGAATAAAACACTTTTCGAAATCAATTGAAGTCATATTTTTTATTTAACGGATTTCGTCCCGTCAAATATTTAGGGAAGATAGAATAAAATCATCATAAAAGGATGGAAAAATAATTGTATTTAAGGCGGCTCACAACATTTTTTGTTTTCTGCTCCGGAGCGTAAATGAACAATGAGGATGGTTTCCCTACTCGGAAACACGCCACGTATAGCTGGCCCTGTGTAAAGCATGACTTTTCCAGATATATGCCACACACCAGAGAACTACATGAGACCATTCGTCTTTTTTTGCCTCTCGAATTACAATCGTCGTCAGCCACGATCGCACAAAAGAAATGCATGCATACCACTCGAGTTCGTAAACAACGACTGCTGCTTAGCGCAGTGTGTGACGTCTGCGAATCGATACAAAGGCAGCATCCAGACAATGCTGACGTCCGAATGATTCGCTGGAAGCTCGAGTGTTTGCTGCTGTTTTTTTAACTCTAGGTAAAAAGTGGGCATTTTTGGCCTGTCCCGTTTATCTAAATTTTATTTTTTAAATATTTTTGGTGCAATATTTTGGTATAGTGCGACCCCTCTATCTACGCGTATCGATAATACCATCCCCCTTAGAAATCCGTAAAAAGATGTTATTTTTGGCCTATCTCGCTTCGTTTTCGAGATATCCCGCTTTTTCTGTTTTTTTAAATAATTTTGGTGCAATATTATGGTAGAGTGCGACCCCTCTATCTACGCGTCTCGATAATACCATCCCCCTTAGAAACACGGAAAAAGTTGTTATTTTTGGCCTATCTCGCTCCGTTAGGAGCTCTGTTAGATATCCCGCTTTTTTTGTTTTTTTTCATAAATTTTATTTATTTTGGGCCTATCTCGTTCTCGTAGTTCGAAACACGTGTTTGAGCTGAGGCTCTAATGCAGGAATGATCACAAAGGTGGCCCTTGTGGCCCTCTAATTAAAATTAAATAAAAATCACATTTTGCTTGCGCCAAATTTACGAAGAAATTACCACCAAACCCACAGCATTGTTATTGTGCGTTCGAGAGGAAAGTTCTTCGCAAAATCTTTGGTCCTGTGCGAGTTGGCGGCAACTATCGCATTCGAATAAACCACGAACTGTACGAGCTCTTCGATGACATTGACTTAGTCCAGCGTATAACAATTCAGCGACTACGTTGGCTGGGTCATGTCTTTCGTATGGGTGAAGAAGCTCCAGCGAAAAAGGTGTTTGAGGCGAAAGCCGACGGTCAACGATGAAGAGGAAGACCATGTCTCCGATGGATTGATCAAACCGAGGAAGCCCTTACCGCGCTTGGTGAAAGAGATTGGATACGGCGCGCGCGAAGCAGAGAAGCCTGTTGAGAGCTGATGAAGTCGGCTGTAACCCGACAACGGGTTGTCATGGCCACCTAAGTAAGTAAGTTGGCTTCGCTTTTTGCGTTACCATTTCTTCGACGATGCATACCATGTGTACTATAGAGGCATCTCCGATTAAAACAATGTTCTCGCAAACGGATCACTGCCGCAAGTTGAAAAAAACTCGGTATTGTTGTTGCTGTTGATCTTTTTACTCGCTGTGCTGCGTTCTCTGTGTTGAAATACACTCTTTGGCCATTGGACGTTCATGAAAATATTCGCCAGTGCTTTGTTGCAGTTCACATATCAGCCCATTTGAAACATGCTGATGTCATCTCGTTCAACGCCAATAACCGCCATATCGCTTTAGGTGACGTATTTGCATATATACTTAATCGATCGCACTTAACTGCAATACTCAACATTGATATGTGTTTTGAATATCTTACACAATATTGGCGAATATGGCACGATCCATGTGTTTTCAACCACGACATCCGCTCCTTTCAATTGAGTAATGAATGTTCTACCATTGTCATCTGGTCAGCGACGCCGATAGATTGGATATTCATCGTTTCCAGTTTGAGTTTTGCAAATAAAAGCACGTAGAGAGCGTTTTGTGCACTTATTGTCAAACATACAAACCGAAGTAGGATTGTGCTGTCCGCATGGTCCGTAGAGCATATTGGCCTTCACCACTTCGTGCAACTCTGGATCAATTTCAGGATCAGGAATTTGGGTAGAAATTATGTCATAAATTTGGTTTGGTATAGTTATGGAATTTGAGGATTTTGGTATACAAAAGAGATTTGAGGTGAGTTTGAGTGAGTTACTCATTTATCGAAATGAAGTGGTGCAATGTCCCACTTCAATTAAGGTGAAAAAAAAATAACAAATTGGCCATTTCTGCCCCTGAAAGGACTTTGACCGATCTTCTTATGATCAATTGTGTTGTATGCGTTATTAAATGTTTGCACACAATTGACCGAGAACTGGACCTACATGTTTTGCACGAATGAATAAACAAATTCCCCATATTTTTTGCCCTCAGTAGTACATGCATTTTTGCAACAAATAAATTTTTTTTATTTAAAAAATTTGTTGTTTAGTATTATATTATCGTACAATAAGTATAAATAAAAAAAATAAAATTAAAATACATACATAAGTATATTTAAGTATAAATGTACGTAAAAGGTATTTTATAGTCGATCCAGAGTTTTCTTATTTGTTTTAATTATTTTTAAAACCATGGTTATAGAAAGAGATGCCAACCCTTCGTTTAAGTTTAATTTTATCAAATTTCATTAGGATAAGGCCAACATTTTCATTAACTGAAAGAAAGACTGAAGAAGCAGTCATAATTTTCTGCCTCTCATATCTCCATCCGCACTGCGTGAATGGGAGGAAGTATGCATGTGCAATTAAAACTGAATAGTTCACAAAACAGTGTATATATACTCAGTATGTATGAGTCCTTAGACGCTCACTCTAACAAGTCAGAACCAAGCGTATTAATTAGCATTTGTTTTTGCAGAAAAATAACTTTTTCAAAAAACAGTTACAAAAAGATTAAACATTTTTCAAGAAACCCCTACTCCCAAGAGGGTCAAGGCAGATTTATCACGAAATAGGATTTAGTAGGAATAAGATATGCACGCAAGAATAAACAAGTTTCGTTTATAAATAAAGGGGTGGATACTTGAGCACATGCGTCACATTCGGTTTTGTCATACTGAGCCGAGTGCCAATAAGAGAGAACAATCGGTAACTGCAACATTTGGGAACTTATGAGCAAATAATATAAAATAATGCTTCACTACTTCTATCTTATTTCTTTAACAACAACTCTAGTCAAATTGTTCACATCGAACTTTCTAAGAGGTGGGAAATGAAGGCAAAGAAGCAAAACGAAGAAATATTGATTTTTGTGTAGTATTGTAAGATTTTCTCAACTCTTCCTAAAGCCAGCAATTTGCAAACTCCCATTTTAAATGTGGTGTAAATTAGAAATGCTTGTGTATGGCTGAAACCATCTCATGAATGCTCATTTGCGCATTCCTACACGTTTAGCTTTGCATTCCTCTTCCCACTACAGTTTAGGTCCATATTTATCTTTTGTTTATACCACATGGAATCGTGCTACTCGATATATGATACACAAACTAAACGAACATGTTTTAGGTAAAGTGGGGGAGCATGTGTAACATTTTAATTTGCGTTTTTAAGTAACCGTTTTAACCGCAAATGAATATTTGTTCTGTTGATTAATATGGGATTTTTTTTCGAATATCGTGATATAAATAGTTTGAAAAGTAATCGCACGGTTAAAATACAGTACCCCGTCATAATATTATCAACACCTTTATTTCTCTACAAATCTTAAAAATGAGATAATTGTTGAAAGATTGCTAATTGAATTTCAACTGATATTTTTGGTTTGTCATTAAGTATATCATTGCCAATTTCTTTTTAGAGACATATTTGGAAAAGAAGAGTTTTTGTGCTTACATGGTTGTCTGTAATTTATGGAGTTCCATTTAATCCTTTCAAATAATCCTGTTTATTTGCTGTTATCTTTTCGCTCACATCTTATGTTATTAATTATTTCCATATTTGAGTACACCACATGTCTAGGTAAATATATTTCTGATACAGTTTTTGCAATAAAACTTCTGAACGTTATCAAAAATTATATTTTGATCTTTTAACCGGAAATGAGGAAGAAAAAATTCAAATTTGCAACAACCAGGCAGTTGTTTTCTTCATATTTGGAAAAAAGAACCATAATCAGCGCTGCGTCTGTCGCCAATATCACAAAAAGTAAAAATACAACGCAAATAAATGAGAATTCTGTAAAAGGAAAAATATAAAACTGTTGTGTTCAACCAAAAATTCAAGGTCGGACAAAAAGAAAAGTGATCAGTTTGGCGGTGCAAAACCGGACAAACCCGCCAAGGTATTTTCGTAGAAAATAATTAAAAATATAGACGACCATGTAAAAAGCCGAAACCGACAAAAAGAATGAGGAAACAACGACTTTATTGGGCAAATCGTCATGTTTATTACCAGGAGGAATATTGAATAAAAGTTTTTAAGAATGCTCTATCTATATCTATATCTATACTATCTATACTATTATATAAAATTGAAGTGGAAATATTAAGTGCACCAATGACTCCAAAACTACTGGTGCGATTTTTATGAAAAAAATTTTAAAATATCATATTTGTGCTACAGAATGCCATAGGTGGGGTTTATTTAAGAAAATTTAACAATTAATATATTTAATTAAGTTGTTAAGTTTTTTAGGAAATTACCACCGATGCTAAGCATTGCTTGGTCGCTTGCTTTTCACGCGTCTGTGTTACGAGAGTTTAAACTACATGTTGCTATCAACCCTTCTCTTTAAAGTTTATTGATCTCGCTCTCCAACTCATTCGAAGAGTAACCAAAAGCAGTTGGCGCTCTTTGACGTGATGGGAATACAAGTTAAATAAACCTTGCTGTGCTGTTATTGCTGTAGAATGATGAGCTGCAAACCAATGTGTGCATATTTGTTTCGCCTCATGCAATTTCTTTACACATATTATTATTGTAGTTTTCCAATTTTTTAATATTTCAAAATGCGGCATTCACAAGTGTGATAGCATATTTTGTATAGATTAAAGATAAATTAAAAGTTTGAAAAATGAAGTGTTCGTATTTCCCTTAACTACAAATAAATGCCTCGACGTAAAACAAGTTTGACAAGTTTAACAGAAAATGCAAGAGCGATGCTCCGCGCTAGGAGTTTGTAGGGTTTCCTTTTTAAAAAAACATTATAGGAATGTATTGACATAATCTTGGATTTTTCATTTGGAGTGTGAACAGATTTTAACCAGCAGCTTTCTAAACATTTAATAATAATAATTAATTATATCTAAAACAAGTTCAAAAATTCAACTTTATTGGAGTGCATAATTAAAACAAAAAATGTAAGGATATTTGTTTCAAGTTGACAAATTTATTAGCTTTGTTAAATGATAAAAAACTCGAAAAAAGTATTCCGATTTAATGAACTTTTCGATTTACCGAACGACCCTGGACATTATATCTTTTGTTAAACTGGAGCACCACTGTACGACAAATCTCAAATCATGAAAATTATTTCATTATGGACTTTAAAGAGATTTGCAATAAAGAGACGGCTGTAATCGTGTGGACAAACGAATGAACAGATAGACAGACGGACATGGCTTAATCGACTCATGGTCGTGAAAAAAATTTCGTGACAAAATTATTGTGCCCGCTACGCTTTGCGGATGGAGTATAATAAATATTTAATACAAAACTTTGAAAAACGTAGAAGTAGATTATGGTAAACGAGTCGGTACAGCAGATAATCAGATTTTTCTTATTCCTGGTAATGCCAATGAATCAAAAAACGTTGTTAATATTGAAGTATTAAATAACTTAAATTAAAATATCTTCACTTTATTATCATTATACTATTTAATATAATTTGCTTTCAAATACAAATAATATGCAAATATTTTAACTTTTCTAATTATTAAAATTTTTCAAATATACAAAGGTATTATTGATAAAGAGAAAATGTCCGTGGCGTAGCCTCGGACGACTGTGGCCTGCTAGTATCTCTATATAGTAAAATTTGTTTTACATATTAGTAAATTTAGATTTGAGATAAGATTTAGATTTATTTCAAGTCTATATTAGCATACAAGAATTGCTCTTTTAAATGCAACGAATTAGAATATTCCAAGTAAAAATTACATATTAGAATTTAAAAATTAAAACATAAAAAAATTAAGAATTAAAAGTTATAAAATAAAAAATAAATATTACAAATTTCAGATTTCAAACTGGGATAACAACCTCTTAAACAACTATAACAATAATGTATAAAATAATTAATAGAATAAAAATAATTTTAACTTAAACGTTAAGAAAACGTTCATAGAAAAAATAGAAAAGTAAAGTATTTGGAATAAGTAATTAAAGTAAGAGAAGCAGAAAGAAAGTTTTAAGAGATATATTCAAGAATCAAGTGCTTAAAGTTTGTTGTGTTGTTCACGCGTTTTCAGTTATTTGGTAGGGAATTCCAAAGTCTGATTGCGTTTATGAAAAAAAGACGACTAGATTCATTGTATCTGAACTGAAGGATAATAAAGAACACATTTCTGGTGGATCTGCAGAATTGGAGTTTTTCAAACAGATAGTTAGAGCTTTTCGAAGTGGATAAGTCTGTGCATAAAAATACAGTTTCTTGCATTGAGAAAACTTATGTTATTGCAGCCAAGGATGCGATTACTAAAAGCTGATATATGGTCAAACCTACGGATATCATAAACATATCGAGCTGCATTGTTAAACGCCACTAATAGTTTATGTTTTGATCTTGAGTCTAGTTTGCTATATACAACTTCGGAATATGTTAATATTGGCACAATTAATTGTATGACCAGTTTTCGCCTTGTTTCAGTGGGAACCAACGAAGCAGTTTTCCTAAGATTTCTTAAGGATTTATAAACTTTGCTAACCACACTGTTGATATGGTTTACACACGTGAGAGAGGAGTTCATAACAAATCCTAGATTAACTACTTTTTCAACAAAATCAAGTCTGGTTCCACTTAGGAAAATAGGGGACAGATCATTAATTGTGCATCTTGATTTCACTACGGGTAGGACATACTACTTTTGAGGATTTAGCCTAAGTTTATTTTCTTTAGCCCATCTACTGATTTCAGTCAGGTCTTCATTAACCCTGACACAAAAATCCTCTATAAGACATGTGGGTCGGGAGAGATAGAGTTGCAGGTCATCTGCATACGCGTGCATTGTGACATTGTGGCATAAAGAAAAAATGTCATTAAGAAACATAGTGAACAGAAGTGGCCCAAGTACTGAGCCTTGGGGTACCCCACTAACAATAGATTGGAAACCCGAATATCTATCTCCCACCCTTTGCGTCCTTCCGTCTAAATAACTTTTAAGGAGTTGAACAGCAGTGTGTGAGAAGCTAAAGCAAGTTTCTAACTTTTTACATAACAAAGGATGACTTACACTGTCAAAGGCTTTTGAGAAATCTAAGAGGCACACTAAGGTGATATGACCCTTATCAAAATATGTTCTGATATCATCCAATATTTTAACAACAGCAGTGGAAGAGCTATGCCCAGGGCGAAATCCCGACTGGAGGGGAGACAAGAGGTTGTTTGCATTAAGATGGTTAGAAATCTGGTCTGCCATAAGAAATTCGACCACTAAATGTAAACAATAATTAAATTTTCCAATTATTCATAGGGTATGGTTGGTGACGGTTTCTGGCTTGAAGCTGAGACGAAATCCGTTAAATTTGTACGTTAAATAACCGAGGAACGTCCAGATTCAATTTATTTTGTTGAGGGTACAATCAACAGCACAAATACATAAACGTCATTGAGAATATTTACTGCCATATTTGAAAGGCCTTGATTGTCCTTTAGGTAGATATTCCTTAATGGAGAATGGAACCCCATGCCATACAACCGAAAGAAGCACACGTTGTTTTAACAACATGAACATTTTAAGTTTGTTCTAGGAAGGCAATTTGCCGGAAATCAAAAGTATGCAATTTCAAAAATACAGCCTAACAAATTGTTAGCCAAAACGTATAAGATATTTGGAAAATCAAAGGAAAATTTAAAAAAAATGAAATAAAAAACATGCCTCATAGAAAAAAAGATGTTATTAGAAACAAAGGTGGTCTTTAATAATACTTATTAATACGGAATTTATGTTACGATTTCTATATAAAGATATTATAAATAATATAATGTGGTTAACAAATAATGTGTATTCCTTTTAAAATTGACACCAAACTCCCGAAACATTTAAAAGGTCAGAGTTTATGTAGTGTTCATGATATTATGGCGGATGTGTATTCATACGATGATGGTGCTAGTAATAATTCATTCAAGGACATTTGTGATTTCACCTTATATATTATTTATTTTCCTCATTATACGAATTGATTAAAAACAAGTTGCGAAATTCTTTAAGTTTTGATCTTCTTAATGCTATCCTGTGTATAAAATTACCACTAAATTTTCTCAATAAAGATTGTTCAAATTATAAACAGCATAAAGACCTGTTACAAAAAGTGCAATCTGTACACGCAGAGAAAAAAAAAAGAAACAGTTTCGATAGTATCGTAAGTGTAGACGTAGAATTCTGTTTAAGTTGTAACCTCTTCTACTTTGTCTCTTTGGTCCGATTGTTTTGTTCATTTTGCACGTATTTTTATTGATCTTCCAAAAATTAACAAATAAATGAATAACACTCAATTATAAAGTAAGTATGATTAAATGAGCAAGCAAAAAGAAACAAGCAAAATTTCAAATTTTTTCGATCATTTTGTTAAGTTTGACAGGTTGAGTTCATTGACTTAGTTGAAAAGAAGGCGAAGCAAATGCACTTTCCATTGGTGCCACTTTGGTCTCTGCCCGATATATAGTTTGCGAGCTACAGTCAGTTAAACTACTAATTTCAAATTAAAATGAAGACCCCGATTTTTAAAAAATCGTATGGTTACTATATTTCACGCTGAGCACATGTCCTTTCCTCTCGTCTCTGTCTGATATTTAGTTTGCGAGCTACACTTTCGTCTCTGTTCGATGTATAGTTTGCGGACTACACTCGCTAGTGCTAGTGGGATGTGGATCCCAATGAATTTGCATTAAAAACAAAAATTAAAATTTTACGCCATCTATTGGGTAAAAGTATACAAATAAATATGATCCAACTCGTTTTTTCATAAGAGTTACATCTAACCGGATCACAGACCCATTTCGTTAAATTGGACAGATTGAGTTCATTGACTGAGTTGAAAAGAGGTTCATGGCCTCTGGTTTCAAAATAGTATACTAGAGCAGTAGTACATATATAAACCCAATGCGAACTAATGCTTACAGTGCTGCCAAAGCGAACCAATCAGTTTGTGCAAAACCAAAGCATACAAGCATAAACAACAAAAGAAAAACAAAGAAAGCAGCAGGCACATAAGCAGCTGATGATTGATTTTCTTATATAAAAACATGAATTTTTCTTCTTATATTTTACTATTTTGTGACTTTAATATAATAGTGAAAAAATCCAAAATTAAATATTCATTCAGCGCAGGATATATCTGATAGTTTAGTATATATATTATCTTTGAATGAAGAGTATTAAAAGCTGTAGGTATACCCTAAAGTATTCGCCAAAAACGTTGCCTAATGACCTTGAAAAAATCTGTTAAAACGACCCCATACAAACCGCACTGTAAGACGTAATTCTACGTCAAAACGTTTATCACCAGTTTGCTGCAAACGAACTTCGTTTGTCATGCTTCAAATCATTGTTTGTAAACGTTTGAACAGTTGGCATAATAATGGTTAATTGCTGGAAATACGTTATTTAGTGGCATGAAATTAATTTTGTTTGTCATAAACGGCAGTGATTTTTAAATTGCAGCAACCGAAAAATTTATTTTTTCCAACTGAAAACTTCGTTTGCAGGAAAAGAAATTAATTTGTTATAAGCGAGTAGTTCTCAACTGACAAAAAAGTTGCTTGATTTCGGTGATGAAAAGTGTTTAATATTTGCCATCAACGAAAAGGAAGTATTTTAAGACTGTGAACAAACAGACACACAACTGTGAATCACAAGCGCAGTCACACAACTGCTACACAGCTCGCTTTCGTTGATGACAAATGTAAAATATTTGCCATAAACGAAGAAACAAGAATGTGTTACAGTTTAAGTAGGCGCAGCCACACAAATGGCATCTCGCTTGTACCTTTGAAACGCGTTATTTAATTACAAGAAATTAATTTCGATTGCCATTAACGTAAGTTGTTTTTAAATTTCGGCAACCGACAAATTTGTTTTGTTCAACTGAAAACTTCATTTGTAGAAAAAAGATTCATTTCTTATGACATACACATTTGTAATCTAAAAAAATTCATTCTAGATAATATCTCACAATAGCTCAATAGAAGCATGCTAGACTGGCACGCGGGAGACGTGGGTTCGATTCTTGGCTGTGTAAGTATCAACAATTTTAATTTAATTATTGAAATTGTAATTCTGTTTCATTGGCCTGCTTGGTCAAAAGGAACAGTCAAAATAAGAATAATAAAAATAATAATAAAAAACAATAATTAAAAAAAAAATATTTGGTGTTCCTGTTGGAAATTGAACCCAGGTCACTCAAGTTCCTAGACTCGAACGCCAGCACGCTCGGCAAAACTTGAACTTCCAAAACAATGATAAAATTTCATTAAGTTCGATGTTTTTTCGTTTCAAGCAAGAATATTTTTAAGTTGATGACAACTGAATACTCGTTTGCAGCAAATACAGTTCGCAAACGAAATATAGTTGGTGAATTTTTCAGTTGTGGTAAACGAAAAATTTCTTTGCGTGTAATAGCTGTGTTTTTTTCCAAACGAGTTTTCAAAAAACGACAAAGTCGCTTAAGAATATTTTTTTAAAACTTTTCATTTTCTGAAATGTCAAAAAAGTATTAAAAAACATAAACAAATCTATAACCAAAACATATTAAAAAAAACAAGTTGCTAAGCATTTGCAGAAACTGGTGAATTCCTGATGAGGAGCATATTTAAATTCAAATTAAAAGAGTGGAGCAGAATAAACGAAGTGTTGTGATTGTTTTATGTTCAAACGTTTTATTCCATCTGTTCACTATTTTGCTAATAAAACTGTTTCATTTATTTTCTTAATTTTTTGACAGTTTATATTTCAATTTCAAAGCTTGACAGATAGTGCTGCATAATTTTTCAAATTTAAAGTACTTGAAAGTCGGTTCTGTAAATATACCCGATACTTAAACAATTTATAAATGTAAATGCTTGAACAATCAACAGTTTTTTAAATAATGATTATATTTAATCAATCTTGTTAGTTAAACTTAATAAATTTTGTGTTTTTATTGAAATAATAGTCAAAAAGAAATTTTGAATATTTCGTAAGGAAATATTTTAAATATTTAAAATATTTTGATTTCGTGAATCACTATTGACTGTCAATAAGTTACAGTTGCCACCTTTAAAGGAAATTTACACAATTATTGAGACATAACTTGGAAGCATTTTTTTCGTTTGGTCGGCAAACTTTTAAGCGACTAACAGTTTCCTGTGTTATTTAAGCGAGTATTCATATGATAAACTGTAATTTTTTCACAACTCGCTTGGTAAAAAACACAGGTTATGATAAATATTTTTTTCGCACAAAAAAATTCTCATTTATAGAGAAAAATTTATTGAAAATGAAAAATTGTTGCTACATTTTGATAAAAAATTCACTATAAGAAGTATTTTCTTCAATGAAAACAAATGTTTTCACAAAAGTAAAAAGCCTTTTTCTCTAAAAACGATATATTTTTAAATATTTCTCTTTTTCATAAAAGCTTTTTATCATTTAAAGAGAATTTTTAGGATCGCATTTAGAGAAAGGCATTCTCTGGAGCAAAGTCTACAGACTTTTAGACTATAGACCATTGTTCTCTAAATATGATGCCTTTTTTATCATATTCTGAGAAATTTTTTTCTGCGTGCAGTTTGAAAAGTCATTTCGAGAAAAATGCCTTTCAAGTTTTTCTTATTATGCATTGAATATGCAATTTTATCTCAAAAAAATTCCAATTTTAAAAAATCTTATAAGCATCTATTCGATTTTTTGATGGTCTTCGTTCAACTTCGGTTTTGGTCGATACTGTTCGGTAAATTTTTTCATCTTTATATAACTTCTGCTCTTATTCGGTAAACGTCTTTTTTTACGTTCGTCTTTGGTTCTTGACTTCGATTGCCTTCGGCTCACTCCTTGATTTTTGTCGAAAGAACTTTTAAAAGCATAGGATCTTTTTCAGTAACAGATACATATGCTAATCAAGTTTCATCAAAATCGGTTCATCCGTTTTGACGTGAATGAGCCAGACATAGTTAATTGAATAAAGCACCCTCTTACGGAAGTTTTCTGAAATTTAAATAGCTCCAATTCTGTTGCAGGGTCAAGTTATTTCACGTACCAAATTTTAGTAAAATCGGTCGAGTCATTTAGTAGTTATTGAGTCTTAACAATGCACAACTTAAAGCGCCCTCTTACGGAAGTCTGTGGAATTTTTTATAGCCTATGTTGTCTTGGGCGCCGTTCCAACCTTCATTCCAAATTTAGTTCATTCCAAATCAGTCCATGTGTTTAGGAGTTATTATAGAGTACCACGCCCTCATACTTCCACCCACTTTTTACCTATGCTTTATCTTGAGGCAGTTGAACCTTCATACCAAATTTCATTGAAATCGGTCCAGGAGTTCAGGAGTTATTGAGTCTTAAAAACCCACTACTTACAGCGCCCTCTTGCGGAAGTCATTGCAATTTTGTATGGCCTATGTTTTATTTTGGGAGTAGCTGAACTTTCATACCAAATTTCATTGAAATCGGTCCAGGCGTTTAGAAGTTATTAAAGAGTGCCACGCCCACATACTTCCGCCTACTTTTTTACACAACCTATGTTCTTTCTATCTATGAAAAGTACTCGATGTCCAAATTTCAGCTCAATCGGATAAACAGTGCGCGATAGTGTCCGACCGAATATTCGGTTTCGGTTCGGCCAGTTTCGGCCCTTTTAATCAGTTTCGGCTATTCGGCATCCATATGGCCGAAACCGAAACCGGACACTACTAATTCGGTTCTTACATTTATTTCAATGGTAGATGTGAGTTCGCTTTCATCAAAATTTTTAATGGTGTTAAGTAGAACAAAAACGTGAAATTCAGTCATTTGATTGACCGTGTGGGTTGGGTCCAGCACAAAACGATAAATGTAGATTTTTTTTTAGATTATAATATTAAGTTATTTAACTTTATATACTAAAAAGTTCCTTAAAGTGATATTAAAATGATCTCTTTATTTGTTATTTTAAAGTTGAACATTAATATTCAAACGGTTTTATTCATAAAAATATCTTGAAATAGATTTAAAGTGCTCAATAGTCAAAAAGCTTTTAAGAGATAAAATGTTTTTTAAAATTTTTTGGTTATTCATAAAAATATTGTCTCAGCTTATTTGTTAAAATAGGAACACTCTCAATTTGAAATGGGAACAGTGTCAAGAATGGTTTGTGAATTTGATAAATTCAATAATTTTTTATTTATTTGTCATAATTTTATCAATATTTTGACATGCAAACAGTCAAAAAAATGTTTAATCTATGTTCTTCTCTGAAAAAAATTGTCACTTATAATTTTTATGTTCAATATTTTGAAATGTTTTCCCATGTTTCCATATTTTTTGAAACAGTTTGAAGTATTTTTGACAATATTTGTGCTCACATTAGAATAAAAATTTTAAAAAGGCTTTATTAAGGGTTTATTGAAGGTCTATTGAAGGTTTCGTTATTGGACGTTTATGCATACTGTTTATGGGTTTTGTTTTAGTAAAGGCTTTATAAGAGGCTCGTAAATTTTTATGAATAAAGGCAAAAGAATATTTATCGTATATATGCGTTATTGTTATATTTTTGAAAGCTTTTAACAAAAAAATTAAAAAAATAATTTGTTTTTTAAAACAATTTTCAAGTAGACATTGACAGTTTCGGTTTCGGTTTCGGCCAAATATTACAAAAATGGCCGAAATTTGGTTTCGGTTTCGGCCAAAATTTTGGTTTCGGTCGGACACTAGTGCGCGAGCCTATACGGAACAGACAGACAGAAGGACAAACATTTGATTTCATAAATAAGATTTTGTCAAGGGTTTAAAATAAATCAGTTTTGAAAATTAAGTCATAAACTTCTTGTATGTTGTAATCGTTTGTCAATATTTACGTGTTCCACACTCATCCAAACAAAGGATTTAATTAGTGTCCGACCGATTATTCGGCTTCGGCTTCGGTAATCGGCATAATCGGCCGATATTTTGACCTTCGGATTCGGCTTCTGCTTCGGCCGAAATAGCCGATTATTTTTGCATAATGTTTTTGCTTTTTTTGAACAATTTTTTTTAACAAAGTTTTTTTTAGAATTTTTTGAATTATTCAGTGAACTCCATTAAAAATTCCACATTTGAAACATTTTCATTGCTCGTTTTGTGTTTCTCTCCTTTTCTGTTATTTCATGAATTGGTGATCACTCTTTGAAAATTTTATTCGTAGTGATAAATGCAGCGAGTCCGACTGTTTCATTTTTGCTTTTGTTATGGACTGAAATAGTAAATACTTCATCCTGACGTCAATAAATCAATCAGAAAAATCCGAATTTTGCAGAAAAATTCTTTCGTTTAACTCGAATTTAATGATTTCAGTTCCTTTTTTTGTACTGAAATGAATGTAAATGGTTTAAAGGGCCGATGTTGAATGTAAACCAGACCTAAACGTCAAGTTTTTTCTGCATTTCATTTGACATTTCTCAATTTCAGACTAACTCAATTTAAACTATGGAAAAAACCAATCGAGCAACGCGTTAAAGTTATTCAGGCTTATTATGAAAATGGGCGTTCAAATCAAAATGCATATCGTGCACTTCGTGATTTTTTCAGTCAATTTAATAGTCCAAATGAGCGTACAATCGGAAAAATCTTCCAAAAATTTGAGCGAACCAGGTCTGTAGGAGATGTGAAAACACCAATGCAAGCTCGTACAGCTCGAACTGTAGAAAATATTGCTGGCGGCATCATCGGGCGGTATTATTTCCAAAATGAGGCCGGTGAGGCAGTTACTGTGAATGGTGTTCGCTATCGTGAAATGATAACGAACTTTTTATGGCCCGAAAGGGTAGATATGGATGTAGAAAATATGTGGTTTCACCAGGACGGTGTCACTTGAAAAACAGATAACGAAACAATGGGTCTTTTTCGCGACAAATTCAATGGCCGTGTTATCTCAAGTGGTGGCGATGTCAATTGGCCGACGAGATCATAGGTCTGTTTCCGTACGCACTTCAAGTAAAGTTCGAGTAAATTTCGGGTAATAGAGAGTAATTTGATTATTTGTCAAAATAAGAAAATTTGTCAAAAAGTACGGAAACGGTTTAAAGTAAGTTTGAAGCACAACAGCTGTTTTTTGAAAACAATAAAATTTATTTACTTTGTTATTGTATTTAAAACACTTTCGTTAGCATTAATTATGGTTATATTAACTATTGTTATTAATTTGGTAACCAATATCATAAATTGTTTCACAAAACAATGCAATAATTTAATTTTATCACTTTGGCAATCAGCTGTTTGAAGCTCGAGATTCGAGCGCGAAGAAATTTTTCAAGTAAAGTTCGAGTAATAGAGAGCGACAAAAAGTGACATTTTGCTTGTTCTTCTTCTCTCTCGTGCTGGAAAAATGTGTAAAGAAACGCTTTCGAGTAACTTCAAGTTACTTGAAGTGAGTACGGAAACAGACCTCATGTGATTTGACACCGTTGGACTTCTTTCTTTGTAGTTATTTGAAAGAAAAGGTTTATGTCGATAAGCCAACAAACATTCAAGAGCTAAAGGATGAGATAATTCGGCACATTAACGGCATAGAACCTCAATTATGCCTCAGCGTCATCGAAAATTTGGACCATCGGATGGAGGTGAGCCCCCGAGGTCGCGGCGACCATTTGGCCAATATTTTGTTCCATACATAATTGAACCATACCAATATTGTCATAATAAAAAGAAATGACAATAATTTCCTAAATAATTTATATTTTATTCCAAATCAACATAGGCACTTAAAATGTAACCATCCTTTATAACAATATCAAAGAATAAATTTTATAATATTTTGACTTGAAAACATTTGTTTGTTATTCGGCTTCGGCTTCGGCCTTCGGCCGATTATTTATTTTTTGCCGAAGAATCGGCTTCGGCTTCGGCAAAAATTCACATTCGGTCGGACACTAGATTTAATTAAATCTAAAAATTGCTAATGTCATAATCACGACACTAAAACTACTTATGTAAAAGAAAGCATACATAAAACATACGTTAACAGGTTCTGAAAGAAAGCCCTATTAATTTTTGTTCTTTTATGTGATAAATATAATAAAATTTAAAAACAAACATTGGTTTTATTAATATAGAAAGGACGTTACTCATAATTCCAAAATTTTACATGGAAATACAATACATTCCATAATTTTTACTTCATATAATGTTATGTAATTACAAATTATTTAATGCAGATTGTAATGGAAATCGTCAAAAAATTTAGTATTTAAAACACATTTCATTTTGTTTTGGTTTCATGGAGGGAATTCAAACATATAATGCAAGAAACACTATTTTGATAAATTATGAGATACGTCCTTTCTATATTTATTTAATATGTATTTATAAACATATCATTACTTATTAAAAAGTACCCTTCGCAACAAAAAAGTACTATTTGTCTTTATAAAAAAGTACTCTCGAAAATGATCTCATATCATCACTGTAGCATACTGAATTCTACTGATCGACGCTGACTGCTGTGCATGTATACAGAAATGTAACGTCATCCCTCAAATTTGAGGAGAGTGCCCATTAGGGATGTCAATCCCGGGATCCCGATATTTTTTTAATCCCGAAAATCCCGGGATTAGTCGATTTCAATCCGGGACTGGCAAAATCAATTTTTTTAATAGCCAATACAATTTTTCAAACTTTTATCTAAATTATTTGCCTTTTGACGCGTTTGTAACACTTTTCTGATTAAGCAGTTGACTTTATGTTCAGAGCAAAACCACCTTCTAAAAATGAAATTTTACAACATCATGTTAAGTTTGAGCACAAAAAGAGTTGAAGCTTATATAAGATTATATGGCAAGATGGAATAGTTTGCTAGCAATGTTGAAAGCTTTATTTTTGCTTGAATACAGTATGCAAAAGGACACCATTGATCTTAAAATTTATTCTTTGTTTGATCATGAGTTTGATTGAAGAAATTGCATGTGTTCTCCACTCACTCAAAGTTACCTTATGCACTCGCCACAAATGTGACGTGGCTTTAATTTTATGCTAGAAGAAATAAAGCGAAAAAATCTACTTTGAGCAATCACTTATTTAATATACTCGTTGAAAGGTTAAAGCAACGGAGAACAATTCTGTCACATTTATTATATTTTAATTAAACCAAATAATATGTATGATTCTAAATATATCTTTACTTAAGCTCCTAGTATTACTGCTATTAGAAAAGAGATCGAGAACATCGTCTTTAACATTGAAAATGAGCTTTATTGCGAAAGCTTTATTAATAATACTAACGACGAAGTAGTTGAGGTAGATAAGGGAGCAAGTTTCAAAGATAAATTTTATCAAGTTTTAAGGAGCAGCTCGCAAATATTCCATAATAGAAAAAATACAATTTATCAGTAGTTTTGGTAAATAAAAATGATTTTTTTTTTGTTTTTACCTTTAGAAAGAATATAATTTTTTATCAAAATTCATTTTTTATCAATAAAGCAAAAATCCAAAAAAGAAGTGTTGAGGTGCTTCTCAACTGCAGGTTTTATATGCAATAAATTGAGGTCCAGGTTAGAGGATAACGCTTTAATTTATGCTTTTATTGAAAAAAAATTGAATTTTTATCGAAAGAAGGTTTATTTTAGATTCGCTCAAAATGGAATGGGTGATGTATTTATTTTTTACTTAAATGTATTTTTAGTATTTTATTTTATGTTCTTTATTTGTCTCTTTTTAAATTAAATAAACTGTATCAGATAATAATACTTACTATTGATGTCAAGTGATTTAAAAAACTTATGTAATGATACAATTAAAATTATCTTATTCTATTAAACGAGCAATATTTGTAAATATATTTGCAATTGCGTTCTCGAAAACGGCACTAACGATTTCGATGAAATTTACAATATAGATGAAGAGGGGGCTGAAAAATCGATCCAGCTAGGTCTCATCTCTGGGAAAAGCTGTTTTTCCGAGTTTTCACGCATTTAATAAATACGTTCATTTTCCTGCCGAATATGTTATGTTAAGTTTGCTTATGTTGACATAGCAGGGATAGCTCAGAGAATAGAGCTTTTGACCAATAATGTCGAGGTTGTGAGTTCGAATCCGCCGTGCTCAATAAGTTTTTTGTTTTTATTTTTTAAGCTTCACCAAACAGTGATTTGGTGAATTTGTTATATTTTTCATTTACTTTTTTTTATAGAAACGTTTTTAGTACAGTTTTGATGTACCAATTTTTGATATAAAAAGAAATCTTACAAATAGAATAATTTACACTAAATCTTAAACAAATTTTAAAAAGGAAAATAATTTTGTAAGTTTCCTATGCTAGAGTTTCATACGTTTTGAAAAAAAAAATCTAATTTGCTCACATCTCAAAAAGTGCACTTTTTTTTTGTAATTTTAAGAAACAAATTAAGTTTCCACCAAAATAAAATATAATGGCCAAATGTTATGCTTTTCGTAATTTCAATTTTTTCTGATATACATTTCACTTAATCGTTCATAACTTCTATACCCTTTGAGATATTGTTATAAAATCTGGAGCAAAAATGTTTTTCTTATTACGTCAAATTATTATTTTGTATATAATAAAGGAATCTTGGATGGTCCACTGTAAAAAGCTTGAACAAAATTTTTAGTTCCTTCTTTTTTATTTGCAGTAAGTTTACAAAATTTAAAATGCCTTATAAAAATTCGAAATAAATTAAGATCAAATTTACTCTAAGAATTTTTTAATCGGTCTTAAAACAAAACAAAAAGTTTTAACATTTTTCAATCGGCCGTCTGGGGAGGATGAAGTGACAAATTCACATTTTGTAAATATCTTATGGTGTGAACAGACCACATAGTACAACAACTTTACGGTTAAAAATCTTAGAGTAATTTTTAAACAATACATTGAACTAATCCATATGTTAATCCTTTTTTTTAGAATTGATACGATTAAAAATACTAGACATATTTTTAGTCTAAGCTGTACGTAAATTTAATTAATTGGGAATACAATTTGAATTAAGGTAACTTAGGTTAAAAATTGAATACAAAATAACTAAAAGACTAATAAAAGCTGTATTTTGCTTACATTTTGTTCATGCTATTGCAAGCAACAGGATGTGACAAAAAATAAAAATATTGCACTATGCAATAGTTACATTAAATAATTAATAAAATAAGATTGTAATAATAAAAAATTAAAAAATATATACTTATCAACCAGGCTGAGAATCGAACCATGCTCCTTTGCTTCTCAACGTTACCACCTCAACAGCTTATCCGACTGACCCACGACTTTGCTGATTTTTGCTCAACCCAATAACAAACGGTTGCTGTTTTAGATGCAAAGATCATATTAAGTGAATATAAAACGACATCTATTGGGTAGTAGCATACAACGAAAAATAATGCCAATAGTTTGTTTCATAAGTGTTAAATCTAATCGGAACACCCTCTTAACTTAGAACACCCTCCCAGTAGACAATGACATCGCTGCTAGCAGGCCTTCCTTTGGATTTTTTAGTACTGCCGCACTCATATACAATTACACTTCCATAGCTGTTTTAGAAGCTCATTTTAAAATGTCCGTTTTTAAAATGAAAATAAACGATAAAAGATCAAAATTTTCACAGTCTACATTTAAAACTGAGAAATGAACTTTTACTCAAATTCATTCTCTCGCTCTCGGGCCGAACATATTTGATTGCTGATGGAACACGCCATTCATTTCAGAGCTGTACGATTTTTGTGACGTTTGTTTTCTCTTGCAAGATATTTTTATCAATGGTTGTTTTTTCAATTTAACTGTGCAGCAAACAGAAGCGTAACCACCAAACAAATATTTGAGTGAAGAGAATGTTTGGCTAGCATAACCATGGCCAGTGGTGGCACTTGAAAATGTGAAATATGTGGAGTGGTAGATAAGGAAAATTAGAGGTAGATTTTTTCCTCTTCAAGCAATTTGGTTTACTTGCTGTAATCTCATAATAATTATGGTCTATATTTATTTTGACCTTCATTAAATTTTATTGCAAAAAAAAAATAATTCTCAAAAAAGCAATACTTCCATTTTTAATAGTGAATACCCGATCCCAAAGATACACATTTTAATGTGAAAATTCAAGAGAAATGGAATGTTCGCTCACCGCTAGCTCAAAACACAGGGTTTCGCTCACGAGCTCGAGCGTTTTTAGATACATTTTTAGGTACTCGTGACCCAAGTTTATAAAAATGAAGTAATTTTCAAGCAAAGTTATTTTCAATTTTTCAAGCAAAAAATTTGTAGTTTAGGCTTGTATTGAATTTAAGGCTCTTAAATTTTGATAAATATTTCAACAAACAGTCTTGTATTCCCTCGGGAACGGGAGCTGTGACTTACTTAGCGTTTTCGTGCCCTGCTAAATTCAATTAATCATTTCTGAAAAATTTAAAGAGAACTGAAAAACGAAGGTTTTTTGTTATTTTGTGTATCATGGATTGTATGATTTTTACAATTTGGTTTTTTGAGTCTAATCACACATTTAAAAAAAATTACCATTTACGATCTCGGTAAAATGAACTCAAATAATGTAAATTATTCAAGCAAAAAACAGCAATTATTATGTAAAAATAAGGTTATGATAAAAATTAGGATGGAAATAAAATAGTGATAGACATTTGGAAAAGGTAGTATAAGCTACCTTTAGTAGGTGGTAAAAGTGGTAGAAGTCAAAAAAGTCGAAAAAAGTGGTAGATCTACCACTATTGTGGTAAATGGCAGCACTGACTACGGCAAAAAACGACGAATTTTGGCAAATTAATTTATGTATAGCTAAATTGCTTAAATAAGTAAAATATAAATGTTTCTCTATCGTAATATCAATTACTATTAGTTTTAGATAACTTTTAATTTTTTTGTCACAGTGGACCTTTCGGCGGAAATGCTCGTATGTAAAGTAACTACATAATACTATCAACAGCAACACCATTTTTATAATTCAATGATATACATATATGTAAACAAACTTCGAATCAATATTGAACATAATAAAGTAAAAATGTTTAACTAACTTTCAGTTTGTATATATATTTAGCAAAATCCAATGTTGGATTTCTTTTAAGAGATTTTGGGATTTGAAAAGCGTAACAAATTCGATGTTTCGGACCACTTAACAACAGTGCACGATATATTATATATTCATAAATTGTATAAGAGAAATTACTGATAACAAAAATCTGCAAAGTTCAGAGAATCTGCAAGTATTACGCTCTCTAGAGAGCAATGCTAAGCCACGCCTCATTACATGTGTTGCTTACCTCTGTATGAGCCTAGTGAGCTAACCAACCCACCCTGCTTGGGTTGTTATCCTTGAATGTAATTTTTGAGTATGTTGCGGTTTAGTTTTGTGAAATGAGTAAAATCAACTTGGCCTGCGTTCATATACATATGAATAAGGTAGTCGAACACATGCATATAACGATGGGCTTTAAGGGTTGACGAAGATGTATTTAAGGTGTGACAGATAAGAAGTGTTGCATACATAATCATACGTACTCTTATATGAGTGCCAGTGAATGAAGGAAAACAGAAAATATGTGCGTGAATTTGCCTTGATTTTTTTAAAAAATTAATTATTTAAAGTTTTAGCCAGACAATTTTTTTTGAATAGTCAATATATATTTTTGATATATGTTTTTTAATAGAATCAGGAGAGCTATCCAGTGTAATATTCTTATGATATCTTTTGCTGTTAGTTATCATGACGTATATCAGATATTTGTTCATACTTTAACAACAGTGCATCAACTGTTTTTGTTCATGCTTTATAATATTACATTATTTTTTTTTACGGAAGCCCTTCTCGCAGTTCCCATATTTTTTCTTATGCGTCACTGCACTAAACACTTGCAAGAGCGGTCTTATGATGGTGTTGATTCCACCTCCTGTAAAATGCAGCTTCGTTGTTGCGGCCCCATTTATACTTTCACTCTCATCGCTGCATCAAGGAAATTTTTTACACTTCTCAAGGTTCTTGTATTATTCGCAAATAAAATTGTCGAAGAATGAAACTCATAAAAATGCTGAAAAGGTGCATGAAACTTTTACTGCTGCAAAATGAGAACAACTGGCGCGATGTACATAAAAAATAGTCTACAAACTTGACTTTGAATTTCAACGTTTTTAGTTACAAAGAAAAAGTTCAAGAACAAGAAACGTAGCAGGCTACTTTAACTATTTAACATGATTTATGTTATGTTGGAAAAGTGGATGTTGATTTTATTTTGTTTGCTGACCTATTTATAATTTATGAAAAAGTAATTGTTTTAGGGAAAGCAATCAAAAACAAACGTTAATTTCATTACTGGTCAACAGTAGCTATGCCACACGAACTTTGATGGCTAATACTGTTTAAGCTTTCTTCCCTCGTTATGAAACTAATTTTGTTTTTTTTTTTAGTTACCCTTAGATTTTTTGTGATTTCGGACTTCGTGTTTTGACGACTTGGATCCTGTTTTTATGCTCTGAATTCCAGAATTTTATGCCCGACACGGCTCTGAAACTATCTGATATAGAATTAAACAAGCTTTTTGCGGTATTTCTAGGTTTTCTTTCATGTTTAGTCTGTGAGACATTCAGGCTCAAAGTTAATATTTTGATTATTGTTTTAAAAATTTTGAATTTTACAAGGATTGTTTTTATATTCAAAGCCATATTTAAAAAAGAAATAAATTGAAATAAGCGAACAAGCCATGTAGTCATGCGTATGGACAAGGTGCAAATGAAATACTAAGAGTGGTTTATGCTTCATTTAATTAATTTATTTGAATTGTTCCTCTTCGAGAATGTTTTTGTTTTTGGTAACAATATTAAGGGAACACGGAGAGAAAGGAACACGGATAGGCTTTAATCATGCTCAAAGCGTTCGTAAATGAAATCAGCACACAGATTTTTAGTCTTGGGATTGTTGGTAAAACAATTAATTTTGTTGTTTTTGCACATCAAAAAAATAAGTAACCGAACTTCGTAAATCTCAGTTGGTTTTTGTTCGTGCTAGTGATAAAAGTGCAGAAAATGAATAAAAAAAATTATATTTTTCTGTCCGAATTGGATGAAATATATCTTATTTGGACAATGAAAACATAATTTCAAATTTGTTTGTTCGGTTCCCTTGTTTGAATTAAGCATATTTATTTTTTCTGTATTTGTATTTATTTGAAAAAATTGTTGACATTTGACATATTTTGATAAAAAAATCCAAAATTTCTTAGATTGGGCATATTTTTGCAATTAACAATTAATTAATTGTTAATTTCGACTTCTACAATTAGCAATTAATTAATTATTAATTGTAATAATTAATTAGACTAAACAACTAACAATTAACTAGCAGAAAAATAAACTATCTGTATTTCATATTTTTTAATTTAAAACAATGAATTTTATATATTTTTATATAGAAATTTTCCATAACTTCAAAGCTTTATACAAAATTCATCATCCCCGTGCTAAGCTTAGCTTTCATTGATAGTAGCTTTCATTGAAGCAAATTTTTTCTAACAATCTTACAAAGAGCAGAGCGAGCAGCAACAGCAATAACAATAGATGCATGCAAAAGTATGTTAATTGTTATATTAGGGGTATTCACGATTCAGTGCACTTGAGAGTGTAGTGAAGGTCTTGAGGACTTTATTAGATTGAGGACTTAAGGAGATTATTATTATGATTTTTATTGAGATTATTATTATAATTTGAATGAGATTATTATTTATCAAGTAATTGGTACTTAAACTCTTAAATGTTGCATCACTATTTCAAACCTGTCAAATTTTTGAATGTACGCAACTACGCACCTGCTCAAGTCCTTAAGTTTAATAGACTAACAGCTCTATTCTGGCAACTAAACTAAGGTCACCACCAGTGTTGCCAGAAAGTTTTGAGAAAAGAAGCTAGATGGCCTTTAAAAAATGGCTAGAAAAGGCTAGATGGCTTTAAAAAAAAAAGCTAAAAAAAGGCTAGATTTGTTAACGCTATTATACCCTAAACATGTAAGGTCAGGGTATATTGACTTTGTGCAAACGTTTGTAACGCATAAAAATAAGCGAGTCCGGTATAGAAAAGTATATATTCCTGATCAGTGTCACCTCTTGAGTCGAGCTAACCATGTCCGTCCGTCCGTCTGTCTATGTGTTATCTGTTAATATAGGTTAAGAAGGAGATGAGATTGGTAGACATGTTCACATGAACCCAAGCATCTGCACTATTGAATATTTTTAGAATCCGCCCACGGACACGCTTACTTCCCATACAACTAACAAATAAAAATCGCTGTATAGATGGTTGTAATTAAGCTACCGAAATAAAATTTAAATGTATTTATTTTGTATCAAAACGTAGACGTACACAAAAAATTGGCGTGCTCTACCCATGAACATGCCCACCTCCCATACAACTCCAACATTGAAAACACTATTATAAAGACCCTTTTATTTGAACTACAGGGATTAAACTTATCAGATATGTATTTTAAATTAAAACTTAGATGTGTACTTAGATGTAAAATAGTCGTCATTCGCCCTTAAACACGCCCACCTCCCATACAACCCACTATAGTAAAAACGCTATAAAGAGGTTTATATGAGCCAAAAATATAAAACTTGGTATTGAGATTGTTGTATCAAAACTAAGATGTGTTCACAAACTGAGCGACATCCGCCCATAAACATGCTCATCTCCCATGAAACCCACAATATGGAAAACACAATAGAAACGTTTATATTTGGCCTACAGAGATAAAACTTGGTATGAGATCATAGTATATAAAACTAAGGTGTGCTCACAAAAAAAGGCGTAATCCACCTACGAACGCGCCTTCCTCCCATACAACCTTCATTAGTAAAACCTATATAGTTCTATAAATACAGGGATTTTAAACAAAAATAGGAAGTTACTTCTATTTGTTTTAGTATTTTAATATATAGTTTATTTAAATATAATAGGAGGTCTAGGGTATTTCATAGTCGGACTAGACTTTCTTTACTCGTTTTCTTTTAAGAACAGTTGAATACGGTTTCTTTTCTAGTTTTTTTTTTGAAATTTCGTTGTACTAAGAATTCTTTCTACCTCAGCGTTGCTTAATGCTAAAATAATAAAACTAAAATCAAATCTGATAGCTCTTGGAACGGATCTTCATTCAATGAATCTCTAGCTTCTGCCCAGCTAGATTCCTATTCTACTTGTGATTTACAATTTTTTGCCATTATATTTCAATTATAGTTACTTCTTCTGTAGAGTCACTGGAGTTTTCTTTCTCTATAACAGAAAATATTTGGGTTTAACCACTTTAAAAGAATAAAAAGAGCAATAGAAGATTTACACTTTCAAAATTGCAACGTCAGAAAAATTGGATGTAGTAATGCATCTTTAAGCAATATATTAAAAAAGGCTAGAAAAGGCTAGAAAAAAACAAAAAAAGGCTAAAAAAAAAGGCTAGAGGCTAGATGGTAATTTTCGAGGCTAGACAACAAAAAAAAAGGCTAGATCTAGCCTCAAAAAGGCTAGACTGGCAACACTGGTCACCACATTAACAAAATAGTAAATATTAAAACCTTGTTAAGGTTTCGTATTCTGGCGAAAAATTTAAAGCTCTTTTCTTAACTATTTTGTTAATGACAGAAAGCATCTTAACAACGAGTTTCATTTCAATGTTAAGCAAACAAATTAATGTGCATACGTTAAAATATCAATATAGTATTGAATAATAGTAAGGTAATGTAACAATATTGAAGAATGGTATAAGTTTTACTTCTTTTAAGCGATCACACTGAGCAATATGAATGAAAAAAAACTTCAAACGCCTTTCAATTTGTCGTTGCAAAATTTTCACCACTTTCACCTCCATAAGAAAAGCATTTAAAAAAAATTTGACGTTTGACGCAATGCTGCAGCCGCAGTCAATGTGTCTAGGCCATTGACGGGCAGCTTTGCACACTTGTGATTGTATAAGTGCATGAAAATATGTATTCATCTCACGTACAGAACGATCAAAGCTTCAGTATCCAACAAAGATAACAAGATGGGAAACTTGAAAAACATAACCTCAAAAGAGGTTTGTATGTATTAGTTTGCCAAAAAAAGCAACCCTGAAATTCACTCTTGTTCTTCATCGGCCGCAAACTGCCCAAGAAATCACTTTGCACCCCCTTAAAATAATGCCTATTCCCAATTTATTATGATATAAATATTTAAGTTGAGTTGCAATAAGCTGTTTGCAACCTAAACTGTTTATTAAGTCCTTTTATTTTTGTTTATACAAGCTTGCAAAGTTTGCCAATTTCTTCAGTTGTTGTATTTGTCAACATTTTTAAAAATTTTGCTTTTACACAAACCCCCGCTATTTTACACAAACCCCCGCTACTTGAGGTGAAATTTTAAAAAGGAGCGCTCTTCTTCTTCTCCTGCATTTTTGAGCTAGAACATCGTTTGTACGCAAGTAAAATAAAGTATGGATTATGTGTTTTAATATGTTAATCTTTAAGTTGAGTTACAGGAATCTATTCTGCACTCAAATAAATGCATGCATTTTCTTATTTGACTCTTAATTGCCAAACAAAATTTGTAATTTTTGGCACTTGTTGTATTTGTCAAGGTGTTTTTATATTCACCATAACCGATTTGTACAAGTCCTGTTATATTTCATGCCATCAGAGTTGTCAACTACTCATGTTTTCCTTAAAAATTTGCTTGGGTGGAATAAATATTTTTTTGGTGTTTTTTTGACTTTATTGGCATTTGTCTTGTCTCTAATGTTTAAAAAAACTACATAAATCATATATTTTCTTAAAATTTTAAGAATGTAATCATTAAAATTCAGTTAACATAAGAACTTAACATAGAAATTAAGAAGATATAGTAGATAGAACAGTTGGCATGTCTTACCACAAAAAATACGCAAAGCAATAAGGCTGAGAACACTTATTAGTATGATTAATTCAATTAAAACTTTGTTTTTAAACATGCTTTACTTCAATATTGTCCATTTGTGAACAATATTCTGTTCGAATTTCCCAATTTAGTATTATTGTACGTTCAGATAGACTTAATTTAACATAGAGGGGATTTATACAATGAAACTAGTCGCATGCGACTGCCAAAAGTGAGGGTGCGGAGTAGGAAACGAAAGTGAATGAAAAAATTATCTCGGGCTGCGATTTCATGAAACTTTTTGACGTTATTCTTTCATATTTTCGTGGGTAGCTGAATTTTGAAGCAAAGTCTCTGCAACGCAGTTTCATCATGTAATTTGAAGATGAAACTTTAAAAGAAAATCGAAGAAAGTTTCATGCGACAAGTTTCATTGTATAAATCCCCTCATATTAAACAAAAAGCTTTTACATTCAACTCAATCGTTCACATTGCCTGAATCATGATACAACAACTAAAGGTAAACTCGCTAGATGAGAGCGTACTGGCACTAATGTCTAAACGAAGTTTACACCTCATATAAAATCTCAAAGCTATGAGAAAGACATGAGAAAGCAAGAATTTTCAAATTGTAAACGAAGTTAAATATGTCTTGTTTTTTAAATTAAAAATTATAAAAAATTGTTCTCTCCGTGTTTTTTTTTTATATTAAACCAATTAAAAAGTGTTTCAAGTCCAACATCATTGGAAATTGATTAAAATAAAGTTACTGCAAGCCACATATTCGCCACACAGCTGATTTTGACAATATCGGCTGTAACGAAAAGAGAGCACAACCAGCACTGCAGCTACCTTATTTGTTGTTCTATTGCCTGTACTAGTGTATTGTGTTGTGTTTATAAATAAACAGAAATGTTTTGATATGACAAAAAAATCTGCTTTGCACCTGCTGCGCCATTCTTCAGATTACTAACTTGTCCTTTTTGGATCATGAATTCCGCGAACAAACGCTTCCCATTCATGCACAATTCGTTAGCACAATGAAAGCATTCGCAAAGAAGTATGCAAGAAGCAAAACCTGCTTTATAACATTACATTTTTTAAAGCTTTTTTAATTAATGACATATTAAATTATTTATTATCTAACAAATTGCAGTTAAGGACTTTAGTACGTGTTTAGTCATAGTTGCCAATCAAATTATCACAAAAAGTCTATTTTTCCCATATTTGAATTTTAAAAATACCCCACAAATTCCCATAGTAATGTAATTTTTTTAATATATGTACATATCCAAAAACAAAAACTTCACTGTCATTAACTATTAATCCTTGCACATGTGGTCGCAGTTATGTTGTTTTTCATACTAAAAGCTATAGCCCGAAAAAAGATAAATTGGCAACACTACAATTGACACTGAATGGAAAGAATTTATTTCATTCATAAATTCAACAGCTGACATTATTAACCTTTACACTTCATCTAATCATTTTGTACTTTTCGAAAGAAAACAATATGGTTTCTCATGAATAGAATTTAATTTAACATGAAGTTAAACTATAGCAGTAAATATTTTTACAATATTTGACAATATTTAGTGCACTTTACAGATTTTTGTTGTCCTTATGAAGTCAATCAGTATAAAATGTGTTGGAAGGGTTAAGATTAAAATTAGTAACTGGCATATTCAACTCACTTTCGAGGTGAACAAATTTTTCTCATACGTGTGTTTACTTTTTGGTAATTTCGGATTCCCCACAGAAGTTTCCTATCTTGTTATCTTTGGTATCCAAGCAAACCAGAGATAATGAGATGGGAAACTTTGACAAATTTCGGCAAGAAAGAGATAGCCTTCTGTCAAAATGGCAACAATACCAACATAAACTCTACAAATGTGTTAGTGCAATTTTTGACATACTCCCCAGTTACCTTAATTAAATACATAATTCAACAGTTTCCTTAAATTTAAGCAGTCTGGTGAAAACTCAGTGGCCATATCCAGCGCTCTCAATAAGTTATATTTTCTGAATAGTTTGCTATTTGAAACGTCAAAATAGTTGTCAAATTAACGAAATGCAAACAGTTTATTGAAAAAATTGGTAGCTTAACCAGGAAATTGTAATTTTTGTCTCTTTTAAGTTTATTTATGCAGTATTAATTTTAAAAATATGCTCTCAAAACTACAAGAACATGCGCATTCATTGTTATTTGTCAAAATTTATGTTGCACGGCATTGCATTTTAACAAATTGCCAATATTTTTGATGTTTGACTTATCAACTCAGTCATAGAAATAAAGCGCTAATTAGGTTTTCTACTGGAACAGTTGTATCGCTTGAAAGCGCTCACTGATTTAATCTGAAACCCACCTTGGCATGAAAGCCAACAGCAGAGTTGCATAAAAACGTAGTTTTGTACTATTTAGAGTAGGTAATATTCACTACGAATTAATAAGTACGAAATTATAGTAGAATTGTACTAGTACTATTTTATTCGGAATTGATTTTATACAGGCCGGTTTTTGTTACAGAACGTCTTTACTAGGAATAGAATCAAGGTACAGAATAACTTTTTATTATTTTGACCCTCTTTAAGAATTTTGCAGTTTTTGGTTCTCTTCTCAAACAAGTTCTGACCTTTTAAATATAATAATGTTTTTTTCACAAAAATGTTGATCTCAAAAGTAAGATAAATTGCAGTTCTTTCTTTAAATTGACGATTTTAAAATTCTACCCTTAAATGGTGTCAACCGAAGGAACTGAAAAGTGACATTTTAAGAAAATATTGAACATAAAGCCCCAACAAAATCCTGCTTACATGCAATTGAGAGAGTAATCCATATTATTTAAATCACTGATTACCTTCTCGCTTACGGAACCCATTATTTCTTTATTTAATCGATGAAGCTTTCGCTTGACATAGAAGAACTTAGTTATAAGCTTATAAATTGTGTTGAATAACTTTTTACCATTCACCAATTATTTTTTAACAAGTTTTAAGTTGGTGAATAAGATATTGCTTTACGCAAATTAGGAAAGCGATTGAAATATTGAATAGAGATCATTGTATAACTCTTGGTAAACAGGGCGAAAGTGTAAAACCACAAATTTTAAAAGTTAATGAATTTCTTGTTTAGAATGAAAAATACTTTTATTTGGAAGATAACGAATATTTATCTGTAAATTCAGAAGCTAAAATGAATACGTTTTTGTTATAAAATCGAAACATAAAATAAGCAATACGTTTCACTTAAAGATTTCATTAGATAAAAAAATAGATTTGAAACATTTTCATATTGTTTCGTTGGTAAATATATTTACTTCCTTCATTTATCTTTCTTCTCTCCAAGCTGTTTCTACTAAAAAGAGAAAAATATTCCAAATATTCAAACTAGAAGGGCACGATTAACTTAAAGCAAAAGTATGAGGCTATGCATTTTGGTGCCACTCTGGTTAAAACGGTAAATAATTTGTTAATAAATAATAATTTGTTGTTAATTATAAATAAACTTGTTGTTTAATATTGAATATTCGTTAAAAAATTATAAAAAATCACAGATTTGTATAAGCTTTTTTCGAACTTTTATGAATTTTATCTCCTAAACCAAAAAAAATTCCTTTAATTTGCCACCATTGGGCTTAGCGAGTCCAAATACATATAATCTTACTATTCCAACTCAAAAAAAAAAAATAAAAAGACGTGGGCCCTATAGTAGAATTATGACGAAATTTGTTTTTTTGTGTTTTATCTACTTAGAACAGGGCAAAGTTTTTGGATTAAATAAAAATTGTAATATATTCTGCACTCTTTGCATAGAGGGTGCAGAAAAATGGAATATATTCTTGATTTCTTTTATCGGGAAAAGAAAATACCATTGTTCTACCGCAAACAGCATTTAAGTTCGAAGCAACTTTGATATAATAGTACATTTTTATTTTTTTTGCAATGCAACCCTATTAATAGAATCTTACAATAATACTTGACAACTATGAGGTGAATCATGTATACAATACATGAGACTCACAAAAGTACCCAAAAAATTGAAGAAGAAGCATGAATTTGGAGGGAAACATGAAAAAAAACATCATTAAAAAGAAGTTTCCCATCTCATTATCTCTGAAGCAAACGTCAAGCAGACAAGACCTGCGCTTGAGTGTTCCTTGAATGCATGAAAAAAAATTGCGAGATATTATACTGAATAAATTTTATGTTAAGCAAAATTTTTTATTTTTAGAAAATAGCGGCATGGCGCACTGCATGGTGTGTCATAAGGAAGTAAAATTTGCCAATCAAACAATTTTGATTAGCAAAAAGCTGTTTTAGTTTTATTTAATATTAATGTTACTAAATGTTAACATATTAGTAGAAATGCCAATTTTCGTTCCAGATTAAAATATATTGGTACTTTCGTTTGGTAAAAAGAAATAATTAAGAGTTGTAAAAATTCTACGAATTAAAAATAAAAATTAAAAAAGAGTGCGTGTCAGTTCCGACGCGCGATTGGAGTTTACTTCTCATCGATTGCCTTGGAATTAAATAGAACCATGTACAATAGGCAAAGTGGGTAAATATATAAACTCATCATGTATAAACAGTTAAAATTATAAATTTCATTACCAATATGAAATGTAGTTACCAAAAACTGAGGAAATAAAATTGAAATAACTTAAACTCGAAACGTGAAAGTCTGAAGTAAAATTTTTTACAAATCGTGACAATTGAACCAAATCTAGAAGTCCCAGTGTTCTTCCAAAACTAAATCTATATTATGCTTATGACTCAAAAATTTTAAGACCTCACGTAGTTAAGTTACATCCGCTTGACCACAGAATCATCCATTTATGTCTAAATACTTCGTAGAACTCATAAAAGTGACAATGACCTCAGACAATCCCACTGCATACGATTAGCTATAGAATCATCAATTTTGTTCGAAATGTTCCATGGAACCCATAAAAGTTCCAATGAACCGCCTGTGACCTATAAAAGTTCCAATGACCTTCCTGTGACCTCAGATAATCCCATTGCATCCGATTGGCCATCGAATCACCCATTTTAGCCCAAATGTTCCATAGAACCCATAAAAGTTCCAATGACCCGCCTGTGACCTCAGATAATCCCATTGCATCCGATTGGCCATAGAATCATCCATTTTGGTCCAAATGTTCCATAGATCCCATAAAAGTTCCAATGACTCGCCTGTGACCTCAGATAATCCCATTGCATCCGATTGGCCATAGAATCACCCATTTTGGTCCAAATGTTCCATGGAACCCATAAAAGTTCCAATGACCCGCCTGTGACCTCAGATAATCCCATTGCATCCGATTGGCCATAGAATCATCTTTTTTTGTCCAAATGTTCCATGGAACCCATAAAAGTTCCAATGACCCGCCTGTGATCTCAGGTAATCCCATTGCATCCGATTGGCCATAGAATCATCCATTTTGGTCCAAATGTTCCATGGATCCCATAAAAGTTCCAATGACCCGCCTGTGACCTCAGATAATCCCATTGCATCCGATTGGCCATAGAATCACCCATTTTGGTTCAAATGTTCCATGGAACCCATAAAAGTTCCAATGACCCGCCTGTGACCTCAGATAATCCCATTGCATCCGATTGGCCATAGAATCATCCATTTTGGTCCAAATGTTCCATGGAACCCATCAAAGTTCCAATGACCCGCCTGTGACCTCAGATAATCCCATTGCATCCGATTGGCCATAGAATCATCCATTTTGGTCCAAATGTTCCATGGAACCCATAAAAGTTCCAATGACTCCCCTGTCACCTCCATGGAATCCATGGAATCCATTAAAGTGCCAATGACCAGCCTGTGCCCTCAGATAATCCCATTGTATCCGACTGGCCATAGAATCATCTTTTTTGGTCCAAATGTTCCATGGAACCCGTAAAAGTTCCAATGACCCGCCTGTGAATTCAGATAATCCCATTGCATCTGATTGGCCATAGAATCACCCATTTTGGTCCAAATGTTCCATGGAACCCATAAAAGTTCCAATGACCCGCCTGTGACCTCAGATAATCCCATTGCATCCGATTGGCCATAGAATCATCCATTTTGGTCCAAATGTTCCATGGAACCCATCAAAGTTCCAATGACCCGCCTGTGACCTCAGATAATCCCATTGCATCCGATTGGCCATAGAATCATCCATTTTGGTCCAAATGTTGCTTCAACCCATAAAAGTTCCAATGACCCGCCTGTGAATTCAGATAATCCCATTGCATCTGATTGGCCATAGAATCACCCATTTTGGTCCAAATGTTCCATGGAACCCATAAAAGTTCCAATGACCCGCCTGTGACCTCAGATAATCCCATTGCATCCGATTGGCCATAGAATCATCCATTTTGGTCCAAATGTTGCTTCAACCCATAAAAGTTCCAATGACTCCCCTGTCACCTCCATGGAATCCATGGAATCCATTAAAGTGCCAATGACCAGCCTGTGACCTCAGATAATCCCATTGCATCCGATTGGCCATAGAATCATCCATTTTGGTCCAAATGTTCCATGGAACCCATAAAAGTTCCAATGACTCCCCTGTCACCTCCATGGAATCCATGGAATCCATTAAAGTGCCAATGACCAGCCTGTGCCCTCAGATAATCCCATTGTATCCGACTGGCCATAGAATCATCTTTTTTGGTCCAAATGTTCCATGGAACCCGTAAAAGTTCCAATGACCCGCCTGTGAATTCAGATAATCCCATTGCATCTGATTGGCCATAGAATCACCCATTTTGGTCCAAATGTTCCATGGAACCCATAAAAGTTCCAATGACCCGCCTGTGACCTCAGATAATCCCATTGCATCCGATTGGCCATAGAATCATCCATTTTGGTCCAAATGTTGCTTCAACCCATAAAAGTTCCAATGACTCCCCTGTCACCTCCATGGAATCCATGGAATCCATTAAAGTGCCAATGACCAGCCTGTGCCCTCAGATAATCCCATTGCATCCGAATGGCCATAGAATCATCCACTTTGGTCCAAATTCTCCATTGAATCCATTTAAGTGCCAATGATCTGCCTGTGACCTTAGATAATTCCATTGCATTCGATTGGCCATAGAGTCATAGAATCAAAGTTGAAAATTCAAGCATAACGCAAAAAAAGTTGAAAATTCAAGCATAACGCAAAAAATAGTTGAAAATTCAAACGTAACGAAAAATAGTTGAAAATTTGACTTTACCCCCTAATATAATTTCTTTTCATGCAAATCGATTCTAAAGGAGTAAACTCCAAAAATATTTGTACAACTTCACTTTCTGTGTTTAATAATACATATTATCCATCTGTCGGTCTGTTTGCATTTCATAGTCCGTCCATTACAAGTTCATTTAAATTCGTTATATAAATCGAAGCACAAAAAAAAAGTCACCCAATGACACTACAAAAAGAGCTTTAGCACTGCTTTGTTTTCAGTGTAAGCTTTAAAGCGCTCCTTAATACATACTCAAGATAAGAAAGTATAGGTGTGCAAAGTTGCCCGTCAATGGTCTAGGCCATGATATAATAATGAGGTACGGTAAAGAGATTCACCACACCGTCTACGAATTTTATGCACACGTGAAAATGAAAATTAGCGATGCCACTTTTTCTCTGTGTTGATAAATGTGGGACAAACACTTTGAGAGGGAATTATATGAGGGTAAAAAGGATAAAATAAGAAAAATGCATTTTTAGACTCGATTTTGTTATCTTATCGTTTTTATACATTTTTTTAAAAATTTTCAAACTACTTCAGTCTGGGAAATATTGAGAAGAAATATCGATATCGATTTGCATATAATAAATTTTTCTGAAATTAAAAGTTATTTTATTTCTTTGTTGCCAGCAGTATTAATAATTATTATTTGAGATGATATTAAGGGTATTCATGCAATATTGCTGCTGTTTTAAAATAACTTCTTTCCCAAACGGTTTTTTACAAGGAATATTAAATTAAGTAGTTAATTTTGAGTTTAAAAGGTCAAACCAATCATTAACCGATTCAATAAATTCAGCAGCATTTAGGGCATTGTAAATAGGCTTGCCTATTTCGTAACAACGCCTTTTTGCGTTAGCTGTAGTGTTAGATAGAAGATGTGCTGCTAGCTTTACTTTCTGTCTGCCTAAAAAATAAATCGAGAAGAAATGATATTGGCATAATTTCACTAATTAGTAAATTCATTAATTATCCCCTAGTTTTGGTTTGATTTTGGTAAATGTTTTATGGTTTTGAAGGCCTTGTGAAACCTAAAAAAAATACTTAAATCAAAAAGTGTACAATTATCCAAAAACTGATAGAAATAACCTCAAATCCAAAAAATGACACGTATAAAATTTGATAAATGTATAAAATTTGATATAAATACAAAATGTATATATATTTGAGCAATTGTGCACATGCATAAAATTTGAAAATGCAATAAATGTAGAAAAAAGTTCCTTAAAAGAATATAAAATTACTTGAAAATTAAAAAGATGATATGTCATTAAAATCCTATATTTTATGAATGCTTTTTAAGATACGGCAGCACTGATTTTTTTTTTATTTGACATTCGTAGACGGTGTGGTGAATCTCTTTACCGTACCTCATTATTATATCATGGTCTAGGCTAGTGATGTTCAGCTTATCGGCTCGCGCTGCCAGCTTCGTGCTAGCAGCAGCTCATCACATAAAACAATAACAAAGAAGCGTGTACGTAAATTTGTATTCGACGACATTGCACAGTGGACAAAAGCGAAAATATGCGGTTTATAGTTTTGCAGATTCATAAAATAAGTGCAAAACTTATGTTATAGCAGGTAACATGCTTGGTAAAAAATGTATTAAGTGCTCTTAACACTTTAATTTTAACAATATACTCACTTCAATTTTATTTAAAACTTATTTCAATTAGCAAAATTTTATCTTACGCACTTATGTCAACACACTTCAAACTGACTTTACATATAAAAATAATAATATTAAATCGAACTTTTTTCAACGAAATCTATTGCGCAGCTGCATGGTCTGAACTTCTGAGAAATAACAAAATTTCCTCTGTACTTGCTTGGTATCGAATTCAACACCCAAATCTTAAAACTGCTCCACTGTAAGGAAAGCAAACACACATAAACATCCCAGCAAGAAATATTAACTGTAACCGAGTACATGAATTTGATTACTTATGCTTATATAGGCGTTTACATGAAGCATAATGCTTTATTTAATTTATTGTGCAGCTGAATTGCGTGCACATTTCAAAAATAATGCTTTTTCTTGTTTGCATGCTTAAACTGCCTTAAACTTAACAGAATCAAACTTCAAAATCAAAATCAAAATTATATGTTAACTTTTTGCATTGACTTATATATTTACATATATAAGTTGAAATTAACTATATTTTAGGAAAAAGGTTATTGTTAAACTAAAAAATTTCAATATGAACGCTTTTTGTATAACAGCTGACTACATTGAAATAAATTTCTGACTGGGTTTTTTGTTCAAATAAAACATACACACAAACACACAGCGAGCTCGCCGTGCACGCGGTCAGCTCGTAAGTGCAGAAAGCTCGCAGGAGCTGAGTTGAACATCACTAGTCTAGGCTATCATTTGCATTTTCACCATGCGTGGTGAATTTTAAAAGCTTTTTAAAGCTTTCCAGTTGTTAATGATTTGTAAGAATATGAATACTTACATTACATAACAAGAACATTAACAAGAGATTCTTAACAACGCCGTGTTAAGTTAACAAGCAGAATAGGGCGGTAAGAGCCAGCGACCGCCAGACTTACGTCATTTTATCAAAGCTAAGATTCTGTGTGTGGTTGTATACAACAGTGGGTAACAACGTTTGGATATTATGAATCCAAGGTCGAGGGAACTTAAGAAGCTTTAAGCTTTGAAAAATTCTAAAAAGGGTCCTACTTACGTCATAGTATCAAAGCTGAATTTTTTATATGTTGAGGCCATCATTATGAACATAAAAACCAACTGCCAGACACCTGGCAGGGGGGGTTCCTTAAGCCAGGCACTTAAAAGGAAACACAAATAGTGATGAAGCCGGAAGCAGTGTCCTTTCAGTTTAGGATATATTGTATCAATACCATTTAGAAATATTGCTTGGATTAAGCTTACAGCAATACAAAAAGCAAGCCTTATCCAAGCACGCTTGAAAAACACTTGCCCAGGTAATAAATTTCCAAGTTCCTTTGTATAACTATTGCGTAAGACACAAAAAGCAAGTGATGTACAATAATACTTGGAAAGGCTTGCATTAAGTAAGAGTTTTGCAATCATACTTAGAAAACGCTGACAACGGTAATAGTTTAACAACTGTTCAAAGTTGTGATGCGCTCATATATACATTAGTGTGTCCCAAAAAATAAAAAATTTTTTTGCTCAACCTTTGTTTGAATGCTTATACTGTCAAGTATTTTTGAGAATTTTTTTCAGATTTTTTGGAGGATGTTTAGAGTTCGCGCTAATCGGATTTTCCTTAAAAATCAGGTTTTTCTGAGATTTTTCGAATTTCAATCATAAGTTGATCAATTACAAACATTTTGTTTGTATTCGAGTCATCACTTTGAAAGAAAAATGTCCAAACTTTACTTTACCGTACATAAATTAGAAGTTTTGTAATCTGGATGTGATACATTAAATTTTTTCGTGAAATTTTCGTAATTTTTTTTAAAAACGCTTAATAACTTAAAAATTCTATCAAAATATATTGAAGTAATGATGCAGTTTGAAGTATGGTAAAATTCTAAGCAATTTAAAAAAACAATACTTGATTTTCTTTGTGCCGTTTCAGAGTTATTACCATTAATGCTGTGTTGCCATTGGTTGAAAATAAAATAATATATAAGTTTTTCGTATTTCTACAAACATATATAAAGACTTTACGAATTCTTATAAGGCATTGATTTATTTTGGTTACTGGGCCTTATTTTTTTGGGTGATAATTTAGGAACCGGTCATTCAATCAAAAATCTAGAAGATATTAATAGGGCTCGCTGGATGATGAAAATTATATACTCGTTAAAAATATGCATTTTTCATAACCAGCTGCGATCATTTGTAGGCAATTCAAAGACTGATGCCTTGCTTGAGTTTAGCTCATTCATTTTAAGAGTGTACATAAAAAATTGGTACCTCTGTCAGTGCCCTCGATACGCTCCTCTTAATGACCTCAATTTGATTATAAAATTGACTAGCTACAAGCACTTAATTGCACACGTTGCAAACGCCACGCTGAAAACTTTTTTGGGGCATCAGTGGTACCTATCCGGGGAAACTAGCTCCCTCAGCTTTATGTGATGAACGCATAAAAACCAAAACTTTGCGTTTAATGGTAAAAAATATTAATACGGCAAATAATAAAACCGAACAAGCCGATATAACACAAAACATGATAAAAAGTATGAAAATTCAAGATTTCATTTCTAAATCCAGTCATACTTTTTTTGAAGCCTGCAACATCTCAATTGCTTTTTTGCAAACCGACCCAGAAGAATAGATAAGCAACGAATCATTCCAGGAAACAAAGCATATAATTCAACAACTGCAAGTGGTAAATGATGTCGCAGAACGTGGTGTAGCCTTGGCAAGCACTTGCATCGGTCTTAAAACTTCTGAAACGGACTTTCGAAATCTTTTACAGGGCATAGAGTTACATCGTACGGAATCAAATAAATGATTTTGTACCATGTACAGATTCCTCTTATTTTTATTTGTGTTTTTGTGGATTCGGTGGTAACCAAAATAAACCAATGCCTTATAAGAATTCGTAAAGTCTTTATATAAGGAAAGCATATGTTTGTAGAAATACGAAAAACTTATATTTTATTTTATTTTCAACAATGGCAACACAGCTTTAATGGCTATAACTCTGGAACGGCAAGATTAAAATCAAGTATTGTTGTTTTAAATTGCTTAGAATTTTACTATTTTTCAAACTGTATCATTACTTTAATTTGTTTTCATGGAATTTTGAAAAGTTATGAAGCATTTTTAAAAAAAATTACGAAAATTTCACGAAAAAATTTAATGTATCACATCCAGATTACAAAACAAAAAGCCAAAACTTCTAATTTATGTACGGTAAAGAAAAGTTTGGACATTTTTCTTTCAAAGTGATGACTCGAATACAGACAAAATGTTTGTAATTGATCAACTTATGATTGAAATTCGAAAAATCTCAGAACACACTTTTGGGACACCCTAATATACATACATGCATAAATGTATTTTATTTTCATTTTGTTCGCTCAGCAGCCATCCGGCTTACGGCAAGCTCTTAGAGTGTCCGAAAAATATGCGGTGGTTCGCGCGTTCGATCCCTGGGGTAGCAAACACAAAAATTTTTGAAGGCATGCAATTTTTCATATAAATATATGCTTCAATTTTAACAAACGAAAATAAAAAATAAATAAAAATAAAAATGTTCCGGTTGGGAATTGAACCTTGGATGTCCAAATCAGAACAAATCAAATAACCAGTGGCTTACCAACTGAGCCACGGAAAAAAAAATTTTCGCGAGTGCTTATTGATTTGTTGAATGTAGCACACTTGGAAAAAGCTTATTAAAACACTTATATCCAATTTTTAAAACAACACTTGGATTAAGCTTGAAGTAAGGAATATTATTCCAAGGGTCCACTTTCGTTTATCCTACAATTACATGTAAGCGTTCTACAATAGTTAATGAAAGCGTTATCCAAACTTGAGGTTTACGTTTGTAAGCTTGTTTAAAGCTTATTCCAAGCTTGTTTGGCTGATTGGGCTGCTTTTTATTGTGTAAATAATTCATAGGAAAATTTCGAAGCTGTTTAATTTACCAGTGATGAAGTAACGTCACCAGTCGCGTACGGTGGGGGAGGGGGCTTTCCGCCCGGTCGGCATTATTATACGGGCGGCATTGAAGCTAAATTAAGCTTTTTACAAAATGAACATGTCTAAAATAACATTTTTAATAGGAAGGGAAGAAGAAATTAAAATTATTGAAGGTTCTTTACTGAAATACCTCAATCGAGAACATATTTCAAAAACATACCACTGTTCAGATGAGATGAATATAAATTCAGATGAATCCTCAGCCAGCGATGAAGAGTGTGAAGAAGAAGGTGACACAAAATTAATCATCCAATTTTGAATATCTTTTTTAATAAATAAAAAAAATGTTATTGAGTGATGAAAGTCTTCATTTGAACCATTAAAATTTTTTGTGTTAAGCGGAAAAGGTGATATTGTTCAAGGGACTGTCGTAAGATTTGACACACATTTGTGCCCGTTTTATCGATTTTCAATGACTTTCCGAAAGATTCCGGTGATAACTGTTCGCATTCCTGTCGAATATTCTCCTTAAGGTTTGCGATTGTCTGAAGCTTGTTGGCATAAACCCGCGACTTCAAGTAGCTTCAAAGAAAGAAGTCTGATATGGTTAAATTGGTTGATCTTTCTGTCCATGCCAAATCACCAAAACGCGAGATTACAAGACCACGAAACGCTTCCTTCACAATATTCATTGTGACTCGTGCTGTGTGTGCGATTGCCAGTTAAACCGTCCTGTTGAAACCAGGTGTTTTGATTTTGAAACCGCTTAAATAGCAACGCCATTTCCAAAAATTATAACATCTCCCGATAGGGTGATTAATTTTGCGCCACCTTGTACAAATATTTAACGTAGCCAAGTCAAATTGTATAAGTTTTTTTCTTATTTTCCGTCGGCTTTCCAGATGAAGCGAGTTAAAGAGAGTGAAGCCGTCGTTCACAAAAAGAAAAAAAGCTAGGCCAGCCAGCGATAAAGAGTGTGACTTACAAAATTTATTAGCTACTGACTTGAAAGATATTGGTCTTTGGCTTGTAACTATTAAAGATGACACACGATTCCTATTGGTTCAGCAAGATTCATCAGCGGTTCCAAATCTAAATAGCGACTTTGGTGAAACTCTTTGTTACAACCGCCAAGTTTTTATGGCGAAGTGAAATTTATTCAGTTAGAGTTGCTAAAAAAATTCTAAATACAAGTTTGATGTCAAAAATTATTTAATAAAAATATGCATTACAAATACCTGGGTCTCTTCGTTTAACAATTTAAAATTAAATAAAAAGGAAAACTTTAATATAAGAAAAGAAAATGTCAAATACTAGAACGATGCAGGGTTGCAATTGGATCTTACTGCCTTTTGTCGGCAACATTCTTCGTGACAGTGAATTTACAAAAGGTCGGAACAGAAAGCTAACGACGGATTGGTTTATTCGTACTCTGTCAAATAAAGAAAAAGCTTTGAGGACGTGGCTAACGTATTCTTCTTCAAAAAAGCTCTTTACTGCTTGTGATTATTTGAAGAAACAGTTCAGTCGAGTTTTAAATCAGGATTCAATAAGTGGTGGAAGAATTTGTTTTCTTCGCCTCTTGAACAGTAGTTAATTTTGACTTACTTAGTATTAGAATTAGGTTGATGATATGTATACTAGAATTTTTTTATATAATTGAGAACAATAAAAGATTTTATGCTAAAGATGTTCGATACAGCTACTATGTGTACACACAGAAAAATATGTATGTGCGGTGCAAACAACGATAGCCATCGAAGCTATCAACATTCGACCTGCTTGCAAGAAATTTGAAGGAAAATTTATAAATTTTTAACTAATATATCAATTTTACGAAAAAACTTTTGATCTGAGATACATATCACCACTGAATTTTTTGTTGGAAACGGCAAAATCTTTCATTTGCTCATACATCATACCCACCCAACTTTTAAAGTGTTGGCAGCATATGGAAAATAAGCGATTAATTTGATGCGAATATTGACTTAACCCTTCTGTTACCTTAAGCTCATTTCGTGACCTTTTTGTCATAAAATCACTTATATCTTCTAAAAGAATTTGTTTTCCAAATTTCCTTTCATGATATCTTTCAATGTATCAGTTCACATCTAAAAAGAAAAAAAAAACCTTTTAATAATTTCAGGTGGGTTGGCAACCCCAAGACTTACGTGTACACTCCTTAAGGTCTGCTTATGACTATAGTATATTTCGCGCCGTTTTGTGTATAAATACATCAATTTAATTCAATTGCAAAATATAAGACGAACGTCTTTCGGTAAGTATTTGATATTTTTGTTGAATTTCGCTTAGAAATGGATTTTCTGTTTTATAAAAGCGGTCGCATCGGCTCACCCAAAGCCAGATTCAGCAAGTTATTGAAGAAGATGAAAATTATGACGATTTTTCTAACGATGAGGATGAGGACTATGTGGCGGAGGAGTTTTTGAACAGTGAAAGCTCTGAAGGGAATATTGATAGCGATAGTGATATCGAGAGATGCAGTGATGGAGGACTTGAAATAAATGAAATTCCAATATCAAGTTATTTGGATAAAGATAGAGGTATTGTATGGTCAACAGAACCAACGAGCACCTCTCATTCAAGAGCAAGGACAGAAAATATAATACGTAGCCGGTCTGGAATAACAACTTATGCTGCTCATCGTTTTTCCAACATCAAAGACTCATTTGATTTGTGTTTTACAACGCAAATGAAAAAATTTTCATACAGTTCACTAATATAGAGGGAGTTAAAAAAATTGGCGATAGCTTCAAACATTTCGACGAAATAAAATTGAATGGATATCTGGGAATTCTGATTTAAGCAGGTAATATTTTTCCATTCCTTTTGACATTCATAAATGTATAAATGAATTCGATTGCAGGAGTATATCGCTCTCATGGAGAAAGTGTACGCAGTCTATTTCTATAAGTTCACGGTCGACCAATATTTCGTGCTGTAATTTCGCTTCGAAGATTTTTGGAAATAAATCGTGTTTTAAGATTTAATGACAGAGATAATCGCAGAGTTAGTAGAGACAACGAAAATCTTGCCCCGATTCGCGATTTGTACGATAAATGGGTTGCGAACCTTCAACTGTTATTTTCTCCATACGAAAATATTACAGTTGATGAGAGGCTCATTCCATTAAGAGGTAGATGTCCCTTCTTGGTGTACATGCGAAGTAAGCCAAGCAAATATGAAATAAAGGCATGGGTAGCTGCAGATATGAGAAGGAAATTTTGTCTTAATTTTCAAATTTATTTGGGGAAAGAATGCGCATCTTCGACGAAGAGAGCGATTTCCAAGAAATCAAGCGGCTGCAGATGTTGTTCGGTCAGTGCGGGCAGAAGCCGAACAACCCACTACATCTACTGGTGCTGTAAAAAAAAAAGAAAAGCCAGTCAACGAGCTACATGTGCGGTCTGTCCATCATCAATTTGTCTTAAAACATACGAACACTGCATTGTCTGCAAGAAGCCGGTATGTCCGCAACACCGTACGACATTTAAATCTTAAAAAGTAACAAACAACCTGTTCCATGGGAGCTTCGCTCGCTCGCTCCAACAAAGATATTTTTGAAAAATTGAGATCATCTTGGTGTACATGTCCACCCACGGACACGCCTACGTCCCATACAACGCGAAAATTGAAAACTGCATTACTCAGCTCATAATTAGCCTACAACAATAAGATTTGATATGTATATGTTTTATGTCAATACAAAGATGTCTTCGAAAAATGAACGTCATCCGCTCACGGACACGCCCACCTCCCATACAACCCAAAAATTGAAAACGCAATAAATAAGGTTATGTTTGTCATAGAGAAATTAAATTTGGTATGTATGTATTTTATACCAAAACTAAGGTGTGTTCAAAAATTGGGAGTAATGCGTCCATGAACACGCCCACCTCCCATATCGAAAGCACAATAAAGGCATTAACTATGAGCTACAGGAATAAAACTTGGTATGTATAAATTTTTCATCAACATTTAAATGCATATAAAATAAAGGCTTCATCCGCCCACGGACACGCCCATTAACAATAAAATTTTTTTTGTTTTTGAAATGTAGGTGTAGGGTATTTCATAATCGGCCTAGACCAACTTTAGACTTTCTTTACTTGTTTTTTGCCTAAGTTCAAATGAAATTTCTTTATTTTTTCGTAGTATTTAGTTTGACAGCTTGTGCTTTCAAAAGTTTACAGTTTTCAAAAAACTAACCTAACCTATAATTTGTTGCAATGTAATTTTTAAAGTAATTTTTTTTTTAAAATGGCGCAAAATGCTTTTAAATCTGACAGCATTTAATTATATATGATTCTTCCTTATTGAGAATCCGAATTAAAAACCAGAATCCCTTTGCGCCTTTTTAAAAAAAGTTGTTTTAAAAATTTCACTTTGATTTAAAGTAAACACAAAACATTATCTTTCTTGTTAAATTGATTCTGTTTCATTTCAATCTGAGAATTTTCATTCTATAAAGGTGAATAATGAATAAAGAAAGAATGTTGGTCTTTTTAATAATCGCAAAAAGTGCATTGTTTTCAGCACTTACCCATTCAAGCGTTATGAAAATAAAGATTTGTAATTTTTTTTGTATGCTCTGTTCAATGAGTATAATTGCAGTGAACATTTGTAAATCGAAAAAGGAGTACAAATGTAGGATATGTTAGATATATATGGTATTATCTAATATATAAAAATCTCGTGTCACGGTGTTAGTGTATAAACTCCTCCGAAACGGCTGGACCGATTTAAATGAAATTTTTTTTATATATTTGGTAGGTATGAGAATAGGTCGTAAAGTATATTTCACCCTCCTACCCACGAAGGGCGTGGCACTTTTTCAAAAAATCAAATTTTCGGTTTTACTTTCTTCTTTAAATCGCACATCAATGAAGCTCTGTACGAACTTACTATTTAGTCGTGCCCTTCGACTGACCAATTTGATCGATCTTTGGAAAGTGGAGCATGGCACCACCCACAAATTCAATTTTTTGATATCGAATAGATTTGGAACTAAATGTCGTATAACAATGAAACTCAATATGAAGTAACTGATTGGTCAGGTCTTGCAATTATGAAACATACGCGGACATTGCAAAACGGGGCATGGCTCTGCCCATAAAAATTAAATTTTCGATACAGAATAGCTATGCAAGTGAAAGTCACAGTTAATTTTTATCCATAATGGAATTACTATTTGGTGGTGTCCTGAAAACAAGACGAGCATTGTTCAAGGGGTTTTAAATGTAATCCCATTGCTGATATCCTAGCAGTCGGAAATACTCGAAACTATAACGGGTATTGGACAAGGGGTGTAGCTCTGCCTATAAAAGACCATTTTTTTATATTTCATAGCTTTGGAATCACAGCTTTGAATCACAG